>OX388344.1:90084551-91461217 GCA_947579665.1 Sympetrum striolatum | reverse complement strand
ACAAGTCGAAGATCTCAAAGGGAGATTACAGGTTCTCAAGATTTTCTTGGCGAACAAAAAAAAATAGTTTCCTTTCTGAACGGCGGACATCTGAATATTTTCTTCTTCATCCAAGGGGAAATACACCGACGAATGTCTTTCCTATTTCCGCTTTCTGATTCATCAAACAAACTGTCAACGTGTGATCGATAAATTGGCATTAACCGCCTGAAACTAAAATCGATTAGCAGCCTGAACATTTGGTTGTTATTTGGGCAATTGAGCTAAATTGATGGCGTGACAACGGGTTAATGGAGCCGTTTTCATTCCAATTTTTTTCACTTCCATCTGCTTGCTTAGAGGAAACATGGCCATTGGTTAAGGACTCCCTGGTAAAAAATATCCACTCTCTAAGATCTTGTTTTTATCAAATAACGTTCTCACATTTTATATGCAAAAAGAGTGCGAAAATCTGTGTAAGAATATTAATTTATTCCTATTAACATCTATTTTCGCATTACTTGATATTATGTGCATTTCATTTTAATGCTTCTTGAATTCATACTGCACATAGGTTTTTAGAGGTTGGCTTTATTTTAAGATGTTCATAGTTGTTGCCATGTCGTAGATGTTTGTTTTTATTATTTCAAGTCATAGAGATTGCACTGTACTAATGTTTGTACTGTTAAGGATTCATCTGAAGGTGAAATAAAAAAGAAAGTAACTGATAATTTTTGATTAAATCAGAAACACTCGACTCTTGTGGCAAACAACGTCTAATTAATTCATTCAACTAAATGCTCTTCTGTAATATCATGGATTTTCTTGCTCAGATTAATCTGTATATATTTTCAAAGATTCCATTTCATTTCTCGACTGAGTACGTCCCTTCATTACAATTTATCGTACTATGATGAACTGAGAATTTGACAATTGATTTTTTATCAATTACAAGTTTTGCTTCGGGTACTGATTTTAAAATTAACGCATGGAATAATTAACATTATGATTCTTTCATTGAAAAAATTGTTGGCCATAAATAAACTCGATGTCATCTGAGTATTTCTGATACTTTTACTACAGCGAATGGCGATTTTAATGAGAAATATTGCATTGAAAGAAGAAATTATCGTTACTTTAATTTTCTGAAATAATTTCCCCATTGAAACTTCATCATTGTGAAGAAGAAAGAATAAAATACAGTTAAAAGTATACATTATTATAGAAATGGCGCTGAAAGTTTGAATAGAAAGTTGATGTAATTACCGTAGCTGTTCCGCCGTTTTGGGCTCAGACTGCCGAAAAAAGCTTAGAGGCGTTATCCTAAATCAAATAGCTTTCGGCTACTTAATTTTGATACCGCCATCGCCTGGTTCCGTCACCCCATTTTAAAGTGACGGGAAATTCAAACGTTCCACGATTCTTAGATGGCACACACTTCTTATTATCTAATGCCGTTTATAATACGTGTATTATTTCATTGTACTCAACATTTGATCATCGAATGCAACACAAATATAGTGCGACATATACACAATAATGCAGTTCTATGTACGTCAATATATGCAAAACTATTTACAATACTAAATTGCTTTTTAAACAAATGAGAATCACATGACCTACCTTTACGGAAACCGTGCTGACATTGACTAATTGCCCCCTTGTCACTTAGGATATGCATTACTGAAGTCGCTATGTTGTGTTCGATAGTCTTATAAAAAATTGACATTAAAGATATTGGAGATAGTCTCCCGGCTTCGAAAAACGTCCTTTCTTAGGAATCGGTGTGATATTGCGCTCTTCTCCATGACATTGGTACAACGCCTTCGTCCAAGGTTTTCCTATAGAATACGAGAAGAAGGGGATCAAGCTCATTCACCAGTGTTTGAATGACAAGTGATGGTATACCTTCTGGTCCTGGAGCATTTTTCTTATCTACTTGTATCAACAACTTTCTTATTCCATCCACCGATAACTCGATTGGTTCCATTTCTGAATCAACACGCATAGAAACTTCGTTCGAGCGTCCATCGTCTAAAGTAAAGCTTTCCTGGTAGTGTCGTTTAATTAGATTCGCTTTTCCTACCGATTCAGTAATCGTTAATCCCACGTCATTAACAAGGTTGAGTACTGAAGACTGACCTTCTCCAGATTCTCAGATATATGACCAAAATTCCTTCTAGTCGCCTCCCAAAGATTCTAGGAGGGTTCTAGATCTATATTTCTGAAACTCACTCTGGGATTCATCTTTAACCAATCTTCGCACCTCCGTAAATTTTTGCCGCTCAAGATCAAAGTCTACTCCGATTTTATCTAGCTTCTTCATCCGTGCGTGTAAAATCCTTTGCTTCCTATGCAACGCTCGCAACTTAGGTTTCTTCCAACGCTCCCTAAAGGTTTTAATTGGGACAAACCTAGCTAAGCCTTATCTTAATATTCGGAGAAATTCCATCCAGCTATCCTCAATAGTATTACCAATCTACCAATCTTACTGTTTTGTATTTGATATAATGGGCTTCTTAAATGATTTAAAAGGAAAACGGTAAATATATCCGTTGGAAATAACCTGATGAAGGAATTTTTCATTTTTATTTTCATACTGATTCTTCGTTATTTAGCCATATTCTTGTAATTTCTGTACAATACATGCTCGTGATAGCGTCGCATTGCTCTGTAGACTAGCGTATTCACTCTCAATTGCCATGGTTTCAATAGGCTTTAAATCTCGCGATATCACGTACCGTGAGATAGAAATAAAGATCAGACCGGTTATAAAAATTCCGCGCATCTCTTACATTAGGTCCCGTTTTCTCGTTCAGAGAAGGAACTTAGTCTACGCAAGACTACGTAAAGATAACAATCTAAATAGCACACAGAGCGTGTCTTGAATGAAAGATACACTCAAGTAAGGAAGGGAACAACAGATTTTAACACTCGGACGGCCATGGAGAAGTGTTTAACATAATTGCTCGCTTTCATTTCAATATTAAAGCAGGTACGTCGGAAAGATATATACGCGCACGACCCAGGTTTCCTTCATTGGATATGGTCTGCTAACCAAGTGAGAAAAAACGGTCGAATTTTTAAAGGATAAATTGATTCTCAGACAACCAGACCCACTCCATGAAATTCTTTGTAAAGCTACAAAGTCTAAAATAACTTATGCTATGCTACGACTGAAAGATGCTAGAAGAAGTCAATATTGGTAAGTAGATGTGATATTAACTGCATCGACTGCCAATATGTTGGTCGTGTTGGAAATTAAAGGTAGTAATTAATGGAAAAAATATAATCGGAAGCTTAAATAAGATACAATTAAAATTGTTTTTGTAACAATAAATATTTATGTTATTATAAGTTTATTTTATACAAAAATAATCAGACGAATTTACAAATAAAACATGATACGGGCCAAAAAAATAAAAGAAAACAAAAATGTACAAATAAAATACCGAATCTGGTAGTAAATGGCTTACAAAACAATATAATACAAAGTTCTGTAACCTTCGAGTCCTCCTGAGCTAATTCCAGCTCATCAGGGCATGTAATATATGTATAGATTAGTTCACCTATTGGTTGCAAATATGTTTTTTCGTATTCCTTTTCGGGAATTTTCATTGGTTTCAACACTAATAATTTGTCATCTCATTTTCCATACACTCCTGTTCCATCTCTTTGAGGGTCGAATCTTGGTCGAATAATATTTCATTTTATTAATTACTATAAATTATTTTTAAAATTTTATGTTTTACATTTTTAAGACTCCCGGATGGTCAAGTGAGGAACCTTTCCGGCTTCGGTTCGGAACCGAGTTCGATTCCAGGTGTGAGCCAATATGCGAAATGACCTAAGCCGTCAAGGCATTTTTAAGAAATAACAGAAATATTTTAGGGCATCAACATAAAATAACTACTCCTAGTTCTCCCAAAATGTCCTCATTTTCATCTTTAATTCTCCTCAAGAACTTAGAAGTGTGCCTTTGAGTTCCTCCGTAGGCTTCCTTTGCCAGTTGTTTTCAGCATATTTTCATCAAGACTATTTGTAGAGGTGACTCCAGTCTCGCCAGCGCTCCAGTCAGACTTTTGACCTAAAGACGCCTGGAATGCTGGCGAATCATTCGTCGTCTCAACTTATCGTCGCTGCGAAATCCATCTGAGATTTGCAATCAAGTTTACTCACGCATTGGAATAAATAACTTGAAATTAATTTCGACATTTTGACTCCCTTCACTATCCATTTCGTTAACTGAAGCCAAATGTTGACGTTCCATTTATCATGCGTTAAATACTGTTTTTTCTCTTTACTTTTTAAAGCCCTCTCCTAAATTGGACATTGGCCTCGATGAGATTTAATATGACCCTTTTCATCGATGTTGAAATTCGTTGTTTTCTCTCTTATAAAACTAAATCTGGCAGCATATTGGGGGCGCATTCCGTCTCGACACGCAAAAATTTCATTACGCAACATCCCCAAGTGGGCTAAGGGAAGCGGCGTTTGCAGTTGGGGATACGTATTAAGTGCATCGACTCCCATTCTGCCTTTTAAGCTACAATAGACAACGCTACAAGGTCTCTTAATTAACATGTACAAGCTACAAAAGAGCGTCCCAATCTTCATGGTATGAATTGATTGGTCAACAACGAGGATTGCCAAATGTGGCCAGTTAGCCGTTTTGGCTAGTTTTAGATGTGATTTGCTACAACAAATGTCACAAAACTAGCCACTCATATTCAGCTTATTTCCGTGCATCTTCTAGTGCAAAATAAAGGATTAAAAAACAAATACGAATATAATTGTAATGTATATATGGGATTAGCTAATTTGGGCAAACTTGTATCTATGATACGTCTAAAATTATTTACTATGAACTCGAAATCCTGTCAACAACATCGTTTTCACCGGAAATAAAACCTTGTACAGCATAATCTGAAGGTGAACGTACTACACCTTTGTTTTCCGGGGGTCTCATCTCGCCGTGTGGGCTGACAAACCCCAACCACTTCCAACCCATAACATTCAATGGTTTGAGAATCCTACGGCTGAACTTATCCTCATTGATTTATTTGCATTAAAGAGATATCCTAGATTTGAGAGTGTGGAGTTGTATCTTTACCATACAAAATGTTGTTGAATCTAATTGCAAAGCTCATAACGAAATTTCTTTTTCAGCCCTTAGTTTCATGTGTATTTGCAATGTAAATTATTAAACCCCTTTGTTAGAGAAATCTTTTTTAAAGACTTTAACGTCATTAAATGGAATGTAATTTTATTAACTCAAACATTTAATTTTTTATCATCATCTCTACATTTCTCACCTTTTCCAATATTGTTGTGTTTGCCTGTCTGAGAAGTAATTCAAAGTAAAGTACAGTTTACATTCTATTTCTGTTTTTATTTTAAAGTCTTTATTTAGGTCTTTATTTAAATAGTTGATTCATTTCGTGACCCAGTCGTATTCACAAAATATTTTCAAACATTGTAGGTCCTTCATTATATTTCCAGTCAATTCTGTATCCATGCTCAACACGGTGAATGTTTTTTATTGTAGAATTCTTAAAAATAATCTTCAAACACACTCTCGAATTTAGGATATGAACAAATGGCTTAAAACATTCCTCTCAACGAAACGGAATACTTCAGCTTCATTTTCAGTTGCCTTAAATTTCACTTTCAGCAGTTTGAGTTTGGTTGGGTGCTTTTTCCATTTCATTACTGAATCATTTCATCTACTTTATTTGGAAGTTGTCTGCGCCCCTCGTTGCCTGTAAAAACCGGAATCATTCCCACGCCGCGAGAGGGCATGACGAAATATCGGGGAAAGGCCGTCCAATGGAAATCGATTTTTCATTTGAAACCTCTCATAACGGTCAATTAATTTACTTATAAGGCGAATTTTTCTCAAAGGACATAAATAACCGCAAAATTAACAAAATATTTCAAAATATCTATCTATTATATCTTTAATCTGAGCTAGAAATGTTTCTAATATGTTATTCACGATTTAATTAGTTAAATACCATCCTTTAATTTTTGAACCTTGACATTGATGCTCATTTAAGACAATGGAGAAAATTTCAGCAAATTAGTATTGTAAATTATAAAATATAAACCAGTTTTTGTTGATTGGTTACGAGAATAGACAGTTTTGCTTAAAAATTGTCTCCCGAAGAACCGAAGCCGAGAAAGATGGCATATTTATGATAAATTTTGAAATATTTTTCTCGCTTTCCTCATTCCCTATAATCTCCATGCCAATAAACAACTTCCAAGATCAGACATAAAATTTAAACGCCAAAAATGATTTAATCGTAAAATCTGCATAATAGCTTCATTTCCCTGAATTTTTCGGATAATCTACGTTTTCACCTTTCATCACGTGTGGGCTGCGATTGTTTTTGAATCGAAAATAGGTCGTCATCGAATTCGTATCAAACCAACTCTGTTTTCGTCTGTAAGCACATGTGAGCGTATTATCCAAATTTAGGCAATTTTTTTCTTTGAATAAAATCAAATCAACAAAGATGCGACTGGAGATTTTATGCAGATGACTCAAATGACGGGTATTTTGAACTGAGAGTGCAATAAAAAGAGAAAGCTTCAGGGTGCGAGCTATTGGGAAACGAAAATAAAAGATTTTAAATCACGAGTCATGTGAAACATTTTGTGACTAACTTTCCTGACAAAACCTTCTGTATAACGACCCTTTAAGCTGCCCTTGATAGTGGAGATTAAGATATATTTCAAAGAAAAGAATATGACAGAAATTTCGCCATCAATTATCTCCAGACTTCAGCAGTGAATTATCTTTTGTGCTCTTGTTGTCGAGCTCGTGATATCATAAATATTATTTCTAATTTTGGATGGGCGGCAGACCTTTTAGTCTGTGGTTTTCTCTATGTGTTTCCCAATGCAGCGCCCCATTGTGCGGAGTTATGGAAACGCCCTGTCATGATCGCCGGAGACAAAATGTCGTCCAGTGACAATGAGGTTGGGGTAAATAGGTTAGTGCGAACTGTGTCGTCGAAATGTCGCAATCAGGGAAACAGGAGACATCTTAGCTATTCTTAAGATGGTCTACTCTTAATTCAGTTTTCACTTATCACCTATATCTCTTAAAAATGAAAATGAGAGAAACGCCATAATATGTATCGTATTTAAGATAATTGAGTTGCGAAGTAATTGGTGTGGTTAGTTCGTCACAACATATATATTAAAAATTAGCTGTATATTTCTTGATATGAGCATTATTGCACTTTGTCATGTTTTTGATTTTATTATTTGTGATTTTGGTATAATACTAATTTTCTTATTTCGGCGGTATCCAATACTTCCCTTTAATTCTTTTAGATATTACTATGAGTAGGTTTGTGCAAGTTTTTCACAACCACCTCTTCTTCGTGGGTGTTTTCCTATAGATGATATTTATATCTAAAATATTACCTTCGGTTTTTTTTATTCACTCCTTCTTAAGTTTTCCTTTCCATACTTATTCACCCACACACTAGTTATGTTTTTAACATCATCAATGAAAGATTAGATGGAAGAAGAGAATTTTCAGTCTCAATACATGCATGAGTTTTCTACCTTTCGGTACGTTCATGAGCATCAAAATTCAAATATCTTTATTGAACAACTTCCTTCACTTCCTGATAGTTATCCCTATCCTTTAAGTCATTTAACATCTGTTGTCTTTGTCTTCCCCTCTGTTTTTCCCTATAATTCTTCTCTCAGTTATTTACTTCAATGAAAGTCCCCCCAAACCATCTCCATCACCTCCGTGTTTGTTTTCCTATCCGTTTCTTTCCATTCTCCGCTCACATTTCGGAGGATTCTAAACGTTTGACTTACTCCTTTTTTAATCTCCACGTTTCACACCCGTAAAGAAAAACAATCCACACCAAGGATTTCACCGATGTTTTCCTGATTCTTCAATCACATTGTCTCCTTAATAATAACCTTATATTTCGAGGCGATTTTCACTTCAGAAATCTCTATCGAAAGCAAAATTTTATCCAAAAATGCTTCTCTCAGTAAAATTATCTTCAAAAGTCCTTCAGCTAGCGCAGAAAACTTAGCTACTGCAGGGAAGTATTAATCACGCGCGATCTCAAAATTCTTCGGATATCTTAAAATTTAATATTTTCCCCTGATCTTGGATTCAGAATGTAAGATTTCCGTTTCTCTTTTTATATACTTCCGTATTGGATTGAAGGTTAAACTTTCACCTTTTTATCCATGGGTCAACGGTAATAAACCGCTAAATCTCGCAAAATCTCACAGTAAATCCTCACTTAATTATCTCTCAGAATTATCGAACGCATTTATTTCTCGAAAGCTTCCGCCTTCCAACTCCAAATCCTGACGGATGAATATACAGTCAGCTTCCATCTGTACCTCGTTGCATTTTAATGAGAAATTTAAGCCCTGGATTTCGTTTATTTGGAAACTTCTCTGATTTAGAGAGACGCAAATGACGTTCATGCACTCGTTATTTTAACTTGCTTACGAAAGTTTAACCACAGCATAATACGGAAGCTGCTCGGTATGGTACGTTATCGCACTTATACAAAGAGTTGGAATTTCAGATAGAAATAAATTGATGGAACCAAATTAAATTATTCTGCATAAGAATTAAAAAGCAACGTCATAAAGGAATACAGGTTCTTAACGCGGTTACTATAGTAGGCGATTTTATGGCGTCTTTTTAGCAATTAGTTCAAAATTCTACTAGTAACTGTTAAGTTCATGATTGTATGGGCGATTCAACAGAAAATCGACAAAAATTGACGCCTATTTTTTAAACGTTTTGAAATTTTCCATACTTGCGTACCTCTTCGAAAAACCCATATATAACACATATAAACCATACTAATCACAATCCACAAAAACTAACTGGTATAATAACTTGAATATACTTAAAAATTAGGAAACTATTTTACCAACTAAAACTACACTTTTACACGGAATAATATAATTATGACGCAACAATACCCACAAAACGCATGCAAAATTTACATAAACAACATTTCAGTAGCATGAATCATGAAAGAAATAACCCTAAAGAAATAAAAATATTGATCTAAATATAATAATTGAAAACACTGAACTAATACAATTACTCTAATCGCTGAAAACACGTTGTATACGACAATCCACTTCAAAAGCTGGGTAAAGAATAGCTTGCGCTTTGGGCCATATTGGAAGTTAAACCAAGCTTAAACCCTCTGCTGGCAGGTTTAAGAATGCCCGGTTTAGCTTAGTCCGAAGTTGAGCTAAACCCCACTAAACCGCATCTATGAATACGGTTTAGTGCTTAACCCAGGCTAGCGGCCATATTTGGTACATAAACCCGGTTTAAAAAAATCTATGAATTCGGCCGATAGTGGCTAAGTTACAGCGTAATAAATTTATTTTGCGCAGTTGTTGATTTTTAAAGTTTCAAAATTTTCGCGAAAATCGGCGAACATGGATCATTTTGAAAGCTCATTACTTTCGCATGAAGTTATTAACATTAATTATCTTGCTATTTAATTTCGTTTACCGAAAGAGACTATTTGTGCCTTTGTTAAAATGTTAAGCAAGTTCCAAGTTTGATTATGCAAGTTTGCTTTAAACGTAGTTTAAATTTACAGCTAATTGTTCACTGCGATATTCGACCGCGTTAACCTCAGGTCGCCGGAGTTTAAAATTTATCACCGAAATTTATAGTCTTTACTCAATAGAAAACAAGATTTTTTAAAGTGAGAAGGTAATGTGAACATAAGCTAAAGTTAGATTTTACCGAGAGGTGCACGTCATTGTTTTACGGATATCGCTTAGATTAGAAACAAACCCATTAGTAGCTCCGTAAACAGCAATAACTTTAAATATTAACTCCATAAAATGTGTTTATATGAGTAATTGCATTCGATGGCATTATTTTGAATTTATGTTCGATTTTTCCGTGGAATCGCCCGTAAGCTATCCCGTTCTTAAGTACTACTAGCTAACTTGAGTCATCATACAGTGAACTAAATTTAAATTCTGATATATAATGATGCATAATGTTCGTGAACCAGTTCCTCTTATTAATAGAATCTCATTATTTTCCTGTGCAGGGGTCATCCGTCATTGTTAAAGCTGACTACGCCGGGGACACGTGGAAGGCTAAGTGAGTAACCCGGTTTTTCTCACTAAATCAAATTTAACGTGCGATTTATTATCACAGCGAAAATGTCTTCGATAAAGGTTGTCATTATTATTTTAACAATGAACAAGCAAGGTTAATCGATGTTAATCATGATAAATTGCATTTCAGGAGGTTATAGATGCATGGCTGATGGATTTTGTCTCCTGATTTAGTCTTATTTAATTTGTATCAGCCGTTGATACAAATGTTGGGAGAAATTTTACTATGAGGATAATAAATATCTTCCTTTACGTGGCCGCTTTCCTCTGTTATTTTGAAAAATGAATTTGGTTTAAAGAGGATATAAAGAAGGAAAAGTAAAATCCTAGGATGATAAAAGTTATTTTTACGAAGAGAATAAAATAATATCAATATTTCACTATTAAGTGGAACATAATGTATATTTAATATGAAAGGATGGATAAAGAATGTTTTAGAATTACAATACACATTATGGAAATTTCGCTATGAATTTTGGATTGAATCATCAATTTATTTTACACATTTCATACTTTTTACGAAATATATTCCCTCTTGATCACATGCTATAATTATTGCATTTAATAATCAGACGCAGGCGAGTTGAAATGAAAATAATTTAGGTATTGTATTCACTGCCGGAGTACCGGACGTCCGGTTGTAACTGGGCGTGTTTTATTATTATTAAATATATGCTACAGTTTGTCTACTCTCAGGTAGTCCTTATACATTCAAGTAAGACTTAAACAATATATATAAACACTTCAAAATGTCTGACACTAAAGTCCCACAAATACCAAAGCTTTAAAAAAACATCACCATAATCACTAACAGTAACAGAACACACACACAAATACAGTATGATTCTATTTCCTCGGTTTCCCCTCCAACACATTTATACCACATAAGTAGATCCCAATATCATAACTACCACACAGTTTACATTTGTATGCACTTTAGATTTGTCATTTACACTAAATAATTATAAAAATAGATAAACCAGGATAATAGCATCATCAATACAATTAACCGTAGGATACTATTAAAAATATTAATAAAATATAAATATTAATATTTGGAATCTGGGTAACTACTTATCATTAATAAACTATTATAATCATATTTTTACAGTATAATTGAAATTGTTATAATATTATAGCTCTATTTACATTTATTTGTCTCCTAATTTACAGTAAAATTTATTTATAGTTAAAATTTATTTACAATTAAAGTTCTATCCGAACGTCCGGCAGGAATTTCGATTTCTGACCGGTAAAGAATGCTCAAAAGTTATTTTAAAAGCTGGATTCGAGCGTGCAGAATAAATATTCAATATAAGACGATACTATTGCAAAAGGAATTTTTCAAACCACGATTCTCCTCAAAATTGCAGCTCTGTTTTACTGTTTTGAAAATCGAGTGAGATCGAAATTGAAATATTTTGTACTAAGATAAAGGCCTATTAAAGTATGATATTTTTACTCTCGTGGTCCCCTGATAGCTACACATTCTCCTTTGGTGAAAGAGGTCCGAGGTTCGACTGGGGAGGAGGCCCACAAAGGCGCATTATGATATCAGCACACTCAGAAAAATTACTAATACTTATTGTTACATTTCATACTTATAAATCTATTTCAACAAATTGTCCTACTTTTGTGCTACATTATAATTACTTTTTTCTTACGTATACCTCTAAGGTCTCTCATATTTGCGTGATATTAATCTTAAATCCTTCAAATTTCTATTTAGGGCAAAATTTTCCAGATGAGTAACTCCTCTTATCTACCACTTAACTGTAATGGCACACAATTCTTATTCATGCCAATATAGTGAAATGCTAAGTGAGAACTGTCCCATTGAGGCAATGAACTGAAATGATAGCCATATGGGTATTTAACCTTTTTTTCCTTTCGGTAGCCACAAAATGCAAATCCATCCTTGTTAAGAAATGCCTGCAAGTTTCAAATTGAAGAACCCCGTGGAGCCGTAAGGATTAAACGCAGAGATACAGAGAAAGTATCACAATTCGGAAGAAACCGGTCGCGAAATTTTGATTGATATGCACGCCTCGACTCTTTTTGTCGAAAATATTCTTTTTTGATTTCAGACATTTTCCGTTCCAGCTCAACGAGTAGCTGTAGAGACAAGGATCGAACTTCTGCATATCGTTTCTCCCATCGCGAATTATTATCAATATGAAACAAAGGAAAGGTTTATAATAATGAAGCACTTCATTCGATCAAGAAAAAAGATGGACATTACAAAATTTGATTCAACCAAGAGATAAATGGAATGAAATGAACGGAGCGCTTTCCAAAATATACTCATGATGTTACGCAGCTCCTTAAAGGCATAATCGAGCGAATACAGATAGGGAGGGCAATTTTGCCTCTCACAAATTTGTTTTCTCAATCACCAAGGATAGAAACTTGTACTCCTGATTATTTTATCTTCCCTGAAGACTATTATTTCAGCGACGGGTGTTTCTTCAACTGTGCCAGACCAGTCGGAATTTGTATCTAGATTTGTCCTGTGATGTGTTTTAAAACTACAAGTTGTAGGGTTACATTACTTTCTAATATATATCATTGATTGAAAATCTTTCCAACTATTTTATAGGCATGAAAATTTGAGATGTAATTTGGTGTACTCCTTCATAATCACGTAGATAGAAAAGCTCACTTTGTAGAGTCTACAAAATAATCCATGTATTTTCACCGGAAGATGTTACGCTGTAATGAAACATGGGTCGATTTTATTAAAAATTGTTTTGTACTAAATTTTTATTTTGATTGTACATATGAGTTTTTCTTTATTCGTGGTTACTTTACTGGCATTTATGCTCTAAAATAAGTATTTTTGCAAACATTTATTTGGCATGGGGTGAATTGAACATCTGAATTGATTCCGTAAATATAGCATTGTAAGTGTAATAATGGCACGAAATGTATTAGGGAATAATACCTATCGTTACTTAATTAAGATAAGTACCAATTAAGCTACCAATTAGTATTTATGAACATAATAAAAACTACTAGGTGCTTGAATACCCCATGATATAAAAATAGTGTCTATTTGGTTTAGCGGAAGCACTTTAATGCCTTCGTTCACAGATATATATCAAGCAATTGAACCTCCGTATGAATGAGACAACATAGAAAACCAATTGACTTTCTCCTCTTTATTCCTGCCCCCTCCGACCCAATCGACTTTCTTCACTTTCATACTTTGGGTACCGGAAAATTTTTTCGTCAAAGAAAGCTACAGATTATGCAACCAATATAAACAGGGGACCGCCCAGAGCCTTAAAGTAAGATGACCTTTCAGTGTGATGGTAATGTTACTCATTCCTTGACTGAAGTTTGGTGAAACGTGAACTCTGACTATGGGTATGAGTTCTTATGGGCAAAAGCAGCGTTAAAAACTTTGGCGATTAAATGTTTTTTAAATTGAAAAAATTGAAAGTTGTTGAAAAACTCTTTCTCTCTCTCCGTATCAACAAGAAATATCTCTCTAATATGTATTTTTTCTGAAGCTAGGGTAATTGCAGCTCTAATGGTGAATTCAATCCACGTCGATTCTTGAATTAAAATTTGTAAATATTATTAAGAATGATTTAGAAATCAAACGTTCAATAAAACATTCGAATTTATAAATAAAAACTTAAACGCTCTCATTAGCTCTGATTTAGCTGAATAGTACTAGTTTATAATGAAATTTGACTTTAAAATGTCATTATTACTAATTGTTGTTGTATTATTGTGGTGCATCGATATCTACGGTCATTTAGCACCATTTGCTAGTAAAGATAATTAAGTCATACCTTCATGGAACTATAGTCTGTGGCTGAAATTTGAGCTCAATTAATTCCTTATTTTATATATTTTCTTTGAAAGTTTTTTTTTAAAAGGCCTGTCTCTCTAATGCTCATACAAATTAATTACTAACTTGAGATTTATGAACCTATTACCGAAATATTTTTGCTTCTGAAATTTATGGAAAAGTTGCGTGATTTGATTAACGCCGGAAATACTCCGATTATAATGAATTCTCGATATCGGTCGTGGTGGCGATCAAAGACACAACTAACTTTCGTTAATGGTGGCTTCTTAATGGATTACTCTACTCTCAGATCTTTTTGTCCATTTTCTCACTTTTTTCACAAACTAATTTTGGTCTGTCTTTTTTACCTATAAAAGAAATCTAAAAATATCAATGAAATTCTTACAAGTGAATTTGGAGACTCTCAACTTTGGGTGCAAACATTAATATTCATAATTTTCATACAGAACTGAAAGACAAATTTATACCCAGGTACGTCTATAGTCAACCCTTAATTTTTAAATCAATTTCTACCATCTATATTTAATCATGGAGTAAGTATTGAAGTTATTGTTGCAATTTGTTTATTTTCTACACTATGAACAGTTTTTAAAAATTCTTTCAGCATAATTGATTAATTCTGGCGGTTTATGGTGGAACTTAATCAAATTAAATACGATTAAACAATTTATTCAGATATCACTTCATTGTATTTAATTAATATATCAGGTTATAATGTTACATATTTTCTGTTTTCAACGCATGTATTGAACGAAACTAATTTTTATTCAATGTGTGATTGAAATATTTACTTTTGTGTAATACCTTTCAAATTATCATCTTGCTGCTTTATTTATTTTTCTAAACAAATAAGTAGCTATTTAAAAGGATTGTACTTGAACCAATAGATTAACAGATTTATATATGTTAAAGCAGTGACTATTATGTGAGTAACACAATCATAAATTCATTTGGATTCTAAAACTAAAACTCTAGTTTTAGTTTTATATTATTTTCAAGCGATCACCTCGATCTTGGCTCGAAAACTAGATACACATCCCTAGGAATTTCTATTGCTTCCTTTGCTCCTGTTCGCTACTGTTGAAAATTAATTTTCCACTGTCACAACGGACACATCACATAAAATTCCCATGTTAAATAACCCGGGAAGAAAAGTGTGAGGCTTTCACTCAAGAGAAGACGTGGTTATAAATTCTCCAGTTGACGTTTGGCATATCATTCCAGATTAATGGCTTTATAATACCTTTCACGTCAAGGATATTCTCTCTCGACACAAAAGCTCCGAGACTCGAGTTTCGTAATTAACATTTTTATGTATTCTTTTGACGGCGGCGGTGCCTTACCGTGGGCGATTTGTTTATTTGTATTGCTGCTTTCGCGAGGAAAAGAGAGTGGAGGGGAAACGGGATGACTAGGTTTGAGTTGAGGAAGGAAAAGAAAGCTTTTCCGCTTGCATTTGGAAGGGAACCACTCTTCCGTTGAGATTACCTGTCAATGATAATACAGAGGAAGCAAAACCATTAGAATTAAATCCCTATAGTCCGTCACAATAGGGGCAGACGCTTCCACAACCTTAAAGTGGTAAGTCTCAGAGTTTCTGAGGTGGATCTGACGTGAATGAAATTCGGTTGTAATTCTAAACTATGGTAGAATGTGGCTAGCGGGAAACAACTTCCTCTAAGTCACTAGTTCCCACAAGGGGGTCGCCTATACCTATTTGGGGTGGTCGTCCCTTGAAGAATTATCGCACTGTTAAGCAGATGCAAGCTCAGTCATCACATTAATCATTAATAATTAACACTTAATAAAAATTATCATCACTTTTAAGTCCTAAAATGTATTTTGTGAAATCCTTTATCTTTTGTTTAATTGATCAAATATGGTGGATGAGAAAGTGGGGTCGTGGAAATTGTTTTTAAATCTAAAAGGGATCGCGAGTTAAAAAAGGTAGAGAGCTCACCACAGATTCCACTCTCCTAAGGTACAGAAAATAAATTAATTCCATGAAATTAGGATAATCATATTGGTATTTAGGCACAAAAACATTTTTCTTTGGAGAGAAATGTTGACCTATAAGTTATTGTGAAATGATTTTGTATTATGCCCATTTATTAAGTCTTTGATCGTCTGCATGGCTATCATATAATAAAAGTAGATACTGTCGGCCCTCATTTATCGAGTTTTATCAGTTCCAGACTCTATTGTGATTGGTGGATTTTTGCGAAGAATTTTTTTAGTATATAAATCGAATATTTTCGTTGTTAGAGCGTAGACAAATATGTTTACGACCTAAATACATTTTTTAACATTATTAGAGTCTCTAGGCATGAAATAACATCCTTTACCTTTAGACTAGCATAGCCCAATATATTAAACTAAATAAGCAAAAGTAAGACACATATTAGACGCTACAAATATCATTAACTTTTAATAAATATACGTATTTGAAAAAATCACAATTGAGCGAAACCGCAAATGTCGAAGCGCGAAGTGGCGATGGACGACTGTAATTGCATTTCTCTAATTAATAAGGCAAACCTCGGTATATACGATAGTTGATAATTAATGCCATAGCAAATACTATTATGTAATTACATACCTGATAATATTTTCAGAAGCTCTCTTTGCTCTTCATTTAATTGATAATGCATACTATTTTTACTCGCAAATTATTTAACGGGAAATTCAAACTGTTGCAAAAGAGTAGTGATCAATTAGGTTTCTTTCGTTGATAATGGGTTACGAATCTTCAATGTATTGTTAAGCCTATTTGCTCTAGCAGTTAAAAGTATTATCCTGGGCATAAATAGAATTATCTACGACAGGGGTACTCAACCTGGTGCCCGAAGAGACCTCGTATAGCGCCGGCCAAGCTTCGATAAACAGATTTTTTTATTTGCAACAACATTATTTCTTGGGATAGAGTGGAGGTTTGGCGGGGAAGGTGTCAGAAACTTGGTTGTCCTGGTCTTGGGTTTCGTAAACATTTTACCCCTCTTATCGCCTATGTCCAGATTAACAAGACGCGTATCTATGTCATATTTAGTTCACTATAGGAATGCGAAGATTCAGCTCGGCTTAGCTTATAAATTTATCAAACTCCTCGTAATCAAGGACTGCTGCTTTTCGGAACGCAGCGGTGTACACAGAAACCTTCATACGAGATGTATTCCCCGTTATCAAATCTTCTTCGGAGATAAAGACTTTCTCACATGTGAGGTTCTCACATATGAGATGTGTGGTTGTGATGAAATTATATGCGTTGTAATATTTTGGATCTTATTTACCATCGAACGTTTTTTTTTTCAAACGGCTTACTGGCAAACGGTTAACTGGTAAAGTGTTAATGTTGCCAAGGGATGGCCTGAATGTCACCATGGACGGAAATGTTCTGTGGTGCCCGCTTCGCTTTCGGAAGCACCCTTTGGTGCCCGGGCGCCAAAATAGGTTGAGTACTCCTTATCTACGCTGTAACGATCGACCCCTCTTTCATAATCAGAGAGGTCCATTTGTGATGAAAATCGTATCGCTGAGTACATCAGGATATCCTCCGTCAAATCAAATTATCTTGTCATCGCGATTTCTAGTAGCGATTGCACTTACGTTTCCTTCGAAGGAGTCCGTGGCATTTTGTATCGATCCCTCATCTGTTGTTTAGCAAGAGAAATTTGGCGAAGATGATTATTCTCTGTCCCCTTCTTCGTTTGTAGACCATTATCTTTCGCCCGACATCTTCCAAAGATTTGCGTTGGTGTTCCATTCCAAATATCGCTCACACCCCAACACATCCAACTTGAAGGCCGTGACCCAAAAATTTGAACTCTTGACGTGAGCTATGCTATCATGACAAATTTCCATACTCTATTATATTTTACGGCTAAATTTGAGAATTTGCATTGGATACGCTTTCGAGAATCTAACTCATTTAAAATCTCGAATCCATTGCGTGCGCATGATAAAAATATTTACAGGTTTTGAAGTAAAAGTTAACTTTCTCTCAACTCGGAAGAGGTGTTGTCCAGAGGAGAATTTGAATGCCAATGAAAAGCCTTCAGAATATTTAAAATTGTACTCGACAGTTTCAGAACTGCTCTGAAACTTCCGAATACTTTTTTAACCACTATCACTACTTTTCTACGATAATTGTGAGAAACGAAAGGGATTACAACACCCGTAAGGGGTAATGCTATGGTTTCCAAATTGAACTTGATTTGCGTAAGATCACTTTATGGTGTGCATAGTGATTGAATAAGATTTCTTATATAAGGATAATGAGAAGATGATTTATCGTAAAGATATAAAGTAAAACTTCGGTAACAATTGCTGAGATGTTATCGGGTACATAAAAAGACGTATTGGCCGTTCTTTTGAGCATATTGTCTGATATAATGTACGGAAAGCCAAAGTACACCATTTTAAATACGGCTCTACTAAAGTTTATAATTATATAAGTAATCATTCAATCTGTATAAAAATTGAAACCACTATCACTTTGAATCTGCCTTATTACGTATATCTGGATTGCAGGAATAATTTTAAGGGAAAAAAATTAAATTAAAATTTCTGTTAATTTCATCAAAATTATTATGCCGCCTTATGATGGAAAGCAAAAATTGCACAAGGTGTACATGACCATCTGTTAGGGATTAATATCGATAATTTATTTCTTTTTACAGCATACTGATAGACGGCTTTCAGGGTACTAATGTAGCTAAACTTGTTTAGCTATTTTATTAGTCTAATTCTTTCCCTTCTTAACAAATAAGTAACATCGTTAATTTGATCAGTTAGATCATTAAAATTTAATAACAACAATAAAATAGAAATATACTGAAATTACATACATCTATTAAAGAATTAGAATTAAATCAACTATTGATAATAATATATCAACTGGCGGATAACTTTGCGGTCTTTTATGACGTTGGAAGACGAAACAGGATAATCTTTTCAGAGGAAAATTTAGCCTATTTTTATTGAAACTTTGCAAAATACCAAATATACATTCTTTCCAAAGTATACGTATGTATAAAATTTTATTTTTTTAAGAAAATATTTAAGAAAGTTTTAAAAAAGCATGGTGAAAGTAAAACAAATCGATGCCAACTGTCATAGTTTCTAGGACAGCCATAAAATGAATACCATTGGCATAATTTTCGCAATCTTATTTTCCAAGTGGGACGTGGTTTCCAAAAAAATATGAATACTCGTGACTACTTAAAAGGATTGAGCATATGCCTGTGACTATTGTCGTGAAGTATAGGATGGCAACTTGGGAGTCATTTCTAGTTTATTTTCCTGAGTGGTTGCGCAACAGATGAAGCACGCAAGTACACTCCGCTTTCGGAACTCAACGCTATTACGTATTTTAAAGGCTGCCGCTTGAAAGTTACCTAGGAAACAAAAACTTGATGTAATCATTACGCTAGTTGTTGCGCTCTAGAAAGTGCACTACCGTACGGTTGTAAATCACGAGAAAAAGCTTCGCCTGCGGGAAGCGACGCAAGAAAGTAAAGATTATAAAGGTAGGGAAAGATAGGCTAGACTTCTCCATTGCTGCACTTCGAAGTAAAACTAGTTTATTGCTGCGTCTTATTAGTCCGTAAGGAACATTTCCGGAAAATCATAAATTGACGATACAAAAGTGATCGCGGATATAAAATGTCAATTCTCAAAAAAACCGGATGAGGAAGAAATTATAATCTTTCTCACCGAACATTAATCTCATCTTTCGGATGAAAGCGCAGACTCATTCCTTCAGATATAAGGGATGAATTGATGGAGCAATGGGACGGACGATGACGTAAGAGGTGCAAAGAGAGGATAAAAACCCAAAATTATCACAGTTTAAAGAGAAAGGTATCCGTTTCGTTATAGAATACATAGACGTTTATTCCTTAGAGCATTTTAATCAGTAGTCTGTGATGAGAACGATTTTATTCTGATGTGTAAAACCTATTGCGAGATTTTGCATTTTAAACAGATATGTACAGTAAGAAAATTAAACTGTTTCAATGATACTTGGTGAGATTCCATCACAAAAAACAATTTATTGTAACAACACACAATATTCAGAAACTTGTATAACTCCGCTCTTTTTTATAGTGGGGAATTTAACAAGTTTCTGAATATTATTGTACAAGGGTTTTATTACTATCAATTGTTTTATATGTAAAGTAAGGTTCATGATCTTCATTGAGTCTTTGCTTCGGATGAACCCATTAGCATATGCAATTACGTATCTGTCCTCGGAATCAAGACATTTCGAATCTAAAGCTATCACAAAGTGACTGGTAGAAACTATAAAAAGAGAGATTCGGTTATAAGAGAAATGAAAGAAGTATTAGAGTGATCATATTTCGCCAATGAAAAACACACATCAAATTATTTTCTGATCTAAGAGTAAAGAATCTTATAATTCCGTCGTA
Source organism: Sympetrum striolatum (assembly GCA_947579665.1). NCBI lineage: Eukaryota > Metazoa > Arthropoda > Insecta > Odonata > Libellulidae > Sympetrum > Sympetrum striolatum. Next base: position 91,440,820 of record OX388344.1, on the reverse strand, counting down.
TAAAAAATCTGGTCATCTTGAAAAAAATTCTTATCATATTATCTTGCCATGAATGCATTTAATCACACTTTGAAGCCAAATAAATTGTATTTAAAAAGAATTATCACTTTTTTCGTCGGTTTTTGTCCTATTTTAATGTTAAGAGTATGAAAAATATCGAAATTCAAGATACGTTATTATATATAAATAAAGGTGTGATCGAGCAGCGTTATCACCCCCTCCCCCTATCATTAAAAACCCACTTCTACTTATTGTATGCAAGCACGTACGTATATCAAAATTGTGAAGCTAATGACCGAAATAATTTCGACTCCATTCGGCAATCATCATTCGAAATTTTGCTGGTGAAAGAAGCACTTCCAGTTTTTTCTCGACTGAGTTCGGATGTAGGTACACGTGTTTGAATTACTTGTCATTCACGGATTTAATGCGCCTCTAATTATCGCAATTCCACTAAGTGGTCGAATGGAGAGAAATCAGAGCGTAATCAGATGAAAGTGGTCTTCAACTTGGGAGAAATGGTGTTGTAAAATGAAAATCATTTTTATAGTGGAACCATTAGCTAGCAAATGTCGATGGCCCCTGAATAAATTTTAATCCGCCTAGATCGTGGCTCTCTTTTTATTTACTTGGATGATATGGAGTTTTTTCCGGTTTTGAATGGAAAGGGTAAATAAAAAGTATAGCTCTACATTATAGTAGTAAAAAGCTCTGCATTGTAACAGCCGTATAAAGAAATCACACTTTCTTTCCGGTATGCTTTCATGTTTTATTACGCTCTTAAATATTCAAATTTCTTGTTCGCTGCCATCAATACCTTGTTACTTCATGATTTATGATTGAGTATTGAGACGCTTTATTATTTTTTAATATTATTAGGAGTTTCAAAAATATAAATAAAAGTGAGAAATATCGTATTATGAAAATTTTGAAGGATTTTTAGGGTATACTATGTTTCCTTTAAGAAAATTATATGACTTATTTAATATTCTAAAATCTCTTCGCATTCCTCTCTAATATTCTTTTTCCCTTTCATCAGAATTTCTTTTCTTTTCCTCAGCTCTCTTTGTATTCCAAAAACCTTTTAAATTTATGTAAAGCTTTAAATACATAATGATGAGATTTTCCAAAAATTTCCATAAATTTGCTTTAAAACGCACGCTTTTATGTTTCTCATGCTCTGTCTTTGTTTACCAAGTGTACTCTCGTATTTTGTTTGGAAAACTATGTAGGGATAATGCTAGCAATAAAAAATGCGGAAGCTCATGCTGCAATAACAATGTTTTATTAACTTCCAGCACAAGATGAAAAACGTGTTTTTTATTCTTTCAAGTGAAACGCTATACTCTTGAACTCCTGCGTGTTTTAAAGGAATTTTTAAATTGTGTCCTCTAGACTGAAAACGAATTATTTTATAGTCCTTTTATCTGCGACTATTCCATGCTTTTGGTGTAAGATATTAATTTTCAATTTCAACTGAACTGAAAAGAAACCAGAATAAATTCTGATGCATACGGATTTAACAAGCTTTTCCTCATTTAAAGCTGATCAGGGGACCCATTCGCCGGCCACTATTCTGCTGAATATTTCTAAATGTTCATTAATATTAATTACTTTAATTAGAATGTGTACTCTTTATTGTTTTTTCCCCCTTAGTTTAAGAAGAAAAATTAAAAAAATTCCCGAAAAAATATAGCTGCGGTCCATGGTTATAGTACATGCATATGATAATGGGCCAGTAAAAATCTGCGACAATATTTCTTAAGAAATTTATTTCTAATTGATTCATCTCTAGAAAAGGTCGGTGGCTACTGTAAGCGTTTATTTAGCAATAATTCTCCCTGAGTTTTCTTAAACGATTTTGAAATCATCGTTTATCTCTTAACAGTAATCGAATGCTAATGCGCTCCATTTCTATTTTCATCTTTAAGAGAGTCTGTAGAATATGTTTATTTAAAAATTTGCAGAGATTTCTTCGAAATATAGCAAACTCTACGGAAAGGCTATAATTGAACTATCAAAAGAGAATCAAACGTCTCAGAGCAATTTGTCCCAGAAGTAGTTGTTTGAATGCAGGTTTAGGTGCTTTGTTTCAACTATAAAAATTAAGTGGAGAAATCTAAGACTCCACCTTTACAGTAAATTAACGTTGATTTCGCCATAATCAACCAACAGAGTTTCCATTACATATCTGTGTATAAATTAAGCAATTCATGCCATCATCAGTTTATACTGAATTTGTCAAATTAAAATAAGCTAAATCAATACCCTGAAGCTATAAAAACGGACCGGAATCAACTCTTCGGTTCCCACCCTCAGGCTCCCTTTGAGCAACCCTCTCTAAGCCCTTTTACCACCCAGTTGAATTACGTAATTAGAATCGTATCTTAGATGAAAGTGGGACTCGAGGGAAATTGCGGGGAATGGATAAAATTACCATCAAACGATTGGCTAGAAATGTGAATCGATATCTCCACTTACCTTGCAGCAAAATGACAGCACATATAACAAGAAAAACTTTCTTATCCATCTCCTCTTGGCGCCACTTAACATGTGATGAGGAGGTGAATATAATCTCAGTCAGCTTTCCTCTCGATGCATCAACAGTCACTTTTCTTCACAAGTTGCGGAATTTCTACATGCGGATCAACTTAAAGGCGGAATCTCCCCTGAAAATTCCTCGGTGGAGTGTCTGGGCCAATGATACACCGAAAAGCACAATTGGTGAAAACCTATTTATTTTTTGTTTAACTGTCCGGTCACCAGTCGGTGGGTAATCGAGTAATATCACTATCCGATGGAATCCTTGTCGGAGTGCCGGTTTTAGAAGAACTCGCCTCAACGCGACCACCATGGAAATGCCCTCACGTGTTCCTACGGTCTTCCCTCCCACTTCTCCCCATACCATCTTCTGCTCCCCTTGCCGCCCCCTTCCACTCCCTTTCCGAAAAACCCGTCCTCCTGTAACACTTTCTCGCTTTCTGGGAGAGGTCACAGAAAAGTTTGTTTTCATCCGAATTTTCTTCAATGAGTTCTGACCCCGTAGTGACCGAGCTTATGAGAATTCCTTGCGGAGGTCAGCCGTTAAAGTCTCTTGGTGTAAACATGCAACCCTATGAGCTTCTATTCGTTAAAGAAGCTGTCTTTTCGTCGATACAGTTTGCTGCGTAAGTTCGATCCTCCTATAGACGAAATGACTTTGAAATTAAGTGATTGTTTATTATAAATTCAGTATGACCGAATAATTAAATTTCGGTATTAAATTGGAATTTGGAACTCAGTAACCCTGATCGCTGTAATCTCGGTTTTTGCATTACTATTTATATTACCGTTTAATTAGTTGATCATATTTGTTATCATTGTTTGTCATCAACTGCAATTAGTCTTGCGATGTTTGTTGATGCATCATCAATAAATAAATAAAAATAAAGTAATTAAAATACGCTTTGCTAAGAATGTTTCCGTCTCGTTGCTCTTCCTGTAACCAGATTTTCCGACTCATCTTTTTGGACACTTTTTATAGTAATCATTTCTTAACAAATTTTTAGTAGCTTCGCCGAGGGATCATAGCTCTCCAGAAGCATTTTCATCTTTAATAACCATAAAAATTATAATTGGCGCTGACCCAAATTTCTGCCTCGTAGAAGCGACAATCTCAAAACCCAGATACCTGAATTTTGAACAGGTACATTTTCCTATTCACCTAAATAACATGGTAAATTTAAACTAAGATAATTATTTACTGATTTTGAGATGAAAGCTACTGTAAGTAAGTAATTGGGAAGATGCTGAAGGCATCGGCCAGGGAATATTGTTCTTATCTCAAAACACAATAGGTACCTAAAACTTTAAGATGAAACCTCTGAAGATGAGATCAGGAGGCCAAGTACCCGCTTATCTTAAACGGAGTTTAGAAATGCTTTAATTGTGTTACGATTTATTTAAAGGTTTCTAACTTAATCATCATTAGATCGAATGCATAAACTTGAGACGCATATTATTTTCAAAAATCACATTTGCGATTCAGTAGGAAAATTTACAATTAGATTAAATTTAAATATGCATAACAGATTTAACTAACTAAGTCAACTGAGGAAATGAATTTTCCATTACGATATTTGCAATTTGTGGTTTAATATGTGCATAAAAGGAGCTTATCCTAATTTCCCCATCAATAACTTTCTGTATGAATCAGTGTCAGGAAATTAGCGTTTAGTAATATAATTTAAGCATAAGTTGTAATGTTCTGAAATCCATAAATTGTCATCCTTTCAAAAAAATTATCTTCGTTCAATGGACCATCTATGCGATTAAGTAATCGCGGAGGTTTACCCATCAATGATTTCCCTTATGTATTTTTCTTAGTGAAAGGCAAAATTTCCTCGTGGGCCGAATAATTCTTTTCGAAAACGTTGCAAAATTTTTCCTTTATGGCTGTTATACAGATAGGAGCAAGCAATTGACAGTTTGACAACATTGTGAAAGTATTAATAGAATTCAAATGTTAAAATAAATTGATTCAGGTCATACATTAAAACATATTTTATATTTAAATTCCCTCTTATGCACTCTTCCCATCTTTTAAAGTTTTTATGTTCCTTGAGAAAATAATTTTCCTTGTATGCATAGCGGAAATAAAATGAAAGTAGTTGAAGTATTGAGATGAAACGTTTCAGTCTGCATTTCGTTGAAAATTTGATTTCAAATGCCTACCTAATCAATACATTGAGTTGTTTGAACTAAAAATTTCCATTCTGTTCGCTAAAAGCAAGATATTTTTGGATTATAGTCTGTATAGGTATGGACCAATATAGAATTAAATCTGCGAAATGATAAATATTGTTGTGTATATTATTTTTATCCTTAAGATGCGTCTCAATGATGTGAGTTTTGTGGACATTCCGCGCTCCTAACAATCCGTTCCGACTGTATAGGGAGACCTAAATTTGCAAATGTTGGATGTGCAATAAAATGGCAAGAGATGACGCAATTGTCCAAGAATAAAATCTCTCTATAGAAGGTAGCGTGGTGTTGAGAGCCATCACTAGCTGCTTCTGATGGCTATGTGGAAAAGTGTCGTCATTTATCTCCAAGTGTCGCTCTTTGCTGTCCGCCTTCGTCTCTCTCGATCTATCGCTCATTCTTTGAGATACAAATGGCTGTTCGAGATGAGTATCTTTTTGGGTTATCGCCGTGGATTTCGAAATCAAGGATGATAGATTTAGCGTATGCGTTGTAAGAAAGGTCAAAAGACTTCTTAAGTGATACTATCCGGTTTTAAAATTACTCTGACAGTGATGATAAATTAGTTTCGATTACATAGTTTTTAAAGGGAAAAATTCTTCTTTGTCCACACCATCTTTAGTCATAAATCTTTTTCCACACTCTCCAGAGTAGGCGTATTCAAATAGGAGAAGAAAGAGCTTCCCAATTAGCAGATTCGTAAAGGAGACTAAATGATTTCTCTTAGGCTTAAAAACTTATGATATGTCTATTTTCAACCCTCTTGTATCGAAATTTCACATTTGTTCTTTACGATACTTTATATTATCTACTGAAGTAAAATCAATCGCTCGTTATTTGTAGTAATAGAAAGTTTTAAAAGTGCTTCGGCAGGGGAGGACTCACGCAACTTTGTTGACCCCCACCAGGAATCGAACCCGAGGCCGTTTTCATAAAAGGTAACCGCGTCTCCCACTTGGACATCCGGAGATACTTCCTGTAATTTAACCCCCAATAAGGCATTCTTCTATTTCAGGAGAGAAGTTCTCACAAACCTTGTTCACATGCTCCTTTACAAGGTTCTTCGATGACAAATGCGGCCAATGTCAATACATGCATACGTATTACATTTTTTCGGTACCACTGATTTATTTCTCAATTATGTATTTTGTATCCATGCAGTACGTATATTATAGTATATCATGTATATTACATTTGTATATTGTATATCATAGTAGTATCAATATAGTGTGTACATGGTAGTGTATGAGAGAGAGTGGCTAAAAATATACTACGAATATGAATACAGAAATTGTCAACTTAGGCTAACTCACTTACTTTTCGCTGCCGTTCTGATTGAGAGCATATAAATTAGATGTATCTTGATTATATTTTGAAGATCGTTTTGATGAGTGAATATGGGAAGAAATAATATCATATGTTAGGATTTAGAATAATACGTCGATTGGCAGTTATCATACGGTGATAGGTTGTAACTTCTACGCAAAAAATCAACCGTGTTGCCTCATCAAATCAGTTATCTGTTTAATAATTTATCGAACAGATTATTAAAACATTCTTCAATGTGTATATAGCCAAAACTCCAATTTATTGTTTTGTATGAGAAGTAAATCTGGAAATATATTATCTTGCTAGAAGAATTGCAGAATGTATTCTGAGATTCGAGGATAACTATGCACGATGTAAAACTATTTTACTTGATGCGACGGTAATACGGAATTATCATCAAATTCCTTTCAGTGAGGATACAACCACGCCGAGGCTTGACATAATACCCGACAATGGCTACGTAGTGGCTATAATGGTCATCAAAATTTTTCATCTTTTCAGCAGTGACGAGGAGACGAAATGACTCCGCTTCTTATGTACGCCGCTCAATCATTTTCCAGGCACAAAAAATAGTGGCAAAAGTTATGACTAGACGATTGAAATTTATTATACACTTTTTGTCTTTTTTTGTCTCGGCGTCACTTCCTTTCCATTTACCGTTCGGTTCTATTACGTATCTGACGTGAACAAAAACAAGCTGAGGTACAGTTGTCTAATCGTGAGTTTTTTCAGCTACTGTTTGGCCTAACCGCCAGCTCAGAATGCTCTAAAAGAGAAATCCAAGAGAAATCTGTTCTTCAAATCATTCGAAAGAAAATCTGCATGCAGTTTTTAGCTTACATCAGTGGTAGACGAAAGGAAGAAAATCTATTAGAAACCTTGTATGCGAAACATTCTGAAAATTCTTATCGCAAAAGACTCGTCTAACAGGTTAACTGCCGGATCTAAGATATCTGATGGATGTTTTCAACGTAGCGACACGGGTGGGGAAATGAGATCAAGAGTTTTCGAGATATTAATGAGATATATTCCGTCAAATCAATTCTACGAAAAGATTTGACTGAGATATTGATTAGATTTATATCATAGACCAGGTTTATATAAAAGAAATTCTTGAATTTTTCTAGTGAAACTTTGAATATGATTTCCAGTTTGGTTCACGAGTTCCCATAGATCTTTATTTAGGGACTGAAATTGATGTTCGAAATAGATAGGAAACCGGATCAAACGTCAAAAAAAGCACATATGAATTTATATGGATCCACCTAATAGAGAAATTCGTGATAATCGAGTACTTGAATACGAGAATTTGTTGTAGTTACGTACTTTAACCCCTCAACACTCTCAGGCGTATTATTACCTTCGGCGTTATTCTTCACTCCTTCATCTTATAGAATACACATAATATTATACATAAATTCTCCTGCACATATATAATATACATAAATTCTCATTTAGGTAGAGTTTTTTTATGAAGTGCGTGTTTTGTATTTTTGTTATATCTATTATATTAATTTAAAGGTTAAGAACATTTATCCAGAATTTTTTCCCTCGCGATTATTTTTAAAACTAAATAAAATAAAAAAACTTAGTAACTTCCACAGAATGTATTTTCTTCTAAAAAAAGGTACATTCTGTTCCACTGACGACCTCATTTTTCCCATTCCACCCCCCTACTTCCACTCTTAACACCCCTTCCTCTCTCCTCTGCGTATGTATTCTTATTATTTATTAGTATGAAATTTCATTATATCTGTGATTTTTTTCTAATTTTCTTTCTCACTTTAGTAAATGTTATATTTTTCTATTGTAATTAATAATATTTTTATTTTCCTGTAACTTCGTTGATTTATGTATATACTTTATGTAATTTTATTATTGTCTATACTTAATTGTTATTCTTACTGTGTTTTCGCGGTTTTTTTTCACCCCCCTTCTCTGTGGGTGATTTCCTGCAACGTGGGTTTTTCTTTAGCAACCTTCATTTGCAAAGATTTTTCCCCACACTCTACTCTGTCTTTTTGTTTTAATTTAATTTATAATTATTCGTATTCTAACGACATACAAGGTAAGGTGGAAGAGAGGCCCACTTGGGCCTAACCTCGCCAATAAAGGGTTAAATAAATAAATAAAATAAATAAATATTCTCGTACTTCTGTTTCCCTTGTGCCTGAGGATGTCGATGTATCGACGGAACTTTTTTTAAATACGTTTAGCGGAATTTACTAAGTGTTTTTATTTTATTTAGTATGACTCCTTTCCACAAAGTTGAGCTTGGCCATATCAGATTCATTTTTTAAACTACTAATACCTTTTAGTACTACCTACCTTTTTAAAACTACTAATACCTATATCAATCCTATATAATATCTTCGTTTTTTACTTTCTCCGTATACGAAGTATAGAGAAAGTATTGTTTTCATGAAAAAATTCGACTTCGAGATTTCAACGGAAATACATGTTTTGGGGTCCGTAGAACACGTTTTGACCATTCTCGGAATGATGTCTGTGTGTGTGTGTGTGTTAGTGTGTCTGTGTGTATGTGTGTGTGTTAGTGGGCGCTCTAACATGAAAACTATTAGTTGTATCAGTACCAAACTTCATAAATAGAACTGTGGTCGGTGCTGTCAGAGTTGATTAGTTTTCGGAGTTGATTGGTTAACCGGAAGCCGAGCTATATTCCTCGAAGCAAATTTCTGGTTTTGCAAAATATCTCCATAAATATGATATTTAGGTATATATTATTATTTATAAAAAAATAGAAAATGTAATTTACTATAACTTTTGCATTAAACATATTTTTGTATCACCGATTGTTTAGGTGTTATTTGTGAAATACTGATAAACCGGAAGTAGCTGATTATGTACTTCATGGGCGCTCTAACATAAAAACTAATTGTCGTATCAACACCAAATTTCATATATAGCATTTTAATTGGTTTCGTTAGAGTTGAGTAGTTTTTGGAGGAAATCGGTTAACCAAAAGTTAAGCATTACTTTTCGAAGCTCGTTTCTGTTTTTGCAAAATATCTCCATTAATCTGATATTAAGGTATATGCTATTATCCAAAAAAGTTTTAGAAAATGTAATTTACTATAACTTTTGTAGGAAACATTTTTTTAAAACTGATTGTTTAGGAGTTATTCATGAAATACTGATAAACCGGAAGTTTCTGATTATGTACTCTGTGGGTGCTCTAACCAAATTTCATACATAGCTTTTCAATTGGTATAGTTAAGTGTGTGGTGTAAGTGGTGTGGCGCTCTGGGCGCTGTGGGCGAAAGGCCAATTTCATCGTTTTTCTTCGAACATGTCACAAAAAACATTATTTATAATGTTTGTGACCTAAAAGATAATAATATATAAATTAGTCACTCATCTTCCAAGTCTAGATTGAATATAGAGTTCGAAAATACTGTCGTAGATAAATATTTACATCTTATATATGGAGAAACTCATGTGCTGGCCACATCAGATTTTTTCTCTCAGTCGTTCTTTGTATGAGTAGCACGAATCATATTGCACATGCTATTTAATTTAGAGAAACCAAACATTAGCGAAAAAATGGCTGAAATAATAAGTATTATTATTTAAAAAAGTGAATGGTAACCTTGGAGAAATTTGTTCACCTACCAAAATTTGCAGCTCAATTTAAGTGCCGCCTAAATCATTTTTCTCACGCGAAGAAGAATTTGTGGCAACTAAAATTGTGGTTAATGTTGAAATAAACATTCTTAGTTAGTTTCGGGCAAATATCTTGAATGGAATTTTAGTGATTACTAAAATTGATTTACGAAACGGCGGCTGCGAATTAACCACATGGCGGATGGAGGAGTTAAAGGTGTAATTTCGCAATTACATAAAATAAATCAATTTCACAATTATGTTCTATCAAATATAAGAATGTACGGTGTAAATATTGATTCACCATTATATTTTCTTCTTGAGTAAATGTAAGTGGGTTAGTTAAAAAATATCCAATTTTGTCTCGAATCATTTCCTTTAAAGAGGACACTGAAATTACTATCCTTTGAAAGGAAACCGAATAGTCCTCAAAAAAATAAATAAAAACAACCCGATTGCATCTTCCTCATGAACCGGAAGACACTTTTTGCGGAATTGCAGTTCAAGCTGAAAGGGAGAGAGTTTGACCAGATTTCATCGGATAATTTCAGATTTGCTGCATCGCCGGAAACGAGTAATTAGGCGGCAAAGTTTCCAAAAGTGCTGCTGATGCAGATCGTGGTGCCGAAAGAGGTTGATATCAATCTTATCAGTGTTAAAATATGCCGTGGGGTCATTGTATTGGCCACGGTGTCGTCATAAGACACTATTCTCTTATTCTCAATTCGAAATTCTCCAACGGTGTTATTTTTTTCGCACTGGTTGAAACATAGCAGACCCTTGAAGTCTATACTTTAGTTTATGCATACGAATAAATTGTGTTTTGGTTGGATATCTTCGGCTCTGTATTTAGGAGACGATTTGCCTTATATACTCGAGCATAAACTGAGTTTTTTTCAGCACATTTTTTATACTGAATAACCCCCTCTCGGCTTATGCTCGAGTGAGGGCCCCACTTACTTGTACTCCGGTGGAAAAAGGTATCCGTACAAGCCGTTATCCGTAGCCGGATAACGGCTTGTAAATAGCTTGCTCAGCTAATAATGCAAATGTTTATCATTTGAGCTGCCTTCTGATGATTCAATTACTGTTACTCTATTTTTATTGTAAAATTTACCAGTAGCTGCTGCACTTCCAACCCTATGCTCATGCTCGAGTCAATTAACTTTACCAGTTTTTGTGATGAAATTAGGTTACGCTTATATTCGGGATCGCTCGAGTATAATAAACGGTAATTATTTTTGGGCAAAAAATTGAAGTAAATTAAATACAAAATATTTCCTAACGTATTTCATCAGACTTCTTCATTCTATATACTCATAGCGTCACTTCGAAGTATACTTTATTCATCTGTTGTCTCTAAGTTCATCGTACTCAATCGTGTATGCTAATACGTTCTACATGGAATCATTTTCTCTCCCTTATCTTTCTTTAAAGTGAACGATTGCACAAGATTCCACCACGTTCAAAACAATTTTGAAATCATACGCGACCTAAATGAAAATCTGATGAGCATCTTATGCAAAACTAATTATGTTTAACATAGTGAAACTGAATGGATGTTGTGTTAACTTTTTATGTCTCAATGTTTCCGCAAGAATTTTTTTATATGCTTAGCTTTATAAACATACATACAGACGTAAATACATCTAGCTTTAAAAATATTCTCGGGGAAAAGATCTTTACGTAAGTTAATATTTTTGAACGTGTGCTGACTGACATAGATCAAAACAAACTACTGTAAATAAGAAAACACTGCAGAAAGTTGGAATTAATTCTACTGAAATGGTGGCTTTAAATACATCAAAATCACTCGAGTTAAAGATTTTGCATTTTACAGAATGTAAAGGAAATTTTTTGTTATTTGACAACCATTCTCCGCTCTTTGTTGCTGTAAATCCGTAGCCATTAGACCTCTTAATATTTATTTTCTAAAAAACAAAGAATTTACGTTTACCGCAGAGTTGAGAAATTTAAGTATGCCAACAGAAACCCATAAATCGTCCTGGATTTTAAAAAAATACGAGGAATGCGAATTCTTTTGTAATGTCTTGCTGTGAAATATTTACTTCGTTTCTTTATTTTCTGAAAGTATAAAGAAAGCCGCTCTCATCGTCAAAATCATGGGTCAAAACATAACGTCACCGTCAACCGCTTGATGAATGAAACGTTTGTTTTTGCGAATTTGGAAACGAAATTTGCTTAGTCGCCGAGTTTGAGTTATCGTCTACACGCTATTACATGAGCCACTTTTCACCCACACCAAAAAACCATGCTTTTGTCTTCGGCGTCTCGCGCGCTGGTGAGCGTTCAGACGAAATCGGGCGGAGGAAAAAACGAATACATTAGTTATAAGTGAGGAATGGCGCGATTATATACCTTCATAGAATTTCCTTACTTTGAAAATTTTACTCAAAGGAAGGAGAAATGGAATACTAAGAGTTAAAGATTATGTTAAAAATTTGCTGGGCGATTAAAACTTACGTATGAAATAGCAGTTATTTGTGTTTCTTCCAAAGGAAAGTTCAAATTTCCGATGACTAAAATCTATTTTACGATCTTTCTTAAGGTACTCATCTGCCAACGTATTACGGCATTCTTTTCTCCTTTTGGGAGCTTTCAGTGCAAGGAATGATATCTTTTTCCGTATACATCGAACTTTCGAACAAACAAGCAAACTATAATATCAAAGCTCGAGTGACTGAAAAATGACGGGAGGAATTGCTGTGCTCGTTGTCTTTTTAGACTTGCAAATATGATGCAAATATGAAAAAAATCTCTCTGTTTTATACTTAAATATCTTTTCTTTCCGTCGCTTAGTCGAAATTTTTGGAATATCTTTTTAGTCACCCCCTTAGTTAGTTATGAGTATCATCATTTCTCCACATCGAGTTCTTTACATCCTTAAGAAACGGGGAGCTTTGGAAACTACCGTTAGCAATTTCAAGAAGAATAATGTATGGACATGAAAATTATTGGCGTAAATTCATATTCGTACTCCTAAAGTACGATATTGTTTTTTCACTGTATTTTCTTTGTATGTGATGCTTTCGGTGGGACATTTTCATGGGAAAGGAAAACATCGAGACTTCAGAAAATTAGGGCTGATCACCTAACTTTCCTCTGTTTACGGGCCTAAATTATCCATAGTTGCCCCTGTCCCAGAGAAAATATTTATATTTAAGACTTCCTTTTCAAATCATCTTTCTTATAAAAGACTCCTAGTAAAGAAACAGAATGACAATTGAGGTTTACATTGATGGATTTACCATTTTTAGTAGTTGAACTCAATCTACGCGATTTATCAAGGGGAAGAATGCACGAAAGACATACTGATGAATTCAAGGAAGAGGATGGGTGAAAATTGCACATTAGGATGTGCGTCCACCTTGGTGGACTTTTTCCATGTCCATTTCTCCTTGGGTTTTTCTGATGAATTCAATTCAACGTAAGAAGCTCATGTGTAGACAATAGACAATCCTGCTTTATAGACAATCTTAAATCAAATTCTTAAATCTCTGCGGAAAATAAACGAAAGGTGATAGTGTAAAATTGTCGATTTTAATATTATATCTGCATGTTTTAATTTTCTTCCCAAATTGTGTTTTGTCGATGTTGAGATATTGTGATACAGAGTGGGCCTTAAACGTTTAATTGGAATTTATTGTTTACCACCATTATATACTTTCAACCTTGAAAATTATAAAATCTTTCGCCCGGATATGAACTTTGCTGACCCTGCGACACGTACCCTCTTCGGAAGGGAGAACTCCAAGTGGTTGTTTGGAAATCGAAGTATTAAAGGAAATTTTCCCCTCACGCTTCTCCTTCGGAATCAGTAACGCAGTAGAATGAAGACCTTAATGTTTGAGGACAACGATAACTGATTGAAGTAACGCACACTTTCTTGACTGAGGTTGTAAAAGAATTAACATTTATCAATTTGGTGATATCGCGGACGCCTTATGGAGGTCGAACCTCGTCAATGAAAACGTCAACGTTCCCTTGCAAGAAAAGGGTCGGACAAAAAGAGGCAGTCTTCGACCATAAGGAAAAGAACCGTTATGAGGGCTATGCGAGGCTCCTCCTAATGGCCATCCCAACTGTCCCCTGAGTATGTTCTAGGCCCAAGAGCTAGGACGTTTGAGGAATGAACGGTAATCCCATGACAAAGGTTACCATGAGAGGATGAAATTACATCGGTGGCTAACATATTCTTATAAAACGCCCTCCATGAAGAAAAATGAGGGGAAATGTTGACAAATACCGTACGGAAGCAGTAATGATAGGTTAGAAAGGGATAATTAATTTAAAAAAGATTAATATTTACGATTATTAAATTTATTCGAATGATCTCTAATACTTCTTTCCAAGGGGTAAGGATTATTTTGGGATATGGCTGGCTTACATGAGCGAAAGGGATGGATGATATTAAGAGCTTAGATGGCAAACAATTGTCTCACCCCTCACCTGGTGTATCCGCTACTGTCTAACAATAAGACATCTGTTTATAAATGCTTCGACTCAGGACTTAGCTGAGTAAACAAAGTTTCTTTGGCGATTTTCGTAATTTCCGAAGTGTTGAAGGTTTTTAAGAAGGAGCTGACGAACTTAGAAACCCATTAACACTTCTAAGGTGATTCTAAACACAAAGAACATCTAGGTTTGAATAACTGTAGCTTTCACGTTGGCTTTAATCTTTGCCTCAGATCTGAGGAAAGATTCCATTTATACCTCTTTGACAATAGAGAAGAAATCTCGCTGCACATCGTTGTCGCAAGAAATTACTCATAAAATGCATTTCCTCATTTCAAGTTTCCTTGTATCTGAACTGTCTGTTAAAAGTCCACCCGAGTGAACGCCTCTCTGAAAACGCGAGTCTTCTTCGGCAGAATTGAGCCACTTCCCGGTATATGTTTAAGTACCGTCTCCATCACAGATCTGCAGACACTGGCCGAGAGCAGGTTTCATCGCTTCCTTCTCACTCTTGATTTTTCTTATGGAACTCATGAAGTTAATGGTGACTGTTTCATGACACCAACCGCTGATTCGCTCCCCATGGAAGCAAACCTATTACATGAGAGAATTAAAAACTCCATTAGCCGTTTTTGTCGGCTCTCCGGTTGCCACCGGTGGGAAAACGAAAAGCACGGATTATCAACCTTAAAGTTCTTAAACCTCTAATTTATTGACATCCATGTTCCAATTTTTCTTTCCTAAGATTACAGATTATATCACATTAGTCACTGAAGGAAGGTGTTAGCAAAATGCTAGATAAGTTAGGATGGGGATCGTTATCTTCTAGGAGAAAGACATTTAGATTAACAGGTATATTTAACACGTGGAACTGCAAAGACGGTTGGAATGAGCTACAATCAAGATTTTTTAACCCAAATTATATCGGACGCGGCGATCATAGACTAAAAATAAAAGAACAGAAATCCGATTTGGCAAAGTACTCCTCCATTAATAGAGGTATAAGAAATTGGAATGCTTTACCTGTTCTCATTCCAATGCCGAAAAATTCCAAACAATTTAAGTATCCTAGTATATATTCAGCAATGTTTTCACCTATATTCTGTCTACTAATAACATATATTATCTCTTGTCTACTTATAATTGTTTGTAATATTATAGGCAATATTGTAACTTTTAGTTTTATATGTTTTTAAATGCAGTATTGTATATAGTAATTACTTATATGCTTAATTGTATGAATGTAATTGTAAATTAAATGATGTACTGCCTTTGGGAGGTTTTTGGGGTTTTCGTCTCAACTGGGGTGAATACCAGGCAGGGTAATGTATTTCTTCTCCTATGAAAAGATGACTACCACCTAGTTAGGCTAGGTGGTAGGTAAGCCTACTTGTAGTCCTTATAATTAAATAAATAAAGTGAGTTATAAAAGTTTTACAGGTGTTCATCTTTCTCCACAGCTATTAGTTAGATTGCTTCCTCAGTAACTTTGCATTCGCGAATAACTTCTGTCAAATAAATAAATATCATCTTCATTCCCACGAGATTGAGACTAAAAAGTTCCTGCTAAATTTTACCCCCACTAAAACCATCATTAAGCGTTTGAGGTATTTACTCTAAGAATTCTTCGAGTCCTCATTTCATAGTCATGATTCCAGTCTTAATTAAACAAAGATACAACGGCATTTACTGCTTAGGAGGACATATAAGATGTGTAGGAGAGCGAAAATTGGGTATTGGAGAAAGAAGAGAATGTTGGAATCCACTGCTTGGGAAATGGGGAATATGAAAAAGTCATTAAGCCTCGATAGAGGACAGCGTGGGTCAAATGTTGAGAGGGACTGCTAAGGAAAGTGAATTCGAAATTCTCGAACCGGAAGCGCGAGGAATGGAATCCATCATTTCACTCATCGCTCATAGATCATTTAAAATGCATATTTTGATTTAAGGTCTCCGAGTCTTTTGGGATCCGACAAAAAAAAGTTTCAAGCCTCAACTCGTGTCTAATGATATAGGAAGGTGGAAAGATTTGAGGAAATTATCATTAAAGCCAGAGATCGAAGAGAAAATGAGTGAGAAATAACTACCAAAATAGAAGGTTCGTCGTAATCATCGCTTTCCAAAGCCGTGCGAGACCGATTTTTCTCCGTTTATTTGGAAAGCTCGAGTCACTCAGACCAAATCACTTTTCCATGAAAGACATTGCAAAGATAAGGAAAATATCCTTAAAGTCGAAGTAGGAAGGTGTGGAAATGTCAAAGTGATTGAGTTCATCATACATTGAAATGCAAAAAATATGATTAAAGACTATAAAATCAATATAAATCCTAACTTTATGAGATTCCTATCTTAGGGGAAAATAACCTGATTTAGTTTCACATCAAAGTGAAAGATTATATGCATTTATCGAACTGGGGAAACAACCATGACCAAGGATGAATAAACATGAGGCCAACACAACAAATCCCGCACCTCACATTACCACAATTACTTAATTTAGCCAAATTGCTCTCTGCTAAGGGCGTTGAGGTAATGTAAGAATGCCCTCACGCAAAGGCGCCTAATCTCCAAACTCATCTACTTTCCTTTCAAATTTTGTATTACAGGGTTATAAACAGTATAAGAGCATCAACGGATTGCTTTAGTAGAGATGTAGGGGAGTGTGCTATCGTTAGAGGTGTAATTTTTCATTTGGTCGAGAAGATTATCGTATTTATCGTTACATACTACACGCCACACAAATTACGGCTAAAAATTGACCCAGCGGATACCATGAGAAGGGCCTTTGTTACCGTTTTGCTCTGCAATGTCGATATAGGTGTGATATCGAGATATTAAACAAACTTGATCAACATGATCAGAATAAATCCTTAATCCGTGAAAATTAAACAAAATCATAACTTAAGTTCAAAATGGTGCCGTCAAAATATTTGTCTTGATTTTGCGCTTCTGAAATGAGAGTGAGAGTTTTAAATGTCATCAAATACGACATTTTATTACACCTGAGGGTGCTGCTAAGAAGTAATTTAGAAGATAGATAATGACATACTTATAAGTTAGATAAGTGACTGCAACATACTTGGTTTTTTTTTTGACAAACTTTCATTAATGAGTGTTCGGTCAGTTCATGTGTGTTGGAAACCCTTTTCAACGACATTTCGTTCGCTTTTTGGAAGATTACCTTACACTTTATGTCATCTAACATCTTCTGTCTTAATCTTCTCTTCTGATTTTTAGCTTTCATTCTACTCTCAATCATCTACTTCAGCAGCTTATCTCTTCTCAATATTTTAGTTAACTATGTACGATTTTTTTCTTGAAAAACCTAAATAATTTTTCTATGTAAAAATTTACCACCTTTTGCGATGTATGCACATCAAATTAAAACAAAAACAATGTGGAAGATGAGAGAAAGAGATCGAATTTTTCCTTACTGTCGTTCTAAGAAACCACACTGAAATCGTCCATAGTAGAGCCTTCGTCATCGTTTACGGTATAAATACGAGTATGGGATACATGCAGACATCTAAGGATGCGGATGACTGTTTTCCTGTTTTCTCTCGGGGCGAGTTTATCTTCCCGTGAACCCAAAAATCGAGTTGCAGAAGAGAGCTCGGTCTCCTTTCGCTTTTAGAGTTCGGATCGATTTTCTCTTCTTGTTTTCCCACGCTCTTTGCTTTGAACGATGAAACGCCATGTTTGACACGGTGGAGTTTGTTTGTTGGTTGACGTTATCGGATAACTTATCTATATGTCATCACCCAATTTTTGCATGAAATTCACAGTCAGGAAAAATCATGCGGAAATCCATCATGTAAACTGAAGGAAAGAGAGGTGGTACTTTTTCCACAATTTTATCAAAATCACAGAAGATGAGAAATCGTAGAAGATGACAATTACTAGTCGAAACCGGTCTTATTTATATTTTTTAAAACATTCGTAACTTAAATATTTAAATGAGTTGGTTTGGTGATCGCCGTTTTTATATTGGAATAGTTCTCATGTGCTTGTTTAGATAGCAATAATTGAGATTTTTGCCGTGATATCGAAAGAGAACGGAAATAAAAGCCATGCGAAGTGATATAAAGAATTTAATGTAATAGCTTTGCACATCAGTCTTCAGGTAAACCTCTTCTCTAAGCGAAATAATACCTCATTTTACAAATTCTCTAATTTATTTTTACTCATTAGTTGTAATGCACTCTCGAAGCACATTATATACTTACCAACTACTGCTTTAAAGTAGTTAATTATTAAAGGGAAGTGTACACCTATGAGTATCAATTCGTCCCGATGAGTAGCATGATGCTCGGGTTCAATCGAAACCATGACGGAATTTCTTTACTCCTGTCATTTTGGTTATCTGCCGACCGTGAATTTAAGGAATTTCTGCGGGATCGAATTAAAAAACCCTCAAACTAAATAGAAAATAAATAGCATATAGAATGGCATTTAGTGGTATTTTATCCCTTACACTCTTCACATTAACATCAAGTACATCCGCTATCAGCCGAATAATGGGATTATTTATTTCTGACGGTTCCTCCAATGTCTGGGAGACGCGAAAATTTCCTTATTGTATGCCGATGGCCGTAAACGTAGTATTTCCCTTATCATCAATTACTTCTTTCCTGAGCTTCACAAGCAAATTTCCCCTTGGCCCGCAGGGGGGTTTGTTTTCCTTGTATGTACTCGAGTGTCTTCGTGAAGCAGGACATCCTAAATGTGTTATTATTGCAGCATGTGAACCTACTTAAGGTTGCGATATTAATTTTCCATGTGTGAAACCACCCGAATTGATTTATTTTCGATTATATAAATAACTTCCTTAACATTCGCAAAGGAAAATCCTGTTTGGAATAATCATAACCGGACAACTTTTTCTCCACGAAATTTTATGTGTTCTAACCGCTAAAGTGGGCCTTGTACGAGTCGAGTACCATGCTTCATTATCCTCCTCGGGGTTGCGTTACTGCGAGATTTCCAAAGGATTCCTTTGAGGGATATAGTCGTGATTCCCGTTTGCACGAGCGCTTCTCTTTCACCC
The DNA here is from genome assembly GCA_947579665.1 of Sympetrum striolatum. Classification (NCBI taxonomy): domain Eukaryota; kingdom Metazoa; phylum Arthropoda; class Insecta; order Odonata; family Libellulidae; genus Sympetrum; species Sympetrum striolatum. The sequence goes on along the minus strand of OX388344.1, from coordinate 91,421,601 downwards.
GATTTCCCTTTGATTTTTTTAGGACTTGGCCTCGGTAAGGCGATTGGTATTTTCACCAGGATGAAAAAGATCCCTCATTCAGCATCGAAGACTCTTTGGTAGTGCGCTCGACATCACCTACTTGGTAGAGAAGCAATTCGCAAATAAAGTCCTTTTTAGCAAAACAGAGATAGCTGGTGATTCTAATTTCTCCCATAAGGAAAATCCTACCACCCTCAATGAATAATTAGAAATTCGGTCAAATAATATGTAAATGTAAAGTCCTAGATTTCGATAAACTGCCCTATTGATTTTTAATTCCCAATAATAGCTAAAGGAAATTAAAATAATAGTTAACCTAACAAACTAAAAGAAGACTTGAAAAACTATTATCTAATTCTCCTATAAATCACTGAAAGGGATATTTTGTAATATCGTTTTAAAAATAGTTTGTCACCGAAAATTTTTACTCTCTCGTTTTTATGTAATAAATTACAAACAATTTATTTTTAGAATTAAACTTAAGTGTTTGTTGTTACATTACAGTTATATTTTTTATGGTGTGTCTTTGGGGGGTATTTCCATAAAATGGAAATGATTAGTTGCTTGTGTTGAGATGAACTATGTGATTGACGTAATGATGAGCTTTTTTATCTTTTATTTATATTACATGATGGACTATGTGATGGGAGTTCCAAAATTTTCCATTGTGAATTCTTAGTTATTTTCAATTTGATTTTGAGGAGAGTGTTTTTTATCCTTTCCGCCAGAAAAAATCTCTGCTAGCAATTTCAGTTTAGATAATAAGAGGTGCATACATATAATATGATATCGAGTGGATGTAACTTTACAGACAGAAATATTTAGGGCCAAATTCTGGTGATTTTGAGGAGGCCACTCATGAGACGCGTCCTTGTAAGTCATAGACTATCGATAAGTTTACCGCAACATTAAACATGAAGACATAATTTTATAAGAAATAAAGCCGGTTGAAGAAGCCATAACTATAGTGAATCCAAAAATGATAATATAGAAATAACTCAATGTAATTACATTGATATGGTCTTAATGTATGTACACAATACCGAAACATTTTTCATTTCCAAGCAGTGATATTCAGTAATTATTTCGCTAAAGAGGATGAAGATTGGTTTTATTGCCAGATTTCAAACACCATGAAATTATAGCATTTCCCAGTAAGTGTGGATCTGCTTCGCAACCACAAATTGCTTGTGTTTTATTCTTCTCTGAAACTTGGCAATCTAGTTTGAGTTCCATTAGGTAGAGTTATTTAAAATCAGTTTCTGTGGATTATCTAGTTCACATTAACTGAAGTATTATTAGTTATTCTTTTGTCGCTCTCTCTCCCTCAAATCGTAGCAGCTACAAAGTAGAATCAAATTTACAAACATTTACATTTTCCTTTAAAGTATGCAAAAAAAGTATGTACTATATAAGACATACAGTAAGCATATGAGAACTTGAGCAAAATTTTTTTATATGAAGTTTAGATCGTGACATAGCAATGATATTCTCAATGCTCCGACCGGCGGACGACCCGGACCCAATCATCGTCGGCGCTGAGGAAGTCCATGAAATGTATGTAATAAAATTACATTCTCTGCAGCTCTGGTAACTGCGAAATTACTGTTGTGAAAGTAGTTTAAATTTAAATATCTATACAATCCATACAAAATAGTAACCATACTTGACAGTATACGTTAATTTGAAACATGCGCTGAACTCTTTATGAAGGATTTGTTCAAATACAGTAACATACCTTTTTATTTTAATTGTAATGTACATATATATAAGTCCTTCCCTATAAGACGTTCATCAGCTAGAGCGAAACTCAAGACTGTATAAGGTAATTCCAGGTGAGATGCCCCACCGGGAGATATGCCCCAGTCGCAGTAATTTTAAAGAAAACCACAAGATTGCTCTACTGACGGTGTGCGTCAGTCAGTTGGAAGGCACCCCTCTATCTGTAAGAGTTTCACGGCGATTAAATCTTTTTACGCAGTTTTATAACATAATTTCAAGTAGGTACTATTTTCTTCCGCTCTGTTATAAGATATAGTATAATGTTTCTGGTTGGCATCAGTTTAAATATTTGAATATTTTGAAGGGCGAAAAATTGTAGCTATAGGTTCACCTAATATCAACGTGCAGTGACTGTCCATCTTGGACTAAGTGTAGCCTCACTGGCTGTAAGGGCATCTCTCCAGTACTGAAAGGATAGACGCCCCACCTCTTCTCGGGATAGATGCATCAGTGCTATCTTTAGGTATATGTGCCCTATTAATATCAATTTAACTTAAAGATGATACTGATCAAGGCTTTATTCAAGAAAAATTTTGTAATCTACATTTAAATTTCGATTCAAATTTAAATCCACGGTCGAATGCATTTTATGCACGATCAAAAGATGACGTATTGTTTATAAAGCACTAGGGTGGAGCGTTTTGCCACTTTTTTTCTGATCGAAATGTAGCACCCGGCAAAAGTGGCCCACTCACATGGACATAACATATATAATTTTTTTTCGAAATCAAGAAATATCTTCTGTGAGAATTTTTGCCTCGAAATTTCGACAAAAAAATCCAAATTGTCATACATTTTTTCGATTAAAACGAAAATATTTTTGAGTAAAAAGATGTTACTTACAAAAAAAAATGATGACCAAGCCTCAATATACTATATACGATATATGCCTCTGGAGGAAACTGAGATGCCTAGTAATTTTTTGCAAATGAAACTTCAAAATAGATTTTTGAGTTATCTTAAACGTTTAGCTAGATCCTAATTTCAAGTTCAATTTAACAATTTTGTCATATAACAACGTTTTCCAGATTAAATTCAGTTTAAGCTAACGGGGCATCTCTCTCACAGAGGGGCTCACCCGGACACTCGGGAGAGATGGCCAATTGCATGGGTGCAGAAAAAAATTAATATTTTGGGTGAAAATGTTTTTAAACAAAATTTGTTTACATACTTTTAATAATCAATAAATTTTAAATTCTATCACGCAGTTTCAAATTCTTATTATCACTTATATCATTGTTATGAAGTAATTTCCTTAGGTAAGGCATCTCTCCCGGAATGACCTTATTCTGAATTTCTTTCGTTTAGCTGTACTTGAGATTATACTTGCTGTTCGGAAATAAAATTCAGATTTTATTGACGCAAAAAAAGGATTCGCCCTTTGAGTCATAGTATTATGCTTTTGCGACGAGTCTCCCTTTACGATCATTGCCATATCATTTTAGAAATTGAATGCTTTCATTTAATATTTACCGATAACAATTAATATCCCTTGAAATCTAAGAACTTGAATGTTTCTATTCTATTACGTGATTCTCATCATTGCTCGATCCTCAATCAACTTCCGGTACCTGAAATGTTTTGATGGTGGTCTAATTAACCCGACAGGGTTTTATGAAAGCGAAAATCAGAGGAATAATTTAATGAAAATAGGTATTTATTCGGAATCACGAAAGAGTGATGTACCTCCACGATTTTGCTTTCATTTATTCTTAGCACCGCAAGACAATACAGCGATAAAACTACGCTAATGCTCGAAGTTCAAAAAGTGCAAGAAATTAGAAAAGGTCATGAAATAAGAGAGGCTTGGAATTAGATTTCGTGCGAATGAATGCGTGATTTTAGTGGAAAAAGTTTTCTTTCGTTATCAAAAATCAACTTAATTTTGTAGAATATTTGCCGCGAGCATAAAAAATTCAATTTTGGATACGAAAATATTTCAATTTATCTTAAGCGTACTGAATGAATACTATACCGAGCCATAATTCGTTACGTGTGTTGATACAGAAAGGAAACTAGATGATTGCGAAATCGCTTCAAAAATGGTTCTTCTCTTCAACATTAAAGGGAATCTTAAAGAGCTTGAATAAATGCTTGAAAGATATGTAAAGCGCAAAATTTTCGATTTCCAAGATCAGAGGCGTAACACTTCCTTAGTATCGAGTTAATTCCTAAAAGTAAGGCTGAAGGAATGGCGAATATCGTATCCTATTGTACCAATATCTGAATAAAACTGAAAAAACCTTTTCTTCTTATATTCGAGTATGGTACAAATAATTCCAAATCATAGGAATCACCAAAATTGTCACGGATTAGAAGAATGACGCATAGATCTTGGATTTGCCAAGACTAAACGTGATCCCGTGCATGATAGGATTACATATTCCATCCGATGACTTCTAGGTGTTTATTATTGTATTTCTGCTTTAGCCAAGAGTGCTTTTATCGAATTTCAAAGGCAGACCATCACGGGAAAATTATTCCTTTGAGTAAGGTTGCTCCTAAAAGTGAAAAGTGACCTTACTAAAAGGAATAAGTTATTTATTTTCAAATACTCTTAAATATTTTCATATGATAAAACTTATTTCAATTGAATCAGGCGGAAGCATATACTTTTGAAATTATTTTCGATATTCATCACAACGAACTATTCCAAGGGTATTAATATAACATAAATTAAAACATTAAGAAATTATCGACCCCTAGTTTTGTTACCTTTGGATTTTTCCCCACTGTACCACAATTTGGGTTTTAAATCTACTTCACTCTTCCTCATACATCTCAACATAGTAATGTTGTTATCACGATGGACATTGAACACCACTGCTTGAATGTGTCCATTGCGTCATTTAAATTGAGAGGACATTTTGAGATTAGTTTTTCTTTCTCAATTTTTACTATCTCTATATACGTAGTATAGAGAAAGTACTGCTTTCATGAAAAAAAAATCGAATTCGAGATTTCAACGGACATATGTACATGTTTTGGGGTCCCTAGAACACGTTTTGACCATTTTCGGAATGATGTCTGAGTGTATGTGTGTCTGTGTTTGTGGGCGCTCTAACTTAAAAACTATTAGTCGTATCAATAACAAATTTCATATATAGCATTATGGTTGGTGGTGTCAGAGTTGATTAGTTTTTGGAGTTAATTGGTTAACCGGAAGTCGAGCTATATTCCTCGAAGCAAATTTCTGGTTTTGCAAAATATCTCCATTAATATGATATTTAGGTATACACTATTATTTATAAAAGTTTTAAAAATATTATTTACTATAACTTTTGAATGAAACTTATTTTTGTATAACTGATTTTTTAGGAGTTATTCGTCAAATACTGATAAACCGGAAGTAGCTGATTATTTACTTTGTGGGCGCTCTAACATGAAATCTATTTGTCGTATTAACACCAAATTTCATATATAGTACTTTGATTGGTGTCGTTAGAGTTGAGTAGTTTTTGGAGTAAATCGATTGACCGGAAGTCGAGCTTTACTTTTCGAAGCTCGTTTCCGTTCTTGCAAAATATCTCCATTAATATGATATTTAGGTATATACTATTATTTATAAAGGTTTTAGAAAATGTAATTTACTATAACTTTTGTATGAAACTTATTTTTGTATAACTGATTGCTTAGGAGTTATTTATACTGAAATACTGATAAACCGGAAGTAGCTGATTATGTACATACTTTGTAAGCGCTCTGGGCGAAAGGCCAATTTCATCGTTTTTCATCGAAAATGTCCCGAAAAACATTATTTATAATCTTTGTGACGTAAAAGATAATATGATATAAATTAATCACTTATCTTCAAAGTTTAGATTGAATATAGAGTTTGAAAATACTGTTGTAGATAAATATTTACATCTTATATATGGAGAAAGTCATATGCTGGCCACATCAGATTTTTTAAATATAGAAAACTTAGGCTCATATGAACTATTCATTTCATTGTCTTGAAGAACTATTTCATTTCTCCATTTAAGTGCAAACTTATGTGGCACGAAACATTTTTCCTATTCACCAAACAAATTCGTGACAAAGTGATTGATTGCTGAAGGTTATTACTTGCAGAATAATAAAAAATCTCGTGTAAAAAATTTCTTTTCGACAAAGGTTCTCCAAAATTTTTTGCTTACTAAAAACCTTAATTCAGATTCCCTTATTTATAAATAAAGACTAGTAGACTAGAATAGGTTATTGCCCAATGTCAGTCCCGTAGTTCTTTTTTTAAATTTCAGTCTTTCCGAGGCTGTTTACTTTAAAGAGGAAAATAATTGATCGCGAAATTATTAAACGTCGATCAACAGTTTCGCTCGTGACTTCCGAATACGGTTCAAAAGCTGATTGTGTGTGAAACCTCTTTTGCATGGCGAAACTACTTTCTCAAATTTCTCGACACCTCCCCTCCAAAACTGCGAAATTTGCACGTCTTCGAAGGATGGCAATTAAAAAGCCATTAGACGTGAGAAGAATCAACATCTGAGATTATGTATTGACCATTAACCTTTTGAACTCCATCAAAAATATTTAGGATGGCATGAGCGAATCTTTCTTTTGTAAACACAGCTCCCAAGAGATTGGCTGAAAATGAAGATGTGTTCAAATCGATACTTCTTTATTTACTGTTCGAGATGCTTTTATCTATTTACCTCGCGTGCTGTCAGTGGCGTATGGCAAGGGGTGTGTGTTAACGCTAACCTCGTTACCTACTCTACCCTGCTTGCTTCTCTAATAGTCTGCGAAAAGAAGGACCAGAATTAAATATCTGTTTTAGTGATTACCTTACCTTCTTGTAAGGTTTTGTCGATGCTTCGTTCATTGCTTACTGGATGTATAACGTCATCTACTTTGTCTTAAAGTTTTGCTCCGATGCGGGCTTTCAGAGCCTAGTGCAGGGTAGTACTCTTTTCGGCGCTGAATATTTATTTATTACCCGTGCAACAATCTTTGGGACGAAATTTTCGGATTTGCAGGTGAGTAAAGTTCTTATCAGCGGTCCTTTCAAAATCATGTTATTAATGACTATTTATCGTTGCTTTTATTTAATGGTAAGGGAAATTAATTCTTGCGAACAACTTACATTTGTAGAAATCCTCTAAGGTTGTCGGCATGATAAGTTCTCGGGAAAGAGACTTTTTGGCCGTCAACTTACTATACAGCCATTTTCAGGGTTATGTTACCGACATAGGCATAAGCCGAAAGGTGGATTTCCCTTACTTACCTTAAGAACTTACCGGGCTGACAATCTAAAAGGATTCTCTACAGATTATTGGCCAGGAAGAAGTTTTTCTCTTAATTTAAATTTGGATCACAGAATAATAATTAAAAAATAATGTTATAACCCACTGCTTCTTACTAAAATGAAATATATTAAAATACATTCAAATTGAGTAATTCAAAGGTACCTATATAGAAAATATTGTCAATATATTGACGTATACATTATATATCTATTATATATAGATGCTTCTCCGGATTCATTCATATATATATATAGATAGATAGGTATATAGATAGGATACAAAGTCACAGGCTAAACCACTAGCGTCAATGGCTTGAAATTTTTACGACATATTGGCCATAACGTATAACCTCCAGAAAAATTGCGATTTTGAACCTCGATGTCATGGGTTCGATTCCAGAGGGCCTCAAAGTCCCAATTTTTCCCGTTTAAATGCATTGCTTTGATTTTCGGGAATTAAAAAAAAATACTTTCCGGATAGGTAGCGAATCAAAACTCAAGGAGCCTATATATATGGTCATGATCTATCGAAAACATAAATGAGTTTTACGGAAAATATCCTGGGTTCGATGCTAGGTCGGGGCAAAAATCGGCCGTTTAAATTGCATTGTGGCGATTTTTAAGATTTTTTTTGGACCCTTTCCCGATGGCATGGAAACTTGAAATTCGGCATGAAGTTGGAGATCAATAATAAATTTCAGGATCCAATTTTATATATTCGCTGATTGTCCTTGGTTCGATCCCAGAGGGCCATTTAAATTCCTCAATGCATTTCTTACGGAGATAACGGAAACAAATTATAGGTACTTCCCGGCACGATAAAGACTTCAAACTTTGCACTAAGAAAGATTAAGTGTATACAAATCAAACTGTGCATTCCAAGCTGTCAATGTGTCCTGGATTCGACACCAGGCGTCTCTAAAATCAGTAACTGATCCGATTTTCAATAATTATTTTGAACCCTTTCCCAACAATATAGAAACTTGAAATTCGGCATGTAGATAGAGATCATAAATAACTTTCAGAAACATTTTTCAGATTTCAGAAATCGTCCTTGGTTCGAATCCAGAGAGCCATATAAATTCGTGAAAATGAGAACGTCTTTTGAGGCAGTTGTAGCCCATATTTCAGCTTGAATTTTCACACATAGTTAGAGATGGCGATGTTCTATTGTGCTGCATAGTAACTTTAACAGTAAAGACCCGGGTTCGATGCCAGACGATGGAATTACAGTGAATTTTAAGAAAAATTTCAATCCATTTTTTCTTTTGATGGCCGTCCCGATATGATGCCGACATGAAAATAGTGTTGTCAATCTGCTTGCAGTATGCAAGCAACATTTTACTCGTATTTGCTAACATAAAACCTCGAAGTGTGGGCATTACTTGCAATATCATTTTGTTTAAAATTCTGTTATATCACAATGGATTAAGACTTACGAGGGTAATGATAGCAATAGTCTGATATTAAATATATATTTAAAATGTGCTGGGAAAATCTGGAGCACATTTGAATTCAAATTATTACATAGAGATACCAAAGAAATAAAATTTACCTTTTTAGCATTTCTTAAGGATATAATTTGAGGTTTTAAATAGACTTATAGGTTAAAATAGAAAGTCTCCTGTCATTCGCACACAGGTCGTCTCCAATCCACTCACTGAGAACAGCATATATTTAGAAAACTCATTGTATTTTCTTATAGGAGTATCCTTTTTAATGATTTTAGACGTACCAGGTCATTTAGAGAATACTTAAGGTAGTTAAAATGTTTCATTACTCAAAACTGAAATAAATTGGAGAGATCCTTTTTCATGATTTGATACAATGTCTGTATCCTGGTAGGGTTATATATGCTCTCTTAATGGTTTATTCTTTTTACTCAAACCATTCCAGATAATTGTATAAGTTATATGAATATATATGAGTTACATTAATTTTACTTGTGTATACATGCATGTGAATATTTGGATTTTTTTCAAGTAAATCCGTCCCTATGTTTAGAAAGTGAGCACATAGTTAACTATTTATATTCCGCGCTATTTACTTTACGCTGCTTGTCTGTCACTAAGTAGCGTTGCGGAAAAGGCTCAATGGAGGCAGTGGTAAAGACACAATGGACGAATTTAAACGATTAAATATCCGTTCCAGTGTATAAGCAAGCAAATACTTCATTAATTATCAAGGTGACTGGGAACTAAGCTTTACTAGAATTAATAAAATTAATACATTATTTTATGGAGCACAAAATCTTACCTGCTAGAGCTCTTTCTAGATTTTCTTTGTAAGTGTACATGAGCAGTGACTTGTAGCACTACCGTATTCATAAGTATTAAGTGTTAATAACTTTTTAACAAGTTTCATGGTTCACAGAAATTTCACCAAAAATCCCTCATGTATTCTATCCCTTATTTATCGTGAAATTGTGTTTATTTTTATATAAAATTTCTGTTGTTCATTCGGATATCTTCAATCAAACTATAAATTCTTAATTAAATTTAGTGAATTTATTTATTTATTCATGATTGCTTACAGATTATGTTCGCAATGCCTTGTAATTTATATTTTGACAGTTCTAGCTTAACATGCTTCGTCGTGGAGGAAGAAGACCCAGGGCGTTGTCATCGTCAACAATAACAGAACTAGCGGGTACAACTGTTACTCTACCAGAAAATTTTACTACGTACACTATTGATCAAGGGGATTCTACTATCGTTCACACCGGGTACGTAAAACGGTTGATTTGTCTGTATCTCTCGTATGACCTTTAAGGTAAACATAGGCTTATAACATAACATGTATGAAAATGTGAGTTATGCTTTGCTTGATGTTTATAGAGTGGTCAATATACTTAATGATTATGTTTGCTACCCATTCGTATCGAAGTATCAGTCAATTATTCCTGAGATTGTTTTGCAGCGATGGACAAGGAATTTCATTTGTGGAACAGTATATTGATGGCCCTACCGTTGAGACAGTTTCTGCTCATACGGTAGTAGATGATGGACATACTACATTGATACAAGTTGGCAATCATTATGTGGAGGCAATCCTGGAAGATAATGATGGCGATGTTCGTGTTATTCAGGTAATAACTCTAGATAAACACATTGGGATGTTGATCATACTATGTATCACTGTGGCGTTTGAGTGATCTTAGTAATCAGTTTCTCATTCAATCGGTGATTCAAAAACTTGTGGTACCTTGCTTATGATATAGAATATATGTGAATCAATTTCGTTTTTATTTCTTCATATGTCTAAGGAAAACAATGCTATTTGGTTTCTTTTTCAATGTTATCTTTTGTAATTTGAAATATTAGGGACCTTTTATTTCATGTTGCTGTTTTCATCACTGAAATGCCTAAAAATTCCTTGATGACAATGAAAATGTGTAAACTTTTTAATTGTAGTTAGGTGGGCATGATCATCAAGTTATTGCATGCTGTTTCAGGGAAAGCTCTTTTCTTTAGAATTTATAGTGGGATAAGGTTCAACATCAGAAAACTTGATTTTTGCTTACTCATAATTTTGATTGTCCAAATTTAGTGATTATAATGAGGTTAGTAAGGCCTGCATCATGTAATATTTTCTTTGGTAATAAGAGCCTTTGTAACCTTGCTGTGTGTTCAAATTTGGAGTTCCATATTCTCTATGTTTTCTAAATTAACAAAATTGCATCATTAATAGTGTATGCCTCAAAATAATCCAACGTTCATTTCATACTTTTCAGAATTTTTATCACAATTAGAGTTGTGGAGTCTTTAAACACCAAAAGTACATACAAATATCAATTCATATTTGTCATTATTTCTAACATTCATTACTTTTATTGCCAACCATTCAGCCTATTTTGGAGGTATTTATGGCTCACGCATTATCTTTGTAGTTTTAATATATGTTGGTCAATATGTATCTAGCTTATTTATATAAAAAATCTCCATGAAAATTGGAATACTAAAAGTATTAGTTTAAAAAAAAAAATTATTACTGACAACAGAGAATTTTGTCAGTAATAAAATTTGCCATGTTCTAAAATACTCATTGTTTAGTAGTTAACTTTCTGCTGTCTTAGATTTATTTTTGTTTAACTAGTTTAAAGGTTTATTTAACAAATACTGTTATGGCATAGTACAGAATGTATAAATTTTTGAAAAAACACAAATTTCACAATTATTTCTGTGTGGAGGAAATAATTGTGAATATCTATTTTGCTTAATATCTTGTAATTTTTTACCTGTACGATTGCAGGAAGTCATGGAGGGTCTGTCTCAGCCGGCCAGCAGGGGTAGAGGCCGGGGAAGGGGAAGAGGTTTGTACTGCTTAACAATTTTATAGCATACTGAATAAAAATTGAATATCTCATTCAGGATACAATAACAATATCATTGGTAATTCAATGCCTTGCTTTGTGTATTGAAGGCGGAATCAGTGGACTCAAGAGGGCTGCATTGGCTCCAGTTGCCAGTGTGTTGATGGGAGGCCCTCCAAAGAGACGAAGACCTGGCCGCCGGCCAATCACAGAGCTGCAAGCTGAGGATGAAAATTCCTTATGTTACATCATCAGAGAACAAAAGGCTACTGTTCAGGTGAGAGAAAAGTATTGAAGTAATTGTTTAACAGTCTAGCTTGTCTTGTTCTGATTGGAGGGAAGAACTTGGGCACGTTTTTCAGTATCAGTGCTATTGTTAAAGTGCTTTTGCGCATGGGCCACCACAGGAATCTAACCTGGGACCACTTTCAGTAAAGCCATACATACCGACCTCTTGGCTATCCAGAAACCCCAAGACTTTCAGTTTATCTTTTTTTATGTATTACACTGTATTAAAATCCTTTACCATTTACCTTTTTCTGTAATTCTTTAAGAAATTTTTGGAATTTTCTGGTATTGAAGGATATTTTCTTTTAATTTCCATCTTTGAAAATGACTTTCCATTTTACATTAATCACTGTTCAGTTGCAATTCTCTTTGACTTATATTATGAATTTTTCTCTACTTTCTATGTATCTCTGTTTCCATGGAAAAGTTTTTGTATGAGTGGAAAGAAGATAGTAATTTCAGTATATTTAAAAAAGTTACTTGATTAGGATATAATGTTTTTAACAGTTTAAATTGCTTTTTGCTGTATTAAATATTTAATAATAATAGTATATTCTGGTCTTTAAATGGTTTACAAAAAGAACTAGATATATTCTTACAAAAGAAAAGTCAGAACATAAAAAAGAAACTGAGAACAGTTGTTCCCTGCGAGGTAAAACCCGGTTTGTGGCTTCCTCCAAATAAAACTGCAAATTTGTAAGAAGCATTCAATTAAAATGTGATTATCTTCCTGTAAAGTTAGTCTATATCTAATAGATCTATTACAAAATGTATGTTATATTATTGTATACAGTAAATTAAATATCATTTTTTAATAACTATGATAAAAAAACTATGTGCATTATTATTATGTAACGATACTTGAATTATTTTGCAGCAAGTGGTTGAAGGCTGGGTTCAAAGTTACTGGCTTAGTCGTGATGGAGCTCTGTTATCATTAACCCAGTTTTTCTTCAATGCCTCCGGTTGCAAAGGGAAAATTACATCAAATATGCAGGCAACCATGGAATATACTGAAATCATAACAAAAATGGCTGAGGAATTTGATGATGTGAGTTGTATAAATCATAATTATTAGAGTAGTTTTCAGAGTTTTCCTGTTTGTTTTCCTTTGGATATTTCTGAGGATTGAGAATGCAAAGTAAAACTAGTCCAACACATTGGTAGTATTACTTAAGGTGTTTGAAAATGATGAATTTTAACTGAAGTTTGACTTGTTTCATCATAAATAGTGTGATTTGAAATCTTAAATAATTTTTGTCAATGAGAATAAGAATCTTTGCTGAGAAAAGATCTTGTGTTTTCCCAGTGTAAGTGCTGAAAGAATAATTCTTGGGTCTCCAACAAAGGCCTAAAGATGGCCACAGAGATTTTAGTAAGAACTGCTCTATGCAGAGTTTGTACCCAGTTGGAGACCTGAAAATCATTCTTTCAATCTGTGGTAGTTTATTTTACTGATTTACTGCAAGCCTGTTTGGAAATTATTTTATCAAGTTTAAACTTTCAGAAGATATCTGAATAATCCTGTAAGCAATATAAACAAATTAATGGGATTTATTTTGAATCCCATGTAATTGATCTCACATTGATCATTACTAAGTTATAAATGTCTCAGTCTCCAACAAACCTCTATTGAGAAAAAAACTCCTTAACCTTTCATAGAATTTAACTTTTCTTAATTTTACCTTACCCCTCTTATACTTTTGATTCTTAAATATTTAGGTATGATAATTATTTTTATTGTATTCATCCTTTATGTATTACTAAGAATATTGTGCAGCTGATCCATTTTACTGCATGCATTTTTAGAGACTACAAATCATTGTTTCAAGTTTATATTAATTATAATAATATTTTCTCAACTTCCACCAATGTAATATTTTAGGTTTTGTAGAATTTTTGCCTCCAATTTTAATCCCTGTAAAGATTTTACAGTTTGATTCCATTACTGATTTTATTTGTAGAGCATTTGTTATAACTCAGTTTCTCTCTTTTTATTGTCAATAGTAAATAATGAATGTTTTTATCAATGTCAATTCTATTTCTCCATAGCAAATGGGAAGTGAATATCCACTTGTGCTTCCTGGGCCTTATTGGAAGAAGTTTAGAGAGAATATTGCTGAATTCATTCAGCGATTAATTAAACACGGTCATAAGGAAAGACCTCCTCTTGGTGTTATGCCCATGCTGCATGATCAGTGTTTGATGGACAACTTAGTGTCATTCCTGACAGCACTGTGTGACTCCAATGTTCGAGCATTTCGTCATACAGCCACCTATGCTGGTATGTTATCTGATTTCTGTGTTTATTTTGAATTGGACCGAAACAGTGGGATATAATAGAATTTGGAAGGTTCTGGAAGACACACGTTTCATTCTTCCTCTATTTTTTTTTTCAAAAACAGCAAGGAGCACAAATATTGGTTTTCTCTAAGCTTGGATTAAAAAAATGCTTAAATACCTCATCATTTTATATTTAAAGGCCGCTGAAAGCTATGATGCATTGGATAATGAGCTGTAGAAATGATGGTTATAAATTTCAGCTGAGAACAGAGAATACATGTTATAAAGCATTAAAGAAATATTCATATTTTTTAATGATTCCAAGTATACCAAAAGATGAGTTTTTGGTATCAATTTACACAGTAATATTTAATAATATTTTGTCATTATCAGAACTCTAATTACTATCCCTATTGCACTGAATTATAAAGGAAAAGATTTATTAATGGGAAGCGATTGCAACATAAAAACTAAAAATTATTATCATCTGATGGTGTGCAATACTGTATTGGGGGGAGTGAGAGTAACTGTATGATATAATTTAATTACTGCCAGTCATGAATTTCCACAGATTTCTTTCAAAATTCAATTATGAAAGACCACCTGTAACTATGTGCAAATTTTCAAGTCAAAGTTTTGTCAAGAACTTCCTCAAATTGGGTTCCCAGATTCACATGCATTGATTAAGGAAGAATATTTAGTGTGTTTTTGTGTCAAACCAAGGATCTCTATAGATGGAATATGCATTGTTTGTGTAATATTATTGTAATATCCATTCACTTGCCTGGTGATAATTTTCTATTTTGCTGGGTGAAACTTCAAATAGAATAAATTACTATCACTGCTATGCATTTTGAATGGAAAATATCTGTGCCAATCTGGCATCAAACCCAGACTAATTTTTAGAGATGTCTTTGCAATTTACTTTAGAAAACCACCACTCAGTCCACATAATTTCAAATCTACATCTTTCTGGGGTGTATTTTTTATTACAACATGAGGTGCTATGTACACTCCTGGCCAAAATTAATGCACCACCTACCTAGCGATCCTAACGACCAGTGGTGCATTAATTTTGGCCAGGACTGTACTTCTATGGGAAAAGTCAAGATTTTAGAGCATCCTAAAATCAAAACAATAATAGGTAAGCAAAATCTTATTTTTTCTAGGTTTCTCTTATGGAAGAATGTTTAGTTTGGATGCTACAATTTGCTTGGTATATATATAATATTTTTTACATAAATAGCCTTCGAAATAAGAGTTGCTCAGGACGACACCGGCATTTTAACGAGAATTTTCCAACGTCATTATGAGCAATGTTGGCACTCAAAGGGTTAAAGATTTTTTTTTAAATTCTGAAATAAAAGCATAGTATTTGATAAAATTGATATGAGAAAGCGTAACTTTGTGGAAAGCCATAATAATAACTTTAAAATAGCCTTGTAATTTTCCACTGGTTTTATTTTCACTTCCGAGGAAGCATAGTATTTGAATTTATTTCTTTATCATCCTTGAAGACGTAATATTGTAAATTAGTGTCAGATTTTTAAAGAGGAGGATAAGTGCTATCAGCTATGCTGAATGAACAATGTTATCATTACAGTTTGATTATTACATATTGGCCAATTCTATTCAATTAACTACAAGTATATTTATTTATTTATGTTATCCTTTCTCAAAGGCTTACCTTTCTAAAATTTTCGCTTTCTGTCTTAGTTTTTCAGCTCTCATCTGCTTTTATTTATTAAAACAATGATTATATGAGTTGAATTAAACAATACCTTCGGAAATTTGCCATGCATCTCCTTGGTATATGGGCATAAAGATAGATTGACATGTTGAACAATAATAGAATTATAATGTGTAATATAATATTTTATAATGTAATGATATTGTACTTTTGCCACTTCTATTTTTTTGCTATTTTTATATAAAAACTTTAAATTATGAAAAATAATTAAAACTTGTTAATTTTTTCCAGGTTTTTAATTAGGCTAAATGGCTGTTGAAAGGTGCTTGTTACACACCCCAATTAAGCTTCAAAAGTGCTTGTTTAAATCTAAAATTCCAATCAATGTCAATATAAAATTCATATTTGGTAATACAGTTGGAAATGTTTAATTGGACTTAAAATATTGTATCTTGTCTATAAGTGTTATTTCTAAGATTTTGGTGATGTCCTTCTATTTATTTTTTTGTACTTTCATTCTCTTGTGTAGGAATTAAGCTCATGACTGCCTTAGTAGACGTTATTCAAATGGTAATTGGTTCAATGGAAGGTTTAAGGCGCCATGCTGGGTTACTGAAGGGTTACAGAAGTGGAGGTGGAGCGATGTCAGCGAAGAGGCAGGAAATGGAAGAAAGCCTCGAGGAACTCAAGAACATGCTCAGCTACACTTTTAAATCCATTTTTGCTGTCCGTTATAGGTGAATATAAAATAATTTTCTGACAATTCTTTTCCTTCGTCAGAAAATTATGGTTAAAGAAATATTTGCTTTTATTCTGCATTTTAGTGCAAGTTAACATGAAATTAAATTCCTTATTTGCTGATTTTAGTGTGAGAATGAGCTATTTCTATTAAAAGGTCTTGATAATACATTTTTTGAAAGAATTATCTCCACTGCATTTTAATATTGCTATGAAAAATTTCTTTGTTCCAATGTATGCTTTTAATATAAATCCATTTTATTTCCATCATGATAGTTTTTATTTTAAAATTATTAATGCTGTTCTATTTCTATATTTTATTTCACGAATCCATTGTTTTCAGGGACACTTTGCCTGAAATTCGATCTATTTGTATGGCTGAGTTAGGTCTTTGGATGAGCAAATATCCCGGACATTTCCTAACAGACTCTTACCTTAAGTATATTGGCTGGTCCTTAAATGATCGAGTGGGTGCTGTAAGACTGAATTGCCTTCAGGTAACTTTTCTTAAGTTTTAGCCTACTGCCTGTTTTAAGCTTACTTGTCCTTTGAATATATTTTAGACCTCAGTTGTTAATATATTTAATTCAGAGATGTGCGTGGTATTCTTCTTTACAATAAATATATAATGTCCTTGTTTTTATCCTTCTTAACATTATGAATCCTTAAAAATATTTTGTACTCTATTGCTTTCAGTGTAACTTTGGTATTTTTATTTCTTGATAAAATTAGGCTTTGCAGCCCCTTTATGATTCTGCATCTCACAGAGGAAAACTAGAGCTCTTCACCAGCAAATTTAAAAGCCGAGTAGTGGGAATGAGAGCTGATAAAGAGTATGAGGTTGCAGTTGAAGCTGTGAAACTGGTTACCAGTATCTTAAAGTTTGTATAGATTAACACCTTATCTTGCTCTTCTTATTAAACTTAGAGTGAATCTTGATTTTTTTGTTATTTTTTATCCACTTATCCTTTTAATATCTATGATTTTATGATTCCATAGTAGTATCATGTGTCAACATTAAAACTCTTATATCTCAAGTATTTTATCTCTAACATCCGTCTATATCATTGATGAGAGCTTTTAATGGCATGGGTATCTATGGCGTACTGTATGCCATGAGTGCCAAAAGCCTGCCACAAACTCTAGGCTATTCAGAAAATTCTTTTGATCCCAAAGCAGTTGAATTTATAAAAGTTATTAAAGACAAAATTTCTTACCATTGATTCAATTGTCCTTTTATCATGTTGAAATTAATGTTTTCTTGTTATATTTTAACATTTATGAATGTTATATAATTGTTGCATTTTGTTATAATGTTAAATGCTTTAATGTATCCTTCTACAGATATCAGCCAGATGCATTGACACAGTCTGACTGCGAGCAGATATACGAGTTACTGTACGAAGTGCATCGTGGAGTTGCATTGGCAGCTGGAGAGTTCTTGAAACAGAAACTATTTGTACCGAAATGCAGTCAAATTGATAAACCAGTCAATGCTGAACTTATCTGTGATTTAGTGATATTTTTTACTGAGCATAGGGTGAGTTGCTATTTGAGTATTTGTTGTTTTCATTCAAATTTTATTTATGTTTTGAAAGGTATCTTTATCCTTTATTACTATTTTATAATTTAAGACTGATTTTCTGAATTAGGAATATATTCTAATGAAGTAATCTTGCATTATAGCCATCGTATAAGATTCTGAATTTCAATTTTAGTTTTATCCATGGCAAAGAATATAACATTAGACTCTTAATACAGTAGAAGTCTGTTATAATGAGTATGGCATATAACGAGAGTTGCATTGTAGAAAATGATTTTTTTGCCATTGTCTGTCTCAAAGCAAAAAGGATGGGGAGTTACATCCATTATAACAAGTGGTTATTTCTGAAATATCCATATAACGAATATCTGACGAAGTCCAACAAGCAAGTGGTAATATGAAGCACGTTATCTTATCAAAGAGCATATCAAATAAATGTCAAAATTATCACCACCTTATTCAAGCATTTGCTTCTCACTACTCGCCTCATCCTTCCTCGTCAAAAATGCTTCAGGAGCTTTGATTAGAGACTTCTCATGAGTTTCACTCTCTCCTTTGGTCCTCCTTATTCCCTCATCTCTTCTTTCTTTTCCCCAACAACCCCTCTAGTCAGATCAGGAATTTCATTTGAGTTCCCATCATATTGGCACCCACCCGTAGGATTTGTTTTCTTAACAAAACTTGGCACCAAATCGTCTGATTCAGGATGGGTGGAAATATTGGAGATGAAAGCTGTGCTGATTTGGATTCTAAGGGTAACCTCTCCCCCTCCCTTGCAACATATTCATTGCTTATGAAGTGTATGAATGAAGTAATGAAAAATATCTTTCGAAGATAATTTGATATGAATTAGGATTATCTAATGATATACCATTACTTTTTGACGATTATTGGGCAATAATTTTCCACATTTTATGTTAGAGGACGCACTTCGGTTTAGGTTTATGAATTAATGAAATAATATTTTTGATGCAAACATACTTTTTTACTCATTCTGAAGCATTTTCATAAGGATTAAAAGCTCTAAAGTTCTATTCTGCAGCACTTGTTGCCCTTGAATTCAAGAGGATGGACATTTAGTATTAGAGATTGGCTATAGTGAGTATGCTTTATAATAAGTATTTTTCCAATATTTGTCAACTCTCGCTATAACAGACTTCTACTATATGTTTTTTCTATCTAGAAAAACCATGTTTTCCTCTGTTATGGAAGCTCTCTATGTCAACTATTAGTTTTACTGAACCACTCTCTTTCTGTTTAGGTTGTTTACTGTTAAGATAGAACTAATAAAAGGTACTTTTTGGTAAAGCCAACTTTATCACAAGGAAAATAATCAAGCAGTCTGCTGGGCTTCATTGGAAAGCATAGTTTCCTTAGAAATTACGATTTTACTTATTAATGATAGCTATGATAAGCAGAAGAAAAAATTTCTTCTTGTGTATCCCAAATTACTCATCTTTCTTTCAATGAAGATTCTATTAGCATTTATTTTTAATAATGTAAAAATCTTATATTGAATTGGATTTCTTTAAAATAGTTTTGGTGTAATTGAAGACACTGAAATCTATGTTCTTCTGTTATTTTTTAAATATTTTATCACCCTTTTACTATTATCTATGTATCATTGGTTATCCCAAAGGGTAACCTATGAGCTCCCTTGAGTCTTAGAGCCATGTTCAGGGTATCTCTCTAATCCCTTAGAATTCTATTTAGTTTTTCAGTTTCTCTTCATCTATGGCATTTTTGTTTTCAGTTGCATGAACATGCTCTGTATCTTGTCGATTCCCTCATTGATTCCACGCCAATTCTAAAAGACTGGGAGAGTATGATAAAATTACTTCTGTTGGACGAAGAGGTGGAATCGGAGGGCGATGAAGCATCTCCTCTCCACGAAACTCAACAGATTGCACTCATAGAAATAATGACATGTTCTATCAGACAAGCAGCCACAGGAGAACCTCCTCTTTGCAGAGGAACCTCAAGAAAAGTTGGTATTTTTAATAAATTTTAGCTTTGGTATAATAAACATTAATGTTGGTTCCATTTTGGAAATAAGTGTCTATAATTTCATGTAAATATATATTAGTACCTGCATTTGTGGTAGCTGCATGCTGCACTTGTGAGCACAGGATTTTGCTGGATTGCACACATTTGATGCATATTTTAGATGAAATTGCAACTTTTACTTGTAATTACATAATGAGTTATATGTGTATTTTAGTAAGTGAAACATCTCCCAAAAATTTTCTCTTAAATACCAAGACAATGTATGATATGATCTATTTACTATCGAGTCAAAATGATTTACATTATTATAGGAGAATTTTTGCTGAAATGTCAGTGTCGCCTAATTTTTCATATTTTTTACTGTTTTTGTTTTTTTTCTGACAGGTCATGACAACTTTGGAGTTAAAACAAGTTACTGATGATCGAGCACTTTTATCAGAACACTTCCTTAAAGCTTTGCCCCAGCTAATCAATAAGTATATGCAACATCCAGATGCTACTAGGAATTTAATGGCTATTCCACAGTTCTGTGATCTTCAATTATACTCATCTAATAATTTGGAAGAGGTAAGGTTCTCATTCCTCTCAAATCAAATAATTTATTCGCGTTTTTGCATTTCAGAAGAAATGTATGATTTTTATAAATATAAAATATTTTTAGAATAAATTATCAATCACTCCTAGTTGTGGCTTAGTCATATATTTTTGTGATGGTAAATTCAAAAGTATAATTTCTGTTTATGATCAGCCTTAAGTTAGTTGAGACTGTTTTGATTAGTTTCTTATCCATATTCTTGAAATATTTTTTGGTTTAACATTCTGTCTGTATTTTAGTAAAAGACAACTTTTCCTTTCACTGGTTAGCTTAACACTGAATTCATAGTAATATTCTCATCATCATCATCAGCTGTTTTCAATCCAACATCGGATGTAGGCCTCCCCTATATTCTTATATTTTATGCTATATATATTTCCATCTCACAAAATATTGTATTTATTTTTAGAATAAACATATTCCAAATGTCTATGATAGTTGCATTCATAAAGAAAACTCCATGACCAATGTAATAATTTTAAATCTCTTGGTAGTACTTGTTAAGAACATCGCGGATACACCTGGTCAAGTTATAGAATTATTTTGCTTTAAGATTAAAGAAACATCTGGTTATCTTTATCATGATGAGCAGTAATGCAATACCTATTTAAAAATCTGGAGGTGATTTCTTAAGAAGAAATTTCTGTTGGTATTATTTGTACTGTGTTTTACATTTGTTCTTAAACTTTTAGAATGGTTCTCAGAATGTGCAACTCCCATTTTATTCTTCTCTATAAATATTATAATCTTCTTCAGATAAAGACTTATCTTCTATGAGTTATTATATCTGTTGATTTTAGTGGTTGAGTGGTTATACTGGTGATTTAGAATAGGAATTACTATGAGTTGGTTTCTGTCTCTTATATGGTACCCAAACTTGAAAGCAGTTGACACAAGGTCTGAATGACTTTTGGTCCTAATCACTAAATCTATGCAGTGATTTTTATTTCAATCATTATCTAATATATAATATATTATTATTTATGATCATTAATGCTTGCTTTAATTCTTTATTCAATTGTATATTCATCCTCAGGAATTGGATACATTGCTGCAATTAATTTGTCAAGCAGTGGAGAACCACACAGACAAAGAAGTTTTGAAGATGAGCTTGAAGACTTTGGAGAAACTCTGTGAAATTGGGAGCCCTCGTTTTTCTAAATGTGAAGCAGTTAGGACTTTTCTTATTGATAGCATTGTGGCTCAATTCAAAACCGCTATGCAACAAAATTCCAATAGCACCAAACAGGTATATGGTTTCATAAAGAAGCTTAAATGGAGGATTATACTTGGCTAATGTACAGTATTTGCACAATGCTACCAAGGAGATGTTGTCAGACGGATGCCAAGAATCATGATGAGACCTTTTATACTTGAAAGTAGACAGTGAGATAGTAATAAGTATTATGTTTCTAGGCCTGGGTTTGAGATACAATAGGATACAAAGATATCCTAGTTAAATTTTAATTTCAGTTTCAGGCATTAGTCCACAGCTTAGATTTGCCTTGTGGTAATGTGATTTATCCATACTGGTTAGGTTGCTGGTAACATTTTCCTTCACTTCTGCTCTTCATTTTTTGCAGAAAATTGTATTGAAGTATCAGTAATCTGCAGGATGTCCCCAGGGGGACTGGTGATCCTTACAGTGAGGTCTTATTTCAAAGGGGGGGGATGGAAAGCAATGGAAAGCAATCTCATCATGATTCTTGATGTCCATCTGACAATTTCTCCTTGTAAAACGAACCTGATTCTAAGACGACCCTCAGTTTTTTGGAACTCTACAAGGGAAAAAATATTAAATTTTGAATATTAATTACTGATAGTTGTGGCGATTCCTTGCCACCATTCATAATCTATCTCTTGTATATACACCACGCAGATGACTGTTTGTTTAGCTGATGACCTTTCACATTTAGACACATGCATACTCAGTCATCAACTTAAACTCACTCTGCCACCTGGGGGAGGGAAAGAGGGAGTCGTTTGGCTTCATCTCCCCCAGGTTAAATCCCCAAGTCAAGCCCAAGTCACAATCATTGTGTGAGATAGCTCTGGACCAGAGTAGTAATATTTGCTACATTGTAATTGGCAATGAGTAAATTCCCCAAATACTCTTCTGGCAGCTGCAGAATTGGATATTTCTGCAAGTAATATAACTTTTCTTTTGAAAGCTGCTGTGTAAGGAATTGTTTTATCTGCCATCGCAATACTCTGAAGGGTGTGATTAAGCTGATCTTTCTAATGAATGGAAGACAAAGATGCATTCCTTATGCTGCTCTAAATCCAATGTACCAACATTGAAGCAGTTTATACTGCGATGGCATCAACACTTTTTACAATCTAATTGAGCTAAATTGTAACCTGTCATACAAACATTTTGTGAGCTGAGATAATTTTGATGAATTTTTAACCAAAATGAAATTGCACTGTGAATGTACCTATACTGGGAAAAAAATAGTTTATGCAATCCAATTGAAGTCGAAAATTTAACTTCT
This sequence comes from Sympetrum striolatum, assembly GCA_947579665.1. NCBI lineage: Eukaryota > Metazoa > Arthropoda > Insecta > Odonata > Libellulidae > Sympetrum > Sympetrum striolatum. The sequence goes on along the minus strand of OX388344.1, from coordinate 91,398,602 downwards.
GATTATAAGACGAACTCACTTTTCTGTGAGAGTTCAGAAGGGAACAAAACATTGTCTTAGATTCATGCAAATATGGTAGCTGTACCAATTTTATTTCTTGCTTTTTTTTTGAATGGTTGCATCTGATGCCTACAAATCTAAATTCTGGATGTTCATGTTCTTTCTACATTTTTAATAGCTATTGGAATCTTGCCATAAAATAATGAAATTTATCATAAAGGGACAATTATTATTTTTGAACTTTTGGATTAGCTCTTGCCAGCATAAAATACTCAGTCATGTTTTGAATAATTTAAATCCATCCAGAAAATATGAGCATAATGTCGATGAAACTCTAAATCAGAGAATTGAACTGTAATTATTCTTGTTCCAGTTCAAATTCCCTGATTTCAAATAAGTATAAACCAGTAAATTCTAATTTGTGTGTTACTCAGCAGCAGAAACTTAGTGATAATTAATTTTTTTCTCGGATAGGGTGTTTTTTGGTGCCCCAAGGTGATGGAGAGTAAAGTTGTCCTTTATATTAAAAAGGTATTTAATTCAATCAAAAATTTACTAATCAGCTTCTTTATATACTCATATTTTTAGATTTCATGCAAAAAAAATGTTGATTTAACTGCTGCATTCTATATGTTTAACTATCATATTTTGAGGATGATTTGCTGAGACCATTTTCTCTCCTTGTCCATTGGTCACCGATGACTTTTGATCAACTTAAGTTTCATAGAGAACTATGTACTTGGGGTAGAAGGAGCCATGTGCAAAATTCTCCTTACTCTCCTGTAACATGATCATAAAATTACTTATTTCATAAGAAGTTCTCTAGTTTCATTATGCATGATCTTCTTTCATTCTATGGTTGGCGTAGCTTTAAACTATGATCTGCTTGGATTGGATCTTATCATGTAAATCATCTATAGTTGAGTTAGCATGCTTTTCTGATGAGCCTATTTCCTTCCTAACTTTTGCATTAGTTTGAACGTTCATAAAAAAAATCCTTATGGATTTCTTTTGGGAAATACAATGATAATCCACGTCTGCCTGCTTTACCAAGGTATGGTTATGGGTGGGTTTTGAGTAGTTAAATTTTAATTAATTTAATTTCCATTCTATACCCTATTAAAAGTCGTGCCCCTATAGTCCTGGTGTCAGTAGCTATGGTGACAGCTGTACCTATACCTTAATATCATAAATATGGTTGTTTTTATTTGCTATTAATGCAAAACATATTCATTTGCATTCATTTTCTCACAAAACAAATTTGTCTCACACAGAGCACTTTGGCGTTATACAGTTTTGTTGAATCTTCTCTTTAGATTTTATGAAATTCTTATTCATGAAAATAAAATCAACTGCCAAGAATTTTCTAACTCATAAGGCAAAGGCTTGTATTTTTTAGTTAAATTAGATTAAGCTAGCAAATCGAATTAAGATCATTAGTTTTTGGCTGTTTTTCCTTGACTATATTTGTTTTATTTTTATTTTGTTTAAGGGAGATGTGCCTGAGATGAGTGAACTGATTGAGTTGACTGAAGTGACTCATAAATTAGCAATTCTGTACGGCTGCCATGATGTGGGGCCCTGGGGAGTTTGGGATTTTGTGTTTGAGATTGTTCAAAATCTTTCATCAGAACAACTTCCTGATGAGGTGAGATCTCTTATTCAGCTCAACAAATAATATATATAAATCGATCTTGTCATCTTCAGTGATTCTTCTATTGCTAATTCATTTTCTTCCAACTGGAAACTGTTTGAGCTGATGATTGTTTGGCATTTTTAGGGATTATACAACTTTGTATTGCCTTTACCGATAAAACTGGAATTGTAGCAATGCTGTCTAACAACTGTATTTTTTATATAGGTACTAAAGAATTGCATGACAATTGCTTACTTCAGCATTATTTGGGACTTTGCTTGTTTCATGGAGAGTGATATCTTAAATGATACACCAAACATTCTAAATGGAAGGGATCCAACTCATTTAGAGTTACTCAGGACAAGGGTGATTTCCTTTGTATGTATTCTTCGTACAGCAATCCATACATGTCCTGTCCAAGTACTTCGAGAAGAGGTATGTGTCATTTTGATCAATAAAATTGAAAGAATATTATCATTTGGTTATCTTTAAATTATAGATTTTAATCTTAATTTTATTTTGTTCTTCTCACTTTTGATATGATTTATTGCATGAAATTCAGACTTTTAAATATTTCACTATCTTTATAAATATAGGTGCAATAGTATTATGCGAACTGAGCGTTTTATTCAAACATACCAGTGAAATGACTTGATTGAAATGTTACCTAATCTTGTATTGTTTTCTTGTTTGTTTGTATATTTCTCAGATTATCATATCTAATATCCTATATATATATATATATATATATATCTATTATATATAGACGCTTCTCCGGATATACCTATATATATATATGAGTAAAATGTTGCTTGCATACTGCAAGCAGATCGACAACACCAATTTAAAATCGGCAACCTTTCGGGACGGTCTTAAAAAGAAAAAAAAAGAAAATAATCTTAGAATTTGCTGCAATATAATCGTCTGGCATCGAACCCGGGTCTTCCTGGCTAACCTATTTAGCAGCACAACAGAAGATCACCATCACTAACTATGTGTGAAAATTCAAGCAGAAATATTGGCTGAAACTGCCTCAAACGACATTCTACTTTTCACGAAAGTAAATGCCTCTCGGGACTCGAACCAAGGACGATCTTGGAAATCAAAAACATGTTTCTGAAAGTTATTTATAATCTCTATCTATATGCCGAATTTCAAGTTTCTATTTTTTTGGGAAAGGTTTCAAAATAATTCCTAAAAATCGGATCAACTTCTGATTGTAGAGACGCCTGGTGGCAAAACCAGGAAACATTGGTAGCTGTGTATTCAAAGTTTGATTAGTAATGACTTGATCTTATCTTATGCAAAGTTTCAAGTAGATATAATATCGAGAAGCACCTAAAATGTGTTTCCGTAATCTCCATAAGAAATGCATTGAGGAATGTAAATGGCCCTCTGGGATCGAGCCAAGGACCATAACGGAATATGTAAAATTTGATTATGAAATATAATTATGATATCTAACGCCATGCCGAATTTCAAGTTTCTATGCCATCGGAAAAGGGTTCAAAAAAAATCTTAAAAATCGCCCTAATGCATTTTAAACGGCCATTTTTGCCCCGACCTACCATCGAACCAAGAATAATATCCGTAGAAGTCTTCATGGTTTCCTTTTGATATGCGCGGCATCTAGCGATCCCTCGAGTTTCAACTCTCTCCTTTTCCGGGAAGTGCCTCAAATAAATTTTGGAAAATTCCCGCCATGTAATCTTATGGGGAAAATCGCGACTTTGGGGCCTTCTAGATTCGAACCCATGACACCGAGGTTCAAAGTCGGCTTTTTCCTGGAGGTTACACGTCATGGCCATAACGTCGTAAAAATTTCAAGTCGGTGGCACTTGTGGAACATGGTTAGAATTTTGATCCCCTATATATCTATTATATATAGACGCTTCTCCGGATATACCTATATATATATACGAGTAAAATGTAGCTTGCATACTGCAAGCAGATTGGCAATACTAATTTCATATTAGCATAATATCGGGACGGTCCTCAAAATCAAAAAAAAGGATTGAAATTTTTCTTAAAATTCGCTGACAATTCATCGTCTGCCATCGAACCCGGGTCTTTACTGTGAGATTCTCTGCATAAAAAAAGAAGATCACCATCTCTAGCTATGTGTGAAAATTCAAGCAGAAATATTGGCTAAAACTGTCTCAAAAGACGTTCAAATTTCACGAAAGTAAAGTGTTCTTTGGATTCGAACCAAGGACGATCTTGGGAATCTAAAAAATGTTTCTGAAAGTTATTTATGATCTCTATCTATATGCCGATTTTCAAGTTTCTATATTATTGGGAAAGGTTTCAAAATAATTCCTAAAAATCGGATCAACTTCTGATTGCAGAGACACCTGGTGTCGAACCCAGGACACATTGATAGCCGTGAATGCCCAGTTTGATTTTAAAGGACTTGCTCTACTAACATGCAAAGTTTGAAGTCGATAGCATGCCGGGAAGTGCCTAAATTTTGTTTCCGTTATCTCCGTAAGAAATGCATTGAGAAATGCAAGTGGCCCTCTGGGATCGAACCAAGGACCATCAGCGAATACGTAAAATTTGATTATGAAACATATTCATGATATCTATCCTCGTGCCGAGTTTCAAGTATCTATGATATCGGGAAAGGATCCAAAAAAAATCTTCAAAATCGCCGCAATGCATTTTAAAGGGCCGATATTTGCCCCGACCCAGCATCGAACCATGGACCATGTTCGGCGATGTCCTTTTTATTTTCGTTGGATATCCACGGCATCTAGCGATCCCTCGAATTTCAATTTTCTACCTTTCCGAGAAGTGCCTCAAAAAAATTTTCGAAAATCTTCACCATATATCCTTATGGGGAAAATCGGGACTTTGGGGCCTTCTGGAATCGAACTCATGACACTGAGGTTCAAAGTCGGATTTTTTCTGGAGGTTACACGATATGGCCAATATGTCGTAAAAATTTCAAGTCAGTGGCACTTGTGGAACATGGTTAGACTTTTGATGCCCTATGAATGAATGAATGAATGAGTGAGTGTGTATATAAGTATATCCGGAGAAGCGTCTATATATAATAGATATATATACATTCATAGGGGATCAAAATTCTAACCATGTTCCACAAGTGCCAATGGCTTGAAATTCTTACGACATATTGGCCATAACGTGTAACCTCCAGGAAAAAGCCGACTTTGAACCTCGGTGTCATGGGTTCGATTCCAGAAGGCCCCAAAGTCGCGATTTTCCCCATAAGATTACATGGCGGGGATTTTCGAAAATTTATTTGAGGCACTTCCCGGAAATGGAAGGAGTTGAAATTCAAGGGATCGCTAGATGCCGTGCATATCTAAAGGAAACCATAAAGACATCTACGAATATTATCCTTGGTTCGATGCTAGGTCGGGGCAAAAATCGGCCGTTTAAAATGCATTGCGGCGATTCTTAAGATTTTTTTTGAACCCTTTTCCGATGGTATAGAAACTTGAAATTTGGCATGGCGTTAGATATCATAATTATATTTCATAATCAAATTTTACATATTCCCTTATGGTCCTTGGTTCGATCCCAGAGGGCCATTTACATTCCTCAATGCATTTCTTATGGAGATTACGGAAACACATTTTAGGTGCTTCCCGATATTATATCTACTTCAAACTTTGCATATAGAAAGATAAAGTCCATACAAATGAAACAGTTCATTCACAGCTATCAATCAGTCCTGGTTTCGACACCAGGTGTCTCTGCAATCAGAAGTTGATCCGATTTTTAGGAATTATTTTGAAACCTTTGCCAATAATATAGAAACTTCAAATTCGGCATATAGATAGAAATCATAAATAACTTTCAGAAACAATTTTTAGATTTCCATGATCGTCCTTGGTTCGAATTCAGAGAGCCATTTAAATTCGTGAAAATTAGAACGTCTTTTGAGGCAATTGTAGCCCATATTTCTGCTTAAATTTTCACACTTAGTTAGAGATGGTTATGTTCTATTGTGCTGCATAGTAAGTTCACAGTAAAGACCCGGGTTCGATGCCAGACGATGGAATTTCAGCGAATTTTAAGAAAAATTTCAATCCATTTTTTTCTTTTGATGGCCGTCCCGATATGATGCCGACATGAAAATAGTGTTGTCGATCTGCTTGCAGTATGCAATGTATAATAAATAATAATATAAAATGTAGCTTGCATACTGCAAGCAGATCGACAACACTAATTTTATATCGGCATCATACCGGGTCGGTCCTTAATAGAAAAAAAAAGGATTGAAATATTTCTTCAAATTCGCTGAAATTTCATCGTCTGGCAATGAACCCGAGTCTCTCTGGTGAACTTACTATGCAGCACAATAGAAGATCACCGATTCTAACTATGTGTGAAAATTCAAGCAGAAATATTTGGCTACAACTGCCTCAAAAGACGTTTTAATTTTCACGAATGTAAATGGCTCTCTGGATTCGAACCAAGGACGATCTTGGAAATCTGAAACATGTTTCTAAAAGTTATTTATGATCTCTATCTATATGCCAAATTTCAAGTTTCTATATTGTTGGGAAAGGTTTGAAAATAATTCCTAAAAATTGGATCAATTTCTGATTGCAGAGACACCTGGTGTCGAAGCCAGGAAATACTGTAAGCTGCGAATGCAAAGTTTGATTTTTAAGGACTGGCTTTTCTATCATGCAAAGTTTGATGTCGATAGCATGCCGGGAAGTACCTTAATTTTGTTTCCGTTATCTCCGTAAGAAATGCATTGAGAAGTGCAAATGGCCCTCTGGGATCGAACCAAGGACCATCACCGAACATCTAAAATTTGATTATGATATATATTTATGATATCTATTGACGTGCCGAGTTTCAAGTATCCATGTTATCGGGAAAGGATCCAAAAAAAATCTTAAAAATCGCCGCAATGCATTTTAAACGGCCGATTTTTGCACCGACCTAGCATCGAACCATGGACAAAATTCGAAGATGTCTTTTTGATTTTCGTTGGATATGCACGGCTTCTAGTGGTCCCTCGAATTTCAATTCTCTCCTTTTCCGGAAAGGGCCTCAAAAAAATTTTGGAAAATCCCCGCCATGTATTCTTATGGGGAAAATTGCGACTTTGGGGCCCTCTGGAATTGAACCCATGGCACTGAGGTTCAAAATCACATTTTTTCTGGCGGTTACACGTTATGGCCAATACGTCGTAAAAATTTCAAGTCAATCACGCTTGTGGTTTAGGCTGTGAATTAGTATCCTATCTATCTATCTAGGTATATACATGAATGAATCCGGAGAAGCATCTATATATAATAGATATATATATCTATTACGAGTAAAATGTAGCTTGCATACTGCAAGCAGATCGACAACACTAATTTCATATCGGCATCATATCGGGACGGACATCAAAAGAAAAAAAAAAATTCAAAATATTCGTAGAATTCGCTGCAATTTAATCACCTGGCAGCGAACCCCGGTCTTCCTGGTGTACTTACTATGCAGCAAAATAGAAGATTACCATATCAAACTATGTGTGAAAATTCAAGCAAAACTATTAGGTGCAACTACCTCAAACGACGTCCTACTATTCACATACACTCCTTATTTGAGAAATTATAATGTGCTCTGGCATCGAACCCAGGAACAGCATGGTCTTATCTATTTTTTTTCTTAAACAAAGTGTTAATATACATCTTCCATCTAAGCAAGAGCTCCCTTACATATCGATAAATGCATTAAAAAAATATGAAAAGATACCCCATAGTATTATATATGGGGGATATTTTTACCGCCCGGCATCGAACCCGGGTCTTTCAGGCAATACTTTCTATGCAGCACAAAAGAAAAACACCATCTCTAACCGCGTATGCAAATTCAAGCAGAAATATTGGTTACAACTGCCTCAAATGACGTCCTACTTTTCCTTTATATTCCTTATGAGAGAAACGTTATTGTGCTCTGGCTTCGAACCCAGGAACAGTACGGTCTTATGAAAATTTTTTTCTAAAACTTATTCGTACCATACATCTTCCAGCCAAGCACGAACATCCTATCATTTCGATAAGTGCATCTAAAAAAATAATGAAAAACGGCTCCCATGTATTTTAAAGGGCAGATCTTTGCATCGTCCTAGCATCGAACCCAGGATATTTTTTGTGAAAGTCATTGATGTTTTCAAAAGTCCAAGACCATAAATAAAGGCTCCTTGAGTTTTATTTCTCTACCTATCCAGGAAGTATTTTTTTTTAAATCCGGAAAATCACGGCAATGCATTTAAACGGGAAAAATAGGGACTTTGGGGCCCTCTGGAATCGAACCTATGACACTGAGGATCAAAGTCGCTTTTTTCCTGAGGGTTTCACGTTATGGCCAATACTTCATAAAAATTTCAAGGCAATGACCCTTGTAGTTTAGCCTGTGAATTTGTATCCTATCTATATAGCTATATATATGAATGAATCCGGAGAAGCATCTATATATATCTATTATATATAGATGCTTCTCCGGATTCATTCATATATATACCCAGATAGGATACTAATTCACAGCCTAAACCACAAGCGTCATTGACTTGAAATTTTTACGACGTATTGGCCCTAACGTCAAACCTCCAGAAAAAATGCGATTTCGAACCTCAGTGTCATAGGTTCGATTCCAGAGGGCCCCAAAGTCCCGATTTTTCCCGTTTAAATGCATTGCTTTGATTTTCGGGAATTTTTAAAAAATACTTTCCGGATAGGTAGAGAATCGAAACTCAAGGAGCCTATATATATGATCAGGATCTATCGAAAACATAAACGAGTTTTACGGAAAATATCCTGGGTTCGATGCTAGGTCGAGGCAAAAATCGGCCGTTTAAAATGCATGGGGATAGTTTTTCATTAATTTTTTTGATGCACTTATCGGTATGTAAGGAACTTTTCGCTCACCTAGAAGATATATATTAAAAATTTGTTTAAGAAAAAAAAAAATCATGAGCCAGTTATATTCCTGGGTTCGATGCCAGAGCACATTAACATTTCTCTCATAAGGAATATAAGGGAAAAGTAAGTCGTCGTTTGAGGCAGTTGCAGCCAATATTTCTGCTTGAATTTTCGCATATGGTTAAAGAATGTGATCTTCTTTAGTGCTGCATAGAAAGTATTACCAGAAAGACCCGGGTTCGATGCCGGGCGGCAAATATGTCTCCCGTTTAAAATACATTGGGTTAGTATTTCATTATTTTTTGATGCACTTATCAAAATGATAGGAAGTTCGTGCTCAGCTGGAAGATGTATAAAAAGAATTGGTTTTAGAAAAAAATTTTCATAAGCCCGTACAATTCCTTGGTTCGATGCCAGAGCACATTAAATTTTCTCTCATATGGAATACATGGGAAAAGTAGGACGTCGTTTAAGGCAGTTGCACCCAATATTTCTGCTTGAAATTTCACACATAGTTAGAGGTGTTGATCTTCTGTTGTGCTGCATATAAAATATTAACAGTAAGACCCGGGTTCGAGGCCAGGCGGTAAATATATCCCCCATTTAAAATACATTGTAGAGGTTTCATTATTTATTTTGATGCACTTATCGAAATGATAGGAGGTTCATGCTAAGATAGAAGATGTTTATTAAGACTTGGTTTAAGAAAGAAAAATAGATAAGACCATGCTGTTCCTGGGTTCGTTGCCCGAGCACATTACAATTTCTCACATAAGGTATGTATATGAAAAGTAGGACGTCATTTGAAGCAGTTGCAGTCAATATTTCTGCTTGAATTTTCACACATAGTTAGAGATGGTGATCTTCTTTAGTACTGCATAGTAAGTTCACCAGGAAGGCTTGGGCTCGATGCCAGACGATTAAATTGCAGTGAATTTTAAGAATATTTTCAATGCTTTTTTTTTCTTTTGAGAACTGTCCCGATATGATGCCGATATGAAGGTGGTGTTGAAATGAATTTGGTGGTGTTGATCTGCTTGCAGTATGCAAGCTACATTTTACTCGTATATATATACGAGTAAAATGTTGCTTGCATACTGCAAGCAGATCGACAACACTAATTTCATATCGGCATCATATCAGGACGGTCCCGGAAAGGAAAAAAAGGATTGAAAATATTCTTAAAATTCGCTGCAATTTAATCGCCTGGCAGCGAACACCGGTCTTCCTGGTGTACTTACTATGCAGCAAAACAGAAGATCAACATCTCTAACTATGTGTGAAAATTCAAGCAAAACTATTAGGTGCAACTACCTCAAACGACGTTCTACTTTTCACATACACTCCTTATGTGAGAAATTATAATGTGCTCTGGCATCGAACCCAGGAACAGCATGGTCTTATCTATTTTTTTTCTTAAACAAAGTGTTAATATACATCTTCCATCTAAGCAAGAGCTCCCTTACATATCGATAAATGCTTAAAAAAATTATGAAAAGATACATCATAGTATTATATATGGGGGATATTTTTACCGCCCGGCATCGAACCCGGGTCTTTCAGGCAATACTTTCTATGTAGCACAACAGAAAAACACCATCTCTAACCGCGTATGCAAATTCAAGCAGAAATATTGGTTACAACTGCCTCAAATGACGTCCTACTTTTCCTTTATATTCCTTATGAGAGAAACGTTATTGTGCTCTGGCTTCGAACCCAGGAATAGTACGGTCTTATGAAAATTTTTTTCTGAAACTTATTCGTACCATACATCTTCCAGCCAAGCACGAACATCCTATCATTTTGATAAGCGCATCTAAAAAAATAATGAAAAACGGCTCCCATGTATTTTAAAGGGCAGATCTTTGCATCGTCCTAGCATCGAACCCATGATAATTTTTGTGAAAATCATTGATGTTTTCGAAAGTCCAAGACCATAAATATAGGCACCTTGAGTTTTACTTCTCTACCTATCCGGAAAGTATTTTTTTTTAATTCCCGAAAATCACGGCAATGCATTCAAACGGGAAAAATCGACACTTTGGGGCACTCTGGAATCGAACCTATGACACTGAGGATCAAAGTTGCTTTTTTCCTGGGGGTTTTACGTTATGGCCAATATGCCATAAAAATTTCAGCTCAATCACTCTTGTGGTTTAGCCTGTGAATTTGTATCCTATCTATATACCTATATAGCTATATATATGAATGAATCCGGAGAAGCATCTATATATAATAGATATATATATATATATATATATATATATATATATATATATATATATATATATATATATATATATATTTTGTAACCTCCGAAAAAACACAATCTTGTGACTTCCAAAAAATATCCTTTATTTCTCACGATAACGGGGTTACCAATCAAAGGGGACAAATATGGGGGGGAATGAGGGAACCGCGGGCAAAATAAAAAAGGGGTGATCAACTGACGGGTGATCCTGCGGCTCCGGAAATGGGGGGATTGAAAAAGGGACAACAAAAAAAGGAAAAGGGGCTCGACACTCCGATCTGCTCTTCCGACTCCTCACGATGTTCTTCGTCCTCCTCAGATTTCTCTCTTCTCACAATGGCCGGTCGTCACTCCTCCAGACTTCTCTCTCCTCGCAATTGCCGTTAGTCACTCCTCCTGCCTTCCTAAGGTTACTGCTTACTTCGTCTAGTTTTCTTCCTCACTGCTATTCAAACTTCTTTCTCCTCTGGATTCTCCTTTTTCACTCCTCCCACGGCAGCCCGCACACCGCCCTTTTATTCCCATCGCGACCAGTAACGAGGGGGGTAAAGGTCGCGGGGGAAAGGAGGGGACGGCAAATGACCGCGTCCAAACGGGACCGGTTACAATATATATATAATAATCTAAAGATACATGGGTAGCATTGGTGGATTTATGAGTTATTGGATGCTTGTGCTACATACTAAGTTTGAACATCCTACTGCAGAAGGGCCATCCACCTATTAGAAAATCATAAATACAATTTCGAAATGTCCAGGAAAAAACTGAGCGGCCTCTTATTATAATGAAAATTTAGAAAGAGGCCTATTATTTATTAAAAATACATGAACTAATTTAAAATCAATGTAATAAGACATTCATTTGGTAACAAGAAGAAACAGAATACTATACTATCTGAAGGTCTACTCATTCTTTAAAAGTAGCATCTTTTTTAGAAATGCATCAACAGAATGTACTCAAAAAAAAAAAACATGCCATCGAATGTAATGCACACCCCAAAATTTGATTGTCGGAAATAAAAATATCATTTGGTCACAAATCTAATGTGCTTCTTAACACATGCAGCTACCCCATTTGCAGCACATGTATAGTAATAACGTGTATGGTGCTTTATGCATATATCAGACGCATTGCTAGGATTTGACTAAGGGGGGGTTCAAAGCCATGCAGTAAACGCAAAATAACCCAGGGGCAGGAAATCTTATGCACAAATGTTTAGGAGATAGATCCAAATTCAAATTTCCAGATATGTCATCTGATTTTTCAGTGGAATATGCAACTGTATTTATGCAAATATTTACATAATTATTTTCGTTTTCCTATATCTTGATACATGATCATTTCGTAAACACTGCAGTTATTCTTTGTCATATCATGCAATTTGTATTTAGATTACAAAGAGAGATGAAATGTCTTTAACGTTCATCCCATAACCAAGTATGTCTACTTGCTGAAAGTAAAGAAAAGTATTGTATCAGTGAACCGATGTCTGAGTGAATTTCATCACACATATACTATACCTTCTAAATGAGTTATCCTCGAAATATGTTGAGTGTTAACAAATTTCTAGAACTAGAGGATCCTTCTGGTGGAAGCTGAGCAAGGAAAACTCTATAGTAGATAGGGGCACCAAAGGGGAGGGTCCAGAACCCTGGGACCCCACATGGCTAGGCCACTGATGTTTATATTTACAAGTATACAATGTATATAAATACTTGTAGTCATCCAAAATTTCTACCCAAGTATGCACATTAATGAATTTAAAAAAGGCTGTTTATAAAGTTTGATGGGCTAGTTGAATCACATACAATTAAAAACTATTGGCTGAGAGTTTAATTTGTAGTCTGTGAGGGCTCTTACAGTCGAAGCATTGATATTTTATCGGTGGAACAACAAGTTGCATAGGGCTCCCAGATAGTCATGTGGACAGTGCATTTGCCTTTGACAAAAGTGGTCCCGGGTTCGATTCCCACTGGTTATTATGGTTATATGATATACCGTTTGGTTAAGGAATGATACATATATTTAGTTGATGGGTTATATTATCAATTTATAAATGTATCAATAATAATTATACTCTCCTTATGGATCCCTATGATACTGTTAAATCGTATATTTGTGCTCAGATCTCTTGTACTAAAAAGCCAAATTACTAGTATCTTCATATACATTTGTAATATGTGTTATTGATCTGATCTCTCTCTTTTGTTGCAAAAAAGGCATTTATCATATTATGTGACCTTCTGATCTACCTGAGGAATGGGGACCATGGTAGTGGACCCTCCCATTGCCGATGGGGGGTCCTACCTTCATATGTTGTTGATGAAGAGTTGCAGGACTTGTTGAATGAGTTTGTCCAAAGAGAGGTGTTTACAGATTGTGAGATGGGTGGCATATCAGTAGAGAATGATGAAGGTAAAATCATTTCATCAATAAATTAAGTATGAAAGAAAGTATTATCATCTTATGTTTTAGTTGAGAAATGTGAGTTTTTCTAGCTTAGTGATAAACTAATTCTTTGTAGGAAAGGTAACAGCTGACTTTGCATGAAAAGGTTGTGCAACTAGGAAAATTGCCAAGGAAGAACAGACATGAAAAAAGTCTGACAAGACTTGGACCTTAACCCGGATCTCCCAATCTCTGGTCAGCTGCTCTCCTAATTGAGCTATCAAGTCATAACATTCTGGCTGAACATCCGGTCTTGTCAGACTTTCTTCATTCCTTGGGAATTTTCATAGGTGTACAAACGTTTTGTGCAAAGTCACCTGTCACCTTACCTTGTTATCCTTAAGAGGGGGGAATCCTACTTTCCACCTCTTTGTATATCTGGTTCTTCTATGAGGATGTTGGGAAGGGATGATAACACTTTATTAGACAAAACCACAATGCCCTTGCCTATAAGGTCTCCTGATTGGCATGTTAGAATGCTCTGGCTTGATAGCTTATTAGTTGTAAGTTGAGTCACTGACTGGCAATTGGGAGATCTGGGTTTGAGTCCTGGTCTTGTCTGACTCTTTTTCTTGTCCATTCTTTATTAGTAATAGTAGTTTGTACACAGTGGTGGACATTTCATCTGGACTTAATTTTATTTCATCTTCATTCTATTTACTGCTTCCAGGCAATGGTCAGGACTGAATTTTCCTTCATTTTCCTCTGTCTTTCAACCATTATTCTTTCATATCCACTCCCTTCATTTTCTCTTCTATTTGCTCTTTGATTACACTGATGAACAGCGACTTGGCCTGTTATTTTTCATGCTATTTTCTTCTTCTACTCTTCAAAAGTTAATTCTTTCAAATATTTTAAATGATCCTCCTATCTTATAAGATTTACACTCTTTTTAATAGTATATACTTAAGTTTCATCAATCATGAAATGTTCCACGTAAGAGTGGGAGATTATTACATATCGTACATCTTCTCATCCTCAACCCTGATAATTTATGTAAGTTGGATATATAACAAAAATTTTGGATTTAATGGAGTATTTCCTTAGGGCTTTGCACTGTTACAATTTACACAGTTACATACAATAATGATGCAAAGTTAAGAAGAAATACATGATGCGAAATATGCTTGATGTTGGTTATTTAGAAGAAATTTCATAATCATTTATTTTTCACAATAATTGGTTTTGCTTTTACAAATGCTAAGACCATTTTATATCGTAAGAAAATCATTCCATCCTAAACCAGATTCTTTCCCTGCAATTCTTCTTCTAAATATCATCATATTTCATGTACTGTGAAGAATTTTCTCACATTTCAGTAATAGAAATGAAACAAAAAAACAAAACATATGAACTCAGCATTTATAATTCCTATAAAGGCTATAACAGGTATATAATGGTCTATTCATAAAAATTAATTACACTACTTCAAATATTTTATTCTTATGATCATTAATAAAAGACAGCCCAACATATTTCCCAGGCTAAGTTTGGATAAAAATGTTATCTTTTATAAATACTCTACTTCTCATATATAAATAAATCAGTAATATTGATATCTGAAATGCGTGTCTGCAAGCTTATAAACTCAGTAATAGACAACATTTAGAATAGTAAATTGGTGATTTTTCTCTTTTTGAAAATGTCAGTATTTATTCCAACCAAGGAATTTTTGAAGGAGCTCATGTAACATTTTTTAATTCTAAAAGTGCTGCAAAAATTCAATGGTTGCTCTTGAGTATTTGCAGTATTAACTCTCCATCATAAAATGGGCTTGAAGGATAGTTTTGCCAATTTAAATATTAGAGATTTATTTGACAAAGCAAATGATGAAGCTTTGAATTTTGGGGTACAAATTTGTGAGAATTAATGTCATTGGAACTCCTGCTAAATCATATGCTTGCCTTTTTTGAAAGAGGTCCTTGGTTCTGTTGCCTGTAGGGTTCAACATTTATTGATGTTTTGGAAAAATTTGGGTGGAAACATATTCCTATATACTATTTCATCAATTTCTAAAATGTAATCAACGTTTTTTTATGAGTACTCAATGTAAAAATGGTACAAGGTAAGCTCTCTCCATCCCTTGTGACATAGTCATTGCTTATGAAGCATGTATATGAAAAATTTCCTAAGAAAGCAATTTGATATGGATTGGGGGTACCATTACCACATGATGGATATCGCTCTTTCCTCAGTTGATCATTAGATGTGAGTCTATGCAGCACTTTGGTTATGGTTTATGAATCAATGAAATAATATTTTTTTTTGGAACTTACTTTATTACACATTCTGAAGTATTTGCATAGCAATTAAAACCCCATATTTCCATTCTACTGCATTCACTGCCCTTGGATTCAAGAGGGCAGACATTTTGTATTAGAAATTGGCTACAACAAGTACGCTTGATAACGAGTACTTGTCAAGTTATTGTTAGCTCTCATTATAACACACTTCTACTGTATCCCTAAAATTATTCCTTTCACTTTTTCTAGGATTATAATTTTGTTGTAAGTAAAGTTAGCAGTTAGCTTTTACTACTTCTTACTCATTTTATGATAGTTGGCATATATAGCTATTATTATTTAAAGCTAATAATTCCTGTTTGAAATTTTATTCAACAGATGAGCAGAAAAAGTATGAACTACATAGAAGAAGATGTTTTTTGGCATCATTTTGCAAACTGATAGTTTATAATGTAATGCCAATTACTGTCGCATCAAATATATTTAAGCATTACTTAAAGGCAAGTTACTAGTTAATAATATTTACACTTGAAGGTCTGCATCTAATTGGTTTTTGTTATTTAACATATTTAATCATTTCGTTTACTAAATTAATAGATCATTTGAAAATTACAGTTTGGTGAAAAATATGGAGATATAATTAAGGCAACTCTAAGCAAGGCTCGTGACATTAATAAAGTGGAATGTGCAAGGACTATGGTTCTTAGTTTAATGACTCTTTTCTCTGAAATGTGTGATAAAGAAATGATTATGAAGACTGTAAATCAAGAAGAGACTCAGGAAGATGGATGTGGTGGTGAAGAAAGATGCAGTGTACATGTAGATCGGCAGTCGGAGGAATTTCTCGCATTGAAGGTAAATAATTGAAGTGATACAAATATTGTTAAGAAGCATCTTTTACAAACAAGTATCTAATATGCAATTCTCAACTTTTCCACTTAGGTTAGTAAAAGTGAGGAAATTATTCAATTTTGGATCCTCTAAGAGAATGTGGGAAAAATTAATCTCATATTCAATTAATATTTTTTGTAATTTTGATTTAAACTTTAATATATAAATGTTGTCTCATTTGTTATTCATTCTTCTTAATGGGACATACCATATTTACTCGAAAATAATGCACCATCGAATGTAATGCGCACCCAAAAATTCAAGCATTGGAAATTAAAAAATAATTTGCCTGCAAATGTAATACGCAACTTAATACATGCGGTCATGCCATATGCAACACTGTGTATGTGTTCACTATACACGTTTATGCTGCTACATACGTATACACTGTATATGAAATGCTGATAGTCATCTACACTAAAATTCCTACATAAGTGTGCATGTTAACCAATTCAGAATTGGTCATTTAAAAAGTTTGATGATTAGCCAATTCCCTTTCAGTTAAAAAGTATCAGCTGGTAGTTTAGTCTGCAGTCTTCCTAGGCTCTTACAGTGAAAAAATCAATAGCACATTGGTAGAACCTCTGAAGAGTTACATAGAACCAAGGTGATCTGAGGATTTAGCCAACCCTGTGCTACAGGACACATGCCCAAGTTGTATTGTGCCCAAATCTAGCGTGCCATCAATTCTAAAGTGCACCCCAATTTTTGGGCTGGAAAAGGATACAAAAGGATGGACGTTATTTTCGAATAAATATGGTGATTTTGATATGTAGATTATGTAAAACACATTCCCAATATTTTTTTCACTTATGTTAGGAAATGGCAAAACGATTTGCTCTGTCATTTGGTCTGGATTCTGTGAAGAATCGTGAAGCAGTCACAGCTCTTCATAGAGATGGGATACTGTTTGCTGTTCAACCACTAGAAGACCCTCTTGGGTCTGTTGGCCCTCCACCTAATCTTCCATTCCTAGAGATATTGGCAGAATTCACCTTTAAATTATTAAATCAAGACAAGCGAGTTGTGTAAGTATGATGTCGTTTATGTATAAATATATAGTTATGAGTAAAAGTTGCTTGCATTCTGCAAGCATATTGAGGATTCCAATTACAAGTTGATATCATATCGAGAAGGACCTCGAAAGAAAAAAAGAAGGAATTGGAAATATTCTTAAAATTCTCCGCAATTTATTTTAAATAGAAGAGATTCACAGTAACTTGAAGTCAAACTCACGCACATTTGGTGGACATTTTATGTATATAAATAAAGAAGAGTGTGTTTTCCGGGATCACTGTGATTTTGAATTCCCTATCCTACAGTGATATAGCTGAAAATATTTTCAAAAAAGTATTATAAGTAATTGGAGATTCGCACCATACGTATTAAATAGTACAGACGCCTGCTGTAGAACCCGTGACCTTTTGGAAGATGTGAATATATATAACTCCCTGGTTGATATAAAAGTAATTTAATACAAATTTTGAAGACAATATCTTACCGGGATGGACTTAAAACATGGCTCCGTTATCCCCAAATGAAATGCATAGGGTAATGTAAACAGCTCCATGGGATCGAACCAAGGACCATCAGGGAAACATTTGAAAGCGTATATCTATCTATTATATATAAAATGAATTTATAATCTCTATACACCTGCCGTGTTTTAAGTTTCTATGTTATCAGGAAATGGTTTAAAAAAATCATAAAAATTGTAGTAATATCTAATTTTGGAGACCCTTGGTGTCGAACACCGGAGGTATTGGCAGATGTGAATACACAATATAACTTGGTAGAACTTGATCTTATTTACTGCGAAGTTTGAATGCAGTATCATACCAGGAAGGTCCTGAAATAAGACTCAGTTATCCCCATATGAAATGCATTGAGGAATGTAAATGGCTCTCTGGGATGGAACCAAGGATATTTTTCTAAAATCCCTGCAATGCATCTTTATGAGAAAAATTGGAACCTTGAGGTCCTCTGGAATTGAACCCATGACAAGGAAGTTCAAAGTCTCCTTTTTTCTGGAGGTTACATGTTGTGGCCTGAACATCGTAAAAATTTCAAGTCAGTGACACTTGTGGAACATGGTTAGAATTTTGATCCCCAGTGAGTGTGTATATATACAGGTATATCTGGAGAAACGTCTATATACATAGTTATAATAGGTAAAATTTTTATAATACTCAACTGTTTCTTGTGTAAGAAAATATGATGAAAGGAATTTTTGTATAGCTAAGGTTATTGAAAAAAAAATATGTTTGGGAATTGGATTAAATGAAATCTGCAGTCAGTACCCCCACTAGAATAGACCAGCACCCCAAGGTGGGCAGTATTACTCACTGTAGGTATCATTAGTTTACTAAAATCAATTTCTCCTGCTGTAATTATCAAGAAAAAAGATGGACATTTTGTGATCTTGAACTGTGAAAGAGCAGAATGCAATACCTTGAAAAAATAGCCTGCTTTGAAATTATATATTTCAAAGAGTTGATAAGTTGATGCCTTCCTGTATTATTCAATGTCCCTCAATGTCTCTTGAGGTACTTGAATGGTGCCCTGCAATACTCTTACTCTAGGCAATAGGGTAAAGGGGAAAATATTCTTGTGGCACATCATTTTTTCTTTCTCATATGTTACATTTTAGGCTCAATAAAACACAAAACATTAAGGTATTGTGTGACCAAGATGGTGTGAAGAATCTGGACATTGTAATTGCTGATTACAACCTAAAAATCTTGATTGGGTCACTTCTTATAATAATTCTATCTAATCACAATTACTTGAGCTGGTGATTGCTTTTTTTTAAGCAAAGGGGATGATGACTCAATCAGCTTTGGTAAACACTAATGAAATATTTCAATATTTTTTTGCCCTTTGAAAAAGGAATGGCAAATTAATGCAGATTTAAGCACTGCTTTTTTACTATGAAAAACAAATAAATTATTTTTATTTTCATTTCCTATTTGTGGAGCAATTACCAGTTGATTGATCGCTGATTGCTAATATTGTTCAATTTCATGTTCAAGAAATACTATAATTAATAAATATCCTAACTATATCAGTATACATTGGGGCTATTCTGATGTATCAGAAGCAATGCTCACTACAAGTCTTTGAAACTAAAACTAGATAGCAGTAGCCACCATGCTTATAATGATTGCATTTCATTTGATGACCTCAGCCTTATTGTGTGCTCATCCAGGAACTCTTAGATTAAACAATTACTGACTGCAAAGCATTATTATCATTTAAGGATTTGGAACGAAAATTAAACTGTTAATTAGGAACAAACACTGTATTTATAGTATTGATTAACTAACTCTGTTATTGTTTTACTGATTCATTATATTTTTCTAAAGCTTGAGCTATCTGGACCAACGAATAGCAACTGGGATGGCTTCTGGATCTGGAGAAGACTGGAGGCCTCTCCTTTTGTATAGGAATAGTTTGGTGCACGGAGAGTCTACCTCAGCAACTCCTATAATGCCTATCTCCCCAACCACCAATAATTCATCTGGTGAGACAGAATCGGCTCCAAAAAGCCCATTAAAATTAAATCCTAGGAGGACAAAAGAAGGTATTTTGAAGCGTCTCTAAATCTGTATGCACTTGTGTATGTTATTTAATCTTATTATGGAAGATAGTCATCTTGTGGTATGTACTTTAATTAAAAGTATTTTAAAGAAACTGAACCCTTTGCTAAGATTCAGATACGATTTAAAAAAATGGTAGTATATCTTATTCGAGTGTTTTCAATTAGTTTTTAGCTAAAAGAATGAAAATGACTCAGAATGAGTCATTTTCATGAATGAAGTGAGACATGAAAATGAAAAAGAATTACATATAAATTTATCGTAGAAAACCAGTGTTCATTTTGGTATCTAATCCAGAAAACTTTAATTTCTATAAAATTGACTAACATCAGTAGTGATAAGATTTTACTGTAGTTATTATAAGTAATTTCAAGTATTAATTCTTTGTCTCATATATTTAACACATTTCTAAAGATGAGTGGTGTTTTAAAATATTTTCCAGAAACTATTGAGGAGGAGGAGGAAGAGGACGATGATGTGGAATCCATTCTTCCTTCTAAACTTCCAATGGAAGAAGTAGTTGTTGAACCAAGCACAGAATTTTTCACTGGGTAAGTTATTTAATCGAGGTGTATTTTGAAAGATTTCTTCATAGGTTGTTAATCAGCAAATTTTTGTTATAAGTTTTTAACTTTTAATTGAACAGCCCATTTTATCACTTCTAAAATAGAGTATTAAGGAAAAATAAACGTTGATACTAATGTAAGAGCCAATGGATCAACATTTTTATTCCTACCATAATTGAGCATGGAGCCTTTCACGTCTAAACTTTTGGTAAATTAGAGTCCTTTGCCTACCTCTTGCAAAAAATTTTTAAAACTTATTTTATTAACTCAATTTTCTGACTGAATAAATTTCTCCAAGGCCAATACTGAAGTGCAGTTTGCTCATTATGTAATGTATGTATGTATAAGTTTATATCTTCCAATCTCTTAGAAATTGCTAATAATTTTGTCTGTCATTTCTTAGGTCTAACTTACATGCTTCTCAATCAACATTTCTTTCAGCTTCAGATCCTTATAAATTTAGGAAAGTATTCTTTTCATCTAAAAACAGTCGGTCCGCTTGTTTTAATGAGATATCAATGGCCATCATCAAGCATGCTGCATCTGTAATTGCATCTCAATTCTCCAGTATCTTTACCCTACCATGTGTGAAGGTCACTTCTTTAACATCCTGAAACTTGCTTATGTTGCTCTTATCCATAAAAAAGGATCGCATAAAAATTTAGTTTATATGTCTCATTTCAATTCTAGCAGCTTTCTATAAAATCCTAGGAAAACTCATATATTATTATTTGATAAACTACAAGTAGGCTTTATGCCAGGTGGCAGTTTTTCAGACTTACATAAATGTACGTAATACCAGTTAAACATACATAAACCTTCAGTTAGAATTACTAAATGCAAACTTAAATCTATATATGCATATTGCACACAAATACATACATAATGTGATAGTGGCTCATCTAAATCATAAATATACACATTAAATATAAATTGCTATTTCTGCATTTTTCGTGGTTCATGACGGGCCTTCTTGGCTACTGTTGCAGTCCCAGGGTAAAATACATCATCCTGCCAAGCAATCCCTTACTTCCTCCAGAAATTCAACGTTACTAAAATTCCCTTACATTCAATTATACCCTTATCTACTACAATACATTAAAACATTTCTTTCTAAAAGATTTTGTATTTTTAGGCAGGGGGCTTAAGAGCGATCCAGGTAACTTATTCCATTCTGAAATGCCTCTGTTAAGAAAAGAATATTTCACGATGTCCATTCTTTGCCACCGAGGCTTAATTTTAAATTCATGGCTATCTTTTCCGCGGAATTCTGGTTTCTCCATAGCATTTTTAAATGCTTCCCAACCATTTTTACCTGAAATTATGTTGTAAATACAACCTAGTCGATTTATTTTTCTCCTTTTCTCTTTCCCACCCAAGAGTATTTAACATTTCTGTGACACTGTCCATTTTTCTAAATCTGCCCATTACATATCGAGCTGCTTTCCTTTGTACTTCTTCTATTTTCTTTACTCGACAACATTGATGTGGATCCCACACGGTTGTCGCATCTTCAAGAATCAGTCTTATAAGCGATGTGTATCCCTTTTCTTTTGCTTCCATTCTACTGCCCTTTATATTCTTCATCATGTAATGCAACATTTTATATGCCTTTGCTGCAATTAAATTGACATGTTTATGCCAATTGCGATTTTTATCAAACATGACTCTTAAGTATTTGCAATGATCGGAATTTTTTATTATTTCACCATTCAGATGATAATTGTGGCAACAAGGCGGCCTCTTATTTGTAAAGGCGATGTTACTACTCTTGCTAGTATTAATACTCTTACCATTCTTTTCTACCCATTCTTCTATCGGAATTAAGTCTCGTTTCAGTATTTCCCTATCTTCGTTGCTCCTAATCCTTCTGTATAGTATGCAGTCATCTGCAAACAAGCAAATATTTGATTAGGTATTCAATGGAAGATCGTTTACATATATGAGAAAAAGTAAAGGTCCTATAACACTTCCTTGAGGAATTCTGGATGTTACTTCTATATCGTCAGAATATATCCCACTGATTCTAACCTTTTTCGTTCTATCACTACAAAAATTTCTGACCCAACTAACTATTCTTCGATCAATATTTAGTGTCTGTCTCCAGTTTGGCCATGAGTATGTCGTGCGGGACTTTATCAAATGCTTTTGCAAAATCTATTATGACAGCATCAACTGTATGTCTATTGTCTATCATTTCAACTGTATCTTGATAAAGGCCCAACAATTGTGTTTCATATGAATATCCTTTCCTAAATCCAAGCTGACAATGGCTAAGCCATTTGTTCTCACTCCAATAATTTCTCAAGTAATCAGCTATGATCTTTTCCATTATCTTATAAACTACTGAGGTTAAACTTACAAGTCTATAATTTTAAGGCAGGGACCAATCTCCATCCTTATGAATTGGTATAACTACGGCTCTTTTCCAATCTATTGGTAAAGAATAATTGTTCAGTGAGGCATTAAAGATTAATTTTAGGTAATGTACTATTTCTGTCCCTCCTAACTTTAGAGCTTCACCAGCTATGTTATCAGGTCCTCTCGATTTATTATTTCCTAGCTTCATAATGTTTTTGTAAACATATTTTCCACTAATGATAATAGGTTTTGGCGATTTAAATTCTATGTTTCTTTCCGATACGTAAAATATGACTCTATGTTCTTCCTGCTTAGGTTTTAGATATACACTGCCAAACCATTTATTTAAAACATCTCCTTTTTCTCTGCTAACAAACATTTTCTTTCTATTTTCATCTTGAATGACGGTTATGTTCTGGGTATTGTCTTTCCTTCTTCAGAGATATTTGAAAAAGTCATTTGAACGTTTATTTTCGAGAATATTTTCCAAAAATCTGTTCTTGGCTTCCCTTTTGGCTGAATTAAGTTCTTTTATGAGGTTTTTATACTCTTTCTGATTCCTCTACTCTTTACATTTATGTGCATTTCTAACCTTTCTTTTGAGCTCACGAATGTTTTTATTATAATATTCCGGATCTGGATTTTTCTTGAGGAAAAGAGTTGGATTGCTTAATGTATTATTTCCTTAAATCTGTTCCACATTCCCTCCACGTCTTGGCTATTATTAGTGATGGGAAAAAAGGATTTTTCATGCGAACGTTTTAAAATGTTGAATAAAAAATGTTTTTTTTTTCATTAAAAACGTTTCTTTATATTTCATTCCCATATTGGAATTGTAATAAGACATTTATGTCTATATTATTCATGGACAATATAAACTGATTCATTATCTGTTCCAAGTAATAGTTATTCTACAAAAAAATTGAAATTTATGACTTAAGATTATTATAAAATTATGCACACTGAGGAATATGACGCATTGAAAATCACATTTGAATACTCAGTGGTCTCAAACACATTAATCTTGCTGACCTAGAGAGCCAATAAAAAAACCAAATGGATTAAGTTATTTCATGTAATAGTCACGATAAATATAATAATTAGTATTAGATACAAAATTATTTCAGCCACTTCTAACTGTTTGTTCTGAATTTTAAAGCAAAATATTCAATCAGAAATAAATGCTGAGGAATCCTCCAGTTTTCGCACTACATTTCTCTCAATTAAAAGTTAGTTAATAAAGTTTCAGGTGAATCTTTATTGTTAACTCTCATCACATGGATTCTTATCTTTTTACAAACTCTAATATACTGTAAATACCAAAATAATGATATTAACCTGTATGACCTATTTCTCTAATCCGTTGTTTATAGACCTATATAGGATACAAATTCCAGCCATGTTCCATATGTGACTTTAAGATTTTTATGACCTTTTGTCTGCAGTATGTAACAACCAGAATAATTCAAACTTCGACCCTTGCTATCATGGGTTTGATGCCAGAATGACCCAAAAATCCTGATTTTTCCATAAGAATGCATTACGAAGATTATTGGAAATAGTTTTGAGGCATTTCCTGGAAATTAGAGGGATCTATTGATTATTTGAGGGATTGCTGAAAGTCGTGCATATGCAATGAAAAATACCAAGATGTCTTCGAAGATTATCCTTGTTCTGATGCTAGGTCAGGGCAAATATTCTATGTAAGAAACCCATGTTAAGTTTGTATACTTCATTTCGTTTGCAGAATTAAATAGGATCTAATGGTCCTATGACATAGAGACCAGTACAAAAAGATAGGAAATCAAATTAAGATTATTATTTTGGTCGTGAAGTATGCTTTTTGAACAAAATTACGAGAAAATTGGTAAAATGAGTAAGATTTCTTGGTAGTAAACAACCAGTCTCCCTGACGACCAAGGTGATTGTTGAATCCTAGCTCATGCGTATCCTAATTAGAATGCACGGGATTTTAAGTCCATACTAAATTAACAGTAGGGGCTAATGAAGGAAATTATGAAATTGTGGCAATATACTGATATGTCAACATAAGCAAACTATGATACATAATTGCAGGGACAAATGTATGGCCATTTTGGAATTTTTCAAAAACAATTTTAAGGAACTTCCCGGTTGGATTGAAGATTCAAAATCATGGAGGTCCTATAGAATGCGCTCCTCTGTAATAATGATGATACAAATGTCAGCAAATATGCATGAGATTGGTTACAAAATTCTCACATTTGAAATTGTGGCAATTTTTAAGATTTTGTCTTATCACTAGAGTCTCTATATTATTTTTGAAAGAATGCTATTGTCAATAATTTAACTTAGAACTATGTATCATACTTTTTTGTTTAGAAATATTTAATTTGGTTGCAATGCTTGATTGATAAATAATGATTAATTAGTTTTTAATCAAGTAATTTATTATTGTTTCTTATTTGCAATTTTTTTGTTAAGTAATTTCTAATTTAAGGCAAATTTTATTTTCATTAGGCCCACAGTCCAGTTAAGTCTACCTTTCAATCAATCAGACTGCTTGGAGGAGACACTACCGTCATATTCATCTAGGAATCGTCGATTAAATATTGTGTCATATTTACACAGACCCAATGTTGGGTTTTCTAGATCTTGGATTCCAGCTGTCAGCATTTTACCTGGATATACTGAGGAAAATTCATCTCGGTCCGGAGTAAAGCTAAAAAGAGAGAAGTCATCTGCCACTGGATCAGAATGACATTCAAGATGCAAGGTACCTTGGTTACTAAAGGATGTATTATCCTACATACAAAGACAAATTAAAATTTACAATCAGTTGACTTGGAGAACATTATGAAAGGTTGAATGTTCATTTATAATCATACTGAAATACTATCTTCCTTAGTTTATTCATACCATTGTCCTTAAAAACCATTTTTCATTTGTCTCTACATTATTTGAGGGGGGCCATTACATTTTGATTTTTTTAAAGAAGGAAATAATGTCTGCAGACAATAGAAAACATTTATTCCTCTTTCTACTTTCCCTTGTTACCGTTCTTCTGCAATGATACCATTTGTAAACAAGTATTTGAAATATTTTGGAACATTCTATCAAATTTCTTTCAGTTAAGATTATAGAAACATCTCCTGCATGAAGAAGAATTCCTTTATTTTTCTTTTGTACAGTACTGATCTTGATTCTTTTTTAAATTGTATTTTATGTGAAATAATACTGAAAGAATAGAGCATAGTGATGATATTTACTTAACTTGCATTTTCTATGAAAGTTGATAATTATCCAGAGTAAAGTTAAACATTTATATTTTTTAGTGAGAGGATTATTGTCTAGAAAAAAGGAGTATCTATCTAAGTAACAAGATACATTTTCTTACCTATTGGATTCCATATATACACAAATTGTATGGAAAACTGTACAGAAACACATTTTTTTAAGATTATGCAAAATTTTCTCTGGCGTACATTCTCAAGAAATTTCAAAGAAATAAAGATAAATTGGTAAAGCTGCAGTGCTGCAACTGCTTTTTGCTGCTGACTTATATAGAAGTCTTCGTAAAACATGTTAAATACATATCTTCTTAAAGATTTCACTATCTGATGCTCTAACTTGTATGTTCCTAGAACTAAAAAGGGAAACTGGATGTGACAAAATTTTTCCCTGCTCCAAAGCATTCTTAAATATCTGGGTGTATTGAATATTTTTTCTGTAGAATAGAATTGATTACTTTATTAATAGCAGTCTTTTCTTTTTTAGTAAACAATGGTGCCAAGAACTGAAGACACTAGTGTGATCAAGCTTAAGTTCACTTATCCTGATGAAATTCAGGAGGTTTTATTTTATTAAACCACAAGACTTCGTACAGCAGAGTTTTTATACGTACAGAAATAATGAAGTATATTTATGTAGCGTTCCTTTAATGAGAATGAGTGTAAATCTCTAAAGGAACTTATATATTGTGTCAATGTGGTAATGAATGCAATGGTTGAATTAAGGTTTAAAATTCAACAATATCACGGAAGAATGTAGGTTATCATTCTCAGTGCTTTTCTTTTGTTGTTCAGTATTCAACACAGATTTAGCAGCCTCAAAATAAAAGTTGTAAATAATTTATCTTATACAAGGGTGGAAGTAATTTGCCTTTCGTAAAATTTTTTGCATATTTTTCTCTAAGCAGTTTTGAAGGAAAAAAGTGATAGTTTTTAATTTTTTTACAACTGCATCACCAAAATCATTTAATACTATGAATAATTTTTAGATAGCTATGTATTAACTAATATATTGTAAATTTCGTACATTTTTTGTTCTTTCTTGCAATCAATCCATTCAGTGTGGTAAATGAGAATTACTGCGGTAGTTTCTTTTGGCTCTGTAAATATAACCAACAAATAATAATCTTCTTACAAATAACTATATAATGTGCCTTTCTGCTTTGAAAGCAGTTGCAGGATTAGCATGCTTTTAAATTCTCTCCGCTCTTGAGTTTTCTTCTTAAAATCGCCCATTGAATTGTTGTCTCATGCATCCTGAATAAATTATGTATTCAGATTATCTTTGTATTGTATTATGCACATCAGGGCATTGCAATTGAACTGTTTCCGCTGTGAAACCTAAAACTAAACCAACAAATTATGGATTGCTTGTAACTTCGTTCTGATTATAGATTATCACAAGCTTTAGAAATTCCCATTGCTCTGTGCAACATTTCACAAACTTTTCATCTTATGGCAAATTCTGAAATTTCAATATATATCTTTAATTAATTAATTAAATTAATTTTTAATGAAATAATGGTACATTTTTGGGGTAGACTGATGTTGATAATCTACCTGAAAATTTGTGGAGACCCTATATGTAAAAAATTTTCAACTTAGTGCGGAATTTGAAATCTATGGAGGTTTTATATAATCTTTTCATAAGTGTGATGGTAGTTTTCATTGCTTTTTAATGACAAACCACCATTATGATCAATATAGGTTAAATGGTCCTTGCTTTTGGATTCATCCTTCATAAAAAAGTGTGGGAGTTTTTCCTTGTGAGCTTGATATTTAATTTAAGCCAGCAGAAATGGAAAAACTCAACTCATAAAATATACCTACCAACATAACTACTTGGAATTTACCCAAAAACAATGGCTAATTTGATTTTCATTGGGTTTTATGAAGTTGTTTCTGAAATTCCCTTAAATTAAAACAAAAATTCAATATAAAAGGCCACATGCAGGGAAAAACTTTAGAAAAAGTCATTTATGGGAATATGGTTCAGGGCTGCAATTTACACAGGTGGTATCTCATTATCTGCTACTAGTCATCTAGATATCAGGTACCAGTTGATGGTAGTGGTGGGTCCTATTCGGTAGTCCTAGGTAATTTTTGTCATTTCACGGCTAACCTCGCGTTAAAATTACTAGGCTACCATAAGAAATGGTCTGTGTGGCATTGAATTATGTTCTGTAACATGCTTCATGAAGGCTAATTGAATTGCCAGAATGTGTTTATCAATAAAGATTATTCTCTTTTTAACCTCAGCCAATGCACTACTCTCGAGGTTGAAAATGAGAATGGGCTATATTATAAGGGATTTTAATATTCTAAGTAAAATACTGCCAGTCCTCCTTATAATCCAGATATGCACTCTAGTCTCATGTTGACTCTATCTTCTTTCTCCTAATTCATAATTTTTCAAAATTACGTATGTTAGAGTGAAAATGTTCTAAAATAAATTTTCTTTGGTTGTACAAAATTTGTATGTAAATATTGATTTGCACTTCCTGAACACATGAGTGACATTTTCTATTAAACTTAAACCTGAGTAAACAAATGTAAAAACTTCTAATTAAAATAAAAATTCTAATCTAAGGAATATATCTCTAACATAAGTCTCCTTATCATCATTTACTAATGTAGGAATTGATGCAGTTTAATCAAGATTTTCTAAATCCTGAAATATCCCATGACGAAGAGTAGGAGTATTCATCCATTGTTTGTGAATTCTGATGAAATGGATGCAATAGGCAAGATCATAGAATTCAATATTGTTGGTCTGTCAATATTAATTATCCAGCTATCTACATAATATCCAACTTTATGTCATTTTGACAGTGTATTGTATGTTCCATATGATACATTAAGGACTGTGAATTCTATATTATCTGTTTACAGTCATGTTAAAAATGCAACATTTGTGTCTTGATGAATGTGATGATAGCTATTTTCTTAGCTGGAAGAAAGGGTGATGTTGTCACGGTAAGAAAATGATACTGTCTGATGGATGGACAAAAACATCCCACTTGATTTGAAGTGACTCTAACTGGTTATAATAGGTGTTTTTCAGTGGTGGAGCCAGCGAGCGGGGGATGGCAATTTTATATGAATACTTTAATACCACCCTCAAAATGGCAGATATTACCATTTATTGCCTCCAGGTGTGTGAAATAATTTTGTTGTATGAAAACTACAGGGTGCGGTTACATAAATTCCTTTTTTTGCTAATTTTCTAAAAATTTAAATCTTTGCTGATAAATTCTGGGAAGAATCTGTGTAGATCTATTTTCTTTTATTAAATGCGAGACATTTTTAGGTCTATGGATGCAGAACAAAGATACAGAGGCATACAACAAGAATTGTAAAGTGAGGCTATTCTTTTTATGATACACAGAAAAGGAAACAAATCATTCCGTAAAACTAGAAGATATATATGATAAAAAACGAGTGCCAGTTTCGAATAATACATTGTGCCAGATTAACTCTCGAAAAGCTCACTTTCATTAATTGTAACATGTAATGCCAACCCTTGAAAATTATTGACTTAAATGCCGAGAAGTGTTTCATAAAATCGTAGCTTATAAATTTTAATTGCCAAAATGCTGAGCACATTAATACTAAACTAAATAATAATTGAAACTAAATATTTTGCCAACTTAAACTTGTTTTAAACTCGACATGGGAAGGCATTACCTCGTGGAAGGCCATTGCAATGAATGGAAGACCGTTTCGTACATTTCCACAGCAATTTTATTTTGACAACATGTTTTGCTAGTGTCCTAGCATCATCAGGCAAATAATTTTTCTACAATTTCAATTATATAGTTAACCTGGAAAGGGTTAGAGATGGGGTTTTTTCAGGGAGGAAACAGTTTACTTGGAAGGGAAAGAAAGGGCGAGGGATTGGGATAAACGTGCTCATTTGTGAGGGTTATATTGTTTGAGCAGCACACTATTTCCATTTCCTCTAGGAGGTCCAATCGTCGGCCATTACGCTCCCAATCAGGCCCGTGCGCACGGGGGGGAGGGGGGTTGGAGGTTTGAACCCCCCCCCCCCCCATGAGGATCCTTCATACAAAAAGTTGCACGGATGATGAATTGAATATAGGATAAAATGAAATTATATTATTTAATATTTCATTTAGTAAACTTTTTCTCCCAAAACTTAGTGCATCTTTCAACTTTCATGTAAACGTCTGTCAAGACTCCTTCTTTTGTCTCGGTGAGTCACACTTTCGCGCTAATCAGAAATCGAGTTTCACGAACAAAAGGGCCCAGTAGTCCACGCTACCAGCGCGCACCTGACTGAAAAACCCCTCCCACGAACAAATCCTGCGCACGGCCCTGCTCCCGATGAATGCATTTCGGGATGAAGGTGCTATTGTGTTCCAGCAGGTGCGAAGTTCGACATTAGTGACGGAGACGGAAATCCCTGTTGTGCTCCTTGGCTCTTGTTTTTAGCGATCTTCCACTCTTTTCGATGTACCCCGCGTCACAGGTCTCCCAATGAAGTTCGTACACCCCGCTGCATTCCTGTGCTTTCCTCTTTGGAGTTTTTAAAAAAGCCTTCCTATCGTTAGCGGGGTATAGAAAGTTTTTAACCTTTCTAACACAGTGATACCAAAGAATATTGAAGACTTCCTTTCTTTGGGCCACAAATTTGCACCCCCATCCAACCTAAATCAGTTAACAGTTAAAAATCTAGTTGTGGACTGTGAAATAGCAAGTGATTCAAAAAACGCTGTAAAACAAAGCTTTTGTGACATCATCACTGATTCCTTGGAAAAACCCCGAAGCTCAAATTTTAATCTACCTGTGAAAATCTCGTGTGCTAAAAATGTCATATCCGAAAATAATCTAGTGTTGCCCTGGGACAAAGTGTAGTGATTTGTGATAGACAACAATAAGTGAACAAGTGCCTTGAATTTATTGAAAACCATAACGTCTAAATCCTCAAAAAAAAACCGACAATGAATCATCAAACATGCGTAAGAAAAGAAGTGTAGGAATCGAAGCTACTATCGAATAGAGAAAAGTTTAATGTATTTGAAATGAATGTACTGCCTAAATTACGTAAAGAAAACCACTCCATCAGGCCAGTAATATCAAGTGTCTCGTCCCCAACCCATAAATTAGCTTTTAAACTGAATAATAAGAAACACGACGAAATTCCAGTCATCATATGGAATAAAAAATTCTATCAAATTAAATAGGTTACTGGCAGACCAAGAATTTCCAAAGAACGCTGTCCTAATTAGCCTGAACGTTAAAAATTTGTTCACTTCCATCTCCACAGACGAAGCCCTAACTGCCCTTCAGAATCTCTTAGAAAAATCAGAGATTGATCTTGTTATCCGGATAGAAATCATTAATTTAACTTCTGTGTGCTTAGCACAAAATTATTTCCAATTCGACAGCAAGTTTTATAACCAAACTAAAGGTTTAGCTATGGGATCCCCCATATCTCCCATATTAGCCGAATTACTCATGAATAACTTTGAACAAGAGTTATTTAAGAGCAATAATGAATCAGTTAATTATGTCCTTTTCTGGTGCCGTTATGTTGATGATGCCATATGTGTATGGGGAGGTAACAATGGACAGTTAAACATGTTTGTGGATTTTTTTAATTCTTTACACAGTAATATAGCTTTTGACGTGGAGAAAGAGAAAAATGGTTCACTTAACTTTTTAGATTTAACAGTATCCCGAGTTAGTATATATATAAATACACAATACATATTAATTGTATTTTTTTTCCTACAAAAGAAATACTTTAAAAAAATGAAATGAAAACCCTTACACATACACAGGGTGGGGTAATACCGGTATGTGGGGGATTTCCCATGTATTTCTAATGGTAAAAGTTTACCCAAGATTATATCATGAGATTTTTGTACAAAAACAATTTAAATAAGCTGGATATAAGATAGAAACTAAAACAAAAGTCATCAGTGTGAAAAAAGTTTTCTTTAATAGGCCTAGGTGAAAAATTGATGCTTCTAAACAAAATAAAAATCAGTCAGTGCTATTGTACATATAGGCTTGTAGTAATTAATACATAGGTAAACACCCTCTTCAGTGGCATCGATCACAAAGAAAGTTTTTAGCTGAATCACCACTGCAGAGGGCATGTATCCACAATCCACAGCTCACACACCTCTACCACTCTTCTCTTATCCTTACCAAACTCCTCACACACAAAACTCAAATTCTCATCTTTATCAAGTGGTATGGCATTTCGTCATCATCACACAATTCTTTTTCGCCGATGGCTTCTTCTTCTTCATCCTCGGAATCAAAGGAAAAATCTCGCTGTGACTTTAATTTTCTTGAAGTTTTGTTTTTTGTTGTCTTAGTCTTGGATTTTGATTTACTTACATTAGTTGCTTTAGTAGGCTAAGTTTTGAGCAAACTAGGAACAATTTCCATCTTAGAAACTCTGTCAGTTTCAACCCTCTTTAAGCATCTTTCGGATTTTTTAGCATTTTTGAACAATTCCCTAGTGTTTTTCCTCAGCTTTGCATTTTCTTCTTTGAGCTTTTTCACTTTTTCCCTTTCCATTGCCAGCTCAAGTTCAAGCTTTTTAGGTGAAGAGGTAAGTATTTCATAATGTTTTTTGCAAACTTTCTTGTTTTCTGGGTTCCACTAGTAGATGGTAATGGGATCAGTTCCTCAAATCATACCTTTTTAAAGTATTGTAGTTTAGATAATCAAGTTCATGATCCCTGGTGTTAAGATCTTTGCTTGCCAATGCTTCATCTGTCTGCTGTCCTTCGTTATTTCCCATATCTTTTTCGTTTTCATCACGAATTTCCACTCCAGCTCCATCATTGTTCTCAAGAGCTGGGAGAACTTCAGGTTGATTAACAGAAAACGCATCTGCAGCAGCAAAATTGTCATCTGTGAAAAGGTTTCGGTCAAAAGGATAAATCCCTGTGGTTCTAAATCCAGATATGACAACAGCAATTGTAGCAACTCTTGAGTAGGCTTTATTAAAAAGCCCAGCCAAGTCATAAGGAGTTATTTTTACAAGCCTGTTTGTTTTCATGTAAATATCACACTCCTTTTTGAAAGCTGCTTTTAATGTGGAGTAAAAAGTGACATCTAAAGGTTGGAGCCGGTGAGAACAGTGGGGTGGCAATGATATCATTATCACTCCATTTGTCTTCCACAATTCAAATGACTCAAGCGTTGTGTGACTGTTGTGATTGTCAAGAATCAGAATTACAGGCCTTTCCTTGGTTGCCTTTGCATGTTCAATGAAATGCTGAAGCCATTTCACGAACATGTCCTCATTAGTCCACCCTTTATTTGAACATTCGTATATGGCACAAGGTGGACCATCTTTCGTTAACAGCGGGCTCTTTCTTTGAGATGCCAGAAGCACTCATTGCACACATAACAGTTACTAGCTTCCCCCTCTCCCAACTGGTTACAGAGCCAACTTATTTTTTGCTTTTGTTGCAAAATTTTGCCAGGGTCTTGCAAGGTTGTTATTCCAGTCTCGTCTGCATTGAAGATTCGGTCAGGTGTGAACTAGCTTTTTGACAGAGTTGATTCAAGATTTTCATAAAATTTGGTGACTTCTTCCCTATCAAATCCCGTTATTCGATTCATGCTCGTAGCTTCGGGCTTACGAACACTTACAGATGGGTTTCTTTTCAGTAACCCATACAGCCAATCTTTGCCAGCTATTTGTTCTTTTGATGAAAATCTGTGGGGGATTTAATTTTTAACTGCGTACTCATATGCTACTCTTCGTACAACAGTTGTAGTAAGACCATAAAAGACATTGGCTAGAGTTTTGATCCTCTCTACTAATGCCTCTTCTTGCCGAGTTGTGAATGTTGCATTTCGCCCTAAGTGTGGTTTTGAATCCTTATTATTCTTCTTCCGCTCTTGAAGAGTGCTGAACGGTATACCATACCTCTTGCTAAAAGATTTTATTGAATTCCTTTCTATAAATTTTAATGCTAATTTCATCTATTCCTCTGACCAACTTCCTCTTCCAGTCATTCTCTCCCATTTCCTTGGCATCTAAAAAATTGACGCGTTATCAGTTGTTGAAATCGTACATTAAATTTGCTAAAAACAAACATTAGAAACAGAGTCGGGGAGCGCCGGTGCCCTACCGTCATTACCCCAATGTGATCTACCGGGACTACCCAAAGTGCATGACTTTCTTAAACGCCTTCAAACTCAAAACGGAATCATTGAACTTGCTAGTAATATACATTAAACTAAAGCTTAATAAGTACACTACTAGATTATAATATAAAAATTAAGATAATGTAAACAAAATCAGTACTTACGTTGCCACAAATATTCTCCAAAATTAGATTTACCACCACTCGAAAATTCACAGCGCAATCGCTCAACAATGTTTGATGGCAGACTGACGCAAATCACACAATTAGTTCCTCTAGTTGCATCAAAGAGAACAGCACCGACCAGAGTATTTGATAACAAATGAATCGGTCAGCAGACTGCCTACCGGGGCAACCCCACGCTCCCCTAAATCGATTCACTACCATTCTCACAAACACGCTACCATTAATTCAATTGTCGTAGTGACGACGGTGAATTCTACCTGACACCCAATTGTAGTAGTGGTAGTGGCAAAAAAATAAGGGATTGGCCGAAATTTAGTTTAATAGTTTTATTTACCCTTATTATATTCGGTACTCCGGAGGTGGCTCAGTAGGTAGGTTGCGGCGCGGGCCGTGGGCGTCCTACTAGTCCGGGTCTCGTTTGGAGACCGTCACGACGGGGGATGGGATGCTTCGTCGGGGTCTGTGGACCTTCACGACATGGTGCTCCTGGCTGTCGGGGTCTGTGGACCTTCACGACGTGGAGTTTCTGGCTGTCGGGGTCTGTGGACCTTCACGACGTGGAGTTTCTGGCTGTCGGGGTCTGAGGACCTTCACGACCTGGTGTTCCTAGTTGTCGGGGTCTGTGGACCTTCACGACGGGATAGTTGGTGGAGATCTGACCGTGAGGCCGGGGCTCCCCTTTATATATGCAGCCAGAGTATTATATTTTAGTTAGTAGTGCGACTTTGTGTATACGGCGCACCGCCGTGATGACAATGTCGTCCCGTCTATAGTAGACTTACTCTGCCGCGAGGCGGGGAGTGAGGACCATCCTCACCACATCACCCCATCGGCAATTTAAAACCCGGGGTTGAAAATATCGAGCCACTATAACCGGTATACAAACAATAGCAAGTTAAACACATACAAAAGTAACAAAATCATAAGTCCTCCTATTATCTTTGGCACACACTTAACAGAACGAAATTATAAGTTCTCTTATTATCTTTGGCGAGCACTTAACAGCACAAAATCATGAAAAATCAAATCCACAGAAAGAAAGATAATAAGGGAATATATAGACACACACACTTTCACTAACTTACATTTACACTCACCATTTACAACACTTTATTTTTTTTCCAACACAAAAGTTCATTATTCACACTAGATCCTTATGCCGGTCTCCAGCGGTGACAGCATCTTCGTATGGCAGATGACCTCAGCTAGGGATTGAATGTCCTTCTCCGACGGCACCAGCAGCCTCGTGTCTCAGGTTACCTCTGCCAAACCTCCCGCCGAGTTCCAATGAGGTCTACTCGCGCTGTTAGACATGAGATGGGATGCTAGGCACTGATTCTGCAGGTCCTGGAGAGACCCATTCTCCCTCCGTGATGATCAGCTTTCCTTGGGGCTGGAACATTAGAGGGATCCATTCGCAGGCAGCAGAGTCAGGATCAGGGGAGGTATTAGCAGGTTGCACATCCTCATGGTTGCTTGGTATGGGGTAGGAAGTTGAAAGGTTAATCCCATCTGGCAGCCGCTTTCTTAAGGCCGTTTATTTTTCGCCGGAACTGATTGCGACTCCTACGCACCGGAGTGATACGTCGTGTGGATTGGTGATTGGAGGGGTTGGGTCGCGATAACTCCCTGGTGGACGACGGGTGACGATCACAAGGAGGCTGAGTGGCGTGAGAAGGGTTGTAAGAATAAAGGTGGGGGACGATGCCTGAGTCTTGGTCTGCTGGTTGCGCCAGGGCTGCACCGATGTTCCGTTGGTAGTAGGGATCTGGTACCTGAGGGTCAGGTGGGTGACACGGCTCTGGGGTAGAATAGTAAGGAGCATCTCTGGTGTCCTGCTCTGGTAAGGGCGGAGGTGCCAGGTCGTTCTCTGGAACTATACCTAGGTAGGGATTCCAGGGATTTCTAGTCGTGGCTAGAGACTCCTCCGTGTAGTCGAGGTCATTTTCGTTTTGCCCCATTCCACGTAATGGGCGGCCGAAGATGTTGACATGTTGCACGGTGATCCTCAGGTTGGGAGTTTCACGCGTACCTCGGCTGTGTTGAATCGGCGCCATCCTGAAACACGTGTGAGCCTAATGGTGAGTCCGTCCCGGTCGTGGCCGTAGGTTGTATGGAACACGATGAGCGGCTGGGGGTGGTATGGGGTGCGGGGGTTTAGGCGTTCTTTCCTCGGGGAGGGGCTGCTGAAGGCAGTCTGGTGACGGTTGCGAGTTGCTATTGTCCTCCTCATTGGTGGGTGCTGTGGGTAATATCTCCTCTTGGAACTGAGGCTCAGGATAAGGATCAGGGTCCGGAGGTAGAGGGAGAAGATTGCGAGCGTGAGCTGTCACCCTCCGATCGTTTTGCACGTTTATGATATCGAAGGTGACAGCAGACCGGATTTTGACAACTTTGTATGGGCCGACCCATCGTGAGGCTAGTTTCTTTGATTGCCCCCTTGGGAGAGCCATGTTTCGGAGTAGAACTAATTGACCGACGGAGATAGATGGTAGTGACAAGTTCTGGTTGTACTTGCGGTGTTCGTTCTCCTGGTTTTGCCTGTTCCACTCAGCCGCTTGTGCATGGGCTGTTCTCAGTCGGCGTTGTAATTCGGTCGCATAGGAGGGTTCGTCTGCGTAATTCAGCCGCTCAGGTGCGGGCATGGCATCCCAAGGTAAAGCCAGTTCGCGGCCATACATCAAATACGCGGGAGTGAAGCCTGTCATCCTATGCTTGCTGTTCCGGAATGCGAAGAGTGCGAAATTCAGTTGCTCGTCCCAGTCTGAATGGTCTTGAGACACGTAGTGTGAAATTACCGCAGCAAAGGACTGGTGGGCGCGTTCCAAGCGACCGTTGGAGGCAGGATTATATGGAGAAGTGAATAACGACTGAATCTTCAGTATTTGACAGATTTCCTTCATTAGAGTTGACGTAAAGTTTGCACCTCTATCAGTAAGTAAATACTTCGGGATTCCGTGTCTGCAGATAATATTCTCTACAAATACTCGGGCAACAGTTGCGGCGGTCTGGTCAGGAATGGCGAAGGCCTCGGGATAACGTGTGAAATAATCTTGACATGTAAGGATATATCGGTTGCCTCTGATTGATGTAGGCAAGGGTCCTACGATGTCCAGCGCGAGTTTCTCCAAGGGGTAGGTTGCCTCGGTTACCGGCTGAATGGGGGTTTTCTGGTTTCCTGCCTTTCGTTTCTTGCATGCCAAGCAGCCTTGGACATATCTCCTGGTGTCAGCATAACAACCATCCCAATTAAAGTTACGTTTCACGAGGTACAAAGTTTTGTCGAATCCAAGGTGTCCTGCCAAGCGGTTGTCGTGGCATTGTGCGAGGATATAGCTTCGCATCCCTGTAGGGGCACAAATCGTAGCTTCCGGTCTCTCTTCCCCTTGACTTCTCTTATATAAAATCCCGCGTTCGTCGAAAAAATATGTCTGGTCGTCCTTTCGCGCTAATTCAAGTAATGGACGCAAGTCTGTGCAGGTAGCTTGTTGTTTAACTATCCTGGTGACGTCCCACGCCGGCTCATACAGGACGGGTTCCTCTCCGATTGTGTGAACGGCGGGAGGAATCCGGGAAAGAGCGTCGGAATGCGGAATGCCTTTTCCGGGGCAATATTTTACTTCGTACGAGTATTCCCCAAGTTCCATGATCCAGCGCGCGAGCCGTGGTTTTGGTTCTTTCACCGATAGCAGCCAGCGGAGTGGCTTATGGTCTGTATGAAGAATGAAATGCTGGCCCAGGAGATAGATCCGAAATTTTTTCACCATGTCTACGACTGCCAAACACTCTAATTCGGTTGCTGAGTATGATTTCTCGGCCTGGTGAAGCTGACGACTGGCATATGCTACTGGGTGCTCTCCATCTTCAAAAAGCTGGGAAAGTACTCCGCCTAATGCGATTGGGGACGCATCGGTGGTTAGGATGAAGGTCTTGGAGAAGTCCGGAAATTTCAACACAGGAGATGAAATGAGACTATTCCGTAACGTGTTGAAAGCGTCCTCCTCTATCGGCGTCCAAGTGAACTCTACTTTTTTGCTGGTTAGTTTCGAGAGAGGATTTGAAATTTGTGCAAATTTTGGTATAAATTTCCTGTAATAACCCACCAGGCCTAAAAATGACTGCAGCTGACGGACAGTGGCGGGTACTGGGAAGTTTCGTATTGCTTCTATTTTATCTTCATCTGGCTGGAGGCCATCTGGGGAGACAACATGGCCTAAAAATTTAACACTTGTCTGAAAAAATCTACATTTTTCTGGTTTCAATTTCAGATTCGCTGCTCTTAACCTTAAGAAAATATCACGTAATAGCGCAACATGCTATTCCCAAGTTGAATCGTAGGCAAGGATGTCATCTAGGTAACATATGCATCCTTTATTTGAGAGGCCTTCCAGAACTTTGGACATCAAGCGCATGAAGGTAGAGGGCGCGTTTGCTAGCCCGAAGCTCATTCTGTTGCACTCGTAGTGACCTGAGGGTGTGCTGAAAGCCGTATATTCTTTACTCTCCTCCTCCATCTCCACCTGGACATCACGACGTGGAGTTTCTGGCTGTCGGGGTCTGAGGACCTTCACGACCTGGTGTTCCTAGTTGTCGGGGTCTGTGGACCTTCACGACGGGATAGTTGGTGGAGATCTGACCGTGAGGCCGGGGCTCCCCTTTATATATGCAGCCAGAGTATTATATTTTAGTTAGTAGTGCGACTTTGTGTATACGGCGCACCGCCGTGATGACAATGTCGTCCCGTCTATAGTAGACTTACTCTGCCGCGAGGCGGGGAGTGAGGACCATCCTCACCACACAATGATCAATAGACTCACAGAAGTACCACTATCCGAAATAAATTAGAAGAGAAAATTAAATATAATAAAAACAATTGCGGTACATAATGGCTATCAAGTTAGGTTGATAGAAAATATCCTGAAAAAGAAATTGAAAAAACTGATGTGGCCAGCTCATGACTTTCTCCACGTATAAGATGTAATTATTTATCAACGACAGTATTTTCGAACTCTAGATTCAATCTAAACTTAGAAGATACATAAAGATACATTTTTTGTAATTTTTGTAGATAATTGTATATACCTAAATATTAGATTAATGGAGGAATTTTGCAAAAACGGAAACGAGCTTCAAATAATAAAGCTCGACTTCTAGTAAACCGACTTTCTCCAAAAACTAATCAACTCTAACGACACCAATTGAAAAGCTATGTATGAAATTTGGTTAGAGCGCCCACAAAGTACATAATCAGCAACTTCCGGTTTATCAGTATTTCACAAATAACACCTAAACAATCGGTGATAAAAATATGTTTCATACAAAAATTATAGTAAATTACATATTCTAAAACTTTTATAAATAGTAGTATATACCTAAATATCATATTTATGGAGATATTTTGCAAAAACGAAAATTTTCTTCGAAGAATAAAGCTCAACTTCCAGTCAACCGATTTAATCCAAAAACTTATCAACTCTCACAGCAAATACTACATTGCTATATATGAAGTTTGGTATTGATACGACAAATAGTTTTTGCGTTAGATTGCATACAAGCATACAGACACACACACACAGACATCATTCCGAAAATGGTCAAAACGTGTTCTAGGGACCCCAAAACATGTATTTCCGTTGAAATTACGAAGTCGATATTTTTCATGAAAAAAATACTTTCTCTATACTACATATATGGAGAAAGTAAAAAACGGACAGAATTAAAAACAGCCCCTGGACTTAAACCAACCGAAAATCCCAAGGTCTCTTGGAGAAAGATCCCATTTCTTGGGGAAATATCCAACCAAATTGCAAGTGCCCTTCCTGAAAACACTAAAGCAGGTTTCTATACCCCGCTATCGATAGGAAGGCTTTTGGAAAACTCCAAACGAGAGAAGCACAGGAATGCAGCGGGCCGTACGAACTTAATTGTGAGACCTGTGACGCGCGGTACATCGGAAAGAGTCAATGATATAGTAGATATAGAATAAAAGTCAATGGTATAGTAAATATGAAAGATAATAATGTAGATATACAAAATAATAGATGCTAGGACACTAGCGAAACATGTTGCCGAAATAAAATTGCTGTGGAAGTGCGCGAAATGGGCTTTCATTCATAAACTTGTTTTATTCTGAGTTTCTCCATATTAAGTGTAGCACCTAAATAATCCTTCATGTATCACATCGTAATTTATAAGAACTAGTTAGAAGAACCACACTCCACACCTGATTCTTGGATTTCTCGAATGACCTTAGGAATCCTAACTAACAATCCTTGTCTAGAATTACTGTATATATCCCTCCTTGCGATTCATCCGAAACGGGAAAATTCACGCCACCAAGCAAGTAGGTACATCATTTCATCTACATGTACGTTAATACCCTACAAGCCGCCTTTCGGCGTGTGGCAGGGGGTGTAAACACCAGTTGAATCTAAACTACTTCCTTATTCGGTTATTGTCACGTATCGTTCGCGGAAAGAATGAATTTTTAAAACGATTCGTCCTAGCATCTATTTCTCTTAACTTACGGTCATTATCGGATCGACCGATGTAGCAGGGGGGTTGCATGATACCGATTGTATCTTCCGAAAAACGTAGTTTCCCTGAATTTATTAAGCAATCGCAGCCTAGCTTCCAATCTCTTTTCTTTCAAGGATTCCCAACCTACGTCTGAGAGCATTTTTGTAACGTTTGCTTTTTTATCGTAGCATTTCTTAGCAAAACGAACCGCTTTACGCTGCACTTTCTCGAGTTCGCGAGTACACGTTTCACCCGCCGGATCCCATGTATGTACTTGCCGCATATTCCAGAAGGGGTCTGACCAAGGTAAAATAACATCGCTCTCTCACCTTTTCATCGCATTTACCGACAATACGCTTTACAAAGCCAAGCCTTTTACTTGCATTGCCGCAGATATTTTGAAATTGCGTGCTCTAATTTAAGTTATTAGTAATGTTGATCCCGAGATATTCAACTGAATCTACTACTTTGATATTCATTCCATTAATTTTGTACGGGTAATTTGGATGCAATTTTTTCTTTTCGAAGAAATTAACTACGGAGCATTTACCTACGTTAATATCTAATTCCCATTCTTCGCACCACCTTTGGATGAGGACTAAATCGTTTGAGAGAGATGTCCGGTCTTCCTCGTTTGTTATTTCCCTATATATAACCGAGTCATCCGCAAATATCCTCACATTGCTAACTATATCGTCACTCAAGTCATTGATATAAATCAGGAAAAGAAAAGGTCCAATTACACTGCCTTGAGGTACGCCAGAGGTAACTTTGACTCTATTTGAGCTAACGCCATCCAGTACAACTTGTTGTTCCCTCTCGTTGAGAAAGTCGACTACTTCCTTGTTAATGGCCGCTAGTTTTAGTTTGTAAATTAGTTTGTAGTTGGGGACTCTATCGAATGCTTTTTTGAAATCTAGGAAAATAGCGTCCACTTGCTTTTTAATTTCGGCAGACTTTAAGATATCGTGTACAAATAGAGCAAGTTGGGTTTCACATGATCGGGACTTTCGAAAACCATGCTGGTTCGCGTCAAGGAATTCATTTCTATCTAAAAATCCCATGAGTGAGCTTACGAAGATATGTTCGATTACCTTTCCGGACAGCGAAGTTAATGATATGGGTCTATAATTTCCTGGGCCATCCTTTAATCCGCTTTTTTAAACAGGAGTAATATTCGCTAATTTCCAATCGGATGGGACCCTACCTTCATTTATCGATTTACAAAATATAATTTCTTATCATAATATATATCATTTCTTGTCACTGTCAAGTTTTAATAATTAATCACCAGCAATCTCAACCTTGTTGAAGATTGAAATATTTGTTGTTTAGTTTTTGCACATCTCTCTCATTTTAAAGGATTTCAGCGGCTACACAAATGGAAATATTACTTTTAAAGTGATTTCGTACCATTTCGTTAACCTTGACATAAATAATGAACGAGCAATATCTCTTTCATTCTACGCGACATTTCCGCATTTTTTTCTTTCAGCTCACCTTTACCCCTCTATTCGAACTGAAGTTAATTCAATCGCATGGTCATATTGCCTGTCTTTCCTCTATCATAATGCAACCCATGTTTGATGTTAGTGATTAGCATCTACTGCGATCACGCAATTTTTACTTCCGCCGAAACACGGATAAAACTCGGGCCTCGAGAACGCCCGCTTCTGTTGAGCATGGTAAACTCCGCAGTGATCAGCCATTCCATTTTAAAGCCACAAATTATTTTGTCAAATATAGTGCTTCCAGAATTCTCAGTTAAGAACACCAAATTTGCCAAGTTTGAATAATTATTGATATTCATTTTATGCTGAAAAGTTCAGATAAACGAACGTTATTAGGGTTCCGATAACTTGTATTAGGATTAAAATTGGGGCGAATGAGACACAAGCCACAATGAAGAATGCATTTGAAAGCAAGTTTGTCTCCTGTTACTCGTTTGCAGTTATTGTTGCAATTATCGTGTACTTCCACCATGGCGTCGTTGGTGAGGTATTAGGAAAATTTTCTACATTTTCATGTCTGTTCTTGTTATCAAAATCATTCTCTCTGGTATAAATGGCATTCTTGGTTTACTTGTTTGGCATCTCCTTTACTTACTCTTTAAATTGCTTTATTCTGCCACGTATTAATCAATTCACTTTGTTAGAAAAAAAGAAACTCATCGATATCTTTCAGAAGACGAAATTTCCAAGTTTTAGTGTTTTATTTTTTTATATATGTACTGCAGAAATCGTATCGGCTGAACGTACAGCGGGCGATTGTGGATGGAGACGATTCTTTGGTAAATTTCGCAAATGTCAGGGTGTATAAGTATAACCGTACTGTTGCAGCGTTGAACGGCTCTTTCGAGGTTTTAATGGACTTTCCTGATACTGTTTTGGTAAGTAGTAGAGAACTCATAATTATCGTATATTAATCGATCGCAGTTTTCGCTAAGATATTAATATAGATGATGAATATTTACCTCTTATCTATTTTCAGTTAGAGGTTCTTGGATACGAGAAGATAGGGAACGAATACATTCTAAGTGGACTTCAATTTAAAGAAGATCTTTTGTGCAACCAAATTTTAAAATACAAGGATTCGATTATCTTTCCTGAGTTTAACCAAACCACAAATTTTAATTTGGAGTGCCCCATAAAAAAGGTAAAAAATTTTTTATTCTTCTTTGCTTATTATAATTAAACCAAGATTTAAATTATGCCCTTTTACCTGAAGGCAATCAACTAACTTCAGTAGATTTGAAACATTTGGAAATCAAAGCATTGCTTAATGGAAAATGATTGTACCTGATTGTCTTTCATATCCTTTCCATCAAGCCACGTGAACAAATTTTAAATATTTTATTTATATTATTCACCTTCAAATTTATCTAGTTATACTTGCGAGCCATAAAAATTTGAAACCAAAACTCCTAAGTTCATTATCTATTCATCAGTACCGGAAGCATTGCAATTGAATCTTTTACTTCTTTCAGCATGTTTTATTTATTCATTGAAACACCAGTAAAGGCCACCATGCAGTAAATATTTTGTCGTGCAATCTGTAAAATTTCTAATATTAAAGTGCAATCTATATTAGTTATCACAGTCGTTTCCCAGTCACGTCATCTTTCACTCATTTCATCTCGTTTTCCTTACCCTAAAATGATATTCTCTTTTTATTTTTCGTAATTTATTCATCATAAACTTGTTATGACCAAAATCAGAGGTTACCTGAGCCATTTAGTCTATTCCAAGTAATTTCGAGCTTTTGAGACGATCTTGGTGGTGAAGCGTTGGTGAAGGTATAATGATTCATAACCCAGTTACTTTGGACCCGTTTATTGCTATCTCTGCCGTTTGGGTACGAAGGTACCAAAAACCTCTATAATATCATAGGGTGTGAGGAGACGCCCATTTTGATGCAACCATATTCTCACTGCTTCGCTGTACTACGTTT
Source organism: Sympetrum striolatum (assembly GCA_947579665.1). Lineage (NCBI taxonomy): Eukaryota > Metazoa > Arthropoda > Insecta > Odonata > Libellulidae > Sympetrum > Sympetrum striolatum. The sequence goes on along the minus strand of OX388344.1, from coordinate 91,354,140 downwards.
ACAGAGGAACCATGAAAGTCTTATCTAGGGGCTGCAATTTGTGTGTGGAATGAGGAGGAAGTAAGAGTCGCATGGTTCTTTTAGGCTAAGCCAATCACATCTGGGTTACGAACGTGGCTACGAGTTGTCGGTCCAGAACAAGCACTAATTCATGCAATAACACAACTGACTCCGCATCCACACTACTTGAAAGAAAAGTTCTATCTGCTCACTGCTATCTTATCTCAACAAGTAAAGGCGAGGACACAATCATCGTGTACGCAAGACTTGAGACGTTACACTTGCACGTCAAACTTGGAACTTGGTACTAGCGGACACAGTCAGAACGTGAACGTAAACCTCAGCCAATCAGAGACATCAGAAAATCCTATGGAACGATGTGCACTCGTAGGCGCTATGCACACTGATTGTTCTAACATTTACAAAGTAGTGAAGAGAAGAATAATCTTATAGAATGATGGATGAAAATGAGGCAATTAATACGTAGTTCTGTTTCATAATTATGACTTAGTGATCATTCAAATCTTCGGTCTGTAATGGCGGACGCCAAATAGAAGTACATACTTGTATTTATCTCCAGATGGCGCATCTATCGCAAGGTGAATCCTGATTGGTTGTCCGTGTACGTGGGTAAGTACACGGGGACTGTGTCCGGTGTCATTCATTTATATACGGCCAACTTTTGTAGGTTTCACGTTAACGCTACATGTCTTAAGTACACGTTGATTGTGTCCTAGTCTTAACTCATTTTAAAGTCCTAATCTGCAGTATCTCCCATCTCCCTTTTTGGAGGGGTGCCCATATTTAAACCTTTTACTGTACGTCGTTTTCCTTGTAAAGAAAGTAATTTTGGAACACGGCTGTTAATGAATTAGAGATCTAAAATCTGTAAAAGCCGTCTTTGTCGGCGCTACTAGTCTACTACCGGGGAGTACCCGGTAGTCCGAGAAATCAATAAAGGAATGCGCAGTTTTATGATGTCTCCGAGTGTTTCCGAGAAGCGCTTTGGTTCCCCTTGAATTTGACTTACCACGGCCCGACTGTACAAGGCTTGCTCTACGAACCAAAAGAGAATTTTTAAACAAAAAAAAGTACATTCCCTCGGCTTCTCAAAATATCAGGGAGTAGTTTAATAATAAAAATAATGCATTAGGCCTTAATTGCGCCCGTGACGATTGTCATACTAAAATTCAACATTTTTCACATCTCTTAGAGGAAAACTTTTCTCTGACTTCATTATTCAACATAAAGGCGCCAAATTAAATATTTTGGAACGGCTTGAAGTGTTACAACACAAGCAAAATAATTTTCAACTCACAGATATACACCAATTTTCCACTTTCTCTCCCCTTCTGGGATCAATCAGCCTTTTACCTCCCCTACACCCCCACCTCCCTTTCTCCTAACCCCTCTTTGGTACCATTACCCCCTCCATAAGTAAGGTATTTGTATATATACTCTTGTCCTTCTGCCTTCCTCACCTAATGATGACTATGACTAGTCGAAACCGGTCGCGTGTGTGGTGGAATTAAAAGTTGTGGAATTGAATACGTTGTGTTTTATTTTTCCAGTAATGGAATTCCACAAAGTTACGGCTGTTACTATTGATTTTATGTCATACTAAACATACGTTGGAGTATAGTAGAGGACCGGTGGGAGCCAATGTGCGAAATGACCTAAGCTGTCGAAGCACTTTTAACAATACTACTACTACTAGTATAGTAGAGGTATAGAGTCGTCCCTCGCCACTTCGACTTTCGCGGCTTCTCTCTATCGCGGTTTTTTCATATATCATATGTATATTCATAAAAAAGTTACGATATTTGTAACGTCTAATGTCCTCCTTTCTCTTCTTTAGTCTAATATGTTGGATAATACTACTGTAATGGTGACTAAAGGGGATTATTTTATGTACAGAGGCTCTAGTAATGTAAAAGATTCGTATTTAGGACGTAAACAGTTTTTATATGCTCTAACTACGAAAATATTCGATTTATAAATAAATAATCCTAACTCGCGGAAATTCACCTATCGTTGTAGAGCGATCAATCGCGAAAAACGAGGGCCTATACATGAATAAGCATTGGCTGATTATTATATAAGATAAAACACAAATGCTTATAATCCTATCCAAGGATCATTAAAGCTTTCCCCATTCGTGAATGCCAAACAAAACCCATCCCAACAATATGAAAGCATGAAATGCCTTAATTTTAATCGTAGAACATTGACGCGTCGATTTAAAGAGGCGGTACCTCTAATACGATGAGTAACCAGAGCTTTTAGTCACTTCTTGAAACAAATACTTCTATTTAAAGAATTTTGTTTTCTAATCTTCCATATGACTCCGAGTGTTGTCAATATAAAATGCTGATTTTCAGTTTATTCAGAGAAAGAATTAGTTTCTTGCAAATAATTTCGATGTTACCTCATTTCAATGTAGGAAACGAGCATCACAAGAGAGTCCTAATGATTTCACATGTACCTACTTCTTTTGAGACCGGAGGCTCCTCTTATTTGCTTTCCCTCTGAAAAAGATCCCTTCTCTGGCTTTGTGGTCTAACCTCTTAATTCTTATTCTGCTAAAATTGTAAATCAGTAAAGGCTACTTTTTAATCGTTTTATAATGTTGAAGGAGTGATATTTGCTGTATGTATTAGAATATAACGTCCGTTGATTAATCTATGAAAAAGTTGAGAGGAACAGTTTGATTCAAAAATTGAAATATTACAATATAGGTGCAAATTCATTTGTAAGTAATTTCAGCACAGTTTTAATTGGGCTCACAACCAACCAAATTTTACAACTAAGCTCATTCACATTAATTTTTGTCAATTAAAAATGTCTAATCGTTCTTATTTGTCGCTATTTCTCATTCGAAATTTCCCTTTTTCAGGGCTTATACTATATCATCAACTATACACCGGAAAATCACGCTCTGCCTGACAAAGTTCCTGGTCACTACTGGAGGTTTGACGTGAAAGGTCGCTACCCTGATCAACTCGATAAATATTTGTTTTTCTTACAAATTTTTGTCGAAATTGAGCGTAAGGTACCTGATTTTAATCCTTTGAGTGGCTAAAAAAAGTATTTGATTTTTGTAGTTCTCTCTCTTTTATATTCATAATCTAGCGGATTTAGAGTTTTAATGGACAATGGCCTTGTAAAAGAAATCAGTCCTGATGATTATAATGCTTAATTTCATGTAGAAAAGGAATTACCAGTATATTGCTGTTTCCTCACAAATGTTTATTCATAATGAAATAAAATATATGAATGAAACTGAGACATGATCTTTTCCACATTTCCTGCCCACTGACTTTTTATGAATATATATAAAGAGCAATCAAAAACAAAGATAACAAATAATCGGCTGCCGTCGAACATACGTGATCGGGACCAGAACATGACATCGACTTAGGAAAAACCAAGGTTCTTTCCAAGGAAATTATTGCGCGAGAGTAATACGAGAATTTGTTGAAATTGCGAAACGAGCAGCGAATTTCAATCGAGAGGACGGCTCCACCACCTGGAAACGAGTTCTAGCTCCAAATAGTGACGAACAACGAGAATATAAAAGGAGGGCCGCAGACCATTAGTTCACTCAGAAGCCGACCGTAGAGTCGGCGAAACAGAGCTTTGTTTTTAACAATACCCTGCTTTGACAAAAGCGTACATTTGTATAACTCTCTTAAATATTAATGATTCAATTCGAATCGTATTGTTTTATTTTAAATATTTCGCCAACTTCGTCTGAATTAATTTCTCGTCAAGGTGTACCTGCCCCACAAGCAAGGAGTGTTTTTTGCAACGTCGTCGATTTATTAATTTGCTATCCCCTCACTCGGAGATGTAACAGTATCGCCTGATAAAAATTAATGCATTTTTCTGGTAAGCAGTATATTTATAGAGTATCTTCTAGTATTTACAGAATGAAAGAAAGGTAAAATCCTCGTTATGCTATATCAATAAAATTTCACAGCTGATGGTTGTTAAATGTTTGCAAGAATTAAAGGTGAATGCTTTTCTCTTTCGTCTAGTATTAGGTTGTTATATCTTCAATATAAATACCCATACTATAATCTTTTTTGTGTCCTTTCGATTTGATTTTTAAACTCTAGATTTTTGTCACTGCAAAAGCTTGAGAAGCAGGAGGTTTTAAACAGTATTCATGTACTAGTTCCATTTATAAAAACAGTTAAATGGAAAAACAAAATATGTAACAAGGTGGTCGCTAATACCCAACTACGGGGAATGCGACTAAAAATAAAATAATAAAAAAAAGCTTGAGAATACTGTCTTGCGAATCTTGTCTTACGGAAGCCCACAGAATTTTTACGCCGTAAGCGATGCTTAGTTCTCTTTTATTTCCGGTTACTCCTCGGAGAAAAGCTTATGTATAGTCATATATGTAAGGCTCCAACTCTATATAAATATTTCAGTGAATGGGTGGGTTTATAATTTGGACTTAAATTTGAGTTCCAAGGATCACAAAACTAATAACTTTTGCGTATATGTCGATATCCTTCTGACGGTAAGCTACGTATTGTCTTCCAAACTGACTTAGATTTAATGCAGAGTTGTTCAGTGGACCATCTATTGTAAATGCGTTTTATAACCGGCATAGTTTATTTCTTTTGCAAAAATTAATGATAATAGTACATGTAGATATCATAAAAAATATCAATTATAGAAAATTTTTATGTAGTACAAAGTGAAAAAGTCTTTGTAATGGATGCTGTGAAGTTTGATGGAATCTGACAAGGTCGTTAATTTTTTTCACTTCATTAATTCATAATAAAAGTCCTTTACCTGCAGATTGTGTTATGAAGGTTTCTTAACCGTCTGTTGAAACACGTACAAAATTATTGAGTACAGTTTTATCTATAAATTATCTAGAATTTGTCTAAAAATACATATCTTGACATTAGGAAAACAGTTTAACTATGAAAAAACTTTCAGTTTTCACCAGGATAATGCCAGATATTTCAGCTTGTCGTCTTCTGGTACTCGAAGAATCGCATATTTCATGAGCATTCGCACACGATTTTATGCAACCCTTTGCAGGCTCCCGTTGCGAAACCCATTTCTCTGCAGTACGTTGTGCATCTCAATCCTCTCCAAGGACATCCCCGGAAGGGATACGGCGCTATATCCATAATCTCCCCAACATCCCAATCGTGATCAAATGTTGGAACAAAAACTGCGGATGGAATAGAAAGAACACTTTACGTTATTGAGAAATTAGACTACTTGGATGAACTTAGGACGATCTGTTGAAATATATTTCAAAATAATAATAATAATAATAATAAGTCGTCTTAATTTGGGCGAGATTGAGATTTAAAAGTCTCTTCTTCCATCTAACCCATCGTCATTAAGTATAAAATAAGAAGTAGAAAAAATTAGAAGAATTGTGGAGGTAAAAAACCTAAGAGATTCTTAGGAAAAAAAATCCACTGCAGGAAAACACCCACAAGGAAGGGAGGTGTGAAAAACCTGCGCAAACCTACCAATAGTAATAGCAGAAAGATAAGAAAAGAGAAAAACATTCAAAAATAAATAAATACACTACCAATAAGTACTTACATGCGATACATAAATCAGTTCACATTTAAAAAGAGATAGCAATATACAAAGTAACATAAAAAAACTAAATAGAAAAAAAACGTACATTATCAGAGAAAAAAAAATAAAATAAAAGAATATTATTATAAAAAAAACAGTATCAAAATAATGCACACAGTATGTATGTATGTCAAAATCAGGAAAGGTGTAGGGATTTAATTATTTTTAATGCAACTTCAGTTAATATGAATAATCAAAGGGGCATGTTCAATGGTTGTAAATGATCCTTACCACAATTAAGTTGTATTCTTTGAGAAGGGCTCTACATCCCGAAGATGATGAAGTATTAGCGGGTGATGACCCGCTAATACTTCATCACTTTTGGAACGTCTTTTCATAAACTTCAAAAGTTTAAAACCGAAAGTTACTTGTTAGGTGGAAAATATGAAACCTGAGATAGGTAATAGCAATTACTAAGCTTTTAGATAGACTTAATTTTCCAAAAAAAAATGCAGCCGATCATGCGCACATTTAATAACATTATTTGAATTGCAGTTAACCAAATAAATTAATTTAGGTGGCAATTGTATCTTAGGTGTGTTTCTCCAAATACAGTTTATTCGATTTTTTTTATGATATTATTCCTTAATTATAAAATCATATTTCAGTTCATTCAATGCTTGTCTAGAATTTTTTCATTGTGATGCACGTAATGAAATATTTTAAAAACTTAAAAAGTTATAGAATAGCATGAGTGGATACAAGAAAGGAAAATTTTAATCGGAAGAAACGATACGAGGTGTAAGACTCGCAATTATATAACAATAATCGCCCACACGTATGTATTCACATATTTATAAATTTATGAATTCATTTACGCTATGAAACTTGTACAATATATTCATGATAAGTTCATTTTGCCTTTCGTTGCAGACTTTTCTTCCTTTGTGCATTTTGATACAAACGATGGTCCTATGGAATCGCGATAGATCTAAAAATAGAGTACTTATCTTACTGTAATGGAGTATCTTACCCCAACACCCATTTTTGTGTTCCATGAGATCGTCAACGCTTAAATGGAGTTCAGAGAGATTCGAAATTACGAAGAGTTCCGAAGATCATGCCTGCCTCATAACGAAATGATTACGAAGAAGAGTACGAAGTTTCTACAATAATTTGACTTTTTTAAGTGGCTGGCTGTTGGAGTAACTGCAGTAAATTTTCTATTGATAATTTCACTATTAAAAAAATAATTAGCATTCATCACTTACATTGTGTCTCGGCTCGCATTTCTATCGCTATGGATAAAACCAAGAATGAAGCACAAAGGACTTTCAGCACATTGCTGAAGGAACGCATCTTGAGTTGGTCCTGTTTGTGGAAGAAATATAAATTTATGTTATTATTCATTCATCTTTGTGGAGATTGCATTATATTTGAAAGTTACCTAAAATGTGATATTTTCTAATTAGCAAAACCACGTGCTTCCTATGGTATTTTTCATTATTTATATATTAAGAACTCTACACAATTCGAACGTGAATTATTCGTTTTTATTTAAGATCAAACCTACCTTAATTCGGTTTATCAGATTGAGCAATTGACTTCATGTGTGCAATATCATGCGTTTACTTCACGAATCTTACTTGTTAGAAAGGAGTTTACCCAGTTGAATGTATTGCCATATTATTTAGTACTTCTATTATAGTTAAGTATCATTTCTATTAATCTCATACTCTAATATTTAGGAAATGACCTTAAAAAGGGTTACATTAGTCAATATTAAATGATTTTATGGTAATTGAGCGGGCATCTTCAATTGATTACCGACTCAAAGTATTCCAAAACTACGATATTCTGTGTAAAAATTCCATAACTGACCAAACTTTTATCAGACCACTTTTTTGGATTTTCCAACTATTAAAAAATAACTAGTAAGCAATAGGTGTTTTTATGTAAATTATATCTATCCTTCAAACTTAGGATAGGAAAAAATCCTATGTATATCTATGCAGTTCAAGCAATTGGTGGAACTCACTACATGTGTTTTACTACAAGGTAGGTAAATACCGTTTATCAATTGTTGAATGATATAATGATGAGAGGATAATATATGTAAATATATATTGGGCGTCTGAGGTTTTAGATTGCAATGTAAATTTTATGATTAGTCGACCAAGATTGGCGTAATGTTTTGAAAAATTCAACGAACGAAACTTACCACTGAGCTGGAGGATGTACACAAGAAACTCTAGACCGTCTGTCTGTCCCTTTGAGTGATTCGAGTATTTCGGATGTCCTCAGACGTTCTTTTAAACCAAATGAGCTCGAGGAACATCAATTATCTCTTCCTGTAATTTCCTCTCCAAATATTTTCCTGCTAAGCCGGTCCGAAAGATAATGTTCTGTAATCATATCGCTCATTCCTTAACCATCCGCACGCATTAGGCAGTGTTCGTTACTGCTTTTAAATATGCATTTTGAAAACGGTTGTGTGTACACACGTTACTAGCTTCCATCTCTTTATGGGTTTCTGTTTACCAATATCTCTCTCTGGGTGTATCAGCCATACAACACCGAAAAATACGTCTTCTTCCCCCTGATATGTTCTTTGTAAGACGATTTTAGTTCGGTAAATATTCAAGCTCATTTATCACAAATGTTTGCCCAGTGATTAGCGTAGTTCTTTTTTACGGAGAACAAAACGAAATTGTTTTGAATGAGAAAGTGTTTTTCCGCCGAAAGATGTCATCAGTCTCGTAACGCCGATCCTGCTTTCTTCTCGATTAAAATAATCAACTTTATTTCTTTTAGACTTGGCCTTAATATACGATTAGTAGTTGATATACTGCTTAGAATATACTACTCTTAATTATAGCAGCTACTTCTATGTCGTACTTCCACCAAGTCAAGCTTCCTGGCCTGTGACTCGCTTTTGGGGCAAGTAGTTAATGAAAATTAATTTCCTTTTTCGATATTTATGTTCTATATTTCCATAACTATTTATTTTCGATACTTTCTTCGTCAGGGTTCAAAGATATAACCAAATACTTATTAGAAATTTAAACGTTTGTAAGTTTTAATCAATCATGTTTATGTGCATATTTGTGAATTTCAATGAAAAAATTGTAAAATCTTCAAAGATGTTGTATGTTTAGATATGATGAATCTTTGTTAAATTGAAAAAAAAATAATATTTTATATCTTCTTAGGTGTTATTGTACTAGTTTAAGTTGACTACTGTTGACTATATGTCACCTATTCAGGGCAGAATTATTTTCTGTTTTTGTAATGAATGTTTTTGTGACGCAAATAAATTATTATTATTATTATTATTATTATTTTATGCAACAAATGTTCTTATTTCGCTTACGAAAAGTATATTCAAAATTGATCGGTATATAACTTTCATCTCGAACTCCATAATTGATTCTTGACGTTCACCGGCATTGATCTCATGGTGTTAGTTTAGGTATCTGAAGCATTGTGCTCCGATTTACACATTTTCTCTGAGGAAACCAAATGTTTTATTTTATTTTCAAGAAATAAATTTGAGAAATATTTTCAATTTTACTGATTGTCTTTATTTGTGTTCATGGTCTCCAATGAAGGATCAAGTGACGCAAATACACGTGAACTTCAAAGTTCCGCCGCAGTATCCTCCTTTGCGTCCGATGTCCTTGCAGTGGAGGTTGCATTTCTCCTGGTCCAACGGGCAACCAAAGCCAGCCAGAACTCCTGCGTTGGGAATGGACTCATTAATTGCAGAAAAATTTATACGAGTTCATCATCTATTGTTTTATAATTTGAAAACGACAGGCAATCCGTAATGGAAGCCCACCATTCAATGGTCAAATTTTGTTTACCGATTTCCTAATAATATCGCAAGGGAATTTAAGAACCCAATTAACAATTAAATAATAGTTGTGGAAAATTTTCCAAAGGCCGAATTAGAAGAAAGGCATTATCATTAGTCCTGTGATGTTTATCTAAATATCAGGAAATATCGTGTGAATCATTGGTGCCACCCCCAGGGGTGTACATAGATATGCCAGGGTGGAAACAAATGGGGGTCCAAGATTTTTTCAATTTTTGGGTGTATTAATAATAATAAGTTATAATGTTCTGGGTAGATTCCCGTAGAACAACACTAATTACAAAAATGCTCAGAGTACAAAAACTTCGAAAAAATCACGACAGAAATACAAAAATATATGGAAAATCAAAAGAATGCACTGAGAATTACAAACATATTTGGAAATAAAAAATAAGGAAAACCACAACATAGGTAAACAGAGAATTAAGATCTTAAAGAGAGACAACAAGAGACGGAAAAAACGAGATGCAACTCGTCTAACACAAAATACTAATTAAACAACAGCAGCTAAGAGATAGTTGAATAATTTTAACTTAAAAACTCTCACCGTGTTGGAATATTTCATAGAGATAATACGAATTGACATATTATATTTGTTTTTTCAAAATGTATATTTATCACCATTTAGTTGAATTCTTGATATGAATATCGACTTACCGCCTGAATTGTCCAAGAAGGTTGCCATCACCAGCAACACTCCAACAATAAGCAACATGTTCATGTATAGCTTCATGCTGCAATATGCCCAAATAAATTCAATCTCAGATACATTTTCAACAAAACATTAGAAAGCTATTCATTAAGAATCCTGCTTAATATGATTAATATTTAATAGAAGTTGAAATCTAGTTGTCTCAAAGTGAATTATAGCTTAAAATTTAAAATATCTAAAGTAAAATTCACAGTCTCTGGCAATGTCTTTTGGAAATACGTCATGATGAAGAAGAACAATTTGTAGTTTTTCCACAGTATTTATTAAAAACAATAAATGGAAACAAAACACGACTAGTTTCAGAGATTGATCTCCATCATCAAGTGGAGATCATGGAGATCAATCTCTGAAACTAGTCGTGTTTTGTTTCCTTTTATTGTTGTCAATAATATACAATGGAAAAAGTACAAATTGTTCTTCTTCATCATGTATATTATCTCTTCAAGTGATGGTATGTATGGAAAATGCAATTTTCTCTTTCAAATCGAACGAAGTTATTTATATGTCAAAGAATCAGTAGTTATTTAAATACGCCAAAATATGGATATTGTTATTCTACTCTTTCGAGTGGTTAAGTGGAATGAATATTAACCCAAATTCCGTGATTGATTCTTATGTTTATGTCCGCGAATGTCTCAGGATGATTTTCTACTTCAATTTAACAAGGCTTTAGGTTATGCAGTTTAAGTTAATATTAATAAGATATAAAATACACATTCAAATACATAAATTAGAGCCATAATGTTAATCAAAATAAAAAACAATTTGCAAGGGCGAAGTTTTCATAAAATCTTTAGATAACGTAGATGCATAAATATTTCTGGTAATAGTAAATCAAGCGTAGAATAGTGATTCTCCGATGATTTTAGAATAAAATAAGACATTCGAATTCATAAGTGTTTGGAAACATTACTATTCATAAACTGCCAATCATTACAATCGTATATTATCACTATAAAACGTCGCCAACTGTCCTGCCAACTTGCAGTATAAACTTAAATAAATAAATAAATATATGATATTGGAAATATTCTTTACACTCACCTGTCAGTATTCTCTCCTCAGCTGATCGGTAAAGTCTTCCACACTCTCATCAACTTCCTCTGCTCTCTTTCTTATATACTCGTTATCAAATGAATAGAAAAAATATCACAAAACTCGATATTTATCTAAAAATAAAAGTCAATCGAGAACAACAGTCGAGACAAGTCTGCTCTGCATTTTATTCCTAAGTGCGTTATTTTTTATAAGATAAAAGCAATTCTGATAACCTTTATTTCATCTTTCTTATCTAATGCGAAGAAATTGATTTTTCAGTTACAGATTGGTCGTCAAATTGCGCATTATCTTTTAATCGCCGCGGAAATTGTCTTATCAAGGAATCAAGATACTTAAGACTCATTACGTTTAAGCTCATCAGAGTATACATGGTACAAAAGAAATCTAAGTTCTCTGGCGTACTTCGTGGAAAGACATTAGAAATGATAAACAAACTTGGTAATTTCCACAATAAAACTTTAATCGACAACCGGTCGTCGATTAAAGTTTTATTGTGGAAATTGCCAAGTTTGTTTATCATTTCTATGTTCCAAAAGCATTGAAGGGAAAGGCCTGGAAATTCCATTTCTCCAGCTACTAATGGTCCGACAACAGCATAGCCAAGTTGAAAATACTCCTATGACTTAGAGACATTCTGAGGTGGTATGAAGGACTTAATAATGATGTAATAGATGTAAGTATTCCTTGAGCGCCGGCAATTGGATGGTCAAAACCCCCTGTAACTCGCAAGCGTGATTACAAACGGCTGCTATAGGAGTTTAAAATGAAAATTATAGGAGTATCCTATAGTAGTATATCATTTTATTCAATTTAAAAAGAATTGAGAGTTTAAAAAACCTAAACATTTCGGTAATAATTTTGTGTACTTTAACAATGTGGGTGAATTATATTAGAGCTATATACTACGATTCTTAAATGAACAACAATCATAATGCCACACCTCTCAAAAATGTTGAAAATAGTATACAATAAAGTTTTCCTTAAATTACGGTATAATAGACAGAATTTTTATTTTAATAACACGATTCGGTCTGAGATTATCGCAAAGTTGCCCTATCTGGGCATAATTCAAACTGAGGAAGAAAGGTTTCACACCAAGGTAGCAACGGCAAGTGGGGTAGCTCTCTCCATGACAAGCTACAGCCACTTACTACGAAACAACGTCAGAAAATGAGTTTTTTTCGCACAAGAGTGGCGCTACAAAGACTAGCGATGTCGCATGCAGCGTGCCACTCGAGGCGATGGAACCTAACCTATATAGGGAAATGTTCTTTGTCCGATTTTATTTCTAATTTACATCAACTACCTTGTAGATAACGTAAAGAGTAAGGTTAGATTATTTGCCGATGATACCCTGATATACAAAGAGATTTTGTTAGAAAACGATTGTAATGTACTTCAAAACGACCTGGACGTAATATCAAGATGGTGTAAAGATTGGCAGCTGAATTTAAATACAAATAAATGCGTTGCCATGAGTTTTACGCGCGCCACAAACATAATTTCCGCGCAGTACCAAATCTCAGGGCATCCATTAGAGTTAGTGCACGACAACAAATACCTAGGAGTCACGTTTAGCAGTAACTTATCTTTTAAAGAACATATTCGAGATGCGATAGGAAAAGCGAATAGAACGCAAAGATTAACTGGTAGAACGTTGAGAGGATGCTCATCGAGAGTCAAAGAAATAGCTTACTTTTCTCTTATTTGTCCTAGTCTAGAATACTGCTGTGCGATTTGGGACCCACGCGAAGTTGGTTTAGTCTCACATTTAGAGATAGTCCAGCATAGAGCAGCCCGATTTGTTTGCGGGGATTTCAGGTTTGATAGCAGCGTTACGGCAATGATAGATTCCCTCGGTTGGAATTCACTACAGATGAGAAGATCTGAATATCGTCGGAAAGTTCATTAGTTCAGAATTTATAGACGAAGTAAGTGAAATATTAGTGCCCGTAAGGAGCGAAAGCGATCTCAGAGAGGCATCGACGAAGCGTTATAGTGAAGTAATCGCAAGGACGGATAATTACTTTTGGTCGTTTTTTCCCCAGGCTATTAGAGATGATAATAGGGATGAATGAATAATGGTGGTGTATTACACCCCTTGCCATACGCCTCTGGCAGCTAGCGGGGTACATATCTAACTCTATACTTGCCACGCAGCGTCAGTCTTCATAGCCTCCTAGCTGAGAGGTTTCGTCGCTTAAATTTTTATGGTGTTCTCCAAAAATGATGAATGAAGAGGGAGGGAGAAAGAGGGATTTTTTCATCAAATTCACTACATTTGGGTTACATAAAGAAACCGTAAATACTCTTTCCAAGCTATACTTACATATGAAAAACGCTTATGTAGTGAAGTATCATTAATTATAATAACACGTCGGGGTTGCGGTCCTGTGAAACCGTCCCTGCCTGTTCTAAGTAAAAATCCCATCCATATACTTGGCCGGTTCCCTAGCGGTCAACCCTCGACGTTCCAACCTCGATGGCGTCTCCCCGCGCGCCCTACCCCGAAACAAAACCCTAATGGCACAACCCTTACGCCCGACCTTCGATGCCCAACCTTCGACGCCCCACCCTCGACGCCCCACCCTCGACGCCCCATCCTCAACGCCGGACCCTTGCCGCCCCACCCTCGACGCCCGACTATCGACACCCGACACTCGACGCCCCGCCCTCGACGCCGGACCCTCGACACCCTAGCGGTGAACCCTCGACGCCCCATCCACGATGGCGTATCCCCGCGCGCCCTACCACGATACAAAACCCTTGACGCCAAACCCTAACACCAGACCCTCAACGCCCCAACCTCGATGGCGTCTCCCCTGGCACCGTCGCTCCCAGCGCCTTACCCCCGACGCCCAACCGGCTACGCCCTACCCCCGGTGCCTTACCCTCGATGCCCTCGGCATCCAGCCCTTGACGCCATCTCTCCCGACGCCCAACCCTCGACGCCCTACCCTATGCACCCTGACGTCGTCGCCGTCATCCACGATATTATGTGTCATTATAATTATACACATACTTCCCTACACCGTCCCGTAATGATGTTCCCCAAGTGTACCTTTTTATTTAGCCTTGAGCATATGAGAACTTGTGCTTCCCCCTCTTTTTGCCCCACGAGTCTCTCTATACAACAGATAATTTCATTCTTAAATACACAATAAATTCATAATTACATTATTCAATAATAACATTACATAACAGTTATTAAATATATAAATCATCCCATTTTAGAATTGTAATATATCAATTTGATAGATAAAATAGAAAATAGTTATACTTCATAAAAATATACGCTGATGAACAAATACTGTCAATATAAATGTCATATACATTGAATAGATTGTAATAAACATTGACTACATATAGAAAAACATAATAATGATGAAACAGTTACTAATATTCCATCACCAAGGGTCATAAATTATCCCATGTTATAAGGGTAAAAATCTGTTTGATAGGTGATATAGATAAATATATATATTTTATAAAAAACGCGCCGATGAATAAATAATTATTATCAATAAAAATGTAATAAACATAGAAAAAAAGATAAACACATAAAGAACATGAAATAGTTACTAATCGTGCACCACTAGGGGTCTCATAAACCATTATATTTTAAAATGGCTGAAATACAATAAATAGAAAAAGGTCCACTGAATTGTTCAACATGATTGGATATAATAGCTGAGAATAAAATTCATGAACAGGATGTGCACTTCACGGATCAATTTCACTTCACTTCAAAAGTCACTTATTGTTTTTTTTCAACGAGGTGTTTTTTTATTTCTCTCACGGCGAACATTCATCCTGACGCCATCCCCCGACGAAGCCATTAGACGTCGACCTCTGAAGCCGATTTCCGCAGTCGTCAGTCGTCGCTTCCCACAACGCAGTCTTCCGAAGAAGTCCTTCGACGCCGTCTCTCGAGGAAAAATAACAAAATGTTCTTCACCAAAAACGATACTTAGTCAATGGCACTCAGCGGGGATTCTAGTATCAAGCAAAATCTACGTAGGACTTAAATTAGAGAATATACCATGCTTTTCTATTACAATTCTACCATTAAATCCGATTTTATAAGTAAGAATACTTATTAAAAATTCTTAATAATGGAGTATGTACTAAACCAGAAAGATATTGGGAGATCATTAAATAAAATATAATAAAATAAATAAAAATAAGCGTTTTTTAGCGGAAAAAAATTAAGTAGCTGCTTAGGTATTTGCAGTGCATGAATATATAACCATGGAGGATTTTCAAAGTGAGTGGTTTTTATAAGAGGTTGACGTTTGTAATATTTCGCGAAAATGAGGTTAGAGAGCCACTTATATTTCCGCAATATATAAATTCAACGATTTGATTATAAATATTGGTGGCTTTAATTCATTAAAGCAAGGAAATATCTTAAGGGAGAAGTTTTGCAATAAGGTCAAGAAGACTCTGATTGTATACATGAAGTGATGAGAAATTCCATAAACTGCATATGTTTGTTTGAAAAAAATAATGATTCGGACGTTGGCAATTACCAGGTGCAGCATTTTTCGTAAACTCAATGAAGAATATTAGATTACACACTCCACTTTCAAAGACAAAACAAAATTCTGTCTTACATTTGAGAATTGTTACGGCAGTAATTCAAATCCCTGTGATTATATAAAACAATAACTGAAGGTTGGGGATTTTCTTTACGGATGCTTATAATTAACGCGTATGTACTACTATAGAGTGGTACTACGTTTCAGTACTTGAATATGGAAACTCTACATTCAAAAGGAAGTTAACCACTGAAATCTCCGTCGTAATTTCTGTATATAAATGTTTAATTTATAAATTGGATATCGCCGCAAACGTAAAATGCAAAAGAAACAGCGTGAAATGAAAGAACATTGTCTATCTTAATCTTGTAGTAAATTCAGAAATTAATGAAAAACAAGTATAAATAACCAAGGTCACACTTGTCTCTGAATTCATCCATATCTTAACTAAAAACTTCAGTCACGTTTGCTACGGTGAGTAGTATTCAAGGCGAATAATACCGCCTTGTTTCTCTAAAGACTCGAGAAACAGAAACATAAGCAAACTATAATAAATATGTTTACATTGCTGGATATTATTTCATGAAAACAAGACCTTGAACTTATGAATAGAACTGAAGGTGAAAATGGCACGAATGAAAGTGGCTACCACGGTGAAAAAAGGTTAAAAGTGGAAGTAATTGGAAATTGAGGGACCCTGAGGTGTCTCTTGCACTTAAGATGCTTGAGTTCCTCTAACTCAAAAACAGATAGTGAAAGCAAGCTAATTTAAATGATGATGGTAAATTTTGTATGGTGATACGATAGTTAAAACAGAAAGAATGAAAGGGAAAACACATCGATCAAATGGCGTCCGCTTTTACCACGGCGACATGGTGTCTGCGATTGCAAAACCTAAATATGTAATGGTAAAATAATGTGTAGTCAAGCATTGCAGTAATTTTTGTCGTATATTTATTCGTCAATTGATAGATGAATCAAATATCAATAACGTCTATGATAAATGCTCGTAAACATGAATTCTATGTAGGTTGCAAATTTCTGTAATCATGAAATCCTAAGCGAATATTTAGTAGTCACCAAAATGCTAGAGACATCATACGGAAATTAATTTTAAACGACCAAAATATAGATGTAGCTGTATTTTTCATCTTTTAATATAATCTCGATTTCGTAAAACCTTTGAAAAGAAGCATTTATTTTCCAAAAATTAAACGATGAACTTTAAAATGAAGAACCGTATGCACATCTACATGATATGGGAAATTATCGCCATTATTGTGATAGCAGCGAATATTATTCTAAATATAAAAACTCTAATATTTTCACGAATGGAGGGACTTAAAAAAATCTTAAAGCAGTTGAAAAATTTCATGTATTCTAGTTTCTATCAAATTTTTAGAATACAACGTTAAATTTCGTGACTAATTATAATGCATAACGACTCATAATTAAATAGTGAAAAAATTGTAAATTTAACAGCGTTGTTGACATTACACAAATATGTATCACTCAAGTTGTTATAAATCTGAAATAAGGATTACAAAAATAATGGCATACTGTTAGAGAGGAAATATCATTTTAGAGATCTAACCTGTATTAATCATCCGGAATTCTTCGTTTAATAGTCCTTGGTTGAACTCGATATCACACCGGAGACATCCAGAAGAATAACCAAAAAGCGAGAGATTTCTCTTACTCAATACTAAATAAAAGCAAATATTAAGTTACCTATTAATTAATTAATTATTTACATAAAATATATTACAATGCAAGTATAATGAGGAGCAGGTGTTTTAACGACCGCTTTAATTAGGATTTCTCATGCGACGTCACAGAATCAATACAATTCATTCATTCGATCTAAAAAAAAAGAGATATGGTAACTAAAATACATCAAATAAAAAATACTAATGCCTGTTCATTTAATTCAAATTTAAATAAGAAGATAAATCTTACTAAATTATTTAAACGAAACTTTAATATAAAATGAATGAAGCAGTACGCTTACAACGATAATTGATCTACAAATCGATTTGAATTCTCTTTCTGAACTTCCGTTACAAGGATACTTGAAAGTATCTACAGAAATAATTAGATAATATAATCAACGATAATTTCTGAAATATAACTCTAGTAATTCAGTTGAAGACTGTAACAGCAAACATTGTACAATCAAGTTAGTTTTCACTACAGAGTCGTGAAACAGTAACGAAACATGACTAAAGAAAAGATGTTTACAGTGACGGAAATGATTAACGTAAACAAGACCTTGAAATAATGAAAGGATTTAATGTTCGAAATAGCACGAATCAATGCCTCGAAGGTTGAAAAAACCAATGAAATTTGTGGAAGAAACAGCCTTGAGGTAACTGTACATTATACGCTTGAGCTCTGGTAACAATAAAGAGGGAATGAAAGTAAGCAAATTTAAGTTAATAGGAAAAAAACTGAAAGGTGATATTGGAGCTTATAATTAAAGGGAAACACATTGAACTAATCTCATCCACTTTTACAACAGCGACATTCCTTTCGCTTTTGATAAGTACACTATGCCCAAACAATAGTAAGTCATCCATTGTTGTAATAATGGTAGCCAATATATTCGACAATTAAAATGCATCAGATATCAGTAACAGTGCTATTTAAGTATTATTATTCCTTTCAACGACGGCTTTCTTGTGAACATTTCCATTCAAATTGAATCGAAATACAGCATCTATGAGCAATCTATCTTTAAGGTGTAATCCCTACTGATGTATTGCTTAATTCAATTAATCTGTAACAATTGAATCTGTAATAATTGAATCTGTAATAATATATTATTAAACATTTTAAATCGTGACTTATTTATTCTTTAGGTGAGTGAAAATTCGATCAGAGATAAGTAAACGATAAATTAGTAATAAATTTTAGAAACAATATTAAGTAAATCGAGAACATCCACACTGAATAATATTTCCGATCATCGTAAGTATTAACATCTCAAATCTGTAAATCAGACAAATGTAATTTTTCATTTAATATTCTAAACTGTAATTTATGTTGCATGACCAAGCGCATTAATAGCTATTTACGGTGGTGATGAACATTACCGAAGTACTCTGATATTGCACTTGAATTAAGATTCTGTATGGATCACACCGAACAGTAATCGATACATTATACTGATAAGTCGCAATGGATTTACTTCCTATTGTGAGACAATCATATATAACTGAACTTGTAAATTATGATTCAAAACTAATAATTAAAGAGTCGGAAATATTGATACCGTACTGCGACGTTTACAACGTATAAAGGGTCGCCCTACGTCGGTATGGTCGGACAATTGAAAGTATCTGCTGGATCAATGAGGAAATAAAGTATTCATATTCGAAATTCAACTTCAGTGATTTAGGTTACTGCAATTAACGATAATGAGAAATGTCAAACATTTTTGTTGAATTTTAAAATTTAGATTCCCTATCGAATAGTCGATCTTGACTCAAGAATAAGATAGAATTTACTTATTCAGAGATAATCATTAACTACCCATTATTATAGAATTAATGTTTGTAAATTTGAATCGAATATTGAAATAAAGGCATACAGAGAGAGATTTAATAGTAGTACAAGAGACGGGGAAAACAAATTTAAAATTCAACAATGAATCACAGTGATTAAAGGCTGTGCCCATCACGGAAAAATAGCAACATCACTCCTATACGTAATTTATCCCACTCTAAATATTTAATAACCCTTTTCAAAATATTCATCCACTGATTAAACACAATCTCAGAATTAATTTTCATAAAATGCAGATGGAATTTAGAATTACGCCATCAAATCAAATATGAATCATTCTAACATACTGTTGAGTGATTCACGAAGTTGTAATTACCGAAGTATTGACAGTTTCGTCAAAGGCCGCGAATGCCTTGAAACTAAGAAATGTCCTTTAACTTAGGTTTCAATTATACTGAAATTGTAACATTCCAAAATCATCGTTTTTGGCTAAAAATACCAGCAGCAGATCCTCGCTTGGTGACAATTCCGAAAAACTAAAGCTTACAAATTCATTTCTCAGAATGATTTCCCGAAGAAACTAGCAAAATGCTTAAAACGATCACAGCTCCTAAATTAAACTTCGAATTGATAGCCAGATTCATCTAATAAAAAAGGCTCTATCGATCAAACTTTAATAAGAATTACAATAATATCAGATTAAAATTATACTCATTGTATTTTGTACTCCGTCCATTACCCGAAAATCTCCCCTCAGCATCTCACACAGCTCTGCTCTTTCATGATGGAGATGTCCGTAGCCTTTTTTTAAGAATTAATTAAAAAAACTGTAAAAATTTGTATTTAGAAATAAAAACAGTGCGTATTTTGCAAATAGACGAATAATATCGTGTAATTAAAAAGGAATAGTATTAAAATCAAATTAAAATATACTTATTGTAATCTATTTTAAATCCAAGACTCAATTCTCTCCTCAGCATATCAGCTATCCTCTTCCAATCCTCCGTGATGGAGACATTTTCCAAGCGTATATCTAAAGATGAAACGAAAAAGTAGTAAATAAAATAGTAATTCGAGAAAAACCGTGCAAATCCAAAAATACTAACTATCTACTTCCGGTGGAACAGCAATATAATAGGATTCTGTTTCTACCCCTTGTATACTGTGTTCCGTCCATGGATCTTATATCTTTGCTCAACATCTGCGATCCTTCTGGGCTCCTCCTCTATATTTAAATCATACGACAGTGTTTATAAAGAAGAAATGAAAAAAAGCTAATTAAATAGTAGGTTGAAAAAAACACTACGTAAATTCAAATATACTCGCTATCCATCATACTTAAATAGGAATAGTAATAATATTAGATTCAAATTGTACTCATTTTATACTGTGTTCCATCCACGAACCGTATATCTCGGCGTATCTGCGAAACTACTCTTCTTTCTCGTGATGAAGAAATCGTAACTTAACATCCCAGACCGTTGAGGAATACCGAGAAAATAATATTACTGAAAGATGCACAAATGTATGAATTTTTATGCTTAGTAGTTACAGAAAATATTAGAAGAAATACATGTATGCGATTTTGAATCGAACTATGAAAGAATGATAGAAATACGGAAATCTTACTTTAAAGGGATGTATGATGAAATGTTGATGAAGGGTAAAATCAATTTCAAAGAAACATAAAAATTCAAGTTAACTTGATTTTAGTTGATATTGTCCATTACCGACCTCTAAAAGTTTGGAAAACAACTGCTTCAGGAAAACGGTCCCGCTGTAACGTAATGTTTTATTCAAAATCGATTCTAAACAACTCTGTTAACGATTATCGGAGAGAAAATGACGACCGTAAAGACAAATGACAAAATTTTAGAAAGCTAACAATATTGGAATCTGAATTCTACAAGTCTGCTCAAATTTAATTCAAGGTTAAAGCAAAAGAAAGGTAGCTATTATAGAACCGGGAAATAGCTGACTTAACGGTCAATGTAACAGATACAAACACTTCATCAACTTATTTAATACTTAATACTTAATACTTTTTCCCTCAATAAGAAAAATAAATTCTACATAACATAATTTAGACCAATTAATGATGATGCACAACATACATACCAAATCATTGAGATCCTAGACGAAGTCAGCGAAAGTCTTGACGTCAGAATATATTTACCGAAACTATTGTTCCTCCAAAATTCAAAAGTCAACGGTTGTTTGCTATAGGACCGGCAGCACCTACTCTCTGGGTGACGTCTCGGAAGCAACTGAAATTTAAACCTTTAGAATAAATGTTGAACCAAATGAAGCGTTGTGATTGGTCGATGAATCAACTCGACTCCCTATATTTCTTTAACTCTATTTTTTTCATACATTTTAATCACCATCGAAACAAAATTTATTAAAGCGCAAAAATATTTAATTTAAATTTAAAAGTTATTGGGAAATTAATTTTACTTTGAAAGTAGTTGATTTTAATTCGCGTCCCCTACGATTCCCTGGGATACGCCAAGATTCAAAATTAATAACTGTCTACAGAAAATACCAATCTACCAATAATTCATTTGCAGATCAACCCGATTGAAAATAAAATGAACCATCCAATGTAAGTAACGTAATCAATTTCTTTGAGGTTAGGCGATAATAAAACATAGAAATGCAAGTAACGATTTGCAAATTTAAATTGGAACATTCTGTTCTAGATTAGAATGATATTATAGTAAATACAAAAAACTTACATCGTTTTGCTGAATTAGCTTTATTTTATACCATTAATTACACGTATTAGGTTTACCTTGGGATTCTGAGAACACCGTTTAACGTAATGACGTTAGTAATAATGAACGGAGTTAATTTGCCTAGCAGAAATGTTGACACATCCTACAGAGTCATTCCTAAATATCATACTTTTTATTTTCTTTTGTAAAACGGCATAATAACATAAGGAAATATATTCAGCTTACGTGTAGCATTATCTTGAATCATTACTTATCTGATGGTCAACAATAAGCTATATTATCATATGAGCTGATATCATTGGTTATATTATCCCTAGAGGAAATTTAAAATTTTACTCTTTACAATTCAAGAGGAAGACGTTCGGTGTTTTCAACTCCAAATTCCTTTGGTTATCTTGAGTTCATTCTTGGCATACCTATTCATGCTGTTGAGAAACTAAGGATTTTTTTCTTATAAAATAAATGGGAACATTCACAGGCTCAAAATTGATTTCTATCTTATGTACAGTGTGAATGGACGCCATGGTATGTTAGCCTATTGTTGAAGATATGGATAGGAATGAAGATTTCCTACGGGTGATCATTGAAATTCATTTCGAGGACGTCTAAAAAGTTTTTTAAAGCGTCACCTTACAGTTAACAGCATATTAGATTAAATTATTTCGAATTGTCTTAAATATATATTGATACATGGAAACACACAAGAAAAAGTGTCCAAGCAATATACCCAGTAACTCTCATAAAGTCTTTGGGACAAGAAAATTATTCACATATAATTAACGGCATGTTCTTGCTAATTCGAATAATAAGGAATGCATATTCATATATACATAAATAAATAAATCACCAATGTCGTAGTTCTGCACAAAACGTCTAACATTACCACTAATGGCATTCAGTCTCAGTCAGGAAAAATTAACTCCCCCATCTTCCATCTTGGCTAAGAAGCATCAGTTCCTTTCTAAGAAATTAGTTATTGGTGGATTGTTAAATGATGAATACGGCCTTCGCAGTGAATAATTTATAGAGAGACCTAAATTATGAAAGGGTTAAGAATCGGAGAGGTTTAAGATACCTAGGTTCAGAGATATTAATATCAGAACTTTTAAAACTGGCCTAAATTATTTTTGGTATGATTCCCAAGTTGATGAAAAGATTATTAAGTGGCCTGAAAGATTTGCTTGGTATATGTGCTCATCATTATTCTCAACCCTTTCTGCAATGAATAATTGTGAAGATTAGTCACTGAACTCATTTATATCTAACCGCAAAAAACAGTACTACACGTTTTATCTCTTTGTTTTACTTACCTTTTTTGTAATGCCGGTGTCAGTTAAAGATCATGCAGATATTAAATTCAGCATACATTAACCTCCAGCACGAAGTTCGTCCATCTTGTTTCTTATGTTCATTAGCCATTCTTGCGTGATAGATTTCGCTGAAGGAATATTCCTGTAAACCTTTTTCAAGAATACACAATACCCGGAAACACTATTCCACTATAAACACTGCGCAGAGCTGATCTCTCACTTCTTCTCACCTTTTAAAAATCGCACTGCTCATTTAGAATAGTTTCAAACTCGCACAAAATACTTCTTCATTAATATTCACACATAGTAACGTTACAAATTGATGGCACACACATTGTCGTTGCTATTTACGGGGAACCCTATCCTAAGCACAATAATCTCTAGAAATTCGCACACATCATGCCAAATATTCAAGGTAGGTTATGAAGGCCATTACGATGGATTTTAGGCGCGATTTACAGGAGTTGAGGCAAAGAAATTTCTGAATAACGAAAAGGTTCACTTCGTCACCTGATTGCGTGACTTCCGGCGTTCTCAAATCGGCCTGAAAAACATGTGCTCGTGTTGTGAAGGTGCGTTCCACATTTTCCTTCTGAAATATAAAATTGTACTGCCAGTGTAAGGAAAAGAAGTTCGTGGGCATTAGAGGTATTTATTATCTAATGCGATTGTTTGTTTACTGAAAAGTGTCTCTGTGATAAAGTTGCAAAGTGTCTGTGCTTCATGGGTACAAGAAGTTTGATTCGTGATGGAAGCCATTCTATAAGACATAGGAGCCTTTATTAGAATGCGGTAGGAAACTAAAAAAGATTTAGTGTATCTGGATATTCCGAGTTACGTAAGGAAGAAACGTAAGTTTAGAGACATTGAATTTTATTCTAACACAAGGTGACTGTGCCGATAATTTCAAACGTGGTAGCAATTCAAAGAACGCAATATCCTGCATTTGAAGTAACGATGAACATTAAAATTAACGTTCTCATTAACTTCGAACCAATTTCCTAAAAAAATATAACGCTTTAACATGCTGACTATTGATCCATATTTCCTTGCTGAATGCCAACCATATCATAAGTCATACAATAGCACTTTGCAGTAGCTTCTTAATATGATCTAATCCCTGCTAAATACTTATAAAAATTTAAATATTAGCAGGGATAACATTATTGCAAAGTTCATCATATCTCATGAATCTGTACTTATATATATGTTAGAGATGTATTCTGAGATTTCAAAAGTATAAGCAATGTAAACTGTTAAACCCAAATGTAATATTAATTTTGGTTTAAATTGGCCAAAATAAAGGAATTTCGATTGTATTTATACATGTTTCATATAATTACCACTTGGTTTTCATTGTACACCATTTTCACTGTATATGAGATAGTAATCAAATTTAACTCTGTAAATGTTCCTATTTACTGTATAAGAAAATATTCCTTAGTTTCTCAACAGCATGAATAGGTATGTCAAGAACGGACTTAAGATAACCGAAGGAATTCGGAGTTGAAAACACCGATCGTCTTCCTCTTGAATTGTAAAGAGTAAATTTTAGATTTCCTCTAAGGATAATGTAACCAATGACATCAGCTCATATGATAATATAGCTTATTGTTGACCATCAGATAAGTAATGATTCAAGATGATGCTACACGTAAGCTGAATATATTTCCTTATGCTATTATGCTGTTTTACAAAAGAAAATAAAAAGTATGATACTTAGGAATAACTCTGTAGGATGTGTCAACATTTTTGCTAGGCAAATTAACTAAGTTCATTATTACTGACGTCATTACGTAAAAAGGTGTTCTCAGAATTCCAAGGTAAACCTAATACCTTTAATTAATGGTATAAAATAAGGGTAATTCAGAATAACGATGTAAGTTTTTGTATTTACTATAATATCATTCTAATTTAGAACGGAATATTCCAATTTAATTTTGCAAATCGTTACTTGCATTTCTATGTTTTATTATCGCCTAACCTCAAAGAAATGAATTACGTTACTTACATTGGATGGTTCATTTTATTTTCAATCGGGTTGTTGTTTAAACAAATTATTGGTAGTATGGTATCTTCTGTTGACAGTTATTAATTTTGAATCATGGCGTATCCCAGGGAGACGGAGCATTTACGCGAATTAAAATCAACTACTTTCAAAGTAAAATTAATTTCCCAATAACTTTTAAATCAAATATTTTTGCGTTTTAATAAATTTTGTTTCGATGGTGATTAAAATTTATCAAAAAAAACAATAGAGTTAGAGAAATACATGGTCGACTGTTAGTTGAATAATCGACCAATCACAGCGCTGCATTAGGTTCAACGTTTATTCTAAAGGTTTAAATTTCAGTTGCTTCCGAGACGTCACCCAGAGAGTAGGTGCTGCCAGTCCTATTACAAACAACCGTTATCTTTTGAATTTTGGAGGAACAATAGTTTCGAAAGATATATTCTGACGTCAAGACTTTCGCTGACTTCGTCTAGGATCCCAATGATTAGGTATTTATGTTGTGAATCAGCATTAATTGA
Source organism: Sympetrum striolatum (assembly GCA_947579665.1). Classification (NCBI taxonomy): domain Eukaryota; kingdom Metazoa; phylum Arthropoda; class Insecta; order Odonata; family Libellulidae; genus Sympetrum; species Sympetrum striolatum. Next base: position 91,328,296 of record OX388344.1, on the reverse strand, counting down.
TCTTAATTATGTTATGTAGAATTAATTTTTCCTATTGAGTGAAAAAGTATTGCTAAGATCCGTACGATGAAAATAATTTCTAAATAAGTCGATGAAGTGTTAGTATCTGTTACATTGACTGTTTAGTCAGCTATTTCCCGGTTCGATAATAGCTACCTTTCTTTTGCTTTAACCTTGAATTACACTTGAGCAGACTTGTATAATTCAGATTCCAATATCGTTAGCTTTCTAAAATTTCTTTTGTCTTTACGGTCTGCATTTTCTCACCGAAAATCGTTAACAGAGTTGTTTAGAATCGATTTTGAATGCAACATTACATTACAGCGGGACCGTTTTCCTGAAGCAATTGTTTTCCAAACTTTTAGAGGTCGGTATTGACAATGTCTACTAAAATCAAGTTAACTAGAATTTTTATGTTTCTTTGAAATTGATTTTACCCTTCATCAATATTTCATCATACATCCCCTTAAAGTAAGATTTTCATATTTCTATCATTCTTTCATAGTTCGATTCAAAATCGCATACATGTAATTCTTCTTATATTTTCTGTAACTACTAAACATAAAAATTCATACATTTGTGCATCTTTCAGCAATATTATTTTCTCGGTATTCCTGAACGGTCTGGGATGTAAAGTTACGATTTCTTCATCACGAGAAAGAAGAGTAGTTTCGCAGAAAAGCCGAGATATACGGTCCGTGGATGGAACACAGTATAAAATGAGTACAATTTGAATCTAATATTATTACTATTCCTATTTAAGTATGATGTATAGCGAGTATATTTGAATTTACGTAGTGTTTTTTTTTAAACTACTATTTAATTAGCTTCTTTTCATTTCTTCTTTTGAAACACTGTAGGTTGATTTCACTATAGAGGAGGAGCCCAGAAGGATCGCAGATGTTGCGGAAAGATACAAGATCCATGGACGGAACACAGTATGCAAGTGGTAGAAACAGAATTTAATTATATTGCTGTTCCACCGGAAGTAGATAGTTAGTATTTTTGGATTAGCACGACTTTTCTCGAATTACTATTTTATTTACTACTTTTTCGTTACTTCTTTAGATATACGCTTGGAAAATTTCTCCATCAGGGAAGATCTCTCAACATTTTCCGTTCGGTTTCAGGCACTGAAATCTGGTGTTTCATAAGAAATTCCGCATTTTGAGTATGAAGAATTCGCTTCCTTTATTCTGTGTGTTTCGCGTGTGATATCGAACGTGCATTCTACGATTGATCGTCAAAAGAATTATTTCGGATGCTTACTACAGGTTAGCTCCATTATGCTGTCATTTTCTAACTTACTGTGCATCTTAGTTTTTTGCAAACCATAACTTTCTGGCGTTTAAGATTATATCGACGTAGGGCGACCCTTTATGCGTTGTTAACGACGCAATACGCTATCAGTATTCTGACGGAAGTCCAGAAAGAGAATTTAAATCGATTTGTAGATTAATTTTGTATTAATGTTTCGTTTAAATAATTAAATGATATTGATATTCAAATTTTAAATTTAAATTAATGAGCAGACGTTAGTGCTTCTTTATTTGATATATATCAGTTACCATATCTCTTTTTTTAGATGGAATGAATGAATTGTATTGATTCTGTGACGTCGCATGAGAAATCCTAATTTGAGCTGTCGTAAAAACATCTGCTCCTTATTATGTTTGCATTTTAATATATTTTATGTAGTATGTAGTGAATTAATAGGTAACTTAATATTTGCTTTTATTTAGTATCGAGTAAGAGAAATCTCTCGCTTTTTGGTTATTCTTCTTTATGTCTCCGTTGTGATACTGAGTTCAACCAAGGACTATTAAACGAAGAATTCCGGATGCCTTATACAGGTGAGATCTCTATTATGATACTTCCTCTCTAACAATATGCCATTATTTTTTTAATCCTTGTCTTCAGATGAATAACAACCTAAATGATACATATTTGTATAATTTCAACCACGCTGTTGAATTTACAATTTTTTCACTGTTAAATTATGAGACCGTTATTCGTTATAAAAAGTCACGAAATTTGACCTAGTTTTCTAAAAATTCGAAAGAAGCTAGAAAACATGCAATTTTTCAAAAGCTTTAAGATTTTTTTAAGTCTCTCCATTTATGGATATATTAGAGTTTTTATCTGTAGAATAGTATTCGTGGCTATCACAATAATGGCGATACTTTCCCATATCATGTAGATGTGGATACAGTTCACAATTTTAATGGTTTAATTTTTGGGATATAAATGACTTCTTTTGCAAGGTTTTACGAAATCGTGATTAAATTAAAATACTAGAAATACATCTTAATCTATATTTTGGTCGTTTAATTTTAATTTCCGTTTATGTCTCTAGAATTTTGGTGGCAACTGAATATTCGTTTTGGTTTTCATGATTACAGAAATGTGCAACCTACATAGAATACATGTTTACGAGCATTTATCATAGACGTTATTGATATTTGATTCATCTATTGATTGACTAATAAATATACGACAAAATTACTGCAATGTTTGACTACACATTATTTAACCCTTACATATTTAGGTTTTTCACTCGTGGACACCATGTCGCCATGGTAAAAGCGGATGCCATTCGATCGGTGTTTTCCCTTTCATTCTTTCTGTTTTCACTATAGTATCACCATACAAAATTTACCATCATTATTTAAATTAGCTTGCTTTCATTATCTCTCTTTGAGTTAGCAGAACTCAAGCATCTTAAGTGCAAAAGAGACCTCAAGGTCCCTCAATTTCCAATTACTTCCACTTTTAACCTTTTTTCACCGTGGTAGCCACTTTCATTCGTGCCATTTTCACCTTCAGTCCTTTTCATGAGTTCAAGGTCTTGCTTTCAGTAAATAATATCCAGCAATGTAAACATCTTTAGTATAGTTTGCTTGTGTTTCTGTTTCATGAGTCTTTAGAGAAACAAGGCGGTATTATTCGTCTTGAATACTACTCACCGTAGCAAACGTGACTGAAGTTTTTAGTTAAGATATGGATGAATTCAGAAACAAGTGTGACCTTGGTTATTTAAACATGTTTTTCATTAATTTCTGAATTTACTACAAGATTACGATAGACAATGTTCTTTCATTTCATGTAGTTTCTTTTACATTATACGTTTGCGGCCATATTCAATTTATAAATTAAACATTTACGTACAAAAATAACAAAGGAGATTATAGTGGTTAACACCATATAGAATGTGGATTTTCCTTATCAAGAACGGAAACGTAGGATGTACGCGTTAATTATTAGCATCCGTTATAAAAATCCCCAATCTTCAGGTATTGGTTGATATATTCACAGGGATTTCAATAACTGCCGTACCAATTCTCAAATATATAATAGAATTTTTTTGTCGTTGAAAGTAGAGTATATCATCTAATATTCTTGATTTTCCCTTTAGTTTACGAAGCATGCTGAACATTGCAAATGGCAACGTCCGAATCTTTACTTTTTTCAAACAATCAAATCGAATTTCTCATTACTTCATATACAATCAGAGTCTTCTTAACCTTATTGCAAAACTTCTCCCTTAAGATATTTCCCTGCTTTAGTGAATTAAAGCCACCAATATTTATAATCAAATCGTTTAATTTATGTATTGCGGATATATAAGCGGCTCTCTAACTTCGTTTTCGCGAATTATTACAAAAATTCAATCTCTAAAAAAATAACTCATTATGAAAATCCCTCATGGTATTATATTCATGTACTACAAACACCTCAGCTCCTACCAAATTTTTTTCTGTGATTTAATGATCTTCCAATATCTATCTGGTTTCATACATACACCATTATTAAGAATATTTAATAAATATTCTTAATTATAAAATCGGATATAATAATAGAATTGTAATAGAGAAGCATGGTATTTTATCTTATTTAAGTCCTACGTAGATTTTGCTTGAAACCAGAATCCCCGCTGCGTGCCTTTGACTAAGTATCGTTTTTTGTGAACTACATTTTGTTATTTTTCCTCGAGAGACGGCGTCGAAGGACTTCTTCGGAAGACTGCGTTGTGAGACGCGACGACTGACAGCTCCGGGGAACGGCTTCAGAGGTCGACGTCGAGTGGCTTCGTTGGGTGATGACGTCAGGATGAATGTTCGCCGTGAGAGGATTGAAAGAAGCACCTCGTTGAAAAAAACAATCAGTGACTTATGAAGTGAAATTGATCCGTGAAGTGCACATTCTGTTCATTAATTTTTTTCCTAACTTTTATTTTCAATCATGTTGAACAATTCAGTGGACCTTTTTCTATTAATTGTATTTCCGCCATTTTAAAATTTAATGGTCAATGAGACCCCTGGTGATGTACGATTAGCAACGATTTCATATTTTTTATGTGTTTATCTATTTATTCAATGTTAATTACATTTTTATTGATAATATTTATTTATTCATCGTCAAGTTTTTTGTAATATGTATATATTTTTCTATATCACCTATCAAACAGATTTTTACCGTTATAACATGGGATAATTTATGACCCTTGGTGATGGAATATTAGTAACTGTTTCATCATGATTATGTTTTTATATATGTAGTCAATGTTTATTACAATCTATTCAATGTATATTACATTTATATTGACAGTATTTGTTTATTCATCTGCGCATATTTTTAAAAAGTATGAATATTTTTCAATCTCATCTATCAAACTGATATTTTCCATTATAAAATGGGATGATTTATATATTTAATAACTGTTATGTAATGTAATTATTGATTAATGTAATTATGTATTTATTGTGTACTTAAGAATGAAATTATCTGCTGTATAGAGATACTCGTGGGGCAAAAAGAGGGGGAGGCACAAGGTCTCATTTTCTCAAGGCTAAATAAAAAGGTACACTTGGGGAACATCATTATGGGACGGTGTAGGGAAGTATGTGTATAATTATAATGACACGTAATATCGTGGATGACGGCGACGACGGCAGGGTGCATAGGGTAGGGCGTCGAAGTGTGAGCGCCGGGAGAGATGGCGTCTAGGGTTGGATGCCGAGGGCATCGAGGGTAAGGCATCAGGGGTAGGGCGTACCCGGTTGGGCGTCGGGGATAAGGCGCTGGGAGCGACGGTGCCAGGGGAGACGCCACCGAAGCATGGGCGTCGAGGGTTTGGTGTCGTGGTAGGGCGCGCGGGGATACGCCATCGCGGATGGGACGTCGAGGGTTCACCGCTAGGGCGTCGAGGGCGGGGCGTCGAGGGTAGGGCGGCGAGGGTCCGGCGTTGAGGATGGGGCGTCGAGGGTTGGGCATCGAAGGTCGGGCGTAAGGGTTGGGCCATATGGGTTTGGTTTCGGGGTAGGGCGCGCGGGGATACGCCATCGAGGTTGGGACGTCGAGGGTTGACCGTTAGGGAACTGGCCTAGTATATGGATGGGATTTTTACTTAGAACAGGCAGGGACGGTTTCACAGGACCTCGTCCCCGACGTGTTATTATAATTAATGATACTTCACTACATAAGCGTTTTTCATATGTCAGTATACATTGGAAAAAGTGTTTACGTTTCTTTATGTAACCCATATCTAGTGAATTTGATGAAAAAGTTCTTTTAGATGGTATACCGTTTCTGGTTACCCCACGGAAAGACTCGATCTATTCAAATCATAAAAGAAAGATTTATCAACACTGTAATTATTGCTATGGTACACTACTGCGCGATTTGGGATCCACGTGCTTAAAAGGTTAACTCCTGTGAATGTAACTTCATCCCAGATTTTCAGATGGTCCAACGAAGAGCATTTCGTTACTTAATAGAAAATTTCAGGTTCGGAAGCAGCATTATATTATTAGTTATCTTTTTGGCAGGGTTTTGTCTGTGACTAACGCCGTAATTCATGATTCGGTTTTTTTTAATTGATAACTGGATTTTGTTTTAAATATTTTCATGCCCAAAATACAATTATGCACTGCCCGCATCAGAAGGTAGTTGAACATAGCGAACCTCCTTGAAATTGGGTTGGCAGCGGGAATTGCATGTGGCACATTTATCGTGGCATTTTTATCAGTAACATTTCGACTTGTATTCGAGCTCAATGAAGACAAAAACAACTGGTATTTTCGTCAGTACTTTCCATCATGATGTCATGAATCAGTCCTTAAAACACATATTCTGCGAGAATGAGAATTTAATAAGTCGATATCTGTGTAGGTAAGTTAAAACAGTACATTCTAAAGAATCTATTGTAGCCCTCTTACTATTAAATATCATTCCACTATTACAATTTTTAAAGGAGTTATGTTAAGTATGGGCATGGGTTGTCTGCTGCTACTTACCCCATATTGTCATCCTATTCCTAAAACCGAAATGCTATGGTAATACCCTGATTTCAATTTTATTTTATTTATTTAGGTATTACATAAAGACGATCTTGAATAATTATGAATCTGGACCAGGCGTCTCCAAACTTTTCAGCCCGAGGGCCGTATTAGCTATCAAACAGCAGTTTGGGGGCCGATTAATTTAATGTACTTAAATATAACAATTATTGTATATTAATTCGGTAAAAACGTTACGTCCACGTAAGCGGAGGCTGATATTGGCAAATTACCCATAAATTTCCGTGATTCTTTTCCGTTGATAAAAAGGTCTCCACGGGCAGGATGAGAGGGCCTCGCGAGCCTCAAATCGCTAGGGAAGAACCCGCTGCTTGCCAGTAAATATCTGATTTTATTTCATTTTCATGTGCCATGTTTTTTTCTTTTTACTCAATGACAGACTTAAGGGCAATATTTCCATTCTTGCATCCGATATCCTATCGAATAACCTTCATGTATTCGAGGCATTACTTCATTTTCATTCGTTTGCGGCGTCCTCGCGTCAAACGAATGAAAAACCGATTTGGGTACCGCTGCTGTGTAATGAGGAGTCACTTATGCTCAAATTGTCATTTTGCAATTAATTATTGCAACGAAACTAAGGCCCATTGACACGAACGCCAATACACTTTTTCATTACTCCACTTAGTGAATCACCACAAAAATTTTCATCAAAATCCCCAGACAAAAGTGAGAGTCTCCCCTGTAAGTGATAGGTGTGGTAATTAGTATCCTCATTGTAAGTTTTAGAAGCACTCTGTATCTTTCTGAGCATCTAATTTACGGTTTTGAAGATAATTAAGTAAAGGAACTAGTTCGAAATCGAAGAATTGCCTTTTTTACGGAGATTCTGGGTCAATCGTGATATATATATTTCGGAAACGATGACGAGTATTTTACTTCGCCCGAATCAAGAATTTTTTTATGTATATTGTTTTACGGTTTAAATGTTTAGCTTTACAACCTGTTGATATAAGAAAATTGCTACAGCTGTTTTCTACTGGAACCTCAACTTCATTATGGGTCACGTGAAATACGGGACGATGTAGTCTCAATTTCGATTGTGTTAAAGGCACCAGAATGGATTATTCGTAAAGAATTTTCCAATGAAATGTTAATTAGGACTCAATTTCAAATGAATTTCAATTAAATGTGCATACGTTATAAAAATGCCCATTTTGTATATTGAAGAAGAAATCTTAGAATTTAATACTAAAGTATCCCAGGTTCCTCATACAATCTGGATTTTGATATAGGTTTTGTTGAAAAAAAGGAATGAAATAATATGTTGTAAAGTCCATAAAATCTGTGGAAATTGTAATAATATTATATAGAATATTTAATATGCAATCGTAATAATAATCGGATTCATTTTATATAATACTAGCTGAATCGCGGGGAATATAGAAATAGATTAAATTCAAGTTGTATGTCGTGCAATCTTCGGCGTTTGTCTCATTAACGTGCGACTGACTATTCCTTTTAATTTAATGTTGCAAAAGAAATAAACCCTGCATGCTATAATAATGAGTTTTACGTGTATTATTTATGAAGAACTATCTAAGCGATGTGGGTTCGAACCCCGTAAAATTGTCGAAAAAAGGCAACATTGATTCCTTCCAGTTTTTTTAAGTAAATCGGGCGAACAGTGTGGCCTCCAATCTAAGACAAATCCACAAACACACCCACAGTATTTCGATTTTATACATATAGATTTTAGGTTAATATTGATTTGTGATAAGTGTTTAAAAATCGTAATTTTTAATTAATGAATTGAATTGTTAATAATTTTTTAAATCGTGTATAAATTAAATACATAGAATGTTTCTATACTCTGTTACAGTGAATAGTAAATAAAGTTTCCACAAAGTAAAGACATGGATGACGTATGTATTATATAATTAAAATGAAGCAATAAATTAACAATACTATTATTATTAACAATATAATGAGACCTTTCCAGTTCCAGTGAAGCATGCACTTCCACACCACGGAATATTTTTATCCTGTTTTAGGAAATCTATCCATGTCACGAGTAAATTATATAGTTTTACTGTTATAATTTTTTATTTTCGAATAAATAATCATAGAATTGAAAGATTATATTACACTCCAATGATTATTGGGGGTGAAAATGAAAAATTGAATTACATGTCCAGGAATAGTCCCGAGCTCGATTTATCGACGGAAAGTGTTTCCTAGCTATATTTTGACTCTGCTAATAAATATTTCGGTGGATATATGTAAAGTAAAAATTACGAATGGACGAAAAATGTATGGGGGCTTTTAATTCTCTCTTTCTAGTGTATGAATTCCAGTTTCCTGGCTACGAAAATTATAGTAAATAAATTTAATAATTTGAAGCCTAACGAGAACTCCAATTACAGTTGATGAAAGCAACTCCAAACGATTGTGTTCGTAGAAGAAATTATCTCTATATGCCGTGTATCACTATACATACTTTTTTATAGTCTCAAAGACGCTCGAGATATTTTGTATCATACAAGTTCATTTCCATCTTCATCGTTGATAAACGCATGGGACCATTTAGGAAACAAGGATGTGAAAGTCTCGACTCGTTTTAACATCAATAAAAGAATTTTCGCTATCCGCTGTCAACGTCCGGGAGAAAGCCTATTTTCTCGATTTCTCTTCGTAAAGGATATTTGAGGCGATATTCCGTGCTTCTACAATTTGTGTGTTCAAGTTGTAAACTGCCCTCGTTGCGAATTTTTGCAGTAGCATTGGATATATATATACGTACAAGCATTAGCGGGAAAATTCTACAATTCCATTCCAAGTGCTTGCAAGAGACAGGAAGAGGAAAGGTGCGTTATTATCATTGAATATTAGGAAAATTGCCTTTCTTCATCTTGTGTGATATTTACTACTCTAAGTTTAACGACCGATTAAATATAAGTACTGATTCCAGGATGAAGACCTATCCGAGCGCCCTGCTTCTTCTGGGAGTTCTGTTGTTAATGACAACATTTCTTGAAAACAAAGGACGTCAGTATTTTTTATTAAGTTTTCCCTACTCATTTTCTATCTCGTTTTACTCTTTACTCGTTTATTTTCTCTTTTTTTATTGGCGATAGTAATATTCCTAATAAGTTTTCTTTAACAAATTATAAATAATTTGATTTATAGTTTGTCGTAATTTCTTTTGAGATCCAGATCTTGCCCCTAGTCACACGCCGAAAGGCGGCTTGCAGGGTTTTTCTGCTTCTAGATCGTTCTGCGTTTGTCACGTACTTTTTCCGAATTGTTTACCATGAATTTTTTATTTTGTAAAAACTATATTGATATCGCAAGGGCGATGCGCTATTGAATTTGATGTATATCTTTTGGGAAGCAGGAAAGAATATGTCTCCGTATCTTAGACAATTTTATGGTAGTTTGATATTCAGGCTCTATCATAGTATTAGTTGGGAGGAGATCGGTAAGGAAAAACAAGTAAAGTTGCTGTTATATTATAAAATACTTTGGGTGATTGAGTTTGGAAAAAGCCTTCTGAGAAAACTTTCAGGGAACTTTAGAGATAAAGAGGAATGAAATGAGGGAATAACAGTGTTCTATAGCATTGATTAGGAACCGAATATAACGGCGATTTCAACGTATACATCCATTCAATTTGATTGATCAATGGATTCAACGTCAAACACAGGCTGCAGAGGATGTAACAGGAGTATAGGGTGAAACATAGAATGAAGATCAATGCTATCTTTTCGTTTCTTCCATTCAGTAACAGCCGCCGGTCCGCAGCTTGGCTATGGCTGCCCATTCGATGAACGCTCTTGCTTCAGCCATTGCTTGTTAACTAAACGACGAGGAGGATACTGTGGGAAACGCCATAGAAGAACCTGCGTATGTCTCAGATAACGATTGAATATTGAAGCAGATGATGACTATTATTGATGAATTAACATTATAAAAATATGTAAACCCTTTTTATAGCATATTTCAGGTTTATATTTACATATTGTATGCCTGTCGTAACTAATATTAATGTGATATATCGATTATTTATTTTAATTTATAAAACAAACCTTTTCAGCTATTTCGCTAATTTAATGCATGTAAAATAAGGCAAATCTATGAATAATTTAAGAAAATGGATCTTCTGAGCGAAATTGTACATTTACCCAATAAATAAAATGATCGTTGTTAATACGCAAATTTATTTACAAACTACTAGTTTCTTTGCATGTCAGCACCTTCAAGATAGGAATAAGACAAAAATAATGAAGCAGGACGAATTTTAGCCTCTCAGACGCCTGAACCCCTGAATTGGGCGTTATTATGAGATAATTAGTGATTTTGGAGGTGTTAGAGGAGAAAGCGGGACCGAGTTAATAGGAGAGAGAAACAGGCGGAAGAAATAATGGGAATGGGTAAGAGGAAGGCAGTTATTAGTGACACCAATTACGTTCCTTTTCCCCGTCTCCCCGCTGATTTGTGTCTATAACAAGGCCTCAGAAAGCACTTATTTAGGATATGAAGTAAGTACGATTTACAGCGTAGCCTAGAGGTTGAATTCGTATCACAATGAGAATGAAAGAAAGTTATTTTACCAATTAAAAATTTTCATTTTTTATTTAGAACTGAATGTTAGTCTTGAAACTAAACAGTTTAAATCCATTAGATACTCTTTAGGGGGCTGGAAATAAAATTAAAAGCACTCAAATGAGTTACCAGGAAAGTTGTGAATTGAACGAGTCTTCGTTTGATTATGGAACCCTTTCTTGTTCTGAAATTTAGGTGTACGACACATCACAAATATTGAAAAGTGCAGCGTTGTCTATAAAGTACTTAGCTTGAAGGCTGGCTGGTACCTCACCCCCTCTGACACAAGCTACAAAGAGCGTTCGGAGAGGAATGAGATTTATTAGACAGAATGAGGAGTGAGTATGCCATTGCTTTCCTCACTGATTCTGAATGCTTTCAGCGGAACATGTCCACATGAAGCACAATAGCTTTACGAGTAACACTTTTCTTTTCAGTCCATAAGGAGAGACCTAGATCAGCGCAATTATTCTGTCATACCTCATTTGCTTTCATTTCATCACAGCCATAACACCGTAACAAAAGTAAATGAAAGATACACTTTTACGCCAGAGAATTGACCAATTTCGAATTCTTTACATTTTTTCGCACTAACATCGCTAAATTTTAACAACCAACGTTCGGGTGAAAGCAAAAGAATTTGCTCAATTTAGTAATCTTGCAGCCACATTTTGTGTCCGCCAGGAAAAGCACTAACGACTAGTACTCACCTCTCACGGTCACACTCACCGTGATCACAGCAGGTGACTTAGATTTTTCGCCGCGAGGACCATTGGAATAGGTTAAAGAAATTAGCGACTGCGATTAGCGGCGATCGTGAAGAAGTATTTGACGGAAGTTTTGGTGGTAAAGAAGACACAAAGGCGTCCTCATGACATCGATGGATGAGAAAGAAAGTACTTCCGTTTCAGCAGGAAAATGAGTGAAACGTGGTCCTATTGGCCCTAATCAAATGAGAATTATCTGTCGGGTGATGATATATAAGGACCCCTTTGCAGAATGGGAAGCATTCCATCCTCAGAGGCCGATAGTTCATAAATATAGACATTGATCACATAGACAATAAAAATAGGAGGTAAGTCTTCGATATCTGAACTATTTAGCAATCTAAATTCACTATGTTACTAGTTTATCTAGTGTTTGGCATTTAGCAACCATAAAACAGATAGTTAAGTTAAGATACATTTAAAGATAACGATTCCATTTGTGCTCTAATCTTATTTCAGATGCAACTTATCTCTCGGATATTAGATTGAGAACTAATTCTTCGTAAGTGCAATACTTAATTCTCAATCGTTATTAAAAGGAGAATAAAATTTTAATACGGCCTTGAAGTAACTGCTTAAATGTTCAATAAGGGGTACTAGCCATTAAATTTGCAGAATCCTTCATAAGGTTATTAAATTCATAATACATTTTAAATAAACTGAAATTGTTTTAAGTAGTACCATTCAGATTCAGGCAAAATATGTGCATACTCTTAAAGTAGATATTTTGTTGCATCAAATATTGAATTTTTTCATTAGCATCAGCATCTTTACGGGAAGCAAAATTCAATCCGATTTAAAACCAGTTGTTTAGGTTTTTGGCTGCAGGAAATTCTGATTTAGAATATCGCGAGAGATTATTTTATGCCTTTAGATGATTTAACCTAACACTGTGTGTATAGATCGTTATACTGTTTTCACCTTCCATTTGTAGAGAATGAAGACGTCGAATGTGCTGTTCGCCCTTGTTGTCCTTCTCAGCATGGTCGCTTCAACTACATCTTATGGCTGTTAGTATATTTCTCCTTTTACGATTTTACCACAGCGTGAATTAAATGCATGGGTATTCTTTGCAAATATTCACAATTAGAATAATATATGTTAATTAAATTTAGTTTGTTTGTTCACCCAACACTTGAGACCCAGAAGTTGCATAACTTTCAACCATTGCACATTGTCAAAAGTCAAACCCTCAATTATAATACTTTCCATTTACCACCAGTGCTCCTGCTGCCATATCCTGACGAATGGAATATTTTTTTTATTTTTCAATTGGCGTAGGATAGAGAACAAATGCTAGTGTTCCTTCGCAATGATTCGGAGTAGAGTATTCTGCCATTGGGTCATATTTGGGTTTTCTCCCAATCTCGTTTTCTGTATCCAATGAAAATGAAATGGAAAATACTCTCCTTAGTTTAGTTTAGCGAGTTAATTCTTTTCCCATCCAATGTCCATGTTAAACTATTTGAATTTAGGCAATGGCTACTCAGGTGGGGCCTGATTGTTTAATATCCGGCCTGATGAATTAATCTGTGGCCAGATGGTTTCATGTACGGCCTCGTGATTTTATGGACTGCTAGATAATTTCATATATAAATCTCACACATGATTGATATCTTTAATTTACTTTTGTATAAGTCTTGTTCATGGCTGTAATGACATGAAAGCCACTGATTTCCTACGGTACCTCACTCCGTAAGGAGAAACTATCTTACTCCTCATCCAGGCAAGTTAGTCTCATTCCCCCCTTCTAGCTCAATGTTGGAGGGGGTGGGCTACCAACAGACCTTTGGTCTTCTTATTTATAGTGCGACTACAGACGAGTCAAAATGTTCCAGTAAAAAATACTTATAAACATAATTTTTTATTGATTTCAGGTTTAGTTTTTTTTTGGAGGATTAAAATAAAGCTATTTAAGAATAACTGTAAAATACGTTGAATAAAAATTTCAATTTTTTTCGAGATTTTTATTCCGCTCGGTTTTCATAACCAAATAAATTGTTGAAATCCATCATGGTGTGCTATTTCCTGTACCATTAAAGAAGAACCTTTCTGTAAAGTCCTTGGTGTATTTTTCAATCCGACACGTGAATTTATTTCTCTATAAGGAAATGGGCGTGAGACAATAAACTGAATCTGTTTTTTTCAGTTGGTTTCATCGGCGTACCATTCAGAAGTTATGGGTGCCCTTATGATCAAGACTCATGCAACTCCCACTGCGCGAACATCAACAGGGGAGGAGGATATTGCGGTTTCTATGCAAATTATTATTGCCTCTGCAATCCAGTACCAAAAGTACCGGTGTGAGGCATACCAACAACGTGAATCATCTGATTGTTGCGTCATTACTTACGGACGAAAAATACCATTACAATAACAAACCACCGAAGAGAGAAAATCATCAACTGCAACTTAATTGGAAGTTTTCATTATTATTCATACAACTTTATGATAAGTTGAACTTATTTAAATATATTTATTTAATTTATTTCAATAAATAATTTTCCAAATGGTGTGCATTTTCGTTTTCCAGTTGTCAGATATCCTCGTACGCCTTTTCTTATGATTTCGTCCAAACACACAAAATGAAAAACACAAAAGTTTGGTGTGTGAAGCTCAATGAGTCCATAGCGAGTAGTAAAACGGATTATTTTTGAGTTTTTTACTTTCTCCATATACGAAGTATAGAGAAAGTATTGTTTTCATGAAAAAATTCGACTTCGAGATTTCAACGGAAATACACGTTTTGGGGTCCCTAGAACACGTTTTGACCATTTTCGGAATGATGTCTGTGTGTATGTGTGTGTGTGTGTGTATGTATGTGTGTCTGTGATTGTGGGCGCTCTAACGTAAAAACTATTAGTCGTATCAATACCGAACTTCATATATAGCACTGTGGTGTGTGCTGTCAGAGTTGTTTAGTTTTTGGAGTAAATCGGTTGACCGGAAGTCGAGCTTTCTTCATCAAAGCTCATTTCCGGTTTTCAAAATATCTCCATAAATATGATGTATAGGTATATTGTGTACCTTATAAAAGTTTTCGATAATGTGTTTTACTATAACTTTTGTATTTAACATATTTTTGTATCACCGGTTGATTAGGAGTTATTCGTGAAATACCGATAAACCGGAAGTAGCTGTTATGTACTTTGTGGGCGCTCTAACATGAAAACTGATTGTCGGATCAACACCAAATTCCAAATTCGGAAGTCGAGCTTCATTCTTCAAAGCTCATTTCCGGTTTTCAAAATATCTCCATAAATATGATATTTAGGTATATACTATTATTTATAATAGTTTTATAAAATAAAATTTGCTATAACTTTTGTTTGAAATATATTTTTGTAAAACTGATTTTTTAGGAGATATTCATGAAATACTGAAAAACCGGAAGTTGCCGAGTATGTACTTCATGAGCGCTCTGGGCGCTGTGGGCGAATAGCCATTTCATCGTTTTTCATCGAGCATGTCCCGAAAAACATTATTTATAATGTTTGTGACGTAATATATAATATGATATAAATTAATCACTCATCTTCAAAGTTTAGATGGAATACAGAGTTCGAAAATACTGTCGTAGATGAATATTTACATCTTATATATGGAGAAAGTCATGTGCTGGCCACACCAGATTTTTATTTATAAATTTACTTGCGGATATTTTGATAGGTGAATCCTATCCTTTTATAATTTTTAGTTTTCATTTGCTTTTAAGGTGAACGCTGAATAAGTTTAATAGGAGATTTTATTTTGAGACTATGGTAAACTAGGGCTTTCTCTTGCAATTTCGTTATCGGCTGGAATCAGACTTCGTTCAACCAGGTGAAATTTAATGTAACTAATGCTCCAAAAATAACAAAAAGACAGTTAAGTTGTATGCGCTTTATGAAATTGTTATACATTTTTAACGACTCTATGTTTAACTTTCCTTTGATGTGTGAATATTACTGTAAAAGTGAAGCTGTGAAGCAGAGTGTTTTTAAATTCAGCCCCAAGATCCATAAAACAGCTAATCATATTTTTGTTTTGTTAATTAAGCTCTCATTTTCGCTAATATTAAGAGGTTTTGTAAAAATAGGTTTTTCAACATCCGCAAATTCTACGCAGTAAGGCCGCTTTCAGACGGTACGACTTTTCGCCGGCCGCCGTCCACGGCACGGCGCCATGCCTTTTTAGAGTTTTTAAGGCGCTTTCAGACTTTTCGCCGGCCGCCGTCCACGCTACGAATCAGCGATCCCTGTTCAGTAGTTCTTGAGTCGTCATCATGGATAGGCGCAAGAAGTTATGTTACTTGTATTACCTTTACCTAAAGAAAAAAAAGTCCTGACGTGCCAGGAAGTGGATTCATCCTTTAATTATGCAGAGACCTATTACCGGTGCTTTCGTCACTTTGTATCATGATTTAAGGCATGACGAGAGAAAGTTTTTTAACTACTTTAGGATGTCAATCGCCAGTTTTGATGAGCTCCTCAATCGACTGAGCCCACAACTCCTCAAGCAGAATAGCAAGATGAGAGATGCCATCTCACCAACAGAGAGGCTTGCTGTATGTTTAAGGTAAGATCTTCAATTATCTCAGTACTTGACTTGGTCCTAGAAATTTTGCAAAAAAAAGATAGATTTAGATATTAAAATATTTAATGATTTTAGTTGTTTATAAAAATAATGCAGCTGCATGGGTTACATATATTATTACAATTAGAATGTACAATATTAACACTTAGTATCTTGATAAGTCCCTAAGCACTACCTCGTCCCCCACAGAATCTCTAGACTGGTGAGACGGCGTGTGAGACTTTGTGATGCTGCTGATACAGGAGAAGAAACATGGATGGGTTGGATAGGAACAGATGGGTTGTGTTGCATACAAGACAAAGAGGTACTCATGGGTGGTGCTCTGGACTGCTGTAACTTTTGTATAATTGTCAAAACCTCAACTTGGAATTGAATTGTTTCTATTTCGTTGAGTCCATGCAGGCTAGGTAAAATGCCTTTAAAAAAGCTCAAATGTCTATCTTCAGGCTCCTGTAGTTTATTTAGAATCGACATTTCGACATCCGTTATTCCCGATTGGCCTCTTTTTCTTTTCCGTAAAGACGCAGGGGATGGAGGTTGGAGAAATGTTTTACCTTCGTTTTCATTTCCAGAATTCTCGCGGATAGCCGTCTCTTCTTCATCAGCAACTTCTTCGCCATCGTGACTGCTTACAGTCTCTCTGGTTATCGTGTTCTTGGTTAAAAATCCCAACTGATCACTATAAACATATTTCTTTATCGACTTCGCTTGTGACCCAGTCCTTTTACCTTCTGACAGCCTTTTCAAATATTTTATCTGTCGGTCCCGGATATTGGTCCATTTTGAAATCACAGCTTTTCCTAAATGAGAAAACATCAATTTATTTTTGTGTTTAACATTTTTCATTGCATATCAATTAATGAGTACGCATTTGCTCGAATGTTTGTGTCCGTGTGTTGTGTTTTTCTCATTATCCGTGTTTTTAATGCTCTTAAAATTTATTTTTTTTAGGTATCTTGCAAGTGGTAACACTTTCACGGATCTCCACTACGCTTACCGATTGGGAGTGTCTACCATCTCTGATATCGTTCTTGAAGTTTGCGGTGCAACATGGGACAATATGTGTCAGGAGTGTATTCCTTCATTCACAGAGGAAAAAATGAACTCTGTTGCCCATGAATTTCTAAATAAAACTCAGCTTCCCCATTGCATAGGGGCAGTAGACGGTAAACATATTTGATTGATAAAACCAGAACATACTGGTTCTTTGTTTTACAACTACAAGGATTTCTTTTCAAGTTTGCTACTTGCTGTGGTGGATAGTGAATATCGCTTCATTTTTGTAGATATTGGTGCTTATGGCAAAGACTGCGATTCAACAATCTTTAAAGAAACTCGGCTTTGGAAAGGCATAATTAACATTAACTACCCATTCCAAAACCAGCGCCTCTGTTGACATTGGGAGAACAAAGAATTCCTTACGTGTTTATAGGAGACGAAGGGTTCGGTCTTCACCATCATCTTATGCGTCCCTATTCAGGGAAAATATTGGATAAAAAGAAACGCATATTCAACTACCGATTGAGCAGGGCCAGAAGGTATGTTGAATGTGGTTTTGGACTCTTATCCAATAAATGGCGAATATTCCACAGACCTCTTAACGTCTCAGTGGAACTATCTATAAAAATAGTACAAGCATGCTGCGTTCTCCATAATTTTGTGAGAGAAAGGGATGGCTTTAACTTTGAAGACACACTCACGATAGTAGGTATTGACGATATTCCTAAAATGGAAGGTGAACGTGGTAACAAGGCACCTAATGACATCCGAAATGCTTTTGCAGACTTCTTTACTACACAAGAAGGGTCACTAAATTGGCAGTGGAACATGTAGTTCTAAATGATATCAGATATATAGTCTATGTGAAAAAAAAAAAAAAAAATATATATATATATATATATATCTATTATATATAGACGCTTCTCCGGATATACTTATATATATATACACTGGGGATCAAAAGTCTAACCATGTTCCACAAGTGCCACCGACTTGAAATTTTTACGACGTTATGGCCATGTCGTGTAACCTCCAGGAAAAAGCCGACATTGAACATCGGTGTCATGGGTTCGATTCCAGAAGGTCCCAAAGTCCCGATTTTCCCCATAAGGATACATGGCGGGGATTTTCGAAAATTTTTTTGAGGCACTTCCCGGAAAAGTAGAGATTTGAAATTCAAGGGATCGCTAGATGCCGTGCATATCTAAAGGAAACCATAAAGACATCTATGAATATTATCCTTGGTTCGATGCTAGGTCGGGGCAAAAATCGGCCGTTTAAAATGCATTGTGGCGATTTTTACGATTTTTTTGGACCCTTTTCCGATGGCATAGAAACTTGAAATTCGGTATGAGGTTGGATACCATAAAAGTATATCATAATCGAATTTTACATATTCGCTGATGGTCCTTGGTTCGATCCGAGAGGGACATTTAAATTCCTCAATGCATTTCTTACGGAGATAACCGAAACAAATTTTAGGTACTTCCCGGCATGCTATCGACTTCAAACTTTGCATGATAGAAGAGCAAGTCCTATCAAATCAAACTATGCATTAACAGCTATCAATGTGTCCTGGGTTCGACACCAGGTGTCTCTGCAATCAGAGGTTGATCCGATTTTTAGGAATAATTTTGAAACCTTTTCCAATAACATAGAAACTTGAAATTTGGTATATAGATTGAGATGATTAATAACTTTCAGAAACATTTTTTAGATTTCCAAGATCGTCCTTGGGTCGAATCCAGAGAGTCGTTTAAATTCGTGAAAATTAGAACATCTTTTGTGGCAGTTGTAGCCCATATTTCTGCTTGAATTTTCACACATAGTTAGAGATGGTGATGTTCTATTGTGCTGCATAGTAAGTTCACAGTAAATACCCGGGTTCGATGCCAGACGATGGAATTTCAGCGAATTTTAAGAAAAATTTCAATCCATTTTTTTCTTTTGATGGCCGTATCGATATGATGCCGACATGAAAATAGTGTTGTCGATCTGCTTGCAGTATGCAAGCAACATTTTACTCGTATATATATCTATTATATATAGATGCTTCTCCGGATTCATTCATATATATACCTATATAGATAGATAGGATACAAATTCACAGCCTAAACTACAAGCGTCATTGATCTGAAATTTTTATGACATATTGGCCATAACGTGAAACCCCCAGGAAAAAAGAGACTTTGATCCTCAGTGTCATTGGTTCGATTCCAGAGGGCCCCAAATTCCCGATTTTTCCCGTTTGAATGCATTGCCGTGATTTTTGGGAATTAAAAAAAAATACTTTCCGGATAGGTAGAGAAGTAAAACTCAAGGTGCCTATATTTATGGTCTTGGACTTTCGAAAACATCAATGACTTTTACAAAAGTTATTCTGGGTTCGATGCTAGGACGATGCAAAGATCTCCCCTTTAAAATACATGGGAGCCGTTTTTCATTATTTTTTTAGATGCACTTATCGAAATGATAGGATGTTCGTGCTTAGCTGGAAGATGTATGGTACAAATAAGTTTTAGAAAAAAATTTTCATAAGACCGTACTGTTCCTGGGTTCGAAGCCAGAGCACAATAACGTTTCTCTCATAAGGAATATAAAGGAAAAGTAGGACGTCATTTGAGGCAGTTGTAACCAATATTTCTGCTTGAATTTGCATACGCGGTTAGAGATGGTGTTTTTCTGTTGTGCTGCATAGAAAGTATTGCCTGAAAGACCCGGGTTCGATGCCGGGCGGTAAAAATATCCCCCATATATAATACTATGGGGTATCTTTTCATAATTTTTTTATGCATTTATCGATATGTTAGGGAGCTCTTGCTTAGATGGAAGATGTATATTAACACTTTGTTTAAGAAAAAAAATAGATAAGACCATGCATTTCCTGGGTTCGATGCCAGAGCACATTATAATTTCTCTAATAAGGAGTGTATGTGAATAGTAGGACGTCGTTTGAGGTAGTTGCACCTAATAGTTTTGCTTGAATTTTCACACATAGTTTGATATGGTAATCTTCTATTTTGCTGCATAGTAAGTACACCAGGAAGACCGGGGTTCGCTGCCAGGCGATTAAATTGCAGCGAATTCTACGAATATTTTGAATTTTTTTTTCTTTTGATGTCCGTCCCGATATGATGCCGATATGAAATTAGTGTTGTCGATCTGCTTGCAGTATGCAAGCAACATTTTACTCGTATATATATATAGACGCTTCTCCGGATATACCTATATATATATAAGTTATACGAGTAAAATGTTGCTTGCATACTGCAAGCAGATCGACAACGCTAATTTCATATCGGCATTATATCGGGACGGTCCACAAAAGAAAAAAAAAAGATTGAAAATATTCCTAAAATTCCATGAAATTTCATCGTCTGGCATCGAACCCGGTCTTACTGGTGAATTTACTATGTAGCACATTAGAAAATCACCATCTCTAACTATGTGTGAAAATTCAAGCAGAAATATTAGCTACAACTGCCTCAAAAGACGTTCTAATTTTCACGAATGTAAAGTGCTCTCTGGATTCGAACCAAGAACGATCTTGGAAATCTAAAACATGTTTCTGATAGTTTTTCATGATCTCTATCTATTTTCCGAATTTCAAGTTTCTATATTATTGGGAAAGGTTTCAAAATAATTCCTAAAAATCGGATCAACTTCTGATTGCAGAGACACCTGGTGTCGAACCCAGGACACATTGATATCCGTGAATGCCCAGTTTGATTTCTAAGGACTTGCTCTACTAATATGCAAAGTTTGAAGTCGATATCATGCCGGGAAGTGCCTAAATTTTGTTTCCGTTATCTCCGTAAGAAATGCATTGAGAAATGGAAATGGCCCTCTGGGATCGAACCAAGGACCATCAGCAAATATGTAAAATTTGATTATGAAACCTATTCATGATATCTATCCACGTGCCGAGTTTCAAGTATCTATGTTATCGGGAAAGGATTCAAAAAAAATCTTCAAAATCGCCGCAATGCATTTTAAACGGCCGACTTTTGCCCCGACCTAGCATCGAACCATGGACCATGTTCGGCGATGACTTTTTTATTTTCGTTGGATATCCACGGCATCTAGCGATCCCTCGAATTTCAACTCTCTACCTTTCCGAGAAGTGCCTCAAAAAAAATTTCGAAAATCTTCACCATATATCCTTATGGAGAAAATCGGGACTTTGGGGCCTTCTGGAATCGAACCCATGACACTGAGGTTCAAAGTCGGATTTTTTCTGGAGGTTACACGATATGGCCAATAAGTCGTAAAAATTTCAAGTCAGTGGCACTTGTGGAACATGCTTAGACTTTTGATGCCCTATGAATGAATGAATGAGTGAGTGTGTATATAGGTACGAGTAAAATGTAGCTTGCATACTGCAAGCAGATCGGCAATACTAATTTCATATCGGCATCATTTTGGGACGGTCCTCAAAAGAAAAAAAGGATTGAAAATATTCTCTAAATTCGCTGCAAGTTCATCGTCTGGCATCGAACCGGGGTCATACTGGTGATCTTACTATGCAGCACTATAGAAGATTACCATCGCCATCCCCGACTGTGTGTGAAAATTCAAGCAGAAATGTTGGCTACAACTGCCTCAAAAGACGTTCTACTTTTCACAGATTTAAATGGCTCTCTGGATTCGAACCAAGGACGATCTTGGAAATCTAAAAAATGTTTCTGAAAGTTGTTTATGATCTCTATCTATCTGCCGAATTTGAAGTTTCTATATTATTGGCAAAATTTAAAAATAATTCCTAAAAATCGTATCAACTTCTGATTGCAGAGACACCTGGTGTCGAACCCAGGACACATTGATAGCTGTGAATGCACTGGTTGATTTGTATGGACTTGATCTTTCTATATGCAAAGTTTGAAGTCCATATCGTGCCGGGAAGTACCTAAAATTTGTTTCCGTTATCTCCGTAAGAAATGCATGGAGGAATTTAAATGTCCCTCTGGGATCGAACTAAGGACCATCAGCGAATATTTGAAATTCGATTATGATATATTTTTATGGTATCTAACCTCATACCGAATTTCAAATTTCTATGCCATCGGGAAAGGGTCTAAAAAAAATCTTAAAAATCGCCACAATGCATTTTAAACGGCCGATTTTTGCCCCGACCTAACATCGAACCAAGGATAATATTCGTAGATGTCTTTATGGTTTCCTTTAGATATGCACGGCATCTAGCGATCCCTTGAATTTCAAATCTCTCCTTTTCCGGGAAGTGCCTCAAAAAAATTTTCGAAAATCCCCGCCATGTATTCTTATGGGGAAAATCGCGACTTTGGGGCCTTCTGGAATCGAACCCATAACACCTAGGTTCAAAGTCGGCTTTTTCCTGGAGGTTACACGTCATGGCCATAACGTGGTAAAAATTTCAAGTCGGTGGCACTTGTGGAACATGGTTAGACTTTTGATCCCCTATATATATATATATAACTTATAGGTATATCCGGAGAAGCGTCTATATATCTATTATATACGAGTAAAATGTTGCTTGCATACTGCAAGCAGATCGACAACACTATTTTCATGTCGGCATCATATCGGGACGGCCATCAAAAGAAAAAAGTGGATTGAAATTTTTCTTAGAATTCGCTTCAATTTCAGTGTCTGGTATCGAACCCGGGTCTTTACTGTGAACATACTATGAAACACAATACAACATCACCATCTCTAACTATGTGTGAAAATTCAAGCAGAAATATGGGCTACAACTGCCTCAAAAGACGTTCTAATTTTCACGAATTTAAATTGCTCTCTGTATTCGAACCAAGGACGATCTTGGAAATCTAAAACATGTTTCTGAAAGTTATTTATGATCTCTATCTATATGCCGAATTTGAAGTTTCTATATTATTGGGAAAGGGTTCAAAATAGTTCCTAAGTATTGAATCAATTACTGATTGTAGAAACGCCGGGTGTCGAACCCAGGACCTACTGGCAGCTGTGGAAACACATTATGACTTGGTTTGACTTGATCTTATTAAACGCAAAGTTTGAAGTCAACAACTTGTCAGGAAGTACCTAAAATTTGCTTCCGTAATCTCCATAAGAAATGCATTGTAGGATGTAAATGGCCCTCTGGGATCGAACCAAGGACCATCAGCGAGTTCTAAAATTTTATTATGAAATATATTTATGATATATA
This sequence comes from Sympetrum striolatum, assembly GCA_947579665.1. Classification (NCBI taxonomy): domain Eukaryota; kingdom Metazoa; phylum Arthropoda; class Insecta; order Odonata; family Libellulidae; genus Sympetrum; species Sympetrum striolatum. The sequence goes on along the minus strand of OX388344.1, from coordinate 91,304,885 downwards.
TCCACGTACCAAGTTTTAAGTTTCCAAGTCATCTGTAAGTAATTAAAAAAAATCTTAAAAATCGCAATGTGAATTAAACGGGAGAATATTTGCCCTGGCCTAGCATCGAACCAAGGATAATATTTGTAGATGTCTTTGTGGTTTCCTTTAGATATACACGGCATCTAGCGATCTCTAGAATTTCAACTCTCAACTCTTCCGGGAAGTGCCTCAAAACAATTATCGAAAATCCCCGCCATGTATTCTTATGGACAAAATCGCGACTTTGAGGCCTTCTGGAATCGAACCCATGACACCGAGGTTCAAAGTCGGCTTTTTCCTGGAGGTTACACGTTATGGCCAATATGTCGTAAAAATTTCAAGTCGGTGGCACTTGTGGAACATGCTTAGACTTTTGATCCCCAGTGTATATATATATATATAAGTATATCCGGAGAAGCGTCTATCTATATATAATAGATATCCGGAGAAGCGTCTATATATATAAGTTATATATATATATATAGGGGATCAAAATTCTAACCATGTTCCAGAAATGCCACTGCCTTGAAATTTTTACGACATATTGGCCATAACGTGTAACCTCCAGGAAAAAGCAGACTTTGAACCTCGGTGTCATGGGTTCGATTCCAGAAGGCCCCAAAGTCGCGATTTTCCCCATAAGATTACATGGCGGGGATTTTCGAAAATTTTTTTGAGGCACTTCCCGGAAAAGCTGAGAGTTGAAACTCGAGGGACCGCTAGATGCCGTGCATAGCCAACGAAAAGCGGAAAGACATCTTCGAATATTGTCCTTGGTTCGATGCTAGGCCGGGGCAAAAATAGGCCGTTTAAAAAGCATTGCGGCGATTTTGAAATTTTTTTTGGATACTTTCCCGATAACATACATACTTGAAACTCAGCACGCCGATAGATATCATGAATATATTTCATAATCAAATTTTACATATTAGCTTATGGTACTTGGTTCGATCCCAGAGGGCCATTTGCACTTCTCAATGCATTTCTTACGGAGATAACGGAAACAAAATTCAGGTACTTCCCGGCATGCTATTGGCTTCAAACTTTGCATGATAGAAGAACAAGTCTTTAAAAATCTAACTTTGCATTCACAGCTTAGAATATTCCCTGGATTCGACACCAGGTGTCTCTGCAATCAGAAGTTGATCCGATTTTTAGGAATTATTTTGAAACCTTTCCCAATAATATAGAAATTTGAAATTCGGCATATAGAAAGAGATCATAAATTATTTTCAGAAACATATTTTAGATTTCCAAGATCGTCCTAGGTTCGAATCCAGAGAGCCATTTACATTCGTGAAAATTAGAACATCTTTTGAGGCAGTTGTAGCTAATATTTCTGCTTAAATTTTCACACATAGTTAGAGATGGTGCTCTTCTATTGTGTTTCATAGTAGGTTCACCAGTAAGACCCGGGTTCAATGCCAGACGATGGAATTTCAGCGAATTTTAAGAAAAATTTCAATCCACTTTTTTCTTTTGATGGCCGTCTCGATATGATGCCGACATGAAAATAATGTTGTCGATCTGCTTGTCTATTATATATAGACGCTTCTCCGGATATACCTATATATATATAAGTTATATATATATATATAGGGGATCAAAATTCTAACCATGTTCCACAAGTGCCACCGACTTGAAATTTTTACGACGTTATGGCCATGACGTGTAACCTCCAGGAAAAAGCCGACTTTGAACCTCGGTGTCATGGGTTCGATTCCAGAAGCCCCCAAAGTCCGAATTTTCCCCATAAGATTACATGGCGGGGATTTTCGAAAATTTTTTTGAGGCGCTTCCCGGAAAAGGAGAGAGTTGAAATTCAAGGGATCGCTAGATGCCGTGCATATCTAAAGAAAACCATAAAGACATCTACGAATATTATCCTTGGTTCGATGCTAGGTCGGGGCAAAAATCGGCCGTTTAAAATGCATTGTGGCGATTTTGAAGATTTTTTTTGGACCCTTTACCGATGGCATAGAAACTTGAAATTCGGTATGAGATTAGATACCATAAAAATATATCATAATCGAATTTTACATATTCTCTGATGGTCCTTGGTTCGATCCCAGAGGGACATTAAATTCCTCAATGCATTTCTTACGGAGATAACGGACACAAATTTTAGGTACTTCCCGGCATGCTATCGACTTCAAACTTTGCATGATAGAAGAGCAAGACTTAACAAATCAAACTATGCATTCACAGCTATCAATGTGTCCTGGGTTCGACACCAGGTGTCTCTGCAATCAGAAGTTGATCCGATTTTTAGGAATTATTTTGAAACCTTTTCCAATACAATAGAAACTTGAAATTTGGCATATAGATTGAGATGATTAATAACATTCAGAAACATTTTTTTAATTTCCAAGATCGTCCTTGGTTCGAGTCGCGAGAGCCATTTACATTCGTAAACATTAGAGCGTATTTTGAGGCAGTTGAAGCCAATATTTCTGCTTGAATTTTCACACATAGTTAGAGATGGTTATCTTCTATTGTGATACATAGTAAGTTCACCAGGAAGACCCGGGTTCGATGCCAGACGCTAAAATTGAAGCGAATTTTAAGAATATTTTCAATCCTTTTTTTTTTTTCTTTTGAGGCCGGTCCCGATATGATGCCGAAATAAAAATAATATTGCCGATCTGCTTGCAGTATGCAAGCTACATTGCACTCGTATATCTATTAAATATAGATGCTTCTCCGGATTCATTCAAGGATATAGATAGATAGATAGATAGATAGATAGATAGATAGATAGGATACTAATTCACAGCCTAAACTAGAAGCGTCATCGACTTGAAATTTTTACGACGTATTGGCCATTACGTGTAACCACCAGAAAAAATGAGACTTTGAACCTCAGTGTCATGGGTTCGATTCCAGAAGGCCCCAAAGTCGCGATTTTCTCCATAAGGATACATGGCGGGGATTTTCGAAAATTTATTTGAGGCACTTCCCGGAGAGAGAAAGAGTTGAAACTCCAGGGATCGCTAGAAGCCGTGCGTATCCAACGAAAATCAGAAAGACATTTTAGAATTTAGTCCATGGTTCGATGCTAGGTCGGGGCAAAAATCGGCCGTTTAAAATGCATTGCGGCGATTTTGAAGATTTTTTTTGGATCCTTTCCCGATAACATGGATATTTGAAACTCGGCACGTGGATAGATATCATGAATATATTTCATAATCAAATTTTAAATGTTCGCTGATTGTCCTTGGTTCGATGCCAGAGGGCCATTTGCACTTCTCAATGCATTTCTTACGGAGATAACGGAAACAAAATTTAGGCACTTCCCGGCTTGCTATCGACTTCAAACTTTGCATGATACAAGAGCAAATTTTTACAAATCAAACTGTGCATTCACAGCTTACAATACGTCCTGGGTTCGACACCAGGTGTCTCTGAAATCAGAAGTTGATCCGATTTTTAGGAATTATTTTGAAACTTTTCCCAATAAAATAGAAACTTGAAATTCGGCATATGGATAGAGATCATAAATAACTTTCAGAAACATGTTTTAGATTTCCATGATCGTCCTTGGTTCGAGTCTCGAGAGGCATTGACATTCGTGAAAATTAGAACGTTTTTTGAGGCAGTTATAGCCGATATTTCTGCTTGAATTTTCACACATAGTTAGAGATGGTGATCTTCTATTGTGTTTCATAGTAGGTTTACCAGTAAGACCCGGGTTTGATGCCAGACGATTAAATTTCAGCGAATTTTCAGAAAATATTAAATTCTTTTTTTTTTCTTTTGAGGACCGTCCCGATATGATGCCAATATGAAATTAGTATTGCCGATCTGCTTGCAGTATGCAAGCTACATTTTACTCGTATATATATATATCTATTATATATAGACGCTTCTCCGGATATACCTATAAGTTATATATATATATATAGGGGATCAAAAGTCTAACCATGTTCTACAAGTGCCACCGACTTGAAATTTTTACCACGTTATGGCCATGACGTGTAACCTCCAGGAAAAAGCCGACTTTGAACCTCGGTGTCATGGGTTCGATTCCAGAAGGCCCCAAAGTCCCGATTTTCCCCATAAGATTACATGGCGGGGATTTACGAAATTTTTTTTGAGGCACTTCCCGGAAAAGGAGAGAGTTGAAATTCAAGGGATCGCTAGATGCTGTGCATATCTAAAGTAAACCATAAAGACATTTACGAATATTATCCTTGGTTCGATTCTAGGTCGGGGCAAAAATCGGCCGTTTAAAATGCATTGTGGCGATTTTTAAGATTTTTTTTGGACCCTTATCCGATAGCATAGAAACTTGAAATTCGGTATGAGGTTAGATATCATGAAAATATATCATAATCGAATTTTACAAATTCGCTGATGGTCCTTGGTTCGATCCCAGAGGGACATTTAAATTCCACAATGCATTTCTTACGGAGATAACGGAAACAAATTTTATCTACTTCCCGATATGCTATCGCTTTCAAACTTTGCATGATAGAATAGCAAGTCTTAACAAATCAAACTATGCATTCACAGCTTACAATGTGTCCTGGGTTCGACACCAGGTGCCTCTGCAATCAGAAGTTCATCTGATTTTTAGGGATTATTTTGAAAACTTTGCCAATAAGATAGAAACTTGACATTCGGCATATAGATAAAGATCATAAATAACTTTCAGAAACAATTTCTAGATTTCCCAGATCGTCCTTGGTTCGAATCCAGAGAGCCATTTAAATTCGTGAAAATTAGAACGTCTTTTGAGGCAATTGTAGCCCATATTTCTGCTTAAATTTTCACACTTAGTTAGAGATGGTGATGTTCTATTGTGCTGCATAGTAAGTAACACTGGAAAGACCCGGGTTCGATGCCAGACGATCATATGTCTCCGAATTTTAAGAAAAATTTCAATCTTTTTTTTTTTCTTTTAAGGACCGTCCCGATATAATGCCGATATGAAAATAATGTTGTCGATCTGCTTGCAGTATGCAAGCAACATTTTACTCGTATATATATATATATATATATATATATATATATATATTATAATGGTATTATTTTATTATTCAATTATGATATGTAATGATATAACACGATGTAAATATTGTTGTATTTTCTTTACAAAGTTATCAGGCTATATTTGATTCAGTCATCCTGAAGTAATGTGATGGGATACCAATAACAATTTTGTATAATGCTCTGTATGAAAATAATGTATGCTCGTGTGGAAATTAATTCCTTCATGGACTATTCAAAAATAAAAATAACTTACCATACTTGTTCATTTCTTCAGTACTCATAGCCTTGAATCCAGAGTCCAGTTCATTGAAAACTTCCCTCCATGCTGCTGTATTTTCGGTTCTTGACTTGTATTCTTCCAGGCTTTTGTCCCACAGCACGGGTCTATTAGCTACTAGAGTAATGAGCAGTTCAGCATCCACTTCAATGTCTCCCATTGTCCATAAACACGAGATCAAATACAAATAAATTAAAAAAACGAAGATCAACTATTCCTGTCCGTAATGTCTCGCTGTCTACGCTACTGTGAATTCTGCAGGGACTGCATGGCGGACGGCAGAAGTCGTCGCGTCTGAACAAGTCAATGTAGCACAGTGTATTTTACGCCGTAGACGGCGCACCGCCGTGCCGGATTGAAATGGGCGCCGTGGTGACTACGGCGCGCTTCGCATCGTTTGAAGACATCCATTAAGACCCATGGTTATTTGAAAGCTCGGCGCCGTGCCGTGGACGGCGGCCGGCGAAAAGTCGTCCCGTCTGAAAGGGGCATAAGTTCTTCATGCGTAAAAATATCCTTAACAAATGCCTAAATGAAGTCTTTCGCTATATTTTTCTCACGAATGAAACTTTTATATTTTTTCTTCTTGCCAAGGAAAAACGGACTTGAAAAAAGTCTGACAGGGCGGGGAATCGAACCCGAGATCTTCCTCTATCCGGGAGGCTGACTTAACCATATATAACCTAGATGGTTAAGGCAGCCTCCTGGATAGAGGAAGATCCCGGGTTCGATTCCCGGCCCTGTCAGACTTTTTTCAAGTCCGTTTTTCCTTGAGAATTTTCCTGGGTGCACGCCCTTATGTGCAAAGTCACCTCAACCCTTTCCTTATAATTTCCTCTTGATTAAAATTGTGATATCAAGGACTATTCATACTCGATATAACTGAGTTAAGACCTCGATGATTTAGATTGAGTAAAAAATATTACGCCATCAGCAAAAATACTGAATCTCATCTTCGAAAGAAGCTGTTTGCTCCACTTTTGATAAGATAAACGAATATCCTTAAAAATAAATTAACCCTTTTATTGAAAATTGATTAATTTTAGGGCGATATCGTATGACTATTTAGGGCGATATCGAATTTCTCGTCCATTACTGTGGAGATAAAGAGGAGGAGCACATTTAAAGGTCGAGGGAGAATTTTTCGGAAGTGATAGAGTTTATTCGTGTTGAGATCACGTTTCTTTAATTGGAAGAGCAACAAACAAAGATACGCTTCGATAAAAATTGGTATCAATAAGTTTTAATTCACTTAACGTCAACTAATAATCTACAGGCTTTGTATCAGCAATTTTAATCTGATTCCACCAAAACATGATAGCTGTCACGACTACAAATTCTTAAATTTTAGCGAAACCAATATAACAAATACAATAAGTCGATCAGGTCACAATAAACAATCTAATTTAAAAACGATTAAAATTTTTTTAAATTGTTTATTCATTAGTTATATTTTCCCATAGGAATAAATTCGAATTTAATTTAGGTAAAGCATGACTACAAACTTTTATTTTCTGGATTTTTCATTGAATATAATTCAAGAAAGTATGTAATTATAATAAACGTTTTGAATTTTCTTATACTTATTCAATAAAAAATTCATTGGTTAAGCAGGTTAGACTAAAAGAGTTCAACTGCATAGCAAAATTGGCATGAATAATAAAACAATCATTTTCGTAGGAAATATTATTATCCTGAGGTCTGTTAACGTTTAAAAGAAACTATTTGGAGGTTACAGTGGAAAACGAAAGACTCAAAAAATGACGCTTTTTCGCCTTTAGTGTTTAATTATACCCTGAACTATCATAGTATAATACTATTATTATGCGTAAGAATAGTGCTGTGCCCCGAAGATAGACAATCAATGATATTTCCAGGGTATTAGTGAACTCTAATCCTGATATAATCCTATAATTATAATCCTACGTCTGTCCAGTGTTAGATGAATCACTTGAAATTGTTCAACTTTGAGACGTGCGATTTTCTCATTAGTTACCATTACTTTGATAAAAAATTTCAAAAACTGCCTCAGTTACCTCACCTATGATATGAATGCATTTGATAAACATTCATACTGAGAATAGAAACTTTAAAATTTTGTATCTTAGTCAACATGGGACGAAGTTTGCGTCTTATCAAAACCATTTTTCTACGTCAGCGAATCCATTCGATCAGTCTAAGATAAGACGACACACCTGTCGTTTACTCTTATTAGTTTTGAAATAAGTAGATGTCTCTGAATTGCGAAATGTTTTTAAAGGTATTTTGATTGATTCGAGAATGTGCCATATTTTCATCGTAATTGTTTCCGTATCACAAACGGTGAAGATAACGGGGGCAAATATTGATCTCTCTCCCGCTTACCTACTTCTTCAGTCACGTATGTTTCCTTTCTTTATTGGTTGTATTTCTTTTTTTATTTCTCGGATGTCTTCCTATTTTACAAAAATATAACTGGAGAACACTGCTCTTGCAGTTAAAACTCTTCTAAAGCATTGCCATAGACATATAGAATGGACTTGAGATTTATTTTAATTCCATAAATGTAGATTTCATAATCGATTGCGTTTCCTTCAATTCCATCGTTTGCGTGTTTGTGTTTGATTTAAATGAAAAATAATGTATCTGTATGTGAACATTGACGTAGAATTCATTTTTAACTGATCTCCACATAGCCTAAATGTATTTCTAATAATTTTTCTACTTACTTAATCTTATAAATTATTATTATACATTGAAAATTGAAAAACAACATCTCGGCCGAATCGATAGATTACATTATTATACATTTTATATACCTACATACATGTCGTTGTGTCATTTTTCGTAAGATTCGTTGCGGTAAAAATAATATTTGAGAGGTAAATTGAGCTATATTTCTTCATCTTTTTTAACAAGTCTTGGATATGCACATAGTTTTCACGATATTGGGTTTTCTTGGGATGGGGTTTTCAAAAAAATATTGAATACGTAGAAATGGAATGATTTCCTATAAATGTGTAATATTTAATGCATCATTGCTTCAGTATAACTTAACTTAGATCAACTTAACATTACTTCAAAATCGTACAGAATTTTAATAACCAGGAATTTAAACCCATAGTAGGTGTTACATACATTTTTCCATATCTTTAAAAAATTTGATTCACCATTTTTGTGCCCTTATTATATAAACCTATACGACTAGAAACTGCGAGACTATATTAGTAACAATATCAATCCCAGTATCAGCTGTTTCATTTCATTTGAAATAGGCGACTCAGGTAATTAATCATAAATTAACAATTGTTTGATTTTCATAATTGAAAAAAATACGGAATAGTCGCCAAAGCTGCAACAATGGATCACTTTCAATGAATTCTCTTGGGAGTTATGAATATCACCTGAAAATTTCCCCGATTGATAAAAAACACACCACCTCCGACGCTTTCTGAATTTACTTGACTTTCCTTGTTTGAATTACTTTCACCTCCCGAAGACAAATGAAACTAGACGAGCCTATGAACTTCATTATATCTCGTAAGTGGGCTTAAATTGAAGTAAATAAGCGTAGACTGGGGAAATGGGCAGGACAAATATTGGGAGGAGAGGGCCAGCTTAGGAAAGTAATTTAGGGTAAAACGCAAGAGAAAAAACAGAGGGGAAGACAAAGGCAGAAGATGTTATATAATATAAAGTGTTGGGTAAGTTACCAAGACGTAAAAGCACTGGCCTTAAAGGGAGAATATTAAGGCGATTGAACCTACCGAATAGTAGAAAACTCATTGATTTATATCTCATAACCCTTATCTGCTTTGATTGCAAAAAAGCCTTCCGAAATGGAGTGAATTATGACCACCATTGCGTGCATCTGAAAGTACGCGCAAATTTTAAGTGAAGTAGAAAGAAATATCGGATGAGGAAAATTGTGGGAAATGTGCAGTTGTTGGGAAGAGAGTGGAGGAGAGGTAAAGAGAGCGTGGAAGGAGAAAGAATTGAATACAATGGTTTCCGAGTTGATTCTAACTTACTTGGCCGGACCTCGTGGAAAAAAATATGTACCTACTCATAGGAGTGAAGAAAGATTTAGTAATATCCACACGCATTAAAAAATACTTCCTCAAGATTATTAGCATTTATTAAGTCTAAATTGTCTTGATTATGGTCGAGGATATATACTCAGATCTAAAATCTAAAGTTCTTGCATACCTTTGTCGGCTTTAATCACTATGGAGATCGTCATCTTTCAGAAAGTATTGAGAAAATGGAATTCTTTACCTTGGGGAACTCGTACGGAGAAAACCATTTGCGAATGGCAAAGATGCATTTGGCGGTGGCACTTTCATTTCTAATTTCTACCTAAGTGTGGATATTATCAAGTCTTTCTATACTCCATTAAGGTTTTCTAGGTACAAGATAGGTGCAACGGAAATAACAGTTCAGCCTAATCGGAAGATTCTGCAAATCTTAACTCAATTCATTGTTTGTTCCAAAATGAAAGACGTGCTTAATACGTGTGAGGCACTCGGAGGAATATTAACCTCTTCATTTCAATCGCTCCTTTATATCCTTCGTTGTATTCTTGAATTCTTCGAAAAAATTCAATGTAAACGGAATTTTTGCTCGGAATGGAAAAACTAAGCTACATCCATAAATGAAAATCTAATTCCCTAATGGTGACTTTAATCAAACGAATACTTTTATCACCTTAAATTATAATTGAATGCAATTGAAAACTCACAAATATGATTTCATAATAATAATTTAAAATTGGTATAGATATTGTCCCTGCTACCATATTCCGATGAATGGAATATATTGTTGCGTATATATTTGGCTACACTTTCTTGATGCGTCACCTGAAAATGTAGCGACACTACGAATCCATAGTCGATCTTTATAATACTGTGTAGTTTAGGTAACGTTTTCCTATGGAATTCTTGTACATTAGTAATCACCAAAAATGTACGCCTGATTCTGTATCACTTATACAATATATTTATTTGTCATTTGGTTCAGGATGGAGAAAAATGTATCATTCATTTATTTTTGTCACAGTCTTGATCATGGCTGTGATGAAATGAAAGCTACTGAGGTATGTCAGAGAGGGCGAGGCATTAACTGAATATTTTACTGACAAAAGCTTCCCGGATGTGGACAGCGCGTTTGCCTTTGTTGAACGCGCTCTCGGGTTCGATTCCCGGTGGGAGCCAATGTACGGACTGACCTAAGCTGTCGAAGCACTTTTAGGAATACAGTGGAACCTCGGTTCACGAACTTAATCTGTTCCTGGACCCAGGTCGTGAACCGAATTGGTCTTGAAACTAGACAATTTCTCCCGTTGAAATTAATGTAAATACAATTAATCCGTTCCAGTCTCTGAAACTTTGTATTTTTTAAGTGTATTTTTGTTTAGAATGAACGTAAATTACATGTAAAATTAGTTATAAAAAATTTAATAATTAAATTTTTAATACATTACGTGAATATTATATTTTTTTAATTTTTTTCCTTAATTCGTCTTAATGAGCGTCATTGACTGCGATCAGTTAATAGCTTGCGTATACGGAAGAAGACCCATATGGGATAAAAGAATAAAAGAAAATTCGAAAAAATACCGTAATTTGAATTTAAGATAGCTAAATTTTATTATATTGCTATGGAATTTGTCCTGTTTCACTGATAAAGTAATCCGCAAATTACTCGTGAACTGTGTTCACTGATCAACCTGTCTGCAACCGTTTCTCAGGAAAGATACTGTGTTATGTCGGGGTTGCCTACTGAACTGGTCGGCAGCCTTGGTCGTGAACCGAGTTGTTGTACACCAACCGAGTCAAAATTTGGTTGCCAAAGCTGGTCGTCAACCGAGTTGGTCGTGAACAGAGGCGGTCGTGAACCTAGGTTCCACTGTACTACTACTATATTACAGACACATATTAGGAAGAACTTTCTACGACATTAAAGCAATGAAATCACGATAACCAGCTAAAAGTTATCATATAATAATACATTTCGCAAACTTTAACGAGAAATAAATTATTACCAAAACCCAAAACCCCTCACACCTAAGAAAAACCTTCTTGTACTCTAATGAATTCTTGCATTCCTCGTTAAAAACCATTTGAATTCTTGCATTCCTCGTTAAAAACCATTTGAATACTCGGATTCAGGTGCAGTTGGATGGAGAACTGCTCGGACAACGGAGAATCTCGAATCGACCTCTTGTCTCGTTCTTTTCTTTGCCGTTCATCCCTCGGGGTGAGCCTTTGAATGAAGATTCCGTTTTTTAAAGGTGATTCACCTCTAAAACTCAGCCGAGAAGCTCTTCGGGTTCTAGAATATTTAATTGTTCCAAGAAAAACTTGCCCCAGCAACATCCCGTGAAAAGAAAATGATCGATTTGGTCCAAGAAGATTAACGAGGCGATGACCGGATGCGCTGAAGATGAGAAACGAAGTAATTATTACGAAAGAAGATCAGTTTGCATCCGATGACCAAGTGGAAAGGACCTTCGCATTCTTCATTCACGGTGAGTTTATCTTCCTTGACCCATCCTTTATTTTTTTCGGTGAAGACCACTTATTAACTATTATAAAAAGGGATATTAATAATATATATATCGATATTTTTGTTCATAAAAGCCAAACTAATTAAATCTTCAAGTCGGCGCTGAACTCATACACAGGAGAAAGATTAACTTCTATGGCTTAAAAAGAAGTTACGGATAGGGTTTCCGAAGATAGATGAGTTTTATAACTAGTATTCATGGTTTTCAATATAGTATCGGTTCTCCAAAAATGTTACATTGAAATGTTTATTTAGAATATTACATTAATTAATTTTACACCTTGAAGAACATTCGTCCAATCTTCAAAATAAGAGTTTTTATTCCAATAACGATTATTTCGTATCAAAAATGCCCGTCAGTTTATTTGACGGAATAGAAATCAGTGTGACATTAAGAAAGATGAAGATTTAGTGCGAATCAAATTGACTTTGAATTTGAATCGAATATTTAGAGATAATCAGCGCAAAGTGCCAAGGAGCATTTCTTTTCCGTTACACAACTCCTGCCCCAATATCAATATAAAAATATTGTCTCCTTATTTTATTATCTAAACTTATTTGAATTATCATAGACGAACAATATTTTCAAATTTTGCTCATGTACAGCGTAAAAGTAAGTTACGGTGACTTTAAAGGCGTCCTTATGCAAAAATGCTAAGGTGCGAGGGAAAATGGCTGCAAACTTTATACAAATAATTCTTTTTCACTCGAATTTCAATATTTTCTTTAATACCTTTTGTTCCATTACTCTTTGACTAACGATAATTATTTTCCTCTTCAGAGTTCCCACTGTCTGAACATGAGTTTCTTTATAAAAGTATTCCTTGCCTTCACTCTTCTATCAATCTTCTCAGCACAAATTTCAGCGGCAGAGGAAAACACGCAATGTAAGTATCATTAGTCATTCATTTCAATACCTTCGCTTTTATTAAAGCTGTTTAAACAGTTATTGAGTTTCAATGTGGTGTAACTTTACAATATTTAAAGAAGATATTTTTTTAGCCATAAATAAATTAAATCATTGATGGATTTGGTTGACTGCGGGATTAGTTTTTCTATACCAGTGTCATAGAATTCCATCTCCACATTATATTCTTTAAAGTGAGTAACACTATGTTTATGTTGCAGATACGCTGTACTCCTACCACGGATCATATATGAGAAGAGGATGCCCTCGATTTCCTAACATGTGCAATGCGTACTGCATGCAATTAGGCAAAAATTCAGGAGCATGCAAAGGGAAGCATCAGTGGTACTGCATCTGCTCTTGAGGGGAACAATATCCGAAAGCAATGTGAATTTGATCCCTACAAAGCAGTTTCATGTAAATTATCCTTATTAAAAATATAACTTCGAACAAATATTTTATCTCCATATTGATTTATTTTGTGTCCCATTTTATTGAATTTCTATTATATATCTAATCATGGTTAACGTTTCATTTTTAAACTTTAGAACTGTGAAATTGAAAACTTAACACCCCTACACAGTAGATGTTTACTATTCCAGGGAAGTCGATCTTCAACAAATGCTGGTGACAATGGGTAGGTGGCTATATTCACATTGCGGTTACAATGTATCACAATTTATGCCCGAAAGTAACACGAACAGGGCACGTCCGCTGATTTCGTGAACAGGCAGGGGACATCAATTTCATATCTTATGAATCTAAAATGGAGTGCATGTGATAGGACATATTGATATGTTGGTTTAAAAATCGAGTACAAAGGAATCAAAAATTTCAAGCTCGACGTATTTGATTGTATAATGCCTTCCATACACAAATAATTGGTTTCTTTTTGTGCGCTTGCGGTTTGATCCCAAACGACTGATAAATGTCTTACCAGAACTTAATGTAACGTTTACTTACATCGCTTGCAGAATAAATATTTTCAGAAAATTGTCTGGGGAGAAATGATGTAATTTTGAGACATTTATTTAAAAGAGGAAATTCAACGAAGGACTTTTGAGAGAGAGATTTTGGGCCCAACACATTCAAACTTAGGTAAGTAAATCGACATATCATCAAAGTTCATTCGGTTTAACACTATTATCAGGATGATTAACACAGCACGCTCACGGCGATGAAATAATCATAAACAATGTTAACTTTATCCAGATCCCATAACGTCGAAATAGAAGGCAGCAAACGGCGATAGAGGAGTGATCCCATTGATTTAGGCTCTCAGAAATTTTAGGGTTGCGTATTCATTCAGAAAATGTTCGAGATGACTTCCGTAGAATCCTCATGGGAATTGGTTGGGGCCACTGCAGAGCTTGTCTGAGAAAATGCATCTGTAGCGTTGGTCAACCGTTCAAAGGAAGGAAGAGGTCCGGAAGTAAGGGGTAACAAATATTTACACGCGAAGGTCATGAGTAACACACATGGTCAGTGGCTACCCAAGCCACCTCCAACCACAAAATGCCTCTGATTAATGTGGTGCATTGTAGAGATTCAGGGAGCTCAGGGCTTACACGTCAATTTAATTTTCGTCAACCTGCGCTGTCCACGAGACATATTTACATAAGACCTTCTTCCTATTCGTCAGCGTTATTAATTTATTTGAAAGATTCACTTACAATGATGCTACCATTTTAAAGAGAGTAAGAAATTTACTATCAATATCAACTTTACCGTAATTTAAAAAATAAAATGTCAAATGATCAAAATATTCACAAACTATGTTTAAGCGCAAAACTATTTACACGATAAAATATTTACAGGCAAATTAATTCATTCATTCATACATTTACGAATGAGTTAAGTGTCAATCTGAAAGTGTCTATGGAGGAAAGTGGGGGTTTCAAAGGGTAGAAATTCGATATAATCGTAATAGGGAGCGTTGCGCAAGGAATAATCTAAACATTGGGACACGGAGAAGAGGAGTAAGCCTGGTTGATTTGGGTGGAACATGATATTTAAATAGTGGTACTATTTAGGGGGAATCAACATTTGAGCTTAAAATATTATACATATAAGAAAGATCTGATTTAATTAAAATATCATCAAGAGATCGTAGGGAAAGGTAATTTAGTTTGTAATCTGCGGAAGAATTCTGTACGTGGGGCACACGAGATTTTATCGTATTGGCAAAAAGATTGGAGTATTTGGTTTAGAAAGGTAATATTTGAATTGACTGACATGGCCCTGATATGAGAGCAGTATGAAAAGACCAGGATTACAATGAACGTGAAATGTAATTTCAATGAATTTGGAAGTTTCATTTCAGTGTAACGGAACAGTGTCCAAATTATAATTGGGATAATTATCCCCATGGTCCCTCGAGGCCATTGACGAATTCCCCAATTCCCTCGAACTCTCGCTCCGCCATCTGGAATCCCTCCGGCTTTTCAAAAGATCTCAGCGAAAATTACAAATGTAACGCAAGATTTTTACATCGAGAGAAGCTTACCTTGGAAGTTCTCTAGGGATGTTGGCATCACGAAAATAAGAATTAAACGCAAAGAAATTCTCATGTTAGTCAGTTTCTATAGCTACCATTTTATCGAAAAGGTGAAGATTAAATTTCTTTTTAAGTAATAAATCAACAGTTTGTTATTATATGTTTTTGCTGCAAGACAAGATTACTTTTGAGTCTTTTGATAGACGATACACTGAGCGTAAGCAGTGGAAACATTTCTACTTAAATACGAGTACAAAATTCTACTGTTCTATAATGTATCTATATGTGTATAACGAATGCAGTCTAAAGCTATTTCAAAGATGAAATCATTTTGCTAAAACGTTTTAGAGAGTATATTTGAATTTTGTAGTTCTAATTTGTGTCAAATAATAATTCTGTATATCCACCGTGAAAGTTTAGTTCAAAGGACAGACGGGAGAATTTATCACAATATCATAACTTAAATAAAGATGTGGATATGGATCAGATCCTTAAGAGACTCTGACTAAAATGCTAAACATAGTAATCACACACCGATTTGAACTCAACATAATCATACAAAAATAATTTGTGATCAGTATTGCATTCCGTTCTTGCGAAAGATTTCTGATCCCATGTATTTTTATTGTAGTGATTGAATCATAAAATGTGATACTTCACATAACAAACTGAAGTAATTACGCTTTCTGTAATTATAAATGCTTATTTCTTTTTCAAATTTTTATTTATATAATTTACACCGATATGTATGGCATACCCATCCCACACTTAAATATTTTTATGTTGTTTTTAACGAGAATACTGGACTTTCTAGTCTCCTCTTAGTTGGAACATCTGCATCTCCAAATTATGAATTTGGTACAAGTTCCCCTCGCGAATCCAAGTGTTGTGCAGTATGTGTTGCATGCAGTTGCGGTTGTGCGGCACTGGGGAAACCAAATTTGCTCCTCCGGCTCAACAATTTCTGGAAGAAAGAATAAACATTTATGATAAAGTATAA
Organism: Sympetrum striolatum; assembly: GCA_947579665.1. NCBI lineage: Eukaryota > Metazoa > Arthropoda > Insecta > Odonata > Libellulidae > Sympetrum > Sympetrum striolatum. The sequence goes on along the minus strand of OX388344.1, from coordinate 91,288,642 downwards.
ACAGATCTTCATTCAAAAGGCACAATCAAGAAAATAAAGAAATTATATTTGGTTGAAAACGAGACTTTTAATCTCGTAGAGCTCCATATATAAATGGTACATTCAGGTAAAAATATTGCCACCTAAGAAATCGCAGAAAAAAATAACAAACAGTTTGCACTTAACAAATAATATTTTCTTCTGAAGTTTTTACGCTGGCATCGAGTAATAAAAGTTAGTAGCAGTGGAAAAATATACGGGACTAAATACATGCAGATGCGTATGAAAGAAGACATTAAAGCAATGATATCAGACAGAAGGGCGAAATGGTTGGTCAACGAAAGAAGGCTTATTAGAAATACACCGTCTGAATAAAGGATACCTACCTTTAATATCACATTTTCATTTAGGAACATATTCTTATTAAGTAATTCAAATCGCTCCAAAATATAATGCATTGAGTGACTCATTTTTATTTTCTAATTATATTTCTTTTATCACAAATTTATAATATATTCCTGAATTTTTGAACCACTACTCCATAATTAAGAGTAGTTATTTCAGTAGATAATTGCGAAAAATGTTTGGGAAACACCATTGATAAGATGCTAATAAAAATATATAAGGAAAGAAGAGTTTCATTTAACTACTTGTTTTCTACGAAATTACTGTTGCATTAAAAACAGAAAAATAATTTAAGTGTATACTAGTAAGACGATAAAAGAGAAAACATGCATCATTTTGCATTAGCCAAGCTTGATCGGTAAAACAGACAATTCAGTGAACAAAGGAATCACTGACAAGAGCGATACCATTCATCTGTATTCCTGGTCTACTAGTACTTATCAACTATTTCCGCTGCTCTAGTATGTAAACCGCATGAAATATTAAAAGTGCTTATTTTATTCACAGCTAGAATATTCAGACATTACCATTGGCGTTCTCTTCATCCTGAGCTGCGGCAGATGAGATCAGCAGAAGGCAAAGCGCCAACACTCCAAACAACTTGTTCATCTTGAACTTTCTACAGGTATCTGAAGATATTTCATGTAATTGAAAATATATATATACTACTTCAATATCTTACCAACAAAAATGTCCCTTTGAAAGGATATAACTTGCGAAAGACATGCTTAAAGCTAGGCTATCTAGGTATTTTAAAGTGTTTCTGCTATGATCGAGTCCCTCGGATGGGACTTCCTTAAAGATAGGAGATTTAACTGGAGACGGAAGTTATTCGGAAAGATTACAACTGCTGATCTCGTCGACGAGACTTTGTTTCTCCGGCCAACAGCGTCCGCGAGCTTCGAGAAAAAATCATTTAACTTTATGAGGAAATAATCGCGAGGATTGAAAGTTTCCCCCGGTCGTTTCCCAAACGGAAACATTAGAGAATTTGACAGTAATGAAGATTAGGGATCTTTGCTATGCTTTACATCCCTTGCCATGCATCACTGGTGACTTACAGGGTCATTATGTAAATGTTATTGTATACACCACTAACTTATTAAAACTGCAAGTATAACATTCATTTATTCGCCGCTAATTAATTTTAGGGAGTGAGTGTTTGTTTCAATCGTAAAAATAATTCGTATGGTAAGCAATCGGAGTGAATTAGCCAATTTGCTATCCAAGACTCATTTTCAATGTGAAGAATAACTTTTTAAAATGATATATAATAATATTTTAGTTTTACAATTTTGAGATTACTGCTATCATTTTAGAGAACCGTCACGATGTAATCCTATTAAAGATAAATAAACTGATTTTTACTTACTAATATTGCAGGAGCTCTTTGAGATACTGTTCCAGAGTCGTTTAGTCTATGAATGTCTGCGGGAGTTCTAATTCCGAAGAATATGAGACTCGCTTTTATACTCTTCATGAACATCGGAAGCGCACGTACGCCATGTCAACGAACTGTACCGATATTTATGTCATTTCCAATTCGTACGAGTAATTAAGGTATATCTGAATAGACCAACAATGTGGGAAATCATAGATAACGTTTTGCAAAGGACCTGCAAGGCCAAATTCGACCACAGTAATAAATCCACCAAACAAAATAGGTTAGTAGGAATTTAAGGGAGTCTTCCATTCTTTTTAGGGAAGGGTTTTGGTTTGGAAGTAGTCATGATGAAAAATTATGGATATGCAAATATTGTCGTGTGTACTTTACTGTTCTTACATATTTATTTACTGTATCATATTATCGTCTAATGTAATTTAAACTACTTTGACTCAAATATGAAAACGGTCAAGAAACAAAACAAAGAGTCTCAACGGCATAATTATGAAGAACGTATTAAATTTATGATTTAAAGGTTGTGTGTGTGAAATATTTCTCTCATATTTTCTTAACTATTATCTGATTATTTTCTTGGGGGATTACCATAATCACCTAAAGTTATTAATTAATTTATTTTACTATTGTGTTATTTGTTTAGCGATTCACCTATCTCTTCTAAAACCGATTAGTATACGTGAACTAGCATCGTAGTGCCTGTCATTTATTGAAATGTTATATATGATAAAAAACATTATATTCTTGAAAAAATAACCCTATGAGAAAATTGATCGTTCAGTGAAAGTACTATAAGTGCATTTTCTTTGGTGGAATGTTTTGTTTGGATTATCTGATTCATTACTGTGAACAGTTGTCTACATTCGAGAGGGAGAACAGAATAACCAAGTTTCTCGAGTTTTGGTTTTGGTATCAAATGTTGAACGTAATTTGGGTTGATAATCAAAACAAGACGTATGGTTATCTTACTGCCTTTCTCATTAACTTAAATGTTTAAATATATGACATTTTTAACATGATTTAATTTATATTCCTCAACAGCAAGGAAATGTGAATTTTAGAAATGTATAATAACTGGTTTGAATCCCCACCTATCAGAAGAGGGTCAGGGATAAAATTAACTTCACAAAAGGACATACATATATAGCATAGACAGCCTGGAAATGATGTAAAGAAGAAACTGATAAAAACGAAAAAACATCTCATGAATCCCTTAGAGCTATCATTTTGGGACTTTTTTTTAATACAGCTGTTTCCCCCTATTCTCAATCCCTCTTTTCCAAACCCTATCAGAGTATGCCCACAACCCAGGGGGTCAGCTTTGTGATTTCCGAGGGTCCTTGAAACTCTCAGTTCAAAGGAAGCGCTACAATATATTAGAGGTGACATATCGATGGAGTCAAAACCTTCATTGACGTCGTGCCACTCTGAGTCAACCAAAATTTACCATTCCTATACTTGCTGTCGAGGAACTATTAATTTTTAGCTAACTGTTGTGTGCAGAACTGGACAAAAGGATCGCAACACCCCGTGGCATATTTGGAGGAGAAACGGAGAACCAGTTGGGCTTATGAAGTTATCAGCGAAAACAGTTTAACCGACAGAGATGAGACATGGGTCTTGAGGATGGAAGAGAAGACTGAGCCCAGCTTAGCGTAGTTCCTTGTGAATACGGAGCTCATAATTAGTATTTTTGTACCTAAGAAGAGATGGGAAGAGGGGCTACGCAAATCAGAATCTTACGTAGCAATTGCTTTCGAAAGAATGAAGGAAACTATGTGCAATCGAATGTAATGAAAGTGAAATATTTGTCCTGTGTAGACCAGACTGATATGCCACAAAATTTTCTGTTTGTTATTTAAGTTTACATAGTAGAATTTCATTTGATTGAGCACTTTCTGAGCCCTATCTAAAATGTATTACGCAATAATTGTGCGAAGTCAATCTATCAAAAACAATGTCTTTGAAGAAGAAATGAATATTCTTCGGAACGCTGCTGATGTTGCTTTTGTTGGTTTAGACCAGTTTTTAATTGTTATACATCTGAAGGACCAACAAATTGCATCTCCTGCATCTAATTTGAACTCACGGAAGAGGACTTAATGCGATAAAATATCAGCCATTCCTCATTTCTTAATATCGAGGTAGATAAATTTCCCATAGGGGAAGGCGGGGCACAACGGGTAAGGGGGGGGGGAGATGAAGTTGTCGTTTTTCGTTGTCAAAGAGACATTGCTTATGAGCGGCAATAAGCATAACTAGACCAACATGTTATTACTCAACTACGGCATCCATGCTAATCGGATTTTCTTGAGCGTTGTTGTGCGAGGTTTCCGTTATGTGAATTTTAGTAACTTTTGAGGTTTTTGTTAACAAGGAAAGGTTTGTTTATATTACAACCATAGTTACCATAGTTATTAAATGCTCGAAGTAAGTTTAATTGCCTTTAGTTTCGTGTAGTTAGACGTTTGTATACGAAACTTTCTCGAGGGACTTCAACACCCTAACCTGAATCTGGTCCCTGGGGCAGAACGGATGGAGCAGAATGGGGTAGTACTCCGCAATGCTGTTAACTACTATCGATTTCAGATATCTTTCTTAAGAGATATCCTGCTTAATCTGTTCGCTAACCAGAAGCAACATCTGGTGTAAGAGCCATGGGATTTTAAATAATAGCTGATTAGGCTGTCCTATAGTGTGTATTTTGTGAATAGGCTTTAGAAAAGAACTGTAGTTAATTCAATGAAATTGAAAATAGTTAATTCAATGAAAACTGTAGTTAAACCTTTATAGTAACTTAAAACTTGATAAATATAGAGTAAACTTCTTTTTTCTGCAACTGCAATAGTTTTAATTGTTTTATAGTTACTGATCTTTACCATCCCATTCTGATCCGTGCCCGGGGTAAAACGGGTAAGACGACATATTTTTTTGGATTTGAAAGTAAAATCATCGGCCCTACGTTTTCTTACGATATCATTTTATTTTTGTAATTACTAATCTATAATGTGTCCATAAAAAAATTTTAGTTTTCTTAATAAACCGATTTGTACTTTTAAAACGTATTTTCAACTTGGTACCCCGTTCTGCCTCGGGTTCCTCTACAGATCTTATCCCGCTTAATCATTTTCATGTTGCTCAATCCTTTCATATATTAGACGTGAAAGTTCTTTGACAGCTGATCATTTCAATTTTTAGGGTCCTCAGCGAGAATTGAACACACGGCCGACTTTAAAAACACCACTATAAGAATAACTACGTTGAATAATTTCGATGTGTCAAAATATAGAACACCAAGGCTGTTAAGGAATTACAAGTATTGAAATAAAACATCCAATTGATATAATGATCGGATGATTATGTTGTGTTCTGAAATAAGGCCTTTTTATCTTTTGGCTATGTTAGTATGCAATCTCAATTTGAATGTTTCAAACAATGTAATCCATTTGGATAGTGTAGCTTAAGAGAAAGTAACCAATAACTTCCAAATCATCAAAACAAGATACCAGTTCAGCAATAGGTGCTAAGTTTGACACACCAAGATTCTTATGGGTCCCATCTCGGACAAGAGGAAAATACAAAATTACTTTCATTTATTTAACAAATATCCACATCATGAATTAATGGAATTGCAATTTGTGAGCAGTATTTTTCTTTGGGATTCTCTTACATTATAAAAATACTGGCAATACTGGCATTTATCACCAAAAAATGGCTGTTTTAGTGAGTACTTAAACATATATACATCATAAAAAAACCTCACGAATCGGATTCAATTCTCTTCGCACAGGAAATACTCATTATATAAAATATAAGTATATTCTATATGTATTGATAATCAAAATGAAGTGTATATATAGAGTATAGAAATATAATTTATGCTCTTTATTGCAATCAATACTTGTGATTCATTACTGAATAGATGCGTCTCTTTTATAACATCGGTATAAAAGTTATATTTCTACTTCCTATGGAATTATTAAAGTTATATTTCATGGAAAATCGTAATTTTAAAGCTATGTTTCTTAAATGATGAGTACATATTTCATTTTTAAATTTACATTTATTTATTTTACAAATATATAAATGAACATTAAACACATGCATCACACCCTTAAATATTTTTATATTGTTTTTAACGAGTATACAGGACTTTCTAGTCTCCTCTTAGTTGGAACATCTGCATCTCCAAATTATGAATTTGGTACAAGTTCCCCTCGCGAATCCAAGTGTTGTGCAGTATGTGTTGCATGCAACTGAGCTTGTGCGGCACTGGGGAAACCAAATTTGCTCCTCCGGCTCAACATTTTCTGGAAGAAAGAATAAACGTTTATGGCAACGAATACGCAGATCTTCATTCAAAAGGTATAATTGGTAAAATAAAGAAATGATATTTGGCTGAACATGAGACAATTAATCTCTTAGAGCTGGAGATACAAACGATATATTCAGAATTCATAGAATTGACAATTACTTAGTGGCTCGATTACTTCCAAGAAGTATCTCACATATTCTTGGTCGACTAGTGATTTTCATTTCTTTGCACAGCTCTAGAGATACATATGCTTGACGTAATAAATTTGCTTGATATTTTCTCTCAAACAGTTCAATTACAGAAATTACCAATGGCATTTTGTTCATCCTGAGCTGCGACGGACGAAATCAGCAGAAGGCAAAGCGCCAACACTCCAAACAACTTATTCATCTTGAGCTTTCTACAAGTCTCTGGAAAGATTCAATGTATTTACCTACATCCAAAAATTTATTAAAAATTATAAAAACTTTGCAATAAATTTAAGGTGCTTCAATCCTAATAACGATGTTTAAAATGATTTTTACTTACCAATACTACAGGAATTCTTTAGGATACTGTTCAAGAGTTGTTTAGTCAATGAATGTCTGCGGTAGTTCTAATTCCAAAGAATATGAGACTCGCTTTTATACTCTTTATGAACATCAGAAGCGCACGTACGCCATGCCAACGAACAATACCGATATTTAGGTCAATTCCAATTCGTACAAGTACTTAGGGTATATTTGAATGGACCAAAATGTGGGAAATCATAGATAACATTTTACAAAGGACCTGCAAGACCGAATTCGACCACGGTAATAAATCCAACGAACTAAATAGGTTAGTAGGAATTTAAGGGAGTCTTCCCTTCTCTCTAGAGAAGATTCTGGAGGAATGAATTATAACGGCATAGTTATGAAGAATGATTCAAGTTTATGCTTCTAAGTGTTTTTGTAATTTCATACAATTTTTAAGACCTCGTATATTCTAATCTAGGATTTAATTTTTTGGACATTATTATACGAATACCTTTAATTATGTTTTATTTACTAAGGTATTCTGAGTCTGTATATTCCTCATTTACTTGTAAGGTCTACGCTTACCGGAATATTTATTTCCTTTCCTTGTTAATGTCGGAAACTATAAGCAATCAAACCTAATATAATTGAAAAATTTGTCCGATATACATGTAGACTAGATGGAAATTAGGACCTTCTTTGAAGATGGAATGTTCATTGGAACATCACCGCTGACGTTTGGTGGTTTTGAAATCAATGTTTAATTCTTTTGCACTCGAATGAATAACTGATTGGCTTTTTTCATAAAAAATTAAATTATTGTGTATTTTTATATTGGCCCCTTGCGAGAGAGATAGACGAGTGGAAATTAAAGAGAAGATGCTTGGTTTCTTGGAGAAACAGTAATCTTTTTATTTATCTTATCAGAGAGTTATTCCAACACTGAAACACACTGTATCTATGGTTTCATTAAATTAAAATCCAAAATAAAAAAAAACAACTTTATAGGCAAAGAGGAATTCATTGCAGAAGAGATTTTGAGAATTCTGCTAGATAAAGGTCGAAGTTCACTTTGGAAAGTCAATAATTTATTTTCAAAATACTTGCACGGAATCTAAATACGGTCATTATTTCTATTCGAAAATTCCAGATGATACTAACAAAAATTAAACCTTCGGTGTTGACGCTGAGAGATTATGTTGTATTTATACGTCTTGAGAGCATATAGACCACTCATGAATCTATTTTAAAAGTAATTCTATTAACAGTAAATCCCCTAACCGAGAGAATGAAAAAGTATTTCTATTCCTTAGTACAGATTTTATTTTCTAAACATTAACGCTTGACATGTGATGGAACGTAATAATTTTATTCAAATTATCTTCCTCCATATTTGTAGTTGTGAATAAGATTACGAAGGTAGTCTTTCTAAGATGGAAGTACATATTGGTAGGACTCCTGGTGGCAAATTATAAATCTTTTCAATTACGTTTTCGTGTTTGAATCCCCTTAATCAGTTATTGTACCTACTTGAAAATTCTTCCATTCTATGCATAACGACATGTGAATTTTTACTCGATGATCCTCTACTGTGCTGAAAATATTTAATTCAATTTAGAGCTCGCTCAATTTAGGATGAATATAAGCAGTTGCTTTCATAGGTGCATTCACTTGCTGACACTCGATTATATAAATTTTAATCAAAGTAATAATAATTTATTGATGTAGCTTATGAAATTTGAAATATAGCCGATGGTTGGGTTCTCATGAATGGAAACTTAATTTATTTATATTTTACAATATCAAATATATATAATATTTTCAGATTACATTATTATATTCAGAGATTTGTCTCTGTAGTATTGAACTCCTGCCGTGAGCTTTTACTTGCTTATACATTCATGTTGTAATAAGAATCAGGATGATTCTACGTGAATTAGAATGGGAAAATTTATTTATGTTTAGATGAATACTTCTTTAGAACAACCGTTGACTTAAAATAGATTTAAACAAAATAAAACAGATTCCTCGCTAATTATTTTTTTTAATATTTGAATTTTTTCGAATGAATCTCTTAAGTATTTTATGTCTATATAACGAAGATAAATACCTTAAGTACCCGTTAAATACAGTTAGTTTCAAGGAACGTTATGCATCCTACATACCAAAATACGGAGTTTACATATTTTAACTCTTAAATCCTTCAATACTGTGGTAAGATAAAGGACCTGCCAGTAACTATAACAGGAGATTAGCAATTAATAAAAGAAAGTTATGGTACTTTATTTGGCTAGATCAATTTTCTGATAGAGATATTTGCAAATCATATTATAGAATTTCAATTAATGTCAGTTAACATACATCAACAATCATCAATACATCGGTTTTAGAAAAAGGATGAACAAACATAAGGAGATAGTAATATTAAGATACAAGGATTGATAACTTCAGGGGAATTAATATGGTAATATCCCTGAGAAAAAAATCCGATTATAGTTAATAAAATATGAGAACAATGTAGGCGAATTAGAGGGATTTTAACACTGCCTGCGAAACAAAAGTTAATACGTTCTTCATAATAATGCAATTAAGATTCTTCATTTTCCATCACTTTCATGTCGAAGTCAAAGAAGTCTAAAATACGTGACCAATAGAAGCATATATATATATATATATATATTGCTTCTCATCCATATTCATAATGACTGCTTCCAAGTCAAAATTATTTCCAAAAAAGAGGGAAAACTCCCTTAAATTCCTACTAACCTATTTAGTTCGTTGGATTTATTACCGTGGTCGAATTCGGTCTTGCAGGTCCTTTGTAAAATGTTATCTATGATTTCCCACATTTTGGTCCATTCAAATATACCCTAATTACTTGTACGAATTGGAAATGACCTAAATATCGGTACTGTTCGTTGGCATGGCGTACGTGCGCTTCCGATGTTCATGAAGAGTATAAAAGCGAGTCTCATATTCTTCGGAATTAGAACTCCCACAGACATACATAGACTAAACGACTCTGGAACAGTATCCTAAAGAACTCCTGTAATATTGGTAAGCATTCATCTTTTTATTACTCGCTAAAGATTAATCAACCACGATTCCATAGTATTGATTGCAAAGATAGGTAAAAAATAATTCTTGAATTGCATTGAAGATGCATCATGGTTTGATATTTTGCTGATTCGTTCCGATCGCTAATTCTGACAAGTGTTTCATTAGGAAAATGTATGCTAACTCCTTAGTTTAATGATAGGTCAATGAACGGAACGAATCTTCATACTATAACTTAGTTGATGATATGAAATAATATGTGTGTCTTACTTATTCATCAATCCTTCAAAAATGTATTTGTTAAGAGGTAATACGCTAAAATATATATAATTATATTTTATTTGCATATACATTATAACGTTTCAGAGGCTCTTATAAAGCTCAAGATGAATAAGTTGTTTGGAGTGTTGGCGCTTTGCCTTCTGGTGATTTCGTCCGTCGCAGCTCAGGATGAACAAAATGCCATTGGTAATTTCTGTAATTGAACTGTTTGAGAGAAAATATTAAGCAAATTTATTACGTCAAGCATATGTATCTCTAGAGCTGTGCAAAGAAATGAAAATCACTAGTCGACCAAGAATATGTGAGATACTTCTTGGAAGTAATCGAGCCACTAAGTAATTGTCAATTCTATGAATTCTGAATATATCGTTTGTATCTCCAGCTCTAAGAGATTAATTGTCTCATGTTCAGCCAAATATCATTTCTTTATTTTACCAATTATGCCTTTTGAATGAAGATCTGCGTATTCGTTGCCATAAACGTTTATTCTTTCTTCCAGAAAATGTTGAGCCGGAGGAGCAAATTTGGTTTCCCCAGTGCCGCACAAGCTCAATTGCATGCAACACATACTGCAGAACACTTGGATTCGCGAGGGGAACTTGTACCAAATTCGTAATTTGGAGATGCAGATGTTCTAACTAAGAGGAGACTAGAAAGTCCTGTATACTCGTTAAAAACAACATAAAAATATTTAAGCGTGTGATGCATGTGTTCATTTATATATTTGTAAATTAAATAAATATAATTTTAAAAATGACTTCTGTATCATAATTTAAGAAACTAATCGTTATCATTACCTTTATCATCACTATAGTAAGGAGAGCTATATCTTTTTGTCGATTTTATAAACGCTTAGTTAGCATAAGACTCGCAAGATCGGAATGTAATATCGAATTCTTTAGTGTACGCGTTCGCTTTGTTCATATAAATCCAAATTAGAATTTCCTGTCTGATCTATAACCACATCCTCTCTTAAGTTATGAAATTCTAATTGATTCTTCTTCTACTCCCGCAATATAACTCAAATTCTTTTAACAACTTTTCCAATCTAACTTCGACCTGAAATTCTCTATAAATGTGGAAATCGCGTTTAATTCACGGTTAGTTGAAAATTTTCGCCCAAAGTGGTCCTGGGTTTGACGTCGGTGGTACAAAATTCTTCCGCCAGGAACAATGTGCTTGACTGCAGAATTTTATCCATGTACTTTCTAAATAGTTGAAAAATTGTTGCGTGGTGTGCTAATAAAGAATGAGGTATCACCAAGTATACGCATTCTACTCATTCAAAGTTGACCATGAGTTCCATTCTGAGTTGCTATAGTTGTCGTATCAAATAAAAGTGTTTTTCGGATATCGGAGAGACGTAATATTGCGACAGCTATATTTTTTTATGCACACCTTATGCTCCGTTAGCTTGCAATTTGTAAGCAACATTTTACTGGTAGTGTATTGTATTGTTAAAAGTGCTTCGATAGCGTAGGTCAGTGATGGCGTAGCTATGGCACGGGTGTCCAAAGTAGCGAGATATTTTTGGTATGCAGAAATCTCGCCACACTATCATCATTTTCTACACTTCACTTAAAAATGAAGCCCCGGAGTAAATAATTGTGGGTTCTGTTCGTTAAAAATTATAATTAACGATTATTTAAACCAATTACAAGATCTTAATCCAATTGTTGGCACTATAAAATGTATATTACCATCTCCCTCTATAGTTTGGCGCCACATTGTCACGCAAGTCCTTTGCATTCATAAATATGGCACACTTGTCGCAAAAGGTTTGCCAACCCTTGCGTAGGCCATTTCTTACTTGTGACCCCAACGAGAATCGAACTCAGGAACCGCTTTTGTCAAAGCCGAACGCGCTTCCCATATGGTTATGCGGGAGCCCATTTTACTCGTATTAACTATATTCAAAGAGAGTTGCACTCAATTACGAGATACTTGTCACATACCAATTTAATTAAATGCTGAAAATGCGTATGAACTCAAGGTTTTCTGGTCTAATTTTGTGGAACGCCATATAAATAAATGAATCAAGAAAATTTCTTCTTAGTTTTCTACAAATTTAAGTTTCCGTAATGACGGGTTTCGACCTTACGGTCATCATCATACTTTGTGCTAATATGTAATTAAAATAGTTTTTCAATATCCCAACGATTGTATTTGAGGGGATATTAGAGATTCAAAAGCTCTTATAATTCCACAATCTCGGCGTGGGTTATTGTTACGTGATACTGTAATGCAGCCGAACTGCATTCTTTACTTTCCTCTATGGTCGTTAAAGAAGTGAATATCTCAAAGGATTCGATCAAAATGTAATTCACCAAATGCAAATCCTATGAACGCGCAACAGTTTATTCAATGGATTTAGACTTGTATGAGCTCTTCTAATATGTAAGGGTCCACGACTATTTGAACGTTGAGATCTATGGTTGTACTCTAATGTAGGTCTGAAGATGGACCTTCCTATTTTGCTATACTTTGGCGTTGTTTTGTTACATGAAGTAGCTGAGTTGAAAATCTTGTTTACGATTTGGTAGAAAGCAAAGTCAATGTGGTAAAATACATTTGATTGACGCTGGAACTAGTGCATGACCACGAATCGTTTCACATTGTTTTATATACATAAGTGTGACTGAATATTATTTACAAAGTGGACATGCACATTCTGGTGAATAGCAATGATGAGAAATATCAATACTAATGAATATTCTGCTGCAAGATACCTAAGGAATAGTTCATAAAGAAAGAATGGAAGATTTGAATAGCGAGCAGTCATGGTAATAAAAAATCAGTGGAAGGAAATGTAATAGTTCAGGGACGTCGCAGCCGGGGGGTCAGCAGGGGCAGCTGCCCCCCAAGAAATTTCACCGGGGGGGGCAATATACTCATTTTGCCTCCCCAATCGGAAGTCAGTTTTGTTAATCAAAATATAAATACACTAAATATAGTGCATTCTCATTGCCCCATACCAAAAATTGTTCGTATGAATTCTCTTTTTTTTAGCAATTCTAAATTTTCTCATTTGGGTTTGCCCCCCCCATGAAAAATTTCGTTGCGACGTCCCTGTAATAGTTTCAGCCTACGGATAAAGAAGAATATGCAAAGAAATTGCATACTATCACTGCAGATAAAGTAAAACATTCAAGTGATAGTATTCGGCGACATGAATTCCCTGTCTTCAGAGTCCATCATATTTGGAAAGAGCTTTATTATGCAGAAGAATACGAACTGTTTGAATATCGTCAGCCGCAATAACTTCCATGTGGCATTTATTGCCTTAATCACAAATGAAAAGTCAACCAGAAGAGCCTTCACGAGGACGGCTTTATCAGGGAAGGGAATGAACCTCGTGTTTAATTCCCCCGTCCCCTGTTTGAGGAGAAATTCATTATGTATCAGAGCTTGTACAGTACCCCACCTAGGTAAACAAAATCACAATGCTTGTCTCTCATAAAGATTAAAGTTACTGTTTTGTTATCGCGAAAGTTTTCCTCATGCCTACCTAGCTGACTATAAAGATTGAGGTCGAGGTTAAGGCTGAGCCTTATTCTGCGCCAGATCTTCAATTGCATTCTATTGAAGACTTCACCGAAAGTTACTGCACAGTAAGTAGCCACTAGCAGATTTTTTTACCTCAAAATTCAAATAATGCCGAATATGGGAACTACTTTTAAGAGATTTGAGTTTAAAAGATGTGTAAGCGAGTAGATGTATTTTACTCCACTGAATCTCAAGTTATTTTTTTGCACTTTTTGAAAATGTATTCCCGCAATGAAAATCAGATATGTGTACAGTTCCTTTACACCGGTCTACAGCGGTCTTTACTACACCTTTGTTAAATCGAAAATTATGAATGTGCACTTCGGAACAATTGAATGATTTTAAATTGATTAAATTGAAAGATTGGTGCTGAAACTGTATAAAGCATTATTAATTTCGCTCTTGATTATATGTATGCAATGCTTTAATATTTGTTTCATTCATTTTATTCAGGATGACGTTTACATTCGAGATGAAGAAGCCGATGCTCGGAGTAATGGTACTTTGTCTGCTGCTTGTCTCGATCTCAACACAAGGTGAAGAGGCTGATGTTGGTAAAGTTAACCTTTAATTTTGCTTTTATAAAATAATCTGAGGATCGTGTCCACTGAAGATTTCATGGCCATGTGCAATGCCTGTGATGTACAAGATTTTTCAAATACTATAGAAAACAACTTTTGGAAGATACAGGTAGTATATCGATCGATATAGCCCAAACATTTTCATGCTTTTATCTTTGCAGCATAAATCGAAACATAAAATTTGCATAACTTTAGGGGATTATCTTTACCAATAATGCGTAGGGGAAAGGAAAGAAAATTGAAAAAGACTGCGTATAAAAATTGAAGTTTTTAGTTCATAGGATCCTTTTACAACAAGAATAATGAGAGATGCAATTTTCTATAATGGAAACGTTTTTAGTTTCGATGAAAAATGATTATTCAAACTAAGGACGATGTAGGAGCGTTTATTAATCAGCACGATTCTGAACATGGAAAGTTATACATTGCTTTGTCAGGAGACGATAAAATATCAGAAGAAGGAGAGAGAAGATTAATTATTCCTAACAACCTAACCTTGTAAGACGTGCTACTACTTTGTAAAACTAAAGAGTACAAAGAAGTTTTTGGTGCCATGAGTTCGTTGAATTCTCAAGCATTCATTTGTGTTCAAGGAACCGATTATAATTATTTTAGGTGTTGTGCTAATGTTTGTATTTATCTTGGTTAATATTTATAAAAATTTATTATTTGAATGAGCTCTGTATTTAAATAATTCTCTTGATTTTAAGCCATGATTGATGGGATTGTTAGATAGTGTTTTCCTTGATTGCTTGATGAAGTTTATAATTAAACATTTAAGCGTACTTGAGTTATATGAATTTATGTCATAATTATAAATAGGAAAATGTTTCTTCTTCCACGTTACGTATCAGAAATTGTATGCAAAATTTATTCAATATCAATAATGCAATCCAGCAAACAAAATTTTATTAATGTTATAATTAAGAGACCAATTTATTTATAGTAGGCTACTTCAGTCTACGCCTACTGGCTTAGAAAGACCAACTGTAAACAATTATTTACCATTTTTAATCAAGCTCTTAAATTGTAAGGTCCCCTACTTGTTTAGTTAAATCTGTTTTATGTGGAAGTCCTTAAATAAATTTTCCGGCTTCAGAAGGTTAACACAAACTACATACATTTAGAATGGCTGTTTTACGAAATGGAAAACACAAATAAATATAAATACAATGTAATGAATATGTTAAATTTATTGAAACGCGCACAATTTTCTTGTGTAACAACTAAAAGCAAAACTTAGTATTGTTCATAGATTTAAATATGTATGGGATCACCTGAAGTGAATGAATCTCATATGAGGACCTCAAGCATAACCAAAATTAAGTCCTCTGTATCGAGTGTCAGTACTCCTAATATTATATTTCTGAGTATTTAATTTGTTCACTCCTTCGATATGATAATTGAACTTGTAGGAGAAGCAAGCCAATGATAAATAAATACTCTTGAATGCAAGAAAATATTTTTCCGACTTTCACAATTTCGAACATAGGCTGCCCATAAGCGAGGTTGAAGGAATGTGGATCTCCGTCCGCGTTACAGAGTGTGAAAAAACTTGCGTTAATGTAGTAATATTATCAATGCTTTGGGATTAGGCAGGATTCCTCCTTGTACAGGTTCCGCCTTAGACAAGTTTTACAATAAATGTTAATAATAATAATGAGTTTATTACGGGAATTAAACCCATTTACATAATACATTTATTAATATAAAAATACATATAGAATAAAGAAAAACATACAAGTAAATTCAAATACATAAATAACAAAGAAAAGAAAAGAAAATAATGCAATAAATGTTTACTGGGATCATACTTGCAAAAATAAATCAATATATAGGATCATTATATAGGAAAACAATTCCAATATACATCTTTAATCTTAATCACTACTTAAAGCACACTACCTAATACAAGTACATACATACACATAATATATATTTAAGTTTATTCATATATAATAATAATGACGAAATGTTTTCTGCATCTTTATTTACAGTAAGACCAGAAACTCAGTTCTGGGGGTTCTGGGGAAGACCTTGGAGGCTGTGCGTCGGTGCTGTTAACGGAGCGACGACTGCATGCACCAATTGGTGCGCATCAAAAGGTTACCCGACAGGAGTCTGTGTGCAAATGTGGCTCGGCACTCGATGCGGCTGCCAATGAAGCAACGGAACGAAACGTGCGTGGATTTCCATTGACTGAATTTGGGGTTAATTGCCTAATCGAAGCCCCAGCTGAAGTACATGTATGTGATTGTGCACTGAACAATCATTGAAATTTGATTGTAAATGAAATTGTTTGGATTGATTTGACCAAAATTAATCATTATGCGAAATCTGTGAATTTTGCAGCAGCGAAGATGAGTCCGGATGACCACTACGGGCAAGCCGAATGCATTGGCTTTACCTTATTCGGCTGGCTGGCGAAACATTTGCCAACCTTAAAATGTTTATAATTCCTAATAAAAAGTTGAAAACATATTCCACGGTTATATTTGAGTGAACTTGGAAACGTTTGCCTCACGTACGAACGAAGTCGAAGGATAAATGACTATCCGTTTCACTTCAGCGAAATTAAAGCATCGAGTACAATGCGCTATAAAACCTTAACGTTTAGAATCACTTTGTTGAACCTCAATCAGTGGCGCAGCGAGGGGGGGGTTTTAGGGGTTCAAACCCCCCCCAAGAGTCAAGTCCTATGACTAGCTCTATACTTTTATTTCTGCTGAAGAGTACAAAACCCCCCCCTCGCTGAGGGGGGGTTATCACGCAAATCATACAGATACACTGCTTGTCATGTGTTTGCTTGATACATTCAGCTAAAGCTTCGCGTACCCGTAAATATGGCTCCGATTTCAGTAAAAGTGATGTTTTCGGTAGCAGAGTAGAAATCGATATCAATGGGGCGCAATGATACGAGTGTTTCGAAAACTATGTTCAACGCGTGCACTTCTTAATCCTATCCTTTAGTTAGATAACTCACGCCATAAGATAAGATTCCCATGAGAAAAATTCGAAAGTGCTGATTTGTTTACTCCTCGAAAAAATACATGCGAACATTCGAGGAGTAATTCGAAACTTGCACCCTGAAAACAGAGATCAAGATTACGTTTGAGGGACAAACAGATAGATAAAACGCTCAGTTAGATCTTTTGCATGTGACTGTTTCAAGGGTGTAAATACAAAGATAGGCTCGTGAGTATTGCTTTCGAGAAATTCACAACAGTTCGAAGGAGAGTTTTGTTTGGATTTCGATTAGATGGACATCCAAAAATTCCTTTCACAGTCCGCTAACAGCTCGAGGCCGCTATCGGAAAAAAAACTTAAGTTAATGGCCATGTGTTTTTTGTGAAATAACCATTATTAGATTCATAAATTAGGATTTTCTTATTTTAGGGCTGTTATCAGAGGACACATCTCAAGATGAGTTTAGCGACAATTGAAAAGCTACTTTTTCCTTTATTAAGCATTCTAGACGATTAAAAGTCTGCACACAGTTGACTCTTTATTACTCGGGATGATAGAAAATATACTGATCTTTATTTTATGATTGCCTGTTAATTTGGTGTATATTTAATAAAAATTTTCGCTAACCGAATTTCCGTAAACATTTGAAAAAGTATTGGAGCAATGAAAGATTTCAGTAAAAATTAATCTGCGATGATATTATTAATAATATACCATTTTCGAAGCAAATCTGTCAGCTCAAAGGTATTGTGCGCGTAAGTTACGCACATATTTATCGGAACTGTGACTTGATGACTTGAATTAAACTTGATAAACTGTGAATTAAATTTTTCAGTTTCCTTTTCGATGCAGCCAATTTTTTCTCTGGTGATAGAATCCCACGAATCTCATAACTTATCCTGTTAACCGCTTGGTCATGCAATGCCCATTCAAAATTTCAATTCATGGAAAATATTTGTTTTCTTTGAACACTCAGTGCGTAAGACTGGGTTTGCATCAGCTCTCTGCTGGTTAAACCACCTATTACTTAGTCTAAATAATTGCAAGTTGACGACTTCATTTTTTTCACCTTGGTATGTGACTTTAATACTGCAAGTTCAATTATAATATCAACTATAATCAAGAGTCTACTGTATTTTTTAATGCAGCCGATTTTTTTATTTTCGGTATGAGACGCATTCAACGAAATACTTAGCTAATACATAAATAACGAAATCAGGCTTAATTGTAAGCCTGGCAGAAAATTTCATCTGATAAAAATGATTTTTTGTTTCTTATACAAACCTTGTGCAATAAGCTGTATATATACTTCATATCATTATTTTTATACATTGATGGCGTTTTCTTGACAGGCGATATTTCAATTAAATTCCAAAATCTGCTGATGATATAGTCAAATAACGAAAGATAATGAAATAAGCATGGGCGCGCCAATGTGGGAGAACAAATGAGCGAATGTTACGTTTTATATCGCTTGCCAAATAACCGTAGCTATTTTTTTCCTTCCCACGCTTTGCAACCTCTTGGAAGAAAGAACTCTCGAGGACTCGGAAAGTTTATATCTAAATTACTAAAAAGCTTCAGCATAGAAAAAATGAGTTTTTAATAGATATTGGACGTATCCAAACCAGAAATCCAAAGAACGCACTTGTTAAGTTTCCAATTGTTCGCTTATGTAAACTACTATCTTGCAAAGTGTAATAAGTTGGCCACATAAGCGTTAAACTCCTCTAGTTTTGAATGTATTTAGTTTTTGAAAGAATTGACATATATTGTAGTAAGTAGCGGGCATGAATATACTAGCCCCTGTAAAGTAGGCATTTTTCGTTTCCTCAGACCCCCCCCATTGGTAAATCCTGGCTGCGCCACTGACCTCAATGATATTATGTTTTAATGGCTATTTACATGTACATAGCCATTAAATGTACATCGTTATGTGACGAATATTTACTTAGTAAAACCTACTTATGTGATTTAGTTAAGTTCTTTTAAACATGGATATTTTTACTTTCTCCCTATACGTAGTATAGAGAAAGTATTGTATTCGCAAAGAAATTTGACCTCCAGATTGCAACGGAATTAGATGTTTTGGGGCCCATAGAGTTCGTTTTCGCTATTTTCCCGAACATGTCTGTGTGTGTGCGTGTCTGTCTGTCTGTGGTTAAAAAAATTGTGGGCGCTCTATCTTAAAAAGTAATTATCCGATCATTTCCAAAATTCATATTTAATATTTTCCTAACAATGCCAAGAGTTGATTAGTTTTTGATGAATACCACTTAACCGAAAGTTGCGGTTTATCCGGAACAAAATTTTGTTTCTTAAATATCTCTGTCAGAATGCAATGTAGGTATATACAATTACATAAAAAAAGTTATAGATAATTTACTTTACTACTAATTTTGTTTGAAATATTTCTTCGTTACACTGATTGTTTAGGAGTTATTCTTGAATGATGGTTAACCAGAAGTTGTTGTTTATCCAGAAATGGAAGTTTTTCGTATATATCTCTGTCAAAATGCAATTTAGGTGTATAAAATTACAAACAAAAATTATAGATAATGTACTTTACTACAACTTTAGTTTGAAACATTTTTCTGTAACACTCATTGTTTTGGAGTTATTTATATATTACCGGCATAGGCTTCTATTTTCAATAAATATGGAGAAAGTCAAGTGTTGGCCACATCAGATTTTTTACATTAATAATTATAACTAGGTAACGAATCTGTATCGATTATACGATATTTTAATTGGTTGTAAATATCAGATTTCGCCCATACAAAGAATAGTATTTTCTCTTCTACTGGATTCTAAATTCGTTCTTCAGGATCACACGTTCCAAAAATTCTTCGTATATTGCCGATTCTGTTGAAGAGGTATTTACACCAGTCATTATATTATGTCGAAAAATAATAACCAATAATTATTAAACGTCGGTTGAATTAATAACCAACTATAATTACATTCTAAATAATATCCAACAATCTTTACATTTCGTCTAAAACATAACCAGCAATCTTTACATTACCTACTATTTCTTTTTCAGTTTTTCTCTTTCAAGAAGATTAACGAATTACACTGTCTATTCTAGCTATAGAAAATATGAATTTTGCGAATGAGTGTGGCAATTCTCATTAAAATTAATTGTTTAGACTTTTTTGCTTAAAATTAACTATATTTACTTGGATCAGTTACAGGAGAGTTTTAATCTTTTTTTCTGCTTTTTGATAAATTGGAAGATTTTTATTGAGTTTTTGGAAAATTGGAATTATATAATAAACATTAAATATATTCAACCGATGCGGTCTTAATGTAGAAGTCAATCTGAAAACCAAAACTCTCTCTTTTTCATTTGTTTTGAAGACACAATGTAATCTAAATATATAAATGGGCCATTCCATGCCAATTCGCCTAGGTGATGTCCATTGAGGTAACCGAATTTTACCAAATTTGGCAGATCGCTTTTATTTAATAACAAAATGAAAACCCCTAAGACGTTTTGTAATTAACGCAATTGTTTAAGGAATATTGCAATTTTTAAAAATTGAAATTTTACAAAAGTGCCTTCGCATTCGAGGCTAAATATCCGGTAATATAGAAGTTAAAAATACACAACATGGCTTAATTTAAAGGTCTTGTGTTAAAAAAGATAATCATAGGAAGTTTTTATAAAATTTAAACAATCTAATAAAGTTTATAACAATTTAAAATTTTCAAACCGATTTTTGACGGCGTGCCTATGCCTTCGATTTTTCTCATTTGTTTATATGTTGTACATACAACCCTCATCTACAATTTAAAAAAAAATTGGTGAGGAAGTGAAAAACTTCGATACTTTCAATTTGTTATTTGTAGGAATGTCACAGCTCGTTGTTCATTAGAATTGATGAAAAATATTTATGATATAGCTGAGCTTATCTCACGTCCAAGAAAGTGTAACAAATACCGTATGTATATTACGATGTAACTCTAATATAGGACTCCTTCCATTACGTCATATTGTAATTTATAAATGGTTGATTAAGGAGCATAACGTATTATAAACTGATTCGAGGCAAGGCACGTAAAGTGAGATGTCGTGTAGTTAAACTTGTGGAGTATTCTACGTTGCAGAAGTAGGAACCTAGATCATGCAATTGCAGACGTTGAATGTAGAAGGTATTTTCTATAAGGAGTAGCTTCACACTTACGTGCCGATAATCACTGATGGTAATCATATATGTTATGCATTTACTGTATATGTATATATTTGGTATTAATGATTACATGTTGTGAGTCTTAGATGATGGTTTTCAGTTGTTAATGTGAAATAATTTCGTTATGGTTTTAAAAATATATACCCCTTAATACAATTTTGATTTTGCAATTTTTCTTTCCTTTAGCTAAAGTGACTAAGTTTATTCTCATTTTGGGTAATTTTTCCGTTTCACGGTGTTTGGGAGAAATTCTATATCTCCTTTACTACTAGAGATACGCATACCATTCTTACACCATATTATAGAGGAAGGATTGCGGCTTATATATATAATGAGCAATCCCTCCTAAGTGCTGCCAAGTCATTTGTTACATAAAAAGGAAATAAAAATTTTCAAATATACATGATATAAATACTTAAAGTCTCAGCATGATAAGAAAAGAGATTAATAATACCATGAAAATCCATCAGCTTAAATACTTATCAAATAAGAAAACTACTTTCTATTCTCTCTTTGAATCAGCGTCTGCCGTGGGTCACGTGGTCTTCGATCCGATGATCAAGAGATATGAAATTCTTAGATTTTAACGATGCCCAACGATAGATCCGACGATAGATTCGATGATAGATTCGGGATATTTAAGATATCCGTCTGTTATCCGGCTATTCACAATTTCAACCTTGTTTTCACTGATACGAATAACAGACTACCAATCCTGCGTGTGTGAAGTATCGCTCTGAGCCTCAATAGGACAGTTTTGGTCCGCCTTCTTGGATGATTCACATATTGTATTACTTCTCTAGACTGTACGACGCAACTTTTTATTCACCGTGTAATTCATTTTGCCCGTTAGGGAGATATAAAAATAAAAACCTATACTACTTTGCCATGTTGGCTACACCTGCACATACAGTGGAGACAATTTAAAAAATTTCTAGTTTATACCGAAAAATCGGTATTTAAACTTTTGAATACCAATATTACAAAATTGTACTTTTGGCTCAAATACCGGTATTCGGTATCCCGGTATACCGGTATTGCAATCCCTAGTTGGTATCCTCCCTCGCTGATCACCCGCCTAAGTCTTTGGTGAAAAATAAATTATATTAATCACCATAAGTAATCCTTAGTGAATGAAGTACCGTGGTAGCGTAAAATCTAAAATATGCTGATGGGAATAGTTATAATATTCGTTATAAAACGCAATATTTTGTATTTATTAGGTAAATCAACCAACATCTGGGTTCGTCCTTGTTTCGATAATTTATCATACCTTACTATTATGTATAGTAATTTAACATTGATTACTACGTCCAAATTAATGTTAAACAATTTTTAATATGTACACCAAATAAAATCGATTGTGGCAGGCTTTACCGTGTGGAAATCCATAACAGAGGATGTTAAGAATAAGGTTTAACAAATACTTTTTTCCACAGATTTATCTGTGGAAAAAAGTATTTGTTAAACCTTATTCTTAACATCCTCTATGTACACCGAATTTAAGTACAGCTACTCAACCTGAATTTGCAATATCAGTCAAATAAATCTAATTATATTAACAGCGAGGTTTAGTGTAAGAAGGAAGAGGAGCTAGAGGTAATTGCTGAGGAAGATTAAGTCACTGGATACATTAATGTATATTCGACTGAGATTTTAATATTACTCAA
Source organism: Sympetrum striolatum (assembly GCA_947579665.1). NCBI lineage: Eukaryota > Metazoa > Arthropoda > Insecta > Odonata > Libellulidae > Sympetrum > Sympetrum striolatum. The sequence goes on along the minus strand of OX388344.1, from coordinate 91,265,748 downwards.
AATATTAATTTAACTATGTTTTTTATTAAATCGATTAGAGAATCTAGGTGGAAATTTTAATAGCTTCCAAATGATCCGAAACTAGAAATTAGTTGACGGCAGATCCCTGAAACTGGATTTAATTATTGGGATAAATTAGTGATTCTGACATTAGCATTTTCCAAGTTTTAGCGATATCTTACTATAAAATATAATTAAATAAAAATAACCGTTTCTCAACGAAAAATTAAGAGCAGCATATTAGCTGCAGAATATAATAATATTGGATGAATATATAACTGACTGGGATATTCATTATGTGTGAAATTAACATAATAAATTTATTTATGTAATTTTTTGTTACAGCGAAATTAGGGAACCTCGTTTTCATTTTGTCCTAGGAGTAGACCACAATATATAAATTTAACTATGCGGTTTAAAATATAAATAACTTTTCTTTATTAAAGCGTAGATAAATCTAAGTAGAATTTGCAATAAGATCAATGAGTATGAGAGGAAAAATCCATAGACAACAAACCCTTAAACTGATTTTGTTTAAGGAGAAACATTTATGATTCGGACATTAGCATTTTCCGAGTATTTGTAAACTTAGGGAAAAATTGAGTTTAGAATGTAATTTACTCTGCTTTTAAAGACAAAAAATCAATATATAATAAATGAGAAATCGTTACAGAAGTTAATGTAATCGGATGAACTTATCTGAAAAATCTAAGGTTTCTTGTAATGAAAGGTTATCATTATCGAGGATATCCGATGTTGCAGGTATTGAAGGAGGAGAAACCATATCAAAATATCTGTCAAATATTATCGACCAAAATTTCCGTTCGTCGGTTCTGTGCATGCAGTGGCGGATCCAGGGGGGGGGGCTATGGGGGCTGTAACCCCCCCCCCCCCAGAAGTCACAGTAAAAAAAGCAAAATATTTCATCAAAACATTGAAATTATATATTAGATATTTACAGTAAAAATTGTTTATCTACAACACTAGATAATAATAAGCATAATTCAAATATGTATACTGAGTTTATTTTATTTTATAAAATTTATTACAAAATGGATAAATAGAAAATGAATCTTTAATCCCAACTCTCAAGCCCCCCCCCCCCCCCCCCCCCACAGCTCGATCCTAGATCCGCCACTCTGTGCATGATTATGGCTAAGTTAAGAATTCTTTAATACCGCAAACGCAAAATGCCAAAGAGTCCATGAGTTTGCATAAACTAAAATGGCTATTGTCTGTATTAAAAGAACAATCGGTTGAGAGATTGATAATAAACAGCGGTAAATATCGTACCTTAATTTATTCTAAAATATTATCGACATTTAAGAAATTTTGGTAATTTTTCCGTTTAAAAATTACCCAAATACGATATCACTAGTCCTACAAATAGTGTGTAGTAACATCCTGCTCTCATAGAATACTAGACAAAGTATGAGACAAATCGGGCTAACGGTACGTGTAACCTCCAATCCAAACATACCAGCAGAATTTCTATATGGATAGATGGATGAATAGGAGATGATAAATAAGCTCACCTTCGTATACCGGCAACTCAATCTTGGCGACGGTTTCTTTCCCGATATTTTCGAATGTTGAAATTCGCGAGTATTTTATTCAAAGATACTTGTACGTACTTTGTTGTAACAAATTTATAGCACTTGTAAGATGCGAATAATGAATAATAATTTCAGTGGAACATTTCTATAGCGATACCATTTGCAGGCACGCCTCCAAAAATTATATTTCCGAATATCGTAATATTCCAATTATTTGGAATATTACGATATTTCATTCCTTCCTACCGCTATGATTCTTGGCGGGTCTTAGCGTATCTCCACAGGTATAAAAAATACTACAGTAGAACCCCGGTAATCCGGACGAATTCAGGCACATAGGCGTCCGGATTAGCGAGGTTTTCAAAAAATAATGTAAAAAACATTTTTCTCAAAAATTATATTGTACAGATAATGCATGTATATTTTACATAAGGTATTACAGCATATAAAGTGAATGAATATTATCAGCGAGCAAAAAAGTCAGTTATTTTCTTTTCCGCGACCGTTCTTATTTTTAAATCAAGTGCGCGGTCTCTATAACGTCTAAAGAGCATCGTTTCATGTGCTTCAAAATTTTGCTCCTCGGCCAACTTTAATGATGTACTGAGTTCCGCCAAAGCCTCAGAATGAGAAATTTTGACGGAGTCTACAGGGTGGTCGTCGTCATCTTCATCATCTTCTGCTCTTACTGTTCTGATAATTTCGTCATCTGTTAAAGCTTCGTTTCGAGCCAAACTGTCGTAAGCCTCAGCAGCCCACCGGAGAGCTTCAGGGTTAGATATTGGGTTCGAATTTTGTAGCTGAGTGACGCAAGCTGAATTTCTTCAGTTTGCACATTTTCTAAAACTTCCGAACCAATTAAATTTGGAAGTAAATTTTTCTACGACTTACTGATCAATAATTTAGACACAGATGCCCAAGAGTTAGCTAGATTGAACACGACATCTTTTAAATTTACCTTTTTCATTGCATTCTCCAAATTTTCATTGTGCACAGGATCGTTAAGAATATTCGTAAGAAGGAACTTAAGATATCTTAACTTAATGCTTTGAATAACATTTTGATCCATGAGTTGGATCAGCGCAGTCGTGTTAGGGCGTAAAAACATTGCGGAAATTTCACCGTCATCAGTGCACAATTCTTCTGCAGAAGGATGGCCAGGACAATTATCAAGCAACAATAAAGCACGTTGTGGTAAATTGACGGATTTCATATGTTGTCGAACTGCTGGAACGAATTCTGTTTTAAACCAATCCAAAAATAATTCTCGTGTGACCCAAGTGTCTTTTTGCTCTCGATCTCTATAGCCCATGCATGGTCATCCTCATTGGACGTCTACCAAAGGGAAGGATTGTTTTTTACGCCTCTTCTCTCATAGCTTTTTAATGAACGTGATGTTTTGAGAAGTGATGATACCCTGCTGCAACTGAGAATTTATTGTCTTTCGAAATTGTTTAGTCTCGCACATATTAAGCATTCCAGTAATGGAAAAATGCTGTCTCAGAAAAGTATCACAACTTAGATGTATTATCACAATAAACGAAATACTTCGCTCTCCATCACATCAGTGTAGCCAATGTAGAAATATTTCAAATAGTCTGTCCACCTCTCGTTTCTTGATACTAATATGCGTGTTTATATGTTCACAAGAAGAAGTTGCGGGTTTGCATAACTCCCAATGGACCGTCCGGATTACCGAGGGTTCCGGATTAGCGAGTGTCCGGATTACCGGGGTTCTACTGTATATGGTATTTCACTGAAAGCTCTCCGTGCAGTAAATGATCTATCTTATGTTTCAAGGCATGCTTTGGATAAGAAAAATTCTCTCTTAACATTCTTCTGCAAACGGAAAAACCATTCTTGGGTAAACACCTATTGCAAATAAAACTATAACTATCATTTGTCGTTCGTTGATTTTGACTTGTTTAATAATTAACTTTGCTTCATTTGAAACAGATTCTAATTTGTACGTTGAAAGTAGCATGAAGAAAAAATTTAATTCTGCTGTATGAAACCGATGGGAAGAGCTGGAAATCTCAGCACAAATGTCTTTGAAACATCACTCGGACCCCCTGACCCTATCTTCGGAGATAGAAAGCTTGTAACGTTGCCGATTTGATAACTATTTTGCTATATTTGGGCTGTATGAATTTCCTCTCTATTTGAATCATTCCCATTGTGTGCAGATTTTGCTGTGATTCTAATTGGCGAGAAAGGTCTTCACCTAGTATGTATGAAAACAACATTAGGACTCCCCATTCTCTTTCCCGCCATGAGAGGACTGCCGCACTTGCTTACAGTCTAAAACCGGCCCAGGCAAAACAGAGGAAGAATATAGAGAGAAATAAGGTAAAATTGTCGACTGTTTGGGAAAAAATCTATTTCTCCCGGACTTATTTTATCAGAAATAAAATGTAGCACGTTTAAAAACGAGTTAAAATTTGATGTGTGCCATTAGAATAACCCCCAGGATAAGATTTTATTCGCCCAAGTCCTAGTAAAGTTCAGAATCTTGTCGCTTGAGGCCTTGAACCCCTTGAACATAACAGTGGAACCTCCTTCCGCCGCAAGTTTTGTAAATAGAGAGCCTTGCTTCCAACTTACGCTGTGACTCCTCACTCAACGTAGCTCCAGCATGAAAGGAGAACTCCTCCTTCTTCCATGGCTCCAGCCAGAGACGCGGCATCTGTCATCGGGGTGGAACAGCTGATAAGCAATGACCTTAAATCTGACTCGTGGAAGAACCGGGAGCTTCCGTGAAGGCGTGGGTGGGCACGCCTTGAGCGATAGGGTTTCTCATCGGAATGGAAAGAGCTGCCCTTCATCACGTTTTACTCTAAGGTTTGGATTATTAATCTCTTCATATGATATAGTATTATATATCTTCCCTTAGATTGTATTTGTCATTTAGTAAATACATATTTTAACCCATTCTTTCATATACTGAATATTAGAAATCGCTAGACGCTATGCTAACGATTGTAGCAACTGGCAGCAGTCGTTATTCTAAAAGTTTTAAATACACCTTCACAGAGCTCATCCCTTTGGATGTTTACTTCAGTTCAATCAATTGTATGAATTAATGTATCGGTAATCTTTAGAATCGAAATTTGCATAACACAGAGAAAGCAGTCACTTGAAACGTTCCCTGAAATAGAATATCGTAGTGATTCTTTCAGCTGTAAATTATATTCTCTTGTTAATGCTCTGAAAAACTCGCAATTAAGCCCATTTCAGATATTCTTAGCTCATTGCTGATCCAAAACATCTTGGGCCTTAGAAAACTGAAAGGAAGCATTCACTATTACTTTTTGTTGCGAATCTTCTAAATATTTTAATATTCCTTAAATTACCAACGCATTGTCATTTAGGATAGCAATGTGGAGTGAGATAAGACAGAAGTCAGTATACAGTAGCCAATCCAAAGTACCTTGATAAAGTTTTTTTGACGTCAAATGATTATATATTAAGTATTGTTGTTCACTGTGTTTTTTTATTCTTAATTATGTTTGTTAACCACTCATTCCAGTCCAAAACCTCCAGTCCAGCAATGCAGCCAGTCAGACTCACAGTCATTCTTTGCTTTCTGCATGCCACCAGTGGAGGAAGGATCTTAGCGATCCTTCCCTCACTATCTTCTAGTCATCAAATGTGGAACCGAGCACTTATCAAGGAATTACACTCAAGAGGACACGAAATCACCGTTTTGAGTCCAAATAAGGGAAATGAGGAGGAGTTAAAAACCAAAGAAATACTCATTGAGGTAATCTAAGTCAGAATCATAGTGTGTTGATAATATTGAAACATTTTCTAATGCCCAAATAATTCATGAAAACTTGCGTTCTCTGCATAGGACACACATAAAATGGTCAATATAGAGTTTCTTGATGAAGAGCTGGCTGAAAAGAGCTACTATGGAATCATGTCTGAGCTTTGGGATCGCAGTATCAGAATATGCAGCTATCAGCTACAGACAAAAGGAGCACTTGCTCTATTGAACATGCCGTCAGATTCATTTGATCTCATTTTAATTGAAACCATACTAAATGATTGCTTCAACTTGTATCTTCATCACTTTGGTGGAGGGACCAGGGTAATGTTATTGAGGCAATGATTGTCTTTTGATTATTTTACTAGCCATTGACTAAATTCTATGATTTGTCTAACTTTGAAGTTATTGCTCTGTTAACAGATTCCAGTGGTGGGTTTGACTGCAATTGGTACTGGACCTTGGACTGATAAAATCTCAGGGAGCAGAGCCCTGCCATCTGTAAATCCTCTGCCCATTTTGCCTTATTCCACACGGATGTCAATGTGGCAGAGATTCCATAATGCTTTGTTAAATGTGGCTATATCAGCGGGTATGTCAACTTATTACTTTCCTGGTCATCAAAGGATAGCAAGCGAAGTATTTGGTAAGTATTGACTTGTTTTTGTTATTATTTGAGTTCTATTATATACATACAATTTTAGTGTAAATAAGTAAATACAATCATGTGTAAAAATCTTTGGCAAGTTATAGTATTCGTATGAATTAAAAGTTATTTTCTGGAACTTTAATGGTATCATTTCATTATTCTTTTATGGAAGGAATCAATGCAAAGTAATTGAAAAAGAATGCCATTTAATTCCTTGTTATGGAGAATGAACGTAATTCTTTTCTAGCTAATTATACTGTAAACTTATCACCAAAAAATGTAAAGTTGTGTATTAGTCAACAAAAAGATTCAATTTTAAAATTAAAAACAAAGTTAAAATTTGTTTAAATATGTGCATTAATACTACATGTATATTTTGATACAAATGTACTTTCAAAAAGAGCATATGATTTATATTCTATCATTTGCTGGCTGTTTCTCTTCACCACTTCCAATCTAATCACAGGATAATTTTTAAAGGAAAACCTCTGCCTCCACTGGCTGAACTGGGAAGCAACATAAGTGTTATTCTTGCCAATAACCATTTTAGTGTTTATGAACCGCTACCATCTGTACCTGGAATAATTGAAGTTGCTGGAATGCATTGCTTGCCTGGTAAACCCCTCCCAACGGTATGTATGTATGTATGCTTGAGTTGAAGACCAATTTTATATCTTAATATTTTATCAAAATCAATTAGAACAGAGCTAGATAATTAGGGTCTTCAATAGTTAATCATGATCCCTATTTATTAACCAGTCTAGGTATTTTATATCAGATAGATTTGCTTAAATTTTAGTTATATTACATTATTCTTGGGAAACTCGACCACAAAAATCATTCTATCAATTGTTTGAGAATGCTCTTTAGTTTTTCTTTGGAATGGCTTGTTTGAAATAGATTTTCAGTATTGCAAACATGGTATTAATTTTCTCTGGTTTTTCATTTTACAAATTTATTTCTTATTATATATTATCCTTTCTGAAAGAAGTGGTGGTCTCCAGATTTTAACGAAGAAATTCGTCTAATAAAATTTTGTTCTGATTTAAAAAATATTGTATGTCAAAAAACTCAAAATTTTTAAAATATTAAAATAAAATTAATAGAAGAAACATGACTGTCGCAGGATTGGAATTAGCTTGACTGTGCTCCTATTCATAACTGCGGTTACTGTTATCAATAACAGCTAGGAGTACATTCAAGGTTATTCTAATCTAAAAATACAGTTGCAAATTTTTATGGAAGTTCACTTGTGCTAAATTTATGCATGCTATTCATTTATAAAATATACTTACGATAGGGAGATTTAGAAATTGCTATTTAGTACCAAGTGTGAAAGTTTTAATTTAGTGTTTCTTTGCTGGAGATGTACTATGCTGAAAATCTTGTTACAGTGATAGATGAAGCTCCTTATTAGATATGAATATATAAGATATAAATTGTATTTTTTGATACTAATATTGAGATCATTCAGTTATAATGTATAATTTAATTTTGCAAAAGAAACATTCTACTGGTTATCATAGTGACTCTGCATTCAATACTTGTTGAGGGACTTCTGAAAGATTCTAGCATCAAATATTTAATCATTAAGATAGGAAAATAACTCTAATTATTTGTAGGGTGTTGTCATTTATAAATAAGAATAATTTAAAACATTTTAACCTATGGTTCTTAACGTAGCTAACAGATATACATAAAAGCACCCATTAAATACAATGTACTTGCTTAGTAATATGTATCAAAGTAGCAACATATATAATTAATTTGGTAAATCTATATTCATAAAAGCTGTGCATAAGGTGTAGACAATTACTATCGGAAAAATATGGCTTGAGTACTGTTTTTTATCAATAATAAATTGTCTGTAATCAGTTGTTATATTATGGTCCATAAATTTCAGCTTATTTATCAATTGAAATTAATCTTTTGATGAAAAAGAAATCTTAATTTTCTAAACAATATTCTTTCCTTGGAATTTATGTTTTGACATCAGATTAAAACATTTGTAAGAAATAGGTTTCATTTTACAGTTGTGTAGCACTTTAAATTTAAGTTGTTTATTTATTAAGAAGTGTTTGAATTCTCCTTAGAAATGTTTGTTTACTTAGCCTTAGATATGGCAGTACAATGTGGAGAGGCCTTGGAACCTCAAGGGTCTCTAGAGCAAGAGTGGCTTTTATTGGATGCATTGTATCTTATTTTGCTGCATGGATTAGAAATTGTTAAACATTTATTTAAACAACTATTGTTGGCTTAACCTTGCAGTAAGGATTTCCTGAGTAGCAAAAACTCTTGCAGAAACGATTACTTCTGCACCTATAGAAAACATTTACTAAGGTCCTTGATAATAGTATTGCCTCATATTTGACAAAAGTTTTTGTAAATCAGTGCCTTTCTTACCACAGTTTGCTGAAGTTCATCTTATTGGTCTACTGATATTCAACTTTAATAATTTTTCAGTCAGAAAATTGTTTTATAGAAGAGAGAAATATTTATAAATCTGGGTAATGTTGGAAAATACTAATAGTTGACAGAAATGCAGAGGAAATTGTGTTTTGCTACATTTGACTCTTAGGTGTAAAAAGAAATTGCAATATTTTATGTAGTCACTTTTCTTATTTTGATTAAAACAAGTTCTTTTTGTTTTTTATGCTATTTTCAGAATGTGCTCAAATTTGTGAATGGCGCCACTGATGGGATCATATATTTAAGTTTTGGGTCTGCCTTGCATAGCCATAACATTTCTAAAGAGAAGCTGCAATATATCATGGATGCTCTTTCATCTCTTGGACCAAAAATTAGAATTCTTTGGAAGTATGAATCCAGCACAATTCTTGAAGGCTTACCCAAAAATGTCTTAGTTCAGAAATGGTTTCCTCAACAGGACATCCTGGGTAAATATCAACATTTAGGTTTCATTTTACCATTAGCCGTAAAACTGTCTCATTTTTTATTAACATTGAAGTTGTATTGGAAGCCTGGAAAATGTTTATACAGATATTATTTATTTAATGATTGTACTTTTTTATTTATAATTTTTTCAGCTATTTTTCCAAGTCAATTGAATCATCTAACTAGCTAAAAACTAGCTAGAAGAGTATTATAGTTGGTTCTCATATTCCCTCCAAAAATAACTTGGGTGAAAAGAAAGTTACTATGAGTGTTCAGATAGCAAAGCTGTGGCAGACTTGCTAATCGAGAATGTAGTTTGTGTCAGACGGTCAATTGCAGGTTCGAAAATAACTTTCTAACTACCATTCTAGACGAAAACGGGTTTATTGCGTAACAACATCTTCACCACTCAACGTAGAGCAACAGACAGCGAGAGAAAAAACGTGCTTACACTATTCCCGCGCAAAAGAACAAAAGAGAAACGAAAATACAAGTAACACCCTAGATGTCAGCCATATCGCCGCAGAGGAAATTTGAGTTAAGGACAACACATTCTAACAGTTTGCTTATCAATGACATTTGTTAGTTAAAAAATCTGATGTGGCCAGCACATGACTTTCTCCATATATATAAGATGTAAATATTTATCTACCGCAATAATTTCGAACTCTATATTCCATCTAAACTTGGAATTTGAGTTATTAATATTATATATTATCTTTGATGCCAAAAACATGACAAATAATTTTTACGGGACATGATCGATGAAAAACGATGAAATTGGCCTTTCGCCCATAGAGCCCAGAGCGCCCACAAAGTACATAATCAGCAACTTCCGGTTTATCAGTATTTCATGAATAACTCCTACACAATCAGTGATACAAAAATATGTTTCAACCAAAAGTTATAGTACATTACATTTTCTAAAACTTTTACAAATAATAGTATATACCTAAATACCATATTTATGGAGATATCTTGAAAACCGGAAATGAATTTTGAAGAATTAAGCTCAACTTCCGGTTGACCGATTCACTCCAAAAACTAATCAACTCTAACGACACAAACCAAAATACTATATATGAAATTTGGTGTTGATCCGAAAAACAGTTTTCATGTTAGATCGCCCACAAAGTACATAATCATCTTCTTCCGGTTTATCAGTATTTCACGAATAACTCCTAATCAACCGGTGATACAAAAATATGTTAAATACAAAAGTTATAGTAAATTATACTAACTAAAACTTTTATAAGTAATACAATAGACGTATATATCATATTTATGGAGATATTTTGAAAACCGGAAATGAGCTTTAATGAATAAAGCTCGACTTCCGGTTAACGGATTTACTCCAAAAACTAATCAACTCTGACAGCACACACAACATTACTATATATGAAGTTTGGTATTGATACGACTTTTAGTTTTCGAGTTAGAACGCCCATTATCACACACACACATACACACACACACACTCACACACACACACTCACACACACACACACACACACACACACATACACACAGACATCATTCAGAAAATGGTCAAAACGTGTTCTAGGGACCCCAAAACGTGTATTTCCGTTGAAATCTCGAAGTCGAATTTTTTCATGAAAACAATACTTTCTCTATACTTCGTATATGGAGAAAGTAAAAAAATGCTCAAGTAGATTCTTCAGCTTCACTTCATTTATCATCTTGTGCAATATTTCAAAGGTGATTATAAAAATTATAGCCAATGGCTATAATTTCATCATCACCTTTGCCCACTTGGCTAAAATTTGGCAGCATATCAGAATGTGCTTGGTAGCCACTGAGGCTAAGCTTTGAGGAAATCCTGTTTATAACTTACATTGGCCTTAGAGTAGTAGCAGTAGTTGTAAAACTTGTTGAAAGCACTGGGACTGATAATACCATATTGCGCATTGGGAAATTGGTACCACTTTCATAAAAGCCAAATGCACTATCCACATGGCTTCCAATGAGGAAATTCTATTGGTTTTAGAACTACTTCATTACAAAATTCATTGGATTGTATCATTACCGATATTAATAACTATATTATCATTGTTTTTGAAGTACAATTATAAATATTATCTTTTATTTATTAAATTGGACTGGGTATAATCAACATAGTTTTCCTTTACTTGGTGTAACAGCATAAGGAAATAAATAAAATTACTAAGTAGTTTCCATATGAAATTTACTAATGGTCGACTTTGAATCTTGCAGTTACTTATCAGGTATGGTACCCTTTATTGGTTGGATTGTTAGGTATATTTTAGTTAAGTGAAATGACAGACACTTTCATGTATAGTATACAACCATACTTATACCAGAATTAAACCAATATCCATAAACAAACTGTCAGCAAAAGACTAATACTAACATATAAGGATATGTTTATGTAATATAATTATGAAATGGTTATGATACATGTAACTGGAATGGGTCATATATCTATTTATGTATGTATGGAAAGTATCATGTGATGGAATTCAAATACAATGAAGATTGAATATTTGAAAGTGTTCAATATTTTACTTGACTTACCCTCTTATATTTTTCCATTGTAATCCATTCACATGTATTATTTGACAGGCCATCCTAAAACATTGATGTTTATCACTCATGGTGGATTACTGAGTATGCAGGAGGCTATCTTTCATGGGATTCCAGTTGTAGGGATTCCATTTACTGGCTATCAGGATAGATATGTCAAATCTTTGGTGTCCTCTGGAGTAGCTGTTCATTTAGATTTTACCTCTCTAACAAAAGAAACATTAGTCAATGCAGTACAAACAATTCTCACAGATAACAGGTAATTTATATTCTTTCAGATATTACTGAACTGTTGAAAAATACAAGTGTTTACTAAATAGTTGTGCATATAACCATGGCTATTTTCTCCTTCAGTAGTTCTGTTTTCCAGATTTAGTTATCTTAATCGTTTAAGTAGTATCAATCAATCATTTTATTTCTTTTAATCTAATTAAATCAAAATAAATTGTTATTTTGCAATATATGTTAGTTATACAGGCAAGAAATTGAATTGAACATATCACTAATGTTTTTAAAATCACTAGCTAACTTGTCCTGTTACTTTTATATATAAAATCCACAAGCCATCTAAATCCACAAAATTTGCTAGAATTTTGTGTTTTGCATATCTGTGCTATTCTGAATAAAATTTAACTTTGCCCTTATCTTTGAACTCATTCTGATCTGATTATAGAAATAATACCAATGACAAAATATCTGTGTTTCATCTTAAAAATTCATGGGCTTGTGAAAATATAAGAAACTTTGTTTCAGGTTCCGCAGAAAAATGCACAAGTTATCCAGTATATTTCGGGACCAGCCTGATCATCCTTTAGACAGAGCAGTGTTTTGGACAGAATATTCTCTTAGGCATGGTACTGGTCGTGTAGAGCACATTCGATCAGCTACTGCTGATCTTAGTTGGTTTGCATATTATATGATAGATATAATAACGGTACTGACATTATTTACCCTTATTACTCTTGCAGTTCTCTGTTATGCTTACCTGAAGTTGACAATGATTTTTAATTTCCAAGATAAAGCAGGAGTAAAGTATAAAACTTTAAAGAAGAAAAAATAATTTTAGGAGAAGTCCCTCATATTTTTTTCCAAAGAGAGAAGCTGGTCTGATTTAAAGATGAATCAATTACTTAATTTTGGATACTTAAGTTAGTCTGATGGATCTTTTCTTAAATGAGAATATCTCCAGCAAATATCGTTACAAAAGATGGGTCATTGTCAATTTTAATTGGTCTTAAATTTGCTTGGATACTGATTATTAAATCGACGAAGCAGTCTCTGTTAAAAACTAAAACATGATAAAATCTCCTTAACTAAATCAGCTCCTTCAAGGTATCTCTTTGCTGAAATGAACTGTATTTGACAGTATTACAGTGTATTTTACGTAATTTTTTCGCAGAGGTCCTTGAAAAAATGGTATGCTGAGAAAGTAGGAGCATTAACAAGGTTAGATCAGAGGTGGGGAATCTACAGCCTGAATGCTGTTACTGCCATTTTAAAATGTTTATTAGGATCTTTTAGTCTTTTCCTGCAGCAAATGCCTTTACCTCTTATAATTTTGATTTTAAACTAATTGAATGTAGAAAACACAGAACTGAAGAGCATCCAGGTGATTTTGAATGCAGACTATCATATGCAGCCGATTAGTTAATGTGACTCTATGATGGATAGAAGTTCTCCACTCATGGGTTAGATATGATCTATGTAAGGCCTTATTAGAACTCATTCCATAATATTATTAAATTACCAGTGATATTTTTCAATATTTTATTCCTCACTTTTTTATATTCTTGTACTTTTATAAAGAGGAGAGTTTTTGCAATCTGTTGTTGTGTTGGTACTTTGTTTGGCCACAATGAAATGAATTTTGCCATCTTGAATTCTTTACTTTGTAAAGAAATAAATATATATGAAAAAATCATTTAATTTATTCAGTTTGGAAAACAGTAATGTTAAGGCTGATTTGAATTATAAAGCAGAGTAAGACAAAAGTAAGTTAATGATAGTTAATAGTTTATTATAATGACAATCAATAACTTAAAATTTTTATTCATATATATAATATACATTTCATCATCTATTAAATATAGATGCTTCTCCGGATTCATTCAAGGATATAGATAGATAGATAGATAGGATACTAATTCACAGCCTAAACTAGAAGCGTCATCAACTTGAAATTTTTACGACGTATTGGCCATAACGTGTAACCACCAGAAAAATTGCGATTTTGAACCTCAGTGTCATGGGTTCGATTCCAGAGGGCTCCAAAGTCCCGATTTTTTCCATTTAAATGCATTGCTTTTATTTTAGGGAATTTTTAAAACATACTTCCCAGATAGGTAGGGACTTAAAACTCAAGGAGCCGATAGATATGGTCAGGATCTATCGAAACCACTAATGACTTTTACAGAAAATATCCTGGGTTCGATGCTAAGTCGGGACAAAAATCGGCCGTTTAAAATGCATTGTGGCGATTTTTAAGATTTGTTTTGGACCACTTCCCGATGGCATGGAAACTCGAAATTCGGCATGGAGTTGTAGATCATAAATATATTTCATAGTCAAATTTTACATATTCCCTGATGGTCCTTGGTTCGATCCCAGAGAGCCATTCACATTCCAATTAGCATTTCTTATGGAGATAACGGAAACAAATTTTAGGTACTTCCCGGTATGCTATCCACTTCAAACTTTGCATAAAATAAGATCAAGCCCTTAAAAATCAAACTGTGGATATACAGCTTACAATAGATCCTGGGTTCGACACCAGGCGTCTCTAAAATCAGTAACTGATCCGATTTTTAAGAATTATTTTGAACCCGTTCCCTTTACTATTAAAACTTGAAATTCGGCATATAGATAGAGATTATAGATGCATTTCAAAAACATATTTTAGAATTCCAAGATCGTCCTTGGTTCGGATTCAGAGAGCCATTTACAATCGTGAAAAGTAGAACGTAGTTTGAGGCAGTTGCAGAAAATATTTAAACTTGAATTTTCACACATACTTATAAATGGTGATCTTCCGTTGTACTGCATAGAAACTTCACCAGAAAGACGATTACATGGCTGCGAATTTTAAGAATATTTTCAATCGTTTTTTTTTTCTTTTGTGCACTGTCCCGATGTAATGCCAACATGAAATTAGTGTTGTCGATCTGCTTGCAGTATGCAAGCTACATTTTACTCGTATATTATATACATAGGCATACATACATATACATTATATACATTACATAGACAGAAGGCCACTTTAGAGGCAAAAAAAGACATATTTTGTAAAGTTTTCATCAAAGCAATGAATTTTATCAAAATTATAAAAGAAAGTTATTATTATACAATTGATAGATTTATTAAAAATAATTTTTTAATGTGATATTTATCAAAATAGAAACTACATAGCATTTTTCTGACGACATCTTTATTCCCTGGGGGTAAAATGTGGACCAGCAGCATTTAACATTTTTAAAGTAGGATGTAAAACAAAAATGCTTTTGATTATTTATAAGAATAGCTATCGAACTATGTACACATTTTTTAGACGTATTATTTTTGCAATAATTGCGTAGTTCTGAAAGTCTAAAATCAACAGAAAATTACTTATAATGAATGAACCATGGAATATAATAAAGGCATTTTGCATTGTTCTGTGGACCAAGTACTTTTGGATGTAAAATTAAATTTTGAAGTCAATTGGTCAAGATTTTCTTGAGTTATGAGTCTGCCCAACTCAAAAACTTTGGTATGGAGATACACAGATTTAAAGTTGTTAGTAGTATATTAAATATTGTAGTTCAAATTTGTGTAATAGTCAATTTTTGATGCCTGCACCATACAATTGGCCTTATGGATTAATTTTCTGCTCCTGTGTTTCTGTTCTGAGTGATTTTAAGCTGATCTCCGACTGTTTTACAGCTTCAGACAGTGATATATCTGCAAGATTAATACACCTTGTCTCCACTTCCAGTCACTGATTTTAGCAGTTTGCGCCGAGGACCATAAGGGAAACATTACACTGCATACATGAAAAGCATTTATGACCTCTTTTTGCATGCCAGGTTTTATGTTTCTATTTTATTAGGAAGAGATTGGAAAAATCTTAAAAATCGCTGCAATGCATTTCCAAGGGGAGAATCTTGCATGCACCAGGCTGCACACCTATGCTTATTTGGTGACATTTGTACCACTTATACTATAGAAGAAAACGTCATCTACTGCCTCCGTGATTTTGAATTCTTCATTCTACAGGGAAGTGCCTTAAAAAGATTTTCAAAAATTTACACAAATATTGGGGCCTTCTAATTTTGTTGTGGGAGTTGCTTTATGGAACTGGCTTTCTCCTGAGCACTTTAGGCTATGATTACGGTCATGGGCAAGGGATAAAGGTGGTATTTTTATCATTGGCACCCTCAATAGCAAAATCCTACACACGCCTACAGCTATGCCATTGTGCTAACTTTATCCTACATAGTGCCAATAATAAGAAAAGATCAGATACAGGATGATCAATATTGGCCTGACAAATTTGAGGAATTGGCTATCCAAATCAAGTTAGTTGAATTAATTGTGGCCTTTTCCTCACCTCTTTGAACTAACAACGGCAATACTTCATTTATCAATTTCATTCATCTACAACAGTGAAAATTCAATGGAAAACAATCTTCATCGTAAATATGAAAACATTTTTTATTGTTGTTTAATTATTTTCAAATTTTTATTTAGTTAACAGAGATGATTTAACAAGAAATGAAAAATAGGCATTGGACTCGAACCCAGGTCTTATATTTATTTATCTAATTGGCTTCCTTAACCATGGTTGGCCAGCTTCCATTGGGGGTCCAACTGCAAATTTATACCAGGACTCATTCTATGCTTCCTCTACCTAGTTGATAAATACGAGGCTTGTCCAGAAAGTAAGTGTACTGAATTTTTGAAGGTTACAAAAAGTTTTATTTGAACAAAAAAATTACCTGGTTACATTAGTACATATTTAAGCTATTATTCGACATAGTCACCATTCCTCTCAATACAAATGGTGAACCGGGGTATTAATTTTTTGATGCCTTCCTCAAAGTAGTTTCCCGCCAAACCCTTCGTCTACTTCTCCACCTCCCCCTTCACCTCCTCATTGGTCGAAAATCATTTTCCACCCATATGCAGCTTCAGGGAGGTTAAAAGATAGTATCTGATGGTGCTAGGTGAGGGGAATACGCGGGATGGTTCAGGACATCCCATTTAAACGAGGCGAGCAGTTCCTTCGCCCAGCCCGGCCTCCACTCGATTCAACTTGAGTTGGTCTGTCAGCTGTTTTGGGACCCACCTTGCAGACAGTTTCCGATATTCGAGGGTTTCTGTGATGGTTTTGTGTAGCAGAGATCTGGAGATTTGTGGAAACATAGCAGAAAGTTCATCCACGGTCAATCTGCGATCGTCCCGGAGCGCATTTCCGATTTTTTTCCAAAATATCGTCAGTCACAATTGAAGGTCTTCCGCTCCTCTGATCATCATGCACAGACGTACGACCGTTTTTAAACTAGCGACACCACTTGAACCCACTAGTACGATTCATAGCTTTATCACCATATGCAGTTTTTACCTCATTATAAACCTCAAATGGAGTTTTTCCCTTCCAAGCAAGGTAACATATGACTCCGCGTATTTCGCACTTGGCGGTAGATTGGGTTGACATTTTTCACGAAACTTATTGTCGCGTCGACAGTTCTAAACGTACTGACATTAAATCAGTCTTGTTGTGGAGAGGAGGAATCAGGCTACACGGCAGAGTATCCAACATGCCAAAAATAAAATCCCTCCAGCAGTGAGAGCGTCAGTACACTTACTTTCTGGACATCCCTCGTAAATGAAAAATCAAAGCAAAATATTTGAATTCACATAGTGCTTTGCTGAGATATTGCGTGATATGTAGCGTAACAGCCAAATTACCTTTACAGAATGTTGGGCCAAAAAACTGGGCCTGGAAGCTAAGCTTCTGCAGAACTCCCTCTTGGACAGCATTGTCCTTATTTATAACTTAACAGTGAAAATATATATGCAATTTAAGCGCAGTCTGATGACATTGTATAAACTCTTCCGATAAAAAAATTCATCATTTTAACTTAATAGTAATCTCTGCATTTCCTATTATTGGTTGATTTCCTTGCAGGCTAGTCTTTTTACGAAGCTGTACGCCATAGATCATAATCTGCATCTATTCCCTAACAAAGTAAGTGAATTTTGTATTAAATACACTTATTTTCCTTTGATACAGGTTTCATGGACTGACTGAAGAAATATTTAACCCATTAATCTCTGGGTATAAAATATTTTCTCAAATAACAGAAGGAAAAGTTTTTTTTTTCATTTTATTACTAGTAAAAATTCCAGAAACGGCACTTATCAGATAAAACTCATGATATACAGAATGAAAAATTATTTTCTCTTGACCTTTCTATTACATATTTTTGAGGCAATCAAATTTTTTATTTGTCTAAATAATACAAGTATTATTATTGCCAAAGTAGAAATTGTTAAGAAAGTACAGAGCAATATAAAAAATAAAACGTCGAGTAAGAAGTATTGAATCCAATTCAGATCAAGTCCAGCTGGTTTCAGGCTCTGAATGCGACTTTCATTTTGTCTTATCAGGAACTCAGTCCAAAAGATAGCACGTTCCAATGGAGTCTGAGGTTGATCTCGGAGTATTCCAGATATTTTATGAACATTGTGAAGATATCTAGTGAATAAGAACAATCATTTAATATTTCATAATTTAATCTTTTGGCATTATTTTATGAAGAAATATTTTTTGTTAGCCATTGTAATGAGATGCAGTTAGCATAATACTTGAAAGCCAATGAATTTATTTGCTGTTAAAATAATTTGACCATCATATCCTTCTATGCTAAGAGTAATAGTACATCTGTTAAAGTTTAGATTAAGTTTACAATAATCTTACTTTGGAGTAT
The DNA here is from genome assembly GCA_947579665.1 of Sympetrum striolatum. Taxonomy (NCBI): domain Eukaryota; kingdom Metazoa; phylum Arthropoda; class Insecta; order Odonata; family Libellulidae; genus Sympetrum; species Sympetrum striolatum. The sequence continues at coordinate 91,247,346 of OX388344.1, read as the reverse complement.
CGAAGACTTGTAAAATTGTTTTAACGAAAGAGTCCTTAGTCATGGTTTGCAAGTTGACTTCTTGAGCCACTTCCATCTCCACCAGTCTCCTCACATTGGTATGTTGATCAGCAAAAAATGGCATTCCTATTATTGGCACACCGTGATAAATTGATTCTTGCGAACTCAAAAGACCTCCATGGCTAATGAATAATTTAACTTTATGGTGGCCTGTTAAAAAGAGAGTAAACAGATTATTTAATTTTAATTTAGCTGTATAATCTAATTACATTTTTCAAATTTAAATATTTCGATGAAAAGTAGATTTCATGGTTTCAAAAATTATTTCTAACGGTTAACTTACCAAGAACATCTTGTTGTGGAAGCCACTTTTTCATGAGCACGTTTGGTGGAATGTTATCTATGTGGACCTTTGGATCAATTTTCCATAGAATGCGGATATTTGGTCCGAGTTCAGAGAATGCTCTTAGTATAACTTGCAGTTTTTCCTTCGGTAATAGCTCACTTTGAACATTTCCTCCAAGACTAAAATATATTGCTCCTAACTCGGATTTGTTCAAGAATGAATCAATTTCCTGCAAATATGTATTTTCAGTTTATTATTCTCTCTATGTCAGGTGAAACTAAATTTTTGAATTCTTAGGTCATTATTAATTCCAATTAATTAGTCTGTTGAATAACAACATTTTAAGGTTATCTTACTTGATGTTTCAAATTGCCTTTCACGATCAGAGCTACCAATAGCAACAAATTCTGAATCTGTCTTGACTAAAATCAACTGAATATTACCGTAGAGGTCTACAGATTAGGCAGCATAAGAATATATTGAAGTATGAATGTTTAATTAGAAATACAGTAGATGTCCATTATAACAAGAGTTGCATTGTAGCAAGTGATTTTTTGGCCATGGTCCATCTCTGGCGAAAAGGATAAGGAGTTATGTCCATTATAACGAGTGGTTATTTCTGAAGTATCGTTATATTGAGTGCCATGCTTGTCTTGCAGGAGGCACATCTCGGAATCTTCAATTGACATGAGAGACAAAGTCCAACTAGCAAACAGTAATCAGAGGAGCTATCTCTTCAAAGAAAAGAAAATATTAAATGCAAAAATTATCGATACCTAATTCATGCATTTGTTTCCCTAAACTCTCCACATCCTTCCTCGGCAAAAATGCTTCAGGGACCTTTGATTAAAGCCTTCTCACAGGTTTCACTTTCTCCTTTATCCCTCCATACATCTTAACCCCTCGTTTCTTTTTGTCAACAGCCCCTCTAGTCACCACCAGAATTTTAAACAGAATATTGGCATTCACCAGGGATTTCTTACCAATACCAATCCAATGGGATTTGTTATCATTCAAAACTTAGCACCAAATCATCTGATGGGTGGGAATATTGGAGATAAAAGCAGTGGTGATTCTGATCCCTAGGATAACTTTTCCTCCTCCCTCGCAATGCAGTCATTGCTTATGAAGTGTGTGAATAAAAAATATCACGAGAAAGCTATTTGATATGAAGTATTTTCCACATAATAGAAATCGCTCTTTCATTAGTCGATCATTAAACCTGAGTCTGTGCAGCACTTTGGTTATGGTAATGAATCATTAAAATAATATTTTTTATGCAAACACTTTTTTTACATGCATTCTGAATCATTTGCATAAGAATTAAAAACCCTACTGTTTCATTCTGAGGATGGACATTTAGTATTAGAAATTTGCAATTGTTGTACACAATGCAGTTATTGAGATTGGATCCATCTTGCATTTTTGCTGCAAAATGTGAATGAAGAAATTTTATCTATCTTGTTGCTACTCTTCTTTTCTAAAATTTGGCATTATTTTTTTTCTGGTTGTTAATCGGGTTATTAGCTTTAAATTCTAGAATAATCAATGAATGGTGAATACCATATATACCCCTGTATTGGCAGATGTGCTATTTCAATGCAATTACCAAAGGTAGTGTATTTGGAGGAGAACAGTGCATTCCTCCTACTTCCACGACTCCTGGCAAATGGGCTTGAGGACCATTGATGAGGTAATGGCTGTTAACCAAGAAGATACTAATATTGGAACCAAGCTCTTCAAGAGGTGGGAGGGGCTTGCCTGAAAGTGGAAGAGACAAAGTAATTTTTTGTAATAACAAATATTGCTTTTAGTTCAATTGCATCCCATAACTTAAATATATTCTGATTTGCATGGATGGTTTTTCAAAGGGGTTGAATATTAAAACAGTTCATTATATCCAAGAGATGAACAGAAATGAAATTAATGGCTTCAGTGAGACTTGAACTCTGGACTTTTACTTTTATGGCAGGTTTTCTAACTACATAAACCGCCATATCTAATTTAATATACTCTATTTGCTTAGCTAAAATATCATTTTGGAAAAAATGAGGTAGTGTAGTAGTTAAAACATCTGAAAATGTGGTTTGAGTGCCAGTCTTATTAATATTTTTCACATCCTTATATCTTTGGGTTTTAAGGTGCCTTAAAATACGAGTACATGCAAAGTTATTTCCTTTCTCTTATCCTTGGTTCTTCACAAGCCTTCCAAATGATTTATTTAATTTTAATGAAAAAATAATGTTCAAACTTTTTGGTTGAAGTAAATAAAATCTAAAAAAAGACCTTATGATAAATTAAATGTTTATGTAAAATTGCTTGGAAGCTTCCAATCAGAGGTTTCTTCCGAATATATATATATTAAGTCAAAAAGTTTATTATCACCAACTTTCAATCTTCTGGATATTCAGAATGTTTGTCAGGTTTGCTGATTTGTTATGGATGGCTACTCTAACAGTTTTACCTTTGATCTTTAGTACCTGACAATATTTTAAAATTCAGCTAAATGTCTCATTTACATAGTCTCTATAAAAAATTGAAATATCTTTTATGTAATCAGAAAAGAATGAAATACAGATCTTATTTGAGTCTCTTTCTATGATGATGGAGTTATAAGATTAACTATCAGTTACCCTAGGTCATTTCTCCTTTAAAATTTGGAGATATAATCTGAACAGAAAATTCAAATAGTTTTTCCACAGCTTATTCATCATATTCTATTGAGTGACTGGATAAATGTTGTATCTAAATTTAAGAAACAGATTGCTGTATTCATTGTTACCTTAGGTTGATTAGTACCAATTATTTGATTTTTTTTTCAGTTATTTAAGAAAATACGAGTTCGGACTTGGAAGTTTATTATTAAACCCTTCAGCATCCTTTCATTCCTTCAAAAGAAAAATTTTCATATCTCTTTTCCAACTCTAAAGGAGGAGTACAAGGAACTGATAAAAGGTATTATGTCTTAGGATGGCATTTTCTGAAATATATTATCCAAGCCTAGAAAAATATCCTGTTGAATAGTCTAAATTCTTTATTTTCATGGAATCAAATCATTAATATTCCTTATATAACACTATTATATATTCAATGGATATTTTTATTCATTTGTGGTGGGATCATATCATATCATTAGTTAAAAAAACTTGTATGATTAATATAATTATAATTTATATAATATCTTGTATAAAATTATATTATTGGCATAAAACCAAACTAACCATAAGCTTTTTCTGCAATTTCTTGGTGAGTAGGATAGTAGTAATATAGCACCCCTGCCCATGTGTATCCTGTTACTATAGAATTAGACAATCTTTCCCAGAAAGTCATATGACTCAAATATGGGACCACAGGAATAGGGTAAACCGATGGCAGCATTTTTTCCCCTGTGATTAGATCTATCCATGGGGAAGTACCAAAGGCTGATATTCCAACCACAGGGATCTAGAAAGAAAATGTTTCTATTGGGCAAGGTGGATAGAACATAACATTTTCCAAGCTTCGTCTAAATAATAGTTGTAGAGGTATATTCTATTCACAATCTTGAGTCCGATGATGTTCTATTAACACCACCTTTTCTTATATATTATTCAGTTATGTGGCTATTCAGCTATGGACTGCCAGCCTTGAGAATGGACTAGATACCGGTATATCTGAACTCATTTGGACTGTTTTCAGGGCAATTACCGTATTTCCCAGCCAATAAGACGCACTTTTTTACTCCAAAATTTACTATAAAATCAGTCTTAACGTCTTATGCGCCGATGGTATACGGGTATAACTCCGTCCTATAATAAGCAAGCCGATTCGCCGGGATAAATGCATACCATTAAGTATTATTTATCCTATCAGGCATTGAAAATAGTTCAGATAATTACAAATTTCGATAATAACACTTTTTTCATTAAGTAGTAAGGCATTCAGGTTTGATGTTTCGATGACAGAACTTCCTTTAAAAAATTCCCAGGTAAATCGGAAATGCATACAATGTAGCTTGTTTAGTTTAATCTTGCATTTGGTGCTGCTGCAAAACTTATACACATAGGGCTAAAGGAGATGTCATCCCTATGCTAATATATTGTATCTCTCGCGATAAAGAGTTTACCGGCACTCAACCTTATGTAACAAAGTATGAGTTTTTTTGTAAATTCTTACCTGAAAAATCAAGGTGCGTCTTATGCCCCGGTGCGTCTTATAGGCCGGGAAATACGGTATTTATATTATATTTTTAATTTTAATTTATATGAATCCGTAAACAGTAAAGGACCTCTAGATTGCATTTGTGTTATGGTACAAATGACAAACAATAATCCTTGTATGAATGTAATCATTGCCAGACATTTGCTATGTATTTTTCCAATGTGTTTCTTGTAATACCTGTATTTTCAAATTGCCCATTCAACAAACATTTCCATAGGAATTTTATCTCCCAACCATATAAATTTGTAACTGATATTTTGGAATTATTCTACAGGTAGCTTGGATATTAGGATATTGTTTTATTCTAAACAGATGATGGATGCCTTTTAGGATTTTTTAGAATTGATAAAACCAATTGTGTTAACTTATTGTATCCCATGTGTTTGGAAAATGAACAACATAGTAACTGTAATGTATCAATTGTGGCAGGTAGCTCATTCATTTGAGAGAAGGAGTACCAATTACCAGAGGGAGGGGCAACCCCTGGTTAAACTTCTGGGGCACCACCTCCTCACACAAGGAGTTTTTTATATCTTTTAATTCCTAACTATTGTCGATATATAAAAAAATAATTGAATTCATAATGTGATGTGAGCTAACTTAACTGATAAATAAATAATTAAAACTATTCCTTTATCAATTTTTTTTACATGAGGGATTGACTGGGTTACTCAGTGGAAGTCCTTCATAATCAAGAAAGTAAAACTCACTTATTACAGTCACATTAAAAGAAATTTTAATAAAAACAACCTAAGTTTCATTACCAAGTAATATCATTGGGTAAAATACAAAGAAAAATTGAAAAACGAAGAATTTTTATTATAAATTAGTCAGGATTTTCCACTATTTGATCATTACTTAAGGGGTCATACACAAAGTATGTAGCGCCAAATCCTCCAATTCTTTACACCCACTCCCTCCATGTAGCAGGACCATAACGCCAGGCCTAACCCCCCCCTCTCCTCTCCATTATGTAACGAGTGCTTGAGGATGTTAAGAATAAGGTTTGACAAATACTTTTTTCCACAGATTTATTTGCAAAACCACCGGTTTCGGCACAGATCGGCCATCTTCAGGCGAAACCGGTCGTTTTGCAAATAAATCTGTGGAAAAAAGTATTTGTTAAACCTTATTCTTAACATCCTCTGTTATGGATTTCCACACGGTAAAGCCTGCCACAATCGATTTTATTTAACGAGTGCTTTGTGAAAAGTTTTGGGAAGTTTATATTCAGGAAAGAAAGATATTTAGTTCCCAATAATAATTCACTTTCTAATTAACAATTTCAGTTGTAAGGCCTTTCATACATTTCACCTGGATTCGATGCCATGACCTGTTGATAATTAGCATAGCACAAAACACAGACAGGGGAATGCCTGTGCAGCCTACCACACTCTGACTACTTCTGTTCGACACTGGTGCTTGCTTGGATCAGAGCTGTTAATTTTCCCTGTAAATTGTGTGCGAGTTTTAAATGCAAACTTTAAGCATTCAGAAATGTTGCTATCTTTTGCGATTCTAAATCCGTAGCATAACACTAACCATGCCCCCCAACCCCCCATGTACCAGGACGCCTGGCTGGATCCCCCTCCTCCCAAATTACATTACGTAATTTATGTACGACCCCTTATCTCCAAGATTTTCTCCATTATTACTATAATATATATATTCTAAATCTATAATCTTGAGGTTAAGTCAACTCAGAAAATAGGAGGGGGGCAGCACTTACTGGAGGGGAATTCATGCACATACAGCTTTCCTGAGTTGGAATTACAGAGTGGAATATGTAGAACGTCATTGGACTCAAGATCACAAATGGACATTACCTCTTGCACTAATTTATTGATATACTCACAAGCAATGAATGAAAAGAGTTAATGGACAGAAAAAAATCAAAAGACAACTGATTTTATACCAAATATAGAGCTCAATATATAGCAATTAAAATATTTTAAATTAGAATACTAAATTAGTGGTTAATGGTAGTTATGTGAGGTTTTTTAAAGGTCCATCCCTAGGCGCCACTCTGGCAGCTTTATCACAGTTTTTTTCTCACGACTCAAGCTCAGAGCTGATAAAGAACCTCAGCTTATCAGCAGGCAGTTGGATTATTCAAACCGAAAGGTAAATAAAGGCATGCAGTACGATTTGCAAAGTTATAAACAATTGCAATATACAACAATTTGATATCTTCGTTGTGTTCCTTGTCTTAAGACAAGTACATGCGTCTTTTGATTTACACTCTACGATGAAAGTTAAGGTTTTTATGTTTTCTATAGAAATTATCTGATGAGTTATGGCAATGTTGCATTGCCAGGAGGGTTGGTTTGGGATGGGTTGGGTTGGGCTTGGTTTGGTATGTAAAATGGATATGAATAGCAAACTATTAAAGGAATATGAATATCTTCCGCGTTCAAACACATGAAATCCTCGCCTCTGGATCTCCAGCAATGCAGCGTTGCCATAACTCACTGGGTAATTTCTATAGACAAAAACCTTAATTTTCATCATAGAGCGTAGATCAAAAGACACATGTACTTGTCTTAAGACGAGGGAAACAACGAAGATATCAAATTGTTGTATATTGCAATTGTTATATCTTTTCAAATTGTACTACATGCCTTTCTTTACCTCTCCTGTGATAAAGACCGCTGCCTGCTGATCCGAGCCTATCAGCTCCGAGCTCGAGTCGTGGGAAAAAAACTGTGATAAAGCTGCAAAAAGGGTGCCTAGGGATGGACCTTTAAAAAACCTCACATAACTAACATAATCCAAATTAGTTGTTTTACATAAAGTCATGCAATTCTTCTGCAAAATCAAAATTAAATTATATGCATATTCTGAAATGTACCAAACTTTTAAAGTATATTATGATTTTTTAAGGTGAATGATTCATAAATCATGATTTTATAATATTAATAATAAAAGATTCATTAATCCAAGGAAATATGAGTGTGTATAGGACATTTCAAATTACATGGTAATCACTCTCTAAGACGCTCCTCTAAATGCTCCTGCACAGAATAAAAACCTTAACTGCATAAATGACTAAAAACTTATGCTTTCAGAAACTAGCAATCTCTTTAATATCAAAGTAGTTAGTTGTTTATTGTAAATAATGACTTCCATAACTTTAAGGGCTCTTGAATAGACCTGAATGAAAGATCTTGGTTGGCACAAGTCTCCCTTTTTTTATATATAATGGTGATAAAAGAACTCATTCAAAAGAAAGAACCTTATTGATGTTTCTCTTAATGAATTTTAAATTATTAAAAGATAGATATGGAAGGCACCATTAGAAGTAAAAAAATTCAAAGATGGCCTTGCAGATTTCTCTGCATTTGCAATAGGGCCTATTGCTCTAACTGTTAATATATAAAGCATACAATCCTTGATTGAACAAAATAGCTTTAGGAGACCAATACCTAGTGAATAATTATTAATATATAAGGAAAGGGTAGAGGTGACTTTGCACATAAGGGAGTGCACCCAGGAAAATTCCCAAGGAAAAATGGACTTGAAAAAAGTCTGACAGGGCCGGGAATCGAACCCGGGATCTTCCTCTATCCGCAATTGCCCTTGCACACAAAGTTCCCTAAACGGCTTGTTAAGACGTTATGGTCAGGTAGCCTAGATGGTTAAGGCAGCCTCCTGGATAGAGGAAGATCCTGGGTTCGATTCCTGCCCCTGTCAGTCTTTTTTCAAGTCCATTTTCCTTGGGAATAATTTTTAAAATATTTTCTTATGGCTAAATTTCATGAGGTAAAAAAAAACTTTTAGCACAACTGCTACAAAATCACAAGTTTCAAATTTAGTTAGATATAACTTTCTTAAGTTTTAATGTACAGTTTTTTCACTAATTTCAAAGAATTAGCATAACCTTATCTAAATCTATGTATTTACTCAATATGAAATTTCTTGGATTTAAATAAAGATGTATTCTATGAATAGTAAATGTAATATATACATTCTAATGTTTGGTTCATATTTAATGAGTTGATTTCATTTAGCAATTATATATGATTGATATTTTATCTTCTGATTCAAGTTTCCCTCATTCTATGTTTATATATTCCTACTTCTGAGTAACTAATGTTTGGTAGAAAGAATGATCTTAGAACTATTTTTTTTCATCTTGTTGATTTCCAAATGTATAGTTATATTTTGTGTATTAATTTGTAAAGTAAGATAAAATAAAGCCATTAGAAATATAGGCTTTTGGTCACTCAAATACCACTGCAAAATATTTTAATTCAGCTGTTGCAATAGAATGTACAAATTCATACTGAATTTCACAGGAATGAATTTAATTTTGAAAGCTTCATAGACATTTTCAAGGTGGTGCAAATGGTAAAATCATTATTTCATTAATAATTATTTCAAACTTATCACAAATAAGGTATATTAACAACTTTCACTTGAACTATATACATATTATAATAATTTTGTATTACAATTTTCGAAATGATGATGTAAAAAAGATGGATACATACCTCACAGCCTCCCCCAAAGTGATGAAGGAACACATACATACACTCATTTAGAACTGTTTCCATTATTATCAAATCAAAGGAATCTTTTGGTAGAGTCAGTAGCTCCCTATATCCTTGAGTGGTAGATTGATATCCACAGGACACTAATCCCCATTCCCATAACACTTTCATCCTCTCTATTGCATTATCTTCAACCATCTTTTCTATTTCAAATTCTCCTCCAAGTCTTTCATATGAGCCCTAGAATTCAAATTCACTTAATTATTCGCAGTGATTAGATAATATTAATCTATTATAGGTCTGTTTGGAAGTTAACTTCATTGGCATTATTGTACTTGAAAAAAATAAAATGTGGATTATTTTAAGACTTATTGAATTCATGATAATTCTGCATATGGAAAATTTCAGATATAAACACTTGTTATGTTGCTTAGTTTAATTATTAAGAGAGAAGTCATAATAAATTTTTAATTTTAAGTAATTGGTTAGAATTGCAATGAAATTCTTGAAAGATGTTTTGCTAAACTTTATGAGATTGTTATTCTGTTCTTTAATTTTTCAATTGAAATTATTTAACTATATTACCTCCAAGTTAATGTATTTCACATTTGGTAAAGGTTCTTTCTCAGGATCTGGGCTGAGCACTGTTATTTGATGCCCTCTTTTTGCCAGTGCTAAAATAAGTGAACGATTCCATATATGATGGCTTTTAGATATTGTTGGTATCACCGCCAGAATCCTGGCAGAATGTGCTACACCAGACACTGCTACGAATGCAAATATTATATTTATGAACCATTTTGAAGCCATACCTGAAAGGAGAAATCGGTGATTAAAATATATAACATAAGTACCGTATATTTTGGTAGATAAGGCTATGTATACATTTTTGACAAAGTTTTCTTGTTTTAGCATATATCTGTCCTACAAGATAACCCTTAAACTATCAAGAGCCTATGAATTTAGTTTGATCAATGATCGTCATCTGGATAGTATTACTGTATAGTCTTTACGGGATTATGTCCTAATCATAATTTTTTGAATGATCAAATTATATTTCTCGCATCTGGCAGTACTGTCTTGTGATTGCTGCAAATGTTTGCGCATTAAATTTTTATCTGTCCTATAAAATGACTAAATTTTGGGGGCCTTTTCTATGATTCAAGTATCATCTATGGAAATACACCATTATAATTATAAATAAATCTTGTTTAATACAAGTAGTACTTATTGTTTGTACAAATTTTATGATCTCTCTGAAAGGAAAAAGTTATTTTACTCATGAATTTCTATGACCATTGACCATTCCTCAGATCATTGTGAGCCACTGTTTATTCAACAAAGGATTATGCCAGTATACTCCTGTTTTATTTTTGAATCACTCCTCTATGCCAAAAACAATTTTCATAAGTTTAACCTGCATTCCAGTATCCACTCGCGCAATACTCGTTACTCTGAACTTATTGATATTCCTCAACATCGATTCAGGAAGACTGAAAGTAGCCTAAACTACTCTGCAATTAAATTCTTTAATAAGCTACCAAGAGAAAGAGATATACCTTTCAGAAAGTCATTCATGACTGGATTTTACTAAATCCATTCTACTCCATTGACAAATTTTTAAATATGAATATCAACATAGTTTAATTCTTTAGCCAACGTAACTAATATTATGTTCTCTCTAATTTATTATGCTGTATAATTTTGTTCCTTTAATTAATATGTCCATTTATGTGATCTTTGTATGTTTTAAAATGTTTCATTGCTTTGTCACTCCAATTTTGTTTTACTTATCTACTATATATCACCTAATCTGTTAATTCACATGTTTGACGATGCCTATACCTATTTGGTCTTTGGTAAAATAAATATTATTATTATATAACTAATTAATATTCATTAATTTGTAACTGTATCTTTTCATGCTGCTGGAAGCCTAACATCCTTATATTCATATGAGTAAAATCCGGAATTGTCTGTGATACTCTTTAACCAATTTCTAATCCAGTAATGTAGTAAAACCAATGATCCAGTATGATTTTTATACTATATTATGTGTAAGGTAGAAATTTTTGAATTTTCGTACAAGATATTTTCTCAAAAACATATTTTCATGTTCAGTATTGAATGCTAACCTATGGAAGGTGAACCAATATATTTAAGATAGGGTGTATGGGGTCATATGCTCCCTATAACCGCTATTTTGTATTTTTTTTTCAGGACTAATCTTTCTTCCCTGTGTTCTAGAAATATCAGTTGCAAAGAAGAGGGTTCGGCTTTCTTTCCTTTTCAACACTTATATGAGTAAGCTCAACTTATTGCTACCACGCTCTTAGCTTTGCTTATGAAGAGTGAAACTGTGAATTAAATCCTACACTCACAAAATCTTGGGAACCTATCATTGTGCGCTGTATTCTCTCATTGCTCCAACACTAATCTCTTAATCCTTATTTTCTATGAATTTTGTTGTATCCTTAGGATTCTTTTCTCTATAAATGTTTGGAGAATTCCTGATCAACTAACATACAGGATACTGTAATATCACTAACAAGGGAAAAACCAAGTTGTGTAACATGGATATGCTTAAAGCCTTCAGGGTATGTTCGCACTTATAAAACAATGGACAGGAGTCCAACACTTAATGCTGCTAGGCCTTTATATATGCAAAACATTCCTCTGAAAATACAAGTTGTGCAACACGTCATACAAATCATTACTTATTATTCTCAGCCTAAACTACCAGGGTCATTGCCTCAGCCTTTTCAAGTCGTATAGGCCACATTAGAAAATCCCCAGTAAAGGTAAATAATTGATCTTATATATTATAAGTTTCATATTACAACAGGGATAGATCTAGAAAAAATTTTTGGGGGGATCCGATCGAAAAATTAAATATTAAAGATATTTCGGCTTCCACAAAACGTGACGTTAGAATTGTGTTAGACAAACTCGAATTTTTTCGCTAGTGATTGCTTATTAAATTGTGTGTTTATTTGCGTTATCTGAGGTTCATTTTCGAAAAATAGGCACAATTGATATTTCGGGGAAGGGGGGTCCGGACAACCAGGACCACCCCCCTGGATCCTTCCCTGTATCACAATGTTAGAATGTTACAAATTCTCAATATTTTTTCCATAAGAATGCATTGAGCGGATTTTCGAAAATATTTTTGGGGTACTTCCCTGAACGATTGAGGACTGAACATCTAGATAATGTTAATTGATGTACTTCGGTAGCATAAATGGAGAATATTTCTTCCAATATGGTCTTAGGTTCAACGCCAGGCCAATACAAAATTCTCAGAATGAAAACACTTCTTTCTTTTCCACAGAAAATTTATTTGCCACCGGTTTCATAAGCGAGCTTACATCTTCAGGTGTAGATGTAAGCTCGCTTATGAAACCGGTCGCAAGATAAATTTTCTGTGGAAAAGTTCGAAGTGTTTTCATTCTACAAATGGCTTTCCACGAAGTCACGCCTTCTCATATCGGCAAAATTCTCCCATAACTAGAAATGCATTTAATTGTAAATTCAAGTAACGCTTACTAGGTGTAAGGCCTAGCTAATTTAGTTATTGAAAAGATTCAAAGAGAAAGGGCAGGAGCACCAAGTACTTCAAGACTTGAACCAGAATAAAATTTCGGGTAATTTAGAGTTAGCTTAGAATAATGAATTTATGAGAATGGGTTTTGCCGCAGTAAAGCTGGTTGGAAACAGTATATTGTACTACTATACAGGGTGTCCCAAAAAGTAGTGATATATGGAAAACCAGAGATAGAGCTCCTCTTGGGTTACCTTAATTGCCCACCCACTTTGGGTGTCTGCTTTTAATTCGTTTTCGAGTTATGATTTTCTTCGTATTTAAAAAAAACCGTGACTTTTAAGACTTTTCCCCCATGGCAATGTAAATAATTAAGATAAAGAGTTATTTTTTTCTCTAGAATAACTGAATAGTTGCTTTAACCTAAACAAAAACATTTGTTGTCTCAGCTGCTTCCATTCGGTCAGAATAAAACTTTAAATTTCAAAAACTGTGACGTCACGAATTTTATCAAAATCTTTGAGGTCAATTTAAAAACAAACTTGGCAAGTTTTTAGAGTAGTCACCAAAATTTTTTTATGCCAAGTAATTAACTATTTAACACAAAAATTTCATTGAGCTATCTTTACGGCAACATACTTAAAATTAGATTTAAATCATAGTAAGTCGAAAATTCTCAGTTTTAACGGACGAGTCAACAGGTCATTGTAACTCAAATTGGGGATATCAATGTGTTCAATTATCCAAACTACAAAACGTTTTTCTAATTGGCATCGCTTTGGCACTTTAAGGCGGTAAGAAAAAAATACCACTTCCCCCTCGTTACTAGGCGAAGTCAACAATAATATGCGTCGCGAGTATTACAAAATATGAGCCATTGTTGGGAGCTGCGGCGTAGCTAAGCTATCGTAAAAACGATTTTACTTACCCATCCAACATCCGTTTCCGAGTTTGACTCTGCACCGAATCTGAGCGGAATGTTAAGTCTACACGACTTCGAAAAAATTTGGGGTCAAAAGTCACTTAATCCGCAAAAACAGAATAAAAGAAGATAACGAAGGTTAAGGGAGATGCTTTGAGAGGAACACTCAAATGAGTAACAAATAAAGTACGTCTTAATGATTTCACAGATCTAGCTTCAAATTTTCGGTCATTTGAATTTAGTTTATTCCACATCTAATCTACTTCAATTCCTGAAGTTAACTAGTTAGTTATTGAGCTCACGGATAGCCAAGTGGGCAGCGCGTTATTTTTTGGCGAATGCGGTCCCGTGTTCGATTCCCGGTGGGAGCCCATATGCTAAGCTGTTGAAGCACTTTTAATAATACTATTACTAGTTAGCATAATTAAGTTTAAGGTATCCTTTCCAAGGTAATTTTATCGTATGAAGGATTCTCCTCAATACTTTCATCTACATTTTTTTCTCCTTCATATGTATTTACTTGAATTCATGACGTTTTTCCTTAACATGCAAATAAGTGAATGGAGTCCCTAGAAATAAAAGGGTTCGAAGCTTTAGATTTCTGGTTATTATATTTACTGTGAGGGCTTTTAAGATCTCTTGAGCGATCTATCAACATTATTGGTATTAAGTCATTTACTTTATAATCTTCCAATGATATACTCAGCTTAAGTTTAAGCAATTGCTTGAGAAATTATTCGAGTTTTTAAGAAACTAAAATCAGCAAAAAACTACGACCTCAATTTCAAATTAACGCTCAAGCGAAGTGCACGCAATCGCACGCAATTTCCAATTGGCCTTGACTTTCTAAATCGGTCTCCTTAATCTCTTCGGTTAAATTTGCGCGCAATTTAATATAGCGCAATTGTGGAATACTGGGTTGGTTACAGCATGTGATTAATGCTGGTCAAATCAAAGGAAACGTCACTCTTGTATTCACAGGGAGGATTTCAAGAGAATTTTGATCTCCTTTTAAAATTTCCAATTGTTCAATTTCCAAGTATCCATGAGAAAAATCTCTTTGGTGTAGAGGTCAAAATCAAATCCGTTCTTCAATAGCGATGTAATGTGGAAAAATGTGGTGAATCATCTGGGTAGATTTTGGCCCGCAACTGGTGACAGTCTCAAAATATGTTCTTCTCCCGGAATATTAAACAGAAGGAATAAAAGCCTTATTGGAAATTAGTAGGGAAAATGGAAACCATTATCAGTTGTAGTCTACCAAGTATCTGTCCTCTCAGTTGCTATTCAACAACGTTTCTGAGAATTGACCCTCCGAGTCCCTACGGCTGCTTTGAAGAGAGCTATGAATCCCTTCTCGAAGGCTAAATAGTCACATTTTATTTTGAGAATAACTCTTGATTTCAAATTGTGCTCCCAGTATATCTTGCAATACATTTATTTTATTCTATTTTTTTGTTCGATTTGGTTTCAGATATTCGAGTAAATTTGGCCGAAAAAAGTAGTTAATTTGTCATTTTTAAGATCTTTTGCTAGATTTTTACCACTTAATATTTCCAAAATCTAGAATGTAGCGAAAATATTTTATCTTTCTTCTCTTATATATACAGAAAACTGCATCATGCAAAAACGGTCCAAATGGCTTACCTACATAAGACGTTTAGAGGGAGCGCTTTAACGAAGCCGAAACAAAGTAGAGAAAAATGTGGCAATCAGGCGGAAGTGTAACTCATAGATTTGAAGGGAAGGATACGTAAGGTCGTGTTGTAGAAAATAAAAGCTAAGTCCATAATATATAAAGAAAGGTTATGCCATGGTCTCGATTTTGCTGAATTTTCATTGTGACTCAATACATTGCGTTATCTTTTGAAATTGGCCATTGCTTATTTTGCTATAACTTGAAAAAACTGGTTTGCTTGATCTGACACAAGATACATGATAGCATAAATTCATTGAATGAAGCAGAAGAAATTATTTTGTATAATAGTATTAGTAAACATTACATTAATAAACTTTTTGAACTTTTTGAGCAGGTAGGCACCACTCTTGTGAAACACTGAGGTTTCTCTTTCAATGAGCAATTCTTACCCATACAGTAGTTTCTGAGGCTGATACTTGGGCTTTGCAGGAATAATGTTAAGGCTGGATTAAAATGTTCGCTTTGTACTTTCTGAAAGCATACCTTCAATAGAAAACAAACTATGTTCACATATTTGATGGAAATAATATTATAAATTATAATATTATAATAATACTATAACTATAATTAATAATATTAATACTCTATCTATAGATAAAGTGTTAATATAAGTAAGATTCTTAAGTGTCATTACTTGAAATTTGATTTGAGTGACTATTTTTTCTTCGTTAGTAATTTCTTATTAATAATAATTTAATATCATGTTTAAATTTTCAATCAGATCATTGAATCATTTGACTTTTTCGATCCCGTATATTGATAATGATTATAAAGGATAGGAACTTCCAATAACGTAATCTGAAAGCATTTTTGAAATTTTGTTTTCAATGAGAACATTTTCTTTTATATTCTATTTAGTCACTAAGAATCAAAATATATGAATGAGAATATGTACTAATAATTCACAGTGTGATAATTTAGCTTTTGATGTAAGAAGTCCGTTATAACGAGAGGTAACAGAAATCGGAAAATAACTCGTTATAACGCGTACTCGTCATAGCCGATTTCTAACACCAAGTCTAACCAAGTCCGTCGTCTTGGATCCAAGAGCAGCGAGTGCGAATGGAACTGTAGGGTTTTTAATCCTTACGCTAATGCTTCATAATGCGTAAAAAAATAACTTCGCGTCAAAAATACCGTATTTATTCGAAAATAACGCCTACCCTTTAGGGTTTATTTTACGCCTCAAAATTCGGGGTGCGCGTTAGAATCGACGGCAAACTAGATTCTGGTACAATACTACTCGTTGGCATGTCCCGTAGCGTCGGGCCTCGTCCTATCCTAGGCTCACCCTGGTTCCATATAACTCGTTAAACGTTCCACCAATCCGCTATCGATGTTTCGACTCTATACATGTGTTTATATTGTATCGATGTTTGCACTATACACAAAACTATAGGCCGATAGTTTTTAATTGAAATGGAATTGGCTACCCCTTTTTTTTTAATGAAGGATTTTGAATCGGCACTTACATAGGGCATTCGGCATAGACGACTACTGAAATTTTGTTTACAGTGTGTACGTGTATAAATATACTCATTTATTAGCGTATGCCTGAATAGTACAGACGTATAAGGCGTATAAGCATAATCAAGTCTAACTAATGCTAGGCTTCAGATTCGGAAAGGAGAGTTACTTAGTTTAATTGTTTATAAAACTGTTTAATATCTGCAAGCCAGTCTTAATTTTAATTGTGTATGTATCTCTTTTTGACATATTCATAATTGAAAATTTACTCAAAATATCTGAAAATGTGTTTAATATGCTCAACACATTAAGAGAGATAAATTGCATTTATGATACAAAAATCACATTATTTACATCAGTGTATGGTCAAAATAAGATGATCCATTTTTCACAAAGTTATTCTAGTTTCGTTTTTTAGAGTCTTTGGTAGGTTTTCTTTTTTTACCCTGAGTTGTGGCTTTTCTATATATAAACTGAATTAAGTAAAATGCCATTAATATAACAAATAGCAATGATAGTAAAATTATAGCTAGGACATCTAACAAAAAGTACTGAAATATATTTAGATCTGCTCCTGCAAATCTAAGACTCTCAATTCTTGCTTCTTTGTGCCTCAATGCAAATTCCACCCAGAAGATTGCTCTTTCCAGTGGAGGTTGAGGCTGGTCATGAAATAACTTGGATACCTCCTGAATTTTCTCCTTATATCTATTCAAGAGAGAAAATCACAGATTCAGAGTAATTAAATTATTTCATTGACATAGGTAAATGAAATAGTAAAATAATATTTTGTAAGAGTCACGATGAGTATCTCAGATACATTAGAAATTTCAATCTTTGTATTAATTTATTGTTGCATCTATTAGAGTAAACTGTCTTTGAAAATACATGATGTTATGCCTAAACATAGAACATTAAAGGACTTTATTATTACTTCTTGGAAGTCAATCATTTCAATGTGGTATACTTATGAAAAATTTAAACTATCACTCACCTTTGGTTATTGATTACTTCTAAAATGGTAGCAGTGAAATCTTCTTTATTGAGAGTCATGTAATTAACTTGTTTCCCTATTCCCATTTCCACCAATCTTCTAACATTTGTATGTTGATCGACAAAAAATGGTAAACCAACTAAAGGCACTCCATGGTAAATAGATTCCTGGATACTCAGAAGTCCTCCATGACTCACAAATGCCAGCAACTTTGGATGACCTATTGCACAAAATATGTTACTGACAATTTTTTGATAATAAAATTTAATAAGCTAACCTGTTATAGAAAAATCTTAAAATTTGTATCTCTTACAGATATAAAAATTAAAATTTCAATAATTAAGGGCTTAAGTTTCAGTAAATAAATGTTGGTGTTTGATGAATGATTTTAACATTAACTTGATGTATATAATTATTTTTAACCAGTAAAATAAGCCATTAAAATTCATATTTAGATCTTTTCTAGAAAGAGTGGATTATTTTTTATACATAATGAAAAAATAGAGAGCAGATGCAAAGATTTTATTGCTAATTATTTTTTGGTTTTGAAAAATCTGTGCATTCTATTGTTTTGTTGTTTTATAAATAATTTGTAACTCATGAATTGTTTTAATGCTCACAACTTTTTAATTGTTTTCATGAAAATGTAGCTTCATTTGAGACTCCCTTTTTGTCATTTAATAAAGATATTTGGGTCAATGTTCACTAAGGCATAAATCTTCCCTGATTAATTTTTCGGTATTTATAATTCACTTTTTATAGCTTAGATAGCTTAGGTCATTTTGCACATTGGCTCCCACCGGTAATTGAACCAGAGACTGCTTTTACCAAAGTCGAATGCATTACCCACATTTCTATGAAGGATGCCGCTTTCATAATTTTATAATATGATAATTACTATATTTACTGGTATATATCATAAATCAGTTCATTATGTGCAGTAATTTTAAGAGTGATTATTTGGTAAAAGTTTTAATTTCGACATAGAAAGATCCGTCTTCAAATTTTTTTGATAGCTCAATACATAATAAAATTCTTTACTGTTCAACTCAAATTTATTAATACTTGCAACAGAATTTTTATTATATTTTAATTGTAGATTTGATTTCAAATAGTTAAACTAATTATGAAAAGAAAGGTTACATGAACTCATATTTATTCAATAATTTTAAATAATAAAAATAGTATACATGAAGAACGCACAGGTAGATATTCAGTGTTAAATTTTATGAGAAAGTGTATGATATACACTGGTAAATATGGCAATTTGGAATGATTCCTTATAAATCCTCTTGATAAAATGTACTTTCTGATAGGATTTCATTATAAGATCTAATCTAAAAAGGTTTTTCATAGTGGTACTGCATAAGAAGATTTGATCTACTATCCATGCTTAATCTTTTTCTTCAAGCATCCAACTACAAATATTTTAAATTGCATTATTTTGGATGAGAATGAAAAGTTGAGGATGTACATGAATCCATCTTCAAAAATCAGAAAGTTAGTCCATTAGTTATTATTTCTAATATATTTATTATTGCTATTATAGAGGGATTTTATATTAAACTTAAAATTTACCCAAGACATCCTCTTGTGGCAGCCATTTTTTCAGAAGAACATTTGATGGCAAATCCTCTATTGGGGTTGATGGATCAAACTTCCAAAGTACCCTTATCTCTGGTCCAAGGGCAGCAAATGTGTCTTTTATTATTGAAAGTTTTCCTTTACGCAGAAACTCACTTTTTATGTTAGATCCAAGACTGAAATAAATTGTTCCCTTTGGTGATCCATCAATAAAGTCTTGGATATCCTATGAGATACAATAAAAAAGTAGATCAAGTAAACAGATATTATTATTTATTTTAAATTAAACCCTACATCTTTTTGAAAACCTTCTGCAATATATAGTTGTATATAATGCACTATGAAATGATAGATTCCATGTAATACAATATTTTGCAACAGTTGTGGAGGTTTTAATGGAAAAAAGCAGAAACAACTCTTAAAAGAAGGCAAAGTAAGAAAATTATGACGAACATTGTGGAAAAGGGAAATTAAGAAAAATGCTTTGTTCTCTTCATTAGTTTTATATTGAAACAATAAAACTGACATCTATATGCAATTTAAAGATTGTTCGAAAGTAATAAACTCTATTATTCTAGCCTGAGCATAAAAAGTGCTGAAGAGTCAATTTATTCCTCACAATTTTAAAATATTTGCTATTCTTCCAATCTAGAGGCTCCAAAAACTAATGAAAATATTTTTCATACTCCCAAACCAAACTAAATTCAGGCAAAAACTAACAAAATTTCTTATGGCATATTTTTCAGAAGAGTGACAAATCTTTTTAACAAATCATGTTCTCTGCTCAGGTTACTACTACCTTGCCTCATCATTTGTGTCAGTCCTAAGCCATTCTATTTAATTTTCTACTATCAAATATTTTATTGTTCATTATATTTATTTAGTGAATGAATACTTACTTTTGGAAGTGGTTTTGATGGAGAACAGTGTATTCCTGACACATCAATAATCCCTGGCAACAGAGCCTGTGGTCCATTCAGAACATAGTGGTTATTGACCAATAGCAAGGAAATATTTGAGGCAAGTTTCCACAGAGGAGGAAGAGGTTTACCTGTTTAAGTAAAACAATAATTTAATTAAGATAATTATTTGGTAGATATAAATAATTGTGTTCAATGGAATAAACTTATGAATTATTTAGAATCTTTAAAACAGATTAAAGTTTTATCCACAGTTGGGAACATATTAGTTATTATGTAGACATTATAATAAGTAATATACTAGGTTATACTTAATTAATACTAAAATATAATATTAAATTTTCTAATTAATCACATTTAGATTCATTTCATAATACTAAGTAATTACTTAATTTCTTAAGTTATATTTAAAATTTCCTTTTCTACTGCACTATTACAAGCTTGACTTTAGAAGCTTCCAAGGTACTTTATGAAAGTAATTAGCTTTTGGTCAAAGAGCCACACTCTTTAGAGTTTGGGACTTCTTATCCAAGACACATGAAAAAGGTCACTGGAACACTACAGTAAAATTCTATTTGCTTATTGAGTAATTTTAAGTGTAGTTTGACTGTACCATTAGCTTAATGAACTTTCAAATTTGAAATAGCTTTAAATTAATAATAGCATTTTAATGTTTTTAAGAATTAGATAGTTTTAAAAATCTTACTCAATCAAACCAGTATAAAGAGGAAATTGCAGAGTCCAATAATATCCCTCTCCAGTGAATTAAATTACAGTACAATTTTGTAACTCCATAGTAAATATATATCTTTTGGATCAGGTAGATATGTAATAAAAATACTTAGTTTTTTGAACAAAAATTGTTGCACATAAATGATTAGTTAAATAATTCAACTAATCATGAATGATTAGTTAAAATGACTGTAGTTACCATCAAGCCACAAAAGAGGAATATGTCTGATACAAATTGGACTGGGAAAAGATTACTTTTTAGAGTTCTACATAGTGATGGCTCATTCCATCAATACTACATACGTTTCATATTTATTGCATTTTATTTTATGTTTTATCTTGCTATTTAATTCCTATTCTGCATCAGATTTTAAGATACACCCTGTTCAAGATATTCTTATACAATTGGTACCAAATATTAACTGGTAGTTTTGGTGCTGAAGTGCTTTTTCATGTTTTATTAATGCACTTAATAGCTCTGGCTTATCTCATCCTTAAGGTTTACCTCATCTTTAAGGTTCAAGCAGCTGATAGGATTAAATCAAGTTCATATATTATGGTAGCTTAAAAAAACTCACCATACGCTTCTTCTGCAATTCTCTGCTGTGCAGGATGGTAATAGAAATACATCCCAGCCCAGTAAAAACCAGTTGTAGCTGTGTTAACTAATCTCTCCCAGAAGCTCATCTTACTCAAGAATGGCAATGAAGGAAATGCAAACACAGATGGCATTGTTCTGGTCCCTGTTAGTAAATCAGTCCATGGTCCAATACCATAGGCAGTGATTCCTACAATGGGAATCTAGGAGAGCATTGTGGTAGCAATACCTTCAGATTAACAATCATCTGGTGAATATTCTTTGCTATGCTACCATAACAAAGTAGAGTCATATATTTGCATCTAACTTTGCTTTCTCATAGATTATATTCTCAGTTTTTCCCAAGGATGGGAACAATAAACCAATAACAATTAAGCAATTCACCATTTTTCAATACCACAACTTCTGGCAAATCTTTGGAGTTTGAACATTTTTGTGTTTCTGCATAACAAATAAAAATTGTGACACGCTAAATATCATATGCACTCTACTAGGCACACACATATCAGTTAGGCGATAATAGCCCGAGAGGCTGATTCGCCTGCAAACACATACATACATACATACACATATCAGTTAAGCTCTGATGAAAAACTTCATTTAATCAGTCATCTGGCTATTGAATTAGTAGTATTGAATGAATAGTCTTTCTATTACTGCAAAATTTAATTAAATAATACCATTAAAAGATATAAAATCCATTTGTGGTATATACTGGAATATCCTTAGAAATCAGGCAAGAAAATCTTACGCAGAACATGTTTGTCAAACCCAGAAAACTGATTAAGGCATCATGCTGATAAGTAGATTAATATTGATCTTCCTATTCCAAAAGTAATTAAATTAAATATTTTTACAAGATGAATTGGCGCGGATATTATGCATACTTATGAAGTTAGTGCTTTGAATTTCAAGTAGATAAATATGTAGCTTGAGGATTGGAAAAAAAACGGCTTCTGAATTTGATTTGATACAATACATAATTTTGAAATCTAAGAAATAACCATGCTTTCTTATTTTGAAGTATACATACTCTGGTTCCACCTCCAAAGTGATGCAGATACAAGAATGTACAGTCGTTGAATACTGTCTCCATGATGATGAGATCAAATGAATCTTGAGGCATTTGTAGCAACTCCTTTGCACCTTTTGTCTGCATTTGCTGTTTGCAACATTCTATCCCCCAATCCATTACTAAAGTCACTGAATTAAATAGACCATCTGCCATATCCTCAAAATCAAACTTTTCGTCATTTGTAGAGTAGGAGTCCTAGAATATTTGTTTGAGGGCTTTGATAAGTACCACATTCAATATGGTCATTCCTACAGTAGGACTACAATTATATATTTAATGTTTAATATTACAATTTGGCTATCTGGTGAAATGATGGTACCTGAGGAAAGTCAAATTTGATTAAAAATTGTTCACTTTGTGCAGCATTTGCAGAAAAGGGATGGAAACCCCTGTGAAATGTTTTTTTAGACAGTAAATTACAATGTTACATAACATACATGTTAAGAATTTTGTTGTATTTGTATCTTGGGCATTGAAACTTTTTGCAGTTAGCTCAAAACTGGCATAAAAAGTTTTTGTGGAATTTGCATTTTTTATAAAAATGATTTTACTAAGAAAAACCTGTCGTTCAATTAAGTATACATTTGGAAATTCTTTAATTAGGATTAAAAATATATATTCAATGATATTTGTATGTTTCAAGAATAAAAGTCTCAAGTAGTTGTATTGACAATAGAATTTTGAATGAGTTCCTTCATAAATTTAATTAAAGCAACTTCTTCAAACATATTTTTTCTAAAAATCTAATGAACTCAAGCATGTTAGTTTTTATGATGCCTAGGACATCAATGAACAATAGATTAACTCATCACTTTTAAAAATTCACATCAAAGGCTATGATTTTTGTTATTTTTCTTCTAAACAGGTGATTTTTTTAAGTCTCTGGTCCCGATAAAACAAACTTTAATGTGCTTATAGAAAGAGTCATATCCTGCTGACGCTAATTTGAATTCTGCAATTTTTGTTTGAATTTTGGCGTAAAGAAGGCATGCATGACTGTAACCATGTGGGCAGAAAGGTTTGATAGTTCATGACTATATTGAATCTTAAATATGTGAAATTTTGAATTAAATTATTGCAAAAAAATACTCAAATAAAGATAGTACAATTAACATCTTGCATTTGAGAGTAAAGCCTTGAGATTTTCTAGATATTATGGAACAATTGTAGATGATACTCAGGTGACATAAAGCCTTCTTTTAAATGCAAGATTTCTTTTTAACCAACTAATATTAACTGAGCAATTGAAAAAATGATAATTTTTTGATTAATGTATTCATAAAACTAATTTATAAATGTATATTTGTTGATAAAAAGATTCTGAAGGATCATGAAGATAAATACACAATACACAGTTACTTTGATATAAATCTATTCAGCAATAATTATACAATAGATAATATATATATGTATTCTCACCTCCAGTAGAATGTGCCTATAATTTGGTAATTTTTCCTTCTCAATATCTGGACTTAGAACAGTAACATGATGTCCTCTTTTTGCTAAAGCTAGCATAAGGGACCGATTCCAGATATGATGGCTGTGAGTTGGACTTGGCACTACTGCCAAGATTCTGGCTGATTCAGCATATGAGGAGACTATTGCTAGCACATATAAAAGTATGAAGTTCCTCTTGCTTCCCATGTCTCATATATCCTGAAAATAGTTCAAACAATTCAATGTAATATTATAAGACAAGATAAAGCTGTTTTATTGATATTTTCTATTTTATGACTCCCTGATTTACATTATTTTAAGTAGATAAAACTGGAAAAAATAGGAAGCTTTTAGGAAATAAGTTACTAATTATTGCTTTGATTTATCATTTAATTCAGATTTCTTAAACCTAAAATTCCTTTGCTATCCTAAACTGAATACTCGACTTAGATTAAAAAATTTTTCTTATGATTTAATATTATTTCTTGTTTGCCCAAATATTATATACTGTATAAAATAGGGAAAAATAATTGTAATTTGCTAACAATTAATTTAATTGTTTGATGAGGTGCAATTCCTTTCTCATTCCCAGCTTCAAGGCAACTTAGAAACAAAACCACCTTTTGTAAGAATGTAAGCAACACCTAATACTCTTGAATGCTATCCATTAATTAACTCCAAATATAGCTCTGTAAATAAGAATTCAATATCATAAAGCCTAGTCGCGTAAATTCTCTTTGATCTCTCATATCTGTTGATAACGTTATCAAAACTTTGACATCTGAATTCAGGAGACTGATACAAATTATTAGGTTCTTACTAGTCTTACCGGATGAAGACCGAAAAACCGGTAAAACAAAACTTATATGCATGGTCACCGTAGTAATGGCACATTTATTTATGAAGTCTAGATGGTCAGGCGTTACTTCGTGGGAGGCCATTGAAGTAATGAAGAAAAGCTGAGTAATTTTCAACGCGATTTTATATCCAGAACCGCCAGAAGACTACTCCGGTAGCGAAACCGGTCATAAATAAAAAAAATCGTGTGGAAAATTACCAAGTTTTTCTTCATTGCGGCACATTTATCATAGTTAAATGCGCATACTTGCTGTTTGTACGGCGCATCTCAAACATGAACAAAATAATCAACGGATGAACTATGAAAGATAATCAAGAATTATTTTTAAGTCAATGAATCCGAATAAAAACGGAAAAAAAGTGAGTGAGTGAGCTTCTTTCGATCTTTATTTTTGAAGACATAGGATGTCGCCTTTTTTATGGTCTGTGGAAATTAGTAAGTGTTTTGGTTCTTGAAATCGATTTTACAGCTCTGTCCCCCGCAGTAAAATAGAGAATCGAAAGGGTTCAAGATTAAACTTTTCCCAGAAACGTTTGAGCATTAGAAACCGCGCTCCTTTAAATCTCCCCTCAGTCAACAAACGGATTTCTATAGCATCAGTGCTGCTTTGGTTATGTCGCTTAGCAAACAGTGACCTTCAGTTACGTTCAATATAGGAAGTGCTTCGCCCTCTTAAGTTATATCGAAATCAGACTCTCATACAGATTGGCAAATATAGCAAAGAGAGCAGTAATTTACAAAAATATTGTATCTAGTAGAACAGTGGTGCCCAATCTACGGTCTGCGAAGCTGACTCGTGTGGCCTGTTGTTAAATTCTCATAAGCATACTTATTTATTTGGAGAATATATGGAGGAAAAAATAAATAAATTAAAAAGCTTTTAATTAACCGAAGACACGGCAGCATGGATCTAGGTGCCACCGCAGCGTCGTCCTTTTCTTATTCCCACAGTTCTTCAGAAGTCAAGAAAACAAATATTGATTAAAAGAATCATACAGTTCCTATGTTTCACAAGAACTGTAACGGGACATTAGAATATTTTCTGGATAACCAGTATTAATGACAGCACACGTTACGCATTTCTAGATACTGGTGGTTACTCATAGGAGTATTTTTTGTATGTGTTCTGGCCCGCAAGATTTATCTTAATATACAGTGCGGCCCTCGGAGGAAAAAATATTATGGCACCTCTGTATCGACCTGCCATAGTAATCTGAATAGTTTAATACTTCAAAATAAAAAAATCACACAAAATGCCGATATAACAGATTATTTTCTCTCTCAGAATAATATTTTCGCGTATGATGACCCAATCTTCCATGGAGTTGCAATGGAAAATATTAAAAAGAAACTCATAGTTCAATAATCTCGTAGATCAGTCAGACCAAAACGTAAAAATCAGTTAATGTCGCGTACCTCCGACCATACTACCTACATACATCAAATTCGGCCCATACAGGTTGAATTTTGTCAATTCACGCCAGAAGTCGACTCATGCGGATTTAACGCAAGTGAACAAGAATTTTGGGTGAAAGAAAAGCATTCTATACCGTGTAGGGAAAAGTTGTACTCAACTACTTTTAGATGTCTTTATCTATCTCTAAATCAAGTTTCACTGTCGTCACATTTGGCGATCTTTGGATGAATGAACTACTTTGAAACGCGCCGTTGATAACGTGAATCAATTCCCGAATTGGGTTATCTGTCTCAGACTATCGTATTCACTAAGCCTGAATTCTTCTCCTAACGATTTAAGATCAATTTATTATGAAAGTTTTGAATAAAAAATCATTTTTATTCTCAATCTGATCCATGATCGGGCTAAACCTTTATGACATTACATTTCTGTTAATGCTCATTCAAAAAATCTGATGTGGCCAACACATGACTTTCTTCATATTTATTGAAAACAGAAGCCTATGCCGGTAATATATAAATAACTCCAAAAGAATGAGTGTTACAGGAAAATGTTTTATACAACATTTGTAGTAAAAAACATTATCTATAACTTTGGTACAAAATTGTATATACCTACATTGCATTCTGACAGAGATATGTATAAAAAACGTTCTCTATACTACGTATAGGGAGAAAGTAAAAATGAGTATTAGATTGATTAGATAGAAAAGGATTGCTTTGTCATTTAACAGTGAATGCAAGTAATGAAAAATAATTGAAACATCGATACAAGTCATCTAAGAGTAACACGTTTCACGTCGGAAGCAAACAGAAAAAGATAGAGAATCCATTAGTATCGCAGTAGTAGTATTGTTAAAAGGGCTTCGACAGCTTAGGTCATTTTGCACGTGAGCTCCCACCGGGAATCGAACCCGGGACCGCGTTCACCAAAGCCTCACTTTGCTATATTAACTTTACTTTATTAACTTTGGAGAAACAAGTAAGACAAATGAAAATCAAACGGGAGCAGGTCATGTGGATAGAAAATCATACTTTTATTTACAAATATTTAACGGCGAGGAAGAGGAAAGGGAGTTTTTGATGTAAGAGACTTTAACAATATTTAAGGCGTACACAAATTGAAGATCGAAGGCGTAGTGGGCTTGCGAATGGAATTCACAGGAGCGGAACGAGAGGGGGGCGTCCCATCCAACGCAAACGGTTTCTCCTTGGTCCTCTCGAGTCACACAAAACTCCCTTCAGGTACTAGTCTCGTCGTTTGACATACATCTATCCTCTGTGCATCTACATGCAAACAAAAGGCAATTCTTTTACCGGCGTTGATAATGAAGCGTCTTTCTTTCACTCCACTTTCTAAGTCACTGCTGTCCATTTTATTACATGTTCACTCCATCGCAAACACGTTTAGTTTCCTATTTCGCAACAATATTGGTAAATAGAAGTTGTATTTTATTTACAGCTACTTCAGGTATCCACATTTTCATATTTTTTGGTAAAAAACTATTATTACGACTCTCTGAATGGCGTATCAATCTTTAAAATTAATATTTAATGGGTCACAATAAATACTGCAGCTTCCGAAAGAGAAGCGACAAAGAGGTATCAATTAAAACCCTTTGTGAGAAAGAAGGAAATAACAGAAAAGACGTATGAAAGAAGATGAGAATGAAAAATTATTGACTTTGAAATTCGTGATTCGATTCCCACCCAGAAATGAATTTTTTCGCGTTCGTTTATCCAGCGTGTTTGTTCTGAGACGTACTCCCAATTCATTTTCCTTTTTTCTCTTTTGAAAACATATTAATCAAGATTCAGAGGTTCGTAGTTGAAAATAATTTGCCGCAATTGCCTGAAAAGGACTGAAGCTTACTAACCTTTTTTTTAAGTAACGCTCTCTGATGGATAAAAGGAAACGAGGAACTCTGCGATGGGATTCATCTATCTTTTCAATACAAATAGTCATTCTGGCGCAATCTAAAAGGCAAGGAGAAAGCTCCGAAGGTCTTCCCATTACCTTGGCTTTGAAATTCAAGGAGGTGGGGACGTCTAACATAAATCTTTCGTTAAATAAAATACCTGAGTGATTTTTCACGTTACCTAGAGTTTTTACATCCAAAAGTTACCTTCCTCCTCTTCGTATTCCCGTGGTTTTCAACAGCTGAAGAAATTCACAGCCAAAGACACCGCGAGATATCTCTTTTCCCGCTGCCGCTCGCAATGGTTCTGCTCGAAGAATGAGAGGGACTGAAGTAGCTGAAGGTCACGCGTTCTATGAAATTGGAGGGGCCTTGGAGACTATTAAGACGAGAATTTTGGATAACGGGAAACGGGCAGAAATGTTAAAAGTTTTGATGCGAGGAGTCTCGTGTTTTTTACTTTCTCCATATACGTAGTATAGAGAAAGTATTGTTTTCATGAAAAAAATCGACTTCGAGATTTCAACGGAAATACATGTTTTGGGGTCCCTAGAACACGCTTTGGCCAATTTCATCGTTTTACATCGAACACGTCCCAAAATACATTATTTATAATGTTTGTAACGTAAAAGATAATATGATATAAATTAATCACTAATCTTCCAAGTTTAGATTGAATATAGAGTTCGAAAATACTGTCGTAGATAAATATTTACATCTTATATATGGAGAAAATCATGTGCTGGCCACATCAGTTTTTTTATTTAAAACAGTAATTTAAAATTTTAGGCTTTTCATGTTAAGCTTTTTATGATAAAACCATTAAATATTTCAATCTTGAAAGAATATGAAATTTCCTCGTGGAATCGTAACTTACCAATTAAAATGGAACAATAGAGGTAGATAGGTGTTGAAGATGAAATATCTTCAACACCTCATTCCCTATTATTGAAAGGGAATATTAGTATTTTTTTCATTTTTTATATAGATTGACATAGTTGTATTTTTTTAAATATTTTTTTATAGACTTCTATTTTATTTTGTTATATGATTTGAATTTTTTATACTATGTAATATGTATTGTAAATGTTTTTGGTTAAATGGAAGATGGGACTAAAAATTCCCAATTTCGCCTAATAAAGACCTTTGTATGTATGTATGTATTGATGGTGTAGCTGAAAATCTTTTAGATACTTACTGGAGAAGAAGCTCTCAGCCGGTGCGGCCTTACCCAAACCCCTGCAAGAATGTACTTACGTTCTAACCTTTGATCTTCCATAGTGTTGATGTAATTTTTGGACAGTTTAAATTAATTATTACTAGCCGAAGGTACTTACCAACTACCTTGGCTCCTCTTGCTCATGGCAACTCCCAGTCTCTCCGCCCTTTAGTTGTGGAAATTTTGCTTCGTGGTAAAATAGTAAAAATAGTGTTTCATATTCATTCCAATATTCCTCTCGTACTCAATTTACATATTTGTATGATTTTAAATACACTAAATGGGTTTTAGTTTAGTAGCATTACCTAGGCCCCCTCGACAATTATGGCATGGCTTGCTGCGCTTCTAAATCATATCACCCATTTCATATAAGCCAATGGATAGAACTCCATTCTTACATAATTAAGGAATAAGAAATAATATTATTGATACTTTTAATTAAATTAGAGAAAAATTTCCTTGTTAAGCTAAAAAGGCTCCTAGAGTGAGTGGCCCATGCCCATTAACCTTTATCCCCCCTCACACTTAAGGGGAGTAGTCAGTCATGGTCACTAGGATGAAGCTGTTTGCCACTTTTTTCTGACCGAAATGTAATACTCGGCAAAATTGGCCCCCCAACGTGGACATCACAGATAAATTTTTTTTTCCGAAATCAAAAAATATCTTCTGTTAGAATTTTTGCCTCGAAATTTCGACAAAAATATCAAAATTGTCGTAAATTTGTTTCGGTTGAAACTACTATATTTTTGCATGAAAATGTATCACTTGCGACGAAAACCGATTTGCAAGCCTCAAAATGCCATTTATATGCCTCTGGAGGTGTCTGAGATTCCTCCTATGGAACCAGAAAAAGAGGCAAATACGATAAAATTAAGCTGTTTCGTAGCACCTTTCGTCCGCGTCAATTCCTTCACACGATGGCTATTAGTGGTAGCAAAGCATTGCTGTTTCGCCCCCTTTTATAACATTTATTATCTTATTTGTTGTATAAATATTACTATTATATTTCTGAGTACATCTGACCCAACTTAAAAGTGATAAGATTGATATTATTGGTAAGAAGGAAGGAATACTGGTTGGAAGGATCCTTCGAATATTCGAGGAATTACTTCTGTAGAGTTTCATTACCTCTCTCTAAATTATGGATTCTCTACCATTATTGGTCGCGCAATCGACTTTTGAGTCAACCTGTGCTTTCTAATTTTCATTCTAAGATATTGCTTCCTAAATTTATTCATAATACCGGAATGGAACAAAATGGCAAAGTTTGCTATAGAGAACCAATATGGGATAGTTTGAAAATGTACACGGAACAATAACTCCTGAAAAACGTATATAATATAATTATTACGCCTGCCATACGTCACTGGTGGCTCGCGGGTGGTCCTTATTCATATGGAAAAAATATTTCAGATAAATTCTTTCGGGGCACCCCCTGAAGTTCTTGTTCCATTCGGTTAGAAATTAAATTATGTAAAATATTATTTTAATCGGATAACGGAAAGACGTGCAACATCGCACTTAAAGATGATATTTTCAACATTTTTGGCCTTTTTTCGGTCATCATAGGTCATTGAACTATTTTGATTTTTTTTTAAGATTCAGCCCGAATAGAGAGCGCGCGTCATACAAGGGGCGCCGTGCACTCGGAGCCTCCGCTCGAATCTATGACTTTCACTATCGTTTATCTCCTACTGTATTACACAACTAGCTAAAACATTTAATAATTAATTTTGTGTTTGGGAGTGTTGTAGTAAGTTCATCTACCTAAGCATATGTTGAATCTTCCGAGTTTCAATGCTAAGCGATCATCAACATGTATGCTAAACGATCATCAACATCATCTGGTTCTTCATCTAAGCTGTTATAACTATGAATGACGAAGCAATAAGTATAGGGAAACCTCGTAAATTACAGATTTACTTTTCGATAGTGTAAGCTTTTTCGATCTATTTTGGCTGCAATAAAATCATTTCACCAGAGGGAATCCCTCTCTGAAAGACGCCAGTTTAAGCAGCTCTCCACTGTAGATTCCGGAATGACTTTTCTGTGGTTATTAAAAACTGGAAGCTAGTATTTCAGATTGTGGTTTCATTGAGTGAGCAAATTAAAATAATGCCTTTTTGTATAAGTATTCTCGTAGAAACTCAGAAGCGATGATCGAAATAGAAACAAGAACTACTGACCGAATTTACTTGATTGGACTCTGCACGAATCAAATTGTTAGCTCTAAGTTGTCATCGAATGGCCAAGTGCTAAGAGTTCTTTTTTATAATATCTGAAGAGTAAACTTATATTTACACCATAGTACTAGTTTAAAGTAAGTGAAATTCCTGTAAAAAACTTCAACATTATATTGAGAAGCTAGAGTAACTTTATCTGGACAATATTATTCATACCTAGACTGTATCATTATAAGAAGTTGATTGCAAGAACTATATAACTTTATCGACCGCTTTCCACGAATGATACACCATCTACTTTATTTATCATGTGCGCAATCATTGAATCCTCACATTAAAGACCTAAATCTAGTGGCTATACGAAAGCGATTCGAAGTTGCGCGACGGGAGATCGAAATATTCATCCCGGTAAAAAGTGAAATCCCTAAAATATTTATAATTTTAAGCTTAATCATATTATTATTATTGCTTTGCGAAATTCTAACTGTAGAATATTAACAGGCATCAAACCAAACTATGATATTATTGAATGTTATCGCCAACATAAGGCAGTGAAGAAAGAGGAAAATTAATTTAAAGCTCTTTGATTGATAAGGAAAGTAAAATACCTTCTTGAACTGTTTAAACATGAGCCCAATATATTCAAGGTCGTTGGAACCCTATTACGGCTCTTGCGGAAATATTTCGGAAATTACTTTCTCTATCTTGAGAATAACATTACAGAGGAAGGAAACCCAAAGGAAAGCAAATTAGCGGTTGGCATTGCAGATATCTGTGGAACACAAATCAAGCAAAAGAGCTAGAAGATGAGGAAAGAAAAAAAACTGATACAACTATGACTTCGGAATCTTTAAGCCAAAACAAATGTAGAGGCATCCAGTGTAAGTAGGACAATAGCGTCCAGTATGTGAGATATGTCATTTTCGTCTGACGATTAACTGCGAGTACTCAATATAATTTTTTTTCCTATATTTATAGAAAACTCAATCGAAAGATAAATAACGAATTTTACAAGAAAGTGGTTTGTACAGAATATCTTTAGTTTGATTTGAATCGATTATAAGCCAACAATTGTTCTTATTGCTACATTCATGTAAACGTGGTGGTTAAGTCACATTCCATTCACATGGAAACTCCATATTCCCACAATAATAGGGAAATATGTAAATGCAATAATTTAAATAGTTCATGAATTCAGAACGATTATCTGAATATGATTATTAAATTTGATTAGATGATAAAATGCTAAGAAGAAAATTAATAATTTTAATATTAACAAACAATTAAATACAGCCATCGGTCATGACTTCTTCTTGTTTGGAATTTTAGAAGCAAAAACCATAAATTATAATTACTTAAATAAGCAAAAACTTTAAATTAAAATCATGAAATCACATTCAGCAAGGGAATGCCAATGCTCTTAATATTGCAGTTTTATGTTAAAAAACTGCTTGTATAAAGATGAATAATACAAGCTAAACACTCAAACATTTTCAGTTGATCATTCGACCAAGAGTGTCATTATTTCGTATTAAAATGAAATACATTTATAACATCCTCATGTATAAGAATGTAGGTATCCGAAAAACCTCGATTCTTTTCTTTTATTTTCTTTACACCATATAGTATATTTTCAGTAAGTTTACGCTGCCGCTCAAACTGATTATTTTCAACAAATCTTAAATTCAATTAGTTACGCCCAGTTCTCCTAGAATATCTCAAATGTCTTCCTTAGTTTGGAATATAAAATTTATAATACTTCGAAATGTAATGCCGCGCCCCCGATTTAAATGAAGGTTTAGCGATTACTATTTTTAAGGATTCTTGCCCTTGGTTGTCTCTTGATTGCCGGAAGAAAACACTTTCCTTAAAAGATAAAATAAATATTCTTTATTACCTTGAGTCCACGGGAATTGGGCACACTCGGGAAGTTGGAATAAAAAGGGTTGATCGCCTTCACGGAGGATCCTTTTGGACGTAGCTTCTTCACAACTAGGGGGGAATTCACAAACAGCCACGACACGACTGTATTATTTAAAAAGAGACTTTTTAAATAAGGAAATGAATCTACGCTACTGCGTTCCCGAAGGGGTTGGTCCAAGAACGAGGGTCCGTGTGGCGGCGAGAAAGAGTCCGGGTCCGTTGGGAGAGCTTCGTATGAGAGGGAGTCCTTCCGAATCTGCGAGAGTCTGGTGCGAGAGTCTGACGTGCCTCCGTGCGAGAGTGAGAGCGTGAGCCTTGGTGCGAGAGTCTTGGTGCGAGAGTGAACTTGAGAGAGCCTGAACTGAGCGAACTGAACCGAACTGAACTGAACTAAAAACTAGCTATTTCCCCTTTTGACATCTATATATACTAGATATGCTTTCTTGATCAGAAAAGGGGAAATAGAGAAAAATGTCGTCGGTGAGGGGGTCGCACGAGGGAGCCCAAAGGGACGACACGTGATGGAGGTTTTGGGACGTGAGAGAACGAAGGCCCTTCTCTATGCCACACTGAGATGAGGATGGGAGCAGAGCCGTCGGCATGCGTTAATATGTATCAGACGTGACGCCGGGTCCTCCGCGACTACAGAGGTTGAATCGGAAACAAAGGCCATTCTCTACGCAGTACTGGGATGAGTACGGAACCAAAGAACAAACCGACACGCGCTAATATCTGGCGACTCGAGGCCAGTCTCGTAGGGTTGAATCTGGGGGGCGATCGGGCTTAGGAATTTTGGGGGAGACAGTTTGTCTCCACGCGGGTTTTCGTCTACACGCGTTAATGCGTATCCGACGTGATGCCGAGTCCTCCAATGTCCACCACAACCAGAGAGGTTGAATCGGAACAAAGGGCCTTTCTTATGCCCACCACAATCGAGGGACAAGGTCTGTTTCCACGTGGGTATTCGTCTAGCCATGGATCCTCTCTTAGGCGTAATTCCGAAGGGGTGGGGGGAACGAGTGCGGGATACAATTACCAGTTATCGCAATGGCCCACCTACAAGATTTGGTGGCCACTACAGAAATACCATAAGGTGATGAAATTAAAAAATAATAATCTGTAAAATATGAAAGTATAGATTGTTTACTTAACTTGGAGATCCAGCCAACTGTTGTCCCCCGAGCCTTTTCCGTTGATGGTGGTCACTCGCCTTTGTGAAGAGTGAGTCATACAGTAAAGCCTTATCGAAATTTGAGCAAGTTCACTGTATTAAAACTAGAAAGAATAGAAACACCAAAAATACTAATCATTTATTAATGGATATGGTATAACAAGAAAAGAATACATAATTTAAAAAAGTAAAATTCCTGGTGACAAAGAAAAATATCACAGGTACCGTTAATGCACATCTATGAAGCTATATAACGGTGATCCGCTTCGATGTTAAAACACAAACCGTACACATCCACACTTCTAAACACCGTATTAAAGCATGAAAATTTTAATCGAGGGCACAAGGAATAGAAATAAGGATGGCTCTGACATAAGAGGAAAATGAACTTACAATTAGTGCATAGCGGATGACTACATGCGGATGACTCGGTTATATATAGGGAAATAACAAACGAGGAAGACCGGACATCTCTCTCAAACGATTTAGTCCTCATCCAAAGGTGGTGCGAAAAATGGGAATTAGATATTAACGTAAGTAAATGCTCCGTAGTTAATTTCTTCGAAAAGAAAAAAATGCGTCCAAATCACCCATACAAAATTAATGGAATTAGTATCAAAGTAGTAGATTCAGTTAAATATCTCGGGATCAACATTACTAATAACTTAAATTGGAGCACGCATATTCGAAAAATCTGCGGCAAAGCAAGTAAAAGGCTTGGCTTTGTAAAGCGTATTGTCGGTAAATGCGACGAAAAGGTGAGAGAGCGATGTTATTTTACCTTGGTCAGACCCCTTCTGGAATATGCGGCAAGTATATGGGATCCGGCGGATGAAACGTGTACTCGCGAACTCGAGAAAGTGCAGCGTAAAGCGGTTCGTTTTGTTAAGAAATGCTACGATAAAAAAGCAAGCGTTACAAAAATGCTCTCAGACGTAGGTTGGGAATCCTTGAAAGAAAGGAGATTGGAAGCTAGGCTGCGATTGCTTAATAAATTCAGGGAAACTACATTTTCCAAAGATACAATCGGTATCTTGCAACCCCCCTGCTACGTCGGTCGATCCGATAATGACCGTAAGTTAAGAGAAATAGATGCTAGGACGAATCGTTTCAGAGATTCATTCTTTCCACGAACAATACGTGACAATAATCGAATAAGGAAGTAATTTAGATTCAACTGGTGTTTACACCCCCTGCCACACGCCGAAAGGCGGCTTGTAGGGTATTAATGTAGATGTAGATGTAGATGTAGCGTATGGAGACGAGAACACGATACTACGCAACGATGGCAGTTTAAATATCTGAGTAATTGATAGAAAATAATATTAGAAATACCGGAAAAGGTTCAGCTTTACTTGCATAGACCTTAGGAGACTGGTGACATTTAGCTACATACTTCAATTAATTTGAAACCAGATATTCCAAAATAGCTTCCCCCAGATATCCCTCATAATTTTCCTAATAAAATTAACAAGACAATGAGCGGTAATTGAATTTTGGTTGCTCATGAATTCATGGAAATAAATTTCAGCTTACGCAGCCGGGACTCCAACCCCGGAATCTCAGATTCAACGGGTGCTCATGCCGATCATATAGACCACCTACCAACTAGGAGATACTGGTTCGAGCCCCGTCTACTTTAGACATTTTCTCTTCCGTTACTCTACTAGATATTAAGAATACAGGACCCGCTTTCTACTTGACCATTTGAGAAGCCTCAGTTGAATTGTTTTGGATTCCTGTATTACAGTGACTTAAGACACATACACAGCAGGGACTGGCAATGTTGCCATCAGCGTAAGCTTTGAACAAATATGCTGCAATCTGATTGGTCGAATTCAAATCTCCC
This sequence comes from Sympetrum striolatum, assembly GCA_947579665.1. NCBI lineage: Eukaryota > Metazoa > Arthropoda > Insecta > Odonata > Libellulidae > Sympetrum > Sympetrum striolatum. The sequence continues at coordinate 91,210,799 of OX388344.1, read as the reverse complement.
TCTCCCACGCCCACATCACAATTTGAAAATTTTGATTGATTATAATAATAATTAAAAAGTTGGTAAATTGTATGGAGTATAACCTCAATCGTAATTTTAATTATCTGCATCATTAATTCTCGTGAAATATTTATTTATTTCTACTTCACGTTAACTTGGCTTTATCATAGAAGGGATTGCTCGAAATATCGTACTTATTATGAATGTTGAAAGTTTAACGGTTATTTAACGATTGTAAATTATTTTATCATATTTATCGCAAATAAAAATTCTTACTTCATCATAGCAAAAGAATGGGAATTGCTTACTGGTATAAATTATATGAGGGCCGCGTTGCGGACTGATATGAATTTAAAGTAAATCAATTGTGACGGGCATCCACTTACATTGGAGACATTTAACTAATGAAATATAATCGAAAACAGGGGAATTTCTTCAAATAATATCCACACTATATATCATCCTTAAATGGGAAGTATAATAGAATTAGATTCCATTTCCATTTAAATAAAGTAAATAATTTATTAGTTGAATTTCAAAAGTGGATTCTTTTAAAATAAAATTTGTGAAATTATAAAAGGATATTAGAGACGTTGAATTTCGATCGTGGCTAGTCTCGTCGCGAGAGGCCTAGGGTCATATATTCAAACTTTCCGGAATTATACACCACTGATAAATCAACATCACTCAACACGTTAAGTAATCAAATTTATATAAATCATAATATTTAGAAGAGTGATATGCTATTTATAAATTTATAGTATTAATCAGCGACATGATAATGTGACGTGTTATTTTTTATGCATATGCAATACTATTCTCACAGCAGCTAGACGATTTTAAATGTAGAAGTAAGGAAAGGGTAAAGGGTAAATTGCACATAAGATCGTGCACCCAGGAAAAATCCCAAGGAAGCCATTGGTTAAGGCAGCCTCCCGGATAGAGGAAGATCTCGGGTTCAATTCCCGGCCCAGTCAGACTTTTTTCAAGTCCGTTTTCCTATGAAGAAGTAAGATTAGGTTTAAATGTCATGCGTTGTAAGTTGCACGATAAAATGAAATAATTAAAACGCGATTATTTATCAGTATTGCTGAAAATCGTCATAACCTTTTTAAATGGTATAAGTAATATATAAAAGCTGATGATTATTTATGGAGAAGTACTAATAATAAACCTGCACCATGGAAACGTCTCTCTACTATCACGACTATGTTATTGAAGAAATTATTCTACCAAAGTGATTCAAACTCATTCATTGAAAGAAAAAAATGAATTGCCTCAAAGGTCTATTCTGTGAATAAACTCGTATACTTCTATTTACTGAAATTTATATCCTCCGATTGCAAAAGAGCACGGAAAGAATCCCTTATTATCAGTCTGCATACATTTGAGTTGCTAGTGGCATTAAGTTAAGATTTGGGTCAAATTTCGCATTATGAGGTAATTACCGATATCAAATTAAACTATAATGTTACTATCTACGTGATACAATGAAATGTACATTGAATTCCTTGGCTCGTAAAGAGCTCTCATCATATACTTTTGGTTTATCTACTCTCCTTTGCTATTCCTTCTTCTTCGGACGCGTCTCTCCTTAACGCGGTATTCGTAAAAACTAGACGAGGATGATTGATTCTGAGCAATCTGAAATCATTTTTAAAACCGCATTGTAAAGTGCCTAAATATTTAATAGACACTAGGTGGGTGGCACACGAAAAAACTACAGAAGCTAGTTTAGAAAACTACAGTGATATCACCGATGCACTCAGTTATTTACATTCAGATAATAATACAAATGGTGATACTAGATTGAGGGCCAACAATCTTTTAGCGAAGATGGATGAATTTGAATTTGTGTTTATGCTCCATTTCTGGTTTCAAATACTGAGACATTTTTCAAAAGTAAATAAAATTCTTCAAAGACCTAATATTTTACTTAGTTGTTGTGCAGATTGGTACAGGTCACTTTTTGATATTTATGTGGAATTAGGTAAGATTTTGATTTACTTCAGCAACAAGCAAAAAACACGTTGCCAAATACTGAATATAGAACTGTCAGAAGGATATTAAGAAATAAAAGGCAAGGTAATTAAAAAAAATCATCTGACCCTGATGCATTAGACAAACACTCTTCAAGAAATAAATTTAGTATTAAATCATTCATTCCTATATTAGATGCACTAGAATCAAATTTAAGAAGAAGAGCTTCTGTTTATGATGATGTAGTGAAAATATTTTCCATTCTTGCTGATCTTACATTATCAAAGGTAGAACCTTAAAGAAGTATTGAGCTGTTAATGCAAGAATATGCATAATATGTCAACCAAAATCTTACTCAAGAACTCCTTCATTTCCACACATATGTGAGACAAACGCATAAGCCTTCAAAATATTCCACATTGTTGCATACAGACTTGTATCAAATAATATTCAAAGAAAATATTTAAGTGGCCTTCCCCAATGTGGAATCAATCTTACGGTTCTTTCTCAGTTTACTGGTCACTATTTGTACTGGAGAAAGGTAATTTTCAAGACTTAAAAATATCAAAAGTCTATTGAAGCACAATGACCCAGACGAGGTTGTCATCATTGAGTATTTTGTGCATCGAAAGTGAGACCTTCAGAAAAATAGGATTCAATGAACTTATAGAAGAATTCTGGGTGGAAAAGTTTAGAAAGAAAGTCTTCCAATCTACTATTTTGCTTAAAATGTATACTTGGATTGAATCAGTTCTTAAATAAAATAGCTATTAACATAAAATTTGATATGATATACAATTTAATATTTTCTTTTTTGTGATCTGGATTTTGTTTGAGTAATGCTCCTTTTTTGGTTTAGATTAAGACTTAGGTAAGTACCAATCACAACATGTTTTATTTAACATATTGATATATAGCACAGTAATGATGCATTTTTTATCTCCCATGTAATTTACAAACTTAAAAGTGGATGTATGAGCAAATGAGTGAATTACAAGCCATGTATTCATGTGTTCCTTCCTGATAGATTTTTATTCCTTAAGATTTTCTTTAATCATAGCTCATTTCTTCATACAAGTGCTTCTTTATTATTTCTTTCATGGTTCCTCAATCCAAAGAATATCTAGAGAAAACAATGTCTTCCTACTACTGACCTACATCTGTACAACTAAAATGGTATTAAATTCATCCATAATGTTTATCCTCACTTCTTAGAAATGATTCCCCCAGTTTTCTTTATTTGATGAATTCTTTGACCTATCACCTCAAACCTTCATTCACTTACAATTAAAATTCGTTTCTTGAATTCTTTTTCCTGACTCTTTTAAATTAGAATGCATTCTCCTGCATCTGGTTCAAATTTAGCAAGCAGATAATGAGACATTCACGAATCACCTCCCTTTGGGGCAGCAAAGCTATTACGGTTTACCCAGAAAACAACTTTTCCTGTGTTATCCTGCTTCTATGTCTAAGCAATACTCCTTCATTTAATTATACATAGGCTTTACAAAATTGATACATAAGCTTAAAAGTACAATCTTCATTTATTGGTGATCCATTCCTTTTTCCACACTGTAAAAGGGAGAGTAGACATTTGTACTTTTTCTACAAACATTTTTATTGCTCCCGACCGGTTTTGAGATTATATTCACAAGGGATTACATTTGCTCTTTCATTTGTTGTCAGCTTCCCTGATGAGGGGGCTAACAAAAAATCTAAGAGCTAATGCACAACAGAACGAAAGAGTGGAGGGAGGGCGTAGGAGGGGAGGTGCTAGAGGTGTGGAAATCGCAAAGGAAATGGAGTCGTTTGAGAGGTGGGGAAAGAGATAAGGTTATGTTATAACTATATATTCGTTATTGAGGGAGTGGAAGTGATGCAGATTGTGGATGATCTGTAATATATTCAAGTGAATCAAGGCGTTTTGAGCGACGGCACCTCCTGCCGGCTACGGAGGGGACGTCTGCCCTCCCGTGCTCTTACCGACGCACAGTGGGCTAGAATAGAAAAAAGCTGGCCAAAAATAAGAAAGTGCTTTTTTTGAGTGCGGACTTTGAAACTTCGCATGGTCATTTTTAAATAAATTCTGCATATAAGTGCGAAATCATTTTTGTTGATTCTTACGCGTTACAATTCTACAGGGGGTCAAAGTTGACCAATTTTCGCGAAAATTTCCAGTTTCCGATTTTTCGCGAAATTCTTCAACTTCAAGTCGATTGTGAACCCAAACTAGGACACTTTACTCATGCAGGAAGTTGGCTCTTACGTAAAGCAAACTGGAATGTTTTAAAACAGTTTTTAACTTTGTTGACAATACAAACACTGACAGCTCCCAAAAGGTTGAAGACTTCACAGCAGCAATAATCCAAGCAGCCAGTTCTTGCATACCAAAGTCGTCAGACCGACCAGCCAACCACTCTGTCCCATGGTGGAACGATGAGTGTGCCGAAGCCATCCGGAAGAGAAAAAGAGCATTACGCATCTTTCAAAAATACCGAACTACCAGCAATCTGGCTTCATTCCGGAGATTGAAAGCAAAGGCACGGCTGGGTCATCACATCACATCGTGGGTCGAGTATGTCTCCACAATAACCCACAGAACCGCCATTACAGAAGTCTGGAAAAAAGTTAAAAGTATTACCGGAACCCTCCGCAGCTCAATCATCACCCACCTTGAAGTTGAGAACCAGATGCTGACAACCCCGCAAGACATAAGTAATGCTTTTGGTCAGCAATACTCAAAGATGAGCAGCAATGATAATTATGATGACCCGTTCCGACTTATCAGACACAGAGTAGAGCGCATCCCTATCAGTCTATTAATGGGTAATCTCGCTGCCCCCTACAACGATCAATTCAATATGTGGGAGTTATCGGCTGCCATAGGGAGCACTAAGGACACTTGCCCTGGTATTGACCAAGTGCACAATGCATTCCTAAGAAACCTTCCTCTTTCGGGAATGGAGCAGCTCCTGGAGATACTTAATCGAACCTGGTGTGAGGGCACATTTCCAGTAACTTGGCGGAGATCTATTATTATCCCAATCCCAAAGCAGGGTAAAGACAAGCGCCTACCTACTAGCTACAGGCCGATTTCTTTGACCAGTTGCCTCTGCAAGGTGATGGAGAGGATGGTAAATCGAAGACTGGTTTGATACCTTGATAAACACAAGCTACTAAGTAATATTCAGTGTGGATTTCGACAAGGAAGATCCACAATAGATCGCTTGGTCAGGATGGAAAATTTTATTCAGGAAGCATTTCTCCTCCGACAACACGTTGTTGGTATCTTTTTTGACATTGAACGGGCATACGACTGTGTATGGCGACATAAAATTTTACGTAAACTGCACGACTGGGGTTTCAGGGGAAATCTACCTGTTTTTATTGAGAACTTTTTAACTGACAGAGTTTTTAAGGTGAGGATTGGGAAATATACATCTAGATTGTTCAAACAAGAGAATGGAGTGCCACAGGGTTCGGTTTTGAGTGTAACTCTGTTTGCAATAGCAATCAATGACGTGGCTGAGTGCGTCAGACGACCTGTAATGGCATCCCTATATGTTGATGATATTCTGTAGATCGTCTAAATTGCAGAATGCAGAAAGGCAACTACAACTGACCCTACACCGGCTTCAGGAATGGTCATCTTCCAATGGCTTGAGATTCTCAAGAGAAAAGACAAAATGTGTTCACTTCCACAGATTGAGGGGATTATTCCCTCAACCATCTCTTATGCTCAACAACCAACCCATTCCATTTACAGAGACTGTTCGATTCCTAGGTATGGACCTAGATGAAAGGCTCAACTGGAGAACTCACATTAACAATCTGAGGGACAGATGTGTGAAACTACTGAATATTATGCGACACCTCACTAACCATTCATGGGGTGCAGACCGAATTTCAATGCTCAGAATATATCGAGCCCTGGTAAGGTCAAAATTCGATAATGGCTGCTTCATATATGCATCAGCCCGCAACACATACTTAAAACCGCTGTCCTCTATACACCATGCTGCTCTTAGATTAGCAACAGGAGCCTTTCGGACGAGCCCAATCCTAAGTCTCTACTCAGATGCAGGAGAACCATCACTCGAAGTAAGGAGAGAGACACTTATGTGTAATTATATTAGTAAGATCCTCTCTTCAAAAGATCACCCCTGCTATGAAACTATTTTTAACCCTCGTTTTTTAGTGCTTTTCAACAACAGACCACGGGCAACTAAACCCTTGCCAATTCGTTTTAAAGAATTGTTGAACGACATTGCAGAAGACCTTCCACCTGTTTATTGCAGAAGACCTCCTAGATACTCACCTTGGCATGTCCCTTTTCCTGAGACCATAACGGAATTATTAAAACTCCAAAAAGCGACAACAGCTCCTCAGTTTTATCAGCAAGCTTTTGCAAAGACTCTGTCAGACTACTGCAATCACACCCACATTTTTACAGATGGCTCAAAATCAAGCTTGGATGTTGCATGCGCAGTTGCCTCTCCTATTTCTGGAGTGATAGGATTGAAACTGCACCCATGGTGCAGCATTTACACTGCGGAACTGTATGCCATTAAGACAGCAATGAAGCAAATAGAATCCTGCAATCAACCCTTTTTAATCTGTACTGACTCTTTGAGTGCCATACAGGCCATTTCATGCTTCTCCCCCACACATCCACTTGTACAGGAGATACATTTATCCCTTATTGACCTTCACTCACGAGGGGTTAATATAATCTTTGTCTGGGTCCCAGGGCACGTTGGCATCAGAGGCAATGAGGAGGCTGACTCAGCCGCTAAGGCTGCCCTACAGAAACCAAATATAGACTCAAGACATATCACTTCTCATGACCTGAGAAACATACTCAGAGAAAGGATGCATGATAGCTGGAAGCAAAAATGGCAAGATCTTGAGGGAAATAAACTAAGGGACATAAAACCAGTGGTTTCCCCATGGCACTCTTCCCATCGTAGGAATAGACGAGAGGAAGTAGTGATTACAAGACTGCGGATAGGTCACTGTGCATTTACACATTCATTCCTATTTACAGATGGGGAGATGGCACCTATGTGCGATAGCTGCAACTCGCAACTAACCGTTAAACACATACTTACTGATTGTGAGCAATACCATGCCTTAAGAAATAGATTTGACATTAGCTCAGAGACATCTTAGGCAATGACGCAGAGAATCTCAATAGAGTTTTACAGTTTCTTAAGGAAGCTGATCTATACAAAAAAGTTTAAGTCCACAACCATCCTGGACAAAGATGTTTTACTATGCTTCTTATTTATTTATTTATATATTTAATTAATTTATTTTATCCATTTATTGGTGGCTATTTTTAATGGATTTATAATTATTTATTTAACTATTTATTTTATCTGTTTATGATCTTCAGAGGCTTAAATGATAAAACTGACTCAATTTAATAATAATACACGTATGCCGTAATTTTTTATTTGTCAGTTTTGTCAAGTATTGGCGCAAATAACCTAAGGGTTGAGGCGCCTTAATCTAATTCTACTACTACTACTACCCAAACTAGAAAAATCATCGGGTAAAATATGATTCCATATTATAAATATGTTCTTTTTCCTTTATAAAACTTGGTTTCAATGAGCTCTGTCGAATATTTACATACTTTACATTACAAAATGGCGGACCCTTATCTTGGAACAAAGTTTTACCTAAAGCGAGGAAAATAGTAGATTGAGACACCGTGTGACACGGGATTACTTACATCACGATAAGCTATGAACCTTCCTTAATGGGAATCTGAAATAAAATCTTGCCCCAATTTTCCCCAATAATTTATAAATCGACTTTTCGACAACGTTACAAGGGCCGAATCCGCTCGGCGGAGCACCGTCCTCCGCTACGCTGCACAGTGGGCTAGAATCGAAAAAACCTGGACAAGGGGCGAAAAATGGGTTTTTTGAGTGCGGATGTTGAAACTTAGCATACTTATTGCCAAATGATTATATTTTATGTTCCCGGTCGTCATTTTTTAAAATTTTTAGGCGTAAAATAGATACAGGGCGTCAAACTTGAGAAATTTTCACGAAAACGGGAAGTTTCGGATTTTTCGGAAAAACGTTCAAGTTCGTTGATATAAAATTGCTTCTCAGGAAAACTGTCGAAAAAAAACAACAATGCAGTAAACTAGCATAACTTTTTGTCTTTCAATTCGTTGAATGTTTCATGCTCTAAGATAATTCTTTGCTCATTTAAAGCAACAAAATGGCGGACACCTTTTTCGGACAAATTTCGAGATAAAGTAAAGAAATCAACTAGGTAAACAGCGATGGACTATCAAGTCTCTCATACCACGTCAATCTACAAGGCTTCTAGATATGGAATATGAAAAAACTGTCTCATTTCACCTGCTACCCTGTGATTGCGGTGGATTTTTCGTAAGCGCTGCGCGGTCCGGCTGGGCGCTGCAGAATCCCCAAATCGAGTTTAGGTGTCTTTTAGGTTATGTTGAGTCGAAAATTTGGCTTCTTTTATGATACATCATGGCAAATAATAATAAAAACTTATATGAAAACACTTTAAGATATGAATTTGAGACCTTTACTTTAGATAATAAATGCAGAATTGAGAAATTTTGGTATATTAGTGACATATGTCTATATCATATTTTCACCAGTAAAAAGAATTCTGGCGATATTTTCATTTTCTATGCTGGTCAAAAATACTGTTAACAGAATTGAGAAATCTTTGCATCTGGCAATTTTAGCCGACCCTTATTTTAGGGGCCCTGAGTGAAGTACGGTTTATGACACTCTAGTGCATTGCCAACATTCGTACGCATCCACTCATTTGCTAGGGCTATTGGGCACGAGCCTTCGGGGTTGGTAGGAAAGAGAAAATATTTTGGGACTTTCAGTTTTAGTTTATTCTTTCTTTGAAAGCGAAAAGTTAGTTCAGTCTTCAGTCTTCAGTCGTTGGGTTGGCGGTTATCCGGCGACCCCGAGTTCTATAATCTATTCTCTGCTACTGTGAAAGGCTCCATTTACTTCTACTGCTTACTACCCTTGTGGCCCAGCTTAAAAACCGGCTATGGTTTGCCGGCCGGGGGAAACCGGTGAATGTGTTCCCAGCCTTATGCTTTTGCTTTGCGGATATCCTCCCACGGTATTTTGGCTTCAAGAGACTCAACTTGATACAATGTCGGTCCGTTTGTCCTGGGACTGTTATTTGGAAATCTGTAGCTGATCCATCACATAAGGTATAAGCAATTTATTAAAGTAAAAACAATATCGGTGAATGGCGTCTAAATAAGATTTTTATAAAATTTGATATTTTTTTCCAAGAGTGATAGGAATCTTAAAAGTTTTTATGCCGAAAATTGCGTATCCAAGTAGTGAATTGGGTACTTTTCATCATTCTACATGGAGAATTAAGCAGCAGAACCTTATTTATTTCCGGTTTTTAAATAGGCTTTTACTGGACGTTTATTGAAACATAGGATTGTCTTTTGTGAAATGCATTTTTCCGAAATTACTCGATTGGTGCTTCATCAAGAAATTATCAAAGTGAAGGAAACGAAATGAATCTAGGATCGAAAGAATCATCGGCTGAATTTTATGATTCGCAACTTGAACTTGGAAGATTACTCTGATGTGAATGATTCTGTTAGGTACTGCCTGGGTTATTTTTTCTTTGAGCCATACTTCAGGAAATAGAGGGATAGCAAACGAAATAGCGAATACTTTATTAGAAGTAATCGTGATTGGTTAAATGTTTGTATGAAGTTTCCTGATTGTGTTCTTCGATACTTACTTACTACTTCTAGGCCCTTAAGTAAGTACATGCAGACCTGAATTTATTATCTTAAAATTATTTACTATTCTAGTGTAATTAATATTTTCATTCTCATGATAGCTCCGCAAAAGTCTAGGAGAGCATATTCATTGCGTTAGCGAGCTAACAAAGCCAAAGATATTTATTCAAGCTACTGATGGAATACTGCCTGTCTTTACGTAAATGTATCCTTGGTACTATATGCATCCAACAGTACATAAAGTACTCATTTACAGAACAGAAATATCAAAAGATGCGATTCTTCCGTTGGGAGCGCTATCGGAAGAAGCCATGGAAGCTAGAAAAAAGGATATCAGGAGGTTTGCGGAAAGATTCACGAGGAAACACTCGAGAATAGCCTCTAGTGAGGATTTAATAAAAAGGCTGCTGCTAATATCAAATCCATGGTTTTCTATGTTATCACATTGAAATTCAAGAAGAAGTGTATCCTAAAAACAGGGGTCAAAATCTCCTGATCATCGACGACCGAGAGAATGAGTTATTTGAATCCGAGAATTCAGATGAAGCATCTTTTGATGACTGAGAGGGAGGCACTTAATAAGGTAATGAAATTGGTGAAATGAGACAGTTTTTTCATATTCCATATCTAGAAGCCTTGTAGATTGACGTGGTATAAGAGACTTGATAGTCCATCGCTGTTTACCTAGTTGATTTCCTTACTTTATCTCGAAATTTGTCCGAAAAAGGTCCGCCATTTTGTTGCTTTAAATGAGCAAAGAATTATCTTAGAGCATGAAACATTCAACGAATTGAAAGACAAAAAGTTATGCTAGTTTACTGCATTGTTGTTTTTTTTCGACAGTTTTCCTGAGAAGCAATTTTATATCAACGAACTTGAACGTTTTTCCGAAAAATCCGAAACTTCCCGTTTTCGTGAAAATTTCTCAAGTTTGACGCCCTGTATCTATTTTACGCCTAAAAATTAAAAAAAACGACGACCGGGAACATAAAATATAATCATTTGGCAATAAGTATGCTAAGTTTCAACATCCGCACTCAAAAAACCCATTTTTCGCCCCTTGTCCAGGTTTTTTCGATTCTAGCCCACTGTGCAGCGTAGCGGAGGACGGTGCTCCGCCGAGCGGATTCGGCCCTTGTAGCGTTGTCGAAAAGTCGATTTATAAATTATTGGGGAAAATTGGGGCAAGATTTTATTTCAGATTCCCATTAATTAAGGTTCATAGCTTATCGTGATGTAAGTAATCCCGTGTCACACGGTGTCTCAATCTACTATTTTCCTCGCTTTAGGTAAAACTTTGTTCCAAAATAAGGGTCCGCCATTTTGTAATCTAAAGTATATAAATATTCGACAGAGCTCATTGAAACCAAGTCTTATGAAAGACAAAGAACATATTTATAACATGGAATCATATTTTACCCGATGATTTTCCTAGTTTGGGTTCACAATCGACTTGAAGATGAAGAATTTCGCGAAAAATCGGAAACTGGAAATTTTCGCGAAAATTGGTCAACTTTGACCCCCAGTAGAATTGTAACGCGTAAGAATGAACAAAAAGGATTTCGCACTTATATGCAGAATTTATTTAAAAATGACGATGCGAAGTTTCAAAGTCCGCACTCAAAAAAAGCACTTTCTTATTTTTGGCCAGCTTTTTTCGATTCTAGCCCACTGTGCATCGGTACACGGCATTCGATTATTTTCGTGAAATAGCTGTTAGAAAGTCAACAGGCCCAGCGACAGAAACGACCAAATACGAAATAATGAACGAATAAGAAACAATGACTCTGAATGACATTTATCAAGAATAATACTCTCAAATGCGATGCCACAGAATAATAATACTTAGCAAATCCGAAGTAGTGAAAATTACACAATATTATACATAAATTAAGTGATATGGTCCAGTTTTTACAAACTTTACAAATAATAATAATATCAACTTAGCCGTCAGAGAGACTCCAACGTAATTTCACAACAAAGTCAGCACACGTGATCGAAAGAAAGCACTCGTCTTCAGCGGCCGACGTCGACGAAATGTTCAGCGGGGCGCGCTCTCGTGAAAAAATGACCTTCTCTTGGGAAGACTCCGTTTCTCGCGAACAGGAGGGGTAAAACAATGAAGCACAGAAATTCGTAACGGAAGGGGTAAAGCAAATTGTCCAATCACGTTGCTAGAAACTGTCACAAATCTCCTCCGTGTTAATTATTCCGATTATAAATGGGCAGCTTATTATGGGGAAATTTCCCTAGAAATTCGTCACATAACCAATCTCCCCATACGCCACTCACTCTACGCTATCACCCTAGACCAGGGGTAATCAACCTTTTTTGGCGCCCGGGCACCAAAGGGCGCTTCCGAAAGCGAAGCGGGCACCACATAACATTTCCGTCCATGGTGACATTCAGGACATCCCTTGGCAATATTATCACTTTACCAGTTAACCGTTGGCCGTTCGAAAAAAAACGTTCCATGGTGAATAAGATCCGAAATATTACAACGTATATAATTTCATCACAACCTCACATTTCATATGTGAGAACCTCTCATGTGAGAAAGTCTTTATCTCCGAAGAAGATTTGATAACGGGGAATACACCTGGTATGAAGGTTTTCGCTGCATGTGCACCGCTGCGTTCCGAAAAGTAGCATTCCTTGATTACGAGGAGTTTTATACATTGATAAGCTGAGCCGAGCTGAATCTTCGCATTCGCATAATGAACTAAATATGACATAGATACGCGTCTTGCTAACCTGGACATAGGCGATAAGAGGGGTAAAATGTTTACGAAACCCAAATCCAGGAAAACCAAGTTTCTGACCCTCTCCCCGCCAAACCTCCACTCTATCCACGATCCCATGAAATAATGTTGCAGCAAATAAAGAAAATCTTTTTACCGAAGTTTGGCGGGCACTGTACAAGGTCGCTTCAGGCACCTGAGTGCCCGCGGGCACCAGGTTGAGTACCTGCCCTAGACGCTCTACCCTTGGGGTCATCACCCCAAACGACCTCCCCTACAAAATCCCACAACTTGAACTTTATTTATTTATGCTAGGGGCAGTTGAGGCCTACTGGCACACTATCCCATGCCCCAAAGATACCCATTTTTTTAATATTTCATAAGTACAAGATAAATACTTAAATACATGTTAATAAATAATAACATTGCATAACCGTTGTATAAATAGGTAAAATACATATTTTGAAATTGTTAAAAGTTAGAGATAAGTGATACAGAAAAATGTGCATAGTAAATAAAAATGATCTTAGTTATTATTAATTTATAAGTAATTATATAGTAAAAAATAATAATTATCTTCCAACATGGAATTTACACTAAATAGATAGATGTAAACATAAAAATGTAATAAATGGTTGCTGAACGTGCATCACCACAAGTCACGAGGAAGATTAAGAGTTAAAAAGAAAAAAAGAACAAATAGCTAAATATTTACTGAATTCCTCAATAGATGATTCAATATACAGTTAAGAATAATGTTCGATTTTTGGGATGTGCACTTCACGGGTTAACATCACTTCACTACAAGTCATGGAGTTTATTTCATTAGGAAATGTTTATTCAATTCTTTTCCGGCTAAAATTCATCCCGACGTCATCCCCTACGTAGTCGCCAGAAGTAGCCACCCGACGCAGACCTTCAAGAAAAATAATATCAATATCATTCACCAAAAAGTGACCAATGACAAACATTTGCGTATAATCCAGTACTTAAATCTGTATCGCTTAAGCGGAGTCTCCTAAAACCACTACAATGTGCTATACCACAATATTATTTATAAACTCAAAAATTATAAAATGGTCGTGTCTTAAATTACAGAAACACAATGTTTCGCTATTAATTTACCACTACTAAATCCAATTTTATAAATAAGAATCTTTTCTAAATGCTCTCAATAATATTACATGTATTGAATTTTAAGAGGATCATTATGTGACATCTAATTAAATAAATACTAGTGTTATGGCGAAACAAATTACGGCTACAGATATTTGCAATGGATGATAATGTTGCAATAATTTGATTATTAATTTTTATATTTAATTATATCATTAAGAACGCAGATTTTCATAACATTTGAATTTTTTATAATCCATTTGTTTTTCTAATACTAAAACGAAGTTAAGGAGCCATGGTTTATTTTTGTCAGTTGAGTAGTTTGCAATGTAGAAATTTATAATACGGTTAAAAGCATAACGAACATCTCTTCAATAAAGCGACGCAAGAATTTTGGAGAGGGAACCTTTGCATTAAGTTCAATAGGACTGATATTAGAATTTCATTGATAAGGAATCTTTTAAACTGCATTAGATTGTTGGAAAAAATGATTCCAACGTTAGCATTAATCAAGTATGTTTCATAAATTTAGGAAAAATCTATTATATAAAATAATTTACTTTGCTTCCAAGTATAATAAACAAAATTCGATCAAAAATGAAGGTTGGGAACTTTCATGGTGGACAGTTTTCCTTTTCGCGATTGTTCTACGTTGCAGTCATTGAAACAGAATTAAAGGCATTTAACGACCAAAAGAGTAACGAAAACAAACTAAAGTAAATATCTTTACAATGCCGGATATTGTTTATGAAAACAAGACCGTGAACTTGTGAAACGACCCTGAGATGAAAATGGGACGAACCAGTGGCCACCACAGTTAAAAGAATCTTAAGAATGGAAGAAATTGAAATTTGAGGAAGAATCGAACTTGAGGTGACTCTTGAACATTTTGTGCTCAAAATCTGCTAACAAAAGAAAATGAAAGTAGGAAAATCTAAGTAAATAAATAGGAAAAAAGTGAAAAGATGAGATCAGAGCTGAAACGGAAGGCATGAAAGTGAAAACATATTGATCTATTGCCATCCGTTTACACCACGCAGACATTGTTCTGGGTGGGAAAAATTTAAATACTCAATGCTTAAAGAATTATTGGTCGTCCATTGCGGTAATCTTTTTCGTCTATGCATTCATTATCTAATTAACGAATCAAATATCTTTAACTTAGATGAGAATTACACGTAAATTTTACTTTTCCTTTGCCGCAGATCTTTTTTCTCTATTTAAAATTATTTAAGAATGTGATATAATGATATCGGAATGTAAGAGAACGTTTAAATCAAATCCTAATTTTAGCATCAAAAGTAGTACTCTCCTTGAAATTACGAAACTTGTACTGTAAAAAATCTGAACTAACGATTAATTATAAAATTGAAATTAATAACTTACCCAAACGCTAATGACCCAGCTAATTTTTCCTTTTTACCTGTAATTTTTGCTTACTATCATTTCTATCATAACAACGGTTTTGAAAGGAAAATTTAACAAACAATTGACAATGCCAGGATGGTTACTTAGTAGTGATAGGAGATTGTAAGTTTGAGCCAGCGATTTATTTATCCTGGCTGAAAATGCTAAATTACTACTCTTCGTATGCTGTCTCGTTAAAACCAAGTAACTCTATTAAAATTGCCTAAATTCTCATTAAAAAAAATCGAAACGTAGCTGAATTATCAATAGCGTTTTTCGGTAAGGTTAAGCATTTCATTCCAATCATGTAATCTTACAATATATTTTCAATAGTTACAACAAGGTTTCTGAAACATCAAACGCAGGTAAAAATGAACGACAAAAAAAATCAGAATTCCATCTCTCATCTCTAATGCACTCTCACCTTTGAATAACCTTTCGAACTTAGTAATTAGTTTTCAAAAATAAAATAAAGCTTTTAAAATTTCTAACTGTTCATTAATAACTTATGAGAAGGTGTCGCCATTACTGTGATAGAAAGGCAAACAATCATGCAAATATAAGATATCCCATATACTTGCATGCAGAAACATAAAATAATCTTCGCAGTTTGAAAAATATGCAAAAACATTTTGGCTCTCGCAGTTTATTCGAAAACAAATTTTTATGTTAAAAAATTAATATTGATTTCCTTCGAAATTCCGCAAAAAAAATTAATAACAGAGAAAGCTCAGCGGTATTCGAAACTTTTATAGTGAATATACAATTAAGAAGCACTACGTGCGTTATAAAATGTAATTAATTAGTGTGATTTCAGCCTGAAACTGACCCATTATTTTAAAAAAGGAATGATATTAATTAACAGTAAATCAAATGTGACGTTTATCCAGTAGCATTGTTGAACTTTAAGGAGTGAAGACAATCGAAGAAAGGGAAATTTTTTCTCATAAAATTAACAATCGATCATACCTAAATATAAATTATTATAATATAAAGATTTATTTATACTCATTGTATTCTGTGTTCCACTCGTGGACCGAATAACACTCCTTAGCATCTCTGCAAACCTCCTCCTGCTCAACAAACATTGATGAAATGTTTTAAGTGTGTTACTGAAGAATAAATAAATAAAACTATAAATAAATAAATAATACTATGCTCATGCAAAAATAGGGTCTATCTATTATTCTTGAATAGGAATAGTAACAACATTAGATTCAAATAGTACTCATAGTATTTTTTGTTCCATCAATGGGCCGAATAACTCTCCTCAGCATCTCTGGGCTTTATCTCTTGCTCTTCAATGATAGAGAAAGGTCGTTACTGAAACATAAATAAAAACAGAAAGTAAATCTCTTGTCGAAAACAAACAACACTAAGCTAATAAAAAATACACACTTATAATCACACTTTGATATGAAAATTAATAACATTTGTATCAAATTATACTCATTGTATTTTATGTTCAATACCTGGACCGAATGACTCTCCTCAGCGTCATTACGCCCCATCTGTTGCTCTTCAATGATTGACACAGGATTCGAGGGTGTTACTGAAACATAAAAACAGGAAGTAAATTACACATCGAAAACATAAAACGCTATGCTAATAAAACATAGCCACTTATAATCACACTCTGATATGAACAATAATAAACATTATTTTCAAATTATACTCATTGTATTCTGTGTTCAATCCCTGGACCGAATGACTCTCCTCAGCATCACTGTGCACTTCAATGAAGGATTCTAGGTCTGTTGCCAAATCGAAGATGTTTGGGAAAAATTTATTCGTGATTTAATACAGCTAATTCATAGTAACTCAAAAAACTCATTTTAAGACAAAAAACTATGATTGTAAACAGGATGGGGTTAAATTTAAAGCGTTAATATTAGGTATTCGTAACTGATAGATATCCGTGATTCGAGGGTGAAAATAAAAATATACCTATTCAGAATAATCCGTATGTACGTGTTAATACAAGAATTAATTGATAAGTTAATTCGGATCATATATTGAAAAGAAGTTTTCTATAGAGGAAACATCTGAAAGATAACTGATCGGAAAAAATGATTAATTAAGTAATGATTCGAATATGAACCGCTTTGATATGATATCCGTTACTCATCCCGAAATAATTTCCAAAAATATTACTTAACATATGCTGTTATAATTATCTATAGATTATAGTGAAAATCTAATTCTCAATATGATTTCCCAATGCAAACTCGCAAGAAACATTAGTAAAACTAATACTGCTCTTAACATAAAATTCGATCGTTTATCCAGATTATTTCACTAAATAATTATTGAAAAAATCAGCTAAAATAAACTGGTATTTTACCAGTAATTATTTCCGATGTTCATCTCGGGTTGCACCTAGAAGAGAAACGTCGCAAATCTTAGACTTCCATTGAATTTTAAAATGAAGACCACCGAATTCACTTCATAATAAATAGGAATCGAAAACAAGAATATGAATTCACTAATTTGGCGAAAATGAATATCTACCCATTATTTAAGTATAACATGTATGGCGATTTTGAATCCAATTATGAAAGAAGCAAAGCGCAATGGAAATCCTCCTTTTGGATGATAAAATATTAATGGACGGTGAAATCAGATTTGTGATTCAAATAAAAATCCAGGTGATTTGATTTCAGTAGAAATTGTCTATTACTGACCTTTAAAATATTTGGAAATAAATGATTGAGGAATAACAGTCCTGCTGCAACGTATTTGATTACTCAAAACCGATTCTAAAATTACTACTCTCATTACGATTTCTGGTGAAAAAAACTACGACCCTAAGGATTGTAGGATGGATTCATGAAAACTAAGGACAAATGGAATCCGAACTATAAAAGTTAGCTTAACCTTAAGTCGAGGTCAAAGTAAAGGAAAGATAACATCAACACAAGAAATAGCTAACTGAACTGTGAATGTCACCGCTACAAACAATCCATCTACTAACTCACAAATTCGTTTACCATAAGTATCTAAATAATATATTAAGGTCTCAAAACCAAATAATATCCTTAGTACTTAATTTAGAGTAATTCATGATGATGCACAATGCACATACTTACCAAAAATATCACTGACGAAGTCCACAAAAATGTTGACGCGAGGAAATATCCTCTAATTCATTGAATATATACCTCTTGAATGAAGATAATTAATCAATAATTAAGTTAAACTGGTAAATTGGTTAGCTTATGCTCGGATTCGAACTTATTGCACTTCTACAATTCAAAAGTTAACCATTATTCCGAAAAAAGGAACGGCAGCAGCTCCTCTGTAGGTGACGTCGCCGAAGTAACTGAAGTTGAATTCTTTAAAATAAACGTTGAACCGAATGCAGCGCTGTGATTGGTCGATGATTCAACTGACAGTCAACCCACCTGTTTCCATCTAATTGTAATAGTTTTCATCAATTATAATCAAAACTGAAATAAAATTTGTTTTTGCAAAAAATAATTTCATTTTAAATTAAAAGTTATTGGAAAATGAATTTCACTTTGAAACTCCTCGAACATATTCCGCGTAGATTTCCCGACTCCCCTGAGATACATCATGGTTCAAATTAAGAACTCTCTATCAAAGATATATTTACTAATAAATATTATGTAGAATGAACCGATTGATAATAATATGTACTAAATGTCGTATGAAAATATAGTATTACATAATGTTAAGGTTTGGCAATAATGTGACGGGAGAAAGCGAGTATCGATGTGCGAATTTAAATCGGAACATAAACTTTTAAAACATATCTAAAGCAATTTTGTCCGTAAAAACGTAAACATTCATCGAATTTGCGAGTAATATTTCCTTTAGACCAATAATATATGATATTACATTTAATTTTTTGCTGCAGGACTTCTCTTCCAGGTATATACGATGGCATAATTACACGAGTAAAGATCTATGTGATGTTATGAATCTATGAATAATCTAACTTTAATAAGAGGTATATTTCAAACGTATCATATTTTGTATCGTCTTTTGGAGAGTAATGCAATTGAATTCATAAATGCTCTCACGTCATGTAGTGATAAATTATTTATCTCGAGGTCAACAGTAACATGAGAAAAATGGATTCAGTAACATTACACATAGGCATTATATCTAACATCATTTGTGGTACTATTCCGAGAGGAATTCTTAAATTCCTTTCTTTACAATTCCTGCCGATGACGGTCGGAGTTTTCAACCTCGAATTCTCTCGGTTATCTCTTGTTTGGTCTCGTTGTTCCTATTCAAGCTGTGGGGAAACCCAGAAAGTCCTTTCTTTTATATTAATAATGGAAAATTTACTGGTTTAAAATTGCTTACAATTATATATAAAGTGGTTATTGATACTATTATATATCATTCAATTGTTTATGAAATGGATTAGATTTAAGATATTGGACAGGAGTTCATTAAATATACATTGACAACGTCCTCAAATTCTTTTAAAGCCGAAGTCCTTACCTTGCAGTAAATGAAAATTTGGATACGACTGTGTGTAATCGTCTGAGAGTGAAAAAATATGACAAAACCAATCTATCAACAACTTACGTTTCTTCCTTTCGATTTGAATCCAGAATATAACGTCCAGATTCTCTAAATCGTATTACTTGCCTTAGTATTCTTTAAGACTTTCCATTGCCTTTTTCGAATGATTCTCGTTACGATTCTTACTGCTTGGATCCATAAATACAGACATTTTGCACTGTTTTCTCTGACAAACTTATCACTGACACTCTTTCCACTTGATAATTAATCGCCGTTTATATAAATACTTATATTCCCACGTATTTAATTTAATTCCACTGGTAGGACAGTTTTACAACGGAAGGAAAATGTGGTAGGCACCTTCAGAACTCGAGCACATGTTTTTCAGACTGACTTGAGAACGGCGGAAGTCACGTAATCGGAAGAGTTCATTTTCGTTCTTCAGAAAATTTCGATACCACAATTCTTCTAACTGGCCCCCAAAATCCAACGTAATGGCGTTCATAGAAGTAACAGTTTGACATGTGCGAAATTTAAAAGGTAATTAATAGTTACCGGAGAGAAAAATACCGTAGAGAGTGCGTGGTATAAGCTTTTCCACGGATAGCAAAGCCATGGTAAGTAGCTTAAATTTGTTATGGTAATATCTGTGAATATATGTTGAGAAGTAGTTTGTTCGAGTTGGAAATTGAGCTTTATGAACAGTGCCATTTTTAAAAGAGGTGAGGAGGTTTATCAGTGAGAACAGTGCTTATAATTGAATGGTGGTTCCGAGTAAAGCAGTGCTTAATGAAACGTTAAGAGGATACTAATATTCCTTCAGCCAAACCCAAAACTATCCCTGAAGAAAGGCACCACAGCAACAGGATGGACGAACCTCGTGCAGGAGTATGCTGAATGCAATGTATGAATGACCTTTAACTGACACAAGCATTACAAGAATAAAAAGGTAAGTGCAATAAAGAGATAAACGTGTAGTACGGTTTTCAATGAGATAAGCATAAAAATGAGTTCAGTGACTACTCTTCACACGTATTGATTTTAAAATTTATATAGTATGTGGTTGAGCTCGTAAACCGAGCAGATCTTTCTAGTCATTTATCAAATTTTGCACCAGCTTGGGAATATACCGAAATTTACTTAACTGATATTAAAATTACAGATATTTCCTGTCCTATATCTTCAATAAAATCCATTTCATAAACAATTGACTGATATATATATTATCAATAAACACTTTACATATAATTGTAAGCAATTTTAAACCAGTAAATTTTCCATTATTAATATAAAAGAAAGGAATTTCTGGTTTTCCTCACAGCTTGAATAGGAACGACGAGACCGAACAAGAGATAAACGAAAGAATTCGAGGTTGAAAACTCCGACCGTCATCGTCTGGAATTGCAAAGAGAGGAATTCTTGAATTCCTCTCGGAAAAGGTCCACAAATGATGTAAGATATAATGCCTATGTGTAATATTACTGACTGGTAATCCATGTTTCTCATCTTATTGTTGACCTCGAGAAAAAAAAATTATCACTACATGACGTGAGTGCATTTACGAATTCAATTGCATCACTCAAAAGAAGATACAAAGTATGATACTTTTTAATAATATCTCTTATAACACTTAGATAATTGCTAGCTTCATAACATCACATAAATCTTTACTCATGTAATTATGTCATCGTATATACCTAGAAGAGAAGTCCTGCAGCTAAAAATTAAATGTAATATTATATATTATTGGTCTAAAAGAAATATTACTGCCAAATTCATGAATGTTTACGTTTATACGGACATAAGTGCTTTAGATATGTTTTAAAAGTTTAAGTTCCGAGTTAAATTCGCACATCGATACTCGCTTTCTCCCATCACATTATTGCCAAACCTTAACATTATGTACTAGGATATTCAGTACATATTATTATCAATCGGTTCATTCTACAAAATAATTATTAGTAAATATATCTTTGATAGAGAGTTCTTAATTTGAACCATGATGTATCCCAGAGGAGACGGAAAATCTACGCGGATTAAATCGAGGAGTTTAAAAGTAAAATCCATTTTCCAATAACTTTTAATTTTAAGTTACATTATTTTTGCAAAAACAAATTTTATCTCAGTGGTGATTATAATTGATGAAAACTATTAAAATTTGAGGGAAAGAGGTGGGTTGACTGTCAGTTGAATCGTCGACCAATCACAGCGCTGCATTCGGTTCAACGTTCATTCTAAAGATTTAAACTTCAGTTACTTCGGAGACGTGACCTAGTGAGGAGCTGCTGCCAGTCTTTTTTTCGAAGGAAGCGTTAACTTTTGAATTGTAGAAGAGCAACAAGTTCGAATCCGAGCATAAGCTAACCAATTTCCAAGTTAAACTTAATTATTGATTGATTATCTTCATTCGAGAAGTATATATTCATTAAAAAAGGGGATATTTCCTTGCATCAACATTTTTGTGGACTTCGTCAGTGATATTTTTGGTAAGTATGTGCATTCTCTATCATCATGAAGTACTCTTAGTTAAGTTCTGAGGATATTATTTGGTTTTGATATCATAGTATATTATTTGGATACTTATGGTAAACGAATATTGTGAATAACAGATGGAGTGTTTGTAGCGGTGACATTCACAGTTCAGTCAGCTATTTCTTGTGTTGATGTTATCTTTCCTTTACTTTGACCTCGACTTAAGGTTAAGCTAACTTCTATAATTTGAATTCTATTAGTCCTTTATCTTTTCATATTTGGATTCCAAATCGCCATACATGTTATACTTGAATAATGGGTAGATATTCATTTGCACCAAATTAGTGAATACATATTCTTGTTTTCGATTCTTAATTATTAAGAATTCAATTTAGTGGTCTTAATTTTAAAATTCAATGGAAGACTAAGATTTGTGACGTTCCTCTTTTTGATGCAACCCTAGATGAACTTCGGGAATAATTAATGGTAATATTACCAGATGATTTTAATCGATGATTTCAATGATCATTTAGTGGAATAATCTGGATAACCGTTTGAATTTTATGTTAAGAGCAGTGTTTTCTTCATTTTTATGCGAGTTTGCATTGGGAAATCATATTAAGAATTAGATATTTAACAATTATTTTTAAATAATAATAATGGTGGGATAGAGTACGTAAAGTAATATTTTTGAAAAAAATTTTTTGGGATTAGTAATAAATAGCATCAACCGATGACATCATCCCGGCTTAAATTTGAAACATAAGTTGTTTTTTTTTGCGACCAGTTATCTTTCAAATGTTATCTTTGTAAACTCTCTTTAAAATATCAGATTCAAATTAACCTTGCAACTAATTCTTGAATAAATGAATAAAATGAATACGGATTATATCTGAATCAGTTTAATTTTATTTTTACCCTTGAATCACAAATATCTATCAGTTACGAATACTTAATATTCATGCCTTAATTATAAGGTCATCCTGTTTGCAGTCACAGTTTTTTATATCCTAGAATGAAATACTGGAGTCGATTTTCGGAAATGATCTTAATTTAAATCTTCTAATTATTACTTCAGTAAATGTTTTCTACTATTCTTGTAACGGATGTCCTGATAAATATTCGAATTTTAATTGACGAATAGTAATTGCTTTTAAGATCTTGCATATTCATTTACTATTAAATTTTCGTCTCCCTTGAGAATAATTAGTGGATATAAATTGAGATTCAAAAATCGAATTCATTGAGTCGTCTGTTGTATTTGTATAGGATATATAAGGCATATTTAAGATAACATATCTCTGTTTCTGAGTTACTATGAACTAATTCTATTTAATCTCGAAGGAATAGCTCCGAGACATCTTCAATTTGGCATCAGACCTCTTCCTACGACGTCGAAAAGGAAATCCTAGTTTGATAAAAGGTAAAAGATTTGCCGTTCTTAAACTTACATCGTACAATAGGTTATGTAAATACTTAATCAATTTGTACTTCTTTCTTTTCTCAAGTTCGGAGGAAGTGAATTCTCCTGCTTTTGGATGATTCTTCTTGGTGTCTCCGGTGTGATACTGAAAGGACGCTCAACACGGGATTATCAAGCTGTCTCCAGAATTTCGCATACTGTTTACTTCTCCTGAAATGATATTTTCAGAATAAAAAGGAAATAAGAGAGATTTTTAAGACCACTCTTCCAAGAGACCTGGTTATTCAATGAAGGGTGATGTTGGTAGTAGTATTGTTAAAAGTGCTTCGACAGCTGAGGTCATTTCGCACATTGGCTCCCACCGGGAATCGAACCCGGGACCGCTTTCATCAAAGGCGAAAGCGCTGTCCACATGACTATCCGGGAGCCCGAAGGGTGATGTTACTTGCGAAGATCAGTAATATTATTTTTCCGGGATTCCTAAACGACTTGAGAAAGGTTGAGGTAAAGAAATCATTTCTAAATCGTAAAAGAGCTGAGAAGGTCAACAGCATTGCTGTAGAGAAATATTTGGTCAACTAATGAGACTGTGAATACAATGAGTTAGATTACTAAACTATTCTTATTTCATTATGACTATAGTTCGTATTTTTTTGATTAACTTCATGTTTTTCTGTTTTCGAAGTACAATATTATTTACTCATTTTTATTGTTTCTTTAGATTCAAACTCCAAACATTTCTCCATCACGGAAGAGCAAGAGAAGGATCGCAATGATGCTGAGGAGAGTCATTTAGCTGATTTGGAACATAATAAAATGAGTATAATTTGATTCTGATGTTATTGAAGTACCATTTCATGTTTAATAGAAATTTCGTAATTTTGTATTAGTATAGTGTTTTATATGTTCGAAAAGATATTTATTTACTTTTTTTATTCTTTAGTTTCACGCCCTAATCATTACTACATCATAGAAAAGCGGGAAAAGAATCACAACGATGCTGAGGTAAGTGAATTCGCAGATTTATGGAACACACAAAAAAATTAGTATAATTTGATGCTGATGCTATACCTACTCATGTTTGATAGATACTGCGTATTTTATTATTAGAAAGTGCTAAATGCCTTTCAAAAGATATTTTTTTTACAGTTTTTTTTTCAGTTCCACCCCCAAAACATTTATCTAACACGGAAGAGCAAGAGAATGAGTACAATTATGCTGAGGAGAGTTAACTATTTGGCCGATTGCTGGATCAAAAATTAAACAAGTTAGTATAATACGGAACTGGTGATTTTGCTATATACCTAATGTTGTGTGATAGATATGGAGAATTTTTATATGTCTTCCAAAAAATATTTAACTTACTGTTTTTTGTTAATTTTTCAGTTTCAGCCACGAAAAATATATCCATCATGGAAGTGAAAAGGAAGGAGCATAATTATGGTGAGCAGAGATATTTGGTTGATTGCTGGAACACATAATACAGTTAGTATAATATGAAACCGGTGCTTTTGCTATACTTAATGATGTGTGATAGATATGGCGAATTCTTATATTAGTATAAATTTTATATCTTACAAAAGATATTTTACTAACTGGTTTTTTTAATTTTTCAGTTCCCCCAAAATATTTATCCAATACGGAAGAGCTAGAAAATGAGTACAATTATGCTGAGGAGAGTTATTTGGTTAATTCCTGGAGCAAAAATAAAAACAGTTAGTATAATATGGAACTGTCGCTTTTGCTATACCTAACGATGTTTGATATATATGGCGAATTTTTATATTAGTAAAATTTTATGTAATCCAATAGATATTATACTTACTGTTTTTTTTTCTTAATTTTCCTGTTTAACCCCCAAAACATTTCTCTAACACGAAAGAGCAAGAGAATGAGTACAGTTAGGCTGAGGAGAGTTAACTATTTGGCCATTTGCTGGAGCACAAATAAAACATGTTAGTATAATATGGAACTGGTGCTTTTCCTATACCAATTTAAGTTTTATAGATACTGCGTATTGTGGCATTAGTATAGGGTTTCATCCCTTCAAAAGGATATTTTATTTTTTTATATATTCTTCAGTGACACTCTGAAAACCTCTCTCCGTCATTGAAGAGCAAGAGTAGGAGCGCAGTATGTCGAGGAGAGTTATTCGGTCCATTGATGGAACATCGAATACCGTAAGTACTTACTAAATATTTTTAATTAATAAATTTTATTCTAGTTAGCAAATTCCTCCTTTTTTCGATATTCTTCATTCGTTCAAGGTCTCCATGTTAGAAGATGTGCATCACATTTGATTCACTTTTAATTTATATTATTTGGATTTTCGAAATAAAGTATCGGTTTCAGTCTGAAATGGAACTACTATTTTACATTCTGTAACGCATGGAGCAGTTGTTGATTCTAAATTCATCATAAAAGTTTCAAATGCTTCTGAGAGTTTTCCGAAAATGTGGATTTTCTCGATGTAAATAT
This sequence comes from Sympetrum striolatum, assembly GCA_947579665.1. NCBI lineage: Eukaryota > Metazoa > Arthropoda > Insecta > Odonata > Libellulidae > Sympetrum > Sympetrum striolatum. The sequence goes on along the minus strand of OX388344.1, from coordinate 91,184,890 downwards.
ATTCTGAAAAATTGGGGTTGGAACAAATTTTGTGGAGACCAGCATTCAATTTAGAGTATCGTAAACGACTATTAAAATTTTTAGAAACGTCAATTGAAATTAATATCATACAATCTACAGAAAAATTCGACTAAAATGCGTGAGTCAAATTTCTTTTGCATCTTTTCCATTCGTATTAAGATCATTTAATATCTCTCCATTGAAGCAAATAAAATACCATTTATTTGCATAATGGTTTGCCTTTCTATTGCTGTTATAACGACACTTTCCCATATGCTATTCACCAACAGTTAGTCATTCCAAAGGCTTCATTTCATTTTTTTATACAATTTACCTAGTTCGCTACGTCATACAAAATTGAGAGCGCATAGAATGATAAGAGAATGAATTATGACTTTTTGTTTTCGTTGTTCAGTTTTACTCTCCTTTTGGTGCTTCTGGAACATTGCTCTAACTATTGAAAATACATTTTAAGATTTCATGATTTGAAAAAATTGCTTAACCTTGCGAAACAACGCTTTTGATAATTCAACGAGTTCACGAATTTGTTTCAAGTTAAATTTGGCCATTTTAATGAATTTACTTCGTTTTTACGAGATAGCGTACGAAGTGTAGTAATTTACCATTTTCAGTCATGTTAAAAAATAGCTGGCACAAACGTAAGATCTGGTATCACTGCTTAGTCATCATCCCGGCATTGGCAATAGTTTGTAAATGTTCCTTTTAAAACCGTTGTAATTGAGTATTTAGATGTTTCATACCCGGGAACTATGCCAACGTGGTGAAAGCGGATGGCATTAGATTAATGTGTTTTCCCTTTCATGCCTTCCATTTCAGCTCTAATCTCATCTTTTCATTTTTTCCTATTTACTTAGATTTGCATACTTTCATTTTCTACTGTTTTGTTAGCAGAGTTTGAGCACGGACAGTTCAAGAGTCACCTCAAGGTCGATTCTTCCTCAAATTTCAATTTCTTCCATTCTTAGGATTCTTTTAACGGTGGTGGCCACTGGTTTGTCCGTTTTTACTTTCGGGTTTTTGCATAAATTCAAGGTCTTGTTTTCGTAAACGATCTCCCGCATTGTAAGGATATTTACTTTAGTTTGTTTAGGTTACTCTTTCACGATTCTGCAGTAAATTTAGGCCGTGTTTTTAGTCTTCAAAATCACTCTTCATAGCAAACTGAACTGATATAAAAAAATAGGATATAGATGATTGCAGAAAAATGTATGAGGTAGGATATTTATCCTTGTTTCCAATTTGCGTACCTTCGGACTGTTAGCTAAAGATGGATTAACTTTACGCAGCTTATGTCTTCTTGGCATTTCAAGCTTGCGGCTGTTACTAATTCCTAACGTAAACATATGCAAAAACAGAAACGATAAAGTAGATTTAAGTCGTAAAATGCCTTTAAAACTGTTTCAATGACTTAAACGTTGGACAATCAGGATAAGGAGATCCATCCATCCATCATTAATGTTCCCAACCTACAACTATTTTTAAAATTAATCGTCGGATTTCATCTGCAGTAACAATTATTCATTTTTGATTAGTTTTTTTATTGGAAGCAGACTTTACTTGGTAAAATTAAAATTTCAATTAAAATCCAAATGAATGTTTTCCAACAATAAAATGCAGTTTAAAAGATTTGTCATCAATTAATTTCTACTCTCAGTATTATTGATTTTATTCCAAAGGTTTCCTCTCTTAGATTCTTTCGTCGCCTTGTCGCCTTATTAGAGAGTAGTTAGATATGCAGTTGATCGCATTATAAATGTTTACATTGTGGAGTACTAAACGGACAAAATGTAACAAAGGCTTTCAAGTTTTTTCGTGAAGTATTAGGAAAAGAAATTAATTATAAAAATGCATACATAAAGAAAATATGGGATGGTTTTTTATGCAAGTTTTATTACATCATTGTAATCCACTACAAAAATCTGTAGCTTTAATTTATTTTGCTAAAACACTCGTATTTATTGTATGAAATTTAATATAATGATCTTCATAAAATTGGTTCAATGCATGTAACATTATAGAGATCATTCAGTAAAGATTCGTATTTATGAAACTGAATTTAGTAGTGGAAATATAATAGCGAAATATCGTGATTCTCTAATTTTAGACGCACCCATTTTTTACTCTTTGAGCTTATAAATAATATGGCGTTATAACATACCGTTGTACTGTGCGGAGACTTCGCTTATGCGATAAAAGATTTAAGTACTGGATTATACGCGAATGTTTGTAATTGGTTACCATTTCGGTAATTACAATGCATATTATTTTTCTTGAAGGTCGGCGTCGGGTGGCTACGTCTGACGACTACGTAGGGGATGACGTTGGGATGAATTTTAGCCGGAAAAGAATTGAATAAACACTTCCTTAGGATATAAACTCCGTGATTTGTAATGAAGTGGTGTTAATCCGAGAAGTGCACACCCCAAAAATGGAACTTTATTCTTAACTATTTATTGAATCATCTATTGAACAATTCAGTGAATATTTTTCTTTTTGTTTAATTTTAATCCTATTAACTTTTAATCTTCCTCGTGACTTGCTGCGATCCACCTTTAGCAACCTTTAATTGCAATTTGATGTTTTAATGTATCTATTAAGTGTTAATTCCATCTTTAAAGATAATGTTTATTGATTTACCTATGCATATTTTTATATAGTATGAATATTTTTCAGTATCACATACTTATATAATTAATAACAATTTCAAAATATGTGTTTTATCTATTTATATAACAATTATGTAATTTAATTATTTATGTATTTATCTTGTACTTATAAAATGTATGTTACAACAAAGAGGGAACTTTGGGGCATGGCATAGGGTGCCAGTTGGCCTCAACTGCCTCTAGCATAAATAAATAAAGGTCAAGTTGTGGGACTTTGTAGGGGAGGTCGTTTGGAGTGATGACGCCTAGAGCGTCTACGGTGATGGATTAGAGTGAGTGGCGTATGGGGAGACGGGTTCGAGGGGACATGTGGGGAGGTTCCCACCCATTTTACGTACTGTACTTGTAAAATTTCTGTAAACAAAAGAGGGATCTCTGGGGCAAGGAGTACAGGGCCAGTAGGCCTAACCTGCCCCCGGCAAAGATAATTAAAAGTAAAGTCGTTGGATATTTTAAGGAAAAGGGGCCAGTTGTCCTCACCTTCACCCGGACAAGATAAATAAAAGTAAATACGTTTGACTTTTAAGGAATAGGGAGCCAGCAGGCCTCACCTGCCCCCGGCTAAGATAAATAAAAGTAACGTCGTAGGATTGTGTAGGGAAAGTTGTTTGGGAAGATGACGTAGAGGGGAGGGCGTCCAATGAGATGGTCTCGGTATGGGGGGCGCCAGGGTAGAAGGGATCGAGGGGACCATGTATTTTGGGGGGTCCGGCGGGGAAGGGGATAGCTTCGGGATAAAGGGGGTCCAGGGAGACGGCCATGGCAGACGTAGTCGGGAGATGGCGACTACTATGGAGGCTGCGGCGGGGGTCGACGTCCGGTACGACGATGAGGGCGAGGGACGGCAGCGAAGAAGGTCGGCGTGTGACGGCGCTGAAGGACTTCAGCGTGGCAAGGCAGCGAGGGACGACGCCAAGGGACATCGGCAGCAGGGACGTCGGCGTGGGACTTCGGCGAGGGATGTAGGCGTAGGAGGGCAGCGATGGACAGCGTCGAGGGACGGCGGATATGGAAGTCGGCCTGGGACGACGGCGGCGAGGGATGTCGTCGTGAGACATCGCCGAGGAACGCCGGCGTGGACGGCGGCGTGGGACGACGGCGAGGGACTGCTGCTAGGAATGTTGGCGCGGGACGTCGGCGTGGGACGTCGGCATGGGACGACGGCGAGGGACTGCTGCGAGGGACGTCGGCGCGGGTTGTCGGCGTGGGACGGCAGCGAGGGACGGCACCAAGGGGGACGTCGGCGTGGGACGTCGGCTTGGGACTTCGGCGTGGGACTGCAGCGAGGGACTGCTGCGAGGGACATCGGCGCGGGATGCCGGCGTGGGACGGCAGCGAGGGACGGCGCCAAGGGACGTCGGCGTGGGTCGTCGGCCTGGGACGTCGGCTTGGGACTTCGGCGTGGGACGTCGGCGTGGGACGACGGTGAAGGACTGCTGCGAGGGACGTCGGCGCAGGATGTCTGCGTGGGATGTCTGCGTGGGACGTCGTTGAGGGACCTCGGTGTGGGACGGCAGCGAAGGAAGTCGGCGAGGGAGGGAGGGAAATTTCCCTAGAAATTCGTCACATCGGTTAATGTGGCGTATCGTTCGCGGAAAGAATGAATTTTTAAAACGATTCGTCCTATAGAGCTCTCCACATTTAGTTGGGCTTCCGGATAGTCATGTGGAAGCTGTCGAAGCACTTTTAACAATACTACTACTACTACTACACATTTAGTTGACAGTATTGCTCAAATGGCCAACGCTGTTGCCAAACCTACGGTGGCGGGGTGACAGCGATTACGCCGTCGCCCCGCCTCCTGAACACCGCGCCGAATTTGAATTCATAAGCTTGTGTGTTACAAATAAGCTAATCAAAAAGCTTCTAGAGTTAGGTTTTCGATAGATAAGGGATGTATGCACAATTTTTAAAGTTAGGTCAAGATCAAAGCTCTAAATACCATGTGAATTACTTCAAAGTATTATTTTTATAGGATAATAACGAATTATTGGCAAGCGATAAGTAGTACTTTCTTATTTAAAACCAGTAAAGTTGTTACCTAACAATATATCCGCATTGATATATATTTTCATAAAATTACTTATATGAAAGGATGAATTATGATATTATGTCATTTGATGAAATATTTTTTTCCGTGATGGAAAGCGTTAAATTCAACTGAAATTCACTCGTCCTTCCTTATCGTTAAGACGACTAAATAATGATATTTACCGTCTGAATGATGTCGTCTTATATCGGTGGCATAATCAAATAAACATTTAAAAATGTAATAAATTCTAAGATCTCTTCTCTTCTAAGGTCTTCTTACCTTTCCACTCAAGAATCCGAAAGGTATCCAAATCCCTCCATATAAGCTGATGTGCTGGGCTGTGGCTCTGACGAATCTTCTGATGTGCTTGTCGACTGAGACGACGATGACGATGTAAGACGATTAATCAGTTATTCTATGTCATCTTGCAAATTATCTGCCTGTCACATTCCCTCTTCCACTTTCATCACATGTTTTACATGATTTCGCCTATTTTCAGGAGAAACAGTGCCGAAACTCTCTAATATAAGTATCTCCACATCTTTCTTCTTAAATGTTACATTATTCAAACCCACGTAATGACTAATTTGCGTCCAAACCATTTCAATGGGGTTCAGTTCGCAGTGTTACGATGGAAGTCGTAGAAAAATGCATCCCGCTGATTTTACAAGTTCGTCAACCCTTAACTTCTCGAATTTTTCTCGAACTTGATCGACTAAAAATAATAAGTCTCTCTTCAAACAATCGTCATCGAATCGTAATCGTCATTTATATTTTTACCAGTCAACCACTCTTTGATGCGGTCTTTCTTCCAATTTGTTGTTGGAAGGTATTCTAATTTTCTAAAGTGATAGGATGCATTGTCCAAAACTATTACCGAGCCTCTGGGTACGCTAGAGAGAAGGCAGTTTTCTTTTCAAACCAGCTCTTATAACAGTCTCCATCAACTTCGTCATGCTCGTCCATGGTATTCTTCTTGCAAAGAGGGAATCGCAATGTTTCTTCAATGAAAGCATTTTCCGTTCCGGCGTGAATTATTGCAAAACGACCTCCTCTGGATGCCGGAGCCTTTAGTCCCGTACCAAGAGAGAAAAGCATCACGTGGTGTTTTAATTCCTTTATCACTCCAAACCTTGTTCACTGTTTGACCAAGATTGATCCACGTTTCGTCAGTAAACACAATTGTTCTCTGTTCCCTTCGGTATTTCTTCTTTGTACGGCCGTGTAATTTTCTTAGTTTTTGACGGAGTCACTAACACTCCTTGAGATAGTTCTTTCCGTACTCTATAAATTGTCGACTGTGGGAATCCAGTCGCTTCCGAGGCATCTTTACTTGCATCGGAAACACTGAGGGATTTACGGAGGTAGGTGAAGACGTTCAATACTATTTGCCGTTCACGGTTTCTCAACCTCTCCCATTTTCGCCTTCTCTTCACCTCGGACATGGTGATCGCACGAAGTTAAAAACTCACTTGGAGAGAAACTCAACAGCACTGCTCGACTTCTTCTACTAACTACACTAGGCTCCTATACTCTTGGAATTCCAAAGGCAAATTAAATATAAATCGTCATCCCTTATATTCCGAGCATCAACATTGAAGAGTTCCAACCGTTTCCCAGATATTTTATGACTTGACCAGCCATAGCGGTTTTTTTTACCGTGTGTGCATCGGTGTTGTTAATCTTAATGAGGGATAAGCGTATCATTCATTCAGTAGCAGGAATTATACCTCAGTTTTAAAGAGAAAGTTGTATGTTGTTTTTCTGTGCTCTTTATTTTGTGAAGAATTTCATTAGGAGGAGCCGATATCCTCCTGATGTAGATGTAGATGTAGATGTTTCTTCCGACTGAGAGCTTGACTGTGGTTGAATTCAGGGACGGATCCAGGGGGGTGGTCCTGGGGGTCCGGACCCCCCCCGAAATATCACTTGTGCCTATTTTTCGAAAATGAAACTCAAATAACGCAAATAAACACACAATTTAATAAGCAATCACTAGTGAAAATATTCGAATTTGTCTAACACAATTTTAACGTCACGTTTTGTGAAAGCCGAAATGTCTTTTATTTTGAAATTTTTTGATCGGACCCCCCCCAAAATTTTTTTCTAGATCCGTTCCTGGTTGAATTAATAAAATATTACTGTATCCTTAAAAAAATTTGAACGGCCTATATGAAAATGTATGCAAGCGTTTGCGTAGCGGATATCAATGTTCGCCAAATTTCGAGAAAATCCCGGAAGTCGGCAAATTAATAAACCATCAACAAATATAGTTCATCGGCTACAACGTCGTCAGTGAGGGTTTCTAGAATTATTGGAACTTCTTTTTCTTAAAAAGAATGAGGAATCTTTCCGATTTTCCGAGGATTTGTGCTTTCTTCCCTCACGCTTGCAACAGCTGAGCAGGCATTCACGGGCTAAACGGCGGAACTTTGGCGCGCGGCAAAAACGACAAATTGAAAAATTAATGAATACCTCTGTATTCAAGATAATGTCTTCATTTCTTCGCAAAAATATTTTTATACTTTTCTAAAAAATTAATTCGCAGCATATATGGAGGTATTTCTTACGGTACGAGATTTAGCTGGCGACCGCTTTTAGGAATGCATAATTCAAACATTTCGGTTTTTATTAAATTTATATCACCATTACGTTGCAGATTTCAAGCAGATTTTACTAGTGTAGAGTCCACGAGCATCGCTTACACTAGACCCGCGTGAGAACGACCAATAATCTGAAAACGTATGTTCAGCGATTGGTAGTGGCGGAGCGCTGCTAACAAACCGCGAAGCGCTGCGAGTGACTCCGTGTGAAGCCTGCCTATTAGCTACAGTAAGTAGGTGTATTTTTTAATCGTAACTTATCTATTAAATGTGATTAAATGCGTATTAAAGAGGTAGCGAAATCAGCTGATAGGACTCTCGAGTTTAACCTGAGGCTGATGATAATCGACACCAATGAATACTGACGGATTACCGAAAGCCATGTTCCATATCAACATCATACTTTTAACGAAATTCACCGTCATAGAGGTTTATTTGGTGAAAATTATGTTATTCCATGGGATATTGGATCTCAAAATGGATATATTGTCCTATAGCAAAATTTACGTAAATATATGGAGTGAACGAAAAAAGTTTAAAAATATTTCAGTATTGAGTTGCAGTAATGCCAGACGTAAGAAAAAAAGAATTTTTCGAAGAAATGTGGGGTTCTGTTAAATATTTTTTGAACGGGTGCCATTAATTCGCTAATTCAAGAAACGTGGGTTTTTTTTAATCAAACTCTGATTCAACCCTTCCTATTTCCGTAAGTCTTATTACTATGGTAGGTGAAAATTTGAGGGAAATCCTCATCAGGAATGAATGGCGAAATGGAGAATTTTTTGCGATAGATCTTGTATAAATTAGTCGCTTGCTATTTTTCGTCCAATTTACGCAGGAATAATCATCCAGCGGGAAAGTTTGAGAAAATAGTGACTTTATTTTCAACTGATATCTGAACCCTTTATGTTTACAAATAACTTAAGAAATACTATTTTTTCTACGGGGCTAACTCATTACGCAGCACTGGTGTAGGATTCGAGGAGCACTTAGCGGACGTAGTCCACTGCACAGTTGGCCTAGCCTAAAGCGGCGTTCACTCTACAGTGAGCGTCTCCTAGGTTGCGGCCACTGTACATTGCTTCCTGCCCGCCGGGCGAGGCACACTTAACCTGGGCGGGAGTCAATTAACATTTATATTTTAAAAATAATCAAAAAATAATAACCGAATACCTTTTTTATACTTACATACCACGTTTTAGACATTATACAATATGAATATATATGAAAAAATTGTAGTAAATACTTCGATTTTAATATGAGAAGGAAAGCTGTAATAAACTCAGCAAGTAAAACTAAACTAGCCAGATAAACATATATGGGATACGGTAGATGAAACGTACCCATGAACTCGAGAAAGTGCATCGTAAAGCGGTCCGCTTTGTTAAGAAATGTGACGATAAAAAAGCAAGCGTTTCAAAAATGCTCTCAGACGTAGGTTGGGAATCCTTGAAAGAAAGGAGATAGGAAGCTATGCTGCGATTGCTTAATAAATTCAGTTAAACTACATTTACAGAAGATACAATCGGTATCACGCAACCCCATTCCTACCTTGGTTGATCCGATAATGAACGTAAGTTAAGAGAATTAGATGCTATAGAGTTCTCCACATTTAGTTGAAAGTACAGGGGCTTATGGAGCTTCCTTTCTCGTGTATTTAGTAGCACTAGTGTTTTTAATATTAAGGTGCTTGTTATCTCCTTTTTCTTTGAGTCATTTAATTCTAAGAAAATGGGTCAAATGAAAAATTCTGGCATTATGTTTGTAGGTTTATATATTTGATAACAAGAGTTCTTTCTGTTCATAAAATAGTAGACTATAGAATCTGTGTGATCAAGGAAAATGATGATTGGAGACCAGCAGAAGGAAGACTAAGTGAAGGTCGTATAAGAGATGGAAGTGGAAGATCTGAGTAATAGAGAAGTCAATAAATATATGGCACATATGGTTGTGAAGTATATCAAGAAAGGTGGAGAAAAGAATGCAAGAAGTAGATGAGAGGCGAACAAAAGGAAAAATTATGAAGATAAATTAGATAGATAGGAGTAACTAATAAATAAGTATCCAAGTGCATAGTAGATGCTTAATAGATATTCCCTCTTACCTTTGCTCTGCACTGCTTCCTCCTCCTCATCTAGAAACGGTATTTAGTGGTAATGTTTTTACATGAGCAGTTGTTGAAACGTATTTAAAAAAATTAATATGGAAACAGAATAATTCCTTTCGGAAAGAACAGTCAATTCCTTGGATCTGATCGATATCCAAAAAACTAATCCTTCTGTGAATTTTGAAATGAAGGGCTTCCGCAAGAAAACTAACGGAAAAGTTTACGGATAACATTGATTGTAAAAAGAGAGATATTTTTTAGGTAATATTTAAGCCGTGATTTAACTGGAGACAATGTTGAAGGTTGGTGTGTGAGAGGAAGGCTATGAGGAGATATAATCATGTGATTAGCTGGGGTAACAATATTTACATGTATTTTCCATTCACTGAAAGAGGATAGTGAGCTGTCTATTGTAACCCTTGAAAATAATACTGCTGATAAATATTAAGGGTAGCATAAATTATATAGCTAAATCAGTGATAACTTTAATGCTTCCCAAATCAATGTATTCTAAATCACCAAATCTAAATTGAATAGGACTTTCTGAAACGCCACTATGCTTAGTCCGTGTTTGCAAGAGAATTGAAAGCTAGATCTTTATGTCGAAACGGAGGATTTAGGTGCCCTTTGAATTTTTGCATTCTGGAAAAGGTCCTCGGCAGAGAATTCTAGTGATTTACGTTGAGTAATTTCGTTGAGTTAACTTCCTTTTTTCAAGTAAAGCGATGATATTTTTAAGTTCGGTAAAATTAGAATCGAACATCTGTTGTGATTGGAAACCGATGTCCATCCCCGAGAAAGAAGTAAAACCAGAGCTTAGCCTTCAACCGTTTTATTAGTTAACCTCACTTCGACGAACCATTGCACTGCCTTTCTCAGAACCATGAGACATTTTTACTTTCTTCATATACGTAGTATAGAGAAAGTTTTGTTTTCATGAAAAAAATCGACTTCGAGATTTCAACGGAAATGCATGTTTTGGGGGCCCTAGAACACGTTTTGACCATTTTCGGAATGATGTCTGTGTGTGTGTGTGTGTTTGATAGTGGGCGCTCTAACGTGAAAACTATTAGTTGTATCAATATCAAACTTCATTTATAGTACTGTGGTGGGTGCTGTCAGAGTTGATTAGTTTTTGGAGTAAATCGGTTTACCGGAAGTCGAGCTTTATTCTTCGATGCAAATTTCCGTATTTGCAAAATATCTCCATAAATATGATATTTAGGTATACTATATCATAAAAAATTTTTAGAAAATGTAATTTACTCTAAGGCCCGTTTCACATGGACGCGGACTGTCCGCGCTCCGCTCTACGCGCGCGGGGCGCGGAGAGCGGTCGCCGCTTTTCACATGGACGCGGACGAAAACCGTCCGCGGCATTCCCCGTGTATATCTCCCGTAAGAAGGATGGCCCATGTTGCCATTTACAAATATTTACAAATCGGTAGATAATAAAATCATTTATGGTGTAAATATAAAGGATGAATACATGGTGTAAAAGGTTTTTTCATATTAGTTAAAATAACATTAATAAAAAATATTTTCTTACATTTCCGCCTGGAAACGCTATTTTCCGACATTATCTTAATAACGCTGTTGTAAACATGGTGTTGCTTTAATTGACACCAAATTTACACAGAAAGTATTCCGGAGTTAACTATCCATAATGGTAAACATTAATTTACGGTATACCTAATCTGAATACTTTTATAACATAAAAAGTACAGTTTGATCCTAAAATTTCGAATTATGCATTCCAAAAAGCGATCAGCGGCGAAGTCTCGTACCGTAAGAGATACCCCAATACATGATGCGTATGAAATTTAAAGAAATGTATGAGGTAGTTTTTGGTGAAGGACGGGATACTTTGTCTTATTTCTAAAGGGAGTTATGAATTTTTTAATATGATGGTTTTTCCCGCGCGCCAGATTTCCGCTGTCTTACCCTTGATTGCGCTGGCTACGATGAGCGTATTGCAGAAGCAAATCGCTCCGCAAAGTATAGAATTATTGTGAAAGCACTGAACATTTACTTTTTAATGTTGAAATACGTTTGCACTAAAATTTGGATATCACGAATACTTATAGAAAATTTAGTAGCACTTACACTAATTTAATCTCTTATCCACGAAGAAGCACTGTTTGGCCTCCGATTTCCTTCAAATGTTTCCCATCTTGCTGAGTGAGCCTCAGGACCTGTTATTTTTCTGCTGCCTTTTTGATTGTTATTTTTCGACTAATGAATTCATCTAACGCTTTTTTAAAGCTATTTTCATCGTACCTTTGATATGATTTACGACGATTTCGTGCGGTCTGAAGTGAGAAGAAAAGTGCACCAGTTGTTTTTTCAGAAGGTTCCTCCAACTCTGAAAACAATATTAAATACTGTGAACATGGACAATGATTTGCCGAATTTTAAAAGAACTACTTTATATCGCTTGCTAACAGACATCGGTTTTGTATATGAATGTAAGGGCAGGTATAGCTTATTAATTGAGAGAGTTAATGACATCATCCGTTGTCGCCATGACTTTCTGACGCAACTACAAAAATATAGAAGGGAGCAAAGAACAATTGTTTATACTGACAAGACTTGGGTAAATGTTGGTCAAACCTTGAGTAAGGCTTGGCGTGATAAACAAATTAAAACGCCACTCGACGCTTTTCTCTCTGGGTTAAGCACTGGATTAAAGGCCCCCACATCTCGAGGAGGTCGTTTTGCCATCATACACGCTGGTACGGAAAATTTTCATCGAGGGGGCCTTAAATTTTTTTTTGCAAGAAAAATACCATGGACGAACATGACGAAGTTGACGGGGATTGTTATGAAAACTGGTCCGAAAACTGCCTTCTCGCAAACATTCCTAGGGGCTCAGTAATTGTTTTGGACAATGCATCGTATCATTCCAGGAAATTAGAATATTTACCGACAGTCAGCTGGAACAAAGATAATACAAAAGAGTGGCTGGCAAGTAAAAATATAAACTTTGACGCTGACAGTTTAAAAAGAGATTTACTATTTTCAGTCAATCAAATTCGGAAAGATTTTGAAAAGTTGAATGTAGATGAACCTGCGAAGTCGAAGGGATGCATTGCAATCAGCCTTATCATTGCGAGTTGAACCCGATTGAAAGAGTTTGGGCGCTGATCAAACATTAAGTTGGGATGAAGAATACTTCATTCAAGAAGAAAGATGTGGAGCGGATCATTTCGGAGAGTTTCGGCAAGATCTCAGCTCAAAATCGGCAAAACCATGTAGAACATGTGATGAAAGTAGAAGAAGAAATATGGCACGCAGACAATTTGCAAGACGACGTAGATGAATTAATTATTCGTCTCTCATCGTCGCGGTCAGCAATAGCATCGGAAGATGAGCCACAGCCAAGTACATCGGGTTTCATGGAAGGGTTTGAATCACTTTCAGATTCTTGACTGAAAAGGTTAGAAACACATCTCCCTTCAACATATTACTCTATTACAGGATAGATAATCAGTTTTAATTTGATTCCTATTCTGATGTTAACCGAGTAAAATACGTCCAGAAAGAGAGAGCGCCAAATTTGCTTCATATTGTTTTTCACTCCAGAATCTAATGGTTTGTCTGATAGTATTGTAATACATTTCAAACTAAAAAATCAATGACAGAACTAACTAACTCTAAGAACTTCCAGATATCTGTATTTTAAATATCTTACGGTAGCCAATTCGAATTCAGCGCGTTAATCCGATTGGCAGGGAGAGGAGGGTCGACGAAGCGTACGCTTGGCAACATTGTTCTACTTTGACAAATCTGCTTGGTCCGCATCAGCCGTCCGCGTTCATGTGCAAGCACAAACCTGTCTCTGTGGCCCGTACGCGCGCGGACGATCCGCGGGGCGTAGGGGCCACGCGGATGGCTCCTCCGCGTACGGACTGTCCGCACTCATGTGAAAGCTTCCATTAACGTCAATGGAACCTTATCCGCGCGCGTAGCGCGGAGCGCGGACCGTCCGCGTCCATGTGAAACGGGCCTAACTTTTGTATTAAACATATTTTTTATCACTGATTGTTTAGGAGTTATTCGTGAAATACTGATAAACCGGAAGTATCTGATTATGTACATTGTGGGCACCTTAACATGAAAACTTTTCGTCGTATCAACACCAAATTTCATATATAATACTTTGATTGGTGTGGTTAGAGTTGATTAGTTTTTGGAGTAAATCGGTTAAACAGAATTCTAGCTTTATTTATTGAAACTCGTTTCCGTTTTTGAAAAATTCTTCCATTAATCTGATATATATGTAGGTATATATTTTTATTTATTAAAGGTTTAGAAAATATAATTTACGATTACTTTTGTATGAAACATATTTTTGTATAACTGATTGTCTAGGAGTTATTCATGAAATACTGATAAACCGGAAGTTACTGATTGTGTACTGTGGGCGCTATGGGCGAAAGGCCAATTTTTCATCGAACATGTCCTAAAAACATTGTTTATAATTTTTGTGACGTAAAAGATAATATGATATAAATTAATCACTCATCTTCCAAGTTTAGATGGAATATAGAGTTCGAAAATACTGTCGTAGATAAATATTTACATCTTATATATGGAGAAAGTTATGTGCTGACCACATCAGATTTTTTGTAATAAGTTTCGGCTGTTATTAAAATAGTCTTGAGGATTTTTCTTGGTTAGGTTGCTACATGGAAAAGATCAACCATCGAAAAAGTAAATATGTATGCTGAATGAATGTATTTTCTGCGAAATTAACTGCAATTTATTAACCAAAAATTTAAGTTAAAATTGTAAGCACTGTGAATTGAAGCAACATTTTTGTGGTATCCGGAAACCTCTATGAATGCTCGAAAAGAAAACAGAATTTAAGGGTGTGGGTAAATCTGTAATTCCATGATCCGGGACCATATCTAAGTGTTCATCTATAATGATTATGTTCAAATCCACTTTGAGGTTTTGGCTAAATCTCACATGTTTTTTAACTGCCACTTTTTCAGGTTAAAATAGAGAAATTCCTTCCATTAATTAATTTAATTAATTATGAATTAATTATGCATATTCTTCAGGCTGTGGAAAACTATCGTAATTATTTCATAACTAGAATACTAACATTCTTTATTGTGTAATACGTAACCTGGCCTCATTAACTGAAAATTCTTATTGTAATATTCTCATTAAACCGCTGCCGTTATAGACGGACTGACAATGACTAAATCAGCTCATGTGAATCGTAAGAAAATATTAAATCCATTCAATCAGTCTTGATTTTGAAAAAAAAAATAGCTGAAGAGCGAATCCTCAAAGAAAAAAAGAGAGGAAGATATAAAAAATATTATTTGAATGATCTAAAATTAAATTATTTCTCTAATAGAGGCTATGATATTAATATAATTAATATCATAGCCTTTAGCTGTGTATAATTTTCAATTCACTATGATATGTAGAACAACTAATGAATAGCCCACAAAAATAGGATTGGAACTGGAAAATATATTACGCTTCCGTTTCTGCCGGAAAACATTTACAGAGCACCAAAAATAACTCACGTAAGGGCTTATCAGTTTTTTTCTCAATTCAAAGTCTTGGACGTGTTTGCATTTTGTGTAGAATTGAATCGTTCACATTGCATAGCTTCCCTTACCTTCGTCCTTGGCAAAGACCTTTTGCCTTACAAAGGGCATTCCTTGGGCATTGGGGATTCCTTTATTTGCGTGACGGATTTTAAGCCGAATCCATTCTTCGTATTCTGCGGTGAGCAGTTCTGAGAGATAGTCATGTACACTAGTTATCACGTGCGTGCAAAAATACGGCTGCCTTAGGCAACTCTATGCTCAGCATAGACTTCTCGCGTTCTCTTAAAGAATTATTTTCGGAACTACAGACAATTTAATCGTCCGACACTGTCACCCATTCTCGGCCTTTTACGAGATTTTCATCGGTAGCATTTTTGCAGCTACACAGTTCTTCGTCCTTAAATGTGTTCGAAAGACGTTTGGAAACTTATACTGGTGAAGTGAATCAGATTATCGGCTACTGTAAGAAGTACAGTGTAGATAGAGAAATACGTTCCATTAAGTATAGGGATCATTCACTTGAGTGGCAGTAGGAGAATCATTCACGAAAGCAAACTCGTCTTTCTTCAAATGTTGGTGATAAGCGAAGAGTTGTGGGTAAGATTTAAATAACTCAAACTTAGTATAACGGGAGTTGAATAAAAACAATTTCTGTATGGGACAAGAGTAACGATCCTCAATTCCCTTCCACATGTTATGGTAAATTCAATTTTTTTACATTTCAGGGGAACTCATGGACTAAAAATGAGCGACGGCGGAGGCTTGTATGAGTCATCTCTTGCCGGACTTGCGTTGCCTCTAGAAGAAGGCATTACCATTTGCTTGAAGCTTGCAGTTGGGAATCTAGTGGCTACTAAACCATTTGGCAACTCTGCGGGACCTCGTTTCAGAGCTTCACTTCACTCGTAAAAGTGAGTAATATTGGGTTTCTCCCATATTTTCTCTCATCCATGTGAACTAACGTGGATCCAGCGAGAACCAATTTGCGCAATGGGAATTCCATTGTAACGAAATGAAACAATTGAATCGGAATTTTTCACCTCCGCCCACTTATTAGTCAATGCCTCAGTCCCTGAGTCAATGTCAATGAGTCAGTACCTCGAGAGATAACGCCCATGAAACTTCGGTTGTGGTATTTTTGGTTAAGAAATGATACTAACTGTTGGAATTTCTGTCCGAAGAACAGAAAGGTCAACCGTTACGAAATTAATCTTTTTGAGCGTGTGTTATAAAGTATGGATGGTTGAGGAGGAAAGGGCTTTAATTGGCGTGATTAAGCATCGTCAGAAGAAATGGATGCGGAAAGGAATTAGTAAGGGTTGTAATTGAGGGTAGGATTCAGGGGAAAAACAGAGGGGAAGACAAAGGATGTTGGATGACATAAGGGGTGGGACATATATAATGAAATGAATGAGATGGCGCTTAATAGGGATTTTTGATTGTACGTGAACCTACCGAAAGGTACTAAAGGATTAGTGAATGTTTTAACGTAAATTAAACAATTAGAGCCTCCTAAATTAAATTCTTCTCAATCATTTGAGGAATTAATAATACAATAAAATGTATCAAGTGAAATGTTTGGAATTTCATTTTTTAAACCGAAAAAGAAATACGATGTTTACTTTCCACTCTCTTTGGAAAGTAAATATCGCATTTCTTTTTCGATTTTTGTAATAAAGAATGTCTAAACGCATTTTTCGGTTGAAGTTTTAGAAGCTGCATGAACTCCTTTGTATGTACACTAATCACCCCCCCAAAGCTATTAAGCGCATATGCGATCGATAGTAATTTTTAAGGCGTTTTTTCCATATTCGTAATATTGAAGGAGACCTTGAAGTGAATAATCTAATTTACTTGTGGATGAGGGAAAAATGCACTCCTTTTAGCTATACTTGTTATTTTTACTTTACTTTACTTGTTTTATAGCTTTCAGCGTATATAGAGATCAGATTGAGAAATAGTTTAATCAAGTTCTCCGAATCCAAAATCGGTGGTTATTTTTTTAAATAAAGGCTCTTTAGCGATCCTTAGAAATGAATAGCAAATAAACGGCAAATATATGCAGAAAAAAGATTTAACCAGAGTTTCCTGAGTGTAGTTAAAAGGGAAATTAAGATTTTAAAATTTTAGAATGTCAAATGAATTATCGTTAATCGATTATTGTAATAAATGTTCGAGAAGCTTCATTTTTCTATCGGGTCATTCCATGGAGGAAATTTGTATCCTGTCTTTGATTGATTTTTTGTTTGATGTAAAAGCATCATGAGTTTTATATGATGCATAAAATCTAGCACACGGTAAATTATTCTTAGAATTCTTCCCTAAAGCCTTCCCATACAACCTTAAACAATGCTCTTTAGGGAATATCATTCTGCAATTTCCACTCCTAGATGGTTCCTATTGGAAGTTATGAAAATGAATTTACCATCGATACTATTGTCATATTTTAGTTTCACTTACGTAATGTCCGAGAAACCTTTAAACAAAACAATGCTGCGCTACTCAAAAAGATGCAAGTTTAATTTATGATATTTCAGAAAATTTTACGTTACTTGTATTCACAGCTAGCATTTCCTTATAGTTCTTTCCCATAATTTTTCATTTCTATTTGCTTTTCTGCTTACACGTAAAACATATTTTCATAAAAATTTTGCTATGTATAACTTCTAGGTATAATTAAATTAGAACAAACTCCGATACAACTCGAAAATAACCCCTTTACGCAAATTTAAAGTATGATTATTGTCGAAAAAACTAGACCATTAATTCGAAAAGCTTGCGGTAGTTAATACCTTTTAAATGATTTTGGAGCTAAGTACGCAGTAAAGACGCGACATTACCAGGGTTGAAATCAATCATTTTCATTCGGTGGCAATTATTACGATTACCCTAGAAAAATGATACTAAATTTTATCACTGAAGAACCTGTTTTTGGAAATTATGGTGACGTGTGTATGAGATTTTACAATCTGACTTGTTACATTTCTTCCTAGTTAGTTCTCTCCTTAGTTTCTATGGTCACTATATACCTAGGTGGCCAGTCGAATCCCATTTTCTAAAATATGTTCAGAAAAAGCACCATGTATTACGATTCGGAGATTCTGTTATATTTTATCATGGAAATATTTCAGTATGCACGCACTCTGCTTCTACGTTTCCCGTCTTTGCTCTGTCTGGTAGGAACGTAATGAATCTCATTCACCGTAAACTTTTATCTGTTAATACGTCAATTGGTGGGCCTACCTATGTTCGTCAAGAAATATTATCGATTTTGTTTCTTTGAACGAATTTTTCACGAAAAGTAAATTAGAGTAACAAATATGATCACTGGTGTAACCAGGATTTGCCAATGCGGGGGTCTAAGACTGCCGAGAAAAAGAAAACAAAAATACAGGGGCTAGTCACGCCCGTTGCTTACTACAATATATGTCAATTCTTTCAAAACCTAAATGCATTGAGAACTGGTGGAGTTTAACGCTAATGTGGCCAACTTATTAAACTTTCCAAGATGTAGTTTACATAAGCGAACTGTTGGAAACTTACCATAGTGTTGTTTCGATTTCCAGTTTGGATATCTATTAAAAACTCATTTTTTTCTATGCTGAAGTTCTTAGTGTTGCAGATAAAAACTTCCCGAGTCTTCGAGATTTCTTTCTTCCAAGATTTTGCCAAGTGTGAGAAAGAAAAAAAAGTTACGGTTATTTGGAAAGCGATATAAAACCTGCCAATCGATCACCGCATTGGCGCTTACGTGAATATCTTTCGTTATTAGACTATATCATCAGCAGCTTTCTTAGGAGTGACTTCATCCGTTGTTTTTAAGATACCTCCTCTTCTAAGAAACAAAAAATCATTTAGACATGATGAAATTTTCTGGTTTTCTGGTAGGCTTATAATTAAGCCTGATTCCTATATGTATCTATTTGCTAAGTATTCAATTGAATGCGTCACAAACCGAACATTCGAAATTTGGCTGCATTAAAAAATATAGTAGAATCTTGATTATAGTTGATATTATATTTGAATTTTCAGAATTAAAGTTACATACCAAAGTGAAAGTCTTAGAATTTTTTAGACTAAGTAATAGGTGGTTTAATCAGCAGAGAAATTATTCAGACCCAGTCTTACGCACTAAGTATTTAAAGAAAACAAAAATTTTCCTTGTTTTGAAATTTTGAGGGGGCGTTGCATGCCCGCGTGGTTGAATAAGTCATGAGATTCTTTGGATTCTATCACAAGAGAAAAAAATTGACTGCATCGAAAAGGAAGCTGAAGAATTTAAGTCACAGTTTTAATATTTTATCAAATTTACTTCAAGTCATCAAGTTTCTGTTTTGATAAATCTGTGCTTACTTAACGCGCACAATACCTTTCAGCTGACTGAAATTGTATATTCTTAATAATATCATCGAAAATTAATTTTTATTGATATCTTCTTTTGCTTCAATACTTCATCAAATTTCTACGGAAATTCGGTTATCGAATCATCCTCGTAAATATACAGCAAATTAAAAGGTAATCGTAAAATAAGGATCAGAATATTTTCTATCATCCCGAGAAATAAAGAGTTCACTGTACAGACTTTTAATGTCCAAAATGATGAATAAAAGATCTTCTTAAGAAGAATTTTGAATTGCCGCTAAACTCATCTTGAGATGTGCCCTCCGATAATACCCCTAAGATAAGACAATCCTATTTTATGCATCTAATAATTGTAATTTCACAATAAACAGATAGGCATTAACTTACGTTGTTTTCCGATAGAGGATTCGTGGACTATGAAAAGAAGTTTCGGATGACCATCTGTACCTTATGTAATCCAAACTAATGGATACATCATATACATATGGTTAATCTACTCGCCTTTGCTGTTCATTCTTCTTCGACCGTGTCACTGATCACAGCTTTATCGGTAAAAAAAGACGAGAATGATTGATTCTGTTGAAAATAATACCAAAAATACAATAATAGATCGAAAAGCAATTGTTATGAATCAGAATAATCTAGCAACTAACTTACGATTTGTTTTATTAAACAACATAATGAACTCTCATAGTTTACTTACGGTTTACCTTCTCTCATCTTCTGCTCCTTTTTCTTCCACCAAGACTCTACAAAACACTCTCTCGGTAAAAAAATGGCGACAATGATTGATTCGCATAAAAATTATACTGAAAATATATATATAGAAGGAAAAGCAATTAAAGGGATAATAACAATTCTAGAAATTAACTTATGTTGTGTATCATTTAATAACGTATTGAGCTCTCATCATATACTTATGGTTTATCTACTGCCCTTTGCTGTTCCTTCTTCTTCGGCCGTGTCTTTCCTACCAGCTATCTAGGTAAAAGCAAGAGGAGGATGACTGATTTGCTCTAACATAATAAAAAAAAGATTAATAGATCGAAATTCATTTACAGAGAATAAAAAAAAAATTTAAACCAAATTACGATATGATTCATTAAATAAAGTAATGAGCTCTCATCATATACCTTTGATTTATCTGCTCTTCTTTGCGTTTCTTCATTCTTCGGCTATCTCTCTCCTCACAGCTCTCTCGGTAAAAGCAAGAGGAGGATGTCTAATTTGCTCTAAAATAATTCAGAAAATACATTAATAAATCGAAATGCATTTATAAAGAATCACAAAACTATTCATAAACCTATTTAAGATACGATTCACTAACTAACGTAATGAGCTCTCATCATATACCTTGGATTTATCAGCTCTACTTAGCGTTTCCTCCTTTATCGGCCTACTCTCACCTCACAGGTCTCTTGGTAAAAGCATGAGGATGATGTCTGATTTGCTCTAAAATAATACAGAAAATAGATCATTAAATCCAACTGTATTTACAAAGAATCACAAAACTACTCATAAACCTATTTAAGATACGATTCACTAACTAACGTAATGAGCTCTCATCATATGCCTTGGGTTTATCAGCTCTACTTAGCGTTTCCTCCTTTATCGGCCTACTCTCACCTCACAGGTCTCTTGGTAAAAGCATGAGGATGATGTCTGATTTGCTCTAAAATAATACAGAAAATAGATCATTAAATCCAACTGTATTTACAAAGAATCACAAAACTACTCATAAACCTATTTAAGATACGATTCACTAACTAACGTAATGAGCTCTCATCATATACCTTGGATTTATCAGCTCTACTTAGCGTTTCCTCCTTTATCGGCCTACTCTCACCTCACAGGTCTCTTGGTAAAAGCATGAGGATGATGTCTGATTTGCTCTAAAATAATACAGAAAATAGATCATTAAATCCAACTGTATTTATAAAGAATCACAAAACTACTCATAAACCTATTTAAAATACGATTCACTAACTAACGTAATGAGCTCTCATCATATAACTTGGATTTATCAGCTCTACTTAGCGTTTCCTCCTTTATCGGCCTACTCTCACCTCACAGGTCTCTTGGTAAAAGCATGAGGATGATGTCTGATTTGCTCTAAAATAATACAGAAAATAGATCATTAAATCCAACTGTATTTATAAAGAATCACAAAACTACTCATAAACCTATTTAAGATACGATTCACTAACTAACGTAATGAGCTCTCATCATATACCTTGGATTTATCAGCTCTACTTAGCGTTTCCACCTTTATCGGCCTACTCTCACCTCACAGGTCTCTTGGTAAAAGCATGAGGATGATGTCTGATTTGCTCTAAAATAATACAGAAAATAGATCATTAAATCCAACTGTATTTACAAAGAATCACAAAACTACTCATAAACCTATTTAAGATACGATTCACTAACTAACGTAATGAGCTCTCATCATATACCTTGGATTTATCAGCTCTACTAAGCGTTTCCTCCTTTATCGGCCTACTCTCACCTCACAGGTCTCTTGGTAAAAGCATGAGGATGATGTCTGATTTGCTCTAAAATAATACAGAAAATAGATCATTAAATCCAACTGTATTTATAAAGAATCACAAAACTACTCATAAACCTATTTAAGATACGATTCACTAACTAACGTAATGAGCTCTCATCATATACCTTGGATTTATCAGCTCTACTTAGCGTTTCCTCCTTTATCGGCCTACTCTCACCTCACAGGTCTCTTGGTAAAAGCATGAGGATGATGTCTGATTTGCTCTAAAATAATACAGAAAATAGATCATTAAATCCAACTGTATTTACAAAGAATCACAAAACTACTCATAAACCTATTTAAGATACGATTCACTAACTAACGTAATGAGCTCTCATAATATACCTTGGATTTATCAGCTCTACTTAGCGTTTCCTCCTTTATCGGCCTACTCTCACCTCACAGGTCTCTTGGTAAAAGCATGAGGATGATGTCTGATTTGCTCTAAAATAATACAGAAAATAGATCATTAAATCCAACTGTATTTACAAAGAATCACAAAACTACTCATAAACCTATTTAAGATACGATTCACTAACTAACTTAATGAGCACTCATCATATACCTTGGATTTATCAGCTCTACTTAGCGTTTCCTCCTTTATCGGCCTACTCTCACCTCACAGGTCTCTTGGTAAAAGCATGAGGATGATGTCTGATTTGCTCTAAAATAATACAGAAAATAGATCATTAAATCCAACTGTATTTACAAAGAATCACAAAACTACTCATAAACCTATTTAAGATACGATTCACTAACTAACGTAATGAGCTCTCATAATATACCTTGGATTTATCAGCTCTACTTAGCGTTTCCTCCTTTATCGGCCTACTCTCACCTCACAGGTCTCTTGGTAAAAGCATGAGGATGATGTCTGATTTGCTCTAAAATAATACAGAAAATAGATCATTAAATCCAACTGTATTTACAAAGAATCAAAAAAGGCTTTAAAAATTAATTTCCGATACGATTCACTGAATAACGCAATGAGCTCTCATCATAGACCATTGATATATCTGCTCTTCTTTGCGTTTCTTCCTTCTTAGGCCTTCTCTCTCCTCACATCTCTCTCGGTAAAAGCAAGAGGAGGATTACTGAATTGCTGTAAAATAATACAGAAAATAGATGAATAATTCGAAATACATTTACAAAGAATAACAAAACTATTCATCAACCAATTTACGATACCATTCACTAAATAACGTTATGTGCTCTCATCATACACTTATGATTATTCAGCTCTTCTTTGCAATTTTTCCATTTTCAGCTCTTCTTTGCGTGTCCTCCTTCTTAGGCCTTCTCTCTTCTCACAGCTCTCTCGGTAAAACCAAGAGGAGGATGACTGATTTGCTGTAAGATACTACTGAATATAGATTAATAAATGGAAAAGCATTTACAAAGAATCACAAAAATATTCATAAACAAATTAACGATAAGATTCACTAAAAAACGTTATGTGCTCTCATCATACACCTTAGATTTAGCCTCCCCTTAGATGATCCTTATTCTTCGGCCTTGGCTCTCCTCAGAGCTCTCTCGTTAGAAGCAATACGAAGATGATTGAGGTACTGTAATATATAATAAAAGAAAACTTAATAGATCGAAATGCATGTCAAAGAATCACAAAATCATAAACGAATTTATGATACCATTCAAGAATACCGTAATTAGTTATCGGAGTATAGTTGTGTTATATCGCCTCGTCTTTGATGATCCTTATTCTTCGGCCTTGTCTCTCCTCACAGCTCTCTCGTTAGAAGCAATACGAAGAAGATTGATGTACTGTAATATATAATACAAGATAGATCAATAGATCGAAATGCATTTCAAAAGAATCAATGAATCATAAACCAATTTACGATACCATTCATTAAATACCGTAATTAGTAATCGGAATATAGTTGTGATATATCGCCTCCCCTTTGATGATCCTTATTCTTCGGCCATGTCTCTCCTCACAGCTCTCTCGTTAGAAGCAATACGAAGATGATTGAGGTACTGTTATATATAATAAAAGATAGATTAATAGATCGAAATGCATGTCAAAGAATCACAAAATCATAAACCAATTTATGATACCATTCAAGAATACCGTAATTAGTTATCGGAATATAGTTGTGTTATATCGCCTCGTCTTTGATGATCCTTATTCTTCGGCCTTGTCTCTCCTCACAGCTCTCTCGTTAGAAGCAATACGAAGAAGATTGATGTACTGTAATATATAATACAAGATAGATCAATAGATCGAAATGCATTTCAAAAGATTCAATGAATCGTAAAAAAAATTTACGATACCATTCATTAAATACCATAATTAGTAATCGGAATATAGTTGTGATATACCGCCTCCCCTTAGATGATCCTTATTCTTCGGCCTTGTCTCTCCTCACAGCTCTCTCGTTAGAAGCAATACGAAGATGATTGAGGTACTGTATTATTTAATAAATGAAAAATTTATAGATCGAAATGCATTCCAAAGAATCACAAAATCATAAACCAATTTATAATACCATTCAAGAATACCGTAATTAGTTATCGGAATATAGTTGTGATATATCGCCTCCCCTTTGATGATCCTTATTCTTCGGCCTTGTCTCTCCTCACAGCTCTCTCGTTAGAAGCAATACGAAGATGATTGAGGTACTGTTATATATAATAAAAGATAGATTAATAGATCGAAATGCATGTCAAAGAATCACAAAATCATAAACCAATATACGATACCAATCATTAAATACCGTAATTAGTTATCGGAATATAGTTGTGATATATCGCCTCCCCTTTGGTGATCCTTATTCTTCGGCCTTGGCTCTCCTCAGAGCTCTCTCGTTAGAAGCAATACGAAGATGATTGAGGTACTGTAATATATAAAAAAAGATAGATTAATAGATCGAAATGCATTCCAAAGAATCACAAAATCATAAACCAATTTATAATACCATTCAAGAATACCGTAATTAGTTATCGGAATATAGTTGTGATATATCGCCTCCCCTTTGGTGATCCTTATTCTTCGGCCTTGGCTCTCCTCACAGCTCTCTCGTTAGAAGCAATACGAAGATGATTGAGGTATTGTAATATATAATAAAAGAAAAATTTAAAGAACGAAATGCATGTCAAAGAATCACAAAATCATAAACCAATTTATAATACCATTCAAGAATACCGTAATTAGTTATCGGAATATAGTTGTGATATATCGCCTCGCCTTTGATGATCCTTATTCTTCGGCCTTGTCTCTCCTCACAGCTCTCTCGTTAGAAGCAATACGAAGATGATTGATGTACTGTTATATATAATAAAAGATAGATTAATAGATCGAAATGCATGTCAAAGAATCACAAAATCATAAACCAATATACGATACCATTCATTAAATACCGTAATTAGTTATCGGAATATAGTTGTGATATATCGCCTCCCCTTTGGTGATCCTTATTCTTCGGCCTTGGCTCTCCTCAGAGCTCTCTCGTTAGAAGCAATACGAAGATGATTGAGGTACTGTAATATATAATAAAAGAAAACTTAATAGATCGAAATGCATGTCAAAGAATCACAAAATCATAAACCAATTTATGATACCATTCAAGAATACCGTAATTAGTTATCGGAATATAGTTGTGATATATCGCCTCGTCTTTGATGATCCTTATTCTTCGTCCTTGTCTCTCCTCACAGCTCTGTCGTTAGAAGCAATACGAAGAAGATTGATGTACTGTAATATATAATACAAGATAGATCAATAGATCGAAATTGCATTTCAAAAGAATCAATGAATCATAAACCAATTTACGATACCATTCATTAAATACCGTAATTAGCTATCGGAATATAGTTGTGATATACCGCCTCCCCTTAGATGATCCTTATTCTTCGGCCTTGTCTCTCCTCACAGCTCTCTCGTTAGAAGCAATACGAAGATGATTGAGGTACTGTATTATTTAATAAATGAAAAATTAATAGATCGAAATGCATGTCAAAGAATCACAAAATCATAAACCAATTTATGATACCATTCATTAAATACCGTAATTAGTTATCGGAATATAGTTGTGATATATCGCCTCCCCTTTGATGATCCTTATTCTTCGGCCTTGTCTCTCCTCACAGCTCTCTCGTTAGAAGCAATACGAAGAAGATTGATGTACTGTAATATATAATAAAAGATAGATTAATAGATCGAAATGCATGTCAAAGAATCACAAAATCATAAACCAATATACGATACCATTCATTAAATACCGTAATTAGTTATCGGAATATAGTTGTGATATATCGCCTCCCCTTCGATAATCCTTATTCTTCGGCCTTGTCTCTCCTCACAGCTCTCTCGTTAGAAGCAATACGAAGATGATTGAGGTACTGTGTAATATATAATAAAAGATAGATTAATAGATCGAAATGCATTCCAAAGAATCACAAAATCATAAACCAATTTATAATACCATTCAAGAATACCGTAATTAGTTATCGGAATATAGTTGTGATATATCGCCTCCCCTTTGGTGATCCTTATTCTTCGGCCTTGGCTCTCCTCACAGCTCTCTCGTTAGAAGCAATACGAAGATGATTGAGGTATTGTAATATATAATAAAAGAAAAATTTAAAGAACGAAATGCATGTCAAAGAATCACAAAATCATAAACCAATTTATAATACCATTCAAGAATACCGTAATTAGTTATCGGAATATAGTTGTGATATATCGCCTCGCCTTTGATGATCCTTATTCTTCGGCCTTGTCTCTCCTCACAGCTCTCTCGTTAGAAGCAATACGAAGAAGATTGATGTACTGTAATATATAATACAAGATAGATTAAAAGATCGAAATGCATTTCAAAAGAATCAATGAATCATAAACCAATTTACGATACCATTCATTAAATACCGTAATAAGAATCGGAATATAGTTGTGATATATCGCCTCCCCTTTGATGATCCTTATTCTTCGGCCTTGGCTATCCTCACAGCTCTCTCGTTAGAAGCAATACGAAGATGATTGAGGTACTGTAATATATAATAAAAGATAGATTAATTGATCGAAATGCATTCCAAAGAATCACAAAATCATAAACCAATATACGATACCATTCATTAAATACCGTAATTAGTTATCGGAATATAGTTGTGATATATCGCCTCCCCTTTGATGATCCTTATTCTTCGGCCTTGGCTCTCCTCACAGCTCTCTCGTTAGAAGAAATACGAAGATGATTGAGGTACTGTAATATATAATAAAAGAAAAATTAATAGATCGAAATGCATGTCAAAGAATCACAAAATCATAAACCAAATTACGATACCATTCAAGAATACCGTAATTAGTTATCGGAATATAGTTGTGATATATCGCGTCGCCTTTGATGATCCTTATTCTTCGGCCTTGTCTCTCCTCACAGCTCTCTCGTTAGAAGCAATACGAAGAAGATTGATGTACTGTAATATATAATACAAGATAGATTAATATATCGAAATGCATTTCAAAAGAATCAATGAATCATAAACCAATTTACGATACCATTCATTAAATACCGTAATTAGTAATCGGAATATAGTTGTGATATATCGCCTCCCCTTTGATGATCCTTATTCTTCGGCCTTGGCTCTCCTCACAGCTCTCTCGTTAGAAGCAATACGAAGATGATTGAGGTACTGTAATATATAATAAAAGATAGATTAATAGATCGAAATGCATGTCAAAGAATCACAAAATCATAAACCAATATACGATACCATTCATTAAATACCGTAATTAGTTATCGGAATATAGTTGTGATATATCGCCTCCCCTTTGTTGATCCTTATTCTTCGGCCTTGGCTCTCCTCACAGCTCTCTCGTTAGAAGCAATACGAAGATGATTGAGGTACTGTAATTTATAATAAAAGAAAAATTAATAGATCGAAATGCATGTCAAAGAATCACAAAATCATAAACCAATTTATGATACCATTCAAGAATACCGTAATTAGTTATCGGAATACAGTTGTGATATATCGCCTCCCCTTTGATGATCCTTATTCTTCGGCCTTGTCTCTCCTCACAGCTCTCTCGTTAGAAGCAATACGAAGAAGATTGATGTACTGTAATATATAATTCAAGATAGATTAATAGATCGAAATGCATTTCAAAAGAAGCAATGAATCATAAACCAATTTACGATACCATTCATTAACAAGAACCTATATATTGCCAAATGCCAACACTTCATCGAAAATGCCAATGTGACCCGTTTAAAAAGTGATTCCACTAATAACTTCCTATCCCGCTTAAAGAAAAAATTACAAGACGTGCACATATTTTCCCTTAAGGAATCCTATTCCTTATTACCCATGAATCCTCTCCCCCCTTTTTTTCGGACTCCCTAAACTCCACAAACCCGAACAACCCATCCGACCGATTGTATCTAGCATCTCTGCCCCCGCTCACAAGCTATCTTTTAAGTTAAACAGCATGTTTCGCAGCATCTCTTCTTTCTCCCCAAAATTTGGGATTAAAAACTCCACCAAGCTCGCCGATCAACTCTCAGGACATGTGTTCCCCCCCGACACCGTGTTTGTTTCCTTTGATATCAAAGACTTCAATCCCGATCACTGAGGCCCTCTCTTTGGCCGAAGCGGTTCTATCTGCCCTATACGTTGACCCAGTCATAAAAGTTGATATTATTTCCGTATTCAGTGTTTGTGTTGAAGAAAATTATTTCCTTTTTGACGGTGATTATTTTATGCAGAACGATGGACTCGCCATGGGATCACCCCTTTCCCCGCTTCCTGCGGAAATATTCCTAGACAATCTGGAAGAAAAGCTATTCGATTCAGAAAACCCACTACTGCACCACATCCTCTTTTGGAGATGCTACGTAGACGACATCATCTGCGCCTGGCGCGGTGACACTCAACTCCTCAATCCATTCCTCGATTATCTCAGCTCTATCCATCCTTCCATCTCTTTTACCCTTGAAACCAGCACCAATGGCTCACTTAATTTCCTAGACCTCTCAATCTCCCTCGTCTCTGGAAAACCCGATTTCGACATCTTCCGAAAACCTACATACACCGACCACGCTATCCCCAACTTCTCCTCGCATCATCATTCCCACAAACATTCCCTCTTCCACTCCCTCATCCACAGGCTCCTACACATCCCTCTTTCCCCCCAAAACTTTCAAAAAGAACTCAACACTATAAAATTCATAGCCCAAATAAATAATTATAACCCCAACCTCATCAATAATATACTCAATAGGAAACTCAAAAAGCTAGCTGCCCAAGAGATTGCCCCCTCCCTCACCCCCTCGAAAAAGAAACCACCTCACGGCGAAAAATTCCCTTCCTCGGACCCATCTCCTACGCCATTACTAACCTTTTCCCAAATAATATAACACCCGCATTTCACAACCCCTTAAAGATAAGAAACCTTCTTCCAAGCCCCAAAGACCACAGGGATCCTGCGACCACCCTCAGCGTCTACCTTCTCTCCTGTGCCGACTGCGATGCCAGATACGTTGGTCAAAGCGGCCGCGATCTGTCCACCAGGGCCGCGGAACATCGAGCTTGCCTCCGCCGCAAACAATACCCCCCGCCTCTACTTTCGACCTTCATCTCCTAGAATCGGGACATAAGAGCAGCTTTGTCCCCGCACGTCTTCACCAGGAGAAAAAATGACGACGGTTGGATGTACTAGAGACAATAGAAATTGTGAATTTTCCCGCGGGAAAGGGTTTTCTTACAAACGAAAACACCTTCCCCCATACCTCACCTTTCATCTCCCTTCCCAAAAGGGTATTCCCATAACCTCTCCTTCCCTTTCCCCTCCAAGCCCTCAGCACATTTAAGAAACTTTTTAAAAATTTCTGTACCAGATGATGCTACTCCGGTAGCGAAGCCGGTCGTCAGCTAAATAAAAGTGTGGAAAATTACACTATTTTTATTCATTATCTATTTACTTATGGCTTATCTGCACTCATTTGTTTTTCCATTTTCTTCGTCCGAGTCGCTCCTTACTAATCTCTCAGTAACAGCATGACGAGGATGGTTTCTTCGGTTAGAAATAATTCAGACTATTGATAAATAGATCGGAAAGCAATTACTTATAATCCCAAAAAATCTATCAGCTAACTTATAAAATGTTTCAATAAAATAACGTAATGACCTTTCATCATATACTTAAGGATCGAAGATGTTAAGGAACTAACCTTTATTTATTCAGTAAATTCATTAATTCAACCTCAAAGGGGGATATATCTTTACTTATATACTTAAGTAAAATACTAGTAGTTGAGTTCCACTAATACCTGAATTTAAACTTAATAATTTGGAATTTGATATAAAAGATAATCCTAATTCGATCGAAGATCAAATTGAAATTACGTGTATTAAAATTAAAATATAATTTCTCGTTTAATGCGCTCTTGAATTCGTATGAGCCCGCGAAAATGATAATTTATTTTCGAAAAATGAAATCAAGTCTTTTGAGTTTATGATGCAGAAATTTGGGATAGTGTCGCCTTTAATTTGATGGAAACACTTATTATTATTTATATAAAAACATCTGATATCTAATGACCTACCGTGTCTAATACCGTGTTTTAGAGGAGAGACGTGAAATAATCCTTTCAGAATAAAAAAAGGTATATTAATAATTGAAAAGAATAATATTGTTTGTATATATTCGTAACATAAATCAAAAAATGTAACAAAATAAATCGAAATGCAATTCAGTATATTTTATTATTCAGTATTCAGTCTGATTTTAATAGCTGTATTCTGAAATAAATGGGAATTGTTTTTAGTGATAAATAAATTGCAGAAAAAATATGTATTAGAAAAAAGTGATTATCTATGCATAACGAAAGGTTTGAATAATATGTCCGACGGATGATACTGAAAATATAATATTAACTTGAAATACTACGTCCCGTTCAAATAATCTTTCAAATCTCGAAAATTGATGTTATTTATTAAACATTCTATGGTTTTATTTCGAACTTTGTAACTTTAAGTATCTATATACTGCTTTATATTATAAAAAACTTTCTCTCGCATTAAAGATGCTTCATGATGTTTTAATACAAACTTAAGCTTTGCATTTTATCAATAAACTGTTCTGACCTTATTTCAAATATTAAGAAAATAACATTTATCTGGATGTCTTAAATAATGTATGAAGACGTAAATTAATTTATCAAGAAAAATCTTTTGGAATATTTTTACTGCGTCAATAAAATATCTTACCCTCGTACTGTATAAAATTTGAAAGTAATGAAAGAAACGGCGAAAAATCTAGTAAGGCAGAAAATATTATTACAAAAAAACTCACCTGAATCGGGAATCCGGAAGATATCATTTTGTTTATCCTTCGTTTATTTTCGCTATCACAGAAAAGCATCCCAAATAATCATCCAAAGGTGAGTTAATTGACTTCCTCAAGACTTGAAAAAAAAATAAATTTTACAATAATTTGCAACTTTTGCAATAAATTAATAATATCCATAAAATTAGCATGAATTATTTCGAACTGATTTTAGTACCAATCAATCTAACTAGTATTTCATATGCAACGTAGTTAAACGAGGTTAAATACCACATCAAATATGTTTGGAAAATATTGCTTCGGTATTCAATTTGATTATTCATCAACCTCAAAAACAGAGATGACTTAACTGAAACATATATAATAAAAATACTAACGTTGCCTGTATCTGTCAACTGAAAAATTTGAATTTGAATTCAATAATAATATTCAATTAAACCGCTAGTTCAATTGTAAATGAGCAAAGCAGAATTCTTAAAACGATGAAGGATCGTAAATTCAAATGCAAATTCTTTTCAGAATGACCATTAAAAGGATAGTTGAAAGTATTTACTGAAATGGTAATATCATCGTTGATCATTCTGAGAATTCGTTCATGATATTCCTTTGCTTACGATAGATTGTGATAGTAAACATCTTATACTAACGTTAATTTTAAAAAAATTCGAGGTAAGAATTAAAATATATATATGCAGAGTTCTACCTACTAATAGAGGTTAGAATGCAAGGAAAAGGTAAATATAATATTAAAGGGAGATTTTATGGAAGATATAAAATAAAATACGTCTATTATGGAAATAAAAAAGTTAAATTTTAAATATAAAAGCCGTTGATATGTCATAGGTTTATGATATCCAGGTAATCTCGAAGTAATTTCCAAAAATATTACGTATTTTACTCCATCAACCGAGTCTGATTTATAATTAATTTCAAAAACGACTGACTACGATTTTCCGAGAAAATTAATTGTGATATAGTATAAACTCTAATAGAAGGTTAGCCCCGATGAAAACATCTTTGCAGTGGAAGTTATACATTTTTTAGGAAACCACGACCTTGAGATGATGCCTTTTTTCCTGTTCTTAATTGCTGGTGTTCAAATTTCAGAAAAAATAGAGAATGGAAGTAAGGTATACTAAATAACTGAGAAAAAATTGAAGGTGATACTGGAGTTAAAAAAAGGACGAAAAAAAAGGGAAATCAAATCGACCCAATGAAGTCCCCTTTCAAAACGGCTACAAGTTTTCCGCGTTTGAATCAGCTAACGCGAAGCTCAAAGAAATTTGAAACATCCATTGCAGACTGCAGACATTGAAAACATCCACAATTCATCTTAAATGTAAAATAATCAAATCCAGAATATAAATATATAATTTAAATGGTAAGCCAAATTATTTTGTTAGAGCAATATTAACTGCCCGTTAAAAATAAAAAATATGTTACAATGGAGGTATTAAACATCAGAAAGAATAAATGTCGGGAAATATCATAATAAAATTGCTAACCTGATCTTATATACAAAATACATCATTTGATGATCCTAATTTGAACGCACTTTCGCTATCACACCCAAGACATACAAAAGAATCATCCATATGCGAGAGAGCTCACTTCATCAAACATGAAAAAAAGGCAAAATTTAATAAAATGTATAAATAATTATTTAAGGTTTTAATGAAATAATAATGAATTATTTCTATAAAATATTATACGATTCATCCGCAAGTGCTATCTGACGCTAGTAGCAATGTCTCAGAGTAGGATTTCCAATAAGAACTTGTTAGACGAGTTTGAATTCCAAATCGGAGATTTTAAAAGATGATGTTAAATATCAGAGATAATCAGCAGCTAACTAATAGTCATACGATGAGATTCCAAATCGAAGATGTTAAGGAACTATATTTTAGGCATTCCGTAAATTAATTAATTCAACCTCAAACACGAAAATGTCTTAACATAAATACATAAATAAAATACTAGTAGGTAATTACTCATTTAATTTATATTTAAAATTTGAATTTAGATCCAATAAAAATATTGAAGCGAAACTGGAATCAATAATATGCAAATAAAGCAAATATCTTAAAAAAATAAATAATGGAAAAATCAATTCCAAAATCTAATCCAAACGTGCGTTAGAAGGATGTTTGATGGAATTAATAGTTGTTATTAATAATGACCCCAGAAATTCCGTTAAAGAAAAATTACTGCGCTAGGAAACGTTTTAGAATAACGTGAATTTGAGTTTTAAAGATTCCAAACTGATATCCATTTATGATTCAAGGGTGAGTATAAAAAGTTACATACTACCAAGAGAATCGGTACTAATACTCCAAATTTAATTTCAAAGTCAATTTGAATCAAATATCAGAAGGAAAGTTTACAGAAAGAAACTACAGCTACCAAACACTGCATTCACTGTGTTAAAGTGCATATTGTCAGCATCCGACTAGAAATTGTTATGGGGAATTCAGATTATTTTCAAAGAAATATTTGAATGATTATTATAATTTATTAAATGTACTGTAATAAGTCAAATAATTAAGTCAAAATTAAAAAAATCGTCATATGAAATTTAATTACGAAACTGAAAAACTTATTTATAACAAAGATTATCTAGTAATGATGCTTAGGTTCATTAGACTACTATCAAAGATGCCTCTTATCTTATGTATACATAGTACATGTAATGATTTCGATGATAAAGAGGCAGCGATGCAGTTTTAGTAATGGAACTGGGAATAGCGGACTGGTAGTACTCACGAATTGGTCTCGAAACCAGGAGATGCTGATGAGGTGCTCCCCTGTAAAGAAAGAAATTAGATTATGAATATGATAGCTTTACATGACAAATCCTTTCGCTGTCGTTTTCCGTCGAAAATAGTATGGCTTATCCAGGAGTCGATTATGGCATTCCGAGAAAATTCACTTTCCCCAAATCTGAAAAAATTAAAACGTCAAACTAATAAAATAGGTTCAATAAGGCATACATAGTGCATAAAGTTGGAAGGACGACACTTTGACCTTCGGAAATCGAGGATAAAGAATTAAAGGAATTCGGTACGCGATTTCGGATCTAAGGTAATCATTAGCATCTCAGCTAACTCTTTGGCCATAACAATGCATTGAGAGCAGAGAATGGGGAAAGCGAAAGATCAATATGCTTGTAAACAACTTCCACCAGCTCACAGTAATTTACAGTTAATTGGAGGGCGAAAGTGCATCAGACGAGACGTAATGCCCAAAATTTTACAGAAAAGATAGTCCAACACTGTGAAGTCTTAGAGCTCTGATTAATAATGCCGAAGAACGAGTGGATTTATGAATGATCGTTAGAGTCTAAATTGGCATCTGTTATGAACTAAAATTGAGAGACTAAATAGCAGAGACGATTCAATGATAAAACAACTGCATTGTATCAATTAAAATCAGTAAAGGTACAACAAATTATCTAACTCAAGAGAAAAAAAAATAATTTAATTCTCATAGTATGTATGAGGCATATGATTACGCCAACTTTTGTTATCCAAAAATATCGATTCAGCAAGTGATCCTTAAAAGGATAATTCTGTAGTATTGCAGAGTAGATTTTAACCTTATCTTAATCATACCTACAACGGTTTTAGATCATCATGCTTCCGTGACATTCGATTTTCGTTACGATTCACAGGGAAGTAAAGACTTCCTTTTTAAAGATAGAAAATTTTTGCTTTTTTGTTGGACACAAATCAAGTAATAAAGGAATGGGAAATTTACCCTTACCTAGAAAAATTTTCAATTAGAATACGAAGAGACCCATGAATAAAATTTCCGCTTACCTAATTTAAGAGATCCAGTATTTCACTACTCTCGGGTATCATCAAGGACTAATCCTTCCGCAGTCCCTTTCTATCGAAAGGAAAATTACTTATGTGGCAGCCCACTATATACATAAGAGCAAATTCAATTACTCTAAAATCTGAAAAAAATTAAAAACGACATTTAAAAAATTATAAATTCAATTTGGTAAACGTTGTAACCTACATCCATGGGCGAACATGAACTTGTATCTTGTATAACTTTCGAAACCGCTGCAACCGTTGCCCACAATGCCTCATGACACCCAGTTTGAAAAAAAAACAAACGACTGACTACAAAATAATGGGTGAAATTTTATTCTTGTGACAAATAACTAAACTTATGCTTATAAAATTCGAGCTTAAGAATGAAAACTTAATTATTATTACGGTTGCCTTCGATGAAAGCGGTCCCGTGTTCGATTCCCGGTAGGAGCCTTAGTGAGAAATTACCTAAGCTGTCGACGCACTTTTAGCTTTTATCATTACTTATTAACACCAAAAAACTGGACTTAATGTTAAGCAAATGAACAAAAAATAGATATTATGCATGCATCTGTTATAAAGAAAAACGAAACATAATTAGACCGGACATAAGCGATAAATCTCATGCACTAACACCATTCAAGGATTGCATTTAACGGGAATGAAATGTCTAGCACTATCAGCTATAATCAATACATCGTGCAACATGTTTAACCATTTAACAAAATATTAAATAACTTTCTACCGCAAATTTCGTTTGCAAATCCTTGTGGCATTATCTTCGATTCCTTTTCGAAAATAATTCTCGAAATTAA
Source organism: Sympetrum striolatum (assembly GCA_947579665.1). Taxonomy (NCBI): domain Eukaryota; kingdom Metazoa; phylum Arthropoda; class Insecta; order Odonata; family Libellulidae; genus Sympetrum; species Sympetrum striolatum. The sequence goes on along the minus strand of OX388344.1, from coordinate 91,149,029 downwards.
GAATAAAATGAACGTACTTGAAATTAATGACAGCTAAAACGAATGACATTTTCAAAATAAGCACTGGCTAAATTGCAAAGAAATACGCGATGTAAGACGTTGGCTCCTACCGTTACCTAAAATAACCGAGATTTTACATGAAGTACATGCACGAATAGTGTGCATCGAGAACAATTTTGTACGGGAAATTCTAATAATTATTCCTTAAAAATAATCGCAAGAAATATTTGTTTAAGACATTTTATGAAACTTAGCTTAATCATGGGTCGCGACGGCCTACATCTTCACCAGGACCATGTTAACACAAGAAAGTAAATTCAAATCAGCAACGGTTATTTTTTAAGACTTACCAAGTGACTGCTCCGGGAGAAATCTCGGCGACGACTGAGGACTCAACCGTCTTTCTAGGTTTTAACAATGATGATCTTCTCTGATTGGTCAATTTTGGGTCCAACGTCCTTCACCCCGCCTATTAATTTTAATTTTCGTAAATTATAATTGTTATTAAATATGCATTAACCTATGTGATATATTATATTTTTAGAAATAAATATATTTTTAGAATATAAATTTTCATTTAAAGTCACATTGTTTTCACTAAATTAATTGGATGTTCGGTTTAAACAATGTTGCTGTTCTCTGATTGGTTGATTTTTTAAATCTTTGTCCGTCACACCGTCCCGAATTTTATTAATTTTAATTTTCTTAAACTTTTTACGATAATTAAATATGCATTCACTTAGATTATAGATATTTATCGAAGTAAATATTTCTTTAGAAGATTAAATTTTGCTTTAAAGGAACATATTATCCACTAAATGACTTGGATGATGGTACGGGGAAGTATTAGAATAAAAAAGATTTCGTATTAAAAATATATTTTTCTCTACATAGGATAGCGTCTTTAAGGAAATCCAATCTTCGTAATCGTATTTCGTATTATTATATCCTAATTATCACTATTCGTAACTTCCCATGTTTCATTATCAAAAGAATGCGATTAGCGCATTTCCCTACCTCAAACGTTTACTTTGTTATTACACATTATAATTTATGAAATCTATTATTACTTTAAAAATTAAACTCTCCCGGAATTCGATGATATCGAGGTCTTAGAAAAATATCAATCACAACCTTTCTATGATATATATGTATTTATTACGGTTCCTTACTAGCATGAACTTAACTCCATCGAAATTTCTGGAAGTTATATGAAATGTAACTAGGTTTATTATGGATCCTCACCAATGCCCTAGGTTGAAAACTTAACGATACCAAAAGCGTACATTACATTCACATTGAATACATTTCGCTCGATTGATGTTTAATCACAATTTTGATAAATGGTTTCTAATTGTTGCCTTATCCAATAGTAATGAAATTTAAGCGGGCACGAACTCAAAAGAAGTATGACATTCTTGAATGCGAGATTTCAATATCTCATGACAAGAAATGCATTTCACACGGGTCTGACTCCAAATTATCTTACCTCTTGATTCTTTCCTCTTGAAATGCTTCATTCACTGTGCAATCATTCATTCAAAATGTAGATTACCTTCATACTCTGTGTATCTTCCCACCTTATGAATATCCTCCTGATTGTCGTTGCTTTTGCCTTTAAGTGCCACAAATATTAATATCTAAAACCACTGCTGCAAACGTAAGTCACACGTAAAACTTATACTGATGTAATATTTTGCATAATGCTCTAACGAAGGAAATCACAAAATGGATGGCCTCCTTCGTACACCAAAAGAAATTTCTGCTACGAAGATTGGTCAGGTGAGCTTAACCCTCGGATGTTCTTAGAACTCTTTGAGTATCCCCAAGAATTCGCCACAAGGAATTTTAGAGTTAGATAACCACTCCATAATGAAAACACGACGAGAGAAAACAGTCACCTGACATTAGTCATAGCTCTTGGACGCCTTCACGTAGTTCATTTTTCGGAAGAAGACGATCGTAAGTCCCCAAAAGCGCGCAAAAATGCTAAAGCCTCGTGCTTACCTTTAGGTCGTATGTGAAGTGGTTTTTGAAAGACTGGTGATTTTCAAGTGCTAAAATGTTTCACAGATGAGGATTACCCTTAGTGATTGTGAACAAGATCAAGTTTACTCCTGGATTACTTTTACACAGTGAGAGTGTCACAAGTACAACGCAAGGGTTCAATAATCAAGTTAAAAGCTTTGTGTCGACAAAACAGCTGAAACTCAGCTCTGATCCTTGGATTGGATTGAAAAGGTGTGTAATTCCTCCACTGTTATGAACGAATCGTCAAGGAGTCGAAGCCTCAAAATGGATTCATGCTGGAGTTAAAGGTAATGTTAATCTATGAAAACGTTCCGAAGAATGTAACGAATAATAGATATGAATATCTGTATGACGTGTTTCATTGCTGTAGAATTGAATCTGAGACTATCGATTTTATTCCATAGTTTTACAAATAGATATTATATTGCCATAACTTATCCTTTTCCACTGATTTTGTATGTGATAGAATCAAGGGTGTTAAACATCACTGAGTGTGGTACTTTATTAAAGAATCAAGCGATTTCATCCACGAAAATATTCCATGAAGAGTTTACAATGATTTATTAACGTTATATTTCTGTAGCGTAATAAGTGTAGCATTTGAATATATTTTTTGGTCTATTAAAACCACAATATCATTTTATTATTTTAGATTTCAAAAGAGATCATTCTCAGACCTATGGGCTCAAGCTCAAGTAATTGTCCTGTCCTCTTTTCACAATGGAGGTCTTTACCTAACCTTTAAATTCCTCGCAACGAATTTTTGTGGATATACAATGAGTGTTTATGACGTGGTACTGATAAGCTCAGCTAACAAAAATTCGAAGGAGAAGTTACTTTAGAATGCAATGAAGGCCGTACGTCGTGTAATTTACTTCAAAAGCCCGAATTGTAAAGGAGGGAGAAATTATCAATCAGAGGAAGATTTGGCAAATTGTAATGAGTTTATTGAGGAATTGAAAAGAGAGGAATTTAAGAATTTAACCACAAATGATGTTAGATATGATGCCTATGTGTACTGACTGGTAATCCATGTTTCTCATCTTATTGTTGACCTCGAGATAAATAATTTATCACTACATGACGTGAGTGCATTTAGGAATTCAATTGCATTACTCTCCAAAAGACGATACAAAGTATGATACTTTTGAATTATATCTCTTATTAAAGTTAGATTATTGCTAGCTTCATACCATCACATAAATCTTTACCCATGTAAGTATGTAATCGTATATACCTAGAAGAGAAGTCCTGCAGCTAAAAATTAAATTTAATATTATATAATATTGGACTAAAGGAAATATTACTCTCAAATTCGATGAATGTTTACGTTTTTACGCACAAAATTGCTTTAGATTTGTTTAAAAAGTTTATGTTCCGATTTAAATATTCACATCGATGCTCGCTTTCTCCCGTCACATTATTGCCAAACCTCAACATCATGTAATACGATATTCAGCACATATTATTATTAATCGGTTCAATCTACAAAACAAATATTAGTAAATATATCTTTGATAGAGAGTTCTTAATTTGAACCATGCTGTATCCCAGGGGAGACCGGAAATCTACGCGGATTATAATCGAGGAGTTTAAAAGTAAAATTCATTTTCCAATAACATTTTAATTTTGAATTAAATTATTTTGCGCAAAAATAAATTTTATCTCAGTGGTGATTATAATTGATGAAAACTATTAAAATTAGAGGGAAACAGGTGGGTTGACTGTCAGTTGAATCATCGACCAATCACAGCGCTGCATTCGGTTCAACGTTCATTCTAAAGATTTAAACTTCAGTTACTTCCGAGACGTGACCTAGTGAGGAGCTGCTGCCGGTCTTTTTTTCGAAGGAAACGTTAACTTTTGAATTGTAGAAGTGCAAAAAGTTCGAAGACGAGCATAAGGTAACCAAATTCCAAGTGTAACTTAATTATTGATTGATTATCTTCATTCAAGAAGTATATATTCATTAAATAAGAGGATATTTCCTTGCATCAACATTTTGTGGACTTCGTCAGTGATATTTTGGTAAGTATGTACATTGTGCATCATCATCCTCTAAATTAAGTTCTAAGGATATTATTTTGTTTTGAGACAGTAGTGTATTATTTAGATTTTTATGGTAAACGAATATTTTGAGTTAACAGATAGAGTGTTAGTAGCTGTGTCATTGAAAGTTAAGTCCGCTATTTCTAGTGTGGATGTTAGCTTTCCTTGTCTTTGACCTAGAATTACAGTTAAACTAACCTATATAATTCGAATTCCATTAGTCCTTTATCTTTTTCTTTAGGGTAGTAGTTTTTCACCAGAAATCGAACTGAGAGTAGTTATTTTTAGAATCGATCTTGAGTAATTAAATACGTTGCAGTGGAACTGTATTCCTCAGGTATTTATTTCCCAATATTTCTAAGTCAGTAATGGACAATATCTACTAAAGTCAAATCGACTGTTTTTTTATTTAAATTTAAAATTTGATTTCACCGTCCATCATTATTTTATCATCCATCTCTTAATAGGAGGATTTCCATTGCGCTTATCTTCTTTCATAATTGGATTCAAAATCGCCATACATGTTATACTTGAATAATGGGTAGATATTCGCACCAAATTAGTGAATTCATATTCTTGTTTTCGATTCTTAATTATTAATAATTCAATTTAGTGGTCTTAATTTTAAAATTCAATAGAAGTTTAACATTTGTGACGTTGCTCTTCTTGATGCAACCCTAGATGAACATCGGTAATAATTAATGGTAATATTACAAGATGATTTTGATCGATGATTTCCATGATCATTTAGTGGAAGCATGTGAATAACCGTTTGAATTTTATGTTAAGAGCAGTGTTTGTTTTTTTCTTCATTTTCATGTGAGTTTGCATTGGGAAAATAAATTAAGGATTACATATTTTACAATAATTTTTAAATAATAATAATGGTGGGATAGAGTACGTAAAGTAATATTTTTGGAAAACTTTGGGATTAGTAACAAATAGCATCAACCGATAACATATCATCCCGGCTTATTTTTGAAACATAACTTGTTTTTTTTTGCGATCAGTTATCTTTCAAATGTTTTCTTTGTAAACTCTCGGAAATGATCATAATTAAAATCTTTTAATTACTTCAGTATATATTTTCTACTATTCTTGTAACGGAGGTTCTGAAAAATATTCGAATTTTAATTGACGAATAATTATCGCTTTTAAGATCTTATATACTCATTTACTATGAAATTTATGTCTCCCTTGAGAATAATTAGTGGATATAAATTGAGATTCAAAAATCGAATTCATTGAGTCTTCTGTTGTGTTTGTATAGGATATATAAGGCATATTTAAGATAACATATCTCTTTTTCTGAGTTACAATGAACTAATTCTATTTAATCACGAAGCAATATTTCCCAATCATCTTCTATTTGGCATCAGACCTTGTCCTACGACATCGAACAGGAAATCCTATTTTGAAAAAAGGTAAAAGATCTGCCGCTCTTAAGCTTACATCGTACAATAGGTTATGTAAATATTTAATCAATTTGTGCTTCTTTCTATTGTCTAGTTCGGAGGAAGTGAATTCTCCTGCTTTTGGATGATTCTTCTTGGCGTCTCCGGTGTGATACTGAAAGGGCGCTCAACACGGGATTATCAAGCAAAGTCTCTAGAAAACCCCATACTTTTTACTTCTCCTGAAATGATATTTTCAGAATAAAAAGGAAATAAGACAGATTTTTAAGACAACTCATCCAAGAGACCTGGTAATTCAATGAAGGGTGATGCTACTTGCGATGATCAGTATTGTTATTTTTCCGGGATTCCTAAACGACTTGAGAAAGGTTGAGGTAAAGAAATCATTTCTAAATCGTAAAAGAGCTGAGAAGGTCAACAGCATTGCTGTAAAGAAATATTTGGTCTACTAATGGGACTGCGAATACAATGAGTAAGATTACTAAACTATTCTTATTTCATTATGACTATAGTTCGTATTTTTTTGATTAACATCATGTTTTTCTGTTTTCGAAGTACAATATTATTTACTCATTTTTATTGTTTCTTTAGATTCAAACTCCAAACATTTCTCCATCACGGAAGAGCAAGAGAATGATCGCAATGATGCTGAGGAGAGACATTTGGCTGATTTGGAACATAATAAAATGAGTATAATTTGATTCTGATGTTATTGCAATACCATTTCATGTTTAATAGAAATTTCGTAATTTTGTATTAGTATAGTGTTTTATATGTTCGAAAATATATTTATTTACTTTTTTATTCTTTATTTTCACGCCATAATCATTACTACATCACAGAAAAGCAGGATAAGAATCACAACGATGCTGAGGTAAGTGAATTCGCAGATTGAAGGAACACACAAAAAATTAGTATAATTTGATGCTGATGCTATACCTATTCATGTTTGATAGTTACTGCGTATTTTAGAAAGTGCTAAATGCCTTTCAAAAGATATTTTACTTACAGTTTTTTTTTTAATTTTTCAGTTCCACTCCCAAAACATTTATCCAACAAGGATGAGCAAGATAATGAGTACAATTATGCTGAGGAGAGTTAACTATTTGGCCATTTACTGGAACAAAAATAAAACTAGTTAGTATAATATGGAACTGGTGCTTTTGCTATACCTAATGATGTGTGATATATATGGCGAATTTTTATATTAGTAGAAATTTTATCTATATTTATCAGTTTTACCCCAAGAACATTTATCCGACATGGATGAGCAAGAGAAGGAGCACAGGTATGATTATCAGAGTAATTTGCCGAATGCTGGAACACATAATATAGTGAGTATAATATAGAACTGGTGATTTTGCCAATCCTATTTAAGTTTTATAGATACTGCGTATTTTGGTATTAGTATAGGGTTCATCCCTTAAAAATTATATTTTATTTATTTTTTATTTATTCTTCAGTGACACTCTGAAAACCTCTCTCCGTCATTGAAGAGCAAGAGTAGGAGCGCAGTATGTCGAGGAGAGTTATTCGGTCCATTGATGGAACATAGAATACAGTAAGTACTTATTAATTTTTTCAAATAAGTTTAATTCTTGCTAGCGAATTCCCCTTTTTTTCGATTTTCTTCATTCGTTCACTTTTAATTTATATTATTTGGATTTTCGAAATATCGTAAGTAAATATCATACAATAAACAGAAAAATTCTAATAAAATACGTGAGTCAAATTTATTGTGCATCATTTCCATCCGTGTTAAGATTATTTAATGTCTCTCCATTGAAGCATATAAAATACCTATTATTCGCATAATGGTTTTCCTTTCTATTGCAGTTATGGCGACACTTTCCCATATGTTATTCATGATCAGTTAATCAATTCAAAGGCTTCATTTCATTTTTTATACAATCTACTAAGGTCGCTACGTCATACAAAATTGAGAGTGCATAGAATGATGAGAGAATGAAGTATGACATTTTGTTCTCGTCGTTCAGTTTTACTTTCCTTTTGGTGCTTCTGAAACATTGTTGTAACTATTGAAAATACATTTAAAGATTTCATAATTTGAAAGAATGGCTTAACCTTGCCAAACAACGCTTTTGCTAAGTAAGTTTAGGCAATTTTAATGAATTTACTTCGTTTTTACGAGATAGCGTACGAAGAGTAGTAAATTACCATTTTCAGTCATGATAAAAAAATCGCTGGCACAAACTTAAGATCTGGTATCACTGCTTAGTAGCCATATTCGCAATAGTTTGTTAAATGTTCCTTTTAAAACCGTTGTTAAGATTTAAATGATAGTAAGCAAAATGACAGGTAAAATGGAAAAAATCGCTGGGTCATTAGCGTTTGGGTTGGTTATTAATTTCATGTTGTTTATAAATCGCTAGTTTAGGTTTTCTAGGGTGTAATTCTCGTTATTTCTATAAGAGTATTAGTTTCGATGATTTAATTAGGATTCCATGCAAACGTTCCTAGTATATTCCGATATCGTTGCATAATATTCTTAAATAAATTTAAAGAGAGAAAAAACGATCCGGGAAAATGGAGAAGTCTACCATATGTGTTATTCCCATCTAAGTTAAAGATACCTGATTAGTTAGTTAGATAATGATTGCATAGAAGGCAAAGATTACTGCAATGGACGACCAATAATTCTTTAGCCATTGGGTATTTAGATGTTTCAAATCCGGGAACAATGTCAGCGTGGTGAAAGCGGATGGCATTAGATTGATGTTCATGACTTTCATGACTTCCGTTTCAGCTCTAATCTCATCTTTTCATTTTTTTTCCTATTTACTTAGATTTGCGTATTTTCATTTTCTACTCTTTTGTTAGCAGTGTTTGAGCACGTACAATTCAAGAGTCACCTCAAGGTCGATTCTTCCTCAAATTTCAATTTCTTCCATTCTTAGGATTCTTTTAACGGTGGTGGCCACTGGTTTGTCCGTTTTTACTTTAGGGTCTTCGCACAAGTTCAAGGTCTTGTTTTCGTAAACAATCTCCGGAATTGTAAGGATATTTACTTTAGCTTGTTTGAATTACTCTTTCACGATTCTGCAGTGAATTTAGGCCTTGTTTTTAGTCTTCAAATCACTCTTCGTAGCAAACTGAACTGATTTTTTAAAACAAATTGGATATAGATGATTGCAGAAAAATATATGAGGTAGGATATATATCCTTGTTTCCTATTAGCGTACCTTCGGACTGTTAACTTAAGATTAATCAACTTTACGCAGCTTATGTCTTCTTGGCATTTTAAGCTTGCGGCCATAACTAATTTCTTACGTAAACATATGCATGAACAAAAACGATAAAGTAGATTTAGGTCGTAAAATACCTTTAATTCTGTTTCAATGACTACAACGTTGTACAGTCGCGATAAGGAGATCCATCCTTCCATCATTAATGTTCCCAACCTACAACTTTTTGTAAAATTATTCATCGGATTTCATCTTCAGGAACAATTATTAATTTTTGATCAGTTTTTTAATTGGAAGCAGACTTTACTTGGTAAATACTGAAGTCCAAATGAATGTTTTCCCACAATCAAATGCAGTTTAAAAGATTTGTTATCAATTAATTTCAACTCTCTGTATTACTGATTTTATTGCAAAGGTTCCCTCTCTAAGATTCTTGCGTCGCCTTGTCGCCTTATAAGAGGGTAGTTAGATATGCAGTTGATCGCATTTTAAATGTTTACATTGTGGAATACTAAACGGAAAAAATGTAACAAAGGCTTTCAAGTTTTTTCCGTGAAGTATTAGGAAAAGAAATTATTTCTAAAAATTCATACATAAAGAAAATCTGGGATGGCTTTTTATGCAAGTATTATTACATCATTGTAATCCACTACAAATGTCTGTAGCTTTAATTTATTTCGCTACAACACTCAGTATTTATTGTATGAAATTTAATAAAATGATCTTCTTAAATTTGGTTCAATGCATGTAACATTATTGAGAGCATTCAGTAAAGATTCGTATTTATAAAACTGAATTTAGTAGTGAAAATATAATAGCGAAACATCGTGATTCTCTAATTTAAGACGCACCCAGTTTTTACTCTTTGAGTTTATAAATAATATTGCGTTATAACATACCGTTGTGCTGTGCGGAGACTCCGCTTATGCGATAAAGGATTAAAGTACTGGATTATAAGCGAATGTTTCTAATTGGTTTCTATTTCCGTAATTAATATGCAAATTATTTTTCTTGAAGGTCGGCGTCGGGTGGCTACGTCTGGCGTAGGGGATGACGTCGAGATGAATTTAGGCCGGGAAAGAATTGAATAAACACTTCCTTAGGAAATAAACTCCATGACTTGTAGTGAAGTGAATTTAATCCGAGAAGTGCACATCCCAAAAATGGAACTTTATTCTTAACTATTTATTGAATCATCTATTGAACAATTCAGTGAATATTCATCTATTTGTTCAAGTTTAATCTTATTAACTTTTAATATTCCTCGTGACTTGTGGTGATGCACGTTTAGCAACTTCTTATTGCATTTTGATGGTTTAATGTATCTATTAAGTGTTAATTCTATCTTTAAAGATAATGTTTATTGATTTACCTATGCATATTTTTATATAGTATATATATTTTTCAGTATCACATATTTATCTAATTATTAACAATTTCAAAATATGTGTTTTATCTATTTATATAACGGTTATGTAATGTAATTATTTATGTATGTAATTATTTAAGTATTTATCATATACTTATAGAATGTATGTTAAAACAAAGAGGGAACTTTGGGGCATGGCATAGGGTCCCAGTAGGCCTCAACTGCCTCTAGCATAAATAAATAAAGGTCAAGTTGTGGGACTTTGTAGGGGAGGTCGTTTGGGGGTGATGACGCCTAGATTGTCTACGGTGATAGCGTAGAGTGAGTGGTAATGGGGAGACGGGTTCGAGGGGACCTGTGGGGAGGTCCCGGAGAGTTCGACCGCAGAGGGTTTCGGGTATTACGTACTGTACTTGTAAAATTTCTGTAAACAAAAGAGGGATCTCTGGGGCAAGGAGTACAGGGCCAGTAGGCCTAACCTGCCCCCTGCAAAGATAATTAAAAGTAAAGTCGTTAGATATTTTAAGGAAAAGGGGCCAGTTGGCCTCACCTTCACCCGGCCAAGATAAACAAAAGTAAAGACGTTTGATTTTTAAGGAAGAGGAAGCCAGGCCTTAACTGCCACTGGCAAAGATAAATAAAAGTAAAGTCGTAGGATTTTGTAGGGGAAGTCGTTCGGGAAGATGACGTAGAGGGGAGGGAGTCCAGGGAGATGGCCTCGGTATGGGGGGCGCCTGGGTAGAAGGGATCGAGGGGACCATGTGTTTTGGGGTGTCGGCCGGGGAAGGGGAAAGCGTCGGGGTAGAGGGCGTCCAGGTATACGGCCATGGCAGACGTAGACAGGAGATGGCGATTACGATGGAGGCTGCGGCGGGGGTCGACGTCAGGTACGACGACGAGGGCGAGGGGAACGGCGAGGAAGGTCGGCGTGGAACGGCGCTGTGGGACGTTGGCGTGGGAAGGCAGCAAGGGACGACGCCTAGGGACATCGGCGTGGGAGGGCAGCGAGGGACGGCGGCATGGGACGGCGGCGTGGGACGGCGGCGTGGGACTTCGGCGAGGGACGTCGGCGTGGGATATCGGCGAGGGACGGCAGCGAGGGACGGCGGCTAGGGACAGCGGCGAGGGACGTTGCCGTGGGACTTCAGCGAGGGACGTCGGCGTGGGACGGCAAGGTCGGCGTGGAACGGCGCTGTGGGACGTTGGCGTGGGAGGCAGCGAGGGACGACGCCTAGGGACATCGGCGTGGGAGGGCAGCGAGGGACGGCGGCGTAGGACGGCGGCGTGGGACTTCGGCGTGGGATATCGGCGAGGGACGGCAGCGAGGGACGGCGGCTAGGGACAGCGGCGAGGGACGTCGGCGAGGGACGTCGGCGTGGGACGGCAGCGAGGGACGGCGCCGAAGGACGGTGGCGTGGGACTTCGGCGAGGGACGTCGGCGTGGGACGTCGGCGAGGGACGGCGGCTAGGGACGGCAGCGACGGACGTTGCCGTGGGACTTCAGCGAGGGACGGTGGCGTGGGACGTCGGCGAGGGACGGCAGCGACGGACGTTGCCGTGGGACTTCAGCGAGGGACGGCGCCGAAGGACGGCGGCGTGGGACGTCGGTCAGGGACGTCGGCGAGGGACGGCAATGACGGACGTCGGCGTAGGATTCGGCGTGGGACGTTAGCGAGGGACGTCTGCGTGGGACTTCGGCGAGGTACGTCGGCGTGGGACAGAGGGAAATTTCCCTAGAAATTCGTCACATCGGTTAATGTGGCGTATCACTGGCGGATAGAATGAATTTTTAAAACGATTCGTCCTAGCATCGAGGCCAACTGTGCAGTGGACTACGTCCGCTAAGTGATCCTCGACTCCTACACTGGTGCTGCGTAATGAGTTTCCCCTTTCGGAAAAATAGTTTTTCTTAAGTTATTTGTAAACTAAAGGGTTCAGATATGAATTAAAAATAAGGTCACTATTTTCTCAAACTTTCCCGCAGGATGATTTTTTCTGCGTAAATTGGACGAAAATTAGCAAGTGACTAATTTATACAAGGCCTATCGCAATAAATTTTCCAATTTGCCATTCATTCCTGATGAGAATTTCCCTCAAATTTTCACCTACCATAGTAATAGGACATACGGAATTAGAAAGGTTTGAATCAGAGTTTGATAAAAAAAAACACGTTTCTTGAATTAGCGAATTAATGGCACCCGTTCCAAAAACATTGAACAGAATCCCGCATTTCTTCGAAACAACTCTTTTTTTTCTTACATCTGGCATTACTGCTACATAATACTGAAATATTTTAAAACTATTTTCGTGCACTCCATATATTTACGCAAATTTAGCTATAGGACAATATATACATTTTGAGATCTAATATCCCATGGAATAACATAATTTTCACCAACATTCATTTCATTTCATTAGTTCATTCAAACCTCTATGACGGTGTATATCGCTAAAAGTATTATGTTGATATTGAACATAGCTTTCGGTAATCCTTCAGTATTTATTGGTGTCGATTATCATCAGCCTCAGGTTAAACTCGAGAGTCCTATAAGCTGATCTCGCTATCTCTTTAATACGCATTTAATCACCTTTAATAGATAAGTTGCGATTGAAAAATACACCTACTAACTGTAGCTAATAGGCAGGGTTCACACCAAGTTCACTCGCAGCGCTTTGCGGTTTGTTTGCAGCGCTCCACTACCAATCACTGAACCTACATTTTCAGATTATTGGTCGTTCTCACGCGGGTCTAGTGTAAGCGATGCTCGTGGATTCTACACTAGTAAAATATGCTTGTAATCTGCAACATTATGGTGATATAAATTTCAAGTCAATATTACTTCGGTAAAGACCTCAAACCCAATTCTGTATCCCATGTATAACCATCAAAGACTGCTTGTCTACTAAGTCGTTTAAAACCCAAGTCATGATGGTCCTTACTCAAAAGGCCTATTACAGTATCCCAGAATATCTTAGTGATAATTGGTAACCTTATATTTCTTTCTTTTATATTTAACTTATATCTTTATATAAGTACTTAATTTGTCTTTTGTAACTTTTCCCCCTTTTCCACTTACTTTGAAAACAGTTTTATTTTCAGTATATTTTGTGATTTTACTTTAATTCTGATTATACTTTTCTTATGTTTCTAGTTTGTTTTAAAATGCCTATACTGCTTTTTGTTTGCTTTGGCTCAGTAAATTTGACTTTGTTGACTTATCAAGTGAGACGTGTATAGATTACTGTCAAAACATTACTAGTATTCAAGTAGAAAAAAGCAATTCCATCATCAAATAGTAATTATAATCAGGGTTATTTTGATGTGATTCCACCCCTCAACATACCTAATAAAAATCCCTTGGAAGGATATTGTTTTACCATGGTGGCTCAATTAGAGCTCCAGAGAGTCAAAGATGAAACACTTAGTAGTTCCAGCTTTTTCAGGCTTCTTATCTTTTTCAGTTCATTCAATGATATCATGCATGCGTATCTCTTCATTGCTTTCAATAATTGCATCATAAAAAAATAACGCTTCCCGTTTTCCTAAGCTATTCTTAAAATGTTTTTGTCATTAACTTCTTCTCATGTAGATTATAATTATAATGAATAATTTTAAGAATATTTTAGATACGTTTACTCTTGATGGTTCAATTGCTTGCTAAAAATAATTTGCAGACCTTCACAAGTTTTCACATCAGTTTTTTAGGGAATTACTACGTTAGATTTCTCCAAACTTATGTAATGATATTGCTTGAACTGAATTAATGTAGCATGCAGTATTTTTGCATAAACCATGTTTGTTTCAGTGAATTCTTATATTTCAGATCTAAAATGGTTTCTGATGCTCCCTTCAGTATTCTCTCCTTCCATTTCTGATGCTATGATGGGATAGGAAAAAACTCCCTTCCATTAAATGGAGCAACTGGAACAATGTTAGTCAGAATTTGTCTCCAGTTACAGCTGTATAGTTGTCTTTTGATTTAATTTTAGTGAATATAATGAGATTCCACACCATTATTGTGCTTCTTAACCAATTTAATAGCCTTTTTTAACTTTCCTTAAATAATTTTTATGGGCACTTGAATATTCATAGGTTTTCCAATTGTTATGTGAGTCATGTTTTTATACCAGTATTCTACTTTCTCAAATTTATCAACAATATATTTATTTGCTTATTACTTATATTTCCATCTAATGGGTATTTATTTTATTATTTCAGTTGAGTTAAAAAAGCATAGGAAATTACTCTTATTTTGGAGCCAGAACCTGATTCCAGCTAGGATATAAGATGTCCAAGTCCAACACAGCTACTGAGGATGGAACCATAGGTTCCGAAATACGAATTTAGTGGTTTGGATACAATTGCTTCCCCTGCGACACTGGACTCACCTTAGACAGCAGCAGAACCACCCAGAGGTAAGTTTTCTGTTTCAGTTTATTTATCTCGCTGGATAACGGCTTTGTGAGTTTTTCTTTTTGATTAGGGTATAAGATGTAAGGTATTTTTTATTATCAATGAAATTACTCAATACAAAGGTAGTGATGCAAGATTAAAATAATATAAATATAATTGTATCTAGGTATTAGCTTTTCAAAGAATTTATCTACGTTTTTTTGTTTCTTTTGATGATCCTTTGGAATATATTATTCTCTTGAATATTTTGTATAAAGAGTAAATTCCAACATAAAAAATGGCAAGTATCATCAAAATGCATAATAATATTACTAATAGAACATCCAGCAAAAAATACTGATACCAAGCAAGATCTACACCTGCTGATCTGAGGCTCTCTATCCTGCCTTGAGCATGCCTCAATGGATATTCTGTCCAGAAGACTGCTCGCTCTATCGGAGTTTGAGGTTGATCTCGGAATAATTTAGACAGCTTTTGCATATTTTGGCGATAGCTGAAATAAAAACAAATATTCCTATTAAATTATAATTGACAGTTTAGATGAATTCAAACTTTTCTTACTTTTATGAGATTATGCGATCTTCCTCTAGGTTTTGACATGAATTATTTCTTGATTTATAAATACCACCATCATTCTAAAGTTCTCCTCTCTATATCTATTCACCTAAACATTAGTTTTGTTTTTAATATTATTGATGAAAGGTTAGATGAAAAAAAAGACTTTTCAGTCTCAAGTTTACCTTAATGAAAACCTTATAGACCATAAATAAATCTCAATTTTAGTCAAAACAGGAATAGAGCTCATGGAATTTGAAAATGTAAAAAAATTCCTGTTTAGAGTAATTTTATATTTACTTAATCCTTTCATTATAATCAAGCATATCACCACTAATACTAAATGCCCATCCTCTTGAATCCAAGGGTAGCAAGTGTGGCAGAATGGAACTGTTGGGTTTTAAATTCTTAGACAAATGCTTCAGAATGCGTAAGAAAGTATGTTTGCCTCAAATATTATTTCATTGATTCATAAACCATAACAAAAGGTTGCACGATCTCACATCTAAAGAGTGATGTTCATTATGGGGAAAAGGTACCTCTAATTCATATCAAATTGCTTTCTCGAGATATTTTTCTTTCACATGCTTCACAAGCGATGATTTTGTCATGAGGGAGGGTTACTTTGGAATCCAAATCAGCACGGCTTTTATCTCCTATATCCTCACCCATCCTTGATCAGACAATTTGGTGCCAAGTTTCATATGAAAACAAATCCCAAAGTTGGATGCCAATGTGATGAGAACTCAATTGAAAATTCCCACACTGACTAGAGGGGTCATGACCATAAAGACACAAGAGAAGATGGGATAAATTGTACGGAGGGCCAAAAGGGAGAGTGTAACTCATTTGCAGTCTCTAATTAAACCTATATAAAGCATTTTTGTCGAGGAAGGGTGAGGCGAGTTGTGGGAAGCAAATGCATGAATTAGGTGACAATAATTTTTTCATTTAATTTTTTTTCTACTCTTGGAAGAGATAACATGCATCAGATCACTGGATCTTGTCTTTCACGTTAATAGACGATTCCAAGATATGCCTACTGGAAGGCAAATATAGAAACGTGGCACTCATTATACTGATACTTCAGAAACAACCACTCATTATAATGAACCTAATTCGATATCCTTCTTGCTGTGCCATTGAAAATGGCCAACAAACCAATTGCTACAACTCAACTCTCTTTATATGCCATACTCGTTATAACAGACTTTACATTATAATGGATTATTTCATTCTGTAAGTCTATTCTCCATGATTTTGATTGACATGTTTGAATCTAAAATTCAGAAGTATTACAATTGAATTTTAGATTCTGATTATATATTGTTCTAGGACTGAGGTCATGTAACTGTGGGTTTTTTGGGCATTCAGTGAGACCTCATAGTCTCTATTCAAAACAAATAACCATAGTTAACCTTCTAATGGCAAAAGGTTCCCCACTCCCTGTTCTAGGATAACATTCCTACAATATTAGATGAAAATAGGCAACACACTCATCAGTTTATGGAATGTGTAATGCTGAGTGTTCTATAGCATCAGATTATAAAAATGATAAAGTATACTGATTTTGTGTCCCTGTGTCATTGAGTTCTACCTTAAAATCAAAGGTGATAAAATGAACCACATTTGCCATGCATCGTTTAGGCTGCTTATGACCTCTCTTGGATTTGAGTATTACCTTTAACCTTTTAACAAACATACCTTGGGTCATTGATGACGTTCAAAATCGTTTTGATGAATGATTCTTTTGTAATTGTCAAGATGCCGACTTTTCCTGACACTTTCAGCTCCACCATTCTTTTTACATTAGTATGTTGATCAGCAAAAAATGGCATTCCGATCATTGGCATTCCATGATATATAGCTTCTTGGGTACTTAACAATCCTCCATGAGTAATGAATACCAACAACTTAGGATGACCTAGTCAAAAGGAAATTTCAATGATTTTACTCTTAGTTAGGAATAGTAATTTTAAAGGAACTGCAAGGAACTATTCCATAATTTATAATACAAAATGTATTACCCAGAACATCTTCTTGTGGTAGCCATTTCCTTATAAGTACATTTGATGGTAAATTATCAATTGGAGTTTTTGGATCAAATTTCCAAAGGACCCTAATCTTTGGTCCAAGATCAGCAAAAGAGCTAATTAATATATCCAACTTTTCTTTTGGAAGTAATTCACTTCTTAGGTTTGAACCCAAGCTGAAAAATATTGCTCCTTGGTCAGATCCATCTAAAAACTCTGCAATATCCTGAAATTTGAATCTTTTGTAAGACATCAATAAAACTCTTCCTGGAATAATTTTGTATTATAAGCCAGTTAATCAGGAAAATTCAAAAGAGGAAATAAAAGACTGTATGAGATAAGATATAAGATGAAAAATTTAAACTATAAATAAATTCTTAACTAAACATGTAAAAAATGTTGATGAACCATGAATCGAACAACCAAAATCTTTTCTTCTTAGAACAGTATTTTAGAAAGTGCTCCATTAGCTGGGCTCATTTTGTGCAACTTACCTTTGGAAGAGGTTTTGACTCAGAGCACTGCATGCATCCTACTTCAATGATTCCAGGTAATTGTGCTTGAGGTCCATTAATTGCATAATGGTTATTGACAAGTATTACTGAAATGTTGGAAGCAATATCCAACAATGGTGGTAGAGGCTGTCCTAAATAACAAAGAGAGATAAGATTTTAATCTTGCTGTACAATATCATCTAGATATTTGAAACAAAAAATACATATCCTGCTTCATCATTACTCACAAGCAATTAAATTTTATTTGACTCTGAATAATATTCTTGATAATTATTTGTATCTTGTCAAAACTATTAACAGCAATTCAATATAAATATATTTTTAAACTCTTTGATATTTTAACCAGTTGAAGGTAGAATGCAAATGAAGAGACTGACAAGATGGTAAATGCAGAAGATGTTGGATGACATAAAGGGCAAATCATCAAAAAGTGAAGGAAATGGCTTTGAATAGGATATATGGAGATACATCAACCTACTGAATGGGATATGTCTATATGGATATTTTATGGAGAAATGGAAATACTCTCCAGTATGAAAATATGGTTGGTTCTCTTAGAAGTTTATAAAGTCATTTTAGAACCTTTCATCAAAAATCTGTAATTTTATTACATTCCTTGAAATTTATTTCATATATTTGCTTATTTCTACATTGACTTTCTGACTATCAGGTTAATATGAAATGAAAGTAACATAAGTGCAATCACTGCATTAAAAGAATGCAATTAATCTCATTTTCCATATGTTATAGCTATGCATAATGGAAATTCCTCTCAGTAAAACTTACCATACAATTTTTCTGCAATTTTTTGTTGCTCAGGTAATATAACATAGTGCATCCCAAACCAATATAGGTCAGTTATAGCTGTGTTATATAATCTCTCCCAGAAATTCATCCTATTAAGGTATGGTAACATAGGAAATGTAAAGACAGATGGCATAGTCCTAGCACCATTTAACACATCAGTCCATGGACCAATACCAAAGGCCGTTAGGCCCACCACTGGTATCTAAATTGAGATAAAATGATACATCATGATACCTTATAGTAGTTTTGAGTTTTATTTTTTATTACTAGAAAACCTGCAAGGTTACTCTTTATGCCAGAGGCAATGAACCTGTAGCTTGCAAAACTCTAATATCAGAATCAACTACTTGGGCAGTGACTTTGTGGTATGGACTCATCAGAAACAAAAGTGAAACCAACTTTTACAACACCACAGAATATTTTTTTGTTACCTGAGGATGACTCCATGAGTCAAAACCATGGTTGTATTGTAATAAAATATTCTGTGGTATTGTAAAAGTTGGTTTCACTTTTGTTCCCACTCTAATAGCAGATTAATAGTGGAATGTTGGAATGCCCAAGGGATAATTTCTTGTAATTTGATGAAATCCTTATTAAGAGTATTAAAGTCAAATTTTCTGCTTTATTTTGTATTATGTTTGATTGATTGCAGTTCAATTATTGAAATGTATTAAGTTCAAAATAGCTTGCCATTTTTAATATTTTCTTAATAATAAACATACTTGGTAATAACATCCAATAATTGCGCTATCTTTTTGGCTTTCATGGAACAAGAGGACTAAAAGAAACTACATGTTAAGTTGTTGGAGTACCTCATTTTTGAACAGACGATTAAAACTTCCTTTCCTTGTGTGTAGCCAACTTAATGAGGGTGCATTTGATATGCTGTCAAATATGGTATTAAATAATTTAACATAGGATAAAGAGTCCATTTAAGAGGAATACAAATTAAATCATGCGTAGGAATCAGTCATGTTATTATTATTCTTTAGTTGGAATAAAAGAAAGACTGCATTAGTAATTTAGTATAAGTAAAGATTTAATTTCTAAAGAATTCTCAGCAACAATGATAAAACAGTCTACGTTAGAGGTTTTTTATGAATAAAAATTTCCTTGAAAAAGGGATATGATCTTCTTTATATTATACAGGTATCCTTATTGGACCATTTTTCTATCATGTTTATGAATTCACTCTCTGGTTTTTAATTATATACTTACCCTAGTTCCTCCTCCAAAGTGATGTAGATAAAGATATGTCCATTCACTAAAAACAGTTTCTATGATAATGAGGTCAAAGGAATCCGGAGGCAGATTTAACAATTCTTTAGCTCCTTTGGTAGATCCCTGTTGTTGGCCTGACTGATTTACCCAGTCAAGCATTAATATCAGACTTTTTATGGGGCCATCTTTCACCATTTCTTCAAAGTCAAACATCTCTTGTGCTGTTGAATAAGAATCCTGAAAATATCTAGTCATTTAAATCAATTTGTCAAGCTTATTTATTCATTTTTTACTATTAGCTACCATAAGAATAGAAAATAATATAATAATTACACTATTTTTGGATCCTTCAATGGAAAACATGAACTACATAATATAGGAACTTTAATATAACAAAAAACTATGGTCAAATTTTTTATCACAATTTGCATGATTGGAAATTTATTTTCAAAAATAGTTACCAAATTAACCCTACTGTCAGAAGTAGCAGCAATCTCTCATTTCAAAAGTACTTGATTACATCGCTTACATTATACTGCTCATTTAATTTATTTTTATTTACAAAATAGTTCTCATGAATTCCGTATTGGTAAGTTCTTTGGAATTCATATATAATTTCATCATGATTAATTGCTTTAGTAAAGGAATGTTTCTGTTATAAAAATGAGGTGACATATGCTACACAATTTTCATTAATTAGTGAACATATAGTTAAGTTTGAAGCATAATCAATTTCATATTAGTTTTAAATGATTATTCTAGTTTATTTTATTTCAAAGCAGAAAAAGCATCTTAATGCAACACTCAAGAATGGCTTCACTATCAAATTTGATAATTCAATGCATTGAGATTGCTCTTAAAGATTGCTTAGTTAATTTTTGCTGAGCTAGGTCATACTTCAGTATAGGGTAACAAACCTCAAGGAGTATAAACTTTATATTCGGAACTGGTTTCTCTTCCTTGTCTGGAGATAACACAGTCAGATGATGCCCTTTTTTGGCTAAGGCCAATAAGAGAGAACGATTCCATATGTAATGACTCGGGGACGGAGTAGGTAGCACAGCCAATATCCTAGCAGAATTAACTGATTCCAGAAATACTGCCAAAGCAGCTAGGGCACACCAAAACCAAAATTTTTGCATTTCTGAAATAAATTGAAGAATAAATTGAATCAATAACAGTATGTCCCTGCAACGGTGATAATGATATTCAGCTCAAAGGCCAGTTGGAACCTCATCCCCTCTAACATTAGCAACCAGAGTAATAAGAGGGGATTGAGTCTTACTAGGTGAGATGAGAAGTGAAAGAACAGTGATAGAGCTATTAAACTTTAAAGATCTATTGGGAATATCAGTGAGTAGGATACTTACCTCACATAGTCAATATTGTTGTTTCAATATTGGAATTCTTTAATATATTGATCACTTGAGGGTTATATTGCAACAATAATACCGATGAAGAAAACATTGACGAAAATTAAACGAATTACTTATTAATGAAGCTCTGTGAGTATATTGATGAGATGTCAATAATATTAACTGTGTGAGGAGTATATTGAGTAATATCGGTCATTCTTTTTTGTCAACTTAAGGTGGAATTAATTTTAATACATTACTATAATAATGAAATCCGAAGAAAAATAGAAAATCTTCCCTGCTATAATAGGATGATGGAAGGCCCCAAAAATCTGATTTTTTTCCCACAATGTCACACGAGGTCACACATAACGTGGATTTTCAAAAATGTTTTCCCATAAAAAATCTTGATGGTCCGAGAAGAGGCGGTTTTCTATATTAATAATTAAAGAAATGTCCCAAAATGAGTGTGGGTTCGACGCCAGGTCGGTGAAAAATTCTCCCATTCAAAATACATTATTGAAGTAATATCTATTAGTCAATATTAATGACTCGTGTGAGGTAGCCCTTACAAGAGAGAAAAATGTAAGGATTTTATGGAAATATTTTTCTGATTTTCAAAACTGTTACTATTCATGTTCATGTTGATAATTTCTAGTCGCAAATATATTACATAACATTTCCTGCACTTTAGTAGAGACATATGCTTGAGTATTCTACTGAAACAACAGGAGTAAACAGATCTAAAACCTCTAAACACAACGATTTGTTAGTAGTGTTGTCTTACCACAGGTTGGAACTGGATTCGCGCGACTACGGCTCAAATGCGACCTCGGCCGCTTTATTAATGACTATAGACTCGACTTGCAGCTTCGTAGCTCCGTCGGCTTGTTCTTTGAGGGCGGCCACGGCGAGGCTTGGTGATCCAAGTAACAATTCAAGACGTCTTTATTGAAAAGATGACGAAATATATATCTTTTTTCAATTGATCAAATTTTCATATACAATTTATTCCGCTTTCGTGTGTAGAGCAGTGAGTTTTTTTGCACTGCCGTTTCTGGTTTCGTATTTTAGTCATTTTTGAACAATGTTTCGCTGTAGCAAACTTAAATAAAGCATCCCCGACTTGAGACATGAAGTGATTTAATTTGGAAGTATATTTGGTGATTCGAGACTTAAGTTGAGGCTCGATTTGGCCTTTAAGGATAAGGACTTATTGAAATTTTACAAGCATATTTACGAACCATCATTCATCATAATTTTTGCGAGGCTCTCCGTCATTGAAATTCATTTGGTTGAAATAAGGTTATTGGTATATAGGTGAAATAATGGAAATATCAGTGAGTAACAAGGAGTAACAAGGAAAATATATATCAAAAGTTTTAAAAATAAGATTTGAGAATTACTCGAAAACAGCGGGTTATTCCTTACAGATTTGACCTAGCGAGGGTGTGTAATGCAGGGTTGCCTATACTCAACTTGTCAATTTTCAATTAATTATTGCAACAAAACTAAGGCCCATTTAGACGAACGCCAATACAGTTTTTCATTTTTCCACTTTCTGCATCACCAAAAAAATTTCATCTAAATCCCCGGATAAAAGTGAGAGTCTCCCCTTGTTAGTCCAACATCCCGAGAAAGTGTGGACGTAAATATTCCTAAAAGGTTTTCAACTTTCAATTTTCATTGTTTTATTCTTTTTCAGAATCCCATTTATTGCCGAATATGGAATTTATTCGCTGTCTTGAACCAATTTTACCTCCATGAAAATAATGTTCTCTCCCTGATAGCCAAGTCCTGTTTGGCTATCGTGAAAGCTTTCCCGGTTTCGATTCTCGGCGGAGCCCATGTGCGAAATGATTTAGGCCAGGGGTACTCAACCTGGTGCCCGAAGCGACCTCGTACAGTGCCCGCAAAGCTTCGGTAAAAAGATTTTTTTATTTGCTACAACATTATTTTTTAGGATCGGGGATAGAGTGGAGGTTTGGCGGGGAAAGGGTCCGAAACTTGGTTGTCCTGGTCTTGGGTTTCGTAAACATTTTACCCCTCTTATCGCCTATGTGCAGATTAACAAGAAGCGTATCTATGTCATAGTTAGTTCATTATACGAATTCGAAGATTTAGCTCGGCTTATCAATGTATCAAACTCCTCGTAATCAAGGACTGCTGCTTTCTGGAACGCAGCGGTGCACATGCAGCGAAAACCTTCATACCAGATGTATTCCCCGTTATCAAATCTTCTTCGGAGATAAAGGCTTTCTCACATGAGAGGTTCTCACATATGAGATGTGAGGTTGTGATGAAATTACATGGGTGGTCTGAAAAGTTTCGGACATTTCGTCGTTTCTCGACATGTTTTCTGAAGATTTCTGAAAAATCTGGGGTCGGAAACTTTTCAGACCACCCATGTAATTTCATCACAACCTCACATCTCATATGTGGTCTGAAAAGTTTCCGACATTTCGTCATTTCTCGACATGTTTTCTGAAGATTTCTGAAAAATCTGGGGTCGGAAACTTTTCAGACCACCCTATGTTGTAATATTTTGGATCTGATTTACCATGGGACGTTTTTTTTTTCGAACGGCCAACGGTTAACTGGTAAAGTGATAATATTGGCAAGGGGTGGCCTGAATGTCACCATGGACGGAAATGTTATGTGGTGCCCGCTTAGCTTTCGGAAGCGCCCTTTGGTGCCTGGGCGCCAAAAAAGGTTGAGTACCCCTGATTTAGGCCGTCGAAGCACTTTTGAAAACGAACCAACCAATTTTTGAGGGTGAGGATTCACTTGCTGTTTTCCATTTCTAAAATTCAAACATCTAAATTAAATAATGAAAGTTCATTTATATCCGCGACTCTTTATCTCAAAGTATTTCAACGAGATATACGCTGTAAAAGCTTCGATTAGCTAAAAATTGTAGTACGAACTTCTTAAGCATATAAAGATCTTAGAATTTCTCAAGCGTATCAAGATATAAAGAGGAGAATAAAATTTGTTATTTTATAAACATTTTCGGAAAACTGTTTAAGTACAGTGGAACCTCGGTTCACGACCGCCTCTGTTCACTACCAACTCGGTTTACGACCAGCTTTGGCAACCAAATTTTGACTCGGTTGGCGTACAACTCGGCTCACGACCAAGGCTGCCGCCCAGTTCAGTAGGCAACCCCGACATAACACAGCATCGTTCCAGTTGCAGACAGGTTGATCAGTGAACACAGTTCACTAGCAATTTGCGGATTACTTTATCAGTGAAACAGGACAAATTCCATAGCAATATAATAACATTTAGCTATCTTAAATTCAAATTACAGTATTTTTTCGAATTTTCTTTTATTCTTTTATCCCGTATGGGTCTTCTTCCGTATACGCAAGCTATTAACTGATCGCAGTCAATGACGCTAATAAAGACGAATTATGGAAAAAATAATAAATAAATAATATTCACGTAAAGTATTCAAATTTAAAATTTATTTTTTATAACTAATTTTAAATGTAATTTACGTGCATTCTAAACAAAAATACACTTAAAAAATACAAAGTTTCAGAGTCTGGAACGGATTAATTGTATTTACATTAATTTCAACAGGAGAAATTGTCTAGGTTCAAGACCAATTCGGTTCGCGACCAGGATCCAGGAACAGATTGAGTTCGTGAACCGAGGTTCCACTGTATAAGATTTTTCATTCCACGGACAGCATTTTTTTTCTCGTTTCGTATTCTCTACTCATACTTCAGAATCATAAATGGATATTTAAAAGTCAATCGTAGTTATCGGCTTTTGAATGTGTTTACTTCGGTGTTCTGTTTGTAATTTTGCTCTTACCTTTGGTCTTTTTCCAACACTCTTGCTCTTCATACAACTCTGCGCGAGCCGAAGGCGACTTCTGCCGTCCTTTTGAATGCTGACTAGCGTATCGCGCTTTGTTTGAAGAACTGAATAACAGTAAGACTAAATGATAGAAGGTCTCGCTGTGTTTGTGTACGGAACGGCGGAAAAAACGAGATTAGACAAGATATAGAGATATAAAGAAAATAGCGGGAGACTACTTTTTACAATGCCTTGTTCGAATAATTATCGACCTTCACATTCATTTCTATAAACATATGCCTCAAAAACTTTTACTTAGGGTAATAATCATACTAACAGAAAGAGAAAGATTTTATGCAGATTTTGATCATAAAATATTGGCAAATGAGTTATTATGAGATTAAGATACCCTTTCCGAAAGAACGGAAAATAATCCAGCATTTTCTTGAATTGTAACTTTTTTGTTTTTCTGCGAGTACTTAATATGCTTAGCTAAGATACATCACAGCGTAATGTGTTGCATTAATGTCACTCAATGCTGAAAACTTTTCACACAATTTTCACGTACATTTAGAAACATTTTTCTCGTATGCAATACACGCGGACATGCGTTTAATCTTCATGACGATGAACATCGTATCGAAGGATTACTGCGAGCCATTACGTGATTTCGTGACCTTCAAGCTCAAACTTTTCTATTATCAGCGAGAGCCGTATAAATTGGTGACATAATTCAAGATAGCCGGTTCTGCTGATTCATTGGCGCAGAGGCCGACGGGAGTGAGGGGTCCTTGGCGAAAATGTTTTGGGGCGGCACTTTCTTCGTGCATTGCGTTACTTGGTGTACATTGCATTGCGTAACTGTGCGCTCTATTGAAAGAATTGCATTGATAAATAAGTAACTCAAAACATATCAGTATATTCTATTTTCTTAAATCAATACCGGGAATTACGGTGTGACTTATTCCGGGTTGATTGCTAAATTTGATTGCAGAAAAAACAAGAAGTACCTAAAAATACACAGGATTTCGTTTCTGTTTTATGAACGGGATATAGCAGTTCTCCGCTTCATAAAACGTGAAATTTTAATCCACATATTTCTGGACCAAGTCATTGGATTTATAATAGTATTATTATTTGTTGGTCAAACATTTTGGAGGATAATTTTCTTTGCATAAATATTTCCTACAGTCGAATTTCTTCCTCCATTCTTCGATTAGCCTTTGTTGAGATTTAATGTCGGGATTTCCCTGCTGACCACAATGGACCTATTAATGCAAAGAAAAAAAGTCCCTACTACTTGCCGAGGTCCATCTTCTTATTTTTTCATGCCCGGTGTTATGTAGCAAGTTCATAAAAATCTTATTTCGTCCAAGGCTCAGTTTATGGGTGGTAATAATAAGTCTTAAAGTATTTAAATTTTCAACATATTTATTATTAAAGTTATTTAATAATAAATTCGTCTTCTGAAAGTGATGGCAGATAAATCGCCAAGTTTTAAGGGGCGTATGACATTGAACGTTAAGCCCCGTGCACACCGAGACTCTCAATACCCAACTCAACCAATAAACGATTTGCGAGGCGCGGAAATTTCGCAAGTCAGTAAGGAATGAACACAGGTTTTGTTTTAAAAGTCTCTAACCCTCAGCAGTATCCCTTTGCCTCAACGTACTTTGACCTAATGAAGAGTCGTAAATGTTAAATCCTTGATGCATGTGTAGAGAAAAATGATTTCGAAAAATATTTAATAAACCGAAAGTCTTGTCTCAACATAATAGGGTGAAGTAGCCGATTTACAGCTTTCGACGGTGGATGATTTCCTTTATTCTGAAAATTTTAATGAATCAATAAATTTAAACAGAGAATAACTGATGATTTCAACGATCAGTATTCACTTTCAGTTACACAATTCCTTCTCTTCAGTTTCAATATTTCACTGATCACAGTTAGAGCAGTAATTATAAAAATACTTTATTAAGTTACTTTTACTTATTTTAAATTATTTCTAGCGAGACGAAATTCTCAATAAATAAGGAAGTGCTCGAAGTAGTGGATATTTTAAAAGTATCTATTTGGAATGGGCGCTTGTACACTCCTGGCCAAAATTAACGCAGCACCTCCCTAGCGATCCTAATGGCCGGTGCTGCGTTGATTTTGGCCAGGAGTGTACATACAAATATAAAACTCCTAGGGAGCGAATGAAATTCTTTGGGCCATTCTCCTCGAAAGACACTTCGTGTTGTATTAAATCAATACCTTGAGATATTGATTCTAAAGATTAATAACCATATTAATCGATGAAGTTGTTTAAATCAAAATATCAGAGGAAATCTCGTTTCATCGACGCAATAGCAATCAAAAATCCTGTTTTTAATTTGTTGATTCCTTTTATGATACCCTAACGGCGATCCTCGTTTAATTTTTTTGTGATTTACCAAAAGTTTTCAATTTCAGAATAATGCGATGCTGAGAATGTTAATTTTAAAATCATAAAATTGGGAAATTCTCAAATATATCTCCACGTCTTCAGCTGAAAGGTGCATTTAGATTTAAATATATACTCCGAAAGCCATCAGTGGCGTATGGCAATGTTTATGGTAATACCAGCATCCCTAACTTATCCATCCTATTATCTTCTCAAATAAAGTGTGCAAAGAACGACCAAAAGTAATTATCCTTTTTGCGATCCCTTACTTGTAACGCTTTTTCGGTGATTCTCGGAAATCGCGTTCCTTCCTTACTGGAACCAAAATGTCGCTTACTTCGTCTAAAAGTTCTGAATCCATGTACATTTGTGAATTCATCAATCAATAAATTTTACTTTGCATTATTTTTGCATGCGTATTTATAGTTAAACGATAATGTTTTTCGAGTTTAGCAATGAACAGCTCGTAATGTTAATGTTGTCTTTGACTTAGACTATTTCACCATAATTTTGCTATGGTATCCATGCATTCATCCCGGGATCGCTTCCATCAACCTCAACTTCAGCCTGATATCCTGGACTTCATATACTCTATTCCGGCCCGTGAGGATACTTATAGCATAAGCTATCGGCTAACTAATAAGAATTGTATGTATAACTCATAGAGATCAGCAAGACGTCTCTCATTTGAACTCAATGGAAAAATTACCTATTAACGTCGTATTAGAGTTAGAGAAATTTAGAGAAAATATCTTGTTCTTGGACCAAGCATTTCTCTAGCATAAAGTTAATCTTTGCACGCCGAGTAAATTGGCTGTCCAACTTTGGGTTACATCACGAGCGAAAGCTCAATTGCTTCTCGCCACAATTAAGCCCGGTAATTGCTGGCAGAGGTCAAGCTTTCATCTCTATTGGGCAGCATTAGGAGTTGAAAAGATGCCGGGGACTACTTTCAATGCAGCTTATATTTCAATATATTTATTCTAGCACTTCACAGCACGTATTTACTTCTATCAGTATTACAGTTTGATATTTTTAAAGAGAAAACATTTCACTGTTCTTTGATGGATTTCAGTTCAAAGAATGCTTTTTACCATTCCAGCTCTTAAAAGTAAGAAACAGGAAAATGTTAAAAATGATTCGTTTTTTCAGAAACTCGAGCCGTAGAGAATTAGATTGATAGAGAATTAGAATTAGATCGATAGATTCATATACGACAGTTTGCGATAGCATAGAATTTTTGTAAGTGCAGATCATATACTTATGTATAGTACATATACATATGTACTATAAACAATATAGTACCATGTTTTGTTAGAGCTATTAACTCTCTTACAACTAGTTAAGTGGTCCCCGGGAACCACTCTTAGTAAATTATGATTCTGATTCGCTCTTCTCCAATTTATTATAAATTTTTGGCGTAGTTTTTATGACTTATCCGAATAACTTTGAAGAATTCCTATGATTTAGAATTTGTAGCTAAAAAATAGTTAAATAGTTTGTTACTTATGGCGAAATTTCACGAATCCTCGAGACGATTCTCGGGAGTAACTATGCCTTTTCATTTACAGAAACCGCAGTAAATTCCTCTAATTCCCTGATAAATCACTTCTTGTGATTGGTAATCTGGGATTTTTGCGATAGCGAACCGACGAAACGTGTATGAGGTACCGAGCAATCAAGTGCCGATTAATAGAGACACATGCTGCTTCCGTTTCTCATAAGCGTCGATTTTGCATCGATACTTAGTCTTCTCTATATTTTTTTCGCGACATTTCAAAATTATCAATAGGTTGGGGTAAAGGCTCCTCCATCCTAAGATATAAGATACAGGACTTTGATTGCTATCTCACTCCCACTCACATCTCTGATTGATAAGACTTTCCGTTAATACGATATATTGTATATAGTGTACATACATATCTATTATATATAGTATACTATCACTAAATTGGTATATAATATATATATATCTATTATATATAGATGCTTCTCCGGATTCATTCTTATATCTATTATATATAGACGTTTCTCCGGATGTACCTATATATATCTATTATATTCATTTATATACACATTCATAGGGGATCAAAATTCTAGCCATGTTCCAGAAGTGCCACTGACTTGAAATTTTACGACATATTGGCCATAACGTGTAACCTCCAGGAAAAAGCCGACATTGAACCTCGGTGTCATGGGTTCGATTCCAGAAGGCCCCAAAATCCCGATTTTCACCATAAGGATACATGGTGAAGATTTTCGAAAATTTTTTTGAAGCACTTCCCGGAAAGGTAGAGAGTTGAAATTCGAGGGATCGCTAGATGCCGTGGATATCTAACGAAAATCAAAAAGACATCTTCGAATATTGTCCATGGTTCGATGCTAGGTTGGGGCAAAAATCGGCCGTTTAAAATACATTGCGGCGATTTTGAAGATTTTATTTGGACCATTTGCCGATGGCATGGAAACTTGAAATTCGGCATGAGGTTAGATATCATGAATATATTTCATAATCAAATTTTACATGTTCGCTGATGGCCCATGGTTCGATCCCAGAGGGCCATTTGCACTTCTCAATGCATTTCTTACGGAGATAACGGAAACAAAATTTAGGTACTTTCCGACTTCAAACTTTGCATGACACAAGAGCAAATTTATACTAATCAAACTGTGCATTCATAGCTTACAATATGTCCTGGGTTCGACACCAGGTGTCTCTGCAATCAGAAGTTGATCCGATTTTTAGGAATTATTTTGAAACCTTTCCCAATAATATAGAAACTTGAAATTAGGCATATAGATAGAGATCATAAATAACTTTCAGAAACATCTTTTAGATTTCCAAGATCGTCCTTGGTTCGAGTCCCGAGAGCCATTTACATTCGTGAAAATTAGAACGTCTTTTGAGACAGTTGTAGCCATTATTTCTGCTTGAATTTTCACACATAGTTACAGATGGTGATCTTCTATTGTGTTTCATAGTAGGTTTACCAGTAAGACCCGGGTTCGAAGCCAGACAATGAAATTTCAGCGAATTTAAAGAAAAAATTAAATCCTTTTTTTTTTCTTTTGAGGACCGTCCCGATATAATGCCGATATGAAATTAGTGTTGTCGATCTGCTTGCAGTATGCAAGCTACATTTTACTCGTTATATATAGATGCTTCTCCGGATTCATTCATATATATAGCTATATAGATAGGATACTAATTCACAGGCTAAACCACAAGCGTCATTGACTTCAAATTTTTATGACGTATTGGCCATAACGTGAAACCCCCAGGAAAAAAGCGACTTTGATCCTCAGTGTCATAGGTTCGATTCCCGAGGGCCCCAAAGTCCCGATTTTTCCCGTTTAAATGCATTGCTTCGATATTCGGGAATTTTTAAAAAATACTTCCCGGATAGGTAAAGAATCAAAACTCAAGGAGCATATATATATGGTCATAATCTAACGTAAACATTAATTACTTCAACGAAAAATATCTTTGGTTCGATGCTAGGACGTTGCAAAAATCGGCCGTTTAAAATACATTGAGGTGGTTTTTCATTATTTTTTTTCATGCACTTATCGAATTGATAGGAGGTTCTTGCTTAAATGGAAGATGTATATTAAGCATAGATTTTTGAAAAAAAAAATAGATAAGACCGT
The DNA here is from genome assembly GCA_947579665.1 of Sympetrum striolatum. Classification (NCBI taxonomy): domain Eukaryota; kingdom Metazoa; phylum Arthropoda; class Insecta; order Odonata; family Libellulidae; genus Sympetrum; species Sympetrum striolatum. The sequence continues at coordinate 91,118,173 of OX388344.1, read as the reverse complement.
ACTGTTCCTGGGTTTGATGCCGGGGCACATTAAAATTTCTCTCATAAGGAATGTATGGGAAAATTAGGACGTCGTTTGAGGCAGTTGAAGCCAGTATTTCTGCCTGAATTTTCACACATAGTTAGACATGGTGATCTTCTTTTGTGCTGCATAGAAATTATCAGCAGAAAGACCCGGGTTCGATGCCGGGCGGTAAATATATCTGCCATATAAAACACATTGGGATTGTTTGGAATTATTTCTTTCATGCACTTATCGAAATAATAGGGAGTTCTTGCTTAAATAGAAGAGTTATACTAAGTCTCGGTTTAAGAAAAAATATTAGATAAGACCATGCTGTTCCTGGGTTCGAACGCAGAGAACATTACTATTTCTCACATGAGGAATATATGGGAAAAGTAGGACGTCGTTTGAGGCAGTTGCAGCAAATGTTTCTGCATGAATATTCACACATAGTTATAGATGGTGATCTTCTGTTGCGCTGCATAATGAGTTCACCAGAAAGTCCCTGGTTCGATGCCAGACGATTAAATAGCAGCGAATTTTATGAATATTTTCAATCTTTTTTTTTTCTTTTGAGGACCGTCCCGGTATGTCGCCTACATGAAATTAGTGTTGTCAATCTGCTTGCAGTATGCAAGCTACATTTTACTCGTATAGCTATCTATTAAATATAGATGCTTCTCCGGATTCATTCAAGGATATAGATAGATAGATAGGATACTAATTCACAGCCTAAACTAGAAGCGTCATCGACTTGAAATTTTTACGACATATTGGCCATAACGTATAACCTCTAGAAAAAATGAGGTTTTGAATCTCAGTGTCATGGGTTCGATTCCAGAGGGCCCTAAAGTCCCGATTTTTCCCGTTTAAATGCATTGCTTTGATTTTCTGGAATTTAAAAGAAATACTTTCCGGATAGGTAGAGAAATAAAACTCAAGGTGCCTATACTTATGGTCATGGACTTTCGAAAACATCAATGACTTTCACAAAAAATATCCTGGGTTCGATGCTAGGACGATGCAAAGATCTGCCCTTTAAAATACATGGGAGCTGCTTTTCATTATTTTTTTTGATGCACTTCTCGAAATAATAGGAAGATCGTGCTCAGCCGGAAAGTGTAAGTTAAGAATTAGTTTAAGAAAAAAAATTTCAGTAGACCGTACTATTCCAGGGTTCGATGCCAGAGCACATTAACATTTCTCTCATAAGGAATATAAGGGAAAAGTAAGACTTCGATTGAGGCAGTTGCAGCCAATATTTCTGCTTGAATTTTCGCACAGAGTTAAAGAATAATATCTTCTATTATATTGCATAGGAAGTTTCACCAGAAAGACCTGGGTTCGATGCCGGGCGGTAAATTTGTCTCCCGTTTAAAATACATAGCGTTAGTATTTCATTATTTTTTTGATGCACTTATCGAAATGATAGGAAGTTCGTGCTTGGCTGGAAGATGTATGGTTAAAACTGGTTTAAGAAAACAGTTTTCAGAAGACCGTAATATTCCTGGGTTCGATGCCAGAGCACATTAACATTTCTCTCATAAGAAACATAAGGGAAAAGTAGGGCGTCGTTTGAGGCAGTTGCAGATAATATTTCTGCTTGAATTTTCACAGATAGTTAGAAATGGTGATCTTCTATTGTGCTGCATAGTAAGTATTACCAGGAAGACCCGGGTTCGATGCCGGACGAATAAATTGCAGCGAATAATCAGAATATTTTCAATCCATTTTTTTTTCTTTTGACGGCCTTCCCGATATGATGCCAACATGAAATTAGTGTTGTCGATCTGCTTGCAGTATGCAAGCTACATTTTACTCGTATATATATATATATATAGTTCTCCGTTCTTGTGATCTAATTTTCGGGAGAAAATTGCTTCGAGATGAGAAAACTGAGGGTGTGTGTCGAATACATTTCGCGATTAAAAATTTGGACGATGAAAAAATAACAAATATATTACAGGCGGTTCTTAAATTTAATTTTAGACAAAAAATTAAAAAGATAACTATCTGTATAGCCGATAGACAAGGATTGGCTCGAGGGCGGTGCCTATGACATGATATGACCCTAATTCTTTGCGGAAATCAGAATCAAATATCCCAAAGTTTTAATTATGTCTGCGGATGTCTACAGTGATCTTACAGTTATTGGATTTATACATCTCCCGTTGTAGTATTTAGTACAATTTAGTGATAGTATACTATTTTTATCCCCTATCGTTCTGCAGTTTACATATTTTTCTAAAATTAGATCATTTCCAGATTTTAACCTTGTATTTTTTTGAGAATCAAGATTTAAGAATCTTAAACCCATTTCATCTCCATACTCTCTTTCCTCGTAAATCTAAATGATACCCTATTTATTTTTAATTCTTATAAGACATTAAGTCTTAAGAATTCCTGTATTTTTAATTACAAATCCAACTTTAATTTCCTAAGACTAATAAAAATATTAATTTTAATGGTACTTCTCCTATTAAATAACGCTTCTTTTCCTCAGCTGTTTTCTTTGCTTTTTGATCATACGAGTATAAAAATTTGATCTTTGTGAAAATTCGGGTTTTGTAAATTTGAGGTCATCTTTCAAGCAATCGAAACCTCTACAATACCAATCCAGGTTCAGTAACACAGTGCATAAAGTTAAATGGGATTGAAAGGAAGGTAATATTTCAATAAAATTAATTATACATCCAGTTTAATGCTAATGGAATAGAAATAAAATTCTAAACTTTTTAAATTTTAAAGTAATCATCAATTTTTGTGTTTTTTTGAAGTTTCTATGAAGGATGAAACTTCAGCACAACAACTTTATGAAACTTCATCACAGCCAGAAAATAACTGACTGTGCAAGAATATGTCGAGCAACTGATTGAAATACTATACAAAGGGTAACCGTTTTCCCAAAATGTACGTAGCTGGGTTTCATAAACTAAGCCCCTTCAAAATGTTTTACTTAGGTTTTAGGGCACTCTCTGGCGCACGCTCTCCCTCCAACGAGAAGGTTGTGCGGACGACGATTGATGTGAGCTTACTCATCTAGCAATTTAAGGTCAAAGGAGGAGAAAAGAGTGAGAATCTTTAGCTTCAAGGATTTATTTTTAAAAAATTAAAATTTCGGAAATGATGACTCTATCAAGAGATTTGAAGGAAAAGGTAACTCACTCCTAAATTCACTTTTTCTTTAAGGATTAAATGAGAATAATTTTAAAATCTTATTATTTCTTCATCTCAAGATAAAATGTAATCTCAAGATAAATGTAACCTTGCTTCAGCATGATATCTCCGAGAGACAACCATTAAGAAGCGTTTTTCTCTGCATATCCTCTCAAAACCGAGATAGTCTCAGAAAGTGGCGCTCCGCCGCGCGGATATTTCTCTTGCATCGCCATCGAAAAGTCGCTCTATTTGTCGGCATCGCGAATTGTTGCAAGATTTTATTTCAGGTTCCTCTTAAGAAAGCTTCAAAGAATATTGTGGTATAAGTTAGACCGTGCACATCGTGGTACATACATCACTACCATTTTCCTCACTTAAGGTGAAAATTTGCCCTGAAATAAGGGTTCGCCATTTTGTTGTATAAATATTTCAAATATTGAACCGTGATCATTCAAACCCAGTATTATGAGGCGCAATGATTAGGTTTATAATACCGAATCGTTTTTTACCCGATGAGTTTGCTCATTTTGGTTCAGGATTGACTTGAATTTGAAGAATTTTGCGAAAAATCGAAAACCGGAATTTTTCGTGAAATTTGGTCAAATTCGACCCCCTGTAGAATTGCAATGCGCAGGAACCAACAAAAATGATATCGCAGTTATATGCAGAATTTATTCAAGCATCACTATAAGAAGTTTCAAAGTCCGCACTCAAAAAACCACTTTCTTATTTTTGGCCAGCTTTTTTCGATTCTAGCCCTGTGCGATGAGACGTACTTTGTTTTTAACGATTTTACGTGACGTTAAGCGTGACTCAAAATTTTTTCTCTTGAATTGACGATTGTTGCTAATGTAGATAAAGAAATGCCATACTTCCGAGCAATTTCTGTTTTTGTCTGCCAGCGATCTCGTACTTCCTTGATAATTGACCTTTTGGTGACCAAACTCAGGGACTTTCTCTTTTTCTTGGTCAGTGATGTTTTATCCATTATTTTACTGATAAGCACACGGGATATCACAACACAAGCCATCTAGCGCAGAGAGTGATTCTGACTGAAAGCGCGCAACTCACTCACTTGGGGGAAAACATCGCTGGAGATGACCCAAACATGTGCAGAGGCGGCGTGCATTAAATTTTAAAATGTTGTTAAGGTGTTTTGGTATCTTTTACAAAATTTGTTGACTTTTAAATGCTCCCTCTTTCATTTGCATAATGCCAAATGTTTACACATCGAATGAGGCATCGACGATAAAACACAGAAGTAAATATAATAGAATGACGATAGCATTGCGATCCGTAAGAATGCATGGGAAATTCATGCATCTTTGAACATATTTTCCTTAGATCATATAAATCGGATTTAAGTGCGACTTGGATAATCATCCACAGGGATTTTACCAAAGTGTAAGCACGACAAAAAGCACTACACTCATATACGATTTTTCCACATTTTCCCATCTAAAATACATGGCCCTCTCAACACAGACGATCTGGATTCAGCTGGTCCTGTTTACGGCGGTCGTCATTCCATTGTATTGAGCTCAGTGCGACTAAACCATTTCAAATACTTTGTAAACCCGGGGTTCAGTCACTCCTAGGGACCGACTTCATACTTCGTAAAACATGAAATCGAGGTTCTACGAAAAACTGAGGTCGTTTTACATGTACAAAGATCGGGACCGGCGGAATGATTCGTAAAACTGTTTCATTTCATGAAATTGAGGATCGTAAAAACGGGGTTCTACTGTATATTAAAAAGTGTTGGTGAGACAGGACCCCTTTGTCTTACCCCCCTACCCAATTCAGCCTAATCCGATTCCCCATCAACTATCCTTACGCGAGCTGTTTGATTCAGATACAAATTTTGAAATTCTTTAGACTTCCCACCCCTTAGAGCTTCTAAATTCCATTTTGGTGTACGTTTTTGCCGAATAATCTTTTTCAACTTAAGCTCGGTTTTCATCATGTCCAGGTTATGATCCGAATCTACATCAGCACCAGGATAACTTCGCGAGTTTTTAACACTATTTATAAACCTCTTTCTTACCAAAATGTAATCGATTTTGTACCTATCTGTATCCCAGAGCTTTTTCCATGTGTACCTCCGTCTGTTGCGGTGCTGAAAGAGTGTGTTTGTGACGCAGAGATTATTTTTCTTACAAAAGTCTATCAGTTTCTGTCCTCTGTCGTTCCTTTTCCCTAAACCGAATTCTCCCACCTCTTTCCCATCTATGCCCTGCCCAACTACCGCGTCCCAGTCTCCCATAACATCGAGATTCTTATTGCCCTTCCCATAACCTCCTCTATTTGTTCATAAACCGTGTCTACATCATCTTCACTGTAATCACTAGTGGGTAAGTACACCTGAACTATAATCGTGTTTACTGGTTCAGACTACATCTACCGACATAACCCATTCGCTTATTAGCTCGATGGCTACCACGGATTCTCCCGCTGCACAGTGGGCTGAAATCGAAAAAATCCTAGCAAAGGAGTGGATGTGAGAGGGTGTCAGAGAAGCGTTCCTAAGCTAAAAGCTAACTCCAAGCTTCTATGGTGCCCAGCCGAACCGCGCAACGCTTAAGAAAAATCAACCGCAATCCCTGGCTAGCAGGTGAATTTAAACAGTTTCTTCATATTCCATATCTAGAAACCTTGTAGATTGACAGTTTGTAAGACACTTGATAGTCCATGGCCGTTTACCTAATTGTTTTCCTTACTTTATCTCGAAATTTGACCTAAAAAGGGGTTTTTTGTTGATTTTAATGAGCAAAGAGCCCTCCTTGATCGCCAAAACTTCAACAAATCAAGAGACTAAGAGTTATACTAGATTGCCGCATCGTCGATTTTCCCAACAGTTTCTCCCGAAAGTCTCCATAAATCAACAAAGTTGAATGTTTCTCCGAAAAATTCGAGAGACTAATTTTCTGTGAAAATTTCTCAAGTTTGACACCTTGTATATTTTTGACGCATGGCAATATTTATAAACGACAAACGGAAACATAAAATTCAATCTTTTTTCAATAATCATGCTAAGTTTCGAGTTCTGCACTCAATAAAACCATGTTTGACCTGATGTCCGTTTTTTTTTTATTTCAACCCACTGTGCGCTATCTTGTTTAACGCTACAGCTACTCCCATCTGGCTAGTACTTAGTGTAAAATGACCCTAACATCATCGCTCCAGAAGTCTCCCTCGCCTTTCTACTGCACTTCGCATAACCCTTGTACATTAATGTTGGACCTCTTCATTTCTAACTTTACATTTTCCAACTTCCCATTTCTGAGCATTGTCCAACATTCCATGTCCCCACCCTCCTAGTGATCTACTCCAAAACTTGCTAGGAGTCTGTGCTGGTGGATTTGTCCGATGTTTTTGATGATTTTTGACCTACGGCATATCAGCCTCTGCTATAACACTTTGGTTTTCAACAACCGCATTTCTATGGTGTTTTCTCAAAATGTTTGTGATTTTTATTGGTGATTTTCACATTGAAGTGAGTCTACACTTTTTGACTGAAAAGCATTTACCATCACAATGACACTTCCTTAAGTAAAGATTATCAAAACTCAGTGCAATTGAGATATATTTTATCTTCTTTCTGTTCCTACCTTATAAATATCCCTCTTGTAATAGAGATTGTAATATATTAAGTACATGCATATAATTCATAATAGATGTAATATTTAATATATGTAATTATTGATTATGTTTGATTGTCTCAAAGAACAGAAAAAATAATTTGGTAAAATTCAAGCCCATATCAAATAGAAGCGTTTTGTAAAGTCCACAATACATTTTCAGTTGAGCAGTTTAATAAACATACTGATATCTTCATTCATCTTAAACACTACCCATCTTCATCCTCCTCACTGATTCCTCACCTTTCCCACCCTTTCTCATAAATGCCCTAAATTTCCTATGCCCTTCACATGAAGATGTCAACAGAAGTGGTCAAAAAGCATTCCATTGAATTTATTATGGAAGAGTGTATAGTAAACTGAAACTCTGAAACAGCTATGTTTACAAGGGGATCATGGCAATAAAAACTTCTAGCTAATAACAAAGGTGTTCCCAAAATTAGAGATGCATATGCAACCCACAAGGTATACTATTGGTATACGTCTGAATTTATGCATGGGAGAAGATTTTACTTTCAAAGTAAGTTGTATGCTGAAAAGTTTACAAATCCTTCCTAAAACATACTTTCGTTTATAAAGAATTCTTTTACGGTGTTATTTTGGTGGTCACCTGGAAAGATTAAAAATGCAATTGCCGCAGTATTCTAAAAGTGCCTCGATAGCTCAGGTCATTTCACCCATGGGGCAACTAGAATTACACAACTTTCAGCAAATATGCATGCAATACCCAGTAAGATATTTAAAAGACACAAATATTCTCAACTTAGTATTTTTTCTGAAATGGAATCATTTGGGATGATGATCATTTGAAGTTCTTCTTTAACAATCTCCTTCAACAATAATTTTCTATGGGTATATTGATATATATTATTGAGAAAAGAAAACCAGCTCCACTAGAGACTTTCCTGTGTATAATACAAAGGTAACTTCCATGCTAGAGGGTGCAAGAGAAATAATATAGACTTCTACACCTTAATTGGGATGTGTAACAAATGACTCTTCTACTTCCTGTACTTGTTTTCCAAACAAATACTATATAATCCAGTTTGAGCAAGATATCAATGGATTTAAGAAAAATTACATACTTAGACAACCATTTAAGTTATGAGTTCAGTTTAATTTTATTTCCTATTGTAGTGTCTTTTCAGCCAATGTTTTTAGCAATTAACTGTTGGCCAGTCACTTATGTCGCAAAAAAAGAGAATTTAACCATTTAAGTATTCTCATATTTGATGCACATTTAATTCTGCAATCATTACAGCAAGCTTGAGTATTACAATCTCCAGAGACACATGCAAGTGGAAAGATTATAACTAGTATTGGTTGCAATTTGATTACAACTTGGTTACAAGTGACATTGCTACCATTAAACATTTTTAACAACCATGAAAATGAACTTCTGATATATTATCTAAACTAAAAACATCCTAAATCAGCATTTATTAGTGTTAAATTCTTATGGTTCTGTTCAATGTTAAGGCAGAGGTAGAAAATTATGATTTTGGGTCTAAATAGCTCAGTTTTCTACATCTATTATGAATAAATTCTTAGAACGGAATGCATTGTAAGAAGGTGAATTTTGTAAATTCCTCAGTCTTCTAAAATAAATATGAAAAATAGGTACTAATGAAATAAATATGTATAATCAGAAAATGAGTAATCAATTTTTCATTCATTCTCAAGTGTGTATTGCATTCTTAGTTGGTCAATATTTGAGGCAATATGTAAAATTTAATAGATATTTTCGTTTTCTAAATGTAGATCAAGCTTTACATCTACTGCCATTGAAAACAATTTATAACATTATTGTATTAAATGATAATGCATTTGATAGATTTAATCTTTAATTGTATAAAATTAAAATCAAACAATTTAAAATTGAAATCCATATAAAGTGTATCACCTCTGCTTTTTTGAATTTTTTGAGGATTGGCTATTAAAGGCAACCTTCAAAATCATTTTGTATATAAAACGAAGTATACCAATTATGATAAGGAATACAATTAAAATGGACAGAAGAAATACTGCTATAACATCCAACAAAAAGTATTGATACCATGCAAGATCAATGCCAGCTGCTCTTAGGCTTTCAACACGGCCATTTCCATTCCTCAACACAAATTCTGTCCAGAATACTGCACGATCCAAAGGAGTTTGAGGCTGGTCTCTAAACAGTCTTGATAAGACTTTCATATTTTGACGATACCTGGGACAGAAAATCAAAAATATTTATTAAATTTAAGTACCAATAATGGAAAAAAACTCAAAATATATTGCTGAAATTAAAATTATTGACATTATATGTATCTTGATTTTTAAATAGATTTAGATCTTAAAAACAAATATATTCTTAATACTTTGTAGCATCATATTTTACCTTTTGAATTGAGGTTTTATTTAAAAGAATGTTTCTCTTTCTATACACACTTACTTTTCATCCCTTATGACACTTAAAATTGTTTTAGAAAATGAATCTGCTGTTGTTGTGAGAATGTTTACTTCTTTTGCCACTTTCAGCTCCTCCAATCTTCTTACATTTGTGTGCTGATCAGCAACAAATGGTACTCCTATAATTGGTACCCCATGATATATAGATTCCTGTGTACTCAATAATCCTCCATGAGTCACAAACACCAGCAACTTTGCATGACCTTATGAAAAAAATTAAATCATTTTTAATCAGAGACAGTTATACTCCTGATAGTATTTTAGTTTACATCAACTATAAACTCACCAAGGATGTCCTCCTGAGGTAACCAATTTTTAAGAAGAACATTTGATGGTAAGCCTTGGATTGGAGTTTTTGGGTCAAACTTCCACACAATACGAATCTTAGGTCCTAGTGCTGCAAATGTCCTGACAAGCATTTGCTGTCGTTCTTTGGATAATAATTCACTTTTCAGGTTTGAGCCCAAACTAAAAAAGATCGCTCCTTCCTCAGATCCATTGATGAATGTATCTATATCCTTAAGGAAGTTAAAAGTAGATTTGCAATTATCTGAGTTATTGTCAAGTATATAGTATACTAGGTGACTAATCCTATTCCACTTTAGATTACCTTTGGAAGAGGTTTTGAGGGAGAACAGTGCATGCCTCCAACCTCAACTATTCCTGGTAACTGTGGCTGTGGTCCATTTATAACATAATGGTTGTTAACTAAGACTAATGAAATATTTGATCCTATTTCAGGAATTGGTGGTATGGGCTTTCCTGTTTCAAATTTTGAATCAGCAATAAAAATTATTGATATTTAAGTCCATATGTTTCATTTTTCATTCAATTTCCATATGTTTCATTCAATCAAACCCTGATACTCTTTTGATATATCTTTGCACTAAATTTTATGATAAAAAGTGATGCCATCTGAATTATATTTAATGTCCTTTTCTGTAATTGCAAATGTATTTACCTGTTTCTTTGTGTGACATCAACAGAATAGAATATGGAGATATCCTTTCATGTCAGTTTATCAGTAGTAAAACATACTATTGATAATGATCACACTCTATGTATGGACTCACCATATGCTTTCTCAGCTATTTCTTGGTGTTTAGGATATGCATTATATAACATTCCAGTCCAATGTAAGCCAGTTACAATTGTGTTATAAAATCTCTCCCAGAAGCTCATTCTGCTTATGTATGGTAATGCTGGGTAAGCATAAACTGATGGCATTGTTCTTGCCCCAGTAATTACATCAACCCATGGACCTATGCCAAAGGCTGTCATTCCTATAACTGGAATCTTAGAGGTGATGAAAAAAATACAATAGATTGATTAGAGAGAGAATTAGGAATATCATTGTTAAAATTTATTCAATATAGTTGAATTTTTCCTTATGAGATACCAGAAAATAGTAATTACCTCATATTTTGTTTCTTTATTTAAAACAAAATTGATCATAAACTTTTTCAAGCTCAGTTTGTTTCAAGTAATATCATATCCATAAATCTTTAAGAAGTTTAAGTATACTTCTTAGTATACTTATACTAAGTAGAAGTATAAAATTTACATAAAAAATATAGATAAAATTACTCTGATAGCCAAAAAAATTGCATAATTTTGTCAGGCTATTGAAAATCATAATTACTCACATATACCATATTTATCTGTGCATAAAATGCATCATCATATAACATGAACCATGATTTAAGAAGGAAATTGGAATTAAATAACTAAAATATAAAATTATTGTTAAGACTTGGCATGGTAATAATTGACTCTGCAGAGCAACTATCAATGATTAGGAATGCTGGTCTATCATTAAAATTTATTGAGTTTAGGGATAGGGGGATTTGTAAAAGGGAAAATAAATTTTTCAAGTACTTTTCATAACTAAGATTGATTTCAGATGGTAGCATATTTGTGCTACGCACCTGGTCAAGTGTTAAGTACGTATTTGGTAGATAGTCATAAGTTTGCTTTTTAATTCCCCTTGTTTTCATAATTGACAGTGAGTGTGATTTCTAGTATTTAGTCATTTCAATTATTCCATATGTATAATTTGGAAAAATGCTATTTTTTGCATACAAAGATTGGGACATATTTTAGTGTTCAACTGTATTCAACTGATTTAGAAGAGAATCGCAAAATGTTCTCTTTAGAAAATGAGACGTTTTCCAACTAAATTATGTAAAAGAACTATCAAACTGTGTTAAAATGTATATGACCCCATTTATTTAATTAAGTTTGAATAAAAAAATGCATTATGAGCATATAACCCTCACAGTGAATTTCAGGCCTAACTTAATTAAAAAAGTGTGCATCATGTGACGATAAATATGGTATGTATGTTGGTTGTTTTGTTGGATCAGTAGGATTTAATGATGATCCAAGGACCTAAAAAAAGCAATAAAATTACAAAATTCCTATCACTTCTATTTAGCTTTGGTTTAGGTACATATATGTAAATTAGCAAACTAATTTATAAATAAGTAATGAGTAACAATCATGAGTAAATTATAAGAATGAGTTAATATTTAATAGATTTATATATTTCTAATAAATTTAATAACATTTTTGGGTCAAGAGCAAAATATGAAATATTAGATATTTATGTAATGAAAAGTACTAACTCTGGTGCCTCCTCCAAAATGGTGCATGAACAAATACATGCAGTCATGAAGAACTGTCTCAGTTAGAATGAGATCAAAAGAATCTGGTGGCAGTTTCAATAACTCTTTCGCTCCTGCTGTTTGCATTTGTTGTTTGCAACTTTCTAAACCCCATTCAAACAGAAACATAACTGTCTCCATTGCATTGGCATTTGCCAAATCCTCATAATCAAAAGCTTCAGTGACGGCTTTATAAGAATCCTAATGAAAAAAATGAATATTCTTAAATGATAAAGAAACTATTAGTCAGGATTCTTTAGAAAATTCACCATAATATATTTTAATATGAGAACTTAAAAATTCTATGGAAGTTTCTCCAAGAAACATTCATAAAAAATGTTGTAGTATTAACTTTCGGAAAAGTGATTAATTATTCTATTTTTTAACTCAAAAGAAATGCTTCTTATGATAATTATTCTTGCAAAAATTACTTCAGATTATTGCAGTACAGTTATGTTAATTATCATGATTCAAATTAAATCATAGCATTACTCAAAAATGATCCACTCCATTTCATCATCAAAGAAATGAATTTATATTTAAAATATTTTGTTTCATTAAATAAATTAATCGTCAACAAGAAGTAAGTCATCAAGAGCAGTACCTCAAAAAAATTAGTCTAATTGCCCATGAATATAGAATTACTTTTATGTATCTTAAGTTGCTTTACCTAAATTGACTCAATATCATGATGGATGCAGATAATTATTCAGGAAAATGTGAATGGTTTTAGGCATCCTGGAAAGTATCATCGCATCCATCTATCACTATAAGATAAACATAATAAATATTTTAAAGTAAACTACCTCTAAAAAAAATAGCTTCAAATTTGGAACAGGCTCCTTTTCTTTATCTGGAGATAGAATAGTAAGTTGATGCCCTCGCTTGACTAAGGCTAGTAGGAGAGAACGGTTCCATATGTAATGACTTCTGGATGGAGTAGGTATTATAGCCAGGATCCTCGCAGCATCAGTGCATCCAGAGAGCACAACTAACCCTGCCAGGGCACTTAAAAGCACCTTCACTAGCATATCTGTAAAATATTTACATTGGCATTATCCCTGAAATGGATTAATCTAGAATAGATTTAGCAAAGGATTGATCTTTTTGTAGAACATAAATAATAGAGACAAACTTTGAATATTCCATACTATTTTTTAAGGATGGCCTAAGAATGGTTGAAATGCAAAAACCAGTCATTTATTAAAAATAGTAAAGAACATACAAAATACCTTTCTATCATTTTCGTTTTGGAATTCCACAAAATAATGGCAGAGAAGCCTAATGATCAACCTAATTGATTGCACAAACATTCCTACCAACTTTATGAGGGATGTATACCAGCTATAGTAAATATCAATAAAGCGTTAATTCTGTGATAGATAAGTCAAAGCAATTTAAATTTATCAAGGATAGTATTGATCTAGTCTATTACAAATAAATTATAATAATTAATCAATTTTTTTAAGGAAAGTTGAAAAATATTGCAAGTTTGTTGAGAGACAATTTTAGCTATGCTGCTAAATTTAAAGTGTCTGGTTTACTTTATACTTGAAAAGAATATATTTTGGCACTTTCTTGTGGAAACACATAATTTTTGTAACACAAAATTAGACCACCAATTAGGTTAAAAATTTCAATGTTTTCGATTTAATTGTGACTAAAAATTAACCAAAGGTGCTTTTCTTCAGTAAGTGGGGGATCTACATTTTCAATCCAAAATCACGTTAGACATTTTTCCTCAGTTTATCTCTTGGCAACTTTTAATGATATTGGGTTTAAGAAAAGTTCAATCCTTCTCTATTGAATGTTAATACAAGCTGAAAATATTTTCATTATTATTCCCATCACAATTATGAAGAAATGAATTGATTGGAGCTTTATGAAAGAAATTATCTTAAAAATAAGATATCATTTAGAAAATATTAATTATAATATTAGTTTCTTGCTTTAAGATGATTGATCAGCACTGAGAGATTCAGAGTCTGTTTTATCATTATTTTGAGAATGAACGTCACCCATGGCTAGTTCATTTAATTCACCGAACTTTTTATGAATTATAATATCTATTATTAGCAAAACACTCTGACTCCTCTCCTTTGACTAATTTAATGCGGAACAAAATGATCTTCTCAGTGTTTGTATCACTCAAAACAGGATAGATTCGTCAAGATTGATTATACCTTGTGCGAAACCATTCGAGCATGGAGGTTCAAGCTTCACAAAGGACATGATTTTTCACGGAACAGCTTTAAAATCTCCTCCACCCATTTGAATACAAATATCGAAGAAAGGAAGCACAATTGAGTCATTTTTAAATGACGAATTAATGGAAAGAGCTCATTAATCAATTTATTTTTCCTCTCTAATGGAAGCCGGACATTCAATTTAATAATTTGTGATGAACAAAGACAAACATTTCCTAACAGGAAATATCCAATTTGCCGCGACTCGAACCCGAGACAATGGGGTGTAATCGCTAGTAGCACCGCTGACCACTCCGCCAACACAGCCGGCGCATCATCATGCGCATTCCTTTCCATTCATTCCATGCGAGTAGCTTACTTCTATCTTATTCTGTCGTATGTCTTAACGTTTAAGTCGTAACGAAAGATATGAAAAGATTTGAATTCGCAAAAGTAATTCTGTTTTCCGATGGTACTATGGATTTTTTTACGGAAGATGTATCTTTCATTTTCTTTTGTCCCGGTCTTGATCATGGCTGTGATGAAATGAAAGCTACCGAGGTAAGAGTGAATAATTGCACTAATCAAGATCTCTCCTTACGGAATGCTAAGAAAATTGCTACTCATAGAGTCATTGTGCTTCACTAACGTGGACATGTTCCGCTCAGCATTCATGCTCAGTGAGGAAAGCATTGGCAAACTACCTCACTCCTCACTCATCCTAGTGGGTGAGGTACCAACCGGCCTTCGGGCTGAATACTTTATAGACAGATTAGATTTATATAAGCCATAGTATGTACCAATTTCTATTAGTCGGTCAGACACAAACGTCTCATCGAGAAATTTTCAATATCCCCACGAGCCCGTCCGTCCGAGATCACTGGTCATGTGGTTAAGAAAATTGACATAGAGAATCGTTTATGATTTTACCTTATGAATGGTTCAACGGTCCTGTAGTTGTGTCTTATTTCCTGTAGTAAGAGAGCTTTACTCCAAGTTCTAACTCATCCTTACTGCGAGAAAAATTGGAGAAACATATCTTTTACTGGTCCTCTTGGTGACCCCCATAGAAGGAACCCATAGCATGCAAGAAAATTATTTTACCACGCGGAATGACAAAGGTGCTATTTTTGATAAATTATTCTCATTCAAATGTACTCGCAAAAGTAAACAAATGAGTATTCCATGGATTCATTATGGTTTTCTATTCATTGAGACCATTAACATAAGATTTCATTACATTAGACATAATGATTTGATACCGCAATTTATTTAATATCATTCAAATATACCGCTCATACAACAAAGGTTTGCCATCCCTAGCCTAAACAAAGATAACGGTGCAAGCATTTCGTGGCCCAGATTTTAGGCAGCACGGTTCATGCGAAGATTTTGATATAAAACTAAAAAAAAAACGAAACAGGGAGATTTTTACTTTGATTCAAACACGCAAATTCCAATTAAGTATACTCGGGTTAATTGGCGGTGAGTTAAAAGAAGATCTATCTGCTTTCTTAATTATATAAAACGGTAAGGTATGTTTGCGTTAAAGCTTTCATAATATATATTTACATCCTGAAAAAATTCTCCTATACGCAAAAATAATTGAGGAAGAGATGCTGGCAACAACTAACGCGAGGTCTTTTCAGCTTTGTAAGAATTCCTTACGGTTGAAAAATTTGAAACCAGCTGTCATATATCCCCTTTATTTACGAGAAATGGGTACGTAAGGCTCTTATGAAACATCCCCATTCTTTCGATATCCATGCTAACTCTGCTGGACCACTCGGAATCAGGCTTAATCTTATTAATAATTCATAATTAACACATTCAATTTTATATGAAGTTTCTTACCTAGCGTTCCTGTTCTCCAATTCCAAATCACTTGCCTTTTACGTCGAACCAAACCAATCCGAAGACTCGATTGCGCTGTAATAGCGGCTGTGGACGGTTGCCATGACGCAATCAGGGGGGAGAGCGAGAGATACGCGATTTAACTTTTGTTGTGTCGAGGTCATGCGTTTGAGACTATCGAAGAGAACCTTAGACTAGGTGCTCTATTCCTAGCGTGAAAACATCGTGTTATGGGAGAGAACGAGTGCTTTGATTAGCTCGTCAGTAGCCGCATTGCGTCAATGTAAATCGAATGAAATTAAGTCCAAAATATTGTATTTGAAGGTTTATTGCGAATACAAGAGACCGGCGTAATCTTTTTTTATCTATTCCTAATCTTTTTTGTCCATCTTTCGGTAGAGTCCGATTTGGTGACAAGATATGCAGCTAATCTAAACAGTTTTTGACTTGACAAAGGTTAGAGGTTACAAAATTCTCTAATTACATAAATAATAAAATAATATTATAAAGTAAAATTCAGTTAAATTGTATAATGATATAATTATGATGGAAAGGTCTGGATTATAGGCCTTGCCGTCGATTCCAGAATGACGAGTGACGCGGTTCGTAGCCAAAGCAAAGACGCCTTTCGGAGATTCCTTTTACCTTCACCTTATCTTTCTTATTATCTGGTTCCCAACCGGTGGGTTGTGACCTACATGGGGATCATCTTGGCTTTTTATTAGGTCGCCAGTTTTAAAAAACAACATTAAATTTAAAGGTGGCTGATAAAATATTTATAATTTAAATCAATTATTTATGATTGGAAACACGTGTAATTCGATGCAATCAGTAGGCGACCAGCCTCCTTATATTTGGTGAAATTCTACAAACACATGACGGATGAGAAATGGGGCTCGCGAACATTTTATATAGTCTAAGAAGGGCCGCGAAAAGGTTTGGAACCATTGCTCTAATGCATTCACAGCCGTGTTCCATTTTCTTCCATTGAGGCGGGTGTTTGGACCATAAAAAATTAATGGTATGAAACTAAAATTTCATTCTAAAAGTCGCTGTTCTTGATTTACCCCTAGCTTGATTTATTTTTACCATGTACTATTCTTCAAAACTGTTTTCATAACTATAAAAAATTAATTAATTCGCTGTAAGAGCAAGTGCATCGTAACATCTTGTTGCAATCAGCTTCACTATTCCGTCTGTATCGCAACGAATTCTAATGTTGAAGTATTTGTCGTTCAACGTCTACATTGATTATAGCATAATTTTGAAGATTTCTCTTTCACGTGGGATTTGGCTTAATGAGGTATCCTCGACCCCAATGATCAATGGGATATATGAAAAAGCCGTAGCAACTAATATCGCTAAAAGTTTTTGTCTCTTGTTTATTTCTCAATAATTTTGTCTGCTCCCACGACAGTATTCGCTTACAAGAATGATTGAATATTATTGTCTAATGAATTCAAACGTAGTTTTTTACGATAGCTACGAATAGCTGGATGTTGAATTCGTATCTACCAACTGATCTTGAAGAGAAGCATTTCATAATAGTAATTAATTTTATATCAAAATGACATGTGAATGCAAAACAGCATACTCCAGCATAATTTGTATAACTAACAAATGTGAGTGTTCTACCTTGTAGATGTACACTCCTGGCCAAAATTAACGTAGCACCGGCCGTAAGGATCGCTAGAGAGGTGCTGCGTTAATTTTGGCCAGGAGTGTACACTAAAACGCAAAAATATCTTAAATTTTATGTTAAGCGTGAAGAATAAGATTGGGGATACATAATTCAAGAAAAGGGTTCTGTCGCATATCTTGCAACACCGCCGCTCCGCCTTAAATACCGTTAAGGCTCCTTTGCACGCTGCCCTTGCACCTTGCGAGGTCCCGACGACCTACAGTTTAGAACTATCGCAGCCCAAGGATATGCCTCTCTGCACAGAAAGAAGGGTCAAGGGTGGTCCGAAAGAAAACGATTTTTCGAGAATAGATTTCTAATAGCACTCATTATCCAGTACTGATTAGTGCGTTTTAAGTAATAGTCGGTATCAGGATATTTTCTCTTGACTATCCTACGACAAATTTGGAATGAGCATATGACTTCCTAATATAATTTTATAAGTTTTATACGTATGCGAAGGGTATTAAATTAAAATTTAGCATGATTAATCGTATTAATTAAATAATTCATAATAATGAACAATTTGCATACCCTGAATTATTTTGTGTTTATAGACCAGTAACAAACTGATGACTGAACGGTAGCTACTTATGACCTATTGAAGCCGCTTGTAATAGGAATTTTTCATAACACAGGCCTGTATTTACATAACATCAATAAAATTAAAACTAAGAAGATATACGGAAACGGATAGTTTTAAATGACAATACAATACTGGCTTGTAATATATCTTCTGTCATTAAATTAAATTTGTAGTAGTTATATCAAATTGAAAACCTTTTTACATTTTCCTTCATTTTTCATAACCTTTCGCTCCAAAGATAAGAATTTTTGAATGGTAGGGTTCAAATATTAACCGACGGCTGCATAACATTTTTTAAAACATGTGCATATTGTTTTCCATCATGGTAGCCATTGATATTCCAAAGACCCCAGGACCTTAAAAAGTGGATTGCACACGATGAGATAAACAATCGCTATAATTATTCTGTTCAATAAGGAATTTATCGAATTAATTTAATACATCCTAGAATAACATACGAACCTTCGGAGGATATCCACCCCCAGACATGCACAGAAAATCGTCCACTTCTGCCCCTCTCTTTCACATATTGGAGGTCGAATCTGCAGTTTCGAGGTCTATACACACCGACAGGGCCATTCGAACATGACGAAAATGTTTTTTCGTCGCTTAGTCGCTGAAATCCTAATCCAAGTAACTAAAAGTAAGCGCCTCAAACTGTTCCTTCCCTCAAATCCTCAATTCATACAGGGCACAAAAATCCACAGGAGATCTAATAGGTTTTTCCAAACCCTTCCATTTCAGAGAGAGAGCCTACGCAGCGGGGCAAGGACAAGGGCAAGCGTGCAATATTTGATGCCTATAGAAATGCCCTTTTGGGAATAGGAGAAAGGGAAAGAAGGAATACCTGAAAATCCCCCTGAACCCCTGCTATGAAGATGTCCTTCTTGTCCTCCCCACGAGGTATTGTCTAACGCGGAAATAGTAGCCCAACGGGTGAAAGATATAAGGAGAAGAGCACAATACCTTCGCCCTGTATACTTCCGCAGATCCTCGGCAGAGCATCCTGGTGTCTTGGATGGAATGTATTATCTTATTCAACTTACCGATCTTGATTACAAGAAATGCTTCCTTGAATACGGCCGTTAATCGTATTTGGTATGGAGTTATTTATACACAGAGTATGGAATTTTAGCAGCCGGTGAAACATACATCGCCTATATCATTCATCCTGTTAAAAGAAGCGTAAATAGTTATTTACCAAGGGAGTATCTACTGTTCAATCATCGGTTTGTTGCTGCTCCGTTACGGCCATTCAAAACAATACAATGAATGGAAAGTTAAGGGATATTCAAAGGGAAGAAAAAAAAATCAAAAATCGTTCTTAACTGTCAGGGGTTTGGAACCAGGAGGCCCTGAAATTGCCTACTTTCCAATAGGAGGGCATTGCGCTGATTTTCGGGATTATTTAAAAAGTTCTTACCTGGAAGATAGATTACTGTTTTTTATGATACCTGGAGTAGTGAATATTTAACAGAAATTGTAGAGAATTCTTCAAAGATGATCTTAAGTTCGATGCTAGACCGGTGAAAATATGTCCAATTTAAAATACATTGGAGGTATTTTTTATGGAGAACTTACCTGTAAGATATAGCGTTCGAGCTTTTTATATTGATAGATATCCGTATAATTTATAAAACCATTAAATTAATTCCTTAACTATCTTGCATTCGATGCCAGGGCACACCAGATATTATCCTATAAAGAATACATAGGAAAAGTAGGGCGTAGGTTGAGGCTGTCAAAGATGTGATCTCCATCATACATCTCGCACAACGAATACGATCATTTTATTGTATATGAAAGAAAATAACCCAAACCTCCCATAGGTCGACGCCAGGCTTATCCCGATTCTTATGTAAGGTATACATTGTAGATATTTTAAAAGGTATTGTGAACTCCTAACCGATGAGATACACAATTATTTACCACAGTGATGATTAGTTTCTAAACTTTTTACTATAATTACTTGCTCAGAAATACCTCTCGTTTAGCATACCTTACTCGTTTATATCTATTATATATATTTCCTTCTTAGGATATATACATTCATACATCTATATATTATAGTTGACGCTTCTCCTGATTCACTGATTCATATATGTAGGAAGATACTAATTCGGGGGGCCAAACTTTTGGAGGGATTGGGCCGCTTCTATTTTTTGTAAATGGCCCGAACTCAAAACCCCAGGAAAAATTAGATATCCTTCCTAACTATCATGGGTTCGAAATCAGGGGCCTCTAAAATCACAAATTTTGCCGTTAGAATGAGTTGCGCCAATTATTAGATAAAAAATACTTTCCGGAAAAGCAGAGGATACATATCCAAGGTGCCTAGAGATATATAGAGATTGAATTTCCTATTGACTACATCTCTAAGCACCTTGAAGGATAAATTTGCACCGGTATACATTTGAAATCAGGGTAATTTTTGAAAAACTCTCTTAAAGATTCAATAGACAATATTTTCATCTGTTGGATTCCTAAATTTTAATTCTCTGTCATTCCGAGAAGTTTTTTTTTAATCTCGAAATTTGGTGCAATATATGAAAGATAAGAATGAACTGCGCCGATTTTTGGAATAGAAAGAAACATTTTTTGGTAAGAAAGAGAACTCAAATTAAAGGAACTAAGAGACATTTTTCAGATCTAATAGAAACAGTAGAAACTACTGCATTAAGTATCCATTGTTCGATGTCAGACCGGTGCAAAAATCCCCCTGTAAAAATATAGATATAGAGGTGCCACTTTGCACGTGGATGATTTTTTATACTATGCTATAGAAAAAAATTAGTTTGTAACCATAGTTATCTTGGGCTCAATTCTAGGCCCCCTCAAATAATCTCCTATAATGAATAAATGGGAAATTAAGGACATTAAATGGCAGTTAAAGACATGATTCATATTTCAAATCTTGCACTTAGCTATAAATTCATCTTCTGCAACGTTATTTAGAAGGATCAAGAGGTCCTGGATTGGGGAATTCGGAAATAAATTTTCCGTTTATTACCGCTAAGATGCATGATTGCTATCCATGCTTATAACCAATTACTATATTTTTACTTAAACTTTACCTTTTGCTTGCAGAATGCAAGCAGCATATAACTCGTGTATTCTAGCTGGAGTTGTGGTAAATAGACGTATTCGACGGCTTTTAGCCTTCGCTTAACAGGTATGTAGAGTTCCTCGTGCTCGATTTAAGAAGAACGTGAATAGGAACCTTGTGTTTATGCCAGCAGGAAGGAGTGTGTTATTCTTGTTTCATTGAGGGATAAGAGGCTCAGGCCTAGGTAACGGTTCTAGGCTACGACGCTGTTGCAAGATTTGCGCCCAAACCCTTTCCTTAAATTATGTATCCCTAACCTTATATTTCACGCTAAACCAAAATTTAAGATACTTTTGCTGCGGAATGTACATACATCGAAAATCACTATTCAAAGCCCTCTCTTTTACTTCTTGGTACCCTACCCCACCATTTACGAACAAACTAACTAGGGTAACTAATTAAGAATATAGCTTAATTGTTGTATTCATTCAATCCTGAATGCCTTTTGTTTCTTGGGGAAAAAATCTCCCTGTATTGACAAAAAATAACTACTTACAAGCATATTACAGAATAAAATTTTGAATCAGGGTGACAATTAAACACAGAGCAAGCTTGCCTTTATTACTGTTAGAGAAGTTCTAAGGCCAACATTTATTATAAAAAATGGAGGAGTTGTTTCAGTAGTAAAAATGTTACAAAGACTTTTAAACTGTTATGGTTACTTCACAAGTATCAATTTCCTCTGGGAATTGAACCTGAAGCCACTTTCACCAAAGGAAAATATGCCACCTTCTTCCCAGAAGATACTTGATCCAGTACAGTACAACACGATGATCCACTCACTCTAGTTGGTAGCTAATCTTCCTGTATTGGAAAGTGTCTTGGGTTTGGTCCCAGAGGGAAACCTCTTTTAATAAACCCTCTGCCAAAACATTCAGCATTAAACACAAAATTTATCTTTATAATAGTAATCATTGTATCTGTTATCATCAGCGGACCTCATATGTGACTGGGACATGCTAAGGAGTCTATGAATATAGCATATTAAAAATATATTATTAAAAAAAGGGTTTAAGAAAGGAAACTAAGAGAAACACTAAAATACAATAATTTCACCTTAAAAATATTTTCCTAGAAATATTGATTATAGCTATCTTTCTTGCTCTTTTTAGGGTTAGCATGCTAATGGCATTGCTTATTCATAATAATCCTTCATGCTTTCCTATTTGCAAATATATTTCAATTACGATGGATATACATCCCCTTTTAAAGAAAGTTAGAAACTTTTAAGAAAATTAGGGCAGTGTTAAGATCCTCTGAATATGTTCTCCTTTTGAAAGGTCATCTATAAAATCAGCAAATTAAGATTATTGTTAAGTGCCCTGCAGCAATTCATCAGGAAGAATAAAAAATAACTTTCATTCCGATTTTACTTCTCTCATTAATTCCGTGGATGAAATACCTATATGGATGGATGTTTTCTGATACTATATATACTGATATTATATAGCATTCCAAGTTTCTCTCCTCCTTTTTATCAATGGATTAGAAAAATTGAGTATGCATTTTCCATTTTTTATTATCATTTATTTAAAATCTAAAGTTACATCAAGATTGGCTCGACAACTTTTTGATACATTTTCAGCAAATAGTGTCATTGTATTAATGTAATGTAAAAGTAACCAATTAAATTATTTACACAAATATTTCTGTCAATCAACTTTGAAAATAGTAAAATTTCATGAGTAATATCTTACCTTTCTTTTTTTGAATCTTCAGATGGTATATTACTATGCAAAGCTTTCGAAATCAATTTACATAGAAAACGAATAAAAAATATCAAAACAAATATTATCATCAAAACAAACAAGAAAATCACCAAAAATACATCCAGCATAAAGTATTGGTACCAGGCAAGATCATGGCCAGCTGCTCTAAGGCTTTCCACTCTGCCATTATCATGTCTCAGCACAAATTCTGTCCAAAAGATTGCACGTTCCAATGGAGTTTGAGGATGATCACGAAATAATCTGGAAAGTCTTCTCATATTTTGCCGATAGCTAAGATTAAATCAAAATAAAAGTAATAATTATTAATTAATCTTTACTGAGAATTATAATAATCTTTGTATCATTGATTTCTTAACATACATTTGTGGCATTTTGTTAGAATGTTATTTGTCTTTTATCCCAGGTATTATTAAAGTATCTCATGATAAAAAGTAATTCATAAATTTTACATTCATATAAAATGCTGGATGAATAATGAAACTTCATATCTTCTTATGAACTAAAATTGGACTAAAGAAACAATCAACAATCATTTTTTGTTATAATTAACTCACATTTCATCTCCAATAACACTTGTAATTGCTTCAATGAAATCCTTCTCATTTGTTCTGAGAATGTTTACTTCTTTTGCCACCTTCAGCTCAACCATTCTTTTCACATTAGTGCGCTGATCAGCGAAGAATGGAACACCAACCATTGGTACTCCATGATATATTGATTCCTGCGTACTCAATAGTCCTCCATGGGTAATAAATAGCACTGTTTTTGGGTGGCCTTTCATAAAGATTGAAGAAAAATTTTAATGCAGGAAATTTGTTCTTCTATTCATTAAAGAAACTGGCTTTTTAATTTGTTTTAAATAATATAGCTTACCTAGAACATCTTCCTGAGGTAGCCACTTTCTGAGAAGAACATTTGGCGGTAAATTGTCTATCGGTGTGCCAGGATCAAATTTCCACAAAACTCGAATTTGTGGACTTAATGCAGTGAATATTCTAACAATCATTTTCAGCTTTTCTTTTGGTAAAAGTTCACTTCTTAAGTTTGAGCCCAAGCTAAAGAAGATTGCTCCTTTTGGTGATCCATCTAAAAATTCTGTAATATCCTTAGGGAAAATTATTTATAGTATCAATTTGCATTGGCAAAAATAACATTTGTTCTTTAGTTGTTGTTCTCAAACATGAGTGTGAGATTTGTTGATTCTATTAATGGATCATACATACGGGCTATACATCATCTCTTAACTCTGTTAACGCTCCTTTGCACAAATGAAAAAATGAACTATGGCAAAGAGAGAAGGGTACATGTGTGTATAAATACAGCAAACATTTATGAACCCCTATACAGTTTTGGCTGTATATACAAATGCAGTAAAGTTTCTACATTTTATGTAAAATGCCTATAAAACTTTGATAGAAAAGGAGAGCAGCAGTGCTATAAAAATATTCAATGTGATAAGTGATTTATGTTGTTATTAAATTTCTTAAAATATTTTTTATAGTTCGTCACAAACTCTTATTTCACTGAGAATCAACTCAAAATATTTACAGTATACGGGGCTGATCGGATTTGTATCTTTGAATCATTTATCCCTCATGAAAATCAGTTTGACGTGGACTGTACTTTAGTACTAGATTGTAACTATGCACTAAACCAGAATGAAACATTTTTAATTTACCCCTATCATAATACACGATAGCTAAGCTTTTATTATAAATAATTTATAATTGATATAAGGAATTATAATTCAGCTTTTAAGAAATCAAAAGTGTCCCTGGAAATACCTTTGTACTAACTAAACAGATTCAAAATGAAATATAAACAGTGAATTAGTGGATAATTTCCTTTAACAAATTTGAAACCAATACATGCAAGTAATAAATTTTCTTCTTCATTCCAGGATACAATTCTTAGCCTAGTCAATAAAGAATTATGAATCATGACCTCCAGTTCCTGGAATGTATCTTCTGATACACTTGTTAAAAGCTCAGTTCTCTCTGACCTTGAAAATATATAGTATCAAGGTCAGACAAGTGCAGGCAATATTGTCTGCACAAAACATGATAAGAAAGATCAAAAGTACTCAGGAGGTTTAACTTAGGCTCTACACCAAATATTCTTTTATATACTTTTGGTTGAAGCTACACAAGTAGTAAATATAGTTTCTGTAAATTTACTACTCATATAAGCAAATGCAACAGGAAATAAATCAGGGACTAATTATATTTTTACCTTAGGTAGTGGCTTTGCTGGTGAACACTGCATTCCTCCTACTTCAATAATTCCTGGTAACAGTGGCTGAGGCCCATTTATGACATAGTGGTTGTTAACCAAAATTAATGAAATGTTGGAGCCAATTTCTGCCAGTGGTGGTATCTGCTGCCCTATTTAAAGTTATTAATTATTCAAATCACTCGAGGAAAAATTTGATTCAGAATAAAGCTAAAATCTGAGAAACATGATAGGCAACAGGTATATTTTAATGATCTTTCATACACAAATATTTTTATTTTCGAGTGATATCTATGGAAAAATTTCCCATACCTTTCATCAATTATAATGAGGCATTTTAATTTGATATTTCATGGTGTGATTTTATGCTATGATTATTCATCTGTATGCATGGACTAATATTTGTAAATAGAATAGCACTAATGAACTCAGCTAATTGTTATATTTAAAACTTGAGCGTTGAAGGTTACTGATAAGGCAATACTTTAGTGGTACATCGTGGTTACTCAAAATTGATATCATAGTAGTTTTATTTTATTTTTTGAACACAAAATGGGATAAAAATATTTTATTATTTAAAAAATAACCATTTTATGTGTTAAATTTTCAATCTCAGGATATTTTTGATGGCTTGAATTCTTTTAAATTATTAAAATTTTCATTTAAAATTTATGTTTGAACTTGCCATATGCTTTTTCTGCAATTCTCTGTTGTTCAGGTAATGTGTAGTATAGCATCCCTGCCCAGTGATATCCAGTCACAAGAGTATTGTAAAATCTTTCCCAGAAGTCCATCCTACTCAAGTATGGCAAAACAGGAAATACAAACACAGATGGCATAGTCCTAGCTCCAGTTATTACATCAGTCCAAGGGCCAATACCATATGCTGTCATCCCTATGACTGGAATCTAAATGATGATTCAATACAACCAAGATTCAACATCATAAGGGAATGAGCAAATATGTAGCTGATGTTACATTATTTTATTGCTATTTTAATGCATGGAACACAAATAATGCTATTCATTACATTCTGAAAATATGGCATTCTGGATACCAAAGATTCTGTATCCAAGAAAGAAAAATTTACTGATGATTTTATTTTTATTTTTAGGAAAGAGATATGTAAATGAAACAATTGGTTTGGCCATAGTTTGTGGAACACTTATGAAAAAGAAAAGATACTTACTCTTGTACCTCCTCCGAAGTGATGTATGTAAACATACATACAGTCACTAAGAACTGTTTCCATTATTATGAGATCAAATGAATCTGGAGGCATTTTTAACAAGTCTTTCGCTCCCTTTGTCTCCATTTGCTGTCTGCAACATTCTATGCCCCATGTCCATAAAAGCTCCACTGACCCAAATTGACCCACTTTCACTAAATCCTCATATACAAATAGGTCATGGGCTGATGCATAAGATTCCTACCATAAATTTTTTGAAATTCTTTTTATTGATACTAAATAATAAAGTTGTGTTTACTTAGAACATTCAATTCTATATGAAAAATAATTAGCCATTATAAGAATAGGTCCTCGTCAGCTTACACATAAATTATTGTCTTATATAGATATCTTCGTTAAGGGTATAGATGGCAAATTTTGATTTGATTGATTTTCAATGCAATTTTAAATATACATCACCTCTAAGAACATAAGCTTCAAATTTGGACCAGGCTCTTTTTCTGCATCTGGGCTGAGTACAGTCACTTGATGCCCTTTCTTTGCCAAAGCCAATATCAGAGCACGGTTCCAAATATAATGACTTCTGGATGGGGTTGGTATCACAGCCAATATTCTAGCAGCATCAGCTAATCCGGATATTGCAGATAATATTGCCAGAACACTTAAAAATACCTTAAGTAGCATCTCTGTAAAAACCATGGCAGAATTAGTGCATTTTTATTACATTTGGTCATATATCAGTCCAAAAATGTGAAATGAATATTTATTGATGAGTAAATTACACGATTACTAAGGAGGTAAGAGAAACAGGAGATGGGAAGAACCCTGGTTTGAGAATAAACATTATTTATCTCTAAATATGAATTACTCTTTGCATCAAGGAAGTTTTTGACTAAAAGCCATCAGAGTTTTCTGCTTTACTGTTATTTAAGCATGAAGTATTTTTTGGCACAGTGAATTTCTACCAAGAAATTTTGTCTTTTATCACCCTATGAATCTACTATTTCTCTGTTAATGGTTTTTAGCTCACTTCAGAAGGCTTACATATTTCTCATAAAAAATTTGCAAAATCAAGTATGAGGAAGTTAATTTATGTTTCCAGAAAATAAATCATCTTTCATGAGTGACAATACTTGGTGATGAAACTAAAATGTAAATCTCACTTAACATTGCAGTTACTAGGTGTTTAGCAAGAGAGATGTTTGGGAGTAATTAAACCCTCCAGTTTATCATTAACTTCATGGAGTTTATAGATATTATGTATAGCATTTAATACTACAATATTATTTGAAACTCCCTAAACTTCAGCTGACTACTGATTGCAAGGATTGGGGTAGGTCATGATATCAGGTTAAGGAAAAAACCTGCATTACATAGATATGAAAATTGGGAAAGATGAAAGAAACATTAACTCACTGGAAATTCTGTATATGCTGGCTTATTTGTTTTATTACAAATACCTTATTAAGCCGACGCATAAGTCGACCTTTAAAGCCTTAAAAGAATCTGTCAAAAACCAGGGGTCCACTTATACGTGTAACATAAAATTCAACTCACCGAGAGGTAAATAAGTGAAACTGCCTGCTTAACACTTGTTGTACATAAAATCTTGCAACACACCACAATTATTTCTTACTGAAACTAATTGTTGGCAAGTCAAATTAACGTAGATATCATATAAAACAAATTTCATCACGAAATACAATTGTGGCCGAAAGTAAAAACGTAAAGCCCCGCAAAGTTTAAAAATATTGATCTAGTTCATAAATACGGTTTTTGATGGTGATAAAAATTAGAGTTCCTTAAGTTGGTGGCATTCCCCTGGTCTACCCTATATTGATTTCTTCACGTGTATTTTTATTTAACAAAAATTTCATATACAATTTGATGTTTTATTTTTACAAATGAAGATCAATAGGAATATCCTAGTTTTTTTTTGTTGATATAATCGTTATGATTCGACCGATTTGACTTAGCGTTAGGATTTAATGGAAGTTGTTTTAGCAGTGCCGTGATTTGATACTACCATTATTTTTATAATAAATTTTTAATACCATTGTGTTTCTGTTTCGTAACGCATTTTTATTTGTGTAGCCTGAGTGATACCAACGAAAGAAACTTGTGCAATAGTTAAGCAGAGGCGAGAAGTTGACAAGGCAACTGAAAGAAACAATTCTAGCGTCTTAATCTTATGTGGTAAATATTCCTTAAGCTATCGTACAGTTTTGGATACATTAGTTTTTCTTCCAATAAAACATAGCTGAGGAAGTGGTGTTACCTTATTTTTTGGGCCAACGTATACGCTGAACATAAGCTAAAACCTGAAATTCACCTCAAAATTTTAGGAGTCGACGTATACGCCGGATCCACTTATACGCCGGATCGACTTATACGTCGGCATATACGGTAAATTGTCCTGGTGGGACTCTCCAAAGTGGTGCAGGTTGGAAGAGATGTTTAGCGATTTATGGAGGATTTGTTATTGGGATGATTTTCGAAAAAAAGATGTAAATGTTAAGTCATTACGGCCATGTAAGTACTGAATTGGCTAAATACGTTGCTTTGACATTAACAGAGTTGGGTTTTGATGGTAAATTAATTTTTGAAATGAGGGGGGCGATGAAATCCATCAAAGATATCAAGAAAGTATTTAAAGTAGAAAGAAAGCATTTAAAGTAGAAAGAAAGCATTTTCATTTCTCAGGGTAGAACATATTACAGTTTGTCACGATAATTGTTCCCAACAAAAAAATGCTGGAAGAATTTTCTGGTCATGCTCTTTGCATATCGTAAATTCTGAAAATTTTTGTTTTGAAGCTTCAGTTATCTAGAAGATTTGCAAGATATAACTTTCCTTGAAAATTTGAAAATTCATTGCCAAGCGATATATCGCAAAAAAATCTTAACAATTTTAGCACATTAATTTCAAAATAAATTATATCGTTTGACACAAGATAGATTTGAGATGATACATAAAATTAACGGTGGAGGAATCTCTTATTTCAGTTAGTTGAGCTTTAAAATCCTCGCTGAGAAAAAATGTTTACATTCGTTTTAGTCTTTCCATATAAAATGATTAGGTAGAATAAATTTTGGATGCTTAGATTAACTTTTCGCGATTACTCCCGTTATCTGCAAGCAAATGTCAATGGCAAGTTTAAAATTGTCAATGCAACTGAAAATATTATTTTAAATTCTTGCAAAAAGATAATAATATCGTGTAAAGAGGTACCGGATATGGGAGTTACTTGTTATACAGAGTCATAGCATATATAATATAGATAATAACATAAATGAAATACATAATAAGCCTATTCATCTACTAAAATTTGTTTTCGGATCTTCTATTTACTTGCAATCTATTTTTTATACTTTCCCTATGTACACTCCTGGCCAAAATTAACGCAGCACCTCCCTAGCGATCCTACGGCCGGTGCTGCGTTAATTTCGGCCAGGACTGTACTACTGCACAGTTTTTTATGTACATACTTGAGGCACTTATCTAGGTAATCATTTCTCTTAAATTTCTAGATATTGTTTTCACCACTAGATACTGGTTTTTCTAACTCTCGGAGCATGTATTTGTCTCCATGGAAAATTTATGACCGAATAATTCTAAATGCTAAATGCCCAGATAGGAAGAACTGCGTTCTAATTTATAATGAATTTTCAGTTTGTGGGCTATATTGTGGAACAGATAATCGCCATAAGAACCAATTTAAATGACTGCTCTTTGGTCGGGAAAATCCTTTCTTAAAAAAATTGAGTCTCTACAAAAGTCTCTCGATGTCTCATGCACTGCCCTTATCTCTTTACAAGCCAATGATATGAAAATTTGAATAAGCCTATCCGTAAAACGTTTTGAATGGAATACGCGCTTTGTCTTCCGGCACTTCATCTAGTATAAAGGAAAAAACTCAAAACATTTTACTCTATTATCGACTCGTTTCACCTTGAACCTGACGCTGACTATGCAAATTTTCTCCGCTACGGAAAAGTCGGCGTTTTAGATAACCGAGACATTGACGCGCGCATTACGTATGTCCTTAGCAGCCAAACAATTGCCTAACAACTACTTCCTCAAACATAACGAGCAAACGTTCCATGATTCACTTCCGAAGCACACGCTTTTATCTAACTTTTCTCGGCACCATAACTGCACACAGATTTGCACGGTGTTTACCTGAGAGCTTTTTATTCCATACGAACTGCTCCACGCCTCACTCTGCCACCGACGACGAAACAAGCAGGAATAGTTATTCAGAAGACCCCATCCAACTCATTGAGTGTTTGAGAGGTCCTCCACTGTAGCTTGGAATGGGTGGCTTATTTGAAAAGGAAGAGGGGGTGGGGGAGGTAGGGAAGAGCTAACGAAAGAGTCGAGGACTCAGTTTTTGCGACAGGAGCGGTTTGGGTATTGTAGGGTACCGACATTTCGCAATGCAGTTCGTTCATGCGTAAAGTAGGCAATGAAGACTTTAGTATGGGCGCGGGCATTTCTAATTCCGTGGTTCTTTCTCGCACCGGCAATCAACCGAGTCCCATCAATTACAAACGACAGATTGTCTCGACGGGAAACATTTGAGGATTGTCCCTCGTGAATCGTTTCGAGAAAGTACATATTCAAATTTAGAGGAAGAATGACTGGGAGGATAGGATAAGTCTATTTTGATGATTGGAAACCAATGCGACGCCCTAATACAACATCACATCCAAAACATTTTCATGCTATTGAGATTATCATGTACAAAAATCAATTTAAGTAATTATATCTATGTTGGTCTTTGTAAATGGATTTCATATCTTTACTACTTAATTCTAAAAACTGGTGAATTCGGTTCTAAGAGAAAATCAAGCGATGAAGGTTTAAAATATTTATATTTTAGCATAAATAGTACTAGATGAAGTGCATATTTCAACGCTGCCGCCTGGCCAAATCGCCAAATTTCAGTGAAAATTGAGATAATTTATATTATATTATATTAAGACTGCAGGATGACGTGTAATACATGTATGATATCATACGGAAGTAGGTAAATTCATTAAAACGTTTTACTTCATTTATGAGACTACTCCTACAATTTTTAGGAAAATATATACATGATATTGCCTTTATAATCAGACTCAATACATCAAAGCAATATTATTGTCACTCAGATTTAATCTTGTGATATAGAGACACAATTAATTTTCATTTCATTTTATGATTTTTAACCATCATTTCTGAATGCTCTATTTATTTCTGTTACATCAAAAACTTCTATTTTATGATCTTATAGTTTAGGCAGTTTATTCTCCTGAATGCGCGATTAACACAACTGTTATAAATACTTTCTCATTTCTAAGAAATCTCAAAATCCATGAAACTAATATTGATATAAGGTAGATAGATCTTTAATTTCAAGGTCCATTTAATTTCTACTTAATGTATACTAGAGAGATGCAATAATTATTAATTGAAATCCCGCTCTTATGATTACGTTATCTTATCTAAAATTAGAATCTTTTTGTTAAATTGGGTGAAAATCATCTTTGAAATGGTAAAAACCTTGAGTACCACTTACTATATATATTATCTGCCTTATAAGGGCAGTTTGGGGGCAGTATTTACATCGGGAAAACCTTTTTTCATTGGCCTATACTAAGAGGAAAATTATTCGTAAAAGCGTATATTTCAATCACGAAGTAGGTTATACAATAGATTCGTGACTCAATCGAACTTGCAGACAGACTCGCGTTACAGCTTTGGGAGTCCTAATTTAAGTACTGAAAACAGCCGTGTCCTCATATACCATCGGTGAGACATTGCATTGTAATTATTATCCAATGGAACTTTTCCACAGCGGTACCGTAGAATTTGGGGTGTCTTCGGCCGTTTTTTAGAGGTTTTTGAATATTTCTCTATTCAATTGCATTCTGTATGCACAGAAAATTTAAATCAAATGGAGTTAATTCTTATTTATGTAAATAGTATTTAAAACTTTTTCTTAAAGCAACGGAATTTGTTTAAAAAAGTGAAGAATAGCGGTCGTAGGCACCTCAACCGATGGGGTGACTTCGGCCACTAAATATGTTTCCTAAATATAGCCTATAAAATTAACTATATGACTAATATTACGAACATATATATTTTAAAATGCTTAAGTTATTATTATACTTAATCTACTGTTTCATAGGTACTGAGATAAGAAGTTATTGACTCATAATAACGTTTTTCCACTTTATTTATAAATTTTCAAAAGAAAAATAACTTTTTTTACATTTTTTAATTATTTTCGTAAAAAAAAATAATGAAAAATTCTTGTAGAAAACTTGTACTCTTTGTCACTCTAACCCCTTTATTTTTTTTTTCAAGCCTTAGAGTCAGTGTTTCGTTTCAACTAATGAATCTCCGAACCCAAAAAGTTACTGGAATTATTGTCAAAGCACTGAACATTTACTTTTTACTGTTCAAATACGTTTGTGCTAAAATTTGGATATCACGAATACTTATAGAAAATTTAACAGCACTTCCACTAATGTAATCTCATCTTCACGAAGAAGCACTTTTTGGCCTCCGATTTTCTTCAAATGTTTCCCATCTTGCTGAGTGCTCCTTAGGACCTGGTACTTTTCTGCTGTCTTTTTAATTGTTATTTCTCGACTATTGACTTCATCTAACGATTTTTTAAAGCTATTTTCCGAACTAATGAAATTATAAGATCATTTTCTCTCACTTGCTTTAACAGAGAAGTTACCCTACTGAGGTTCGAAGACGTCTCGAGAATTCACGATTTTCAATTTAGTTCACATGACAATTGTACTGTCAATGTTGCAAGGAGCAAGACGGATTTGCTGGCGATATATCCAGACAATGTTTTAAAGGGTAGATAAAAATAGCCACTTTGTGAAATTCTAGATATTGTACTACAAATTTACAATTTGTGGAGCAGTGCAAGCGTGGCCGAAGTCACCCCTTTCAACGGTATCTCTGTGGAAAAAGTATCCTGTCTAAGATTATTTCCATTATGAATGTACACCATATTTCGCCTGAGTATCTCAAGTTATTGCCATCTTATTTCATAGGTATGTGTCAATTGAACCTCAAGCCCTCAAATTCTACTATGCCGATGCTTTTCCGAAGTCTTGTATTGCACGGAAGGGGCGGGATTCGGCCTAGAGGCGATATTCCCAAACATTTTCCAAGTTCTACATTTAATTGGAACCAGTTGACTACAAGGCTGTCTATTTTTGAAATGGCTTTTACGTGACCCGTTTTGATTTCTCCTTGAACCCATCTTCGTCGGACTGTCATTGGAGTGACTGATAGCATAGCTCTCTTACTGAATTTGCTCCTCCGAATTTCTGTTATGCTTGAGAAATTAGAAGCCGCTTTTAGATCCGTGTACTCGTCATCTTGTCTCCGACCGCCATTCATTTTGAAAATATTCGTCGTTGTTCTCTTGCATTTTTAACCCATTAAATCTTAATATGCTTTCTATTGGAAGAGGTACTTAAATTCGGAGCAGACTTCGGGCTGGACATGATGAGATAATTCAACTTCTGATTTCCTGGCTGAAAGAAAGGGACGATTTAAATTGAGAAAACATTTAAGCTAATTCTTCTGAGAATGGAATTCAGAAGAATTTCCTATATGAGATTAAGTCTTGTATACTAAAATAGAATTAAATCCTTAAAACTTAAAAGGAGATGTAGATCCGTTTTTTTCTAAGTTTCAGAAGGAGGGTGTATATTATACAAGGGGTTCCCAACCTGTGATGCACGGAAATATTCAGGTGGTACGCGTGTGTGGTACGAGCGATTATGAGAGATAGGCGAGTAAAGGCTTCTGGGAGCTCTGATATTTTCCTTTATTATAAAAATGTTATTGATATACAAATATCTCTATATATTTTTAAATAAAAATTAGCAAGAAAAATTGAAAAAAAAATCTTTATATATTTATTGTTGTCTTGATAAATGGTGAAAAAATACAAGTGCATTAATAATTAAATATGATGTTTTCTTAGTGATTTAATGAAAATAAAACATACCATTGGGCACTTTTCCGACAATAAATGTATGTTTATAAAAAATATAGGACTGTTGGTACGCCAAAATTTCTAAACATTTCAAGTGGTACGCAGTTGCTATAAGGTTGGGAACCCCTGCCTTAGGCGATAAATACTTTGCTGTGAGGTCATTGCTGGAGAGGTGACCGCACAGAACTAAGAACGTAGGTATGATTGAGGGGAAACTATAGCTGTGACTTCTTTTCTAACAGAAAGAGAGACTGCTGGTTAAGAAAGATGACGCATACACAACAAAAGTGTAATTAATCCAAGTTATTGCTGAAGTTGTTAAATTAAATATTTATGTCTATTTAAGTGTTTGGGAAGTGGGTTGCGACGAAAGAATATGCCTTTTATTAAACTGGCTTTGAATATACAGGACAAGATGGCGCGTGCGGCCATAAAGGTTACAAACTGAGACAATTTCAATGTTATCTAGGCGGAGGCCACGATAGGAGTGAGAGCATCTCAAGCGCGTTGGGCACGGAGCTCTCCAAAAACAAATGCCCACCGTCGGCCGCTACAATATGGCGCTGGGCGCAGGCTGTCTGCACCGGTCGCCACAGCACCCCCCCGCCAGTGGTTTGCTCTCGATAAAACACGAAACAATACTAAAAAGATAAAAAAGAAAAACTGTTAGTAAATAATAATCAAAACAACTGAAAATCCCGGAGATGTTCCGGAAAACGGACAGATCTTCCTATTCTCGTCTGCCTTTCGTTTTCTGTGGACTCCGGTCGTTGCTCATCGGCGACGAAATATGCGGGTTTTAGCCTATCAACCGAAACTCTAACCTCCCTGCCCTTGCATAGGATGAGGAAAGTTTTCTCCCTTCTGCTGATGACCTCGTATGGTCCGTCGTAGGGAGGTTGTAATGGCCGCCTCACTGCGTCGTTCCGAAGGAACACATGCGTGGAAGTCATTAGGTCTTTGTTAATGAAAACCTTAATCCGCGCATGGTTGGCAGTTGCTACTGGCCGCAGGTGCTGCATGCGTTCTCTTAATTCAGACGCGAAGGTAGTTGAGTCTGCGGCGTCTGTTGAGGTGAGGAATTCGCCGGGCAGGCGGATGGGTTGCCCGTATACCATCTCCGCCGCGGTGCCTTTGACATCCTCTTTCCATGCCGCTCTAATTCCCAGAAGGACGATCGGCAATGCGTCCAGCCAGCTGTCATCCTCATGGCACATTATAGCAGCCTTCAACTGGCGATGAAAACGTTCAACTAGGCCGTTGGATGCGGGATGATAAGCCGTGGTCCTTAGGTGCGTGATTCCGGTCATCCGCGCGACCTCCCTGAAGACCCCAGACTCGAATTGGCGTCCCTGGTCAGTCGTTACTTGGAGAGGTGGTCCGAATCGGGATATCCATCCGGAAACAAATGTGCGGGCGACGGTCTCAGCAGTGATGTCCTCCATGGGAAATGCCTCCGGCCATCTCGTAAATCGGTCCACACAGGTGAGACAGTACTTCTGCCCCCGTGCGTACGGCAATGGTCCGATGATATCGACGTGGACGTGGTCGAATCTCGAGGCGGCGGCTGCGAAATTGCCGAGCGGTGCGACCGTGTGACGGTGCACCTTCGCCCTCTGGCACGAGATGCATCCTTGAGTCCACTTGCGGCAATCCCTCTGCATGTCAGGCCAAACGTAGCGGGTTGCCACGAGTCTTGCCGATGCTTTTGCCCCAGGATGCGCGAGAGAATGCAGAGAGGCAAATACCTGGCGACGGCAAAGTGCCGGCACGAAAGGTCTCGCTGGTTTGGTGGAGAAATCACAATACAGGCTGTTGGGTGAGCCCGGGATTGTGACCTCTCGCAGGTCGAGTGATGAACCTGAATCTAGCAGCGCCTTGAGTTCCACATCCTCCCGTTGGGCGGTTGCCAAAGTCTCCATGTCCATCCCTTGGTGAACAGCTTCAACGCGAGAGAGTGCGTCCGCAACCACGTTATCCGTTCCATCCACATGACGGATGTCGGTGGAAAACTGTCCGATGAAATCTAAATACCGGAATTGTCTAGGGGAACACTTTTCGGGTTTTTGACGAAAAGCGAACACTAGAGGCTTGTGGTCCGTAAATATGGTGAAAGCGCGCCCTTCCAGCATGTGTTTGAAGTGGCGGATGGACCGGTAAATCGCCAACAGCTCACGATCATAAGCGCTGTACATTTTCTCCGCTGGGCTCAACTTTTGGGCGTAGAAACCCAACGGCTGCCATTCACCATCGGGCCGCTGCTGCAATGCGGCTCCTAAGCTGCTATCGGAAGCGTCTGAAAAAAGTGCTAAATCATAGCAAGGATTAGGATGAGACAAAAGCGCAGAATTTGATAAGGAATATTTACAAGTGTCGAAAGCTTTCGTCGCTTCCGAAGTCCACATTAATTCGTCATCACCTTTCACATTGCCCTTCAATAAATCGTTCAGTGGGGCTTGCAATTCGGCGGCTTTGGGAATAAATCGTCTGTAAAAGTTTATCATCCCCAAAAACCTACGAAGAGACTTCGCTGTCTTTGGCACTTGGTAGTCTAATATCGCACGCACTTTCTCATCGAGTGGCTGAGTGCCGCGCTCCGTGACTTTACATCCTAAAAATTCCACTTCATTGACACCGAAAACGCACTTCGAAGGATTGACAAGCACACCATATTCACTTAAACGCGAGAACAGTTTTTCTAAGTGTATCGAATGCTCTTCTTCATTCTCTGACGCAACAAGAATGTCATCAATATATGCATAACAGAAATTCAGCCCGTGTAGCACTTCGTCAATAAAACGTTGAAATGTTTGCGCTGCATTTTGAAGGCCAAACGACATAAATGGGAATTCAAATAAGCCGAACGGCGTTATAATTGCAGTCTTACACACGTCGTCGGGATGCACGGGGATTTGGTTATAAGCCCTCACAAGATCTATTTTGGAGAATATTCTCTTACCTGCGAGGTTCTGAGCGAAATCTTGCATGTTCGGCACGGGATATTTATCCGGTATCGTCCGGGAGTTCAACGCGCGGTAGTCTCCACAGGGGCGCCACTCATCTCCTTTCTTCGGGACGAGGTGAAGGGCCGACGACCAGCAGCTGTCGGATCGGCGGGCGGTCCCAAGGCGAATCATTAACTCGAACTCTTTCTTCGCGATTGAAAGTTTATCCGGAGCCAATCTACGCGGTCGACAAAACACAGGAGGGCCAGGCGTCGTCTTGATGTAATGAACTGTGGAATGAGCAGGATCCTTATGGGTTCCCGCTGGCCTGGTTATTTCCGGGAAACGCTCGAGAATGCAGTGATATTGCGAATTACCCGCGACTGCCTTCACTTGCATTTCACTATTACCGACGAGGCCTCCCGGGACAGAGAGGGTAGTCGTGCTATCTATCAATCGGCGATTTTTAACATCCACTAAAAGTCCGTAATGGCTCAAAAAATCGGCACCGATAATGGGCTTGCTCACATCCGCGATCACGAAACGCCACGTAAAGTCTCTGCGCAACCCAAAATTCAAATTTAATGTCACCCATCCGTACGTCGCGATGGTAGTTTCGTTAGCAGCGAAAAGTTCATAGTTAGTTTTCACTCGCCTGCCACTAACATAATTTCGCGGATACACGCACAAATCTGAACCGGTATCAACGAGATATTGAGTTTTAGTCACTGCGTCAGACACAAAAAGGCGGCGCGAGGACGAGCGGCAGTCGGCTGCCGCATCTACCGACTGGCTCTCTAGTTTTCCGGCACGAAATTGCATGGGGAAACACATTTATGCGCTTTCTTACCGAAATTGATGTGGTACCAGCACATGCCATTTTGCGCGTCGGTCAACGGTGCGCGGGGACGGGAACGGGATCGGCTGCGGGGACGTCGCGGGTATGGAGGGCCTCGTGGCGTCGTCGTCCATCCGGAGGCCATGGCGTCAATCTTCCGCGTCAATTCTTCCACCTGTGCTCTAAGGGCGGCTGTCTCTGCGGCGGCGGTGTCCACGCGGTCGGGCTGCCTCGTCATCTCATGGACCCTGGGTCTCGGAACGAGCTCGTGCACACGGTCGGCCATGAGGGCGAGGGCGTCCAGCTCAATCCCATCTTGAGCAGTAACGATGGGCTGGATATGCTCCGGTATGCGTCCAAGCCAAAGGGAACGCAGGAAACCGTCCGGCATTGTCGCTCCCGCTAGGCTGCGGAGGTGCCTCAAAAATTGGGATGGCTTCCGGTCTCCCATCTCCTCATGCTCGAGAAGCTGCCGGATCTGCTGCTCCTTCGAAACGGAGAGCCTCCTAATAACTTCCTCCTTTATTTTATCGTAACGGCCGGTCAACGGGGGGTTAATTACAATGTCTTCCACCTCGAGCATGTGTCGTGGCCCAAGGAGGTTGACCACGTGGCCGAACTTCGTGCGGTCACTCGTTATTCCGCTCAACTCGAACTGTATCTCTAAATGTGAGAACCATAATGCTGGCTTTTCGTGCCAGAACGCGGGCGCAGCAAAACTAACCTTCTCTACCGCGTGGTTAATGGGTTCGGCGGAAACGTCCATTTTCGCGAAATTACTTCCCTATAATAACACGAACATCACGTCGGGGGTCACCACTTTGGGAAGTGGGTTGCGACGAAAGAATATGCCTTTTATTAAACTGGCTTTGAATATACAGGACAAGATGGCGCGTGCGGCCATAAAGGTTACAAACTGAGACAATTTCAATGTTATCTAGGCGGAGGCCACGATAGGAGTGAGAGCATCTCAAGCGCGTTGGGCACGGAGCTCTCCAAAAACAAATGCCCACCGTCGGCCGCTACAATATGGCGCTGGGCGCAGGCTGTCTGCACCGGTCGCCACAAGTGAATGGGTCGTGATTCCCTGCGTGAGCCACTCTGATAGCTTCGGTACTAATAGATACTGATTCGGACGAAATTTATTTAAAAATACATTACTGAAATTATACCAATACTTTTTGATGAAACTCATCTAATCATAAACGTAACTAATAAAACTATCATTTACAAATCATGTGCATCACTGTGCTAATATGAAAATTGTTGCTTTTATTCCAATTGCTAAACAATCAAACAAAAATTTTCTTCATTCTATTCCGTTACTCATATTCAGAATTTTGGTTGTGAACCTAGAATAAGATACTTAAATATTAACTTATCAAGCATATTATTATGTGTGCTGAAATATTTAACCTAAATTTTTATGGTTAGTTTGCCTATTCAAAATTGCAATTACCCTTAACTGTTCTTGACGGAAGAATTTCGCGAAGAAACATTTTTTGTCATGCGACGCATATTCAAGTATGTACTTAGCAAGATATATCAGGAATTGAAGATTGTCGATAAGAGTAAAGAGGTTCGAAGACGCTCGATTAGACATCGTTTTTCTTACTGTTTTTGTCATATTACTGCTTTCGCAATTAATTTCAGTGAATATTTTCGCGGAAACATAAATTAAGATCAGATTTAAGGATTCGTAGGAAATCTACTCTGCACAAGTTTCTTCTAAATACCTCTCGATTCGTCAATCTAAGAATTAAGTTGCAATATCACAAAATATTAGTTAACAGAGATATCGGTTTCACTTATCCGTCCAATGCAGATCACGATTTTTATGTTAATAGAGTTTTAAATGATTTTTTTGTGATATTCTGATGAGGTAACACTCCTCAGCTACTAGTATTTGATAGTCTCTGAAAATGTTTTACATCGATGAGAATATATTTACCGGTCGTGGTGGTCGAGTGGTTAGCGTGCTTGCACGGTATCGCCCTAACCCCAATGTTCAGGGTTCGAATCCCGGCTAGTTGGATTTTTCTGATTAGGGAATGGTCTTGTATGATTGTTGTTGTTAATACCTACCACTGTAAAAGTCCTGAAAATAGATGTTTGTGGGGTATATGAAAATGAAAAATAAAATAAAAAAATAAAATAAATAAGACAGATTTACAATACGATTACCCGATTAATAGATGAAGTGTCAATTATTGATCGAGAGACGGTGGATCAAGTTCATTGGACCGCAACAGTTTGGGAGATATCGTTCGGTTCATTTTGAAATATGTCATTCAAAGTTTTAGCGACTCTGTCTATCTTTGACATTTTTATCTTTTCTGCTCAAGTATTTCTATGGATATTTGGTCTGATCGTTATCACCTATGTGCTGTTATCCTTCTGAAAAATTACTCCTGTATCAATTTTTAATGCGCTACTCTCTCAAATTATTGCCAATTAATGACAGACGGTAATATATAAAGGCATTTATTTCTTTTTCATGTCCATTGATAAATATTAAAACCAGAAAGCCATGTGTATAATTAGTTATATTTGATTTACTTATCATATCTCTTATATTTAATTTGCTTATCTCAGAAATGTGAGGTTAAGAACTACCGTATTTTCACCGATGAAAGATCTATTCCTAAAGAATTGCTGAGATGTATATCAGCTTACTCCCTACCTTCAAACCCACAAGCTTTCTGATTTAAGTATGATATGAATATAATGCCGTAAATTTATTAAGATGGGATGGTTCATAATTCAATGATGAATGGAGCACATAGGTTTTCGAAACATTTTATTTTCTGGAAAAATATTTCTTCCTTTTTATCAGGCGCAAATGTATGACGTAATTCTCGGTTTTTGGGTTTTATTTTTTCTTACGTTTCTTTCACTGCTTTGTTTCTTCTTATGTTTATTTAACTTAGACCGCAGATTCAAGGGACTCCAACTCTGGGTTGCATTTCGTTTATTTAACTATGAAATCAATCTGCAAAGTTAATTTTTATTAGTATGATTCTTCTGGTTCAACTGTGATTGGGATTTAGGAAAGTATATATTAAGCTTAGGAAAATATAACATAATTCCTCGGCTAAAATTCCTAATGTCAATCTTACGCTAACGCTATCGGTATTGTCTTTTTGGAAATATGCATCACTCAACAAGCTTGGAGTATTTTATTAAACGTAAATACTTTAAAAAAATCACTGTGTATGAGATTATTACTTAGGTAAGATGAACACATGAATGAGTTTAGTAATTCCGTTGCCCTCGACAACGTCCTCATTTAATGCATAGTATATTTCTAGTTTTTATTTTTCTTATTCTTAGTTTTTGTTTATCAAAAGCATTGGTAGAAGAGGATGCATTGAATTTTCTTTAAAATCTTCCCATTTGAGTAAAATTGGACCAGTTCTTACATTATTGTGATTTCTAGTTTACTTTATGGGCTCTGAATCCTTATCTGGATAATAATTGACGGTAATTTGCTTTTGTAAAGATTATTCATCACTGGATATTATCGTAAGCGATGAAAATACTGGCGAACTTTGCTTTAAATGAAAAAGATGAGCCTGTTTATATCTTGGCTTCAGATAAGATAGGTATCACAGTAAACAGATAACCTTAGCCGTGCTTTGCAAAACGCATTCCAAGAGATAGTTGTGCGAGAGCTCGGGCACAGGTTAAACTTTACAACACTATTCCAGTAACCTGTATCTGGTGCTTTGGCGATTTGGAAGCAGTAGGGGTGAGAATAGCGGTACTTTAATTTCTTGAATGTTGCCTTGATATCATCCTAAACCTATGCATTTATTTGAATTTAAAATTGTTGTTTGTGAATGCGTAACAAAGAGCGGCAGTATCAACAGGGAAGGGAATTGTTACATAGGATCGAATATTCATCTTCAATGAAGCATTCGATATTTCTCTAGAAAGGACCGGCGAGAAACGTAAAATTCAAGCCTATCCTCACGAGTGTAGGTGAAAATGCTTAATAAAAATTAATTTTATGAAATTAGGTTGAGGAAATGGTTGAGTCGGAATTTCATATGCAGAAATGCCAAAAAAATGACAAAAGATTATCTTAAAACCCTCTTGGTCGACTCAGTTTGCGTATCCTCTGAATTTTTATCTTGGGATAGAGACAGTTGAATGGCGAAAGGTTTCTTCATCGAAACAATATCTTTTATCCGAGTAGGTATTTTTATTTTGAAATGTTTTGCAACATCTCAATTTTTTATATTCATCAACTGAAATAGTTTAAACGTTAATTCGTTAACTCGCAGTAAGCAGCTTCAAATAAATGCAGAGGATGGATTAAATAATACTATTATGGCAGAGAATGAGTTTATATATGATCGAAGAAGAAAAAATCAGGATACTTACCTTTTTTCATAAAACATGTGCTGTCCCAATTAGGCGACTCAGTTTTTAGATTTTTTCAAGCGGTAAAAAATTACTTCACAGCCTTAAAAATGAGAAAGACTTCATGCAAAATTATATTTTGTTTGAGTACATTACATTCAATAATGTAGAGAATAAATTTGGTTTCGATTTTGCAAGTTGTAGATGTTGCCTAACTTAAATCATTGAGCCAGATTCCCATGGCCAATCGTGAAAACAAATGCAACCTCAAGCTATTATGACGTAGTCTTTCTTTGATTTTGATAGTTTACAGTATTTCCTGTAATTTCCTAAGAAACGTAAAGGACTAAATGAGAGATATTTTTTTTATTAGTGACAAGATTAGAGTGCTTATTTTGTAACTCTTGAGTCCAGCTTACAAAGCTATGTGGATAAATGTTTGTATTCGTTTTCACAACTCTACATCATCTTATCACAGCTTTTATCGGCTAGTTATCCCAGAAACCCTTATCTAAATCATGGGAATTAGATAAACGCCACTTGTTTAGCGTGCTTGTTTGACCATACCAAACTATCGGTTTGGACGTCTTGCTGTCTTATTTGTAGATGTCGCAAATTACCAAATTGTATCGCATCCAGGAGAGAAGTAAAGGGGAATTGTAATACCTTTTGGACTTTTTCAGTTAACCTTTTAGTCATTCGCTGATTGAAACCTTCGTGACTCTAGCTGCGATTGAATTGACTACGCAAGAGATGAGAAGTTCTTACGACATCGTTTCATGGTTTTCTTCTCTGAACATTAAGGTAGTAACTGCGTAATTTTAAAATACTGTTGTGTTGTCGTCTTAAAAAACAAATCGCTCGCAAAAATGAGTGAAGGCATTGACATGCGCCGCAAAGGTTTTCGAACCTTGAGGAAGATGTTGAGCATGGAGGCTCTGTCGAAGAGCAAAGAGGATGAGAACAGCGAAGAAGTGGAGTGTTTGAGTGTCAAAGGTTTCGAAGGCAGAAGGATGAGCTTGAATCCGGAATTGACCGCGAGGGAGACCTCCAGGACGCAAGAGATACGCCCAATTCTTTTGAGGAACAGATCAGTCACTTCCCTCAACATCAAAGAAGAAGAAGCGGAATCCAAAACAGATTCAGGAACTGGCAGAGGCGAGTGATTAAGAAATAAATTTACGGCTTTCTATTGTCAGCTGATCAAAATAAGGGAAAGGGTTTAAGACCTTTACAAACTCAGGGGTATCTTTCAGGGACGGATCCAAGGGGTGGTCCTGGGGGTCCGGACCCCCCTCGAAATATCAGACCCACTCAAATCTCAATACCGCACATGGTCCTTCAACCGTAGGAGACGGTTTTGATTGAACGGCCTGATTTTCAAGACAGTGGATTGTCTATATTCAAATGTCGTCATTTGATTCGTATACTGTCAATAAGCCATTTTGTTATTTTATAATATTATATTGTGTGTTATTAACATCTAATAAAAATAAATTCTGATAAATTATGATCACAATCGACAGTTACTTTTATTAAACTTTTTATTCTTGTGTCTATTTTTCGAAAATGAAACTGAAATAACGCAAATAAACACACAATTCAATAAGCAATCACTAGCGAAAGAAATCGAGTTTGTCTAACACAATTCTAACGTCACGTTTTGTGAAAGCCGAAATATCTTTTATTTTTAAATTTTCCGATCGCCCCCCCAAAAAAAAAACAATTTCTAGATCCGTCCCTGGTGTCTTTGGTCCTTGGGCTTCTCACATTAGAGGCAAGTTCCAGCCACTGTCCAGGACTTCTTTTCTTGTAAAGTTCTCCATTTCCGGATGTTTTCTACACTTACCTGTGGTTACCGTCTTCCAAATTCCTCTTCTACTTCACCCCACACCCTTTCTGTATCAAAGATCTGTGATAACAACTGGACAGTTTGATATCCTTCTCTCGCTGAAGTAAAAGTAAATGAGATGTAATGCATTTAGAAAGGAATAAGATCACCTAAAAGACATAAATTGCATATATTGCTACATCCTCTCGTATCACAGTTCAAAAATTGCTCTTAATATAATTCATTGATAATTGCTTGCAGTGCTGTATATCATTATCATCTTATTAATGATGTACTTGT
This sequence comes from Sympetrum striolatum, assembly GCA_947579665.1. NCBI lineage: Eukaryota > Metazoa > Arthropoda > Insecta > Odonata > Libellulidae > Sympetrum > Sympetrum striolatum. Next base: position 91,073,390 of record OX388344.1, on the reverse strand, counting down.
AAATCATTATCATCTTATTTTGGTCAATGTGCTACATTCATTTGTGATCACAAAACCGTTCTGTGTATTATTTTCATCGCACTTAAACGTCAATCAATGTAAATTAATTTTCCTGTTACTTAAGAATTGGGAATGGTATTAAAATAATCCGATTACCAGTTAAATGATTTACAGAGCGATTGTCGATAATGCTTTGTATCACAAACGCTGATTATTTTCTGTTAAGTCACTTTTGTCTCTTTGTTCTTGTGCGTTTTCTTTTGCTTTATCATGCTTCCTTTGCACAGCTTCTGCTCCACGGCTGACCTTGCGTCTCCCTCCTCGTCCGCCTCCAGCTGAAGTCGTAGTGCATCAAGTGCTTGAAGGTAAGCTAATGTCTGCACGCATTCACTGCCCTCTGTTATCATCGCTGTTACTAGAAGCCTTTTGGAGTACACGAAGCTTAGCTGTTAGTGAAAATATTGCTTTGTGGGCCATTGTTTGCCATCGTCTTTCAGCATTTATTCATGCAATTGCAATTTGAGATATTATTTTTGAATTTTCTTAAGGAATCATGAAAAAAATCGGGAGTTAACAAAAATTAATTAACCAGAAATTAAAACAACGCAAGCCTCATATCAGATTCCATGTATAAAAAACATTCAGAGATATTGTTATAGAAATAATTTTGAATCAAGTCAGTTTTGATTAAATTTTAATATCTAGTTTTTATAGACCACCGAAGAACAGCGTCTTAAAAATTGCTACATTAATTAACTTATGGAAGATAAGAATCACTGAATAAAATGTGAAAATCAACATTCGTCGGAAGATTTTCCAATTCTACAACGTTGGAAATGTGCAGTATTTGGAGTTTAGCGGCGCTGTCTTCTCATTCTTAATCTAAAGTTAATTATGGTTTACATTTTTCCAGGACTTAACCAATTTGTCGGCCACTTCTAAATACTTTATTTGAGGGGAATATTTCATCTCCTTGAAAACAATGAAAATAGACCTTTATTCCTTCGGTTACAGTGTAGCCTATGAAATGCAGTATCTATTTGTATGAAAGGTACCGATACTGACGACATATTATAAATAACCCAGAGGTCCCTATTATCTTAAAAAGCGTTTTTAGACAATTAGGATATTAATATAAGGGCAGGTTTCGCCTTTCGAAGGGTGTAGGGTGCCAAATTTCAGTCACAATTCAAGCATCACACTATAACTCCGTCAGCAATGAATGAAGATTATTACTAAAATGTTGTGAGCTAACTTCCAAACATTTTTCAGTCTATAATAACAAAAATCGAATTAGATATATTTAATATAATCCATACATAAAAGTGGCAGCAACAATAGCAAAAATAATCCAGCGTACATTTCTGAGATTTTCATTAATATATATTTTGAAAGTATCCTCCTGATTTTTTTAATTTTAACCCGCATGAAAGAATGCATTTCAGGATTCTTGGGCGTCAGGGAATATCAATTCATCTATGAGCGATGTACACTCCTGGCCAAAATTAACGCAGCACCTCCCTAGCGATCCTTACGGCCGGTGCTGCGTTAATTTTGGCCAGGACTGTACTTACTTATTGGTTGTGTATTTCTTTATTTTTTCATGTTCATTTTTTCTCGTCTTTTAGAAATTACTATCTGTAGGTTTGCTCAGGCTTTTCACACTCCCCTTCCTTGCGGGTGTTTTCCTGCAGTGGATTTATTCCTAAGAATCTTTTAGGTTTTTTACATCCACAATTCTTCTAATTGTCTTTCATACTAATCTCTTGTATTTATTTATAATTCTATAATTAATGACGACGAGTTAGATGGAAGAAGAAACTTTTAGTCTTAATCTCGCCCAAATAAAGACAATTGTAATTATTATTGATTGATGATATTATTGATAAGATGATAGCAAAAGATTTAACTAATTCTGGATGATTTCCCCTTATATTTCATGTTTTAGAAATACAATGCGAGAAAACGATAAAGTCAACAGAATATGAAGTAATTACCGTATATTTCCGTAAATAAGACGAACTTCGGAAGAGGTGATGTATGAATTTTCGTCGAATTTTAATCGTTTTAATATCTGTCCTACTAGACAACCCCAAGCTATCAACGGCCTATGAATTTAGTTAAGATCAGTGATCATCATTTGGATACTGTATAACATATTCCGAGTTATGTCCTATTCATAATTTTTCTAATGAACAAATTTTATTTTCTTGCACCTGGCAGCACTGCGATTGCTGCAGACATTTGAACTGATTATTTGTCCTACGAGACAACCCCGGATTTTGGGGGCATTTTTTATGATTTCACTATTTTTTTAGCTGCGGAAGTATACTGTAATTTGGATTTAATCTGAGCAGCTCTCAATTGCTAAGAAATGTATGCACGCGATGATTACGCTTAAATAGTGAAGAATGAGCTGGTGGACCTGAGAGAGATAATGACTTGCTTGTTTTTGTTTTGTTCTAATTTCAGAATAAGGGATTGACAGGTGGCGCCATCGATAAACCATCAATTTAAGATTTTCTCTTACAGTTATAAGTATGGCCTCTTTGCTCGATTTGATACCTTCTTTTCTCTAGAAAAAGGAAGGCGTAGAGTGATCGACCCTCCAATCACTCCAATGCCTCTGACATCGCCTTCCGCTGGCAAGACCCGCGGTCACCCGCCGTTTCCTCCAATGGGGCAGACCCCGGAAACGGGCTTGGAAGAACTCTTGGAATGCCCCGTTTGCCTGGAGAGACTCGTGGAGCCAAAGACTCTCCCGTGCGACCACACATTCTGCCTTCAATGCCTCAAAGTCCAGGTAGCCTTTCAATCACTATAATCAGATGTGAGTAAAGGTTGATCGATGGAGTTACATGCAGAAAAGCCTGTAACTGTTAGTGCTAAATTTCAGAGACGTCGAACCTTAAGGGGAAATGAATAAGACAATAACAGGGATTAATATATATTTTAGGCAATGAAAAGCAATAAGACATGCATGTAAAGCTCTTTCAAAAAGTGATCCAAGCCTTATCTTGAGGGGGAAAATCCATTCCCTATCTGAACGTTGTTTTCCCCAGCTAAAGACGGATTCAAGCTTCCTCCTTGGGAAATGTAAATTTTAATCCAAGAAAATGAAATTGGGAAAATAATTCTCAATGCATATACTAAGAAATATTTAATGAAAAACTTAGCACCAAAGCGCGAGTACTTGTAAATATTTTTATAATTTATAATTCCGTTCGATTTCAATTTCATTCTAAACCTATTTACATAAGGAAATGTTCTAACTAGAACCTCTTTTATTTGGATGTAGTTCACGGGAAGTTGGCTTTTCTATTATATTATTATTTTCTTGATAGTCCTTTGACTGAACTTCCCATCAGATATCATAGATATCTGATGCGTCGAAGAGTCAAATCCGGCAGAAAAAAAAGCTCAAAGGAAATATTTTGTCTTGTAAGGCAATAGAAGGTAACTTCCGATGTCTGCTCATGAATACATTTTCTGTGATCGTGCCATAGAGATTGAATTAATGGAATGCAAAATATTTAATCATAGAATACTTTTCATATTCTTGGTATTAATTAAGGATATAAATTGACGGATAGATAATATGGAATTTTTAATTATTGTTTATTAATCGTCATGATAACTGGTATATTATTATGGTTATTATTAGTTTTTTTTTACATCCGTAATCCCTTCTTATATTTTCTTCTAAGTTTTTATTGATACATGTAATATATTTATAATAATGTAACAACTTAACGACAGGTTAGATGGAGGAGGAGACTTTTTAGTCTCAATCTCGCCTAATAAAGACTCTAATAATAATAATAACTTATTAAAACATTTTCTTCTTTTTTTTCGTAAATCTCGAGATTTCAAACACAAAACGTTATTATACGACCGAATGAAAAATCCTTAATCAATGTCCCGTCTTTTGATACTTGTTTCGATTTTTGAGATTATTATTCGTAATTTAATTTTGTAAATAAAATGAAGCCTGCAAATGTTAAAAGAGAGCTTTACGTTAATTTCGTATGGGACTATTCTCGAATCAAACCAATGACTGTTTTGGCAGAATAATGTGGATAATGTGTAGTTGCTCAGTATCACTCTTTTGAATCCTAAAGTTTCATATTTCTGTGTCATCGAGAAGTGCAGGAAATTTATTTTCGAAAGTGCTCACATGCTCTTCTTATGAAGAGTTACTGACATCAGAAGAATAAATAAATATGTACGCATCGGTGATTATAATATAGAATTTGATGATTTCAGTCCCCCAAGTTCCTCTCGCGGTTATCACAAACATCTCTTGATCATCTTGATCCATAAAAGGGTTACATAAGTAATTTGGTCAATGTATAACAAAGAAGTTCTCAGTTCTTTTGTCGCCTCACGTGTCTGAGGTCTGAATGTGGTTATGAAATCACAATCCTTATCTGCAGTGGGTCTCAAACGTAAGCCACAATGAAGGTGCACTGTAAAGATTCTTCTTTCCCCTCCGTGTTTGAACAAGCTAGTTGATCCGTCTTCAATAATTTATAGTTCTTCACTTGGCAGAGGAAGTTATCTTCACTAAGGAGATAAAAACCCTTCTCTTTAATTTTACAGATAAGGGAGTTGAGGTGTGAAAGACGATGAAGGCAAAACGATATCTAAATGCAGCATCCCAAAATTTGAATGTGTGTATTCTCTTATAAGCTGTATTACTCGATTTTTATAAAATTACTGTTATTGTTTATAATATGATAAAACAAGCGCTTCTGATGTTTTTATAATGAATTAGAGTAAACCTTCCAAGCCTTTAATTTACCGTAACATCAAATTTATGGTTTTATGAGGTTTGGAGCATCAGTGGACAGAGTCAGTGAGCTTGTTCGTTGTAAATTGTAATAGTATTGAAAGAAAGTATTCTTTAATGAAAGTTGTATAGTACTAAAGTAAGTAGTAATAGTATTAGGTGCAAAAATGTATTATGCCACCATAATTCATTGCCTTTTGAAAACAAAAAGCCATGAATTTACGGCAACACAAACGCATTCAGATAGAAAAATTACGCTTAGAGATTGATGCTCTTGCATTGCCATATTCACATTTTCTCTTCACAAAGTCGCTCCTCCGTGTACATAAGCAAAAAAGGTAAACTCTATAAAGAAGTTATCTGTTTAAATTTAACTTATTATCTATTTACATGTTTCCGAATTATAATAAACTACATAAAACAAGCAGGACGATAAACGACAGTTTTTTCAATCCGTAATTTTTCGGGTCAGTTTTATATTGAATTTTCTGTAAGGAGGTCGCTCTTACCGTTATTTTAATTATTTTGTTTAATAGAGCGCAAAAGGTTGTAAGAGATAGCCAAATTTTGTTTCTTTCATATAGCGTTTCCCTGAGATACTATGCATCAAAGTTACCGAAATATCATAGTCATACTGAAGAAGGCTGTTACACGGGGTCAAACAAACTACTATATCTCAGCAAGTATACCATCGGCGAAAGTTAAACTTTACAAATGTTCATAAGAGATATGTTTAAATTTCCATACAAATTTCATTGAAATCCGTGATGGTCGACCACTTGGCATGGAATGACGCTGTGTTAAGCTGTTGGAAATATGGATAATCTTATGTTAAAACCACGGTAATGTAGTCCAAACGTTGGAGGACAATTAAATATTCGAAGTGCCCGTCAAAACTGCTGAACAGTTTTGATCGTAAGATAGGAATAGTTAGCAGAACGAAAAATATAGGTTGGAAGAAAGTGAAGCGATGGTCGGTGAAGGAAAGATGAATAATGATAGTCGCAATTAGGAAAACAATTAGCCCTGAATGATAGGTAAAAAAGCTGAGATAAATTGAGAAATTCTTAAAATACTTGCAAGGGTCCTCTCCTCAGCAATAAATGAAACAAAGACCGACGTATAAACAAACAAAAAACGAAGAAAAGTAAAGGAGCACTGCAATGAGCGATAAACAAAGACACGGAATAGGCGAGATGAACAAGAGTTTAGTAGGAGAAATTAAGTTAAATTTACAGGGGAAGAGCCATAGATAACGTTTTAATTTCTCCCAAAATGTATACAAGTGTCACGAATAGAGCATAGATTTCCAAGTCCCCTAGACCCGAATAGGATTTGGAACGGTATTTGGGATAATTGCCTCGACCTTGAGTTAGCATCGTGGCCCATATAAACTCAACGATGAAAGACTTAAAGTTGCATCAGGAATTAATTGGGTTTATCCTGCTGTCAAATATTTCATGAGGTGATGGTCAAAAATGATCAGCGAAGCGAAAATTGCGCCCATAAAAAAGACGGTGGAAATTCAAGGGAGAGTGACACAGAGGCCCCCTTACGAGGCAATCACGGCCACGAGGAATATAATGAGGGCAGATTGTTTCTATTAGCTGCTCCTCACAACTCTCAAACACTAGCAGTAAGAGTGAAAATTCGACGCCATACTCGATGCGTCTGCGAAAATAAAACGTTGCACGGAAAAGTATTCAGTTCTACGTCTACATTAATACCCTACGCCGCCGCTTTTGGCAGGGGGTATAAACACTCGTTGATCTAAACTACTTCTTTACAGCTGAGGGAACATTGTCAGACAAGCCTGATATTTTGCTGTGGCGAAGGTGGTGTAGTTCATACCTTTATAAGCATTGTTATTATCTGCTTGCTTTTGCAATGTTGGAATACTCCCTTGTGTACTAAACCGACGCTGAAGTCTGTGGCTGGAAATGCCTATAGACTCAAAAATATAGTTAAACGTACACATGTATATCTTAGCGTATCACTCAGGTATCTTTGATAATTAGTGATGGTGACAAAGTTTGTTTTGACGCTTGTTTTAGGAAGTCCTTCCTGCCGCCACAAAAAATATGGTTAAACAACTGATCAAAATTAAAAGTACGCGAGTACTTGAATTCAAAATAATGCAATAATGAATACATCAAGGCAAATTTGTTTATTTTATATTGTTATATTTTTTAGACAAATCATAGCCTAGGAAAGGGGCGTGGAATCGTATTTCCTCAGAAACGTAATATTTGTATATTAGAAGAGAATACAATTTTTAAATGATATAGAAAAGAATATTTTGGATTTGAATTTCATGTAAAAATATGAATCTTAGAAGTAAATTGGGCTTATTTTGGGATTGGGATTCAAAAGTCCGATATCTTGTAAAGAGGTGAAGGTCTTGTGGGTGAGGGCCGCTTGACTTGTTCACAAATTTAATTCTTTATTTCGATTGCCTTATCTCTGAGCTCATGGAACGAGCATTTGCTTCCAATATGTTAGATGGTGTGATGTAACCGATACTTATGCATTCAGATTTGTAAGGTAACGCCAAATCCAGCGATAGATCCTTTAATTGGAAATTAGAGTGTATAGCTTTAAATTAAATTCTTACCATGTTGAACTCTTTGACTCGTGCAAAAAATAACTGCAAAGAATTTTCGAGGAAAATTAAGTTGATCCAGAATAATCATAAAAAAAGAGGCCAGATGAGTGGCAAAAGGATTTTGATTCATCATATGCAAATAGATATGATTGATTATGATTAATGATATCGTCCATTGGTGACTACATAACATAATGGAATGTTTTTCCCAATTTATATAAATGCAAGTTTATTTCTTTCACCTATAGACAAATTTAAATAAGTTGAACTAAAGTAAGGGAAGTATCTCATTAGAACGTACCAACTCATATACTGATCTAGGCGTTTTGTTCGATTCCAAACTAAGTTTTATGTCTCACGTCCGTTCTATTTGTTCCGAGGCTTGCCGCCTTCTTGGCTTTTTTAGCGTAATTGCTTAGATAACTTTTCGGTTGACCCTGGAATTATATCTTTCTGTTCTCGCGTTCAACCAGTCATTAGTGTAATTTGGAATCCTCATCAATACTCAAGCAATTGAAAAGATACAAATGCGCCTCATTAAAAATCTTCATTTTAGACAACAACTGGCTCTATTTCATAAAATGAATTATAATTCGATTTGTCAGAAATAAAACCTATCCCTTCTCAAGAATAGAAGTATAGAGTCAGATATTCTGTTTTTTACGCATTAATTAGTGTCTTAGACTCTAGTGAACTTGTTTTAGTTGAAAATTTTAATTCCCGCGGGACGCTCTGGGCATACAAAATTATTCCGTGACTCTTTTGGGAGAGTGGATGTTTGTCAACTTGAGCTCATATCTCGAATTTTGAGATCAGCTGTCCCAATTCCAGCAATCAATATCGATCTAACATGTGATCTCTTGCATCTTTAAAACGAAAAATTTATTCTAATTTGTAATTGTAATGTCCCTGGTAATATATGTCGCCTTAGTGATTTCCCCTGTATGTTTTCGTATTTGTATATATATTTATTTTCATTTATTATATCTCATATAATTATTTTTTATCTGTTTGCGATCAATAAAATATAATTATTATTTTTTAAAATTATTATCTTAGAATTTGTACACTTCATGTCAACTTTTAATTGATATCAAGGCTTGGAATAATCACGCAATAAATGCTAGGAGCTTCCGGAAAACATCGATCCACACAGAAAAAGAAAATTACAAATGACATTTAAAGATCAATTTCTCATGATTTATTTGATAAATTTAATGAAATGGCAATGAAATCAATGATTTAAACTCCAGACCCGTTTAATTGACCGATTTAAAGTACCTTTAATATGAATAAGTTTATTCTTTGGCCACAAGTTCGTCTGCACAGTAGGAATATTTTAGCCTAAATAAAATGTGCCTAAATTCGTCGATTGCACTAATGCCTCATTATTTTGCTATACCTAAACGAGACCCAGTATGGCTGACCTAATGTAATATTTGGTTATGAGATATTCAAATGGAAATTTTGATGCGAAATTTTCCCTAAATTGAACAGGTTTCGTGACTTTTGTTTTCAGCTGGAATCAGCGATAGGGTCTGCAGATGGTCTGACGGGTATAATCCGATGCCCTGTGTGCAGAAAAGAGGCAGCTATCCCTCAAGGTGGACTGACAGCCTTGCCGGCGAACGTGTATTTACAATCACTGCTTCGACTGGTATCCACCAGGAGGGCCTCGCGCCGATCTCAGCCTACCACTCCAGAGACCCCATCTCAGATCGTGCTGCCATCTTCCAATGGATGCTCTAAGTGTGGTGCGGTGGGGCAGTTACATCTTTATATTTGTGGACATTGTCATCAGGTAGCGCAGCAAATAGGATGGCCTCCTCATGATATCTCAACCATTGAAGTCAAGCCTTGAAAATTCCCTAGATATCAAATCTTAAATAGCAATATGCTTGGAATTAGACATTATGTATTAATGAAACTCTGCGTTGAATTTGAATTTGTAATTATTGCGTAAACATCGTTCACTTCAGTGTTATTTTTTTATTCAATGGAATTCAGTGTGAAACTTAAAACTGATTGCTATGACATTTCCTCTGGTGAAGATTTGGGAGAACCGAGTCATAAGGACCATCGTTCAATTGTATTATGACCAACAATGGGAATACAATTTACAATTATAATGGGAAATATATTATTCGATTATATAATCCAAAATAACTATAGGAGAACGTCTCTGGATATTTTTATCTTTCGCTGAGGAAAAAAGTCAGGCTCGTGACTTAATCGTGACATCTTTTCTTAATTGTTTGGAGAAGAAAAGATAAAAAATAAGGAGGGAAATTACTCCTCTTAGCAAAATTGGTGTGTGTTATTCAGTATTAAAACTCGTAAAATCCCACCATTAATTTATTATCGAGTGAGAAGTAAATGCTGATTTGAGTATAAATAAAAAGTAGATGCAGTTATAATGTATTCAGTAGTCATCATGGCATCTATTATCTATTAAAATATATTCATTAATCCCGCTAAAACGTAACAGTATATCTCAAATATAAATGCTTTGGAGGATATTCTTAGAAGATGTCCTTGGTTATGGCTAAGAAAGAATGAATAATTTATCACATTTTTCCGTCCCTCCTAAGGTAGTCGAGAGACCGTTAAAGTGCATCTCCTTTGCAGATCCTCTGCAACCAATGTCTCCCTCCTCACTTTGCTGAGCTGCGAGAGAACATGACGCACATGAGGGAACAGCTGAAGACTGTATCTCAGAGGCTGCAGGATGCGGAAAGGGGATATAAGGTGACGTTTTACGCAGTCCTTGATTAAAACTCAAAGTGATTGGATTTAGTAATTCATTTTATTCCAGTATTAACACTTAATATCTTTCTATATCTTTCTTAATATTTTCACTCATTTACAAGAATCTGTCGTTTTTCATCATATCGATTTCGCTAGGTTTCCACATTTTTTTCTCTGTGACAGTATCTTGAATTGATCGCAATTCCTTGCAAAAATATCACAGTTGGTTTAATTTTCCAAATTTGATATTTATACTTTTAAAATTTAGTTCACTTTTTATGCTATTTTTGTCATTGCCCTCCAATGTCATTCTAAGCATCATTTTACCGACAATTTACTTAACTAATATGTCGATAAAAGAGTAGACGATTTACAGGCGGGATTTGAAATTCCTCAGGTTTAACGAACAAACAGATATTATTTATAAGTATTTTTTTCATCTGGCAGCTAGCTATAATTTATTGTATGTACACTCCTGGCCAAAATTAACGCAGCACCGGCCGTAAGGATCGCTAGGGAGGTGCTGCGTTAATTTTGGCCAGGACTGTACAATAGAAAATGATTCTTGCGAGTCAGAAATAACCTCGGTGGCGATAGCTACTGTCATTTTTTATCCTCTTGAAATCAAAATGTAACTTTTCAAAATCCCGTGCATTGCAGGACAAATTCAGCCAGATTCGGACGCAGCTGAAAGACGAGACGGATAAGCGACTGACTCAAGTCCGCGAGGAATCGGCGCGATTGATGGAAAGAATCAACGCCCTGGAGTCGAAAAGGGTAGAGGAAGGACGGGCCCTCACTGGACGACTGGCATCCACTGCGACTGCCAAACACATCGAGTCATTCGATGCTTCTGCCACTGAGGGGAAGGTAACGTGGTACCCCAATTATGCCCTATTCACCAAAAGAGTCACAGATACCATAAGATACCTTCCGTGGATGTTCAAAAGAGCATTCCTTGCCTCGTTTTAATACCCTTTTATATTTTACTGACCGACTTAAGATTTGTTCCGTTTCTTGAGGATGTTTATCGATCTGTTATTTGTCCTGACTACTAATCGTAGTAATTTTGGGCTGTTTTATAAAATCTTTTGATTAAGGAACTAAATTTAATTTTTATGTAGTTTCAGTATTTTGTCTTCGATTGTTTTGCTCAAACGCACTCAGTTAAGTAAAAATCTATATTGATTTTCGACTCAAGGCTCCATATTTTAAGGGAAAATTGAAGAACTAGCATGGAATGCAGTGTCAAAACATTTACAGGAAGAATATCACATTGTAAGATTTCTTTTGGTCATTTAAGCGATTGATATTTGAAATATTCTGAGAAAGAAAGATCTTTTATTTTCGTAGGTACCACCGGGTAAATACTTGATTACTGAATATGAGATATCATAGTTTTTATTTTAAAGATAATTTCACTTCTACAGTAATCTTACCAGAATTGAAGTAAAACTTAAACTACTTCCATTCAACCTTTAAAAATTGTAGTAGTAGTATTGCTAAAAGTGTTTCGACAGCTTAGGTCATTTCGCACATTGGCACCCACCGGGACCTTTAAGAATTATCTTTATTATTTTCCGCCTTTTATTCTCGCGGAATCAATGACCAATTTCACAATTTATGCAATTGAAAACAATAACTACCTTTTGTTCAGCAATAAAACATAATCTAGCATACATCTACAGGAGATGTTGTGCAGAAAAGTTTGTTAACCTTCCGTTATTGGAAGAATACTGGTAGAGGGTCTGGCAGGGAGGTATATGATGTATTTGGGATGGCTATGAAAGAAGGGGACCAGCTCAGGTAATTACTCCCTGACCGGTGCCATCTCACTAAACATTGAAACGTGGACGATACTGAACATCGCGTCTTTGTTTCATATTTCATCGAAACGAGTAGTTTGGTGATACCTACGCAGCGCAGATTGCATACCCATTTCAAAATTGCCCGACATGGTGCCGCTCCATATCTTTTTAGGAGGTTTCCATCCCTTTATATGGCACTACCTGGAATATAAGGTTAACAAACCACGCACTCTTGAGGCCTTTTCAGATGCCATCGCCCCATAAAATCGAGCTATTTCAAACTTCAATAAACGTTGGACAACTTTACCGCTCGTTTGCAACACTGCTTGGACAGTGGAAAACGTGGATTTCGAGGGCCGATATCCGAATGATGTTACTTTCAAAATATAAAGTTTCTTGTGTTGTCACATTCTCCTACATGGCATTATACGTGTATTCCTTTTAAACACAAATAATTACTATTCATAAAAGCGTAACTGCAGAGTTTTCTGAAATCCATCACACCTTCCTACCGGACCGTATATTTTGTAAATGATGTAAATGGAGATTGACTTAGCACAGGAAAGCGTGCGACTTACCCAAAGGTTGTACGAGAAGAGAAAAAAGTGACTTGGCTGGTACACGAACCCAGGTCTCCCATTTTCCGGGCAGATGTTCAAACCACTAAACTACCTAGCCACGTCCTTTACCATTCTGTAACTGGGGGCTTTTATGATCAAGGTGATGGTGCTTCACGTAGTGGCACCAACCACCACCAGAGGTCCTCACTGAGGCAACCGAACCACAAAGCGAAATTATGAGAAATTCATAATTTTGCTTTGTGGTTCGGTTGCCTCAGTGAGGACCTCTGGTGGTGGTTCACCTTGATGATGGGCTTTATGATCACCTTGATCATAAAAGCCCCCAGTTACAGAATGGAAAAGGACGTGGCTCGGTAGTTTAGTGGTTAGAATAACTGCCCGGAAAATGGGAGACCTGGGTTCGTGTCCCAGCCAAGTCACTATTTTTCTCTTCTTGTACATATATTTTGTCATTTGGAAGTAATTCTGCCATTTGAACTGCGATGATTCACCACCGTGTCCCATTTTCCCGTAGTATCGGTCTCCTTTACAATCCAATGATTCCTTTCGTCTTCGGAATGTGCAGGTCGAGGTGTTCCTGAAAGTGAGCGTGGAGGCGAGCGACCTCTTGAGCGAGGCATCGCGACTGAATGAAGTGCTGAGGTCCTTCCCGGCCTTCGACCGCTCCTCCTTCCGGATCCTCGACCCACAAGACGAAGAGGACGAGGAAGAAGCGGAAGAAAAGGAAGAGGAAGAAGAGGTGGAGGAAGTGGAGGAGAACGGGGGAGAGAAGAGAGAAAAGGACAAATTCAGAGAATTGAGGAGAATGGATTCCAGGAGCCAGAAGAGGAGCCGAGTACTGCCCACAAACCATGAGGAGCTCTCCTTATACTACAGGTACTTATTCACTGACGCTGGCTATGCTTTGTGCAAATACATGATGAAGAAAAAGAGAACCGTTGTATTTATTCAACAGTGTGTTTATTAATAAGAAATAATAACAAATTAACTTAAGAATGGCGATCAAACGCTGAAACTAGTCGTGAATTTGTTATCATTTGTTTTTCATAAACACTGTGAAAAAAGTACAACTCTTCTTCACCATACAGGTACTATACCTACTACTACTCTAACCATTCTCATTATATTCGCGTTGGACTTTTATACTTTACATATTACTAAACTAATACTCAAATAATAGTAAAATAGTAAAAATGTGCGTTCATAAGTAAGGAAGAAGTTGATGAATCTATGAATTAAACGCATGCTGTTCAAATATATAATTCGCAGTCAGTTCCAATGAGAGAATGTCAAATAAGTCAATTTCAGTTAATTTCAAATAAAGTGAAAACTTATATAAAATGATGGATCATGGCTTAGTAGGTCATTATAATTTCATATTTCATATTCATTGTAATATAATACCCCCGAATAATCTTCTTTGCTCGCAAAATGCAATTACTACGTATTATATAAAAAGCTCAAAAAGTAGCAACAAAAAAGATACAACAGTCTCACTAGCTGTAACAATCCAAAGAGAATGTTTGATGCGATTTTTAAGACTCATTGCCGTTTTTTCTCATTCTTCCTTATACATTTTTTGTCTTGTTATAGGAAGGTAATTCTTTCTCATAGTTCATTTTATTCGCTCTCTTAGGGTCTATCTTTACCTCACCATATATTTCATTGGCATGAGTCCACTTGCTAAAAATGCCTGTCTAGCTACCCTTATTCCCCATTCATTTACAACTGTCTGCTGTGAATAAATAAATACATTTCCTTCAAAGCATTTGTCAGCCATTTTAGACTTGTAAAAATTTTCCCATAGTTACGAATTTTTAAATGGAAATGATGAACTAAACTTAACTGCAACTTTTCACTGGATTTTTCAGAAATCAATTATCTGTGATATTTTCTTTCATCACCAGTTTCTATTGCCTATGAAAGAAAATATGGAATTTGAGAACGATTGCGAAGATATTTTAAAGTTTTAGAGCATCTTTTAGGAAATTAGGATATTATAGAATAGAGCTATAGTAGTTTATCGGTCGGCAATTTTCAACGGTTCTACGGCACAGGTCTACTCGGTCTATAAAAATGGATATCTACCAAAAGTAAAACCCTGGATAACATTTGGTCCTAAAGTCGTAAATCTGATAGGATAAAGACATAAATCTGATATTAATCTTAGGCCTTGATACGCCTAAGATAAATAGGAGACTCATTAATGTTGTAGATAAATATGGTTTGCTCAAATTATATCGGAATTCTACAAGTGTCATTTATATTCCTCAAGCCTCTCGCAGTATTCCTCACCTTTTACGCATGAATCCAATGCATCGTAAAAGAACTGGTCTCTGAGAGTTGAATTTTTTCGAAAGGACTGCAGAGTAAAATTGCCAATTCCTCTATCCCACGACAGGTCCCGCTCAGTGACGTCACCGAGGTGGAAGTTCGGCGGTTCTCGCGAAGGTAAGCGATCGGGCGAGCTGTACCGTCCAGCCGGAATGGGAGTAGCGCCTTGGGGTGGAGGCATCGAGTTGTACATGGCGCTGTCCGATGGAGGAAAGGTGGCGATATTCACCAAGAGGTCATCCGGCAGCGGGTGGAGGCACTCCAAGATACTCTCCTCCCCCGCAAAGGACAGAATGATGTGCCCCTTTGGAATTGCATTCTCCGAGGAGAGGAAGGAAGTGTTTATCACAGGTTAGTTATGAATCACACAATTCATCACCAGGACCGTTGTCAGCGCAACTGTCTGTTCATTGTGCTTTTGTGTTTTTTCAAGGATCCCTTTTATTTCTTGTCAACTTTTGTGCTGCATGTTCTCCGTAATGGTTATTGCTTGTTTCTGCGTTTGATTGCGAGACGTAATCTACCTCTAAAAAAGAGCTTTCTGTTTCTTCATCCATTTTAATTGTAGTAGTAGTATTGTTAATAGTGCTTCAATAGCTTAGGTCATTTCGCACATTGGCTCCCACCGGGATTCGAACCCGGGACCGTTTTCACTAAAGGCAAACACGCTGTCCACATGACTATCCGGGAGCCTCCATTTTAATTAACAATATGAGTACTCCGCAGGAATATGCGTCTGTAAGCATAGCTGGGTTCGGAAAATCATGCGTAATACCCAATTAGCTGAGGATGAGTATTGATTCAAAGTGTTCCACTTTTGATTTGTATCTAATGGACGCCTTATAAGTTTATTTTCTGTTCTCCTTATTGCTTTCAAACCTCATCCCAAAATTTTCGCTCAAATTCAGCTTGGATATTTTGTATTATACTCTGATTTCGCAATAATAAATAAGAGACTAAAACATTTTTGCAGCCTCTGTAATGCAATTGAAATAGATCTATCAATTGTAAGCTTCTAATAATCAAGTAAACGCAAATCGTGAGAAAGATGAATGCGGTAACATTTTGAGTTTTCCGTGCTTTATCGGCAACTTACATTTTGAGTTTTCCAACATAACAAAATCCAATACATATACAACTCTTAAGACATCGTCAATACCTAAGTTACCTAAACGTACGGTGATGATAACTAGAAACCAATGTTGAAATTCGCTTGGAGGTTGCTTCATCAAGGGGAAGAATAAACAATCAAGCTGTCCTCAATTTTCGTAAAAAGTAAATATTAATAAATATTTATCTTATAAATAAAGTAGAAGGTTTGAATATGGGTTTGCGAGTCGGCTAAAGATTTGAAAACCTCTAGTCTTAAGGTTTTTAAACTTTGATGATGGTTAAATGTCTTCCCTGGGCTTATATGCTATTTATTTATTTATCTAACACGATCTAGCTGTACTCCTGACTGTACTCCTGACTGAAAAATGTATGTATAGTTTATTGTATCGGCTGCAAGCTTCATCTGTTTCGGAAAATTTAATTACAAAAATGGTAAAAAAGTACAGCCAGAGAACTTAGATTTCATACCAAAAATGGTCTTAGGAAATCGAGACAAGAACCATAAGAAGGGATATTAAATCATAAATCTTATTTTTATCATGGAATATTTTTCCTATTTGAAATTGCGGGAAATTTGATGAAATGAATGAATATTTCATAAGATATTTGATGTTAAACAACCAACGCGATTGTTGAAGCCGAGCGGATACGATTTTCCGTAAGAATATGTGCATTGAAAATTTGGAAATAATGGAAAAAATGAATGATAGACTATATGAAGAAAAGTAGATACTCTGAGATTTTATCATCATCAGTTTCGATTAATAAATCGCTGAGTCCAACTTACGGCCATCGCCAAATAATGGCCAAAGAATGTAAAAAAGAAACGTGTTAGCTTATGACAGGTTCCGTAAAAAAGAAGAAAGAAGAAGAATTCTATAAGCATTGTTATTTTTATCGTCTATCTTAGATTTTCAGTACATATTGAAATAAATAAGAAGTTTGATAAGATTAAAACTTTTTGTTTGCGATAACCTATCCCATAGACATAAGACCACTATATTTAATCTCTATTTTATGATTCACGTTGAGAATCAACGGCAATTTCAGCTAGCAATTTATAGGAATGAACAGAAATGCAGTTATGGGTCCGTGGAGCGAATACTCTCTAATTGGCCGAGTACAGTTACATAGAAAGTCTTTTATAAAATGTTTGATGATGCTACTAAATACTTCTGCGTCATCTTATAGAGATCCTAAATAAATAGTATGGGCATTAGTAAGAAACTCGGCTTCGTTAAAAGAATAGTCGGTAGGAGCGAAGAAAAAGTTCGCGAGCGATGTTACTTAGCGTTAGTTAGACCTCACCTTGAGTATGCATGTAGCGTATGGGACCCCGCCGAGAAATGTCATATTCGGGATTTATAAAAAGTACAACGAGAGGCGATACGATTTGTAAAGAATTGCTACGATAAAACAGCGAGTGTCACTCAGATGTTACAGGACGCGGGATGGGAATCATAAGAAGATAGAAGAAAAATTCAAAGGATAAATTTATTAAATAAGTTCAGAAAAATCACGTTATCAGATGATGTAACCGATATAATGCGACCCCCCTGTTAAATGGGCCGTTCTGATACTGCCAGAAAGATTAAGGAAATAGATACTAGAACGAATCGTTTCAAAAATTCATTTTTTCCGCTAAGTATACGCGAAAGCAACCGTTTAGGAAAATAGAATCAAGGTGCTTGCACCCCTGCCACACCCTGAAAGGCTTGCAGGGTTCTTACATAGGCATAGTGATTCTAACAGGATTAATGCATGCACTATCATCATGCATATGTATATATTTAATTTTTACACAAAAGGTTTCGCGGATTCTCCATTTTAGCTCACCTTTTAAAATTTTATCCTTCTGATCATATTTTCGTGTACATTCCATGCTCGGTCTCCTTTGCAGCTTTGTTTTTAAATCCAAGCCACGCCACGCCGCCACCGATAAAATTTCCGGCGGCGGCTTGCCCGGTATTGTCAGCGGCTGGCGTAATTGGCGCGGCGACCATCTCTAGTACATATCATTCTCGATTCTTTGCTGCGGCTTTTTAAAGATGTTTCGATGGAGTTAATTGTGTAAATTTGTAGAAATTTTTTTTATGTAACAGTTCTATAAATATAAGACAGTATAGAAATGGATCACCTTGGATGAATACTTTCTTTCTCTCTATGATACGTCTAGGATAGAAAGCTTTGGGAGAAGCCTGCTGATTTCGTACGCTACTAGCGGACTATGCATTGCTCAAGAAAGACTAATATAGCTTGAATATTCCGAATAGGAAAAAAACTACTTTGTCCTAAAATTCGTAAGGTTTATTCTTATATTTATGCAAAAAACCAAAAATCGATTTTTTGATCACTGTAACCCCTTAAATAAAGTGTCTGAATATTTTTTGAGTAAGCAAAAGATTTTTGAAAACATATAGAAGTGAATTCGACGGAAAAGCCGATTTGATATCATATTCATATTTTCCGGAAGAACAGTTTCCAGTAAGTGCTTATAAATATTAGATATTCTATTTGCTGTCTTGACCTTCAGTGGGAAAAAGCAAGTGGATATTGGATAGAAATAAATTAAGAATAATTGGTTTTGATTGTGAACTGGGTCTTTGGTAATTCAAAAATGTTTCATTAGCAATAATAGAAGTATTTATGAAATCTGTATGACTCATCACAAAATATTTGAATAGTATATTATTAGCAGGATACATCGTCTTTTAAGAAGTTCCTGTTTGGTTAAAAATCCAAAGATTGATTATCGCGGTATCTCTAAGCGGTCCATTCCCCAGCATATCGCTCCTTAACTTCATTATTCATAGACTAAACACTATCCATAGCCTGTCTTAGAAAGTCACAACTATATAATTCCCTATAATATGTGCTATTCACCCATTGAATTTCCTCGGTATTGCATGGAATTTTAGGGATTATAAAAAGTTTGGTTGAATAACGCAATATTTTGTGAAATTTGGCCAAATTTAATTGCTTTTATAACTATAATTCTTCTTAAAACAAGCACGTGCATCACATGTGAGGTCGAATGCAAACGTTAACGAAGAGTTAACGTGCTAATCTGCAAATGTTTGTATGTGGGCTAAATTTCAGCCCACTGTATGTATCTTCTACATTTTTCTCTCTATTCGCTGTTGCTTTGTTCGCCTTTTCGCTGTTTTACATTTGTTTCATTGCTTTGTTAATTCACCAGGTCCTTGGTTTAATTGCTTTTAATTAAAATAATTGGTACCATTTCATCATAACCCTGAATTTGAATGTTGGAAATATGTACAGGGTTTCGCAGCTTGCTTCTCTTCTATGTTTCTCTTATGCAATTTTGTGTTTGCTCCTCTATTGTTCCTCACTCTACTTCCTTTTGATTTGTTCTCGCCTATGTTTCTATCGTTACGTATCCTTTCAACTCTGGTCGGAAATGAACAAAGAGCTGAAACATTAATTTTACTGAGATTTGATAAGCCTATGAGGTCACTAAACATAATTAATGGTATGATAAAAATGGTGTATGATCTCACATGACTGAATAAATGATACATCATTCAATAAGTAAGGAAATGGTTTCTTCCAAGATGATTTAAATCAGTTGATCTATTTTTCATATTCGTCAATGACCGTGGTTTTAACATAGGAATGTGATTTGGGTGCAGTCCTTTTGGAATTCATTAATTAATGTCAGATCATAAACTGTTTTCCGATGTTTTTGTTACTTTTTTATGGTCATACTCTCGGCATATGATATTTTAAATCTCAAATACTAGCAGATACAAATCAGTATACTGTCTCATTCATTAAATTCTGAAAAAATGATTTCCATTAATTGTCTGCATTTGATATAAGAATTAAAATAATCGTACCACTCGTTGATTGATATGATTCGGTATGCATATTACGCAATTTAAATAATTGTAATCATCTTCCGATTGAAATTCATATCGTATACTTTGCTAATCTGAGTTTTGGAGGCAGATTTTTCTCTTCTCCAATTCGTCATACATTTCACACACATGTAATTCAACCCATTTCATTCAGACAAGTGGTCCCACTGCATCCACGTATACGATTCGGAGGGCAACTGGTTACGTCGTCTTTCGAAGCAAGGTCGTTCTCCAGGGCACCTCTCATCACCGGAAGGAATCGCAGCTTCCGATTCTTACATCTTCGTCGCTGACACGGGCAACGACCGGGTCCAGGTCCTGGAGGCCACCTCTGGTGGCTTCGTCACTTTCGTTGGCTCAGACATATCTTCCTTCCGGATGGAGTCTGACATGATTGGGCCGTCTGCAGGATCGGGGTACCTGATGCAGCCCACTGGGGTCGCACTCAACGCAGCAGAGTCCAAGCTAGTCATCTGTGATTCCGGGCACAATCGAATTAAGATATTCGACATAAGTGACCTGTACCAAAAGAACGGTAGCATCTCTAACAGGCCGTTGAGCGTCTTCGGATCTTTGGGTAGTCAGAAAGGGCAGTTCAGATCCGCCAGAGGAGTGGCTGTGGATAAGTTGGGATTTATCACAGTGGCGGATTCAGGAAACTCTAGGGTGCAAATATTCAGACCTGACGGAAGGTTGGTCAGGGCCTTCGGTAGCAAGGGAAAGGAACCCGGCAACTTTGGCTATCCAACGTCAGTTCATATAGGACCTTTTTTTGAATTGTTCGTGAGTGACAGCTCCAATCATTGCATGTATGTATTTTAATAGGACAAATCAATACATATCTCACCGCAATGTTCCATCAATAGGTTAATTAATTGAAAGGAAACCTAAATATAAGTCACGATGATTGCACGGCCTGAGATTTCTTTTGTCAAATGAAAATGTAAATGGCACTGGAAACACACAGGAGCAGTTACAGGACTGAAATCTTTTTTCCTAGTTAGTTAATTGTCGACAATTCCTTTCAATGGGCAGAATCCTGATTTTGTTCGCCCATGCGATTAGTCATCGTTAAAATATCAGTCGTTTCTGACGGTCAAAATCACTGTTCTTATGCGTTAAGTTCCTTCGTCCTACGACGTTTTTATAAAATCATAGGAGAAGTTAAGAAGTTTTGCATTGTAATGCAAAATCAATAAGAGAAAACCTACGATTTAAAAGAGGATGTCTATTTAAAAGGCAATCAAATTTGATGAGCTAGTTCATAATATGAGTTTTGATTGACCGTTTCTTACTCAAACAATGAATGCTAGTCTTTTCTGTTAACGTATCATAAAATACGAATTATTCACGAATTTTTAATCGTTTAATTTAATTTAATTTTAAATTACGAATCAACGAATTCACCTTTCAAGATAGAAAATTACATATTAAAAAAACCAACCCTTATTGCCTGTTTTTTCTACAGAAACTATGCATTGTTAATTCCATATCTAATTCCAAAGATATTCTTCAGCTGTCTTCATTTGTTTGATTTTTTTTCTAATAATAAAGGAGGCGGTTATTTCTGACGGAGAATGAGGCTGTCGAAATGCTTTTGTACTTGAAAACTTGTAAAACAAACGAGAAAGAACACCCTTTCTACTTTGAAATATTAAACATTAGAACATAAAGGTATTTCATCTGCTAGTCCAAATGATTGTAGTTGCATCCATGTCCCTGCACGTGTGCACCAATTGTATCTCTACCTCCATTTCCAGGCTCTCAGTAAAGCTTGGCACAGAAAAAGATAATGGAATATCATAAAAACTATAATCATGCAACATCAATGGTAATGTGAGAATGACTTTCGTATTTCAGAGTTTACCAAGTAGAGATAAAAAATATAATCTCTCTTTCAGGTATTTACGATTTTCTTCGACATACCGGCTTGCAGCTGTCTATCTCTTCGGAAAGTGCTTCAAAAATGGCATTGCATTGAAATAATAATAATAGTAATCATAAAGCTTCTTCGATTAGGGAGATATAGAGACTAAAAAGTCTCCTTTTACATCTATTTCTAAGAATTTCTGTCCGGACCTTTTGCTTATCGCAATTGTAAATACCGGATTCATAAAGGATTACCAACTCTTCAAAACGACGATAATATTCTCATGGAACCCCTGCAATAAATTCCTAAGGAAATACGGACTTGTAAAACGTCTGAAAGGGCCCGGAATCGAACCCGGGATCTTCCTATATCCGGGAGGAAGATCCAGGGTTCGATTCCCGGCCCTGTCAGACTTTTTTCAAGTCCGTTTTTCCTTAGGAATTTTCCTGGGTGCACACCCTTATGAGCAAAGTCACCTCAACCCTTTCCTCAGCAATAAACACTGATGTGGGTATTAAGTTCAGTTGCTAAAACTTAGTATCTTAGTTGATAAAGCAAATGTGTCAGTTCATCACTTTAGGAATCATTTCGAAATATTTTCCAAGTTTCTTTTGAGATTGAAACCATATAATAATAGAAATTTCATTCATAAAGTACAATTTTAATTCATATTTAGTATAGAGAGTTAAATTATTAGTTGATCTAAATTGCTGAAATTCAATTTTCATGATTAACTAATGCTTTTTTAATCAGGAAACGTCGGTTATCATTTCCCATACATTTCTTATGGCTCTATCTTACCTTCGTAAATAGCTTTAATCGTTAGGGAAACTGGTTTTTTATTACCGCAAAATAATTCAAATTGTTTCTTTAATATCTATAGATTATCGTAGTTTAGAATCCAAGGATATTCTTTGGCCCGGGTTAGAATCTTTAATTAATATTCCATCTTTTGGTACTATTCTCGATTTTATAGGAATTCTAATTTAATTCTGAGAATTCTTTTAATTTAATCCTCTCAAAAAATACGAAGCCCGCAAATGGTAAAGAAGAACTTTGCGTGCACTCTGAAGATTCAAAATAACATCTGAGGTAAGGCGGTAAACGTTCCTATATTTTATTTGGGAATTAGTTGACATTTAACACTAATAAGCTTGCAGTAAGCAAGTAACCTAATTCTATTTGGAAAAATTCTCTCCAGAACTAAATAGGAAACGGATGTTTGTTGATTCTTCCTTAATATCCGCTTTCCTAAGGCAGGTCGTTTTCTTATTCCATCTGCTGAATCTGACAATTGGTCTTCACTAGCACACGCCACTACTCTCCAACCTATTCTCCGATTGATAATTCTAGTGAGTTTCTTATTCAGGGCGTGAAAAGTTGCTTTTCTAAAACTGTTATCATTTGTCTCTATATATTAAAAAATATTAAAAATCAAAGGCAATTATTCTTGAAAAAAATACGCAGTACTAAATGGCTTTGGATCAAAAAATGAATATTTTTCTTGATGAGGAAATAGTTAACTATACTAAAAGCAATAAATATCTTGGGGTCATCATTGACTGAAATTTAAAATTCGATAAACATGTGGATTATACGTGTAAAAAAATGCCAAAAAAGTTGGCTTTATATCAAGAATCAGTAAATTCCTGTCCCATGATAGTGTAAAGAAAATTTACAATATAATAGTTGTACCACATTTTAGATACTGCCCAACTATACTTTACATCAGTGGTTCCTTAACTTATTTGGGCTACCGCCCCCTTTCCAGAAAAAAATATTACTCGGCGCCCCCTTGGAATTTAATTTAAAAAAATTTTAATAGCAATTAAACAGAAAGATATATGTACTAATTTTTCTACCTTTTTCGTAAAATATAGTAAAGAAAGGTGTAAATCGGAAACATTGAAGTTTGAAATTATGAAACTTTTTATTGAACTCTGAATAGAAAGGTAACACAAAAAAAGATAAAACATGAACAAATAAACGATGAACACAAAAACAACAACCTTAATGAGAGGGATGAATCTGGTATGCTGCTACCAATTTAGAAGTCCTCGGCTCTATTTTCCTCAGCAGTAATCTTAAATCACCGCGATTGAGTATTTGCAATCGGTTTCTTTTTTTGTTAATTAAGAACTTTTGAATTCAAGCCCATATTTCAGGATAAGCCGTAGGGATCTCCTTGTGCAGCCAGAATTGTTGGTAGCCGCTTTTGAATTTAAATTTCAACTTAACATTTGTAGTAACTTCCATATTCTTCCATATTCTTGTAACTGTGGAGATTCTTCTGTGTTTGCACTTGATAAAGAATCCAGTCTTTGGATTGGTTCTTTTGGAAACCCCAGTCGTTTGACCAAATACTTGTAACAGAGTGGTCATTCTTGCCTGATATTCTGCGGGCGTAAAATATGGTAATACATGCATCTAGCTCATCATCGGAAAGAGAAAAATCTTCATCATTTTGCCTGCGTGCTTTCTTAATTGAACATCGCTTTATGCGAGTCAGTATAAACGAGTCGATAAATAATCACCACGCACTCATAGGACTATCACTAGCTATATTTCTTCTCGCTTGTCTTGTAGGTACAGGCGCTTCTCTAAGTATGTTTTGGTTTGCACGCCTACCAGGTAAGTGTTCTCCAATCTTCAGCAGTTTCTATTGGAATCCATCAGCTGACATAAGCGTTCCTGAAGAGTCATCATCGCCTACTGTGGTTGTTTTTTTCCCTCCATCGTCTTCACCGCCGCAGTCATCTGTCGAGGAGGCAATTTTGCCTCATTTTGTTGATTGTTTTTGTACTCGGCCTAGAGGATTGCTGGTTTCGTCTGAATCTTCAGATTCACTGTAAATTTTTGAGGAATAAAATCTTCGTCATCGTCAGAGTCGAAATTATCTTCCGTTTTCCATTCCGATTCACCTTCTGGTATTGAATGCAAAATAGAAAGGATTTCATCAGGCTTTAGTCTAATTCTTCTAGCCATATTGCCAGTCAGGAAAAATGTAGGTCATACTTTACAGGAGTTGTACAGTCCACTCGAGAGTTCACTGGATTCACTAACGCAAATCAAGGACAGCGCACGATTTTTCATTTGCGGCGCGCGGCCTGGTAGAGCCGAACATGCTAGGACAGTAACTTTGTTTCTTTCCACTGATTTATTTTGCTGGCACATCATTATATCAATGGAAGGATACACATTAACTTTTTCACTTTTGAAAATCAACTTACATATAATCAAGGCTGAAGCAATGGAGCATGTTAGACAGTATTGCGCTGCAGCAAGACTGATGGGTAACGAGAATGGAGGAGGATTGGGAGCAAAGCAGACACGACGGCTCCCAAACACACGAATTTGAAAGCGTTTCATATGAATTGCATATTCACCGCTTTACCGCAAGGTAAAATAATATCAGGGCATTCACATTTTTTGTAGTTCCAAACGCGGACCCGTAAAAAAGAAATACCTTCAAATATCTCGCAAAAGTTTACCAAAAAGAATAATAAATTTTAGATTTAAGCCAACAATTTCTTAATAACAATTATGAACATAAAAAATAAAAACTTGAACAAATATTACTATTTGGTGAAAAGACTAGCAAAATACAGAAGGGAGTAAAATGACTCTGGTAGTCAGAGGTAAATTTTGAAAAATGTGTATTATTTTTCATCAAAAACTATTTTAATTGCAAAGCATTCTTTTGTGTCAAAAATTAGTAAAAGTCAATGAAC
Organism: Sympetrum striolatum; assembly: GCA_947579665.1. Taxonomy (NCBI): domain Eukaryota; kingdom Metazoa; phylum Arthropoda; class Insecta; order Odonata; family Libellulidae; genus Sympetrum; species Sympetrum striolatum. Next base: position 91,047,927 of record OX388344.1, on the reverse strand, counting down.
CTCAAGTTGGAATTCATAAAATTTTAGTCATGGCAGAAAAATGAAAATCGCGAGGAGTCAAAATGACTCCATCGGTAGTTCTAGTGTTAGAGATCCTGTCTGACGGTTGGCAGCCCTGTTTCATAAAGTTAGTATCCCTGAAATTAATTCTGATCGTTCAAGAAAGGTAACTGAATGTAAAGTTGAGATATAAGTTTGATATTTATCTGAGAAAATAATTGGAAGAACATTTAATAATGATAAAAACTTATAAGTTGGTAACCCTGCTGAAAGTGGTTTTATGCATTTTTAAATGTTATAAAACGATTTTGCGTGGACAAAAACCCCTGGTTGGAATTTTTCACGACATAATTCGAAAAATTCTTCCGCTATCGTATTCGCTGAAGGTTTTTCCCGAGGCGCGAACGAGTTTTATATGCTTTCCGTCAGATTATATAGCAATCTTGGCGTAACGTGACTCACTTTTATCAACAACTAGCTGAAGCGCCCGTTGATTCTCAACGGGGAATATAGCAGTGGATTAAAGTTGCCGGTCGTGCAATGCGTAAAATCCCTTTAGAATATCTATCAGTCTAAAATCCCAAGCTATTCTTATTACACAGGAAAAAAAATTCATGAGCTCGGCTCAAAAATCTCATTGATCGTCAGGAGGATTGGCTGTTTACAACCTCAACAATTTTGGAAAATTCACGCGTATTTTTTCTAAATTATCGAAATTTCGATTCGAAAACAATATTCCACGATCAAAATTAGAATATTCATTTTATTTCCGTTCTTTTGCTTCTTGTCTCGACTCTGCACGACTATTTTTCTGTTTTAATTCTTCAAAAGAAAAATAGCCTGCCACTGATAGAAGTGAAGATTAGATTTATTCTTTATGGAATCATCTAAGCGATATTGGTTCAAAACCAGCAAAATTATCGAAAGTATTTTTACGGGATAAAACATGAGCTCGGATTCAACAATGGGATCGGTCGTCAGGGGGATGAGTTGTTTATAGCCTCGAATTTTCACAAAATGTTTGTATATTTTACCAATATTATCGCAAATTCTAATCGAAAGTAAGATTCCATGACCAAAATAAAAATCTTTATTTGATTTTCTTTCTTTCGGTGTTTGTCTCGACTCTGTACGACTATTCCTTCTAATTTAATTCTTCAGGAGAAATAAAGCCTGCAACAGATAAAAGTGAAGCTTATGTGTATTCCTTATGAAAATCTATCTGAGCGATCTTGGTTCGAACCCAGCAAAATTCTTGAATAAAAATGCGACAGTACTTTCTTCCTGATGTCAGAGGAAACGTATGCAACGTTTGAGACAAATCGGGCAAACGGTGTGGACCTCAATCCAAAACAAACAAACCCACAAACACACAAACCCACAAACAAACCCACAGAATTTCTGCTTTATATATATAGATTTGGACATTCTACCACTTATTCCGAAGATATGAGTTTCATTGGTTTAGTTTGAGTAAGAAAAATATTGCAGAGTATAAAACTCTGCAGATTTAGGAAGTCGGTCCGCGTTTTGTTTAATTAATTGAAATTGAAACAAAATATGATATAAAGCATCTTATCAGCACTTGCACAAAAGTCACATTATAAAGTTCTGCAAAATATACGTCTTTGCAACTTAGTTAAGTAAGAAGTATTTTATTACGAATTTTAAAAGTAGGGGGTCAAAATGACAGCCGCCATCTTTCTAGGTAGGGCGAAACTCCCGTCGTCCTAGTGTTAAATACCTTTGTCATGAAATCTGAGTGATAATTCAAATCCATGAAGACGACCTTCCCAGACATCAAGAGCTCTCAAACTCTTCGGCGAAACCATAAAACGACTTTTTTAAAGTAATAACTGGAAATCTTTCATGAAACGTTCATATCGTTCATTTTTATCTCTCTTTAATAAAACTGGTTGCAAAAATATTTTAGTAGATTCAAATCTACCATAGTATTTGAATATCAAAAACAAATATCTGTATACATATTACAACTCCATGACTCTTAATTTATATAATGTTAACACTATTTTAGACATTGTATTGCCTGTAATCTCAAGTTTTGTGATTGCTGTTGCGAGGCAGGCAATCTTCCAAAGAAATTATTAATACTGTGTATACTCGTGTGTAAACAGACTCAAATAGTCATGGCACCTAATTTTATCCCCAACAACAGGGAAAACTCAGTGACTCTAATTAGAGGTTTAAAATCTCAAATAGCTTTTTTTGTCGGCGTTCCTCTTTTCATTTACCAGTATTCCAAGGATCACTCCTCAGAAAGAATATATCGCATTCAAAAATATTGTCTGTTATTAAAGTGCGGGGTCTTTTCTTGTTTTCTCGGAATACCAGTGAATGAGAAGAGGAACGCCGACAAAAACGGCTATAAGAGATTTAAAACCTCTAATTGCTTAACAGCCATGTACCAAATTTTCTTTCTTTAATTTACTTGAGTATAAGCATTGTGTGAAAAATGCAGCAGCTGCTGTTAAATTTCAAAATAAAAATAGTTACCAATAAAATTATAGTAATTGAGCTATCAGCAGGTTAAATGTTAAAAGGATTGTTGATTTAGCAAGGAATTTACGAGCCTAAATCCGACAGCAGCAGACTTTTTACTCGAGAACGTGTAAGTGGGACCCTCAATTCAGTATAAGCCAAGGTTAACTTTTTCAGCATGAAATATCTGAGGAGGAAGAATTCTTTTAGAGTACAGGTATGGAGACCACTCCAAGATGAGTAAATTAAACCGACTTATCTGTAAACTCAGAGATATTCAAAATCTACAGTTTTCTGTGAGAATTCAGCCTCTCTTATCTGCACTGCCATAATAATAATAACATATTTAAATTAGTCCTACAGAAATTACATATTAATTTATAAGACATGTAAATGTGACAAGACAAGACATACATTTGCAAGTGATGATCCACCACCATGTGCACTTTTGAGCTAAGTTGAATAATTACGTTGCACCATTCCTGATTTCATATTGTTTGCATCTGAGTTCAGATTATGTAAGTTTCTTATGGAACTAACATCTTTGCCAGAAAGTTTTATCAAACGAGGGTATGAAGCCTTCCAGACTACAAGAACATTTGACTAAAATTCATTGTGATAAAAAACATAAGGATTTATCTTATAATTGAACACTAAAAGAAAAATTATTTAACAACCAACATTGGCGAAATCGTTTCAACCGCAACCACATAAGCTGGCGATGGCTTGCTTGCTTCTTACAAAATTTCGTTAGTGATTGCCAAATCGGGAAAACCTCCTACTATAGGTGAAGAACTAATCATACCGGCTATAAGTGAAGTAATACGTACTGTGCTACACAAGCCAGCATCTTATATTATCAAGAAAATTTCGTTGAGCAATAATACAGTGCAAAGAAGAATTGATGAAATGGCTCCAGATGTTGAAGATTCATTGTGCGGCTATTTAAAAACATCTCGCTTTTCTATTCAACTTGATGAGTCAACTTTGTTAGGAAATGAGGATTTACATTTAGCATACACGCGGTTCACAAAGAAAGAACAAATTTGCCAGTCATTATTATTTGCTAAATTTTTGCAAACTGATACTAAAAGAGAAGCAATATTTCATGTATTGGATGAGTTTTTCAAAGAAAAAGAAATACCTCTGAGTAACCTCTTATCAGTAGCCACAGATGGTGCTCCATCGATGGTAGGGCGCTACAGGGATTTTCCATGATACATATTTATAAAACGAGGTGCCGAATGCATTCACAGTACACTGTCCATCGTCAACATCTAGTTGCCAAAAATTTAAGCGCACGCCTACATAATTCATTACAATCTGTAATTTAAGCTATCAACACAATCATAAGCAAATCATTGAATGACAGATTATTTAAACAGCTTTGTATTGAAAACGATGAAGAATTTAATCGTTTGCTGCTTCATATAGAAGTTCGTTGGTTGTCAAAGGGTGTCTGTTTAGATAGGTTTTATAAGCTGTATAACTCGGTGCTGGAGTACTTGAAAGATGTACATGATGCTTTACAATCCAATTTAATTCAATCAAAAAGTGACATCGCTTACTTGACCGTCTTGTTTCAAGAATTTAATGAAATTAATCCTAAGCTTCGAGGTAATGAACTGAATTTAATAAGAATAAAATCTGTTATTTCTGCATTTGTGACAAAACATCTTCAGTACAATCAAATTTTGGACAAGGGGAATTTGGCATTTCCCACATTTATCAGGTGCTGAAAAAAAGATGAAGACATACTTTCTTATTGTTAGCATTTGGATGCTTTCCATTCAGATTTTAATCAACAATTTTATGATGAGAAAAGATTTAGTGTTTTCCCAGCGTAGCTGCTGAAAGAATAATTCTTGGGTCTCCAGTGGGTAAGGGTTCCAGATAAATCCGACGTTTCGGCCACATCCCTCGTGGCCATCTTCAGGACGAAGTCACACGACACGACATCATCTCTCCCTCACCAGGGATACTATGTGGTGGCGCCTAGTTTTTGGTTAAACTTTATCCACTGGATTTCGCTACTTCGTACTTAAAAAATTAAAATCTCTATCTAAGTTAAAATCGCCAACTAACTTGTATAAAATTGTGACTGGTGAATAAAGATTATAGATTATAAATAATTAAAACCCAAATCGGCTTTTAAAATGAAATTTTAGCTACAAATGGATATTTATCGATAAATGAATACGTCCGCGTGGTTAACCCCTGTATTGCATGCGACCCGTAATACATAAATTAGGTAAATTTTAAAATTATATTTTAAAATTTTTCCGTTATACGTCGGAAGATTTTGCTGAATGCTGAAACATAAGTTCTATTTTTCGACATAGATCTTGCATTTTTTCATCATCCGCTTAATAAAGCTAAAAGTTTTGCGAGCATTTTTAAATAGTAATCGCGGAGCAGAGCCCCTGTAATACCCGCAACCCGTTAAACTGTTGGTAAATATTTTCGATGTTTTAACAGAATAAAATTAATAATTAGGTGGGTGAATAAATAAATAAATAATTAAATAGATTATAAAATACATATGCGGTTAAAATAAAATTCAGTTAAAACACTTTGTTACTGCCGATCTAGGTCGTTTACGTTAGTCTCTTTCGCTGTCCCAATCATAAGCCCAAATATCTTTAAAAAGATTTGATGGAGCTGAGGGCATTTCATTGTAGAAATTATTAGTCAGTTTGGTTATAAAATTCTCCAGTAGAATAAAGTCGTGCACCCTTTAGATATCCCTGGTGGAGGTTAAAATAGGCAAATTAAACATTCTTTTTTGGGCACTTTCTTTCAATTTAAACACCTTGTTAAAATATGTTTTAGGGCAATAATGCCATACTGGGCTGACGTAGACCAGGATGGATCTGACCATCGCATTGTATATGAATATTTTTAACTCGTTTTTAATTTTTGAACTCAAAAAAACTTTTGCAAGCGCATGAAAAGAATTGCTAGCCTTGCTTGTGGTATACTCAATGTGGGCCTTCCACGACAGCCGGTTGTCAAAGACGACGCCGAGGAATTTTTGCTCGCTCACATTAGGTATTTCGCTATTCCCCTACTGAAGGGTCGATCGGTCTCATGCTTTGTTAACCCTCGCAAACGCCACTCTAGAACACTTGGACGGATATACTTCCAATCTCCATTGAAGAGACCATTCGTGAACCCGATCCAAGTGCCCTTGAAGAATGGCGTTTGCGAGGTTTGGATTTATTGTGGAAGCAGTTATGGTGCTATCGTCAGCATACAAATAAATCTCCGTATTTAAGCACTTCAGAATATCCGCGGTAAATAAATTAAAAAGTGTAGGAGATAAAATCGCACCTTGCGGCACGCCCGCGTTCTGGACTTCCAGTCTGGATTCGGCATTATTTATCTTTACTAAAAGCCTTCTATTACGTAAAAAAGACTTTATTATTTTCATTAAATTACTGGGAATTCAATTTACAATTAATTTATAGATCAGACCATCATGCCAGACCTTGTCGAATGCAGACTGGAAGTCCAGAAAGCAGGCTATCGAGGAATGTTACATATAAACTTTTTTCGTTATATCCTCGGCGATCCTGACAACCTGATGCTTCGTGGAAAGCCAACCTCTAAAACCTACTTGAAAGTTAAATTAAATTCAGTTGGGTGATAGTCATCTCCATGCAGTTCAAGATTTATTTTTCTAGGACCTTGCCGAACACTTGCAGTAAGTTAATAGGTCTGTAATTTTTAATATCGGTACTGTCCTACCCCGGCTTAGGGATCATCACGATACGTGCAACACGCCAACATATTGGAAAATACTTGTGATCAAGACAATCATTGCAAATTCTTATTAATAAATTTAATGCTTCATCGGAAAAATTTTTCACCATGTTAGTGTAGTGATGGTGTGAGAACTGTGAGTGGAAGGGGCTACCCCCGCATTGTTCAATTGTAATATGAGCGTGGGGGAAGGGGGTATGCCGCCTGAGGACATATTAATTAACAGTATTGTTGGCAGGACTCCCACCGCATACAATGTAACCTAAGCGAGGGGAACAATGTTATTGTCAGTATTGTTGCCGTAGGATAAAAGGGAACGCCAGAGCTCATCAAATTATTATTATACCATTCCTACAATAATTTTGCATAAAAAAATTATGGAAGATGGGCTTCTAGCGACCATTGAATTAATCGTTTTTATTAAGTAGTTCCAATGTAGCATGTAATACGCAGTATTTAAGATACCGGAAAGTGTGATTATGCCGAAAATCAGTGAGCAATTATAATTCGAAGAAGTTTATTTAAGAATCATTTATGCTATGCAATCTTACGGGTCCATGGAGTGAAGCTGGGGTGTTAGGGGGGATGTACGGAAAGAAAGTCCATTTTTTGTAATTTTACTGTAAGAGAAGGTGAATTTTCTTCAATATAACGTAGGAAACACTTACCACCTCACTCAACCCATCGGCACCGCGCATAATTCACGATTTTTAGCGGATATTGGGCGGAGGAGCTACGTAGTAGTCGTCTTAATATATATCAGGCATAATAAAAACCTTTGAAACCGAATAACCTTTCAAACCAACAGTAGCTTGCAATCCGGACGGGAGGGTGACTATCTTTTTCATAACAAAAACCCACTTTTGCGACAAAATCCCACTTTTGCGACAAAAACAATAATTTTGCATAAAAAAATTATGGAAGAAGGGATTCCAGTGACCGTTGAAATATTCGGAACGGGCAGAAGGATGCTATATTTAAAAAAGATTTTTTCCGCAATTGTTGCCTTGTGTTAAGAAAAAGATAGTAACCCTCACGTCTGGATTAATAATTACACAAGATCGTAACTATAGCAAAAGTTTAAGAGAAAAATGAGTTGGAAACTTTTTGCGATAAATTGCGACGAAAGGGTCAAGGAATTCGTGAAGGTCGATTATTTGAAAGAGTAAAATCAAGATTCTCAATTACTACTCGAAATTGATGTTGCACATTTGCTACATAGCCTTGTTAATTCTTTACATTTATTTTACTTCAAATGATGTTTTTCCTTCGAAATCTCCAAATAATGGCTTAATTAAAGTATTCACACATAATACATTTATTTTTCTAATACATGAATTTCTAAATCAATTACTGTAATAGTTATATATTTATGGTTTGAGATACTGAATTTACTTCAAATTCTCTTTCGAGGATGTTTCAGAAAAAATTTTTGAAAAAATCGCAAATACTTAAAAATATAGTACTTTTGCTTTTAGGAATTGAAGTATTGACTGAAAAACAAAGTGAAACTTATTAAAAAAATGATTTCTCTATAAATGGTAAAAATGCAATTTTAAAATTTCAAGGTCTGTTGATAATTTAGAAAATTAAATAAAACACGTGCTGTCATCTCTTGCTAAAATTGGAACTTTTGTTTTTACACTTTGATACTGCTATCATCTCTTGAGGAAAATTCGAGCTACCGTTATTAAACTTTGACGCTGCTGCCATCTCTTGAGGAAAATTCGAACTATTGTTCTTAAGCTTTGACGCTACTGCCATCTCTTGAGGAAAATCGAACTTTTGTTTTTTAACTTTGCCGCTGCTGCAATCTCTTGAGGAAAATTCGAACTAATATTTTAAACTTTGACGCTGCTGCCATCTCTTGAGGAAAATTCGAACTTTACTTCTGACTCTTGAAATAAATTTGGACTTTTGCTGTTAAAATACGCAGATTCTTCCTAATTTGAAGGAATAAGCGATTTTTTGTTAATATGTTACAGATACTTGAAATATATCCGATATTTTTCCATATAACCTCCTCTTTCCTAATTCCTTTTGTATGTGATATTACTGAGTATCTTTACTCCTCCCGTACTTTTCATAATGGAAATTGTCCTTTCTATAGATATTTTTAATAATCTCTTTCCCAGTGCAAACAAACTATTGAAATAATTTCTCCATTTTCCGTTTTCATATTTGATTCGCATTAATTCGGAAAAATATTCTTGAAAATATATTATCTTCTTTTTGCATTACTCAAATAGAAATTCTATTATTGCAATTAATAATGAATCTGTGTTTTTTATAACGTAAAATGTTTTGAATATATATTTGTTTGCACATTCTTCTAACAAACTATTCAAACAAAAGTTTATGGCCAAAAAAGAATAAATATTCAATTTCTTTCGTCTGGAATTTGTCAGGTCTCCCTTGGACCACTATTTGTAATTATTTTAAAACTTTTAATTAAGTCAGCAAAAAGTACATGTATTTCCAGTGGAATCCATTTGGATTCTAGCCCATGATAGTTCGAAACTTGCATCAAAAGAAGTGAAATAGATAAAAGATTCTTATTTTGGGCGAGAAAAATCGTTTTCGATTCGTAATTGCGAGAATTTCAATAAAATATACGAACATTTTGAAGAAATTAGCATGTGTAAATAAAGCCTTTCCCTTGACGATAGGAATTTTTAGAAATTCTAATTTTGTTGACGAATCTGTAGCAACCAAGCTTTATTTTTTGAATGTAATTGTATACCGTCTTTTTCGTAAAATGAATGAGTTTTATAGTTATGCTTTACCGAAAATTGATTTCTGTCGATCAATTCAACTGGTTGCGTATGAATATCCTAGTACGTTGTGTAAGTTTTGAAGCATATTTTTCTGAGTAATGTAGTAAATCTAATCTATTTGCAATAATGTATGTTTAGCGATTGACGGGAATGGATATAGCGAAGAACGTAAAGATCTCTCAGATTCGGTGTGTGTAATCTTTGAAGAGTTGAACGGCGAGTTGTAAAGTTGTAGCAAAGATCCAGCATCGTATGATAGACCCAAAAGGTAAAAAAAATTTATTTTACTACATTCAGAATATAAAAATTGATTTAATCGTTGTTATTAAGTAGTTCCAATGTAGCATGTAATACGCAGTATTTAAGATACCGGAAAGTGTGATTATGCCGAAAATCAGTGAGCAATTATAATTCGAAGAAATTTATTTAAGAATCATTTATGCTATGCAATCTTACCGGTCCATGGAGTGAAGCTGGGGTGCTAGGGGGGGACGTACGGAAAGAAATGCCATTTTTTGTAATTTTACTGTAAGAAAAGGTGAATTTTCTCCAATGTAACGTAGGAAAAACTTACCACCTCACTCAACCCATCGGCACCGCGCATAATTCACGATTTTTAGCGGATATTGGGCGGAGGAGCTACGTAGTAGTCGTCTTAATATATATCAGGCATAATAAAAACCTTTGAAACCGAATAACCTTTCAAACTAACTGTAGCTTGCAATCCGTACGTGAGGGTGATTATCTTTTTCATAACAAAAACCCACTTTTGTGACAAAAACATTAATTTTGCATAAAAAAATTATGGAAGAAGGGAATCTAGAAACCGTTGAAATATTCGAAACGGGCAGTAGGATGCTCTATTTTAGAAAACGTTTTTGTCGCAAATGTTGCTTTGTGTTAAGAAAAAGATAGTATTCCTGACGTTCGGATCGTTAGATTTAGCTTGTTTGCAAGCTAAATTTGTTTCCAAGGTCTTTGAACAGATATATTAATATATATCTTAAAACTTTCTTCGGCATACTTTTAGTTCGTAAATATCTTCATATCAATGGCATTAGGGAACGTTTTATATTTGTAAATGCTCTATACTTCCGAAATTTCAGAAGGTATTACGGCTAAATCTTTCTTAATTTTATCTGAGGAAATATAATGATTTCGCTAAAGTTATTTTGCGTAAAGACAATGAAAGCAACCCTCATCCCCCATCACTCAACCCCTTCCCCAACCCTCCTCCCCCCAACCCTCAACCCCTCCACCCAACCATCAACCCCCCCCCTTCCGTCTACGTAATTTATCTGGATTATCGTATTCCTGTTTTTGTTTTTAAAAAACTGCGTTTCAGAATCTAGATATCCTAAATTTTACGAAATTTTGGATTGATTTCATCGAAAATCATTCATTACATTATACCCACCAAACACCCCTTTTTGCTCAAGGTTTCCGTAACTGAGTAGGGAATTAGGAACTTGGCGTAAGAAATCATTCATTATTACACCCACCCAACTCCCCTTTTTGCTCAAGAAAGCCCGTAACCGAGTAGGAAATGGGAAATGCCTGACTGTTAAGGCCCCCATACACGGGGAAATATTTCCAAGAAATATTTCCAGTTATGGCCGACACTCTTTCCTGATTGGTCGAAAATAGAACATGTTCTATTTTCTACAGATTTCCAGTCAGCCATAACTGGAAATATTTGACTATCCTGCCACCTTGGCATCAGCATGGAGAACTTGTTGAGTAAGTAGGAATCATGACTTATGTTTCGAACATTCCCATTGGCCACTGTCGACTTCCGCCTAGAAAACGCCAATGGGGAAGTATTGAGGTAGGGCAGGGACGCTGTCTTCTGCCGTCCTCACCAGTGCCGGATCTAGGGTATATGAGGCCTATGGGCAATCCAACGGGTGGAGGCCTTTTTTGGACGTTTTTCGCCTCTCGCCCCCCCCCCCAATCTGTCTTGACTTGTTGAGAAATTTCCCTCTTTCTCCGCGACTCAACGGGGTGTTGTCGGGTTTCCCATTTTTTTATAATTTTTTTGACATTTTGTCACCTTGGTGGAGGCCCATTTTGGTGAAGGCCTATGGACACTGCCCACTGTACCCACTGCCTAAATCCGGCACTGGTCCTCACTGCTTTGTTTACCTTTTGAGGTGTTTCTTGCAGTAAGCTTTCATTTTCGCTATCGATCCAAATCACATGGACAAGTTTGCGAAATGTAAAATCGACGAATAGATATGCAATAAAACGGTATGTAGATATGAAAACCGCTTATGATAATAAATGAAATCAATCGAGATTGACCATCATCTTAAAATGATATACTGAAAATGAGCACCGTCTATGGAATAACGCTTTTTACTACCTAGTGTATACTGTAAAAGTAAAACGGAGTTCACGTAATACAGGCAAAACAACTCTTTAATGCATATTGTTCTTACTCGTAAGTTTACACAGTTTAACCTTTTGGAATTGTTCACGAGAATCATACGTGTGATAAGAACTAATATTTTTATCATATTTTGGACCATTTATATTTACTAGTGGTCGAAATTCAACCGTAATTCATTGAATTTTTAAGTCTGAACTTAACAGAGGTTCTTTCTCAAAGAGTATACCTATATAATCATTGCTTATATAATTTTTCATTATTTTTCTATTACGTCAGCTGTGAGAGTGTACAATTACTCAGGTTGTGTTGTTAGCCTTCTTCGATACCTACGAAATTTAAAATTTTAATGTTAGTTACAATAAAAAGGACAATTACAGCCTGCAGTTTCATTAATTTCTTTATACCATTCATTGTCGCAGTTTTCATTTTCTAGATGGATTTTCCAACTAAAAACTCTTTAAATCGCCGTCATTTTATCCCTATTATTCATGAATCAGATAGCAAATGTTGGCATCTCAGTTAATTGCCACCTTTTTATAATTTTTGTCATGAGTCCCTACCGTTAATTTGGTATGGAGATAAAATCCCCGTATATTCTAAATGGAATAACACTTTTTACTACCTACTGTATACTGTAAAAGTAAAACGAAGTACACGTAATACTGGCAAAACTACTATTTAATGCATATTAATCTTACTCGTAAGTTTACACAGTTTAACCTTTGAAAATTGTTCACGAGAATCTTACTTTAATAATTAAGAATATTTTTATCACATTTTGGATCATTTATATTTAGTAGTGATCGCTCAGTGGTCGAATTTTGACCGTTATGCATTGAATTTTTTAGTCTGAACTTTACTGAGGCTCTTTTGTCAATGAGTATACCCATATAATCATTGCTTATATATTTTTCATTATTTTTCTATTACGTCAGCTGTGAGCGTTTACAAATACGTTATTAGGGTGTGTTGTTAGCCTTATTTCCCTTCGATACCTAGGAAATGTAATATTTTAATGTTAGTTATAAAGGGCGGAAAAGCAGACGAAAAACTTCGAAAATTGGTCATTTTTGGATTCAATTTTCTACAAAACCGCGTCACTTAGGAATAAATGCTTATCATATAATTAAGCCGCACTCCTATATCTTTAAAATGGTGTATAGATGGTTTCTGTAACCCTAATAATAACTGAGATATAGAATTTCTCCCTGACGGTGCCAAACTGCAAATTTACCCTTATGGGGAATGGGGAAGGACAGGGACGCTGGGTTCTGCTTTGTTTACCTTTGGAGGTGTTAGTTGCTTTCCAGCTTTTAGTTTCGCTCTCGATCCAAATCACATGGACAAGTTTGCGAAATGTAAAATCGACTAATGGATATGTAATAAAACGGTATGTAGATATGAAAACCGCTTATGATAATAAATGAAATCAATCGAGATTGATCATCATCGTAAAAGGAGATACTGAAAATGAGCACTATCGATGGAATAACACTTAGTACTACCTAGTGTATACTGTAAAAGTAAAACGAAATACACGTAATACTGGCAAAACAACTATTTAATGCATATTATTCTTACTCGTAAGTTTACACAGTTTAACCTTCGAAAATTGTTCACGAGAATCGTACTCATGCGTGATAAGAATTAAAAATATTTTTATCACATTTTGGACCATTTATATTTACTAGTGATAGCCCAGTGGTCGAAATTCGACCATAATTCATTGAATTTTTAAATCTGAACTTCACTGAGCTTCTTTTGTCAAAGAGTATACCTATATAATCATTGATTATATTTTTTCATTATTTTTCTATTACGTCAGCTGTGAGCGTGTACAAATGCGTCTTTAGGGTGTGTTGTTAGCCTTAACTCCCTTCAATACCTACGAAATTTAAAATTTTTAATGTTAGTAACAATAAAAAAGACAATTACAGCTTCTATAAGCTTCATTAATATTTTTATACATTTCATTGTCAGTTTTAATTTTGTAGATTGATTTCCAAAAAAAACTCCGTAAAATCGCCGTAATTTTATCCCTATTATTTATGAAGCAGTTAGCAAATGTTGGCATCTCAGTTAATTGCCATCTTTTCATAATTTTTGTCATGAGTCCCTACCGATAATTTGGTATGGAGATAAAATCCCCGTGTATTCAAATGAGAAAACGCATAAGCTCGGTTTCAACAATCGCCTTGGTCGTCTGGGGGACGGGTTTGTTTACTACGAAGAAATTTCACAAAATTTTCGTTCATTTTGCCCTAGTTCTCGTTATTTCGACACGAATACTATATTCTACGAACAAAATGAGAGTCTCTATTCAATTTACTTCCTTTTGGTACTTATCTCTATTTCGTACGACCATTATTTCTGATGTAATTCTGCAAAAGAAAAAATATCTGCAATTTATCAAAATGAACTTAGCGTACATTTCTTATGAGAGACGATTATACTGATCCAAAGTCGAACCAAGGATATTTGGACAAAGATTTTAGCATTCTGTACTCCTTCTACATATAAACTTTAACTATACCAAATCTCAAACTCCTCCGTTCGCGCAATATCCTTAAAAAGGGATCCAAAGTTTTCTCTTCACGTATTAATATATAGATGATTCCTCTAATTAAGGATTTATAAGGCATTTTTATTTCTATTCTATAATTTTAATTCTCTTGGTATGATATAAAGAAGCTTTATCCAATGATAGTTATTCATATTTCTGGATAAAGAACTTTTACAGTCATAATTTACTTAGGTGGTAGTCATCTATGTATTTAAATTGCGCTTAATTTCCCTGAAGCGCTCGAAAAAGGTCTCTCTCAGTACGGGCTAGAGTTACTCATTAAATAAGTTACTCATTTTGCCTGAGCAAGATACGATAGACGCGAAGGAAAGACCAAGCAAGTACGCTATGCGCTTTTATTTTCAAAAAAACCGCGCGATCTTTCGTGAATCAGGAATCGCGGATCCGCCATGTTATCAAATATTTTTAAAAAAAATTTGCCCGTGTATGGCGGCCTTAAAGACTGAGTGATACCAACGTGAAAAAACTTGTGTAATAGTTAAGCAGAGGCGAGCAGTTGACATGGCAGCTGAAAGAAACAATTCTAGCGTTTTAATCTTACATTGTAAATATTCCTTAAGCTATCGTACATTTATGGATAGTTTACATATGGAGTGTTTATTCCCAAAAGATAGAGCTGGGAAAATGGTGTAGCCTTATTTTTTGGGTCGACTTATATGCTGAACATAGGCTGAAACCTGAAATACACCTCAAAATTTTAGTGGTCGACTTATACGACGGCATATACGGTAGGTATTTTTTGTTAATTGTTTGGTTTGCTTGGTTCTATCCCATGCGGCAACTGTGTAATCTGTAAGTACAAAATATACTGTTGAAATTTCTGCAGTGATGTTCCCTATGGTAACATTATATTTCTTCGTATTTTTCCTTACATGCAAATTTATCCTTAACATTTTCCATATTATAATCATTTTATGTAATTAAGTTTCTACTTTACAACAGTTGAAATTCCATGTCAGAGTACTTTTTTACTGCTTACTTTAAAAATTTCAGGTTAGTTATGATATTATTCCATTTGTCTTTACATTCTCTCAGCATGTTTTAGATATTGTGTTGGATGTTAGAATATAGCCCTAGCAACATATTAATCTCTGTACTGTTGCATTATCAATTTTTAAATTTTAGGCAATCAATTGATAATATTAGCTGTAGATTTCCTAATTCTTTTCAAGTTCCTTTACAGTCTGTAAAGTAAGTTTTAAACTTCAGTTAATCACCCACTTTTTTCTCAGGGATCTTACCCCAGTAATATATTTTGGTAAATTTGCTGTGATGCATTTACAAGTACTAAAAAATGTGGCGGTGGCGTGTTAATTGCTGTACATAAAAGGTTATAATCAACTTGTGTAAATACCACGTTTGATATGGTTGAACAGAATTTTGTTACAATTATTATTAATAATAGGAAAATATTAGTTGGAGCTGTTTATATCCCCCCAAGATCGTCAGTGGATGTTTACTCCACTCACTATGAATCAGTTGAAGAAATCCTAAATGCCTGTCCAAATGCATCTTACGTAATTATATGTGCTGATTTTAACTTACCTGGTATAAATTGGAAGGCTGATACCTCTGATAGTAATAATCTAAATAGTGCTGAAGCTCAAGTTATAAAAGACTCATACTCATTCTTTGAGCTAAATCAAGTTAACCAAATATCTAATTCTAATAGTGAGTTACTGGACTTAGTCTTTTCATCAGCAGAGGAACTTGAGGTACTTAAAGCTGATGAGGCTCTGTTTCCCTTAGAAGGTTACTATCCTGCATTATCCTTTGTGTTCACTGTTGAGAAATATTATGATAACTTTTGTATTGATTCCAAAATGTTAGACCTTAGAAACTGTAATACTGTTCAAGTTTATGATATTTTATCTTGTGTTAACTGGGATGTGGTTATTAATTTGAAGCGTATGAATGAATCCTTTCCTAAATTAGCTGAAGTGATTAACAATGCCATTTCTCTTTGCACACTAACTAAAATGATAGGCAAAAGTCAATTTCCAGGCTGGTTTACTCCTAATCGCATCGAGACCATACGTACTAAAAGGCAATTACATAGACAATATAAAGAAACTAAATCTGTCAGTGTTTATTTAGATTTTTGTACTGCACGTAAAAATGCAAAGAGAAAAATAAGAGAATGTTATGATGGCTATATTCAAAAAGTACAATCTTCAATTCCCTACAATATTAAAAATTTTTGGAACTACGTTAACATGCAAAGAAAAAATAAAGGTCTTCCTGATATGATGTTCCGTGGGCATTCAAAGGGTAAGGGACCACAAGAGATAGCTAATCTCTTTGCAGAGCATTTTTCTGATGTGTATAAGCCAATTAACCTAAAATGTCATGGGTATTTTTATAACACTAACCTAAATTTATCATTCCTTACCATATCTATAGGAGATGTTATTAATACACATAAATCTTTAGACCCAAACAAAGGACCCGGACCTGATGGCATTCCACCCTTTGTATTAAGATATTGTTTTAATGTTCTAGCAGCACCTCTTACTTTTTTATTTAATAGGTCCTTAAGATCTGGCATTTTCCCTAATTGTCTAAAGCTTAATCATGTGGTACCTATTTGTAAGTCTGGAAATAAATCAGATGTTTTAATGAAATCTAGATGATCAGGCATTACTTTGTGGAAAGCCATTTTAGATAATGAATAGAAACAGTGTTATTTTCCACACTTTTAATTAGAGGACAACCGGTTTCGCTACCAAAGTAGCATCATCTGGTCGTCCTCTAAATAAAAATGTGGAAAATTACACTGTTTCTATTCATTACCCAGATGTTTTAAATTATAGGCCAATCTCAATTCAGTGTTGCATGGCTAAAATATTTGAAAGTATTGTCCTTGATTACTCAAGCCCATCCTTTAAACATTTAATTGTTAATGAGCAACATGGTTTCTATCAAGGGCGATCAACTACCACGAATCTAGTCGTTTATCAAAATTACATCCTGAATGCTTTTAATGATGGATTACAGGTGGATGCTGTGTATACAGATTTTAAAAAGGCTTTTGATACCATAAGTATTAATCATCTATTGGCAAAATTACAAAGTTATGGTAAAATTGGCCATCTTCTGAACTGGTTTAATAGTTATTTGAATGAAAGAAAACAAGTTGTAAGAATTAAATCGTTCACATCTTATGAATAAATTGTAACATCTGGGGTCCCACAAGGATCCCATTTAGGACCATTTCTGTTTAACTTATTTATGAATGTTATAGCTGAAATTTTTCATCCAGTTAAATTTATAATGTATGCTGATGACTTAAAGTTATATTTAAAAGTTAAATCTATATTTGATTGTATTTTACTTCAAAATGCCGTGGATAACTTATATAAATGGTGTTTTGACAATGCAGTGGAACTTAACTTAAGTAAATCTTTATGTATATCATTCCATCGATGTAAGGATCCCATTCTTCACAATTATCAAATTAATGATATACCCTTAACAAGGACAAGCACAGTAAAGGATCTGGGAGTATTATTTGACTCCTCCTTACATTTTGAGAATCATATAGATAAAATAGTCAGTAAAGCTCAGCAAATGCTAGGGTTTATTTCAATAGTTACTAAAGATTTTACTGTTATATCTGTATTAAAAACTCTGTTCACTAGTTTAGTTTTACCAATTATTGAGTATTGTTCAGTTGTGTGGTCCCCATACTATAACTGCCACTTAAATCGTCTTGAAAAGGTACAAAGGAGCTTTGTCAGACTTTATTTAAGAAAATTGGGCTGTGATACAAACAATATTTCCTTCCATGACATGTATAGAGAACTGGGTTTAAAGACATTCTCTTCTAGACGGCAGCATTTAGATCTACTTTCCTTATATAAATTATTAAACAATTACTTATCTTGTCCTGAGTTACTAGAATTGATTCCTCTCTGCACAACTATTTATAACACAAGGAACAAAGGTCTGTTTTATAAGAGTCATTATAGGACTAACTATATGTATACGTATAATAGTCCAATTGTGAGAATTATTAGAGCTGCAAATGAACTTCCTGATGATATAGATTTCTTTGTCCTAAACCTAGCCTCTTTTAAAAAATCCATAAAATCTATTATATCATAATGCTGTAACTACTGTAACTTGAATTTATGGAGGGTTTTATAGAGTGTTTTTATGATTATATTAATATTTATGTGTGTTCTTTCTATTGTATTTTTATAAATTTGTGTGTTTTCCTTCTAATGTATTTTATATATTTATGTGTGTTCTTTCTATTATATTTTTATAGATTATTGTACTTTTATATATTTTTTTTCCTCCTGACTTTAATATTATCTATTTATGATTTTATCATTGATATACATATATAATGACATAATTTCCTCTTCTGTATTTCTATTTAATGTAAGTGGGTTCATCCCGTAAGAATTTAATAAATAAATTAACCCCTCAGTGGTAAAGGGTTAAATTTTATGTACAGTGTATAAGTCAACCCCTGGTTTTTGAGAGAGATTTTTTTAGGCTTCAAAGGTCGAGTTATATGCCGGCATATACGGTACATATATTTGAGCATAATGAGTATATAGAAAATGATTAGTCATATTTGTATATATTGGTAAAAGAAAAGCTATCTGTAAAGAAGACCAGATAATGTTAAAATTATAGTAAGTTAACTTAATAGATGCACAAGTAGCAAAAATCAATTTTATGTAGGATCAGATATATGTGTTGCAATAAGATATTTGATCATGCGTATACATTTAAAACACCCAGAAAATAAAATATAGATTAAAGCATAAATTATACGATATTAATATGGCCATAAGTCATAAAGCATAATGGTAACTCTTTTAAAAGCTAAATTACCCTCATGCACTGCAAAGATGAATAAAATACATGTAAATGAACCACACGACCAAACCAAAGTAATCCTTGCAAATAATATATTCAGTTCTAATTCTTTATATAAAGGTTGGGCCTTGTCACTGCAACCAAGTGGTCCTATTTTCTGCAGTTTTCCCAAGTTATATGTAGCTATTGGCCTTCAACAGTTCCTGTTTCCTGTTCAGATAGTGTAATCTTGACCTTAATCTTCCTTTCTTCCCTAAAGCCTTTCCCTTCATAATATTGATAATAAATTTATTGTGTCTATGTATTAATTGTGTTGAAATGTGACACAAAAATTTTATTTTCCTGTTTTCAGTTTTTCTTAATAGGTTTCTCTTCTCATTTACTTCATTAAGAACTTCCTCATTTTTTTCTTTGAATCCAACTTATTTTCAGCATTCTTCTCCAAATCCACATCTCCATTGCTTCCAATCAATCTTTTTTCCTCTTTCCCAGGACCCAACTCTCACTTCCATAAAGCAATACACTCCAAATGAAGGACCTTGTAAATGATTTCCGAATTTATAGTAGTATTTGTCTGTCTGTGAGAAGATTCCTCTTGAGTTGGAAGGCCTGTTTGGCCATTGCCTCACTTTTCTTTATCTCTGTGAGACACCTATTGTCCTCAGTCACCACACACTCCAAATAACAGAACTATAATAATAATAATATTTCTTTATTCACTGTTGACTATACATACATTGCATAGTTTTGTCAAAAGTATGAAAAATATTTAGAAAAGGATAAAAAAGAAAAAAACACATACATATAATAAACTATAAATTAGTGTAATGATCTGTTAAATAATCCAAGGAATAGGATTTAAAAATAAGAATTCTTTTAAATTTTTTCAGAAGAGTGTAAGAGAAGAAATGGATTTAATTCTTCCTGGCAGTTTGTCATAGATCAGTGATGCAGAGTGATAAGGACCTTTTTGTGATAGTGATAGGTTGTGAATGTCATCCTTCCTGCAGATGTTGTAGGAGTGAAAATGAGAATTCATGGTGAAGTCTTTGTGGCATATCTTGATGAAGAGGCCACAATTCAATGTATAAATTACAGGCAAGGTTAAGATTACAAGGGATTCAAAGAAAGGTCTCCCATGCATACGGTAAGATTCTCTACATATGGCCTTGACTGCTTGCTTCTGTAAAGAAGATATCTTACATAGGTGACTAGAGTCGCCCCAGAAAATTACCCTATAAGATAGAAAGGAGTGTATACTTGCTTAGTACAGAAAGAGAAGACATTGATGAGGGAGTATAGGAGTTAGTTTTCGTATTAAGAAAATTCTTGAAGAAATTTTACTGCGGGTAGCACTGATGTGGTCAGTCCAATCTATTACCTCATTCATTAATAGCCCAAGAAATTTTGCTAAAGTTTCTTGATATAGCAATATTATTTACTGTTATCAAAGGGCTACTACACATTTGTGTAGATAACTTACTGTGAAATAAGAGGTAAGTAGTCTTTTCTACATTCAACTCAAGATTATTCTGGCTGTACCATTCAGACATTTGAGTAGCTATTGAGATCTATTGGTGTGATCAATCAAAACAAGCATATTGGAAGCAGCTACCAGGCAAGTTGTATCATCAGCATATTGGAGCACAATTGATAATTTTTTTTAACGAGATCATTAGTAAAAATAATATATAGCAAGGGACCGAGAATAGACCCCTGAGGAAATCATCTGTTGCTTATATGAGATTTGGGGATGGCAGTGATGGTACCACTGGTAGAACTTTGAGAGTATTTGACAATTTGCTACTGGTTACTTAAAAAGTAACAAGTCCACTTTAGTGGACAGCCTCTAATACCTAGACTGGGAAGCTTGTTTTTTAGTATGTTATGATCTGTTCAATCAAAAGCCCTACTTAAGTCCTAGAAGTTTCCATGTGTAGGCTGTTTGTTATTCAGAGAATTGTAAAATTCATTCATAAACTCAAAAGCAGCAGTGGAAGTAGATTTATATTGCCTGAAGCCATGCTGATGAGAGGAAAGTAAGTTGTGGTAGTAAGGAAATTAGACAATGTGATTCTAAAAAAGTTTTTCAAAAACCTTATAAAATACAAATAAAACTGAAATTGGTCCGTAGTTTTCAGAGTTTGAGGGTGAGCCTTTTTTAGAATGGGGGAAACAATTGCGAATTTAAAATTTGTTGGAAAGACACCACTGCTTAATGATAGGTTGATGATATTAGTTAAAATGGGAGCAATGATATTTGAGCAAGCCTTTAAAACCTTTATTGGAGTACCATCTGGACCACAAGATGATGAGTTGTTATAAAATTTTATGGAGGCTAGAATATCCAGAGGATTAGTGGGAGGTATGAAAAGAGCATTATGGGAGAAAGAAGTATTTGGAAGCTGAGAGACGGGTTTAGTAGTATTTGAGTTACAGAACTGGTTATTGAAATTAATGGCAATATCAAAGAGATCAGAAAAGTTGGAACCACTAAACATAATGGATGGGAGGGAAGCTCCAGCAGTAATTTAATAAGAATTATCTTTTATAATATTCCATGATGCCGTAATTGCATTACTGGAGTTAGTAAACTAATTTACTTTGGTTACCTTTTTTTCAGCTTTCAGTTGTTTTCTAATATCTTTCAAGGCAGGCAGATACTGATCTTGAGGACTTGCATTTCCATGTTAATGTTGGGAGTGTAAATCACGAACACTGATACACGAACACGAACACGAATTCTGTGATTTTAAGACTAGTTCATAAGAATAAATTTTTCTTTTTTGAGAGCATGGGCTTGACCTTATTTTCTTTTCAGTGAAGGCAGCATTAAAGAGAGTGGTAAAGGCACTGATAAAGAAATTGTATTTCGAATCAACATTAGATGCATCATATACCTCTTCCCAAGATTGGCATGATAAATTCGCGAAGACTTTTTCTATGGAGCAGTTATTGAAAATACGTCTGCTGATGTAGTTTATGTCAGTCTTATTAGAAGACTTAGGGATTTTGGCTGAAATATTTAGCCCGGGATGATAAGAAAAACCAGTGGAGATGGTAATGTAAAAGAAAATTTTGGAGGTAAATCTGAGATAAAACAAATGATTGGGATGTGGATGAAATTCTGGTAGGTTTATGGTTTATTACCTTGAGTCCAAATGTGGATAAAAAATTGATAAAATCATTCTTTTCTGTGGAAGCAGTTAAGATGTCAATATTTATATCATCAGCAAGGATAATGCTGTGGATTCTATTCCTACTTACATATGAAATGATATGATACAGACACTCAGAAAATGCCTGTATATTTCCATTATGTGAGCAATAAAGTGTTATGCCAGCATATTGATGCCCATCAAATGTAACCAATGTTACAGAACATTCAAAGTTCTTTTCACCACTGTTAGCATAGCTTAAACATTTCATATCAATATAGGCTCTACAATACACAGCTATATCACCACGTTTGAATTCAGGTAACAGAAATAAGAAACTAAATTAAGACCATCAAAGTGAAAAACAGTAATTTAATTTACCTTTAGCCATTGCTCACATAAAAATCGGACATGAACATTTAGTTGCTGAAGAATGGATTCAAGATTTAGACTTTTGTTTCTGGCACACTGAATATTCAACTGAAGAATTATAACACCATCACATAAGTCATAGATATACCTGTGTTTTGGCTTATCTAGTCACTTAGGTTTAGGCTTTTAATTCCTGAAGGTTGAGGGAGTCACTGTCACTTGTGGTAGAGGGTTTTATATTACAAAAATTTTCAGTATTAACTACAACTGGTATTTCAAGTTCATTAGTAATATGATCCATATTTACATTTGACACAGTAGGAAGTGAAGCACTTGGTTAACCAACGAATGAATGAATTTTCTCACTAACACCCCAATAGGCCATGTATTGTAGCTCATTCATTTTTCCATAAGAGATAAAGAAGCTGAGACTTTGAAAGAAGATCTATTGTTATAAGTTATTGAGAATTTTGCAATTAAAATCATGATCATTAAACTTTGAATTAAGAAAACTTAAGATGTCTGTTGAAGACGTTCTAAAATTGACACAACCTAAATACAGCTAGATATGTCGTGGAATTCTAGAGGAATTAAGAAATGAATCATTATTTGAATTACTAGCACCAAAAATCACTTTTTGGGACCTACATTTGCGCGAATGTAGTAGGGGAAGGTGGGGCAAGATGGGGTACTTAACAAAAAACCGTTTGTTAATAAATGAAAAAGCATACTTTAATGTGAAAAATGTGTCTTTATTTACACAATACCATAAAGAACATATGCAATTAAAAGCAATATTGTATTTTCAAAATTTAACAAAATATGAATTTTTAAGTTATATAACTAATAAACTTCATCTTGCCCCACCAGGTGGGGCAAAATGGGGTAGTCCCATATATGTACTGCTTCGTCTTCCTTATCTTCTTCCCTTGCACATGAACAGTGTGCCTAATTTCTTGCATTTCCAGCATCTGATCCAGCCTTTATTGGATTGGGAATATAAATGTCCACAATAAAGATATTCTGAGTCAGAAGTCTCTGACGATGAAGTAGGATCAATCTTTTTCTTTTCAGAGGAGGCCTTCTTTTAAGTTTAACATTCTGGCTTGACTTTCCAACCTTTTCCTGTTTGGCAGAGGATGGTGCAGAGTCTAATGATTTTCTAAATTTAACTTGACTCTACTTTTATTTATTATTTTTTTCTCAAGAATCATTTTTTCTTCATTTTTCTTTGATTTTTCTCTCTTTTGCAATTCCTTTTCAGCTTTGACATTGATATCCAATTGTAATTGTTTTTTATATGGTGATTCAGTTAATACTGTAGTTTTTCTGTGTTTGCGTGGCTTCTTGTTGGATCATATGCTGCTGCAACTAGGTATTGGAAAAACATCTTCAGGAGTAAAAGATGACTTTGATGATATTTTGTCGTTTCTTAATATCCCGCTACAACTATGTAGTCTCTTTTTTTCTGCAAGATCGTAGCACCTCCTGAGTCGTAAACACTAGTACCCCATCTTACCCCACTACCCCGTCTTGCCCCACCTTCCCCTACCACAGTAATAAAATCATTATTATTATTATTCACAACATTTTCATCATGAGTCATTAAACAGTATTCCTGGTTTCCAACGGGTACGTCTGGTGATTAATCAGTTTTAGTGATTACGCTTCCCACAGTTACTTCCTTGCAAATTACTCTTGAATCCAAATTACTTAGCATAGTACCTACTAATGGGAGGCATAATATCCGATACCCGATATCTTATTCACCTCTTTTATTCATCTCATAAGACCCGATATCTTATTCACTACTCCGGAGTGCATTCATTGTTAAATGTTTCTTTAACATTCGTTCAGCTAATCGTAGTGGTTTCCATTCCATAGACATTGGTAGAGGGTTGTTGTCTTGGACAAAGGAAACAGAAGAAACTGTCATTCCCCCGCCGCCGCCGATAGGATCGTGAGCTAGATCGGCGGTCTTCGCAGTGTGCTGAACAGCAAGCGTCGAGTTAAAGGGGACGATATTTGGGAGGCACTCCGAGTAAGTCCTTTTTTCTGTAGATTATATCGAGCATATTTTATTTTAAAACCTATGATGCATCAACCTTCGATTGTAATTTTATCAAGGGAAACGTGAAATTTTCCCGACACCCTCTGAAAATTAATAATTCTGTGTAGAGGATAAATTCCACTTTTCCTTTAAGGTGGACCCACTATTGATGTGACAGTAGTCTAACTTCACGAGAGCATCGTAAAAATATATTTAATATTTAGGTATAGCTTTTGATGAGTTCTAAGAACGTTTCATGTTCCCAAATATGCTGAATGGCTGGATTTAAACAAAGCAAATTTGCTTGCGTAGAGCTAATACCTATCTCCTAAAATAAATTGCAATTTAAATGACATAAATGTATGTTTTTACAGGTCTGATGTTCAATTTCAGGGACCTACTTAAATATTTTGGCAAATTGAACAATAATTAAGGTACTACCTAAGTTCAACAATTGACTTCGTTTCGATGAACATATCAAAACTTAAGTGTTTTAGTCAAACAATTTTACTTTTCATTTGATCATCAAGGATACCCATACAAAAAAATCTGTACTGTGGCTGTACTAAATGTGCTCTGTAACTGGACTAAACTCGATGTTTAGCACAGTCACAGTGCAATTTTCTGTGCTAGACTGTACTATGGCAGCTGGACTTGGAGGAGAACTGTACTGTAACAGTGCTGAATCACTGTGCTGGAACTGTACTAGAGCTCAAACTGCACTGTGACAGGGCTGGGTAACATGACTGGAACTGTACTGTGCCTCAAACTGCACTGTGACAGGGCTGGGTAACATGACTGGAACTGTACTGTGCCTCAAACTGCACTGTGACAGGGCTGGGTATCATGATTGGAACTGTACTGAGGCTCAAACTGCACTGTGACATGGCTGGGTAACATGACTGGAACTGCCCTAGTAGCAAGTAATATCTATACAATATCCATAAAGGTTTACCAATATCCAAAAAGCATTATGTCCACATTTAATATTGTATAGATATTACATGGATATTAACCCAGTAACCACAGAAAGTTGCAATAATGTTGAAGGGTGAAAAACCATAGGAAAATATACTTTCTAAACGCGTTTCGTGGTCGTCTGAAGAGATTGAACACCTTTCTACGGAAAGTGTTTTTTAAACACTAAGCCAGTTTCTGGACTTAATATTTCAATAATCGATTCCGGAATGGCGAGTTAGAAAATACCAAAGGAAATGTGTTTCTAAGCACGTTTGAGATCATCTAACATTCCAATTATTTGGTTTGTTCCCTTATAAGGTAGCAATGCTGCCAATTATAATGGGTCCGATTCCATTATATTAGGCCATATTATTTTAAATATGATAATAATATTAGTCAAATTATCTATGTCTTCTGGAATGAATATTGAATATGTTCACTAAACTCCATCCGGCGTAAGAAGCATTCATGCGGAATTTAATTTCGAATTTTAAATTCTAAAAATAAATGATAAAATTGTTTATATTTGCAAATTGATATTGAAATCGTGTAGCGGAGGCGGATATCCCATCGGAATGCTTTCCGGGCTTTCTATTCCAAACGGAAATTCTCTCCACTGCTGAAAATTCGAGTTCAAATTTCGCGGTGAGACATGCGTGCGCAGCCATTTTCACGATCGAATATACGAGATTCAACGGTTCAACGTGCGTATGGTGTAGATCGGTGCGGTTCAGTGTGGATATGAGTTTTTTATGTGGCTGGACTTCTCCATTCTTCGGCATCGTGCCTCTGAGATCGCAATTTTGGTGAGTAAAACTCATAAACGTACTGATTGTAGACATTTACAAAAACATCCAATGTTAGCAAGTTGCCGAATATTATATTTCGCTCGTTTTCTTCAGGTTCACTTATCTTATCTCGTCACACATTTGTGGGTGAAATTCACTCAGAAACAAAGGCGACTTCTTTTCCAAGGGTACCTCAATTAGAAGAAATTTCTATTGAAGAAGGGGTAGTTGCAATGGAAAATGAGGAGCACTCCAATCAAGACAGTGGGGCTGGATCAAAATCAAGAAAGAGAATAATTCCTCCTGTGAGTGAGACTAGAGTGAAGTTGAAGTAAATGGCATAACTGAAAATGCAGTACATGCAAAGAAGAAATGCAGCTGTGGAAATCTAAGGAGCAATGTAAGAACAGAGGAGGACAGGACCGAGTTGAGTGAGTGTATATCACTAGTTTGCTGTTACTAAAACAAGGAAGCTATTGATTGACATTTATGTGAGGTTTGATTTATCCCTTTCAGAATTGCAGGAAATATTAAGGACAATGCTTTTAAAGATGAGAGCTGTTGTAGACATAGAACAGAGGCTAGCCTCAATAGAAGGGAGAGCTACAATAGCAAAAGATAACAGACCCCAGAACTATGAGGAGGAAGAAAAATATAGTGTATTGGAATTTCCCCTGGGAACCCAAGAGGAGTTGGATGCAGCAGAGGAAAGAATGAAAGATGTGGGATTTAGAAAGATATTGGTAAGGTGAATGTTCATAAAATATAGCTAGATAAAATATAAACCAACTGGAAAAGTCTGATTAAAGTGTACTTTATCAATTTAATTGCAGGTGTCTGAGTTGACCCTCATTGGAGGGAACACTGCGAAGGACGTGATTGTACATATTCTCCAGCATGTCATGACAGACAACCTGGCTGCCAGTTGTAGTTGGATTGGGTATAAAAAGAAAAATGTATTCTCTGAACTTGTCTTGAAGACTGCTATTTTTGGTATGCATTGCTTTAAAATTCATAAGTAGTAGAATAAATTGTATTCTTAGTGGGGAATCAGAAAAACTCTTAAAATTTGAGATCTGTTTGTCTAGTAACTGTCTAAAATTTTTAAGGGTTTACAAATGTAGGGATTTACAAAACAGAATTTAGACATCCATGGTGTGTGTGAAAATGTGTACATTTTCATAGTGCTAGGAATACATGCAGAAATTTATTAGAATTAAGTTAGAATGTATGTAATGTATAGATGAAATACTCCACATATTGACATTTCAGAAATCACTAATTTATGAAAACTATTGCAGTAATTTTCAGGGTGATCTTTATTTATATGTATCAACTATAGTTACTCTGCATAGAAGAATTGGCATTCTGTTTCCCATTGTCACAGCACTTCATTTGTTCTTCACAATGAGTTATACCATCAATATTATTTAAATTACTTCATTCTAGCTTGTCTTATTCCTAGCATAAAGACTAATTAAATGGTAATTTTTATGTAGATGCTGTCAATTGCATGTAATGGGATTTGTTCTCTTCTTATAGATGCTGTTTGGCATTCCAAGTGGGAAGGTATCTCTTCAAAAGACTTGGAAAATTATGTGAAGGATTTGTTACGCCACACCAAATTTAGGCATCATAAGAAAATTAACAAATAAAATTAAATATTAATTCACTGTACTTTGCTACTATTCAATAAATAGTATGTTTACATAGAAATTGCAGTATTCATTTTCCTGTCCTTCAAAAACTTTTCAATTTCAGTTAATAAAAATGATGTAGGTATAGTTAATCTAACAATACTTTTGCCAATAAGAGTTATTCCAGTTATTAAGAGTATTTCTAGGCTGCTGTTTATTGATTCAAGGAAAGAGCATTATAGTAAAAATTGTGCTGTGGCTGCACTGTGACTGCGCCGTGCCAACTGTACTGTGATTGTGCTATGGCAACTGCACTGTGACTCTGCTATAACTGCACTGTGGTGTTTCAATTTAAGTGCAGTCTAAGTACAGTCACAGTACAGTCCCTTAGCACAGTTACAGTGCAGCTTTAGTACAGTCGCAGCACAGATTTTTTTGTATGGGTAGCCATAGCCATATACCTACTTACACAGACATGGTATATGTTATTGGCATGGCTCATTGACTCATTATTGCCACGAAGTGGATTCATTCAATTATTTTTGTTATTTATTAATCCAAGGTTTTCTCCTCCTAGCATTAGTATGTTTGTTTTAAATTAAGTGCTCGAAGTACCTGGCGCAATGATTTACCACCATGCAAGTCTTTCCGTATGTCCATGAAACACCGGGGAGTAGATTTATTCGTTTTCCATTATCTACTCTAATTAAAAAGAAAAGAAGAGTTGGGAGACAGAGGTCTGATGGATGGATGGCTCTCTTAGATTCATTTAAATTTTCTATGTAGTAAGTCAACATGCGCACGTTCTACAAATTTCCAGTCTTTGCTGAACGACGGGCGTACGTCATGCTTTGGAAGTGACAATGAATGGCTCACTTCATGGGTGCAAAGAGTATTCACTGGAGGTTGGGTTGTTATGTATAAACAGCGACAGACAAGGAAGACACACGTAATTTGGAAAAAACGAGTCTGCGTACTCTTCATGGAGAAATCGGAATCCAAAGGGGCGTTTTGAGAGGAAGTTAGGGCTTCTAGTGGCCGTCCACCCTCTGCGAAGGTGATTAATTTATTATGATTAAATTACATTCTGTATGATTAAATGATATCATACTTTTCTTACACCCAAGATTGTTCAATTTCTCTCTCTTTATCCCTTCCGTCGCAAATGAAAAACTCGAAGTGTTAGAAACGACCAATCGGAATCCAAATTTACCTGATTCTGTCTCGATCCGAGTATGAATACGAGCGTAATTGGAGGGGGAATAGGTAGTAATTAGGGAAGTAAATGGTCTCGACCTCACCCTTACGATTAGTGCTTATACACTGCTTCTAATGTCCTGAGGGCGAGAGAAAGCGTCTCGCGTAGTTCGACTAGTGAATTTAGTACGTAAGAAACCATCCCATTGAAATGAAACAGCCATCGGTTTCGGCCAATTAAATCTAAATTTCCATAAAAATATTTACACAGGTAATGGTATGAAATGCCACTTATATATAGAATGAGGGACTCTATTCACTCGTCCACCGTAGCAGTTGATAGCCAGAAGCCAGGATAAGGGGGATCCAGAGCGATGCAGTAAACAAAAAACTGCCAATAATCCAGGGACAGAAAAGCTTTCGCCCAAAACATAAATAAATGGATACAGATACACATTTCCATATATATCCTATGAGTTATCAGTGGAATGTGCATCTGTATTTATGAAAAAATTGACATAATTATTTTCGTTGTTATAGTGACAAAGTATACTTATTTTGTTTACAACTAACCCATAGTAACGCGCACCATTTATTCCCCTTGGCAAAAAAAGTATGAAGCGGAGATATGACGGGTATGTAAAGCTCTCTAATACCAAAGATTCACAATTTATGACGAAACCTGGAGTTCTGTAAGGATAAATCGAATATTGACGGGTGGGAATTCCTTGTGGGTGTATGCTATGCGGGTTAAAAAATAATTAAAAATGTTTAAAATCGTGAAAAAATCTTCAAAACTTTTCCTTCCTCAGGAAAAAGCACATTTCCTCTTAGGAAAATGTAAAAATGAACATAGCTTAGTAATAGACGTATTTCAATGGAAAATAGTTTATTTTGTTTAAAGAAATTCGTACCTTTTCACAGCTTACTGAAACGAAAATGAATTTTACGCGGCAAGTTGTGATTAATAAATTGAATCGTTTCGAAAGAAAGCACGCTTGTACTTAACTTGAGGCGGATAGATATTTATTTATAAATTTAAACGCTGCAAGTTGGTATTAATACTAGGTGGCAACGGTATTAACGATATATCAACGGTATAAGGACTTGTCCCGCGATGTACCGCCGACTCACTTGTTCTTCCATTTGGATTCATAGCCGATAGAGGAGTCTGTGAGACCAAGTTTTCGATCTCTTTCCCAGAAATAGAAACTACTTTGTGATCAAAAGCACTAATATCTGCGTTTTTTCCAAGTGCAGGTGGATCATTTTCCATAGTAAATTATAAAATTTGATATTTACACAGAAATGATGAAACTTCTCCTTTCATCGTCACTTCCTTTGTTTGTTAGCCCACATTACTTATGCATACGTAACATTATTTTTCCATCATCGACTCCATAGCTAAGGGCTAAACGCAATAGTATCACTTACAAATTATCCCATGATAACTAAAGAGAGAAGTTATTCTTGACTATAGGTTAGAGCTAATATTATGATTGATAAATTAACTCAGAGATATGGGATAAAAACTGACAAAAATATAGGGGCTTTAAACATCAATTTGATACGCTATGGAGGCTAAAATAAAATGAGAGTTCAGAGATGTAGACAACAAGCTGAGAGCAAGGAAAAGTGTTATATCGGCGAACCTATGCCTGAGCGAATGTCGTCACCTTCTAAACCATCTATCCTAAAAAAATTGAGTGTTATCTTACAAATATCTAGAACGAGAGAATACCTTTGATGGAAGCTGAGCGAGGATAACTGTAAGGGAGGGTCTGGACCTCACGGATTGACTGATACCAATCATTGGGCGTTCCTATGCACTTCCTCAAAATGCATTTGAGGCGGTGATCAACACGTGAGGAAGTAATCTATATATATATATAAAAATGAATGTGTGTCTGTCTGTCTGTCTGTCTGTCTGTCTGTACTCGATAGATTCAAAAACCATACATCCAATCGTCGTGAAAATTTGGGAAATTATTACGTATATCCCCGGGAAGGTTTTTGTAAATTTTTATTTTAATCGGAGTACTCAGTTCGACTCCAGAAGGAAAAACAGTTTCCATAAGAAATACATGTAAACTTCGATTTTATCACATGCATGCTTCCTTTCTTTTGCAAAATTAAATTAGAAATAACCAACGTATGAATTTAAAAGTAGCACCAAAAGAAGGGAAATTGTATAAAGTTTCTTATTTTGGTCATGAAATATAGTTTACGATCGGAAATTACGAGACTTAGAGATAATTAGATGATTATTTTGATGAATTTTGAGGCTATAAACAAACTATTTCTCAGTTACGACGAATGCAATTGTTGAATTTTCTCATAAGAACACATTGAGAATTTATTCCAGTATTCAAATGATGTTTGTTTATAGCAACGTAAATATTTACGTATATTATCATGGAGTAAACGGTTTTTGATATTTAATGAAAATTATATTTTGATAAATTCAAGAGATTGTATGTACTGGACAACTTGGTGAGTTGATGACGTTACCGACTTTGATTACAAATATCATCTTTTTTCAACATTTCAATTTATTTTATGTCTTTGACGAGACTGAATTTCATTTTTAGGTCTTATTCAGTTGAATATGCTTTCTCTTTGAGATTTGCGAGATGCGAAGTGTAGAGTAGCACATAATTTAGCATATCTTACTCCGAACTGATAAGGTACTGTGATAATATATTTTCTTATATACCGAATGAAAGTAATGTAGATAGTATGTATGATTTCATTATAATATATAATAGCCTTGCAACGCGAATAGCTGCCTGCCATTCAAATTGCGAATGGGTTTTCTACGGGAAAAATAGAAGTACGATACATAAATTGATCCCATTTGGGCAGAATTTATATTTTTTCAATTATTGTTTAAATATCACTAATTATATTAAAATTTAAAATATTTTAAATACATAATTTGTATTTCTTTTAAGATTTCAAAAAATTAATTTAAATTACAAAAAAGAACATTAATGCATTTGACGTTCGATTTTTCGCCAGAAAATTCCAATAAATACAAAAATGCAGTCAAAAACTTTTGCAATGATTAATACGAGAATAAATTATTAATACGTGACTAAATAAAAATATGATTAATTTCCAGCTGAAGAAAATAATTGGAAATACGTTTTATTTAACACTACAATTATGCCGCCAAAGCGAAGTGCTATTGGTCTATCTACAAATCAAGCAAAAAGGAGAAGAGAAGAATGATCATTATAAACGAGTGAACATAGGCAAGCAAGGCGAGAAAGAGATCGAGATCACACTGCTCTTGCTCGATCATTAGAAACGAGTGAACAGAGGCAAGCAAGGCAAGAAAGAGATCACACTTCTCTAAACACAACAACGTGTGAACGGGTACAGCTAGTTAACAATAAAAATAACCATCTAAATAATAAATCACAAGCGGAACTCATCACTCTCTTTTGTAAATGGTAACTTTTAAGGGAACTTAGGAAAGTATGCATGAACGCAAGATGCGAGAACAAACGATAATTAGAGTATGCGATGAATGAATATTCAACGGAATTTCCTGTTGATTTAAGACTGGATACATCTCGCTTCTTCTCAGCTAGCCTTGTGAGGCACTCCTAGACTTCTCACCAGGATATTTTTACCTAGGATTATAATTGTAGGATTTGCGATTCAAACGAGAGCTTTATTACGAATGAAAGAGGAAGAGTCGATGAAATTGTACATAAGGCAATGGATGTTATCTCTTTACTGTGACCTTTTGGCTACGACATCACTACCGTTAGCTGAGATATATTTTGTTTTGATTTTTATAATTTCCATTACTGAAACATAAAGTTAATTCCAGTTCGTACTATATAGTTTATTGTCATTCTTTTCCAACGATTAAAGTTTGTGTAATTTTTACTTTCTCCATATACGTAGTATAGAGAAAGTATTGTTTTCGTTTATTATCGACATGTTTTGGGGTCCCTAGAACACGTTTTGACCGTTTTCGGAATGATGTCTGTGTGTATGTGTGCTTGTGGACAATCTAACATAAAAAA
This sequence comes from Sympetrum striolatum, assembly GCA_947579665.1. Lineage (NCBI taxonomy): Eukaryota > Metazoa > Arthropoda > Insecta > Odonata > Libellulidae > Sympetrum > Sympetrum striolatum. The sequence goes on along the minus strand of OX388344.1, from coordinate 91,014,869 downwards.
TATTAGTCGTATCAATACCAAACTGCATATATAGCATTGCGGTGGGTGCAGTCAGAGTTGATTAGTTTTTGGAGAACATCGGTTAACCAGAAGTCGAGCTTTATTCTTCGAAGCAAATTTGCGTTTTTGCAAACTATCTCCATAAATATGATATTTAGGTATATTTTATTATATATAAACGTTTTAGAAAATGTAATTTACTATAAATTTTGTATGAAACATATTTTGGTATAACTGATTGTTTAAGAGTTATTCATGAAATACTGATAAACCGGAAGCTGCTGATTATGTACTTTGTGGGCGCTCTGGACGAAAAGCCAATTTCATCGTTTTTCATCGAACATGTTCCGAAAAACATTATTTATAATGTTTGTGACGTAAAAGATAATATGATGTAAATTAATCTCTTATCTTCCAAGTTTAGATTGAATATAAAGTTCGAAAATACTGTCGTAGATAAATATTTACATATTATAAATGGAGAAAGTCATGTGCTGGCCTTATCAGATTTTTTACACTTATAATTATAAAATTTAATTTTGTAATATATTTGTGCTATGTGATGTTCCATATCACAAATTGAAGTTTACAGAAATGTTTAATAAAGCTTCTCCTGACGAATTATTCCACGGCTTACCAACAGCACACACTTTAGTGATGTTATATATGCGGTACAAAAAAAATCACGGTTTAAAAATGCATATTAAACATAACGAACTGAAACGTGCACTGCAAATTTCGTAGGCTCAAAATCGATTCCCCAGTAGGAGCCAATTTCTTGTGATGTCATGCTTTGCATTTTGGATCGAGAACACAAAGGAATATTCATGAATATTTCGGACATGTAGCTGGATGCCTCCCGATTTACGATGGATTTTTGAACTGCGTCATCGTTATGGTCTTGAAATTCATATTACACGATGTTCGTCCTTTTTTAACGAGGAAAAGAGTCGCAGATCGCATTTTCTCTTATTTAGTATTTAGAACGTGGCGTGACCATGGCTACGTAGTCAAGTTTGTTTTTTTCCGCTCCTGCTTGTAAAAGTTTCCCGAATTTGAATTCAGGAGTGGGATTACCCCGGCCTTTTACATTTACGCTTTTACGAGCTTATGTGCTTCGGTTACGAAAGTCTCCTCGAGAGAGTGTCTCCGCCATAAAAATAGCCTTATAAGATTCGGACTGCCATGTTTTACTCCGAGGACCACGAAATTTTTAAATGTCAGCTAAGACATTCAGCACTCTATTTTACTTCAACATCGATTGGAAATTGTGAGCATTGACTATTTCTCGTAAATTTCTTTACTTTACAATTCATTCACCGCAAATTCAGATTTTATGTAAGCAGAACCGGTTCAGATTCAGAAAAATTGCTGGCTCCTTGGGCCAGCGAATAACATGATGTATCGATAAAAGTTCATTTATTTAAAATATATATCGCAAGAAGACTTGATTTTTACGAAATTAAAAGTACTAAATGAAATCTGGTGGAATTTCATTTTAAAATCATCATTATTAAATCATCATTAAAAAAATCCGATGTGGCCAACACATGACTTTCTCCGTATTTATTGAAAACAGAAGCCTATGCTGGTAATATATAAATAACTCCAAAAGAATGTGTGTTACAAAAATGTTTCAAACAAAATTTGTAGTAAAATACATTATCTATAACTTTGCTACATGATTATATGTACCTACATTGCATTCTGGCAGAGATATCTATGAAAAACTTCCATTTCTGGATAAACAATAACTGGTTAACCATTATTGAAGAATAACACCTAAACAATCAGTGTTACGAAAAAATGTTTCATACAAAAGTTGTAGTAAAGTAAATTATCTATAACATTTGTTTATAATTGTATGTACCTTAATTGCATTTTGACATAGATATATATGAAAAATTCAATTTCTGGGTAAACAACAACTTCCGGTTAACCATTATTAAAGAATAACTCCTAAACAATCAGTGTTACGAAAAACTACTTCATACAAAAGTTGTAGTAAAATACATTATCTATAACTTTTGTATGTAAATGTATATACTTTAATTGCATTTTGACAGAGATATGTATGAAAAACTTCCATTTCTGGATAAACAACAACTTCCGGTTAACCATTATTGAAGAATAACTCCTAAACAATCAGTGTTACGAAAAACTACTTCATACAAAAGTTGTAGTAAAGTACATTATCTACAACATTTGTTCATAATTATATATACCTATATTGCATTCTTACAGAGATATTTAAAAAAACAAAATGTTGTTCCGGATAAACCGCAACTTCCGGTTAAGTGATATTCACCAAAAAATAATCATCTTTTGGCATTGTTAGTAAAATTATAAATATGAATTTTGAAAATGATCGGATAATTACTTCTTAAGATAGAGCGCCCACAAACGTTTTAACCACTGACAGACACACAGACAGACATGTTCGGGAAAATAGCGAAAACGTGCTTTATGGGCCCCAAAACATCTATTTCCGTCGAAATCTGGAGGTCGAATTTTTTTGCGAATACAACACTTTCTCTATACTACGTATAGGGAGAAAGTAAAAATGAGATGTTTACTTGCCATAGTATTTATTAATGCGACCAAGGTTTCGGTGCAAGTTTACACCATCATCAGGCATAGAGGCTTTGATACAACAGCTTACATACTAACCTTATACTGATAGATTATCTGTTGTATCGGAGCCTCTGAGCCTGATGATGGTGTAAACTTGCACCGGAGCTATGGTTACATTAATCAATACTGTGAAAAGTACATATTATTTATTCTTCGATTTTTACTAAGAATTAAGTTCTTATTTTTAATGACGTATTCCAAGACCTATTGTCTTCCTTAACTGTGTAATGTATTAAGAGCATATGATCTTATTGAAATAGTGATACTCGGAGTGTATAAAATTATAGGCGAAATATATGCTAATGCATTTCGAACTCAAGTTGAGTAAGCAACTGATTTCATACATAAATCATCATCATATTGTGTTTTGCCCTGAAGCATGTCTCGCACGACACTGCCGTCTCCATTCCTATCTGTCCATAGCCTTCTACTTAGTATTTCTATAGATCTTTATTTTAACCTCATCCACCATCTTTACTCTTCTTCTTCCTCTCTTATTCTTTCCTTACACTGCGCCTTCCAATGCCACTTTCAGTACGCTATTTCCTCAATTATGTGGCCCAACCAGTTTGCTTTCCTTTTTCTTATTTTCGTCACCATCCTTCTTTCTTCTTTTACTTTATCCAGGATCTCCTCGTTCCTCACCATATCCATCCATCTCACCTTCTCCATCCTTCTCCACACCCACATTTCAAACGCCTCAATTTTCTTTCTTTCCCACTTCCTCAGCGTCCATGCCTCGCATCCATACATTGCTATGCTCCATACATAGCACTTTGCCAACCTTTTTCTCAGCCCCAGATCTAGATTCTTACAGGATAATAAGTTTCTCATTTGGCTGAAGGCCTCTTTTGCCATCGCTATTCTTGCTTTTATTTCTTCCTTACTTCTCCAATCATCACTTATCATGGTTCCTAAGTATCTATATCTTTTTAATTTTTCTAATATGTCTTCTTTTATATCCACATTTGTTTGCTCTTCAAAGTTTACTTGCATCACCTTTGTCTTTTTACTTTCTCCATATATATAGTATAGAGAAAGTATTGTTTTCATGAAAAAATCGACTTTATCGAATTCGAATTTCAACGGAAATAGCTGTTTTGGGGTCCCTAGAACACGTTGTGACCATTTTCGGAATGATGTCTGTGTGTGTTTGTATGTGTGTGTGTGCTTGTGGGCGCTCTAACGTAAAAACTACTTGTTGTATCAATACCAAACTTCATACATTGAATTGTGGTTGGTGCTGTCAGAGTTGATTAGTTTTTGGAGTAAATCGGTCAACCGGAAGTCGAGATTTATTGTTCGAAGCAAACTTCCGGTATTGTAAAATATCTCCATAAATATGAGATTTAGGTATATACTATTATTTATAAAAGTTTTAGAAAATGTAATTTACTATAACTTCTGTATCAAACATATTTTTTTATCACTGATTGTTTAGGATTTATTCGTGAAATACTGATAAACCGGAAGTAGCTGATTATGTACTTTGTGGGCGCTCTAACATGAAAACATTTTGTCGTATTAACACCAAATTTCATATATAGCACTTTGGTTAGTGTCGTTAGAGTTAATTAGGTTTTGAAGTGAATCGGTTAACCGAAAGTTGAGGTTTACTTATCGAAGCTCGTTTCCGGTTTTGCAAAATATCTACATTAATCTGATATTTAGGTATATTTTATTATTTATAAAAGTTTTAGAAAATATAATTTACTATAACTTTTGGTTGAAACATATTTTTGTTAAACTGATATTTTAGGAGTTATTCATAAAACACTGATAAACCGGAAGTTGCTGATTATGTACTTAGTGGGCGATCTGGGCGCTGTGGGCGAAAGGTCAATTTCATCGCTTTACATCGAACATGTCCCAAAAACATTATTTATAATGTTTGTGAGGTCAAAGATAATATGATATAAATTAATCACTTATCTTCCAAGTTTAGATTGAATATAGAGTTCGAAAATACTGTCGTAGATAAATATTTACATCTTATATATATGTAGAAAGTCATGTGCTGGCCACATCAGATTTTTTACGTTTATTTTCATCCCGTATTCTTTCATTCTTTCTTACAGATCCTTTATCAGCCTTTGCAGTGCTTGCATGTTATCAGCCAAGATTATTATATCTTGTGCAAATCTTACATTTCTCAAATCTTATACATAAATACAGAAACTATATTTATTGGAAAATAGTAGCAATAAACGTATTAAACAATATGATACCCATCTCCATCAATAACTATTGGAGTTCAATATCAAATTTAAACACCAAAACGCTGATTGTGAGTGAAGATTAGATAAAATGAATAGCGCCTTTGGGGATTATCTTGTCAAAAAATCCTCCCACATGCCGCATTTTCGCCAACCCCGCCTTAGGAGGAAATGTTCAACATTTCTAAATCTGGCCAGCAAAATCATCTTTCCCTAAAGTTGGTCATTATATTTATAGTTCTCTTCAGTGTAGGATATCCTCCTTTACAGCATAACACCATACCTCCGTCCAAATGTGCGATTCTCCGTTGTAATGTCTCTGTTGGATTTTCAAGGGTTTTGTAAGCACAAGTATTCGTGAAAAAGGTTTTATCCCGCGACTGTTGTCGGTTTCAAACCTTATTACCTTTTTAGAAACTATGATTTTGTCAAACAAATTCCCGCCAAATCGACGGTTTGGATTATTGAGAGATTCAAATCAATGGAAATTATTATAAAATATAGCGTTGAAGGATGATAAATACCGCATTTTAAGGACTATAAGACGCACCTTAATTTTTATGCAATTTAAAAAATTACGTCTTTAAAAAATTTGCTTAAAATTTTTAACCTGTAGGAACCCTTGCAGTCTGTTAAGTTCCACTGTAGCGCTAGCGTACGAGTGTGCATTTTAATCATTTTTGTATTAGTTCTAATGCTGTTTTGACGGTGTCTTTGAGTCCATCCATCTTTGAGATGATGTATTGAAACAATACATCATCTCCTAATTTTGGCCATGTTGTATTCAGTCCTCTATTTGCACATTTAGTCTTCCTCATTTTTCCAGTTCTTCTTTACTAGCCCGCCAATCGGGAATGGTTTTTTCTGTTGGTGGAGTGCCGATATGCCTCTCAGCTGCTCTGTTTCCATGTTCTTCTGCATATGCTATTATTTTTGCATTAATTTCGATTATTAGACACACCTGAATTTTGGAGGCAATTTTTTAAGAAAAAAAGTGGGTCTTATAGTACGTAAAATACGGTATTGCGTTGGCTTCCGTTTCTACAGCTATAATTTTGAATATGGCGTCATCCACTCTTTTGATGAATTGCAACGATCTCTCGAGTGTTTCTCGGAGATAAGTAAACGCTATGGAAATAGTGGAGACGAAGAATAATGAATTGCTAATGGAGGAGGCATTAATAATGATGAGTTTGTGGGAAGTTGAAAAAATATCGTAACTGTTACCGAGTAAATGGATTGCTTAACCGTTATTTTTAGCTCCCTGCATAATATGTGTGCAAGGAACAGATGCTTTTATTACGTCACAGGGTGGGATTCATGTTTACGGAAGTTAATGAAATGTACGTACAACTTCACGCCTGCGGAAGTGAATAAAATTAATTCCTAAATGAAAGGTTTTTAATAACCATCATGGATGCGTGGATTAAAACGTGTAGTACAGCTGAAATGACTTTAGTAAATTTTGTCAACGACTGTTTAACTGCTGTAACCGTCTATTTCTATGCCACATTCGTATTAAAGACTTAATGAGTTTTTTGAGCAAACAATGCGCTAGACTGCATCATTCTGAAATTTAGTGCGTTCGTTCAACTGAATTTCTCGAATTAGAAAACGCCGCGTTGATTCAATATATTGATGTATGGTCCATATCATCCTTAATTTAACAAGCGTTTGTTGTCGAATTATTCTTCACGTATTCATTGCTGTTTCAATAATTTAAGTGTTAGTGCATTGGAAATATACTCTTATTTGCTGTTCTGCGGCATAATAACTATGGAGCGAATTGCTCCGTCTGAGGGGAATAGAAAAAGAAAGTTTGCTTTCTTTACTATAATTAAAAATTTAGGTAAATTTTGAAAAGTTACAATTAATTTGCGATTTAAATTGCCCGTGGTCGACAATAACAACCCATCTAACAATGCGTATCGCAAGAGATATAGATTTTCAAACCCTAAATTGTGCTCGTGTTGGAAAAGGTTCAAAAACTTCTCCAGGTAAATTGTTTCATTGTACTATTTTCCGACTAAGAAATCAATACTTACAATCCTCTATTTAAGGCGACTTTATGATTGTGGTCGTTTTTCCCGATGTAATCCGGTTCCCTGAGTCTATTGTTAAATCATTTCAACCAAGGCTTTCCAGTTATAGTCTTCTATATATTCTCTATCCTACTATAACTCTAAACCCACCCCTTCCTTGGCAAATTAGCAAGACCCGCCCTTACAGCTTTGTATTTAGACTCCAGCTGGTTTAACTAACTCCCAACCCTTTTTTAACCCTAGAACGGGAACGCGGGGTGAAAAAACACCCCATACCGGTTTAAATCTCGTGGCAAAAAGAAACGGCTTACGTTTAAGACCCCGGACCGTAACCATAATTCAGTTTCAACGTCTGAGAGTAGAGGAAGCACACTTTCAGCGTCAGTAGCACGTGGAAGCTAGAGCAGTGAACGTTTGAAGTGCGTCTGGGGTGTTTTTTCACCCCTCGATCCCTTTCTTGTATAGTTTTCGTCATTTTAAAGTTTTTTTATATTCGTATTTTTTGCACTTTTTGGGTAAGTAATGAGTCACAAATCCTCATTTCCGGAGGAGGAAAGAATTGAAAAATCTACCACACAAAACAATGTTCTGTATACAGGATGAAGGGCCAATAAGACGGGACGTAGGTGGAACAGGGAGACAGGGAAGATGTGTTCATTGTCAGTGTTAAATTTGATATTCCTTCTCAATAATTGTACTTTATCGTTCCAAATAAAGATATTTTTTACCAATTTGAACGAAATTCTTAATCATTATGACGATCTGTGTGGCAGAAATCGATTTTTCAAGTTTTTGCTATTTGCGCACTTTGATTTCTCAAAATAAATACCTTTTTTGGAGAATTAGCCAAAACCACTATAACACCCTTAAAACATATCTCTCCCCTTTAGAACCTCGTTGGAATTACTCAATTTGGTCAAAAACTCACTGAGATATCGTAATTTTAACGAAAAATGTCATTTTTGCTAGTATTTTAAGTTTTATGCCCTTCTTGTTCGATTTCCACGGACCCTTCAAACTTTTAACCAAAACTGTTTAGCTCCCTGAATTTTGGATTAAAAGACGAAAAAGATGAGCTCTTATGGAACCCTCAAAGTCATACTGTGCCCGAGATACGGGCCCTTGAAAATTGGGGTGTTTTTTCACCCCGCGATCCCCGAATAGGTAAAAAAATAGCAATACCCTTCTAGGGTTAACGGTGCCTGTATAATACAAATTAGCTCATACAGCTGGAGTTTAAACAAGATTTAACTTATGGAATGTCCGGTTGTTGAACGTAGATGCAAGGGACTTGGATAGACAACAGGTTAAGTGAGGGGAGAGAAAATAGCAAAGAGTGGGTGCTTAGGGATAGCTAACAGGAGGTGGTTGTCGACCTGAGCACCAACTGCAGCCCATGATGCGCGATTGTCGTGCATAAATTGCCGTGGTAACCGCAGCACGTGGTCTTGTCGTGAAGGGATTAATCAATCACGATGGTAGTCACCGACAGGAGCAATAATGATGGTGTTGGAGTGGCCGTTTAAGGCGTTTAGCGTTGCTCTACATCCATCCTCTTACTCTGTGTGTCACCGCCCGTGACTACTGTTTATAAGCAATGACAACAGATGAAATAAATATTTACTCTCACAAAAAGGATATCCTCTTGAATGAGCGATATCATAGCAAATCCAATTGGACAAAATCTAATTTAGAACCCAGTCTAAACATCATATAATTTTTTATTATTGCAAACGTATTTAAAAGGCACCATAATTCTCAAATTTCTATTTTCAATTTGGATCTGGATAGAGAAAAATCAATTGTCGTATAATATACATATTCATTTACCTATGTTCCATTCTAGTTCTTGGCTGCAGTATCACGAAATCTACTGTGATGTGAGTGATACTGAATACATATTACTACTCGTTACTGAATTTTCTGAAGATTTTAATTCGTAGGGTCACTTTGCTGCACTTACCTTGGCGTTTTCTACTCATTCTTGCCTAAGGAGGAAATATATGGCTAATTACCTAACTCGTCATCTTATCTAGTAAGTCTCTTTTCCTATCCACAATCTTTATGAGCGAGTGAAGGAGGTCTTGAGATTCGAAATAACCTTCGGAGCGAGAGAATTTACTGAACTATGTTTATTAATTCTCAGCATAGGAAATAAGACGTTAACATTTGGAGCTCCATTACAAGAAGAAAAGAAACTTCACAATGCTAAACTAAAGATACAATGTTTACTCAATACTATTCATATTATGATGACTAAAATAGTTAATTTCGGTTGTTTTTTCATTGAATGTTTTATGGGACGTTTATACAGAATTTTTCCTTATTTTAAACGTTGAACTAAATCACCTGATAAATTAAAAAAATACCACCTATGCAAAATGCTACGTGGGTGTATGTATGTATAGATGTAAGAAGATGCCTGCATAATAGGTATGTTTTTAATTGAGTCGTCGATAGTAAAAAATTAAGTACCAGCAGTATGGAGTACAAACAACATTTCAACAGATTTCTCGATGAACACCCTGAACTGACCCCTGTTTACACTGATGGATCCAAGTCGGACACCGCCTGTGCATGTGCAGTGATCTCCCCACATCATGGAATTATAAAAGAAAGGCTAAGACCTCACTCCTCCATCTTCACAGCCGAGTTACAGGCAATAAAACTGGCTCTCACCCAAATCAAATGTAACACTGGTGCTTACCTGATATGTACGGACTCACTTAGTGCTCTTCGATCTATGTCCATCTTTACCACTTCTCATAAGATAGTCCAGGACATACAGTCTACCCTCACCAATTTGAATACAAAGGGAGTCATCGTTAAATTTCTCTGGGTCCCTGGACACGTGGGAATCATAGGAAACGAAAGAGCAGACAAAACTGCCAAAGAGGCCTTGGACGCCCATTTGTCTGACTCAGTGCGCGTCACAAATGAGGATCTAAGAGTTTCCCTCAGGAAAGTGGTCTTAGAGCAGTGGCTGCAAAGATGGGGGAACCTCAGAAACAATAAGCTACATAACATTAAAACAGATACATCTGCGTGGGCCACCTCAGTCAGAAATAGTCGAGCCAAAGAGGTTAGTGTCACTCGTCTCAGGATCGGACATACTGCCCTTACCCACTCCTACCTTTTCTCTGTTCCCCAAATTCCACCTCAGTGTGAGGAATGCGATTGCCAACTCACTGTAATACATATACTTACAGAGTGCCAGAAATACTCCCACCAACGTAGACAGATCTTATCTTCAGTGACATTGAAAGAAATCCTGAGAAATAACAGTAACACGATAGATCGAGTAATATCTTTCATGAGAACCACAGGACTCTATTAAAATATCTAAGGGGAAGGACTGTTTCATCACACTTTTAAAAATTTTACCCAATTTTATAAACTAATCACGGTTTAATTCTCTTTGGACATACCTATCCTAGTATGACGAAAATGGTCATATTCTATTCTTTTTAATGTTAAGGTGAAGAACTGATATGATTTTGCCATAGCAAAGGTGCAAAATGACCTTGGTGTCGAGGCACCTTACAAATCTACTACTACTACTACTACTACTACTACTAATTGAATCGTCTTTATCATGAATCTGATGATGGTTTGGAATAAATAAATAATAAATATGAGGGGGAAAGAATAAACTTTTAGACAAAATTTATTTAGTTATTTAGTTAGTTTTTCGTTGAATATTAAAAACCAGAATACTGAGTGATGAGTGAAGAATACTTTTCCACATTATTTTATAGCGGAGATTACCGGTTTCGGCAGATCAGTGTCATCATCACAACATCTAGGCCAGGTCAGCGGATTTTATTTAGAAACCAGAATGTCTTGACCACGGAAAAAGTGCTTACAACAAAAGCTAGCATTTCGAAATGATTACATTTTAAATTCGGAATTGTTTTATTGGAGGAACACTAAAGATAATGTTCGGAGAGGCCATTTATTGTCATAAATTTAACAATTTTGAATAGCAGCGCATTTTTTATACATTGTAATATTTTTTTAGAGTTTTTGCGTTCTTCATTCCTCTTAAAAAGTTTACTTCTTCAAAATGTAGCACAACCATGAAGTCGACGTAAATGGAGAGAGAAAAACTGGGAAGGAGTCATTTCAACGCTTTTTTTATTCGTTTACGATTTTGCATTTGTCGTCAAGAAAAGGTTATCGGGATTATGAGAGCAGCAAAAGAGTGTCGCGCAGTGAAGGGCAAGAGAAAGGAGTGTTATCATCTCGTATAGTTCCGCGTCTTTCCGCACAGCCACCGTCTGCCTTTCTCTGGCGCCAAATGTAAAAGTGTTTTGTTGGTTAATTTATTACGGGGCATGGGAATATGAGCCAGAATTGCCATTGCAGAACCAAGGAGAATCGTAAAGTATATGTGAGCATAGTACCTACATTTAGGGGCAATACTCATTTGAAAGAATGGCTCCAGAAAATAATTACAATCTGGATTAAGTGTAAAATAGGACTTCCTCGTCTTGAATTTGCCAAATAAAGCAATATATGTATAACTGTCAGAAGAGATTAATCAGAAGGGCTCAAATGGAATCCGGAAGTTTAAGGTAACTCGAAATTTGAAAATTGATGAATTTCTGTTGGTGATATATTTGTTTGGAAATGATCGTATGAATCTTCAACGTCAACGATTTGCTATGCTATATTAAATGCAATCGTAAATTTCGTGACGAGACTCGAATTATTTTCGATCTACATTTTTAAACATCTTTTCTATTAGGAGAGCTATAATTTATTATCGTTTTATTTTCAGCAATAAAGTAAAAGTAGCAGCTAAGGGAGAACTAATTAAAACTTATTTATTGAACAATTTCATTAAATACTAGAGCTATGCATAAGGCACCAATAAAATGTCTTACGATACAAAACATGTATCAAATAATACATTTTCCCGTAATACATTTGAAATATTACTCTGTGGTTTATCATTATCATATTAAAATGACATTTAACATTCTTAGAAAGCATTCACTACTTTTGATTTTCACTACGATTTATAAAAAAATAAATTTCACTTTAAAGGTTTTCGTTGAAGTAGGTAAATTTATACGCGGAAAAGTACATTATGAATTTCATCGAAAAATCCATAAATCACTACACTGTTGTCAAGCAAATGACGTTCGAGAATTTTATGGTTGGCCCATTTCGAGGACCTTGACATACAACTAGAATAAGGCCGCATTTAAAAACGCATTCTCCAAAATATTGTCTGCATTGTTTACTCGCCTTGCCAACCGTTGCTTACGCATATGTGCGAGTCTTTGTGGAACATACGGAGGCAGATTTTTTAAAGCCACCTCGTAAACGGGAATCATTCTCATTTGCGAATATCATCCGGCGATATTTTTACTTTCAACGTCTTCGTTATGAGTTTACTTGCGTACATTTATGGGTCGCCTTCCCTTGCGGTTACTGTTACGCCGATAAGACAAGTTGATGTTCATTCCTGTCATCAGATTCGCTGATGTGTGTGCCGTCTTTTGGATCATTTAGGAAAAAAATGATTTGGGGAACTGCTGATACGAATCTTTATGGGTCAAGCTTATTTTGATGGGTCTCTTGATTTTTCTGATCTTGCCCGCTGCTAGATGTCATGTGTCGTTTGAAGGCGGATTTTTTCGAATTATTTTGATCGAGATTGATGATCCCTAATACGGTTAAAAATGAATTTTGTTCGAATCCATAGAAACCCTTTTGCGTTGGATGGTTAGTCATAGGATCCGATTCCAGCACGATTTCGGTATGATGAGATTGTTTTATTTTTCATTACAGATTGCAATTTACTTCTCTCTAGAAGAGTTCACATTAACCTGATTTGGGCATTTTGCTGAATTCAATGCATTTATCGGATTTCATTTCCTTCAGTTTCATGTATCCCATTCGTGGCTGTGGTAATATGAAAACTACTGAGGCATGAGTGATTTAGAGTAATGGCATTCATTTTGGTACCTTCTTATCAAATGCTATTAAAAATTCACAATGAAAGAAAAGAGATATATACTCTTCAGAGGAAATATATCCATCTCCGTTCTTTTATTATGAAGTCCAATTTCAACAACATCTCGGCCGCCTCCGTGGTTTTTATTAAATATAATTCATTTGGTCATTGTTCTAATTGTGAGCTTACGTTCTCTCTTCCTTGAATGTCATTCCATTTCAGTGAGAAAGGCAAGCAACTGTCTCACTCCTCATCCAGCTTAGTAAGCCTCATCCCTCTCTAAAGCTTATCTTGCGTCTTGATTTATCTGGAACATACTGCCGATCTTCGCGCTATCCCTTTGCTTTCGTCACAATAAATCATTTAATTCATTTTAAAGCATTTATCTCTAAGTTTCACATTTGTCAACTTTGAGTTGTGGCTATTTCAGGCTGAGAAAGTTATTGCATGTTGACATTTCGTCGTAAAAGTAGCATGAATACTGCTAAAATAGCTTTCGGCGATATAAGGTAATAGATTCTCTCAGTAACATTTAACAAAATCATCTACAGTATGCTCGAAAAATTTATAAATTTACCGATTAAGGTTTCGTCGATTCACTGAATCATCAGATATATTAATCATTTTTCATTCTGATGAAGTTACAGTTGATTCCACTAAAAGTCCTAGATGTATTCAAACAATATCTGTACTGTTTTTTATTGTAAATGTGACTGTAAACTGTAAATGTAGATATTTTATAGCATCTTTCGAAGAACATACGAAGAGAGTGTCTATTTTTAGCGGTTATGACCCATTTATGAATTGTAGGACAATCGTCAGCATAAACAAATCTAAGTCAACCAAATGTGGATGAAAAATCGCTTTCTTGATTTATAAAAAACGGTTAACCTGAACCTGCGTTTACTTGGAAAGTATATTTTTCCGGCTCAGCTCGTGTTTATTAAGATACACATGTGCTTTGAAGGTTAGGTCTCTCTCTATAAGCCGTGTGGTTGACCACTGAAAAAAATCCCAAAAAATGAATTGTAAAAGAGGTTGTTTGCCTGAGTGAGAGCTTGTGAACTGTAGATGTTTCCAACTCAGTAATAACCTCTTGAAATTTGAATGAAATAAAAACACCTTTTAATAATTCCACCGAGTAGTCAGTCACCATCACTTGATTATGACTATCCATTAGTTGAGACCGGTCGTTGTGTTCATCAAATATACTCGGTGGAATTATTACAAGGTGTTTTTATTTAATTCATTTTGAAATTCCACATAGCGACGGCTAGCACCTTTCAAAATACTATTGAAATTTGTCTCTTGTCGGGAGTAAAAGCTATTGTGTACCCACATGAAAAATCCTCCTTTTCTTAAGTTTCATTCATAATTTATTTCTACGCAAAAGCCAAAAATTTTCTGTTGGTAGAAGACTTTTTACTTATAGAATGAATACGTACATTATTGAAATGTAAATTAGTAAGGATAAATATTTCCTCAAGATAACGTGGACGTTACCTAAAATGTATGACTATCAATATAGCAAATATTAAGCTTTGCTGAAATCTTTTGACCGAGAAAGTTTTGTTTGTTTTGTTTAGCTGTTTATTTTATTCGGATACTTCGTAATAAATAAATCTTTTCGTATGGGAAAACTTTAGTGTTTAGCTATACAATGAAAGAAACGTAAAGAAGAGAACATTGAAACTTATAAGGTATTTTGAGCTTCCCTGAAAATCTATGAATAGATGTTTATCCTAAACCATGTTTTCAGCTACTGCTTATGAATTAGTGATTCTTTGAATATCATCTATCGTATTGTCATTCAAAAACTTTGAAGGTATATTGAGCCATCGTTCAAGTTTTGTAGTTTTTTTTTTTCGAATTATGTATGGAGACAGGCTCTCTTCTATCTGGTAACGTTGACTGTTTTAATTCCTCTTATTTATTTAACGGTTCTTACTGACTTTCCAAAGTGGTCTTTTTTGGAAAGTTTATAAATCTTTGTGAACATTTTATTTTTCCAGACTCATGAGAGATCCTTAGCAAGACCATAGATACCGATTTATTCCCTGATTCACTTTCTTCCTTTGAATAACAATTTTCTATAGATAGGTTTGACTAGCATTTTAAATTTATGTGTACTTTCTCTTATTTATGAATAACTTGTGATCTCTATTTACCTATATTTTGATTAATAGTTTAATATGTGTATAATCGGTAAAAATAAATTTATTATTTGAGGCAAATAAACTATGTTGGTTATCGTAAAATCATACGAATAATACGGTGAACCATTTCGAATACGTTATCGGGTACCAGAGCTGCTCTGCTCTACATAGTAATCTCAGAACTAAACCTCGAGAGAAATGTTACATGACCTGATGATGGTGATTTAGCCAAAGCAGGTCGTAATATTTTAAATGTGGAAATTACGAAATTTTCTTATTTATCTATTAGGTCGTTCCACTAAGTCTGACCTAATATTACAAAAATTATTCGTCCAATGATATAAGAAAGCCAAAGAAGTATGTGAAAAATTCACGTCATCAAAACATAGGATTACTGTTCTAACACTAAGGAAACGGTATGTGCCAACTCAGGGAAGCATCTAACATTGGCACAGTTTAGGGAAACATTTCATGATAATATTTACGAGCGTTTGCATTGACACTTGGGGTTTCCCGTTGATTGCGAAATTCTTTTCAGTTAGGAGATTTCCCTGGAAGTTCGAAACTGAAAATAGAATGTAATGGTTTAGAACAGAATACCTTAAACGACAGCTCTTTAACCTTTCCCGTGTGGATTTTGGAACATCTAACTTAGCCTATGAGTTACGCACATAATATATATCATAAGCTCTCTAACGCCATTGGCGTTAGAGAGCTTATGATAGATGAAGGATTTTATTGAGGTAAATTGAGAGAAGATAAAATTTGCTATTACTGTTTAACTGTTACTGATACAATATAGACTACTGATGGTTTTCATAATATACGTATAACGCAACAAACACAATCAAAAATATTTTGATGGTTTTTGGTATGTTATATGTATATTACACTCTAACTGATTATAATTACAATGACCATAGTTCCCTTACTTTTAAAGAGTTGTCCTTAATTTCCAAATTTCTTTAGATAGATGTACAAGCTTTGTCTTTTGACCTATATAAGCCTTGTTTTCTTGTTTCTCCATTGAGATATTCGTTTCTAAAGAGTGGCCATTGATTGAGAAGATAAATGGTTTGTTGATAAACCATTCGATTTAAACTTCCCTATCAATCTTCTTATTATGCTTTTTGGATTATCTTCGTGAAATAGAAGAGAAAAACAATGTATTTCTTATTAATTCATTCATTGGCTTTAGGCGCGTCGTTTACTGTTCTTGAAATCTGTACTTCCCCTTCCGTGACGTGCCCATTTTTTAATCCAGGAAAATGTGGTTACTCTAACTGTCCTAGATAATGCAGCAATTATTTGTGGCGATTGAAATGTTAGGTGAGCTGTTACAGATTGCCCCCTGAGCCCTTGAAATCTTTCATATACTATGACGGCTCAAATGGGATAAATATTTGAAGCATCCGAGTTAACACGAAAAAGCTGTGAGAAGCGAGTGATATCTCAAATACCAAGAGTTGTAAAACGTCAGAAATCTCGATCCCTACTCGGTTTTCCCCATTTCTCCCTTTGCCTTCCTCCTTTCCTCGGCTGCCGCGGCTGTATGCCTCCCATCAAAATATCACCGCCCGCGAAATAAGCGGGTCAGGGTCGCCGCTGCAAACATTTGTGACCCAGATAGAGGAGCTCCAAAAGCATCGTCGTTTCGAAACGCATGGGGATTTCTTTACATTCGTCTCCGCTGTTCTCAAACCACTAATCAAAC
This sequence comes from Sympetrum striolatum, assembly GCA_947579665.1. Classification (NCBI taxonomy): domain Eukaryota; kingdom Metazoa; phylum Arthropoda; class Insecta; order Odonata; family Libellulidae; genus Sympetrum; species Sympetrum striolatum. The sequence continues at coordinate 90,998,139 of OX388344.1, read as the reverse complement.
GCGGTTCCATCTTGAGCCCCTCAAAACCTCGCGGAAAACATCGCCTTTGAAAGGTTTTGATGATAAAGATCCACTCGCCGAATGGGTGCAGAATTGTGTCATCAGCTAGATGTCCTACCGCTGCTAGTATTTTGATCTTTTTGCCAGCATCCACATCTCTTCTAAGGAGCAGTGACTGACTCAGATCACAGGACCCGCTTCAGATGGACAGCCAACGATCGTAGCTGTTTTAATGGTTGACATTTCTTCTTTTCCGTATTTGCTCGAATCTGACACGATGCTACTCTCTTCTGGAAGTTCGGAGAAGCGTAGACTCGTCTATCAACCAAAGTCCTCGAATTTTATTGTATTGCATAATCTAGATCTTTACACTTATGGTCATCAATAGTGTTTATTGAATTATTTTAGCTAATAAATGAAGTATATAATCTATTAATTAAAAATCTTAATTTTTTGTTACTGATCTTTTTATCATATCCCAACCTATTTACAATTACGAACAAGTTTTGATGTGTATGCACACACCATTTTTGATGCATTTACAACAAAATTATCCCAACATCTTCGGGATCAATTTTTTCCTTATTTAAAGGAATCTTTTCATACAATAACACTATTTAATTCCGGTGTAAATTCCATCTCTGTTGGATGTAAAAGGCTGTATTATATGATTAATTTTAGGTTATTGTGTTATTATATTTGTTATTATTTATATTACTCATTCAATCATACGTAATCAATGTTGGCGTCGACTATAAATACATTTTTATAATTAAATTCTATTAACTCATTGCAGCACTGCCTAATTTCCAGAAATCATCAATTTTTCAAACAACAATTCTTTTTGTTGCTAATAAATTGAAAATAAAATAGTAGGATAATATGTCTTTGTCATTGCATCTCTTAATAAATCAATTTGCCTTTTTTCCGGTAATTTTAAGAAAGAATTTTTCCTTTTATCCTGAAAAATATAGCTCATTGAGGAAACACTTCCATCTTTCACCGTTAAGTATGATGGACCCTGCTTGCACATTGACATTGCTCCGTGATAATGATCATTACATGAAATACGTTTTGAAATTTTTATTTGTAGCAGCTCTAACTCTTTTTGATTCATATGAATGAGTGTATGGACTTGGTATCCTACGTAAACATACTTATTCTACACGTAGTCTACATGGGAAATATTGCGGTAATTTTAATGATAATCAAGTTCGAACATGTTCTTCCACTTGGTCCAATTTGTTTAACTGGGAGATGGAATTTTCCTCGGTTGCTGGAAATAACCCCGTGTTTTAGGCATACTATTTGCTTGCATCCTTCGCGTAAATTTCCTCCGCCTCCACTTGATGCGTCCTTGAGGGCATCTGCCGACTCTCCCACGTCAATCTTTCGCCCCCGCGCACACCTATGATGCGACTCCCACTCTTAGATTTTTCCACCGAGGAATGCGGTTATTTTCCTCGATCATGACTGAGTGGCGGACAGCTGCAGGACGCTCGACTTATCCCACGGATGGAGTCGTCGACTCTCGGATGCAGCGGGAGTTTTCAGAAACTATAATACGAGAACGGAATTTTCCTATAGGTGCACCCCTTCACTTTCAAAGTCACCTGTATCCCGTTCCTTGTGGAGATGATGAAGGATTTATGCTACGAGGAAAGTATTTTGAACATTTTGTTCTTTAATAGTTTTTATGTTTTTAGTTTGAGTGATTATGTAAGTAATCCCGCTGCTAATTTTTAACCTTTTTATATATTAACGATTTATCATAGCGGTGCAGAGTATACAATTTAATCTCGAGAGCTCGAGGTAATGGTTTTTAATCAGGATTCGTTCCGTCAATTGTACTGTCTTTGCAATCGGTATACTGTAGTTTTTTTTAGATAATCTAACCTTCCATAATGTGCTGTGACAAGTTTTTGAATGGGGACGTGTCTAAAAGATATGAAGAGGAAAGAGTTTGTTCGTTCTTGTTATCCTCAATGAACAAGAATAATGTTCAAGGAAATATGGACTATTAATTAATCGTTAATGCAGCACAATGACGCACTGAGTCATTAATTTTATAACATTCAATGAAAGGAGACACTAGTGAATGTTTTCATTCTGCATCAATCATACATTAGTTACTTTTTTATTTCAATAGGCCTTGAACAAGTCTGAAGTAATTGAAATAAATTCTCTCCCTTATGCAAAAGGGGAAATGAAAAGCATGCTATTGATCAATAGATTCTTGCTGGAACCTGTTACGTTTAATTTAATTTACACTCCTTTCCTTCATTCTTATGAGTTATCTCACCTTCTTAGAGCATTTCTGTGCTAAGAGACCAATAAAATAATCGATTTTTGAGTTTTACGATCTTGATTTACTCCTCAATAATTCCTCTTTCTTGTCATTTGTTTCTGCTGTGAGGAATGTAATCAATTCATTCCCAGTAATGACTTTGAATATTTCTTCTAATAATGGAATTGAGTGAATATTATTAATTTTTTTCTTGATGGGCAAGTTTTAATCGAGGAATATTAATGTTAAGTCACCTACCAAAAAATTTCATTTAAGATCTCACGAAATATTTTTGCTATGATTATAAGTTAATTATTATAATTATAAATCAAAGTATGCGTACCTTCATAAGGAAATGGGACACTTCGGCGCGGCCACTTCGGCGCGGGCCACTTGGGCGCAGGCCCATTTCGGCGCTGGGCACTATGGCGCTGGACACTTAATTCGTCCATGGAATGGAAATAAGAGGTATATTATTTAATGTTTAAGATTTTGTAAAGTTATGTAAAGACTATACAGTCTAAGTTGTATTTATTTAAGAACAATTTTGTATTTCGTTACATTCAAAGTATATTATGCCTAACTTGTAATTCCATATGTTTTACATTTTTACTTTCTCCATATACGAAGTATAGAGAAAGTCTTGTTTTCATGAAAAAATTCGACTTCGAGATTTCAACGGAAATACATGTTTTGGGGTCCCTAGAACACGTTTTGACCAATTTCGGAATGATGTCTGTGTGTATGTGTGTGTGTGTGTGTGTGTGTGTGTGTGTGTGTGTGTCTGTATGTGTGTGTGTGTTAGTGGGCGCTCTAACGTGAAAACTAGCGATCGTATCAATACCAAATTTCATATATAGTACTTTGGTTGGTTTTCTAAGAGTTGATTAGTTTTTGAAGTAAATCGGTAAACCGGAAGTCGAGCTTCATTCTTCATAGCTCATTTCCGGTTTTCAAAATATCTCCATAAATATGATATTTAGGTATATACTAATATTTATAAAAGTTTTAGAAAATAAAATTTACTATAACTTTTAATTGAAACATATTTTTGTATCACTGATTTTTTAGGAGTTATTCATGAGATACTGATAAACCGGAAGTTGCTGATTATGTACTTGGAGGGCGCTCTGGCCTCTATGAGCGATAGGCCAATTTCATCGTTTATCATCGATCATGTCCCGAAAAACATTATTTATAATGTTTGTGACGTCAAAGGTAATAATATATAATTTAATCACTCATCTTAGAAGTTTAGATGGAATATAGAGTTCGAAATTACTGTCGTAGATAAATATTTACATCTTATATATGGAGAAAGTCATGTGCTGGCTGCATCAGATTTTTACCATTATGTTCTTAAAGTAGGGGAAAGTGGGGAATTGTGAGACACACTTCATTTTTGCACAATATCTCGACCGAAAAAAAAGAATTTTCAAATTCTGAAAATCTTGACGTTTACTATATGCAAAAACAAAATTTCTAGCTTTTACCAATTCATAAAATAATTTTTTTCTGGAGATTCCCATGACTTAAAAAAAGTGTATTTTCTGGATTTCGGAAAATGGTGGGGAATTGTGAGACACCGCGTAAATCGAATTAAAACTCAACACCTTCAAGCCAAAAACTTTATTAGGGCTAAAAAAATGGTTATAAAATGAATATTTAAAAATAATAAAAAAAAATATTAGTCACTTTTACAGTTTTTGCAAGTAAAAACTTTGCTGGATACAGTTACGCATTTCGCATGAACGTCTCGGCTGCATTCAATGCATTTTATTTAGTTGTTTTTAGTCAATTTGGCCCGCACATCTTCGTAGCAAATGATGCAGAAGTCTACATCTTTATCTTCATCAGATGGAACTTGTAGCTTTGGTTTTGTGAGCCGTGAAGTGCGTCTCTTTTTCGGTGGTGTTCCTTGCTTCTGAGCCTTGTCCTTCTTTAACTCAGCTTTCTGCCGCAAATTGGTCACAACTTCGTGTGATGTTAAAATGGCCGATTTCATTGGTCTGCGACCACGATTGGACTTTTTGGTTTGCTTCCCCATATTCAGCAGACCAACTCGTACCAACCCGTCAGCGGAAGAAATGACTCATTCATTCGCAACAGAGATATCAGCAGCTGTTATAATGATGCGGCGTTTGTCGTCTCCTTCCTCATTGTCATCTTCAGCGGATTGATTTTTGCCTCTGAGTTGAGATGCAACAAAGTCTACATCGGTGAAAGCAGTTGAATCAAATGGAAAAATACCGGATGCCTTGAAACCAACCTTTATGTTCTTCGGCGTAACGGCAACATCAAGACATTTTTCGAGGATCAGTGGCACATGATGCAGGTCGAAAATAACATTCATGTTGGCTTGTTTCCAATCATCATGCTGCTTCGCGTACATTGTTTTTAATGGACCAAAAACAGTAATGTCGAGTGGTTGCATCCTATGCGTGCAAACGAGCGACTGTCCGAATAGAATTATTATGGACCAAGATCTGCTTGATTCCCTCCAAATCGGCAGCATAATCAATTTTATCTCCTTTTTTTGCGTAATAACGCGGCATGGTGGCTGTAAAACGGGAAGAAGTCAAGAACACCAAACAAAATATTATTTAACGTATCACGAAACACTGATATTGAGTTTCTCACAATTCCCCACTGAAAGTGTCTCATGATTCCCACGAGCTATGTTTTGCAATATAACGGTGTGTAAACGAATGAGGGACTTTTCATCTAAAATGAATTGTGTGTGTCGAAAGGCTAAAGCTCAACGATAAAATATAGCTAATTTACCTGAGTGAGTTTGAAACAGCACTTTCAAAACATGGGCAAACACAGGAGCGCGAGAAAACTTTGGGAAACTTGATTTTCGAGTCACGGTCACAGGGACTGATATATACGGGAACACTGAATTATTGCTACTAGAATTATGAGCTATGACAGAGATGACACAATATCAGCTGTTTCGATCTGTCACTATTGACGAATAAACAAATCACAGCGCTGTCTCACGATTCCCCACGTCTCACAATTCCTCACTTTCCCCTACATAATACGGGAAAAATAGAAATATATTTAAAATATTTTCCCTCCTTTCTTAGCGCTTTATTTATTTATATTTCTTTATTTAATTATATTTCTTTAATTATTTAAATATATTGATGTATTTATTTTCTAATGAATTTCCTGTGAAAATCTCAACATCTTACGCGCAAAAACGCGTAGTAAGTAAAACTAAACTAGACGGATAAACTTATAAAACATTTGCTTCTATCTTAATATTAATTTTTGACTAAACTTGATAAGCAACCCTTAAATAAAAACGTCATAAAAGTTCCTAAATTAGTTGCTTGAGGTCGAGATGATCCCAAAGTTCTTTAAATGCTTACAGCCCTTTAAATACAGATGTAATTTGTTTAACCTATCCAACATAAAGAGTAGACTCTAAAATTTATCATACCCTTTCCTTTGTAAACAGCTTAAAGGTTTATTCATAAACAAACGATGACGAACGTCCCAAATTTTCCAGTCTTTCTCATATTAAAAAATTGTTCCGATCAAAACTGGAACTATACTTAGTAACTAAACATTTTGTACATGTATATATGAGAAGAAATACGTAACCCGAAAAATATGAATAGTTGTTATGAAAATGTCTTACAAACGCAGCAAATGTCAAACAGGTCATCGTTGTCATAAAAATAACACGTTTTTTCTCTAAAATATGCTCTACATTTCAATTGAGACGGAAAATATACAACCCCTTGAGCTTATGAGAGTTTAGGGTGTTAAAATATCCCCTTGGGTAGGCAATTTAATCGATTTTAAGCATAGTTTATTCCGTACATCTTCGTCATAACTTTCACATATTGTAAGATTCAAACCAAGTTTAGCATATGTATGATTTTTTTATTTTATTAGATTTTTTTATTACTCCATATTTTTTATGCCTCGGAAAGTTTTCAGTAGAAGTTGAAGTAGTAGCTCGCTGATTAACCGGAACGTATTTCATTATAGCGTATCATGATAATTTCTCATCCATGGTTTTTTATTGACATTAAGGAACGAACTAAAATATTCTGATCGAGGTATCCGTGTGTATTGAACCGAGTCTATTCGCATTGATGGAAAAGAATTGGGCAAACTTCTTATCGAGAGAGAGTATGCAGGAAAGTGAGGGAGGGCTCCCAGATTGAGCCGTCTTCTCTTTCTAATTAATCGCGGGACTTATAGGTAAAGAATATATCACAAGAAGATATCCCAAGAAGATATCCCATCCAATCCCATAAATCAAAGGAATATTTTGGATTAAATTGCATAAGATAAATTTTATATGCATGTGCTACAATTAATTATGTACAGTTGCCCTTGCCTTCTCAAAATTCTTTTTTACTCGAGGAAAATATTTATAAGTTTTAGTCTTAACATCTCGCTTAAAAATTTTAATTTTACTTTCAACGGCTTTTGTATATCCAAACAGCGTCAGTACTTTTGCTAAAACCTTGTCACTTGAATTTTGGATAAGCGACTTTTAAATGTTTTAAATTCAAGAGCATATTAGTAAACGTATAAGCTTCCACAACAAAAGATAATTTTTAGGATTGCCCACGCCGAAATGGCTCTGACCCATTGAACTAAGCAAAGATGAGAGATTTTAGGTTCTATTCTTAAAAAAAGATCGCAAATATTTTTAATATGTTTCTATTTTCTCCGTATTATGTACACTCCTGGCCGAAATTAACGCAGCACCTCCCTAGCGATCCTTACGGCTGGTGCTGCGTTAATTTTGGCCAGGACTGTACTTAAAGAACTTAATGTTAAAAATTTAAAACATTATATGGAGTTACAGGTAAGGCATAATACACTTAGAATGTAACGAAATACAAAACTGTTTTTAAATAAATAAGACTGTTTACTATTTACATAACTTCACAACATCTTAAACGTTAAAAAATATACCTCTAATTTCCATTCCATGGACGAATTCTATAGCTTACGCTAATCACAAGTTAGATATTATTAACTAATAATTTAACGAACGACGAAGTTGTTTTTGGTCATAACCGTGGCTAGCGCCCAAGTGTCCAGCGCCAAAGTGGCCCGCGCCGAAGTGGCCGCGCCGAAGTGTCCTAGACCCCCTTCATAAGATTATGCATCTCAAAATATCCTCCACATATTTACCTGAGTCGTGCTCTGCATATGATTACAAGGGATTTTCCTAAAATTGCAACAAGGAATATCCTTCCACTGTAAAGAATATCAATTGAATTTTTGTAAGAGTACAGAAAGAGAATTAAAAAACTTGAAAATTATGAAATTTAATATTTTTCTAGGCGATAATCGCTAAATTTCATTGACAGTTGGATATTCAAATACACTCTCTGTCTACTTCTCCTTAGTGTACAACTTAAAGGATACAGTTCATCAATGAATCATAGCAGTAAATTAAAGATGCATTACTTTAGTAAATAAATCGTTTAAACTCAGATTTGAGTGGTGAGAAAACAAGGCATTAATGTTTTTCAAATGCATGTATTTCGTCCCAAGTTTTGCTGGGACGGTAGCATCCAAAGTTTTGAGGCCGCGGTCGAGAGATGTGGAGGAACAAGGCCAAAGGCGGCTCTCCTTTGAGTGGCGTGACTTCTGGGAAAAACCGACGCAACCTTGCTTAAAAGCAGGTAAAATGAAATTGAGTTATCTGGAAATCTCGTAAAATTAGCGTGTTTATTCCTCAAGGGCTGTGCGTCTATTGGAATGCTTTGCTCGCTGTCAATCTTCTTCTCCCGGATGGACAAGGGCAGTGTACATCTGTCAGCATGGAACTCGTCCTATCACAATCAGTAGAATTCATCGAATGATTCCTCAGTAGCCGTTGTTTCTCTCAGTCCCTTGTCGATTTGCTTAGGTCGTGGTTTGAAATCGGGTTCAGGTAATAATATTTCCATAGTTGAACTGTATATTTAATATTATTGTATAATGTACCAGCCACGTTGTTTCCTCTCGGAGTTACTACATAGTTTGCCGTGTTTATTATTTCATACCTTCCTATCTTCTCAATAACCTTTCCCTTTAAACAGATCTTTCCTTAAACCTTCCTCCCTGAATCCACTATCTCTCTCCGTGTCCCTCCTTTTACTACCATTCGCATTCTAAATCTTAGTATCAAATATCTCCATTTTTATATTTATAGCATCGTTACACCGTTTAAATATATGTATGTATGTTATTTATTATATTTTAACGGTAAGCTGTAAGGTACTCGTTATGCTCTCATCGTCACTTTTTATTTATTTCATCATCATCGTTTTTGGTTGGGTTTATGCAGAGGGGGAATCCGCCGAAGGGTTTGGTTACTGCAATCTTGGACCTCCTTTTTCCTCTGCAGCAACCCTTTTAGTCCTATTCTTTCTTAGCCTACCATTTCGCCGGATATTTCTGTTTCCGTTTAATCATTGTGGTTAGTGTTCGGGATAGCTTTAATTCTCCTTTATCCAGGTAGCAGAGTGCATCTCTGCAGCACCACTTACGATCGAACATGTCTTTTCTTTTTGCAGATATGTGGTATGCATGTATAAATGCACGTAAAATTAGATATTGGCATCCATTTATGATTGAATTATTTGTACCGTAGAGTCCATCAAAAAAAGAATATTTTCAAGATTCGCTATTGTCTTATGGCTATGTCACCCAGCTCTCGTCCAGGAAGTCCAGGATTGTCTCCCGGTTCCGACAAACTATTTTTAATCATCAGAAGTAGCATTTGGTCAATTAATGTCCGATGTTAACTCTTCTGTGCAACCAAAATTATGGTTTTCATTTGTTCATTAATTACTAGTTATTATATAAAGTATACATAAAATTAAATTATGCCCTTGGCATATTAAGCATTACTTTAAGGAAAGGGTAAAGGTGACTTTGCACATAAGGGCGTGCACCCAGGAAAATTCCCAAGGAAAAACGGACTTGAAAAAAGGAAGATCCCGGGTTCGATTCCCGGCCCTGTCAGACTTTTTTCAAGTCCGTTTTTCCTTGGGAAAGCATTACTTTGTTTATATATCCTTCCATAATTTTAACTTGTGACGCTCTTAATCAAAATATTGTTCTCTAACGACGATAACCAACAAGTATTGCCAAGAATAGCAACAGCGAAAAGAGTTATTATGCATTTACATTAATGTTTGTTCACCATTGAAATTATCATGAATTGAGATCCAGCAGAAAGCAGAGAAATTATCGCAGAATGTGTCATCCGACTGCAAATTCCATCATGTTCTTTAAATCGTTACCGGCATAAAATACTAGTTTTTCGAAAGACATGCGTACGGTTCTATGAGTTTCGCTTTCATGGGTGTAATGATCAATAATCAAATATCTAAATGGCAGTCTCTTTAGATTAGGTACAATAAAGAAGGTAGATAGGAAAATTGATAGTATAATCACAGCATTTAGAATAAAAATTTCTTATGTGAAGAGATTCCAGGTCAGGGAACATGTCTATTTCAGCTTTAAAGGGGGTTTAGATTGGGACTAGCAGACAGCTTGGCGGTCTGGGGGAATACACATCCTCGCGAGAAAGTGGGCTAAACATTTATGCGATGCGAAGGTGATTGAAGGATACGAGGAAAAGCAAGCATCGACGCATCTGGCTTATTGCAAGGTCTCGGGAAAATTGGAGGTTTTTCGACCGAAGTATTGACTATGAAGTTTCTTCTTACGCTTAGCCTATCATTGAGTATAAAGTCCAAAGAAATATATTTGATATACTACCGTAATTTTCCATATATAGTACGCATTTTTTCCACATAAATACGTCAAAAAAGTAGGGTGCGTATTATGCATGGTTACAAACATCATCTTTTTATTCTGGCTGTAGATGACATTTGAAGTAAATAACTCAACATACATATATGTATTCTGATTTCACGTTTATTCTGAAAAGAACACTGCTGCACTTTAATAAAATTATTAAATTAAAACAAAAATTCGTAGGGAAAGATCCTGTTACTGATAGATCGTCACATTGAGAAATCAAAGGGGTACGTAAGAGCAAGGGGGAAAGCCATCCATTAGCAGCATTCCATACTTGCGCGGTGATCTGTCGGGTGCTGAACGGTCCGGCAGATGACCATACGCGGATAATAGCGTAGAATTCCATTCTCTAAAAGCCAAATGCGTATACATATATGTACATGGTGATAAGAAAATTCTCACATTGCGCTCGTAATAACGTGGGTGCGTGTTATAGTGGGTGCGTATTATAATTGGAAAATTACGGTAATCTAGCTAAATAAGGATTTGTGTTAATGAGACAAAACTAACGGAAATGAAGAAAGATAATAAGTTTTGTTCAGTAAAAAAACTGTTGTGCGTTAAAAAAAACTTGTGCATTTAAACAGTAAGAAACGTATTTAAATTGTTGGAAAACTCAAAGGGTCTTTGACTATGAAAGCCTGAGGTACAGGGAAGAAAAAAGCAATTCTATCTTAGAGGATCTTTTGTTTTAATTTAATTTAGTCTTATAAGATTTACAAAACATGTAAAAATGTACTACTTATATTAGAACATGAGCCATTGACAGTTTGGGTCAAAGGAAAAAAATCGATTTATACGTTAACAGAAAGACAATAAATTAAAAAAGGACATGTATGAATAAACAAACAAATTTAAGATATACAAGAACAAAATATAAAAGTACAAAATAAGGAGACAAATTTTTCGAATCTTATGTAATCATACATATGTATTATTTTATAATATAAATAGCATCTCAATTTAATACTAATACTTTTAAAAGGACCAATTTGAGTTCAGTTGAGTGTTTTTCTTCTACCGGTCAAACCGGTGTTTTATTTTTACCATTAAACTTCTGTATCCCTGTGAAAGATATTTTTCTATGAGTAACCTTTTTAAAAGAATAAGTTTAAATTAAATTTTGCGGTGATGTTGCAGAAATAAAGATAGGATGATCAAAATATTGGGTAAGGTAAATTTAAATGTAAATCATTCCTTTTAGATAGTTGTCAATCTATATTTTGCATATAAGTAGTACGCATTCAGTAGCTTCCTTAATTTACGATTTAGAACCGAAAATCAGAGCGGAATAAATAACAGTTTTCGGTTTTGGTTCGTACTCAGCTATTAATTATTTGGTTCGGTTCTAGTTTTCATTCCTGCTAAAATACAATTTTTTTTCGTTTCAATTTTCGATTCAATGCCCTGAGTAAACGAATGTATTTACGCAGTATTGAACGATTTTTTTATTTCCTCACAAAGTATACGTTGATGAGGGTCCAATTAGTAATGTATCATAACTTCTGGTTATAAAACTTTCATCCGTTTATGAAATATAATATCAAATTTCCCCAGTGAATAACATTACCAACTTTATTCTCCTTTCATCATCGACGCACCTGCGTGAGATTAAAGTGTAGTCAAGCAAGATTAAAGTAGATCAGCCTCGACTCTGCTGGTTTTCCTTTCGCTCGCTGAGAGCCTTTGATGTCGGGGCGTAGGTGTTTATGATTCAGCTCCTCTTAAAATTCCTAAGATGCTTTTGCTTTACATTTCATCGCAAGAAAAGGCCGCACGTTCTTGTTTCAGGAATTTCGCTTGAGCTTTATTTTAATTTTACAAACTACTGGTTTGATAGGTTAAAACTGAGATGCTTAACTAATTATTAAAATTCTCTAGCGCATATATTTGATCAATTTAGTTTCTTTTTCAATTCCCTCCCGCAAGTAAAAGTTTACAATCAGAACCCTCTGATTTACTTGAGATTTCACTATCTTTAGGCACCGCTAATAAATTATGAATAGTGTATTTTATTGTAAAGTTCGTTAATGGACGAAACGTTGCTACAGCCATATCTTTTCGAATCGAATGGATGGAGATATCTGTATAGTAATAATAAGTAAATTTATTCCATCTTAAAGAGAATACAAACAAAATAAAAAAAATTATTCAACATTGTGATGGAATTAGGTGCCCCATAGGTAAAACCTGTTTCGGGGTTACCATCAAACTAAAATACACGGATGGCTGGTGCTGATGCATATAAAAAACATAAAAAATGTAAGTGGTTTAACAAAAAAGAAAGAATACGTTTGTGTGTTCTTTACACTTGTTCTTAAAGAAAAAGTAATGCCTGTAAATTTTACAAAAAAAGAGAGAAAAAAACTAGATACATGTATAGATGTATGTATTGATCCCTTTCTTCTCAGCTTTGATAATGGCTGTGATTAAATGAATGTTGCTTACGAATTATCAATGACGAATAACTGGGTAAATTATGTTATTTCTTAGTAACGCTGCGTAAAATTGTTAATCGTGGTGCTGCACTTACGGGACTTACTCCAATCATAGTATTCTGCATGAGAGAGAAAAGCAAAAGAAAACTACATCACTCCCCATCTTTCTTTGTAATTCTCATTTCATCTCGAAAACTTAAAAGTAGTTAACGTAGTTAGGATGGGATTCTGATGATGTGTCCTACGGGCTTTATAAAAAATCTAGTAAAATTATACTAATAACTATACAACTTTTTGTGAAATTAAATACCCTATAAGTTTGGTCTGTAAGTTGCAATGAATTTCTCATTTCTAAATGAGTAATTTAGAGGAGATGGTTTCCAGCAGCTCTGTATCCGTCATCCATGATATTCCGCTGATAAAGTTCACCATTCCCTCAATTCCTCATTCCACTTCTCGCACTCGGCGATAGCGGAAGGGATCGGCCAACTCATACCGAGCTATTTATCCCCGTGAATGGATTTGAATTAACACGCCTGGCACACTCCTTGTCGAAAAACAGGGGCTATCCATAGCTTTTTTTTCCATCCGAACGCTATAAAACCCCGACCAGGGCACATGGCTCGTTAAAAGGGACAAAAAAGAAAGCGCATGCATATTCATGAATTACGATCTCACCGTGCACATACTCGCGCTAGCATCCGCTTCTGACAGTCGAAGGCTCTCCGTTAACTTTGAACCCTTCCCTTCGTTCATTCCCTACTCAATTCTCGCAGCATTTCCTCCTCGCGAAATCGTTATCTCGCGTCATCGCTCCATTCTGTCCATTCCTCACACGTGGCTTCACTCTTTTGTACATCTCGCTTCTACGCTTCCATCTGTCATGCTATTTTCCCACACCATTTCAAGGGGTTTCCTTTCTGCTAAATCTAGGGTGTTGAGGGCGGTGGTGCAAAACCAGGGCATTTGGCATGTTGAAAACGATGTCAAATCCGAGATACAACGAGAACACGGGGTAGGTTTAAAAAGTTCCAGAACTAATTTTTTCCCGCGAAAACGCCGAGCAGGAGAAATGTAAAATTCTGGTGGTAGATAGCGCCGCGTATTTTAAGCACAGTTGTGCAAGTCTGTGCCTGTCGGTGCCATTTCAGTGCAGTTAACACGTGTATGTACGGCGGAAAGGATGAGAATGTCGCAGTTTGAGCAGCGTGAGGTTCTGTGTCCTGCTGTTCCGTCACCTGTGATCTGTCCAGAAGGTCAGCATCCACAGCGGCCAGACAGCAGCATCCTCTCCTCCTGCTCAGGGGCTCTTGGGGATCATGTGTTGGTAGACGTGGTGCATCCGCAAATCGTCATGCAAAATGGCATGACAGCTTCCAATAGAGATATTGGCTAACCCAACTCCATCCGCGACGGTTTGGCGACGATCTGCACGGATAATGCCTCGATCTTGAGCAATGGCTTCATCATTAAATGGGGAAAAAAATAAGTTCGGGAACTTTTTGAACGTACCATGCACTTCACCTTCATAGGGTAAATTAGTCCCATGTGAGTCTTACTTCCCCGTGTCCTTACAGATTTTTCCCTCGAGCACTTTGAAACTAAATTATTTGAATCTAGTTCACCGTTGTTGAATAATGTTATCACATGGCATTACTACGTTTATTTGTGTTTGGAAAGGCTCATACGTACTAAGTCATAATTTTTTCAGTTATTTATATCCATCCATCCCTCTCTCTTTTTCACCATGAAGAACGAAATCAACTATACTCGTTACTGTCTTGACCTATAACCATTATGGGCCACATAATTCGCATTTCGTTGACCTATCTTCATACAGGTACACCATTCAAGCCTCCTCTAACCAACATTGCTCACACAAACTCGCTATCTTTAATTCACTTATTTACAAATCAGTTACCATCCCTATATATCCTAACGATTTCAATTACAAATTAACCATCCATTCAATCTTTGTCAACGATGGCTACTTACCACCACTTATAAACGTATTATCAGAACGTTTCACAAAATTTAACCTTATAAGTGATTCGTATTATAAAATTTTCACTTTATTTTCCAAGTCAGATTCGCGTTGCTTTTGGCCACCAGAGGAATTTGAAGTCTTTATTGTGCAAATTAATTGACAGAGAAGACTCCTCATTTAGGTCTGGAATTCATAGTATTCACCGAAATTATTGCAAAAATCTTTATATTGGAGAAAATTGCAGTAATAAATTTATCAGATTTGAACTTTTAAACACTTTTAAAATTAATACTCTGTAGAATTGTTCTTAAGAATTAACCATTGTCATCTCTACTGAAAATTAATAGATGTATTACACTATTCATAAGTCAGCTGATAAATAATTCGTTATACCACATGCAATATATCAAATAATTAACAATTAAAGTATTCGGTTATTTATTATAATCAATGTAGTCATCGGATACGTAATTTCGCGAGACTTCGTTATATTCTTGTATCCTATCCGCAAACGTTAAGTCTCTTTAAGAGTTATCATGCCAGTACGAATGAAATTACAATGCTTCATGGTGACTTCTATCACAGAATCCATTAATACCTCTTTTGATTTATAATTTCCCCAAATCGTTACTGATCAATCGCACGTTCATACAAATACATCATATTTCATGCATACATTCAAATTCATACAAATCGTTGAAAAAGCGGTTATTGAGATATTATAGAAAAATATCAGCGTATCTTTTCCTCTTCGTTCTTTCTTTGTGTATCCCTTTTTCTTAAAAACACCATTCTTTATCTCCCGTTGTGGATGAAAAGATAAGTTCTGAAGAAGGGCCAGGATTCAAGGAAGGGAAAAGGAAAAGGTTGTCTTTACTTCTTGACTTTCCGAAAAGTTGAGGAAAGGATTTTCCGAGGCACGCGACACTTATAACTCGAGGAAAACAGTTGAGTGGAAGGAAAAAAGGAATTTTTGAACTTTAGTATCAGATGTTTAGAGAGATTAGGTACGTTTTCATGGAAAAGGGTTTTTAATCTCTTCGTATCCTTTTTTCATTCAGTTTGTAAAGAGTTCCAACAGAGTATCTTCTCTTTCGTCTGAAAAGATTATAAGACGTAAGAACCTTATGTTATATTTAATCTTGAATTGCAAAGACCAACTTGTGACGAGTGGCACATTTTAAATTATTAATATTAGCATAATTGAACACGATCATTGCATGTAATGGGCATTGCAAAAGCGAATCAGAGCACATTTTAAGGAAGTTAATCAATACAATAAGTTATTTATTTATTTCAAGAATTATTGATACATTTCAAAAGCAACATAAAAGAAGAAACATGTGCAAAACAAGTAGCAATACTACGGTGCAAAATGGTGAAAGATGTTTACGAGCAAGAAAAAGTCTATGAAAAAGCTATCTTAGAGGAAAATAGAACATTGAATTGTTAATATAAAATATAACAGTAATACATACATATGTGTTTATCAAGTTATGTGGAAATAGAGAGGAAATGTAGAAAGAAAGAATGATTTTGTGTAGCAAATGAAAAACTGCATGAAATAAAATTACAGAAAAAGATGTCCACAGCAGGAAAACACGCAAAAAGAAGGGAGATGAGAAAAACTTGCGAAATGTGTGGATTAGATCGAAAGGAAGAGAGAGATAGATCACAACATAAAAGATAATGACATTTTCACTAGGTATTTAAAAGTGATTCAATATAAAGATAAATTAAAGTTAATTAGGAAAAAATCCACGATATAATAGAGAATGCTCACAAATATATTATGAAATTAAATTTAAAATTTCTAGTATTTAAATATAAAAGTAAACGTTATGCACTAGCACCTCAGCTTATACGAAGGATTAATAATATTTTGCTGATTAATTGTGTAAATTTTTACATTCAGAAATATGTATTGCAATCATAATACACCTCTATAGGATTGTATTGGACTGGATATATGTCCCCTATAGCTAGGGAATTTATCAAAATAGTGTCCTTCCTTTGATTCAAAAGGTAGTTTGATCTACGGAAGAAATGTTTAGAGAAATTCGAAGAAGATTTAAGATAACGTTGAGAAAGTATGTTAAGGGATTACTCATTCTCAACTTTAAAGCTGTAATACTTCCAAAATATATAATTTTTACTAGGAGATTCATGGAAGCTTTACCATGTCGAAAAAACTCTGCATTCGCAATAATTGAGGTTGACCTTTATTAAGTTCAATCTGGTATGTGGTGTTTAATTACCGAGTAACTTCAGTATTCGAATTAGGAAGTTCTTACATCAGATTAATATTCAAAATGAATCCAAGTAATGCTAACATTTCCCGTACATAAACATGTGATATAATGGGTATAAGAAATTTATATTGCTTCTTTTCTCATATTTCCTCCCAACGAAATCACTTCCTTGACATCACGTTACGTCTTCTTCAAGGAGGAGGAATTCCTCTTTTAAATTCGTTCTCACCTTTCATCGGTTACAAAGTAAAGCGAAGAGGAAGAGAAACTGGAAGGATTCCTCGAATAAGGGATCACATTTCCCTCTTCAGATTTTCATTTACCCAAACTCTTAAGTTAACAATTAATTAAAGGTTTGGAGGTTTCTATGCTTTCTCAAGTGCCAGAAGGCGTTGTTATACAACCTTTTCATTATGATGGTATCGATTGTATCATCAATGGAAAAAGGCTTCCTGATTTGCATTGGTTATTAAAATAAATGAGGAAAATAACTGCAAACCACCTCACTCCTCATCCCGCTTAGTTAGCTTTTGGTCTCCCCCTACTATCTCTTGGTAGCTGATCCGTGACAACTCATCACACCCGACAACTCACCGTACGACAACTGACCGGGCGGCAGCTTATCGCGCGATTTATTTACTATGAAATATATTATTAATAATTCATAAACTAGTTTAATCAGTAAGCCGGTAAAAAGACACCCGCTCAATTGATTAAACGTTCAAAATTTGATATCATTTCAATTGTCGTAGTGATCTGTTGTTCGCACTATGAACTGTCGCCCGGTAAGTTGTCGCACGGCGAGTTGTTGGGTCCGATGAGTTGTCACACTCGGAGTTACCGAACTCTGAATTGTCGCACTCTGAGTTGTCGGGTCACGGCCTAACCGCCCTTCGGTATGAATACTCAATAACAATGCTCTGAATACTAATAGATGACAGCGAAATACAAAGATAGTTTTGAGCAAAACAAAAGCATTATTAATGATCATAATCAGTAGTTAGCAATCCCTATTAGTTTGCCGCATTTCTCAAGCCCTTCAACGTCTTAATCATACCAGATCGCTTCAAACCGTCGTTATTTCTTACCTCAATCGGGACTATTAGTTCTCTCTAATAATTCAACCAAGTCTCTCTTAATGATTCCCACCCTCCACCACCCTCTTCAATTCTGTTTTCAGCAGAGTAATCTATATATATAAAGCAGAAATTCTGTGGGTTTGTGTGTTTGTGGGTTTGTGTGTTTGTGGGTTTGTGTGTTTGTGGGTTTGTTTGTTTGTCTTGGATTGGAGTCCACACCGTTTGCCCGATTTGTCTCAAACTTTGCATACGTGTCCTCTGACATCAGGAAGGAAGTACTGTCGCATTTTTATTCAAGAATTTTGCCGGATTCGAACCAAGATCGCTCAGATAAATTTTCATAAGGAATACACGTAAGCTTCACTTTTATCGGTTGCAGGCTTTATTTCTCCTGAAGAATTAAATTAGAAGAAATAGTCGTACAGAGTCGAGACAAACACCGAAAGAAAGAAAATTGAATAAAGATTCTTATTTTAGTCGTGGAATCTTTCTTTCGATTAGAATTTGCGAGAATATTGGTAAAATATACAAAACTTTCGTGAAAATTCGAGGCTGTAAACAACTCATCCCCCTGACGACCGATCCCATTGTTGAATCCGAGCTCATGCTTTATCCCGTAAAAATACTCGTGGACTTTGGCCCATAAAGCTGATGATTGAAGAGTACGATATATTACATGGATAACGAGAAATTTTCTGTAAGAAGTTAACCAGCAATTGCAGGAACGTAATTACAGTCAGGAGATTGTGTGTCTTCGATTTTAGTACAAACCGTTTGCCAGATTCGCGTCAAATTTTTCGTACGTGTTTTCTGGGACCAGGAAGGACGTACTGTCTCAATTTTATTCGATAATTTTGCTAGGTTCGAACCAAGATCGCTCAGATGGGATTCAATAAAGAATAAATCTAATCTTCACTTTAATCGGTAGCAGGCTATATTTCTTTTGAAGAATTAAAATAGAAAAATAGTCGTTCGGAGTCGAAACAAGAAGCAAAATAACGGTAATTAAATGAATATTCTAATTTATATTGTGGAATATTGTTTCCGCATCGAAATTTTGAGATTTTTGATAAAATGTGCGTGAATTATCATAAATTGTTGAAGTTGTAAACAGCCAATCCTCCTCACGATCAATGCCATTATTGAGCCAAGCTAATAAATTTTCCTGTACAGTAAGAATAGCTTGGGATTTTAGACTGTATTCTAAAGGGATTTTATGCATTGCACGACCGGCAACTTGAATTTAAACTACTTCTATATTCCCCGTTGAGAATCAACGGGTGCTTCAGCTAGTCTATATATATAAAGCAGAAATTCTGTGGGTTTGCGTGTTTGTTTGTGGGTTTGTTTGTTTGTCTTGGATTGGAGTCCACACCGTTTGTCCGATTTGTCTCAAACTTTGCATACGTGTCCATTTATATCAGGAAGGAAGTACTGTCGCATTTATATTCAACAGTTTTGCTGGGTTCGATCAAGGATCGCTCAGATAGATTTCCATAAGGAATACACGTAATCTTCACTTTTATCGGTTGCAGGCTTTATTTCTTTTGAAGAATTAAATTAGAAGAAATTGTCGTATAGAGTCGAGACAAACACCGAAAGAAAGAAAATTGAATAAAGATTCTTATTTTGGTCGTGGAATCTTACTTTCGATTAGAATTTGCGAGAATATCGGTTAAATATACAAATATTTTGTGAAAATTCGAGGCTATAAACAACTCATCCCCCTGACGACCGATCCCATTGTTGAATCCGAGCTCATGTTTTATCCCATAATAATTCTCTTGGACTTTAGGCCCATAAAGCTGATGATTGAAGAAGACGATATATTACATGGATAACGAGAAATTTTCTGTAAGAAGGTAACCAGCAAATGCAGGTACGTAATTACAGTCAGGAGATTGTATGTCTTTGATTTTAGTACAAACCGTTTGCCAGATTCGCGTCAAACTTTGCGTAGTACGTGTTTTCTGGGACCAGGAAGGACGTACTGTCTCAATTTTATTCGATAATTTTACTGGGCTCGAACCAAGATCGCTCAGATGGGTTTGCATAAAGAATAAATCTAATCTTCACTTTTATCGGTAGCAGGCTATATTTCTTTTGAAGAATTAAAACAGAAAAATAGTCGTGCGGAGTCGAAACAAGAAGCAAAAGAACGGAAATTAAATGAATGTTCTAATTTTTATCGTGGAATATTGTTTCCGAATCGAAATTTGGAGAATTTTGATAAAATACGCGTGAATTTTCCAAAATTGAGGTTGTAAACAACCAATCCTCCTGACGATCTATGCGATTGTTGAGCCGAGCTGATGAACTATACTGTATGGTAAGAATAGCTTGGGATTTTAGACCTTATTCTAAAGGGAATTTACGCATTGCACGACCGGCAACTTGAATTTAATCTACTTCTATATTCCCCGTTGAGAATCAACGGGCGCTTCAGCTAGTCTATATATATAAAGCAGAAATTCTGTGGGTTTGTGTGTTTGTTTGTGGGTTTGTTTGTTTGTCTTGGATTGGAGTCCACACCGTTTTCCCGATTTGTCTCAAACTTTGCATTCATGTTCATTTATATCAGGAAGGAAGTACTGTCGCATTTTTATTCAAGAATTTTGCTGGGTTCGAACCAAGATCGCTCAGATAGATTTTCATAAGGAATACACGTAAGCTTCACTTTTATCGGTTGCAGGCTTTATTTCTTTTGAAGAATTAAATTAGAAGAAATACTCTTACAGAGTCGAGACAAACACCAAAAGAAAGAAAATTGAATAAATATTCTTATTTTGGTCGTGAAATCTTACTTTCGATTAGAATTTGCGAGAATATCGGTTAAATATACAAAACTTTTGTGAAAATTCGAGGCTATAAACAACTCATCCCCCTGACGACCGATCCCATTGTTGAATCCGAGCTCATGTTTTATCCCATAAAAATACTCGTAGACTTTAGGCCCATAAAGCTGATGATTGAAGAGGACGATATATTATATGGATAACGAGAAATTTTCTGTAAGAAGGTAACCAGCAATAGCAGGTACGTAATTACAGTCAGGAGATTGTGTGTCTTCGATTTTAGTACAAACCGTTTGCCAGATTCGCGTCAAACTTTGCGTACGTGTTTTCTGAGACCAGAAAAGACGTACTGTCTCAATTTCATTCGATAATTTTGCTGGGTTCGAACCAAGATCGCTCAGATGGGTTTCAATAAATAATAAATCTAATCTTCACTTTAATCGGTAGCAGGCTGTATTTCCTTTGAAGAATTAAAATAGAAAAATAGTCGTGCGGAGTCGAAGCAAGAAGCAAAACAACTGAAATCAATTGAATATTCTAATTTTCGTCGTGGAATATTGTTTCCGAATCGAAATTCCGAGAATTTTGATAAAATACGCGTGAATTTTCCAAAATTGTTTGTAAACAGCCAACCCTCCTCACGATCTATGCGATTGTTGAGCCGAGCGCATGAATTTTCCTGCACAGTAAGTATAGATTGGGATTTTAGACTGTATTCTAAAGGGAATTTACGCATTGCACGACCGGCAACTTGAATTTAATCTACTTATATATATATTCCACGTTGAGAATCAACGGGCGCTTCAGCTAGTAAGAGTATAACTCAAAGTGGATCACGTAAATTCTTTATTTTTCACCAAAATTTTCTACTGCTCGTTTTTCGTTTATTTTTTCACATTTTTGGTTTTTTGTTCGATAGAAATTTCCAATAGCTACTCCATCATTTCGTATATCAGGTTTTATTTTTTCTACAAAAATATCTCTATATTTTTTTCTACCATAAAGGATATTTTAGGAGTAAAAAGTATGTATATTTATTATTTATTTATTTGTTCCTCTTATATGTTTATACGTAGGTAAATATTACAAAAATTGAAGTGAGCGACATAGATTCCTCTTAGGATAATATCCTGCTTGGGGTAACCAAAATTCCTTCATATATAGTTAAGATAAAAGATGTAAAGAAAGAAAATTTAGAACACGGTTGATAAGGAATTAGCAGTTTAAATTATCCAAAAGCCTTTTTTTTTAGCGTTCCTCGTCTCATTCAACGGTATTCTGAAAAAACGAGATAGGACACCGCACTTTTTTAAGGTACGATTCACTCCTGACGATGAATGTATCGCATTCAAAATACGTATTAGTTGCTCGTAAATGTGCGGTGCCTTTTATTATTTTCTCCTAATACCGGTGAATGAGACTAGGAACGCCGACAAAGACGGATTTTGGAGATTTGAAACCTCAAACAAGGTAAAAGATGCAGAAATTATAAGGAAGAAAACAGCAATTATATTTATTCTCTAACCATTTCTTAAGCATAGTGATAAACATGTGTAAAGAGCAGTGCAATTGCACCTATTGAAAATGAAAAAGTGCATCTGTGAACGATGGGTATCCTATCTTAGGTTGTAAACAGGGCAAACGAGATCAGCAGGAAGGTAATTCTACGAGAGGATACGTAGAAGATAGGAAAGAGCTAGACGCTTTCGAGATTAGGGTTTGATAAAAAAGTAGAATAAGTAAGTTGTGTCGATAGGAAAACAAACGAGAAATGTTGAAGGTTGAGGAAGGAAAAATGATTCCTTGTCATGAGCATATGAACCAAAGGGTGCTAGTAGCGGGAAAATTTACGCACGAATACGGTTGTTAGAAACAACGAGATAATGATAATTTACTAAGCATTTCTTCTTGATTATTGTAGTATGCAAATACTTATGTAAATGAGAAAACGTAAATGCTACAAAAAAGAAGAAGAGAAAGGAGCAAAAGAACTTTATGAGGTAAAACTTTTCTGATCTCATTATTAGAATCAGGAATTAATCAAAATTAGTAAAGAATGGACATTGCCATCTATGTTACTGAAAAATATGTTAAAATTTGTTGGCCAATATTATGATAAATTTAAATCTAAGAATATTGGCTGAAAATGTATATAAGCTTTAACATTAACATTAGCAAATGAAAATAAACCGTAGACTTTGTATTTTCCACAAAACGTCTTTTTAATACACGACCGGTTTCGGCCTTACAGCCATCCTCAGGTACATACAACAGAAAACAGACAGAATTTATAACATAACACCTAATCTTGAAGGTAGAGTGAGAAGGACATTCGCGACCCTAATAAATTTTCCAACGGAAGTTACAGAGGATTCACACTCTTTAGACCTATAAAATTTCCATTGATACGTTCGACACGCCCCCTTTTAGGGTCACGTATGGCCGTAAATCCCTTTTTAATCAATACACCTAAAAGCGCGGGATCTTGCGGGACCGTGTGAATCCCTCACTCTCCGAGAGGTCGCGCGTCGGTCGCTTCGCTCGTAATTGCAATTAATGTACGAACCGTCTTCCGTCTGCACTACTTCTCGTCCGCCGCATTAATCTCTCGCAATCGAAACTAAAGCGGTAAATCGTCAGGATCGGAGGACTACGAATATCCGACGATACGATGTCATACGCGCGACTTCATTCACTTGTTATTTGCTCCGTTCGCGGCACGTGCTGGTGATAAAGCCACGTGGTGACCCGTGAAACAGCCGCTGGAATTGATTAAGGCGGAAATGAAAACAGTCCTTTTCATAAATCTCGTCCCGAGGAATAATTTCCGCCGTGAAGTAAATACATTCTGTCACAGCTCGTGTGAATGCACGTGACAGGTGAAATGTGTGCGGTTTTGCGAGCGGATATGTTGTGAACTGCTTCAAATGGAAAATCAGGTTTTAAACGATATGATTTCAGTAGTAATATCTACTGAGCAAACTATTTCATTTATTTTACCCACTATGGATATTTCTGAATGAAAGGTGCCTTCATCAAATACCTAATAGGTATTTCTAAATTTTAATGAGGGCATAATTTCTTCCTTAATCGTGTTGAATATTTATATATTAATCTACACCAAAAAGAGGCATTTTAATTCACACCTTAAAGCTTAGAAAAAATCAAAAGAAAAATTGGTAGTGATATTTTTCTTGCGTATTTACGTAAGATATAGAAAGGTAGAAACTGTGTATAACAATCCTTAGTACGTAGTCGCAATTAACAATAATCTCCGATTCTAAGTGTATGCTTCCTTCTTTGGAACAATTTATTTTCTTTAGTTTTAATACTCTAGTGTGATTAGGGCTAGAATAATGGCATTTTCTTAATAAATATTTTTTTTTGATATTGCATTAAAAATCAAAATCAAAAATGTATCTGTGACTCTCTGCCGGAATAGCCTATACACCTCGAACCGACCCTGTACATACGATTTATCCTTTAATTAGCTAGTAAATTTTTATTTGATCTACTTTTAAAATATATAAATAGTTTCATTAGGCCATTTCAAAATAGAAAATTTTCATTTTTCGCTAACCTTTTGCGGAGAAGGTTTTTGATCTTTGATTTATTCTCCCAATAAATCCCACTCGAATGGAAAACCTGCGGCGAATGCTTTTTCGAAAGGAAACCTTTTATTTTTCTTTGCCGAAATCATTTCGGTTGAGAAGTTTGTTGTGATATCTGAGAGCGAAAACTTAATTTTACAGGTAAAGTGAGAGCCCGAGGAGACCCGCTAAACATAAAAATGCCGACCTGAAAAGAGGTGACCTCAAAAACTTTGTGGGGCTTCAGTGCTTTGCGGCTGCGATAAACCAACATCATATATAGGGCATCTTCGCTGAGGTGTTGTGTGTCAGAAATGATTACGGATATATTTTTCGCAGACGTTTTAGAGTGAAATTGATGCGAAAATGATTGAAAAAATATGCTTAGAAAGTATCAAATGGAAATTTAGGAATAACGAAGTAGCCTTTTGGTGAGGACTGGATCAGAATTAGCAACTCTCTCTACTATCACAGAAGGAGTGACAATAATCGTCCCTAGTAGAATACAATGTAGTTGTCGGAAGAAAAGTGTCTAAATATGCTATCACATAAAAAGAATCTGAGAGTGATCCGTACTTTTACCATAAATTTTAGTTTCAACCTTTCATCAGTCACGCCTATTATCAGAACACGAACAGTCGCGCGTTGTATTCCATACAACAGATCGTTTATTGGCCAAAATTGTAAAATTAATTGAGTTAATTATTATTTCTGAGTACTAAACTTTAGGTAATCATATAATTTGAGAGGAATAATTTAAGAAGTAAACAACCTTTAGTAAAAAATATTATTATCCATCTTTAGTTATTTACATACGTTCAGAGAGTACCTAAAAAGCTAGATGTCCATTAGTTCCGAAATTAAAATGCGTTTAATATAGTTTAAGACGAAATAAGTGAAAAAATTCCATGTAAACGTTATAATAAGCAAAAATAGAGTTCACCAACGAAAAACTTCCCAAGCGGTCGCGCGTCGTATGTGTTACAACAGTCGTCGCTTCAAAGATTTACACGCTTTTGCAGACGGTTTAGTTGTAAGACTAAAAGGAAGCATTTGACGACTTTAAAAGTTAATGGTAAGTGCGATAAAGGAATAGACCCGGGCATGAGGTTCAAGGGACCACCCAGGTAGAAACGGGATTCGAAAAACCGTCTGTGTTGTACAGAATACAACAGCACGACTGACGGAGGGTTAACAAAACAATTGCACGACCAGTTTTGAACGATTAATCGTCATATTCTGGTAAAAATACTCCAAAAACCAAGCCTTTAAATACTAGCTAGCTAAATGGAAAAATGAGAGCATTTAGCATTGCGTCTTGATTATGATATGGAAATATTAGAGTAAAAAAATATACCATGTTGTGATGTGGATGTTAAACATAAAAATTTGCAAGGGAAGTTAAAAATAACGGAAAAAATAAGGTTTCCTAATAACGTAACAGCAATCATACAGTATGTAATATGTACTAATATTAGCGAAATTTTAACTCAATAATAATAAAATAATTATCATTACATGCTAGATTATTGACATCAATGTATATTTAGTTATCTTGCAATGATGGAATAATAATATTATTGTTAATTTAGTCTAGAACAATAGTCAACAATTGTACAATTATGTAATAATATTCAATGATAATTACCTGTGATCTCATTAGTTCAAATAAAACATAATCTGACTCTGTCCACATAAATCAGAATAAGGTCTGATGATGCGATAGAACCCTCGAAATCGGTCGTGTTCTTCGCAGTTATATATATATATATCTATTATATATAGACGCTTCTCCGGATATACCTATATATATATACATTCATAGGGGATCAAAATTCTAACCATGTTCCACAAGTGCCACCGACTTGAAATTTTTACGACGTTATGGCCATGATGTGTAACCTCCAGGAAAAAGCTGACTTTGAACCTAGGTGTCATGGGTTCGATTCCAGAAGGCCCCAAAGTCGCGATTTTCCCCATAAGATTACATGGCGGGGATTTTCGAAAATTTTTTTGAGGCACTTCCCGGAAGAGTTGAGAGTTGAAATTCAAGAGATCGTTAGATGCCATGTATATCTCAAGGAAACCTTAAAGACATCTACAAATATTATCCTTGGTTCGATGCTAGGCCAGGGCAAATATTCTCCCGTTTAATTTACATTGCGATTTTTAAGATTTTTTTTAATTACTTACAGATATCTTGGAAACTTGAAACTTGGCACGTGGATATATATCATAAATATATTTTATAATAAAATTTTAGAACTCGCTGATGGTCCTTGGTTCGAACCCAGAGGGCCATTTACATCCTACAATGCATTTCTTATGGAGATAACGGAAGCAATTTTTAGGTACTTCCTGGCAAGATGTTGACTTCAAACTTTGCATTTAATAAGATCAGGTCAAATCAAGTCATAATGTGTTTTTACAGCTGCCAGTAGGTCCTGGGTTCGACACCAGGCGTCTCTACAATCAGTAATTGATTCAATTTTTAGGAACTATTTTGAACCCTTTCCCAATAATATAGAAACTTCAAATTCGGCATATAGATAGAGATCATAAATAACTTTCAGAAATATGTTTTAGATTTCCAAGATCGTCCTTGGTTCGAATCCAGAGAGCCATTTAAATTCGTGAAAATTAGAACGTCTTTTGAGGCAGTTGTAGCCCATATTTCTGCTTGAATTTTCACACATAGTTAGAGATGGTGATGTTCTATTGTGTTTCATAGTAGGTTCACCAGTAAGACCGGGGTTCAATGTCAGACGATGGAATTTCAGCGAATTTTAAGAAAAATTTCAATCCACTTTTTTCTTTTGATGGCCGTCCCGATATGATGCCGACATGAAAATAGTGTTGTCGATCTGCTTGCAGTATGCAAGCAACATTTTACTCGTATATATATATATATATATATATATATATATATATATATATATATATATATATATATATATATATATATATATATATATATATATATATATATATATATATATATATATATATATTTATTTATTTATTTTGTGCACGGACTCGTCTTGTTTTATTTGAAAAAATCGTGGATTAGTTCCACCAAGTATCACCGGTATTGATTAACGTACAGTCCTGGCCAAAATTAACGCAGCACCGGCCGTAAGGATCGCTAGGGAAGTGCTGCGTTAATTTTGGCCAGGAGTGTACAATCATTGTGTAATAGATAAAAACATACCTAAACAAATCTCCAATCCTATACAACACTCCATTGTTTAGAGGATCGATAGTTGCGCAACTTTCCAAATTCGTTAATCCTCAAATGTCGTCAATCTGCAGGATAAGATATACTTATTCCGCTGGCAGTCCCGGGTTCGACTTCATGATCTTTTACATTTTTATTTAACAACAAGTTAAAATCGGTTTTGCAGCAATCATCGTTTCATCTTTACGAAATTTAAATTGCTATTTACCAACGAACAAACACCGAACACGAACAGTAAGGAATGGGAAACCTTAAAGAAAGTAGTTATTATCTTGCATCATAGGTTTGTTTTCCAAATCATGAAAACATTGATCAAATGTAGAGATACTGAGGAAATTTACATTTTGCTAATGTTGCTGAAGGTATTGCTAAAGTTTACTCTATTAAGATTGTATGGAGAGGAATGTCAGTGAAATTGGTGATACATCCCTAAAACTTGTTTTGAATTTTTGGTATATGTAGTTGAGATTGTCCTCTACCTATTTTTAATAGCAATACAACTTCCAATAATTATGTTATAAGGATGCTGCTTGGAAAGAAGTTATTTAAAGAGAGTATTTATGCCATGATATGAGTGTTTGATTTTTCTTCTTTTAAACGAATAGAGTCGAGAAAAGCAAGAAAACTTGCGCAGTTGGTTCCTTAAAGGAGTTCTTTTTGTTGCAATGTTATTGAAAAATATAATTTTCACGTTTGGGGAAGCTGTTTACACCCCCTGCTTAGCTCCGAATCGTTGCTAAGGAAATATGTTCAACGTTTATTTTAATTCATCTATAATTAATGTCAGTTTAGTGAAGTTGATTTATTTTATCTGATTGTTTGTAATGCAGTTATGTTTTTTCCCCTTTCTTTTTGTACAATTTTTATATTTTCACTGCCTGTCTATCGTAACCCTTTTCTTTATCCTTCATCAAAAATATAATTTTCTATTGTAGGTTTCGCAGGTTTTTCACACTCCCCTTCTAGTGAGTGTTTTCCTGCAGTGGACATTTTTTTCTGAGCCCTCAGCTTAGGTTTTTTAAAATCCACATATTACTTTTCTTCGTGTACTTTTGCAAACTACCTCTTTCTTTATGTTTCGCATAAGACGATGGGTTAGGTGTAAGAAGAGACTTTCTAGTCTCAATATTGCCCGAATAAAGTCCATTTGTTATTATTATTATTATTATATGTGGATGATTACATCGTCAATATTGAGTAATGGGGAAAATGTCGTTGGCTTTTATCTGATTTGATAATTTATATTCAATAAATGTCCCTGTCAACCACGTAAGGGAACTACAGAAGACGCCGAAAGGGCTTGACTAGAAAGATGGCGGGTCATTTTAGAAATTGAATAAGTTAAGGAGGATGATTTTAGAAGAGGCCGGCCGTGGTCAAACCTTTGCGGATCTCTGGGTCAACTAAGGAGGGGCAATATAAGGAGTTTGTAGAGGGAAGCTAAAGGATTAGGCGTTTAAAAGATGGAGACCGTGATGACGATGATGGAAGCGGAGAAAGATGTGTAGGCGAGGAATAAGACCGAAGGGCTGTATAACGCACTCCTTCTGGTGAAAGTGATTGATTGAGCCTTCGTCCTCCAATGATGGATTTGTTCTCACACCACCATCTTCTCCTCCATTTGCTCTCCTATCTTTCTCTCTTCTTTTCCGTTTCCTTTTTTCACTTTATCCTTGGTTCCTGTCCTTTCCCATTCTGTCCCTACAATCACAATGTGAGACATTCCCATTCACTTTCCTTCGCACGAACAGCAAACACGTCACATTAGCACGAAATCGACTTTATTTACCTTGTTTTTTTATTTCTCAATCAATGAAACTGATTCACTAAGCGATTAAATTAAATATTTTATATCACTCCACATATATTTAATTTCAGTTCCTCTTCACGCGACGGAAAAAATCTTCACATTATTGCTGTCTAAACAAGCACATGACAACCACTTCAACATCAACAATGCCCACCAACGAACAAAATTATTTACATATTTAGGTTATGAATGTTTTAAAAATATAAAGTAGAATAAATTAACAATATTACGTCAAACTAAACAAAGTTCAATATCGGTGAATCACTATTCCGATGCCATGAGATATTTCTGCTACCATATTAGGCAATGTATTTTGGTACGGGTTGGAAATAACGTAATCGTTAATTTTCGCGGGCCTTAGTGTTTTTGTGGCTGTGATAATATTGAGGTATGAGTGATGATGAATGATAGCATAAATCCTGTTGACTCGTAAAAGAGCCTTATAAAATATGTTTTTCATCAGGTCATCCTGCATCACTTTACATTTTCCACTCCTACTATACTGGCTAAGTTAGCAAAGCGTTGATTCACTCCTTATCTCTCATAGTCGCCTAACTCCCTCCTTAAAGTTTTTGATTGCTTATGATAGAAGGACTTGCATTGAGAAATAAATTATTAATTTGTAGATGAATTATACATAATATTAATAAAATTAAATAATTTAAATTCTTTATTCTGAATGTGTGTTAATTTTGTTGCCAATAAAATGCATGTCATGGAGTTCATAATGTTGAAGTTTCACATTTTGTTTTCACCGTCACCTTTGTGAGTGTGACAGGATTTTCCTCACAATTTAGATTCAGGTCGCTTCCCTTCATGTTCAGCTTACTTTAAGCTAAATGAAATGCGATGCAATCTAAACCTAAATATTTAACACGCTCTTGCATGAGAAGAAATGAAGGAGAAAATTTCATCGCTTACATGCAATTGCATATTTAAAATATTTATTTAATATCTTAACGTAATTAAAATTTTCCGGTGGTTTCTACTGTTCAGTTTACAATGCAAATCATCATACAATTATATAAGATGTTGCCAAATTTTAGTAAATATTTCTTGGATAATTCAAGTACACTTATATTCAAGAGTAACATCAAATACTAGATTACACGAATAGTCGAAACTCAGACAATTTTGGATTTTTTCTTTGAGTTAATGCTATTCATCAGAACTCTTGGTTGCAATCGAATTAATACAAAAAAGCAATAAGGGAGGCACGCAGAACGATCCAGAGGGTCGGCTTCTTTGAAGAACTGCAGAGGTCGCCTCCACAAGAGTTCATTAGAGGCCATCTGCCCATGTGTGCAAGCAGCTGTTTACTCCCCTAGCTACCGTTGCATTGAACTCAACCGCCGTCGTTGTAGTCAATTTGCAGTCATTGTCGTGCTGCACCTTGTCTTCTTTTTGCTTTTGGCCGTTCTTTCCTAACTCATTGATTTTTTTCATCCGGAAGTAGGATGTGAGGTTGATCTCACCTAACATTTTTGGCTCATCAAATTCTATTTGCTCAGTGAGATCTCATTACAAGTAATAGAATGTATAAATGGAACAATTGTATTAAAGAATTAAAATTCCAAAGTAAAGGAAAAATAAGTCAACGTAATCATTGCAACTGAATACGTAAACTTAATTGTTTAAAGTTCAGAACGGATCTAATCCGCTGAAATTAATGTATATTAAATTGTATTTCTCCTTCTATAGTTATTATTTTCTTCCTTTTGCCTTTTTAATTATTTAGACCGTTTTCGATTAAATGTTAATTTACTAGTATATTTACCAATATATTTGTACCTACTTACATGTAAATGTGTAACTATTTGTTCTCTTTTTGTTTTTGTATGATATTATTGTACGTGGCAGGTGAATTGGTCCGGGGAAATTCGTTCGAGGGGAATTCGTACGCGGGGAATTGATCTCCCGATAGATTGGTACGCGGGGAATTGATCCCCCGCGCTGATGTTATTCAGTCTTAGGTTAATAACTACTGTTATTCAGTCTCATGTTAATCTACACGCCCTGGTTCTTGGTTAATGTTATAAATAAATTAACCGGGGTGGTTGGGTTGGGTTGGGTGGGGTTGGATTGGGTTGGGTTGGTAGTAGGGATCAGCAGAAGCGTAGTTTTGACCCGCGTGGCCGTGAAATCCACAAAACGGGTTTTGTAAGGACGGGATGGAGGATGAGTCGCCTCGACGAAAGCGAGTACAACCGATTCATTCAATTTTGACTCACTCTGACCCGTTTCGTCAGCAGCACTTACGCGCGGAATTTGAAAGTGAAGATTCGGGTATATGTCATATGAAATGATGTTTATAGGATTATATATTATTACTATTTATTATTGAAATCACTTTATCAAATCATTAAGTCACTAAATTAGGTCCTCTATCGTAATTCAGTCATGAGAAGCATGAATATCATGTTTGCAGATCATGATTTATGAAAATAGAGCCTTGGCGGCGGGTAAAACGACTAAGTATAAGTCTTCAGTGCCTTTTCTATCGAGTGCCAAATATTCCGTTAATATATATTTATGTATAACATCTCTTTTATTATATTGCTAGCTGAATTTCCCGTTGATTCTCAACGGGAAAATTTAAATTGATAAATACTATTGTTACAGTCTTGATCGTAATGCCTCATAATTTTTGGTATATAGCTATTACCAGACTATAATTATTTCCAAACCAATGGAAAAAGTAAATAAAATTATAATTAAGTCTACAAAGTCACCTAAAGATTCAATCTCACATCCTTTAAATGAATACTTTCTTCGAAAAAGACAACTATCATTTAAAGATTATAAAGATATATTCAATGATCACATTAAGATAAGAAGCACCAAATAAGCACCTTTTAGGAGACGTTTTCTGAAAGGGAAAATTGGTTCTCGGAAACGATGATTAAACACAAATAATAAAAATATATTATATATCACTCGAAAACCAACGAAGAATATTCATTGCATACAGTAAGTGTATTAAGGAGCTGGCTTGTACCCCAATTCTAAAATGTGTAACATTAACATGGAGCTCATCAAACAACACAAATGCAATCACAATGCCAAAACAGAAACAAAGATTAAATACCGATAACAGAAAGATAGTAAATGTATAAAAATTGGAAGCACTTAAAAAACCACAATGAATTACTTTTTTATTCTGAGTGTAACAAAACATGAGCTTGATTTACCTTTTCGATCAAGGGATACGATGTTGGAGATTTGCTACAGCTTTACAAATCGCCGTTTAGCTCCAACACAGTATCTGGGAAATCTTTAAGATATTCACTAAATCCATTTTCTTCAATCGCTAAATATTTATCGATGTAAATTGAGAAGTTGTAATACTTAATGAAGAAGATTATATTAAAAACATTGGCAACTTACCAAGTCTTTAAGTTGAATTGATCGATAGAAAGCAATTTCATCTAACAAACTACTATAAACCCAAATATCCCAAAGATTAGTCAGTAAACATTTACGTTATTATAAATAAAACTTGGTTGCTACAAACGCTTCCATAAAATTTAAAATCTTTCTTAGATACTGGTATTCGTATGTTTGTACTGTTTGTACGCTCGATTCTTCGCAGTATATCGTTCATAGCTGCAGTTACTAATATCTCCTTAAATTTCTCCCTCTTCATATAATCTATCACTTATTCTTAACATTAATTTGAAGTAGGCATATTTTCTCAATGTTTTCTCACGGATAAATACATGAGCTGAGGACTCGACAATCGCCTTTATCGTCAGGGGGATGGGTTGTTTACGACCTCAAAGTTTCGATAAAATATTCACGTATTTTACTAAGATGTGCGCAATTTCGAATCGAAAACGATATTCCACGACCAAATTAAGAATCCGTATTCTATTGTCTTTCTTTTGTGCTGAATTCGACCTCCTACGACTATTATTTCTAATTTAATCTTGAAAAAGAAATGAACCCTGTAACGAAAAAAATGACCTTTACGTCTATGTCTTATGAAAAGGTTTTGACTCGTCTGGGTTTGAACCGTTGACTTTAGGGAAATAAAAGGTAGCCTATACTCTTTGCGGGGTCGACTTTTAATAATGTAGTAAATTTCGCTCTCGAAGTTTTGCAACTCTCGGTTCTAGAGTGTTTAGCGAACATAAACACACACACTCTATTTTATATTTATAGATTAATTATATCGATACTAATTAAGTCAAGAAGCGGATATTGAATGAATGGTTGCGTTTTTTTACCAGTGATCATTTTTAAAACTGCTAATGTTCTATTTCAATCTAATATGAAATGCTGTATTTTCCTGAGTTGTTATTTGTATCTTTAGCTCGAATGCAAATCACCTGTTAATAAGTTTAGAGAAACCGAAAATTAACAAAAAATTGTTTAAGAAGAACGTGACCTCAGAGAAAGTTCGCCGTGCAACCCAATTTATATGTCAACTAAAACTTTTTATTCCGTTCGACATCAAAACGGAACTGAGGAAACCTTTTATGCATGGATGAGGTTCTGTTTCTAATTGTTTAGTATAATTCAGTTGTTATTAATTTCTCATCAGCCTCTGAAGCCCCGATGATGTTCTTTGAATTTCCTCCCGAGATGCCGGGTAGGTTATTAAATTTTTGCAACCAGATGACTGTATGCGGCTCTAGTGTAGATAAATCATAACTCGTAACCCCGTCACCGATGGGGTAGAGTAATTCTCAAACCTCTCAAATGAGGTTAATACAGAAAAACCCTCAGGGAAGCAAAACTTACTGATATCTCATCCTACAGATTCGGAAGCGGTATCGTATTTCAGTCTATGTTTCTTCTAGCTCTTCTTGAGTTCATATGGTTTATTTCGTACATAAAATAAAATTTGCATGTTCATGATGAAATTTTACAATCTATTTCATGTAAAATATTGAAAAGTATAACTTTACGACCGAAACGGCGCCTTTCTTGTCGGTTCACCTAGAATATTTTGGTCATAAATATTTCAGCTGAATTCTATCGTGTAACTGTGAAATTAATTAAGAACATTGGAAAAAATTGTATTGTCTTAAATAATTAGTGCATAATTCTTGTGCTCGCTTACGTCCTACAACTTTCCTCCAATTCTTTTTGTTTTCCGACGGAGACTATTCTCAGTCGCTGCTTCGACATCGCGAATTCCGCCCTAGTAAATAAAAATCAATAACTTCAGTCCCACTCAAGATATTGACCAAACATTGATTGTAAATTAAAATTTCAACATCTATCTCGATTTCTCTCGCGACAAGTTCGTCGTAACGTAACGTAAGAAATAACGTAACGTAACGTAACGTAAGAAATAAAAAAAAATTAGGAGACACTTAAATTGGGCTGCACGACGAACTTTTTCCGTGGTCACGTTCTATTTAAACAATTTTTTGTTAAAGTTGGGTTTCTCTTAATTACATAAGATGTAGTTTTTATGCATGTTAAAGATACAAAGAGCAAATGAGGAAAAAACCGGAATTTTATGTACGATTGGTAGAGAGTACTACCAGTTTTAAAAATGATAACGGGTGAAAAATTCGGGATGAACGCACCTAAATTTTAAGTTCATATAATACACAATATACATTGCAAAAAAAAGCAGAACACGCTTGTATGCAAAGAAAAATTCTTCTTTGATGAGAATATTTGTAATTTATATTAATGTAATAAAAAAATAATGCTCCTTTAAGCTAAAGAAGTGAATAATAACGTATCCTACGGATAACCAGCAGGTGGATGAGCCAACTCAAGACGGGTCAGACTTGGTTCATTTTGCGTCACAACGATTCATTTTCACCCGTCGGAAGAGCCGAGTACTCAAAACCACTCGACCACCATTTACCTTTCCCCGTCCCTTGTTTCTACGTCATCACGTACCCGCTCTAGGAGCTCCTCATGGCCCAGCGCATGAGGCGCCCAGAAAACGGGTCGGGACGGTTAACCGTTGCCGATCTCAAGTTGGTAGTACAACATCAGCGCGCGGGATCAATTCCCCGCGAACCAATCTGTCGGGAGATCAATACCCCGCGGACGAATTCCCCACGTACGAATTCCCCCCGGATCAATTCACAGAGCGCCATTATTGTAATGTCTTCTTGTCTTTTAAATCTCATTAAATCTGATTTCATCTCTAAATATAGTATTCTATCTGTAGGTTTCTCAGGTTTTTCACACCCCCCTCTTAATGGCGTTTTCCTGCAGGGTAAATTATAGCTCTTAGCTTAGGTTTTCGAAATTCACAGAGTAGTCTTCTTCTTTTCTCAAGCTATCTCTTTTTTTACATTTAGATGACGAAGGGTTAGATATAAGAAGAGACTTTATAGTCTCAATCTCGCCCTTTATAAAGTGCTTCATTATTATTATGATTATTATGTTATTATAATAGTGAGGCTGTTAATTCTACCGTTCCATGTTATTCTACACAGGATAACTAACTTTTTAGAGTAGCACGAGTGTAAGAAGTGCAAGTGCAGATTAAGGTTGTTAAATTTTGTAAAATTCTCAATTGTTCTTGCATTGTCAAGTGGTTTAGATCCTCGACTCTCACTTTAGGAGTCCCAGGCTCGATTCCTGGTGCAGGAGGTCATTGTTAGAATCCCAAAATATTAACAAAAGTTTAATAATCGCTTAAACAAATTTAAAAAAATTATGGGTCCAACATATTTGATATCTATCACATCATTTGGTATCACAGAATGTGCTTTCTTCAATTTCGCATATATTAAATGCGTACGGAATACATTCCAAAGTCGATTCAGATATGCTGAATCTCACTATAAAAATTTTAAAATAGTTATGTTTTGATTTGGTTATAGCGAATTAGTTTCCCTTTGTACAATTTTGTCGGTAAATATTGGAATATAAGCAATAAGCCGCTCAGATGTGATATAAATGTCGCATATGAGGCCTTTTACGTAGCCTATAACACCTGCGACTTTCCAGCGAATAAAAGCTCCCTATCCCCTGCCTCGACAAAGATGTTCACCCCTTTTTCCGTGTTTCGTTTCATTCTTTTCCTGTTCCAGCCGTGGGATAGAAAGGGGAATTAGCCCGTGGGCCTATCTCTTGAGTACCGAACTTTGTAATGAGGTTTCTTTTTCCTCAGAAACGTGAATGGAGAGAGGGCAAATGGAACGGTGTCTCCCGAAATGAGAATACGCTTTGAAGGGTGTGAAACGACCACCGACATCAGAACATCGTACAGCGTGTGGCGAGGATAACTTGCTTAAATGAACTGACATTATTATTTCGATTGAATGCATCCTACGGCTAATCTAGATTCAGTTTCTGTCATCGGAAAACAACGATGCATTTATTGCGACAAACTTTGGTTTCTCTTGAAAAACAATAAGAATTAACAATGAAATCCTTAAAATATTCTGTCCTGGAGTTGGAGCTCATCATTGTCTTGTAAGTAAGGAATAATTGACAACTTTAGCCTCCGCTGATTTACAAGTTACTAATTATATAGCAGTTACTGCTACTATATCAACTACTTACTAATTTAATAACAATTATTTTATAGTGCATACTTTTATATACTCTTTATCAACTTTTAATCAATGACGTAAATTTATCTCTAGCTATCCTTTTATGACTTATGACTTTTCAATTAGATCCAGGTTAAATACACACCGGTAAAACTTTGGTCTCGTACATGGAAATGAAAAATAAACAAGGGAAAAGGGATGTACAAAACAAGTGGAGGTTTCTGAGAAGTGAGAGAGGCAAGGGAAGGAAAAATTAGCAACAATAATAGAATGACAAGAAGGAAGTGCTATAGATAGTGTGGTTGGAGAGGGTTTTCAATGCTAAAGAAAGTGATTTAAGGTAGGAGTGGAGAGGACAAGTGACTTGTTGGATTATACTTAGAACTGGGAAAGTTATTAAAAGGTAAAGGGCGTTAAATTGGGATTTCATGGAGAAATAAGCCAAACCACTGAGAGAAGAGGAAACAAGGAAAGGAAAGATTCAAGTCAAGCTGATAATTTTTGCTTCTCTTTCTCCTTGAGTACAGATGGAAGACTTAGATATGTATGTTCCCTCAAAAATATTCAGAAGTAATTAGAGCAAAAACCGTTAAAATCAAGAGACATAGTTATCACTTCTTGATGTGTGTCGTATTCTTTTCTGAGGTCAATTGCACTCAACGCAGTTTAATTTTAAAATGAGTTTCCGGGCAACGGTCCGCCTGGATAAGTGTCCTGAAATGTTAAATTATTATTGATAAATATATACGTTGCAATTGGACAACTGTATGGTGCCAACTTAAACTCCATACATAATTCTACATCATTACATTATCATTGTCTTTTGTCTAAAAGTAATAACAAATAATAATTACATGTCGTGTGGAATTATATACATCAATCATTATGTTCACTAAATTCATGTATAATCTCTAATTTTGTTTCTGTGTATTTTGCAATTTAGATTCTTTTACTTAAATGCTGATCATTAATATTATTACATATATGTTTCAGTTAGGCTAATGTCAGGTGGCAGCCTCTATAAACTCAAGTAAGAAAGTACACATTATATACCAACACTCTAAAATCCTTAACACTTGAGGTCCCGCCAATACAAAAGTTTTAAAACAACATCACATTAGTCAGAAATAGTAACAGAACACACACAAGTACAGTAATACATAATTAAGCTTCTATTGTAATTTTGTTTTAAATATAAATTTGTTTAGTGGGTAGGGGCTGAAAATTTCATTGGATAGACTATTCCAAGGCACTGCCGTTCTTTGTACGAAAGAGTTTTTTCCTGCTTTTCTTCTGAGGCACTCTGTTTTGACTTTAGTTTCGTGCTCATTTTTACCTTTAAAAATGGAGGCAATAACCTCTCCTGCAAATCTTTTCAGGATTGCTCTCCCGTGTATGTCCGAGACATAGACCGATCTGTCAATCTATTAACCTCTCATCTTGATGTTATGAATGGAATAACTTTCCTGTGGTATCTTTGATCACTTACCTAAAAATCACTAATAATTTTTGAACAGAGTACATAGAATGTCAAAGGACGAGTGAGCTTGACTAAGGTGGTTAATGCATTGTGTATTTATACTTGTATTAAAAAAATGGAGTTGTTATGTTGGTTCATACCTTTTTCCAATGTTAAAATTATTAATCGTTTTAGCATTCAAACATTTATTATGGAGAAGGTGTAAATGAAAGGAATTAAATCATTACAAGTATATTATTCAATTCTGTTTGTGCTTGACTCGACTCTGCACGACTAGTCCTTCTGCTTTAATTATTCAAAAGAAATTTTCGCGCCTACAATATAAAGCGGTTTGTTAAAAGTGGTTCGATAGCAGTAAGTCCTAAATGACCGGAGCCCTCGGCTTGGTATCCTTTAAGAATATAACTCTGCATAGACAATAATTATGAGATATGTTCCTTAGCTGTGATTTACATGACGAAATACGCGACAACATGACCCTATTCTCAACGATAGTGATTTTCGCAGTCAGATGGTGAAAAGATTATTGCGAGATTATAGAGAGGACAGATGGCCTATACTGATATCATCTCACATATAGTATAAAGTGCGCTACTATTTAAATTATTTTAATCAAAATTCCCTGCAAATTTAAATGGCGTCCAAACAACTTGGCGACTTTCACAAATTCGTTTTCAATGAAAACTAGCAACTTCTTTCCTATTTGAGTTCCACTATCACATATCATTATTTGTAATAGCAGGTGTTGTTTAATTATTACTCCATTTTTATTCTTATTACATGTTTTTCTAATTCCACCTTCCTCAGTTGACCTAATTTACAGTAGTTCATATTCTCTATGATCGTATCATAACTAAGCATAACCTTTACGAAAACGTTCATCCTGCGGGCATGTGGAGCATAACTGAAATAACCAATTTCATTCTAAATTTGCATTGATGGAAAATGTTATGTTAGGAAGGAATTTGAGCAGCCAAAGTTATTCATGTCCAATATTTTACGAAGAAGAGCGAATCACTCTTAAGATTCGAGCCGATTTAACGAAATACGAATTTAATTCTTTCATAATACAATACTGCTTCTACCGCAGCAAAAGCAATGTCTTTTAGCGATTATTTATAAAATATATATCATCACAAAAGCCTCAAATCGTGCTAGGCATAAAGAGGAAGACGAAAAGCGCGCTCAAAACAGAGAATTAAAAAAGTTACCACCTAAGACGCAACCAGCGCGCTGGTTGCGTCTTAGGTGGTAACTTTTTTTATGCTGTTTGCTGTACTATGATCGTTAATTGTATTTTGATTGTTACTATTGGCCTATAATTTACCCAAATTTATCAATATTAATAATAATGATAACAAGATACTATAACGTTCAAAAAGTTGGTATATGGCGCCACATCTAGTGGATATAGCTACCTACCACCTGCCTACCTACCGATCTACCGATCTACCGCAAGAATTTTTCATTTCTTCTGCTCGGCGTTTTCGCGGGAAAAATAAGTTCGGAAACTTTATGAACATAGTAGTATAACCGACGTGAGAAGACGGTAAGAAGGAGAAAGAAATACAGATTTAGAGTTTTATTGAAAGCATTCAGTATATTAACTCTATAAACTATTATTGTAAACTCAAGGAAGGTCTATACTATATTTCTATATCGAATTTACGATGGAATATCAACAATTTTAGTAGTCATAAGTAAAATTAAATATTTGACGAATGAGCCTGCCGGTAACGAAATGTGAGACAATTAGGGGATAGGGTAGGGTGATGCGCGGTGGTAACTTCGTGGGCCCCATGGCCGTTACGGTAGCCGTGAAAAATCTTGCATGATAAGTAAAAGACAAGTAACGTATATGCTGATTAAGGTTATTTAAAATTCATACTGACTTAGATAATTCACGGTGGTGTTTTTTATACAATTCATATATGCACTGCATATTTATACTTTTGTGTTTATTTATTACTTTCACCCAATACGTAGTATAGAGAAAGTATTGTATTCGCAAAAAAATCGACCTCCAGATTTCGACGGAAATAGATGTTTTGGGGCCCATAGAGCTCGTTTTCGCTATTTTCCCGAACATGTCTGTCTGTGGTTAAAAAGTTTGTGGGCGCTCTATCTTAAAGAGTAATTATTATCCGATCAATTCCAAACTTCATATTTAGCATTTTCATATTAATGCCAAAAGTTGATTACTTTTTGATGAATATCGCTTAACCGGAAGTTCCGGTTTAACCGGAACAAAATTTTATTTCTTTAATATCTCTGTCAGAATGCAATGTAGGTATATACAATTACTTACAAAAGTTATAGATAATGTACTTTACTACAACTTTTGTATAAAACATTTCTTCGTAACACTGTTTGTTTAGGAGTTATTCTTGAATAATACTTAACCGGAAGTTGTTGTTTATCCAGAAATGGATGTTTTTCATACATATCTCTGTAAAAATGCAATGTAGGTATATACAATTACATATAAAAGTTATAAAAAATGTACTTTACTAAAACTTTTGTATGATACATTTTTTCGAAACACTGATTATTTAGGAGTTATTCTTCAATAATGGTTAACCGGAAGTTGATGTGTATGAAATAGAAGTTTTTCATGCATATCTCTGTCTATACAATTAAGTACCAAAGTTATAGATAATGTATTTTACTACAACTCTTGTATGGAACATTGTAGTGTAACACTCATTGTTTTGGAATTATTTACATATTTCTGGCATAGGCTTCAGTTTTCAATAAATATGGAGAAAGTCATGTGTTGGCCACATCAGATTTTTTTATTACATTTTAATTATACATGCTTATTTTGTATTTAGTTTGATTTATTGTATGTATGCATAGTAATGTTTTTAATTTTTAATTTATTTTTATGCAAGTTAACGTCGCCACCAATCCTTGCAACTAACAGCGGTGGTTTTGTAGAATAAATAAATAGATGTCGATAGCCATGGTAGCGTCACGAAAGAGTGGGTCTTGGAAAGGGTGGCGGCGACGCATTGCGACGTCCTGTTTAAAGGGGTATTCCCTTTCTCTCCGCATTCCACCCACGCCACCCCCTAGGGGTGTGAGATCGTTGCGTCATTTCTCGCCTTCCTCTCTTATCGGATTCTTTTCAGGCGATGGCTTCCTCTAGCTGGTCCATTGACTGGCTCTCCTTCATTGTTCGCGGATGTCCCCTCTTAGGACGCCGCGCAATCTCTACGGTTTAATATTTAACGGGAACGCTGCTTTATTTCGCTTAGTCCCTTAAAAAGAGAGACCGGAACTACGATAACTTGCGACGGTCGTTTTTTAAATTTTTGTTTACATTTTTGCGAGAAGATATGTTTGTAAGAATTTATGTTATCCATAGGAGAAATACAAGCAGCAATGGGTGCTTACAGCAGTTCTCTGTTTTATACGAATGTTTCATTTTTGAAATTATAATTGTTATCTTAGATTTAAATGTGGTTAAAATTATTAAAATACATATATTACAATATAAATATTACATAATATGACCATCTTAACATTATCAAACCTCTAGTCACTCAGAGCTGTCGAAAAATAGCATTGCTTGAGTATTTTTCTATCGTTATATTATTATGTCATTTATCATATTCGTCGATCTCAATTGACAAACACTCCTTCAATGTCAATAAATCGATCGAATTTATAGAAAGTCATCCTACATATTGTAAAATTCAAGAAAACCAATAAAAATTATTTACAATCTTTGTAAACAAGTTGTAAGTTTCAGAATATAATCGCCATTATCAAGTGCAATTCATATGTTTGTAACATAATTCATAGCAACCAATGACTTACAAAAGGAAGGAAGAAGGAAAGTGGGACTAAGCACATAAACGGAAGCAATTCATTACTAAGACTAATTGAATATTAGATCGTAAGACTAAATCATCTAATTTCAAAGTATACTACTTTTTCCTCGGATAAAATTAAATATCAACAATGATTATTTTCAATTCAGATCCTCTCTCAAAATATATTCATAATTTTTGGTCATCATGCAATTAACATATAACTTTTTACTTTATATTAACCTATTTTGCGTATATGGTTATGTATTTGTTGTTAAAATATGTTTTTGATCTCTGGTTGTCTAGGAACAATAATACATTACTTATTATTATTATTGCATCGTCGTTATAGAACAGTAAGATAACAAGCCTGTATATATTTGTTATTAACATATTTTGTAAATCTTAGGAGGTTAACGTAGGAGGAAAGGATATGGAGAGAAATTACGAAGAAACGAGGAAAGCGAGAGCATAAATAAAGGCGGAGGAACTTTGAAAGTTTCGGAAGAAGTTAAAGCTGTCTTAATTCCAATTTTAGGATAAATTTTTGAGAGAAGTTGCCAAAATTTGCGATTTCATTGCGTTGTGATTGAACTTTGATGAGTTTTTCAATATGTTAACGAAATATGCTCGATTTTGATCGCGAATGTAAAGAAGAAAAATTATCCAAGCGATGTTTATCGATCCTGATGAAGGTCATGATTTTAATATGCAATTATAAATTGTCTCCATTATTTGTTTGTCAGTCTTAAATTCCATTCGATCATCGCTTTTTAATAATAATAATAATAATAAAAACTCTTTATTTGGCGAGGTTAGGCCCATTAGGGCCTCTCTTACACCTAACCATTAAGGATTATTAATATTACTTACATAAAAGGAGGAAAAACAATACAAATACATATATATATATAAAAAGAAAATAAAAAGATGAGGTAAACAAATAAAAGAATTGTGGTGTGGGGAAAAACTCCTTGGCTGAAGGCTTTCGGAGAAAAACCCACTGTGCGGGAAAACGCTCACACAAGAAGGGGAGCGAAAAACACCCGCGAAAACACAGATGGAAATAAATACAAGCAGGTATATCACTATTTGCATAATTGATGACCAATATTTTTGAGTAATTTCTTGATGGTTGACCACGGATGTCATTTACCTGAAAAGACAGAAGAAGTAGAGTAGACGGAAAATAAAGAGCTTTCGGAAATGCGATTTAAGTAATGGAGGCCTGAAAGATTGAGATTAATAAGCAACTATAATGTAATTAATAATCCACAATTTAAATATTATATAATAGTTTTTAAGTGGTAATTTACAATGAACACGAGCACTGGCATGAAATATGTAAATGCGATATGAATATACGAATTCTGCGCAGGTCGTGGGTACATTGCAGTGATTTTGCATTCGGCTGAAAACAAACAAGCGGAGTGATAAGCCAGGAAGTGGACATTAAGGGAAGTCACGATCTCACGGCGGAGAAGGTCATTCACAAGCCATCCCACGGCTCAGCCTTATCGAGCATACATTATTTTCATTCATTTGTGTCCATTTTGGACACAGCGAAAA
Organism: Sympetrum striolatum; assembly: GCA_947579665.1. Taxonomy (NCBI): domain Eukaryota; kingdom Metazoa; phylum Arthropoda; class Insecta; order Odonata; family Libellulidae; genus Sympetrum; species Sympetrum striolatum. The sequence continues at coordinate 90,954,515 of OX388344.1, read as the reverse complement.
TAGCCGCATCGTACATTTGGGAAAATCCTTTTATGCGATTTTTCAAAACCGTCAGTCTTATTGACTAGCCGTATCATATAAATGTGAATATTTCACACACATTTTATGCGTCAACAATAATTCTGTCGAAAAAATTTATAAACATAAAATATATTTATTATTATTAAATGTGTGCGAATCGAAACCAGAACAATTTTTACCAAAAGTTAACCCTATGCCTACTTGTCCATCCGAGAACTTTTAGAAACTATTCAACAATCATGTCCGGAGATGTCTTTATATTTTTATTGAAACGAGGTAAAACCTGATTTAAATATAATTTCATCCCCATTCACAACTTTCAGAGAATCAGAGGTAAAATCTCCATTTGCCGTCTTTGTCGGCGTTCCTCGTCTCATTCAACGGTGTTCGGAGGAAACAAGAGAAGACAACGCACTTCAATTTTCGAATGCTGTTAAGGTGCGGTGTCCTCTCTTGTTTTCTCAGGACACCAGTGGATAAGACGAGGAACGCCGACAAATACGGCTATTAGAGACTTTTTACCTCCAATTCTTTAGCAGCCATATTCCAATTTTTTTCTTGACCACTTATAGAGAAAAAGAAAATAACGGTAGAAGATTGAAACAGGAGGTCTTATTTTTCTACTTATTTGCATGAGTCGGAAAACAGCAATCAAATCAATTTTTTATCAAAGTATCTACATAGTATAAATAATCTAAATGCGGAGATATACGGTGCAGGGTGACTCACGAAATCAAACCATTGAGATAATCTAACAAAATTTAAGTAGAATTTGTTATCGATAAATATATAATATTTAAAAAAATCACGAAATGAATCATTAAAGTCATGAGACCGAATCACTTTCTGACAGATAAATTGCCAGAATTGTTTATCTCCATTAACTTAAGTAGTTATCTGCTCACCATGCAACTTCAACACGTTTGTTAAAAACCATCGTGTTTTAACTTTCTCCATTCTACCGCTCACAACCTCTCAATAAAATCGTTCTATTATTAATGTTTTTTGAACGCACATATTTATCTTAACTGAACTAAACAAGATGTCGCTTCCATGATTTTAATTATTCTCTTCGTATCAAGAAACCGAATGATTATCTTTAATAAATATTTACATTGATTTCGATAAAATTCCTGTTCATCTCTCTCATTATTACGAGATAGATGTTCATGGGTAAATCTACTCGTTCCCAAACGTTAACGACAGAAAAGATTTCTTTTCTGAGTTTTAGACACGTCCCTGAAAAGTCAGGAAAGCTGTCGCTTTTAGTTGGGTAAAGTAGGAGTAGGACAGTATGAAAAAAGTGGGAGGAAATTGAGACAGAGATTGATGTTTGTAAGCAAAGAGGAAAGAAATAGGTGAGGAGAGGAAAGGAAACGCGTTGAATGGAAATGAAAAAAATATGAGAGGCAGGAAAGAAATGATTGGAAGACCTGCTTGATTACTTCCCGAACGATTTATCGATCTTTATTTTACGATCTGTACCTATTTTCATCAAAAATATCTTCATAAAGAAATTAAGCTTCATATGCAATTCAAAAGATTCAAGTCACAGATGCATTAGTTGTGAATTGTATCTCGTATTTAGCCTCTCCTATCCTAATTAATAACTCCTTTTTTGTTCGTTTATTTTTGAGTTATTTCCTAATTATAAACTAGATGAAGTGTGGTCGAACGAAACTAGTTCTGGCATTCGTAACATACGCGTGTCATTGTATTCGTGTTAAGTTGATTTGTCAAAAACTGTGACTTTCTTTTCTTCTCGTGCTTAAAATTTTTCAGCGTCAGTCTCAAAAGTATTTTAAATAAATACGAGAATGTAATATCTCTTAATATTTTAAAATATCTCTAATATGGTTTATCTGAACAATTATTAATCGTGAATTTTAATGTAATTAGTCAGTAATAATAACTCTTATATCGCTCTTGCTTCTTATTCTTGTTTTTAGATTTTCTTTGCATTAAATTTTACAATATTTACTACGTATATGATTATAGTTTATTTATTTATTATATATATTTTAATTAGCAAATAATAAAGTTTATTATGTGAATGTTTGATGATTTTGATGATGTTTAATTGAATTTTGAATGTACCATGTTTTAGTTCTTGGTCATAATAAGAGTATCTATTTTGTATCTTTTAGTTGTTACTCTCACTAGTTTTGTACAAGTTTTTCACTCTTGGTGGATATTTTCCTGCTGTGGATACTTTTTCTCAGCTTCCCTGAGGATTTTCTGAATCCGAAGTCAATCATATTCTATACTACTTTAAATTAACCTGTATGATTAGTTACTTATAAGATCTAATTTAATTGACGTTGCTTTAAATGGAAGATGAGGCGTTTAAGTCTCGCTCTCGCACGAAAGAAATACTTTATTTATTTATTTAACGCCATATATCTGATTAGAACTTTATGAGTTGTAAAGTTTGCTTACTGAATTCTTTGAGTGTGAATGAGTCTTATTAGGCAGCATGAGGTGATTTGTCATTGCACTCTTCAGCGAGAAAGACTGCTGTATGTATTAAAAGTCTACATAAATGTAGCACATTGACCTTATAAATAACACATTGCGAATAATTTTGGAAGGACTGAAACCAAAATGATTGCAAATATTCAGAACTTCTCATACCTCAATAGCTACCATTTTATGAAAAACTTACACAAATACGAAAGAAAAATTTTTGAAAAAACACATTTTCGCATCTATGATCCTTTCTCATTTTAAAAATTTATAAAATCATGACCATGAATATTACTGTGGAGACTATGCCTCGATCTCCTTCTCGAGAAAAAAAAATCACATCCATATAGTTATGGCGGCAGGAACAATTTTCACGGACTAAATATAATTTTAAATGGAATAACAGAGGCGGCTGCATTTATTTGAAGAGCAGTCACATTCAATTCCCAATAAAAGTTATTTCCTATCGATAGAAACTTTAAAAATACGGAAATATTTCTATTTAACCCGTAAAAACCCATAAATAAAAATCTTCTCGCTCAATAGCCAAGCTCAATTCCAATCTCGACCATTTGAATACCTTTCTGCATATCGACATGAGGATTCCACACGAAATATGAGGAAGTTATAAAAATCTTTCGGCGGCTGAATTGAACGAGATCCCATGGACCGGATGCATTTGGTAAATTGGTATTAGCGAAAGAGAAAGCCCGCATTTTATGTCTCAATGGGGAGACACCACGTGCTCTCGTAAATGGACGCGGGCCCATCCAAAAAATGGGATTCGGAGAAAAGGGGGCTTCCCGTACCACGGTTCTCTCCGACAGACAAATAGTCTGGGCTTTTACGTGGTCGTTCACCCCAATGGCTTATCCATGGAAGACCAGCTTCCTTCAACTGTCCCGTTTCCCAGAAAAAAAATTCGGGAGCGGGAGGTGAAAGAGTAGCTATCCAATTCTACTGAGGATTAAGGCGCTGTGCGCCTTTTAGGATTGTTCATCCATCTTACATCATCGGAGGATTTGGACTATCAGATGCCCTTGCGGCAATATCAGATCTCCGTTATGAAAAATTATCTCATTAAAAAATGAAAAGTAACAGTTTTGTGTGAATTTTAATAAATCTTTCATTGTAAATGAAGCAGAAAGTGACTATGTTGGAAATATTCTAACCAAATCATAGAAAGGAAAGTTCTTGAAATTTGGCGTACTTTGAGAAGTTTTCATTCAATCAGACGGGAGAAATCCTTCATTCCGAATTGATTTACTGAGTTCGATGCCAAATCACTTTCTATCTCTTTGTAAGAATTCTCGATGGGTTTTCCTAATATATAATTATTTCAAACAAGTTTTAACCAAAAATCATTTCCATCAAAATAGGGAAGAATCTTTTATATTATGGTAAATGGAAGCAAGAAAGAACAAGCCAACTTAAGCACCGGAGAGAATGTCGAACTGGAATTAAAGCAGCAAATTATTCAAAAAGCCACTCCACCTATGTTTTGATAAAGATTATATCACTCAGTCTTTATGTATTTAAATTCTGAGGAAATAAGCTCCGTTGATTCTTTATATTTCCCGATGAGTCCATTGCTTTTTCGATAATCCGAATCAATTTGAATAGGCTCTTATGCAGTTCGCCTTATTCTTGGTAGATACATTGATATCTATTGAAAAAATGAGAAAATGCTTAGTTTAAACCAATATAACCGAAAATTGACCTACTGCTTCATTATATTACATGCGCATACTACGTTACGGAGCAGTTTTCTTTAGAGGGAGAGAAAAGTATATAATTTATAAAAAAGTATACATAAAACAAAATTTTTGAAGCGAAATCATCATGATTGGAGATTATAAAAAGGGTAATAAAGCTCCGAAAAGGGTTCCTAAATACATATATGGATGTCTTCTTCAATTGAAACTATCTGTAAGAGCAGTAGAGAAGAGAAGATTATGAACAAACAAAATTTACTTTTGAAAAGGAACGATGAAAATTAATTGGACGGACCGAGTAACTAATGAAGTCTGTTGAAAAAAGGTTAGTTATATATATTTAAATAGATAATTATATATATATATATATATATATATACGAGTAAAATGTTGCTTGCATACTGCAAGCAGATCGACAACACTATTTTCATGTCGGCATCATATCGGGACGGTCCTCATAAGAAAAAAATAAAGGATTGAAATTTTTCTTAAAATTCACTGTAATTCCATCGTCTGGCATCGAACCCGGGTCTTTACTGTTGAACTTACTATGCAGCACAATAGAAAATCGCCATCTCTAACTATGTGAGAAAATTCAAGCAGAAATATGGGCTACAACTGCCTCAAAAGACGTTCTCATTTTCACGAATTTAAATGGCTCTCTGGATTCGAACTAAGGACGATCTTGGAAACCTAAAAAATTTTTCTGAAAGTTATTTATGATCGTTATCTACATTCCGAATTTCAAGTTTCTATATTGTTGGGAAAGGGTGCAAAATAATTATTGAAAATCGGATCAGTTACTGATATTAGAGACGCCTGGTGTCGAACCCAGGACACATTGACAGCTGGGAATGCACAGTTTGATTTGTATACACTTAATCTTTCTTAGTCCAAAGTTTGAAGTCTTTATCGTGCCGGGAAGTACCTATAATCTGTTTCCGTTATCTCCGTAAGAAATGCATTGAGGAATTTAAATGACCCTCTGGGATCGAACCAAGGACCATAAGCGAATATGTAAAATTCGATCCTGAAATTAATTATTGATCTCCAACTCCATGCCGAATTTCAAGTTTCCATGCCATCGGGAAAGGGTCCAAAAAAAATCTTAAAAATCGCCTTAATGCTTTTTAAACGGCCGATTTTTGCCCCGACCTAGCATCGAACCCAGGATATTTTCCGTAAAACTCATTTATGTTTTCGATAGATCATGACCATATATATAGGCTCCGTGAGTTTTGATTCTCTACCTATCCGGGAAGTATTTTTTTTTTATTCCCGAAAATCAAAGCAATGCATTTAAACGGGAAAAATCGGGACTTTGAGGCCCTCTGGAATCGAACCCATGACATCGAGGTTCAAAATCGCAATTTTTCTGGAGGTTATACGTTATGGCCAATATGTCGTAAAAATTTCAAGCCATTGACGCCATTGGTTTAGCCTGTGACTTTGTATCCTCTCTATATATATATATATATATATATGAATACGAGTAAAATGTTGCTTGCATACTGCAAGCAGATCGGCAACACTATTTTCATGTCGGCATCATATCCGGACGGCCATCAAAAGAAAAAAAAAGATTGAAATTTTTCTTAAAATTTGCCTAAATTCCATCGTCTGGCATCGAACTCGGGTCTTTACTGTGAACTTACTAAGCAGCACAATAGAACATCACCATCTCTAACGATGTGTGAAAATTCAAGCAGAAATATGGGCTACAACTGCCTCAAAAGACGTTATAATTTTCACGGATTTAAATGGCTCTCTGGATTCGAACCAAGGACGATCATGGAAATCTAAAAAATGTTTCTGAAATTTATTTATGATCTCTATCTATATGCCGAATTTCAAGTTTCTATATAATTGGGAAATGGTTCCAAAAAATTCTTAAAAATCGGATCATTTACTGATTGTAGAGACGCCTGGTGGTAAAACCAGGAAACATTGGTAGCTGTGAATTCACAGTTTGATTAGTAATGACTTGATCTTATCTTATGCAAAGTTTCAAGTAGATATAATATCGGGAAGCACCTAAAATGTGTTTCCGTAATCTCCATAAGAAACGCATTGAGGAATGTAAATGGCCCTCTGGGATCGAACCAAGGACCATGAGGGAATATGTAAAATTTGATTATGAAATATAATTATGATATCTAACGCCATGCCGAATTTTAAGTTTCTATGCCATCGGAAAAGGGTTCAAAAAAAAACATAAAAATCGCCGCAATGCATTTTAAACGGCCGACTTTTGCCCCGTCCTAGCATCGAACCTAGGATAATATTCGTAGATATCTTTACGGTTTTCTTTTGATATGGGGGGCATCTAGCGATCCCTTGAGTTTCAACTCTCTCCTTTTCCGGGAAGTGCCTCAAATAAATTTTCGAAAATCCCCGCCATGTATTCTTATGGGGAAAATCGCGACTTTGGGGCCTTCTGGAATCGAACCCATGATACCGAGGATCAAAGTCGCTTTTTTCCTGGGGGTTTCACGTTAGGGCCAATACGTGGTAAAAATTTCGAGTCAATGACGCCAGTAGTTTAGCCTGTGAATTAGTATCCTATCTGGGTATCTGGGTATCTGGGTATCTGGGTATCTGGGTATATCATGAGTGAATCCGGAGAAGCATCTATATATAATAGATACGAGTAAAATGTAGCTTGCATACTGCAAGCAGATCGACAACACTAATTTCTTTTCGGCATCATATCGGGACGGCCCTCAATAGAAAATAAAAAGGGATTGAAAAAGTTCTTAAAATTCGCTGCAATTTAATCGTCTGGCATCGAACCTAGGCCTTCCTGGTGAACGTAATATGCGGCACAACAGAAAATCACCATCTCTTACTATGTGTGAAAATTCAAGCAGAAATATTGGCTCCAACTGCCTCAAACGACGTCCTACTTTTCAATAATGTAAATGGCTCTCTGTATTCGAACCAAGTACGATCTAGGAAATCTAAAATATGTTTTTGAAATGTATCTATGTTCTCTATCTATATACCTAATTTCATGTTTTAATATTATTGGGAAGGGGTTCAAAAAAATTCCTAAAAATCGGATAATTTACTGATTGTAGAGACGCCTGGTGTCGAACCCAGGAAATATTGTTAGCTGGGAATGCAAATTATGACTTATAAGTACTTCATCTTATATTATGCAAAGTTTGAAGTCGATATCATGCCGGGAAGTACCTAAAACCTTTTTCCGTTATCTCCATAAGAAATGTATTGAGGAATGTAAATGGCTCTCTGGGATCGAACCAAGGACCATCAGCGAATATGTAAAATTTGATTATGAAATATATTTATGATCTCCAACTTCATGCCGAATTTCAAGTTTCCATGTCATCGGGAAGGGGTCCAAAAAAAATCTTAAAAATCGCCACAATGTATTTTAAACGGCCGATTTTTGCCTTCACCTAGCATCGAACCCAGGATATTTTCCGAAAAACTCATTTATGTTTTCGATAGATTATGACCATATATATCGGATCCTTGAGTTTTAAGTCCCTAGCTATCCGGCAAGTATTTTTTAAAAATTCCCGAAAATCAACGCAATGCATTTAAATGGAAAAAATCGGGACTTTGGGGCCCTCTGGAATCGAACCCATGACACTGAGGATCGAAATCACAATTTTTCTGGCGATAAATTGATATGGCCAATACGCAGTAAAAATTTGAACTCAATCACGCTTGTGGTTTAGGCTGTGAATTTGTATCCTATCTATCTATATACCTATCTATATATATGAATGAATCCGGAGAAGCATCTATATATAATAGATATGATATATGAATGAATCCGGAGAAGCATCTATATATAATAGATATATATATATATATATATATATATATATATATATATATATATATATATATATATATATTTTTTTTTTAATAGATAATTATATGGAAACGTAAGGATTGGGGAAATGTAGAGGAAATTTGAGTCTCTCTTCAAGGCTGGAGAGTGTTTGGAAGACTGTCTCGGAAGTAATGATAGGAGAATGGAATAGAAGAGGAAGTTTTTGGTTGAGTTAAAAAGAAAGGTAAAGAGCAATGAAGGAAAATATTACAGTTGGCAATTTGGATGGAGTTAACTGACGATTTTGCAGTTGGAGAGCTGAAACAAACTAATCCTCGTATTGCCAATCTTTGATGATGGCTTTACTGATTAATAGGTGTTTTATCATTATATTTTAACTACAGTTTGTAAGATTTGATTTATTTTTATCGTAAATTTATATAGTATTTAATTGAAATTTCAACGTTTCATTTGATATTTCTATTACAATTTATCATCGTATGTTTTATACATAGATTACTTTGTATGTTATCGAGTTCTATTATGCATTTCTCTGGTTCTCCGTGGCTTACAAATGAATCTTGGTATTTTTTGGTTGATTAACCGTTGTTATTTTGTAATTAATATCATCCATATCTACCTGATGATGGTTCTAAAAATTTGAAGCCGGTTGTGAGGTGAAAAAAATGTTGCAAAACTTCCCACTAATTCTATACGGTTATATTTTGAAACTGCGTACACATGCGATTCTATCTCTGATAAAAATCGAAAAAAAAAAATTCGTCGAGGTATTAAAACATTCATTTTATTCGTTGTCGACGTTTCAGGGGCACTTTCACGAGCCGCACACACGTTATGGGTATGGTAGAAACTTCGACACGTTATTGATTCCGAGTTATTTAGAGAGCAAACATCTGCGATCAGACGCCTACGCATTGATTGGGATTTCGGACACTGTTATCCTTTCTTGTCGTCGGCACTCCTTTTTTCTCCCACTAGGTGTCACCTTCGTCGTCACCCAACAGCACCTTTCGCTCTTCTCTAGTCCGCACAGTCGCACGGAGACGTGACTCAAAAGCATTTGCTTTCAGATGTCTCTCTCAGCACCAAGTGCTAATAAGCCGTTTCGGATTCCCATTTTTCCCGAAAAAGAGCCCACGCCAACGCGTTGTTTGGATAAGCGACGATTTATCTCAATCTTAACCTTTTTTCACGCAGGGTGTTCTATTTTATTTACCCACGGATTATTGAACGAGGATCCCTTTTTAAGTATTTGTCCATTAGGAATCAGGACGTACGTCATCGTGCTTTTGTGATAACATTAATTTGTGTCGGATCGAGGTGTTACTCGGTGGAACTCCTTCATAATCATAAAGAAAGTAGAAAAAAAAGAAATTAGAAGCTCTATTAAGTGTTTCACTTTATTTATGAACGTTGGTTTATTTTAGGTTTTACAGCAGTGTTTTAGCTATCATATAGCCCCTCAAAAGATATTCGTGTGAGGAAATTAGTTTTTATTACCGACGAAAGTGTTTAGTAAACATTTTTTCGCAACAGACCTCGTTTACGAAGAAGCTGATTTTGTTAATTCAATAATAACTTTTGCGTACTCAAAGAAAAATAAAAAAGCGTTTCGAGGAAATGATGACTAGGATAGTTAGTTACTTCTCGTCGTTTTTTCTGTTGAGAAATAGATTTTTCAAGTCCTTTTTTCCTTGGGATTTATCCTGAGTGCACACCCTTATGTCCAAAGTACCTTTAACTCTTTCCTTATGTTTCATCTACTTAATCTACCATTTTTACGGTGAGATAATGGTAAAATACGATAATAATAATGGTTTTTGTTGAGAAAGGGCTTAGTTCACAGTACAACATATTAACGTGATATATCTCAGTAAATTCGGAAATTCCTCCATGGAAAAGACGATTGTTTTTACGAACTCAAGATTATGAGAAAGTTAAAAGATTTCAAGAGAGAACGATCCAGTTTCTCTTTAGAAATTCTCATAAAATCAGATGCCAAAATGTTGATGATTTTCTGATGAAGTAAACATCAAGACATTCTATTTCGACATTTCTATATCTTGTTGGTGAATACCTCCTGTCGTATAAAGGAGAAATGGAATTGGAATAACTCTATTAGTCAACAATAAATTTATGTATCCAATAAAAAATCCTTACCTTGCATGTTTGCACAACGACGCCTTTATCATCCTTTTATGGGCTTACGTTTTGACAGCAGCGTTGTTCATTCTGAACGACATTCTCTCTAAATTCCACATACGGGGTGAGAGGCTAGCATTCTGCAGTTCTCCATCCTTTCCTCTCGAGCAAACTTTCGGCGAAAATGGAATAATAAATCCCAGAAGAAGACAGATATTCATGGAGAGAGTTTGTGGAAGTGGAGGAACGGGAGGAAGGAAAGATAGGAGAAATTGTGGGAGTAGTTTATGGCGACAGGAAAGCTATGGAGAGAAAGAAAAAGGACGTTTCGCTGAGGAAAAGAGCGAACCCACGAGCGAAAAAGAATATAAGATACAGTGCATTTGGTGGGAATGGAAAGATAAGCTCCCGGAAACGGGAAAACTTTGGAGAAGAAGAGACGGATGCTTTGTATCGCTATTCGGAACTAAACGTTACGAAACTGAATCAGAGTCCGAATAAATACGGGGATTTAAGAAATGCTCCTACCAAAATATTCCATGCATAAATTTTCCATTTATCACCATTACATCTGAAGCGTAAACATACATAAAAATGATACATCTATCGTTTAGTATTCTTAGTATCATCGTGTCTAGGGTAGGGATAGGGTTCTAAGTGTACAGTAAATAAGCGATAATGTTAGGGGCTAAAATCAGAAATACAATGAATTGCCGATCCTTTTTATTTTACTTTTACAATGTACGATAGGATGATTTCCATATTTATTTTATGATAACAATTATATTTATGTTGTATATATTTCCGTAATTACTTTACACTGAGCTAAATCATTTCGTATCGCACTTGATAGGCTAAAGAGGCATTTAGGTAGATGCAGGCTTAAAATTATACAATTACTATTTGGTAATTACACACCCCCAATGATCTACACTTATCAGCCCAACTGCTGTCTAATATAATTTGGAATAAGGGTTATCATGCAAAGGCTATATATAGGTATGTAATAAACTATAAATATATAATTAGGAATTATAAATATAAAATAACGACCTAAGTCATTCCTCCAATGCTTCTTTATTATTTACGTTTCAAGCTCTTAGTTTGCACAGATAGTCTTATATTTAACGTGGAAAGTAAATGTACTTGGAAAAGATACATACAACTATTGATTTCGTCTTTTACCGGTATCTTCTCTCTTGGCTTAAAACAGTAGAATTTGAAAGGCCCTCAAAGTAATCTTACGTGTCTCAAGCGTTAGTGTTTGAAGCCAGGCAAATAATCTTAACCCCCTTTCTTAATCTCCACCATGCTATGTATCTCATAGTTAGAGAGACCAGATTTCAAAGCTGTGGAAGCAAGTATGATGTGGACAATCAATACTCATTGCTACTTTTGGGCCCTATGGGCTGGGTCGGGCTTTGACGCTATAATAGGATGTGGATTACGCGGTACGTAATGTAAAATGCGAAATATCTGGACTAGTTGAGACTATTGCGTTTCAAAAACATAATTTTACCCATTTTCGGAGTCACTTGCCGAAATTAATGTTTTTTCCTTGGTAACCAAGATTTGCATCCACTTCATTTCAAGCTTCAAGAGAGTGCAATGCACCATCATTATGCGAAAACCTTTTCATAAGGCGTTGTTTTCACTCATCCCTTAAATTTATTGTTGAAAACATGCTAGATATCTTCCTCGGTGTTTGTCCTTCGGTGTTTGATGCGTTTCCAAATCATGAAAGATTTTAATTTTATTATGAATTAGACCAGAAATTGGACTTCTCGGTTCGCTATTTATCATGTACTCTTTGTCCCTCACATTAACATAAAAAAATTCCATATTTTTGGTTTTTCTGGACATTTAATATTTTAAGAACAATATTGAATCTAAAAATATATGCCCGAAGATGATTAATTTAGTTGATAGAACCAACTTATAAACATGAAAAGTAATTTTAATGCATGATGATCAACTGCGGATTATTATGTATTTTTTCCGTGTATTATTATATACTGAAAATTAAAAGCGTGATGAGATTTGGCTTGGGCTCGTTCATGAAAATACCGAACGAGAAATTTCGGGTAATGCATAAATCAAAAAGCGTGATAATATGATAGCCTAAGGCATCTTGCGCCTACTGAATGGAGTCTTTTTACAAATAACTCAAAGATCAACAGGAGTAAAATATAGCGACATGACTGGGGCAAGAATCCAGTTCTCCCAATTTTCAATCAGGTATTTAATTACTGATCTACATACCAAGCCTAGTCAATCCCATCTTCGTTAAAGGCATGCTTTGTGAGCAAGGAGTGAGGTATTCCACCAACCAACTCCAGAGGTCCTCAAAAACGCACCTGGCTTATAAAGGAACAATTTTTCCCGAAAGGAAACAAACAATACTTTTTACAAAAAATGCTACGCAGCAAACATTGCTTTAAAGAAAACGACAGGATTGGGCCGATTAAATGACTCACTAAATCAATCTTTATATTCAATTATAAGAGAGGACAGGCGACAGTAGCTCTGGAAGGTCTACATATTAAATTTAACGTTATATTATCTTCAATTCGATTATTTTCTTCATTTTTGACGCTTTTTCTTTTGATAATGAAAATTACCTCATCCTTGGTATTATTTTCATCAGTTGAAACATTTTGTGGAGGATTTTTTTTCGTTGGATCGCTTCTCTGTTTATAAATTAAAATGTATACGTGCAATTTATGTACAATTCTAATATATTTTACGGATATACAATTTACGAAGTATTGTTGGAAACTAATCTGTAAGGCAAGATATACTCTGAAAACAGTTAGTTATAGGAAGAGTTGTCGGATCACTATCTCTGTATTTATGGATTAAATAATAATAACAAAACGTCTTTTATTACGACAATATTGAGACTTTTAAGTCTCCTCTTACATCTTAACCTTTGTCATATAAATTTTGAATAAAAGATTGCTTGAAGAAAGTACATAGAAGAAAACTAAATTGCGGGTTTAAAAACCTAAGATTTGGCTTAGGAATAAATTTTTATGGAAAAGCAGGTTAAGAGAGATCTGAAAGTCAAACAAGACAATACAGATACATTTTATAAATAAATCAATATAAACAATAAAGAACATAGTGGAAGGCCGGTAATGAAGTTCCAAGCAAAATAGCTACAAAATTGTATAGAAATTGTATAGAAAATTTACATATCTCTCCGTTATGTATACTATTGTCATACAAAAATGTATCCAATGTTTGAAAATTATTTGAGTGATGATATTCTTTTGGACACGTATGGATACCAAAGTCTTGAGAAAAGAAGAATTAAGAAGGACTTATTGTATTTATTTGACTCAATCAATACTGGGGAAAATGTTAACCTAGTGAGTAAAATTAATTTTTATGTACCAAAATTTAATTTAAGGCCAAAGAGGGCATTTTGTTTAGAAAAATGTGGAAACAAAATATTGTGCTAATAATTCAACATTATATAGATTATGCCAAACCTTTAATATGCATTGCCAAGAACTTGATTTGAGAAGATTGAAAAGAGAAGCCTTTTTTGTTCGCAGCTAAACAAAATTGTTTTGTAAATTATGTTCCAAATACTTCTCTTATATGTATAAGATTGTATTACAATTTATTGTATGTAGCAGTGTTTGTCCTGTAATTTTTTTGTCGGGCAAACTTAAAACACAATTAAAAAAAGGAAGTAACCTGAACTTTGCCAAGGAATCTCTCTTATTTATTATGTTGTGACCACTATAGTCTACAATATCCCTCCGTCTAGCAACATTTATCACATAAATAATTCAGGAGATAATACCGTAATTTGTAGGTAAAAGCGGATAAGGTAAAATTCCCGTTATCTTAAGGACTTCCTTGGTTATTATTAAAGGAAAGGAATAGCCCGTACAAAATCCGTGCCCAGGATATTTGTAAATTTAACATAATTCTCCGACTTTGTTTTCCTCTCTCGGAAACCTTCTGAACACAATCTGCAAAAGAACATTAGGTTTTGGGTCCGCGAGCATAATAACTTCCGAGTGAAATAAGCTTCGGAGCCCGTTTTCCTATTTTGAAGGAAAACGCAGACAAAGGGATGATTAGATTTCCATGGGAAAGCGGTTACCTCCGGAAGCGGAAAAACTCGCGTTTTCTGTTAAAATGAGATTTCTTTGAGCCATCAAGACATGTTCCTTTCACGGAATTTAATAGTTCCAGAGAGAAGTCATATTCCGAGAGATTCACGTACGATATCCCGCGAGGTTCAGCACAATGGAAAAAAAGAACTAAGATCCTATCTTCAATTTTCCCGTGCGAATAAAATATCTTTCAAATATTGGGTTATATCGAAACGATCTCCCCTTTTGGATTCCTTTGAAAATGGCTTTGCGACTTAGGTCAGTATGCTGTAGCTAACATTCAGTACAACGAGTTTTCACTATTGTTTGTGGATTCAATGTTTGACAGTCGCAAATGTTTGAAACACATAAAAATGTTGGAGAAATGTTATAGAGCTGCAGTTCGACTGAGCATACCTACCTAAGCATCTACCTACATTACATTCACTTTCTCTGTCAGGTCAATTTTAGCAACATGATTATTTTTCAAGGCTGAAGGATGTGAAGGGTAGATATTATTTATTATTTGTGTTATTTCCAATTCAATCCAATTCCAAATGTTATCCAATTACAGAATTATTCATGCTATCGATAGCAAATACACCAACGACCATCAACATTGTGATATTGTATATATTTTTAACTTCTTAAATGCATTTTCTGTGAATTATTTTCATTAAGTATTGAAAATATATAGAAAATAATACAATTATTTTCATTAAGTATTGAAAATTGGGAATGCTCCATTCTTTTCATTTGAATTAATTGTTATTTTAGTATTTCACTCTATTTTAAAAGTGATTTTATTATAGTGCTTTCAGTAACTTTTTCTATTGCTTGGAGTTTTGCAAAGCATTATAAATTTTATGCATACGAGCACGACTTAGTGGAAGGGCGTCATATTAAAGAAGTAACACACTTGATAATTATCACACACTATATTTATATATACTTGTTACAGTTATATATACACTGGGCGATTTCCACAGACTATAGCCAAATACACAGATATAGTCTGTGAAAATTACCAAGATTGTTACTTCTTTAATTTGCAAATAATTATTGAAATTCATTATTTCTTATTTGTATATCGTTACATTTCCGATGTGTTACTGTATTATTATTGCACAATTGCTATAAAAACTATTATTTATCATTTTATAGTGTTTTTAAATTAAAGAAAAATCACTGAATTAGATTCACTATAACTTCTTCATCCATGAAAAAATGCACCTTAAGTACCTGAGAATTATGTTCAGGGTCCAATAATTGGTTCTCTCCCTGATGCTGCATAAAGAACAACAATCTTTCAGATTCCATAAGACATTTATTTGTATTTACAATCATATGAACTGATAAAAGTCGTAGTTTTGCCGTACGGTAGATGAAGGTCGATAGTACTGTCTCGTACGGGATAGTTCATCTCCGGCACAGGAAAATCAGTCTCATCGTGTCTGAATCTATATTATGTACGATTTCGTAGGAGAATCAAAGTGGGATTATTCTTCTTGTTTTTTCCCCTTTATTCCTTTTCCTAGATATATCTCTATCCGCTTCTTTGCTGCTTTTTATGGGGGAAAACTCTCCTTCATCATTTATTACGTGGCGAAGTCATATTCGGAAAGTTTACGATGCCACGGAAAAAATTGGTTTTCTTTTTACGATGGAAATATTTCCCATTGGGGAGCTTGCGAATCGATTGTATTGTTGTCGTGGACCAATGGATGGAAGGGAGACGCCGATGCTATCCACGTAGAAACGATACTCATTTGTCTCGTCCTGCGATACGAGATTATTTATCATCCTTGCGAAAACTATGTTTCTATGTTAATGTGTATTTATGAAATGAAAAGGGTATACTATTATTAAAAATATACTAAATGGTATAGAAAGAGGTATTGGGTGAAAATAAACGCGTAAAATTGTCAAGTTATGAGAATAATGGATAGGTAGAATACTAGTTGTACGATTATGGTAGATGTAGGAGAATTGGAACAAATGATGGAATTTCCGTACCTTCGAAAAATTCTTTCATGAAGTGGGAATGAGGAAGGCAAGTGGTAGCTCAGTAAACTTTATGACGTCAGAGTTGACTAATGACGAAATACATTAGAAATAATATCAGGGTTACTGGTAAAATCCTGTGTCTGAATTGGCATTCTTCAGATTTCAATAGGGCAATAAAATGTCCCCTAGAATATCAGCAAAAAGCAGATCCTCTTTTAAGTCTAGAGCACGCTTTACCATTTTGTACATGTAGTATAAACAATATTGTACTCAGTACGTATATCCTCTACGATAGTGCCAATAATATTAAGCATTTTACACGAATTTACAAATTTTATCTCATATGTAATATAATATAATTATGGTATAATTACGGGGATCATTCACGAATTTAGTCTTACTGTATTAGTGTGTGTTCTATAACTGTTTGTGATTATGGTGATTTTTTTAAACTTTGGTATTTGTGGGATGGTTGTCAGAAATTAGATAGACATTTTGTAGTGCTTGTACATACTGTGTATTATTTGAGTGTATGGGGGGGGGCATATGTAATAATAATATTAATAACAATAATTGCTGTAACGAAAGTATAGAAATTAAGGCCAAAGAGGGACAGTCTCTATATATCTCCGTCTAAACAGTGACGTTTAGTTACTCTCTTCATTCTGTATGGGAGTATATTGCGGAGCCTAAGAATGAAGAATTATTATTATTATATATATTAAAGGATGTACAACTCCTTGATGAGGATGTAGACACGATAAAAAATAATTTTATCTTATATGGAGGAAGAATGAGTTCTCGAGATGGAAGATATGATATGGATTTAGGCGACAGCAGAAAAAGGTGTTGGTAAATATTTAAAGGCTAGTAAATAGCAGGGTGGGTGGATTGAGTCGTTGATGGTTCGATTCAGACGTCTTCAACATATACTGATTGGGTAGTGATACCGAATGTATATATTTTATGAGATGTGGAGTTGCCTGTGAAATTGGTTTCGAATAAATGAAAGCGATTCGGCTAAGAAGCGAACTTGTCATATTCAGAGACTTTCCGAAATAGGATCGAAGTCGATGACAGAACCGCCAATATTTTACGAGGTGAAAAACCCTTTCGCAAGTTTTTCTTCTAAAAGAACCTCATTCGCACTATATGCAAAGATGCCAGATTTCTGAAAGTTCTGCAGAGAACATACTTAAAGTTCGCTAGGAATGTGGACACAACGCTATGGAGTCCATTTAATGTTCACAGTGTGGACAATATATAAGTAGTCCGAAACGAGATACATCAGTAATCATACACTTCAACTATTGGGAATGATAAAACGCGATGGCTAAAGATAAGCGTGCTTTTACCTTGAAAAGGATGAGTTTCTGCAAAGGAGTAAATTATTTTATGACAGTTTATGCTATGGAACCTGCGCGACACGAACATTGTGGTTGACATATATTGAAACAATGCGTCTCTTAGGAAAAGATTAAATAGATAAAAAGTTAAACCATGGTCGTTTCCAAATAAAAAATTTCCTGTGATTAGTACAAGTCCATCTATTTAATTTGCTCCTGATGGAGACTTACCATGAAGTCACGGCTAAAGCAGTGGATTATAATGTGTCTCTTTATAAACGTCTCCTAAAAATAGCGAATTTTCCTAAATATATGGTCAAAATTTTTATAAATGTTTTATATTGAATCTTCAACATTTTTAAAAAGCAACTAAATATACGATTTGGTGGAACAGTTGAAAATATGGGTTACACGCAGGACATGCGGGATCGTCCCGGGTGTAAACGAGTTGTATACTGATGAGGAAGACATTGTCTTCGAAAGGCGCTGTGGGTATTATAATCCTTTCTTGTCTTCTCCAAATACCGGGGAATAAGACGAGGAACTCCGACAAAGACGGCTTTTAGAGTTTTAAACCTCTAAATCGCTAAATACGGTTGACTATATTCTTTATTGGTTCAAGGACACGTATATGATATCGTTCATTCTTTTTTAACTCCATGAAAACTATTATATTAATGATCCCATTTAAAGTATTGAGCGTGGAAAAATATATATTCCTTTAAAATATTATACTTGTTTCAACTAATTATTTAAAGTATTTCAAAGTGAAAAATTGTCTACAGGCAGCAAAGAAATGCCTATTTTTCCCTCTTAATATTCATCTAACCTATCCTATTCCCATAGCGAAAGGTCTTTCCTATTTTCCCACGAGATTACTTAAATGCAGGGAGCCATGTTACCCCTTTGCCCCTGCAGTTCTCACCGTGTAATAAAAGTGCGATGTTCAATTCTCATTTCTTATCCTGTAATAGAAACAACATTTGCTACTCCGGTCACGCCAATGGTGAGCTGTCCCGAAGAAGGACTTCAAAGAAAAACAAGGAGCGAGAAAATGAATTAGATTCTTAGGAGAGGAGACGTGGAGCGAGGAATTTTCAATTCCCCTTCCCCTTTGTTTATTTTCTTAATTCATTTACCTGCGAGCAAATGTCCATTACCACCCCTTTTAATGTATTTAAAAACATTTATTTACAAGGGTCCCAAAATAAACCTTCGCAATAATCGCCCGAGGGCACTGGGAAGGCTCTTCAACGCAATTAGGTAACTCGGAAGCTTTTCCAGCCTATATGAGCTAACATTTTCAATCTCTAAAAAGTCACGCTGTTTATTTAGTATACAATATATCGTCGTAGTTTGACACTAGTGGCAACGCTAACACATAAAATTCTAAAACTAAAGCAGTATTGTCCTTTAAGATACATCATACGTGTCTATACACTCATTTTTATTTGCACTACATTCATATATACAAACGTTTCGCCATAAAACACCGTTCATTACCTACAGAAATTACCGGTATATAATTATATATGAAAAAGTGAAACATAAACTTAAAATAATTTTTAAGTTCAATGTTCTGTTCAATTCTGTTAGTTCCCAGTTTTCCATTTGTTTCTCTCGGAGAAATATTTACCCATAGCGGTTTAGCGGCATTTCGGATTACGTTTACACCATATACAAAAACATATAACGTCCTCTATCGATATAAATGGGGACAGTCTTTTCAGGAAATACGTTAGAGATCGCTGAAATACGCAAAAATGCTTTTCTTGTGGCAGGACTTTTTGTATTCTTCTTTGATTGAGACTATAATAACGAGGATGCAGATTTCATTTTTCCTAGTGGTTGTTTCTCATGGAATCTGCATAGTAAGGCCATTCAATTTCCGAATATGGCCTAGGCTGTGATATGATATCCTTCATATAAAGTGAGGTAATGTCTTCAAATAATTAGTGAAAATTCATAGATAATGATAACATACATATGCACACACATGCAAAGTCTATATTGGAATTATAACAATGGAAATATTTTATCATTTATTTTAAGTACCTTGTTTCACATGACGGTTTAAGGTGTGACTTGTAGGAACTTCTTCATAATCACAAAGAAAGAAAAACTTACTTTGTAGAGTTGACAAAATTAGAGTAAGAGTTATTTTTCGGAATCTACAATGTTAGTTTTTCCTTCTCTTATATCTTATTTTACGTCTCATTCTTTGAATTTTAATCGCATTAAACTTGATCTATATTTAACAGTTGTAAAATTCGATATCGGAGGTTAGGCGGAAGTGTACTCACACCAGTACCATCGCCCCCTCCGTTATATATAATAATAATTGTCTTTATTTGGGTGAGATTGAGACTATAAGTCTCTTTTTCCATCCATCCCATCGTTATTAATTATAGAATAATTAATTCACAAGGAAAAACGGACTTGAAAAAAGTGTGACAGGGACGGGAATCGAACCCCTTTGCCCTTGCGCACAAAATCCCCAAAACGGCTTGTTAAAATCTTGCCTCCCGGATAGAGAAAGATCCCGGGTTCGATTCCCGGCTCTGTCACACTTTTTTCAAGTCCGTTTTTCCTTATGAATTTTACTGGGTGCACGTCAATATGTGCAAAGTCACCTCAACCTTTTCATCATAGAATCCTTAAATTAAGGAAATAAGTATGAGAAGAAATTAGAAGAATTTTGGATGCAAAAATAAAGAGATCCTTAGGAAAAAATCGAAAAACCTGCTCAAACCTATCAAAGTAATTACTAAGGGCCGTATTTATAGTCGACTCCTTCACCAATACCTAACGAACCCCTTATGAGTAAGCTGCCAGGCGAGTGCTACCAATTGGCATTTACAAACAACTCCCAGCAGTCCTCTGACAAGGAGACGGATTGGTGATAAATTTGGCAACAGCGTTGCCAAAAACTTGTTTCGCTATTCAGTTTTTTTTATATTCCTTTCTGCTAATTGTTTTGGTTCACATGAAATCTTGTATAGATGGCAAAGTTTGCATAGGTATTATAAATTCTAATAACATTTAAGCCTTTCCTAACAATAAAAATCAGTTTCATGTCAATCCTCATCTATTTTCAGCTCTAAATGTATTTATTTTCATGTTTAAACCAAGGTTCTGTTGAGCTCAATGTTCCTGTTAATGACATTTACATCAGTCTAAGGAAGGAATGTATATAAATAAAAAATAACTTCAATTTACAATAAAACTATTAAATTTATTATAACGTATCAACTATCACTACGGAAGCTGTCACTTCTTGAAACTGCATTACTATAATCAAGATAAAAATAGGTTTATGTTTGTGAGGTTGTAGTTACTTTGTATCTGGTTGGATGTTTCCAACTGTTCATGAATGTTTAATTTGCATCCTTTGGGCAATTATTTTAAAAGGTGAGGAAAGAAGTGATTATAGTTTAGAAGGTTTTTGAAGAAGGACATTTTGTGAAATTTTAAACCTTCCATGAACCGAGTTCTCGTGTCATAACTTTGATTTTAAAATTACCTACACCGAAGTATCAGTCAGTGTAACGCATCGTATTAACGCCGGTAGTGTCAAATTTAAGTCGATTAAATAAAAAATCAAGAATAGATATTGTCTCGGTAGCATTATATAAATGAAGCAGCTTCTTCATCCGTCTAAAGGCTTAACAAGTTTCGGTATCTAGATACCGAAACTTGTTACACAAACAATAGAAATGTCGACTTCATAAGAAAATATATAGGATACTTTTCACCAACTTTCTTCACATTCACAGATAAATTCTGAATGAATACATTTTCACACGCCCCATTAATTTCAACTGATTCATTCCATAAGATTTATTATTTGAATAGAATAATTTATTTATTACGTAATTACGATTCCAAAAATTGTAAATACTGCATCTACTTATCTATTGCACTAATTATAATATGAAAATCAATATCAAATTCAGCAATTATATAATGATTCACAAAAAACATAGAACATACACCAAGTATGTAATACACAAGACTATACAAAGCATTATATATAAAATCACAAAGTACAACAGCAGATATAAACTTAGATACAATCATTAGCATACCATAGTTAGAGCAATAAATAAACAAAATCAACTCAATAAAATTTTGACATATATCATAGTATGTACTAAGGGATCTGTTATATGTTTTTCAAAATTTTTGATGCAAAACGTTTGTTGATTTCTTTCTTTACGTTGGACATAGTATTTCTTAAATGCGTGTTATAAGGTAAGTCATTAAATAACATAGGTATTATGACATCAAGTCGCTTCCTGCCATACATATTATAATAACTTGGTACATTGTACATTATTCTATCTCTCCCTATCATGCCATGTTTTGTAGCGACCTTTTCCTCGTGCTTATTGGAGAAGTAATTTTCTGTAAGCAGTATGTAAGTGTGAAGGTATTGTAGAGGTTCCAATTTCTGATTTATTTCTTCTCTAACCCATTTTTTCATAACTTTTGTCTTGTGAAAATTTAGTTTTGATTTGTTATTATGGCACCATTTATTAATGTTATTTAAGTCAGTTTGTAGAGCTCTTTCAGCCTCATTGAAGCATTTGTGAACCGATATTAATACAGCGTCAACAGCATACAAGTATAATTTACAGCACTTTATAACAGAAAATATATCATTGATATATATTAAAAATAGCAATAGGCTGTAATTAATACTGTAATTGATTTGTTATTATGGCACCATTTATTAATGTTATTTAAGTCAGTTTGTAGAGCTCTTTCAGCCTCATTGAAGCATTTGTGAACCGATATTAATACAGCGTCAACAGCATACAAGTATAATTTACAGCACTTTATAACAGAAAATATATCATTGATATATATTAAAAATAGCAATAGGCTGTAATTAATACTGTAATAATACCTTGTGGCACTGCACTGTAAATATTTACTCTTTCTCCATGGTAACCATCTGCGTCAAAGGTTATATATCACGACTACGACAACAAAAGGCCGCAAAGAATCAGCAATCAAGAGTAAGAATCACCCGTGCACAACATAAATATATCTCTACTAATAAGTTTAGCAATTGCCAATAAATTCAACCTCAAGGAAATCACGTAATAAAACTAATAACTTCACATTTCTTAACAACTGCACAAGCTGAGGTTTTAAAACATCCGTTAGATAGTTTTAAATGCATTAGGATAAAATAAATCTATACCGAAATAATTCTGCTGATTTGTACCCTAATTCAAAGAAGTTTTGAGGATTTCACAGTCCACTGTTTAATTTATTCATCAATTGTTGAATCTAATCGAGCGAATCGAACAGATTATCCGCCATGTTTGTTGTTTACAAAATTAGTACGCAGTTTTGCCACCACCGGTATCACGTTTTAGGGGTTCGCTGGATCACCTATCTCGGTTACCCAGCTTTTGACAGCTTGGGAGTCTCTAAGGGGGTTGCAAGGGGTAGAAAGAGGACTATAAATACCGTTTTTGGCCTTGGGTCGACTCCTAGGAGCTGGGAAACTCCTAGGAGTCGACTATAAATACGGCCCTAAAGAAAAAAGGCAATAAAAAAATATAGAATTACACTAATAATAAGCTACCTGCATGCAATTAATCAGCAAGAATAGTCAGTATCCATTTAAATAAATTATATTAATATACATAAAAAACAAAAAATAAAAAGAAAAAGGTACAAAAATACATTAGGCACAAAAATAGACAAAATAAATACATATAATAAAAAAATTATCGATAAAATAAATAAAATATACAGTAGTCAAGATTGCGTAAAAAGACAATAAGGCAACTCTAAAAAAAAGTTTTCGCGGGACAAATATCGCATACTTTCGGCAGCTGTCGAAAGATTCAATCGCATTGATTAAGTCCCTCAAGATGCTGGGAGCGGTAGAAAGAGGGTTTGACGTTTGGGAAAGAGAGCGGTAGAGGAAGACAACGGAGAAATGCAGAAATGAGAGATCCTCGTTAGTTTCCATCGCGTACAGTTATGCCCTCTTCCATTTAAGATTCCGCAGCGCATATCCCCTCGGCTGTCACTCCTCAAGATTCCCTCCGATAAATCCTCTTTTTATTTTCCCTGTTAGGGGTATTGTGACTTAAAGGTTTGTTCAACTCCCTCGCATCATAACCGCCGTTCCTTCGAACGCACTGGCATATCGAATGAGATCTTGTTATGGAAGATTTACGCGAACGTCTACCGTTAGGAACCGGTTAGGGTTGTATATGAGCCTTCATTTGCGGACTGCTAATATGGCTTTTTCCTTCATCGTGCTGTTGCCAGCTTCGGCGGTGTGTTTGCTGCCCATTTCTTAATCCTCCAAACTCCTACACATCCGATGCCTTGTCCAGAAATATACATTTATTTTCTATGATCTTTTTTACTGTCTCCATATACGTAGTATAGAGAAAGTATTGTTTTCATGAAAAAGATCGAATTCGAGATTTCAACGGAAATACACGTTTTGGGGTCCCTAGAACACGTTTTGACCATTTTCGGAATGATGTCTGTGTGTATGTGTGTGCGTGTTAGTGTGTGTGTGTGTGTGTGTGATATTGGGCGCTCTAACGTGATAAATATTAGTCGTATTAATACCAAACTTCATATATAGCACTATGGTGTGTGCTGTCAGAGTTGATTAGTTTTTGGAGTAAATCGGTTAACCGGAAGTCGAGCTTCATTCATCAAAGCTCATTTCCGGTTTTCAAATATCTCCATAAATATGATATATAGGTATATTGTATTACTTATAAAAGTTTTAGATAATGTAATTTAATATAACTTTTGCATTTAACATATTTTTGTATCACTGATAGTGTAGGAGTTATTTGTGAAATACCGATAAACCGGAAGTTGCTGATTATGTACTTTGTGGGCGCTCTAACATGAAAACCATTTGTTGGATCAATACAAAATTTCATATATAGTATGTTGGTTGGTATTGTTAGAGTTGATTAGTTTTTAGAGTAAATCTGTTTACCGGAAGTTGAGCTACATTCTTCAAAGCTCATTTCCGGTTTTCAAAATATCTCCATAAATATGATATTTAGGTATATACTATTATTTATAAAAGTTTTAGAAAATGTAATTTACTATAACGTTTGGTTGAAACATATTTTTGTATCACTGATTGTGTAGGAGTTATTCATGAAATACTGATAAACCAGAAGTTGCTGATTATGTACTTTGTGGGCGCTCTGGGCTCTATGGGCGAAAGGCCAATTTCATCGTTTTTCATCGATCATGTCCTAAAAAACATGATTTATAATGTTTGTGTCGTCAAAGATAATAATATATAAATTAATCACTCATCTTCCATGTTTAGATGGAATATAGAGTTCGAAATTACTGTCGTAGATAAATATTTACATCTTATATATGGAGCAAATCATGTGCTGGCCACATCAGATTTTTATATTCGTAAGTGTAGAATATCAGGAGTTAATATTTTAAAGCAAGCAATTAGATAGAGGATTTTATCAAAAGGTTCCATATCGCCAAAATTGAATTTCTTCACACACTTAGAAATTAAGCGTTACGAAGTATAATTTTAAATCGATCTTATATTATAGCCATTATATTTAAAATGCAGAGGTCACGATGTTTTCGTCCTCTCTGTTACATAAGCCCTTCAGAAAACGCAGGGAAGATAAGGGAAATAGGTGCTAGAACGAGTCCCTTCTAGAATTCATCTTTTTGCGGTACGCGAAAGTAATCGATTGGGGAAGTTAGAATCGTAGTGCATGAATTCCTGCCATATACCTAAAGGCGGCTTGCACGATAAATTTTTAGCTGTAGAAGTAATTGTTATTTTAAAAATAATATATTAAAAAGCTTGAAATTCACATAGCTGTAATATGAGTTACGAATGTTTGAATTTTATTCGCTGGTGAGTGAATTTTGATAGATAATACGTTGGCAATTATCTGTGGTCTAAGCTTTCGAAATGGATTTGCTGTCTCCGTATCCGAGAAAGGAAGCAATATAAAATTAAAAATTTCGGCTTCACATTTACGGGGTCGCATATTTATACTAACGCACACAGAATCTCGAATGGATAGATAGATTTTGAAATTGTTTATCATCTAATTATTGTTTAATCTTTCTTTGATATCCGATGATGTGTGTTTGATTAAAATAGTTTTGTTTGTAGAATACCTGGTTATATATAAGATCTGAGAATTGTGCACCTCCACCGCTAAATTAGGAGATTGAACCCTGCCTTAGGTGAGTGAACTTTACCTATGTTGGTTTTACTAAGTGAGTGAACCTATTGTGAAGTGTGCTTCCTAAACCGGTCCGAGATATATTACTCGAGAAGTCGTTAGGGTGTCGCTTGTAAATAAGTATATAATATTAATGTCAAAAAAATAAACTTCCGACGATTTGTTTCAACTTCCATATTATATTTTGCGTATTTAAAAATAATTTTTATTGTTTTAGCATTGGCATTACATAGCTATTGAACTCTTATCAAATCCACACCAATATTAAACGAAATTATTAATATAATCGATGTTTCAATTCTCCAATGCCTTGAGTCGGCTCAGTGAAATAGCGGTGGATATTCGCATGTCTCAGCGACATTGCTCGTCATCATTTGGTATTCTGCCTAATGGCACACACACCACTGCTGCCTCCATCCTCTTCGCTCCCTTCTCTTTCGTCTAACTACATTTGTTGTTTTTCAGCTCATCCACTATCTTAATTCTTCTTCCTCTCTTCTTCTTTCATTTCACTGAACCTTTTAATGCCACTTTCAGTATGCTTTTCCCTCTAATGACATGGCCTAACCAGTTAGCTCTCCTTTTTCTTATTTCCTTCATCATCATTCATTTTATTTAAGATCTCCTCATTTCTCGCCATACATATCCACCTCACCTTCTCTATCCTTCTCCACACCCACATTTCAAACGCTTCAATTCTCTTTCTTTCCCACTTCTTTAACGTCCATGCCTCGCATCCATACATGAAGCCGCTCCATGTATATCATTTTGCTAGCACTTCTCTCAACTCCAGATCTAAGTTCTTACACCATAGCAAGTTCTTCTTCTAGCTAAGGACGTCAAGCTCATACATCTTCTAAATATATCAAATCAGGATTTTCCAAGCAATATATTTATATTGCTAGAAAATCTCGATCAAAACCTTCAACTTTGGCATTGAAACAGTTTCTAAAATATTTAGTAATACCAAGATAGTTTCTGATACATGAGCGATCTAACAGTGGCATGAGAATTTCATTAGGTTGCGATTTACTTACCCTTATCAGCCTGTTTCTGAATAGCGCACATTGTTTGCTGCAGCTCTTGAATATTTCCCTCTATCGGATTACAGCTTATTAGCTACGAGCTACTGGAAATCTGCAATAATGGCTAAGGGTGCGCTGGAATATTTATAGCACCGAGATGAGTTTACCGTATATATAATATTCTTCTTCGTTCACATTTGAGTATTGTGGAATGAAAGGTCACTTTGATTAATAGCTGTTGCTTTAGATTCGCTCTTTTCTCGTTCCATATTATGACTGCATACTTTATGAGGTCAGGTTATATTTTCTCTTTCATTAATTGATGCATGGTAAAATTACTGAGTGAAAGCATATACATACAAAAATATTACTATGTTCTGTACAGATTGAAAGAACTTGTTTATACGATGACAGAAAATTGTATCATATTAAAATTTTTCGATGATCTTCTAAGGAAGAAAAACACGAAATAATCAATATATATATAACCAACATTCTTTTCGTTATGCATAAATTATCACAATAGGACCTATAATTCCTCCTTAGCGACGAGTTCGGATTTGTGGTGTCTCTTTTAGGCAAACAAGGCAGGATATTTTTGATCGTAACGATTATCCAAAAGAATAAATATATAAATAACCCCATGTTTTAGCTTAGCAAAGATTGCAATGACTTCTTGTTTCCTATGTATAATATGATTGATTCAGAGACTGGCATATATGGAGAAAAACTACGAAAAACAATAATATAAAACATTACAGGCAGTTCAAAATATTAAGAAAAAACGAGGTCAATTAATCCAAATGCATGTTTAAAAGATAAAAGTATGCGACAGAATGAGTGCATTTGTACGTCTCATTTATGTGCATTCGGTACAATCGATAGTTTCGACCTACCCAGGATATCCCCTGCCGAAAAAAATATTGTTAGCGCTTTTAATTATACAAATATCATAATGAATATAACTCAGGACTCTTTTACTATATATAGTTGATACATTGCTGTTGTACTTATTTGTATAAGTACTATAAATCGCTGAAAAAATTTCACGATGAATCCTAAAGAAAGTATTGAAAAAACGCAGAAGTAAAGATAATCGAAATAACGTATGAAAAAGTCAGGAAAATCCTATAACATTAAGGCTAGCGTAACTTCATAAGAGTACACCAGTAAATAGCAGCTTCTAATATTCCACATTTTATAAATAAGGTGTTCTTAGGAGACGCCTACTCTCGTTATTATTACTCCCATTTTCGTCTGGATAACAACCTTGCGGAAAAACGATATTTACAATCCTTAGCAACCAAAGGTTTTCTATTTGCAGCGCGCTCCCAATATAGATCGAACTTTTGTTTCGCCGGCACCTTATGAAATTCTTCCTCGGAAAAGCCTATGAGAGCATATCATTTCCAAGGGATGCTTGTAAAAAGCACTCATTATGAGATGAAAATAATGTCAGCGTACTCCAGGCGCCGGGATTATGAACCCAAGCTTCCTGTTGTGGCGTTCGAAGGGCATTCGATGGCATACAAGGCATTGCTGTGGGCGCCGTCAGAGGATTCACGGCCAAAGAGATCGATGGATAGCGGGGGAGGGCAATGGATGGCGAGTGAGGGCAATGGGTAGTGGGGGGTGGAGGTGAAAGGGAGAGAGGACCAATTGGGATGTGCGATGCAATGGCTGATACTGAGTAGATCTGGGTCCGACTCTTCCAAATTTGTATTGTTTTTATTTCATTCCTCAGAAAAAGGTTTATAAAGAAAAGAAATAGAGTGAACAGCTGTGAATTCGTAGGCTACCCTGTCTGTAAAGAATTCTGCCCTAAGGCTAGTTGGTGCCTCACCCCCTCTGGCATAAGCTACTAAGAGCTTGTAGAGAGGGATGAGGATTACTAGGCAGGACGAGGAGTGAGGTAGTTTGCCCTTGCTTTTCTTACTGAGATAGAATGCTGTAAGCGGAGCATGTCTACACAAGCGAAGGTAAATGACTCTACGTGTAACACTTTCCTTGTCAGTCCATGAGGGGAGACCTTGATCAGTGCAATTATTCACTCATACCTCAGTATGTTTTAATTTCCTCCCAGCCATAATCAAGACTGTGACATAAGTAAATAAATGATACATTTTTCTCTATCCTGTTCCGAATGATACATGAGGGTATTCCAATCATCAGAATATGGTAGGAGGAACAGGCTACATTAGAACGATCAATTAAATAAACCCGGGGTATTTTATATTGCGATAAAATTGAATTTTTAAAATAAATTTACCCAATCAAACAATCTAAATATAAGGGACAGGGAAAAAAATACTTTGCATGTAAAGTTGTGAAAAACCCAAGTAGAAACGGAAGTGAAAAAAAAAACGACATGCCTGGGACTCGAACCCTTGTCTCTCTCTTCCCGCGTAGGTATTCTAATCAATACACAACGATGCCGCGTCGTCTAAAAACTACTAGCATCCCGTCAACAGAAGTGGCATTGATGCGGCATCGAAGTTTACTGGTTAGGATACGAGCCTGGAAAGTAGAATATCTTGGTTCGAGTTCCGGTCATTTCGCTATCTTTTACTTTTTTTCTCCTTAAATCTGATTGTAATAGGAGCGAAAAAAATATAATGTTAAGTAAAAAATGTCATTAATAAACTTATAAGTAATTTGCTCTGGGGAAAGGAAAAAGTATAGATTAGATCGTCTTTCTTTGGTTCCTTGAAATCTGTCACAGGGAGTCGAAATATTTTATCCTACTCTGATTCCATACAAAATAAATTTCATTTCTACATCGTTATACAGGAAAATGACAGTTGAGCAAATCATTTTAGTAATTGCAAAGAAACATCAGTTGGGTTTGGATTTAATGTTCAGAAGATCTTTCCGTATATCCTTGTAAATGATTTGAAATTATGATTGCTAATTTTTTCCAATGCCGGTACAACTTAAATATTAGAATTCGTTCTCGCTGCCTTGAAAAAAATTGGTTATTAGGAAATGTGGCTTACATTAGATTTGGGCTCCTTGTGCTGTTATAAATTCAACGTATTTATCTAGGTAATTTATGAAATTAAACAAAACTCTTTATATAGCATACTTTTAAGTTGCACCGGTAGAGTCATCATCTCAAGGGGTGGTCGAATTCTCATAATTTCCACAACTAGCTGTAAAAATTGAATCTAGGAGAGCGATAGTTGCTGGATATCAATGCTGAAATACTTGAAAGTACTGCAAAACTACAGTTACACGACATTTAATCAAATTAACAATCATTATCATGTATTTACGGTTGGCAGTAAATGAAAGATATATTTTCCTCTATCTTATGTCAAGGTCAAAATAAAAAAATATTTATTTATCATACTATTAAAACACAAGCATGATATATTATATTAGTTTACATAATCAGAAGAATTAACAAGCAATGGAGACGGTTGCTGTAAATAGTAGTAAAGATCATCATAATAGCGATTCAAATAAATATACTTTTCTATATGGTATAGAAAGAGTACGCTGCACGTGAAAACATGTCTATTATTTCTCCGTGAGAGAAAAAAAGCTTAAAGTTTTCCGTAGTCTAGAATTAATAATGGCTCCTTCCCGTGATATGTTCTAGGAAAAATACGGCTTTCTTACTATTTTCATGGCAATAGAACGGCTGGTGATTTTTCTTCGTTTTCTTTCTGCAGTCTTCTTTACGAAAACAGAACGGAAATGTAGAGATTTGTGTCTTTCCATCTCATTATACCTTGAAATGATGAGAGATATCCTGAAGGCGAGACACGTAGGGTTTACTGTCCTTTCACCGAAGGAAGGCAATAAAAAGATAGAAATATTGACGACACAAAGGGACCACTGGGTTGATGGATTTATCTCAATTCTTATTTTCATTTATCGAAACGTAGAATTAAAGTGATATGCATAGAGCCAATTTGTGCCATGTTCTGATTGTTTTAAAGTTATTTTAAAGATTTTTTGATGCCTTTGTTGTTTATGAACAGAAGTGTGTGATGCCAAACTCACATGCATCGTTGCTAAATAGTGATCTGCATAAGGTAATAGGGAATATCCAACTTGAATCAACATCAAACAAGGTTTCATCTAGTTTTTTTTAAAGTTCAATTAATATACCTAAGAAATTGATATTAAATCATAGAGAAATATTCATAGTAATTTTTTTCTATAATTTTTATACAATCTAATTTTATTTTAAGTCACTGTTTTGTTAATATCATCTTGTGATAACATTTATCGGTTGGTGCAGGTTACACACTTTTTCATTCAATTTTTACTTTTGCAAAAGTTTTGAAAAAAAAAAACACATCGACTCAAAGAAGCAGTTGCTTAGCCACTTAATGCTACAATAAGAACGGGAGAAACGAATATGATGCTGTTATACCAATAGCGTTTCATATTTTGCCGGTATATCTTTCTTCCTCGAGGAGAGTATAAAATCTAACATAGTGTCTAACGAGAATAAAAAATTATCTTCTCAATGAATTGATATAATAGGCGAATCATCATTATACATTATAAAGTATTCCAATATATGATGAGATGGCATAACGTAACATCTTGTAATCGCCCTGTTTAGTGGGCAGATTCAATCAATTGGGTCACGAAATGCACGAAGTATTTCATGCGAAAATGCTTTCTTCATAAGTGTGACCTTGAATTTTATTGCCGCAACTTTTAAACTGCCGCGTTTGTTTCCAGAATTCCTGTTTTCGACTTAGGCTTACCAATCTTTCTCGTGAATGTCTTCCGAAAGTTGTAAACGTTACACATCCGTAAATATTCAAGGGTATCCTCGTGATCTCTGACGTCATTGCTCAAGGATTCCGATGGAATCTCGACATAAAGGCGCCTTTTTGGTACATTTAAAGAATAATTTGAGTATTCTTTTATGTAGCTGAATGTTTTCCTGTTTCTAGATTTATATATTTTTGTATCTTCTACTTTATTTAAAGAATTTCGCAGGATATTTACAACCCTTTCGTTTTGAGCAAGGTTATGGAAGTATTTATAAGGAAAAATATAGAAGAATTATTGGTTCAATCAAATCTTGATGAATGGAATATTTTTCATTTGTACTTACTTCAGGATAGAGTTCATGTAGTATCAGTCTTGTTGCATGTGGTAATAAGAATAGCTCTAAAAATTAATTATAATCAATAGTATAGTTCATTTGATCACCTATTCATAGGATTCTTTGGAAAGTGTCATCTATAGGATCATTGTGTTGTATGTACTTACGTGAACATTTTCCACTAGTTTCATTCTGACTCGATGATGCATGAAATAAAATTCAGTTTTGAAATTCTAATAAAAATTATCGCGAAACAGAAAAAAAAATTATTTTGCGATGGTGGATTACTTTACTAAGGCATTTCCAATTGCTATTGGTGTTTTGAGTTTCGAATTTTAATTTTAGGAATTTTCTCACAAAGAAATTATTTATTTTTTCTTAGAAGCCAGAATATTTATCTTATTTTAACAGTTACATACATTTTTGTATGTAACTGTTTGTACTTAACTTTGTACATTCTTCAATGTCAGTTACAATAACGTTTACTTAAATTTCAGAGGTTGACCTTGCCAAATTAATAGTTAAATCATTGAGAAAGTATATATAGTTTCCTCAAGTCTTTTAAATTAATCAATACATTTTGAAAAGACTGGATGTCTATAAACGTTACCTTGAGATACCTCTGATATCTCATAAGATATATACATGATTAAAATAATGGGCACAAAAGACAACGACCGGATTCAACTATTAGCTAGTCATCATCAGGTACAGTAAAATGTAAGAAACGAGTTTATATACTCGAGGTTGTGAAGGAGGAGGGCTTAGGAGAAAAAAAAACTATTTTTTACTTTGTCATAGCTACTTCCCCTTTCTTCCTTCCCAAATCCCCCACCATTTTTTCCCTAACCCCTCTTTCTTCCCAACCTCAAGCGTATATACTCGTTTCTTACATTTTACTGTACCTGATGATGACTATCCAATAGTTGAAACCGGCCATTGTCTACATCATATACACTCAAAGGAATTAGGCGGTGTGTTTATTTCATTCATTCTTCCTTGTTTAATCGTTAATTAATTTCTTAATATTTAGAACGACAAACTGCACAGTAGTGCTCATGATTGACCTTGCAGATTATTCCCAACAAGTATTGGTGTAAGTTATTAAATACGATCGTGCTTGTAAATGCCTTGCGCCACCCCAATGCCCAGGAATACCGGGAAGAATCTGTCGCGAGAGAAATAAGGGGTGCAAACGAAAAGTAACTGCCTATATAAAGCGTGCGCATTTTCGGCGCGTAAATTACCGTGAACTTATCGCAGGAGATGTGCCCTTCGAGTGACGATGAAGTTGATCGATGACGAAGGTCGGAGGACCAGAAAGAACTTCGCCAAAGAGGCATGAGGAAGGGATAAAAACATCACATTGACCTTGAACGGCGTGGGAGAGGGATGATTTAGAGGGTGGGCGTCGGGGAAAAGTTTCGGAGGATGCGTAAAGGGTTCCGAAGGGGTCAGGGAGAGAAGGGAAACCCTTGTTTGCGCCACCGCGGCGCCTGGCTGCAGTCGCCGGCTGGTCCGCGCACCCCTAAGAGAAAGGGGGAGGTGCGGGGGAAGGAGGATTGTTATGCGATGAGGAGGAGGAAGAGTTTGGGGTAAAAAACGGAGATAGTAAAGGATGAGTAGAGGAATGGAAGGGAAAACCGATGGGGAGGAGAAAGGAAAAGTAATGGAAGAGAAAGCCTGTATTACTGATACAGCCAATCTCAAATGTCAGGGGTAATTAGTGCTAAGGTAATCTCGAAAAATCGAAACATGGAAAACTCGGTAGGGTATTTGCGGATATTTATTGCGGCAAAACTTGATATGAAAAAATATACGATGGAGCTGATAGATCTACTGTTTTGAATAACCACCCGATAATGGTTCTCTCAGAGAAATTTTGATCTAGAGACATTACTTCCAACTTAACTGACATTCAAAATTTGTTCATGTTAGAACTTTTATGGAAGAGATATTTAACCCAAAATACATGGGAATATACTGCTTTCGACGTAATGGGATTAGATCGACCTTCTTTTGTTCTTAGAGCTTTGCTGTTTATTGTTATTTGCAGTAGGGTATATATTTGAATAAAGAATATTATCTTTAATTGTACACCGAGTTACCTTTGGCTAAAAGTACGTATGATAAAGACGATTAATGATTATTTGGTGCCACTAAAGGACTAGAAATATATAGAAAAGAAAATATGATGTGGAGAGTGAGATTCTAAGAGGAAGAGGCACTTAGATAAAACATTTAAAATCAAATGTATTGAAATGTGCGTCTTTGCTCCATGTGCATCATTCTGACTACTATTATTCAGCAGTAAAAAAAATCAATAAAAGTAGGATTTTATTTTATATGTCTGCAGTATTTTAAGAAGATCTATCAAAACCAAATACAGCGTTTCATAATTTCAGAATGTGATAGGGGTTATTTGAATAACAATTCGATTTTATAATATATTTGCGAAAAATCTTCCTTTTTTAAATCCTCGCTATTTATTTATTGAACGTGATGGGATCATATCATTAGAGATTTGGTGCTTTTACGTCATGATATATTATCAGAACCTGTAAGTTATTGATTTTTTGCGTATTGGGACCAATTTGTTGCAAGAATAAATTTGCGTAATTGTATTAGTTGGGTGAAAATTAGATACTGATATTCACAATTTCTTCCTCCTTGCATTTTATGTATGTATTAGTCTGCAGGGCTCCCTGGTAGTCATGTGGACAGCGCGTTTGCCTTTGGTGAAAGTGGACCCGGGTTCGATTCCTGGTGGGAGCCAATGTGCGAAATAACCTAAGCTGTCGAAGCACTATTAATAATACTACCACTATTAGTCTGCACAGTTTTCAGCCAGAAGACTGATTGGAGCATCATACATCCACTAATAGCTACAAAAAGCTTTGGTAAGAAGGACAAGGTGCCAAAAGAAAATGAAGAGAAAGGTAGTTTGTCCTTGCTTTCCAAACTGAGGCAAAATGCTATAAGCGGAACAGGTCCAAGCAAGTAAATAAGTCCATTATAAGCCCAGTGACTCTGCCAGTAGAATGTTTTCGTGGCATTCCTAAGGAGAGAGCTTAATCAATACCATTATTAAACATCACTCATACCTGAGTAACTTTCATATCATCACAACCATGAAAAAGACAGAGGCGAAAGCATATGAGAGATACAACTTTCTTCATTCTGTTCCAAAAAGCAAATGAGAAATATTCTATTCTTCTGAACATGTTCAAGAAGGACCTTTCTATATGCTCTTATTCATTTCAATTACCTCTATTTGATTGTAAATAAATGTAATTATATCGATTAAGAATTTCATCTGCTCTCTCCTCATTCCATGCAATATTTGCCATTTCCAACATTAATCATTTTATATAATCAGAATTTTTACCGATTAATGTTTTCCTCGACCTGGAAATGAAAATTAATCAAAAGATTTCGCTATTTTAATTTATATTGTGAAGAGTAGATGTAGGTTTAGGTATAATTAGTTTTTTTACTCATTATTCAAAAATTTCAAAGTCAATTTACAATTGATTTACAGATCTGTCAGCATTACAACATGTTGATGTACACCGCAGTTGTCGTGAGTAGTAATATAACAGATTTTTCTTTTGCGAAGACAGCACGCAATGAAATTGTGGTTTTTTAAAAGGCTTTTAGCGCTCTTACAAGGAAATGAGAAGAGCATGATTTCTATAAATGTATGTAGTAGGATGATAAAGAAAAAAAGGACTTAGATGGGAGATAAGTAAGCATAAAACGAAGAGGCCGAAAAGTAACAGAAGAGCCGAGAAAAGGGGAAGAAATAAAAAGAGAAAGGATGAATGACGTAAAAGGAGTTGAATGGGGTGGAGAAGAGCTAAAGATTTTATGAATGGAAAGGCAAGGGGTGCAGAAAACGGTAGTATTTTCAGAGCTCTTAAAGGTGGGGAGAGGTGATACTTTGCCTAAAGACTAGAAGGAGGTAAAACGGTCAGGAAATAAGCTTCCAGTGGAAAGGGGAGATCTTGCAGATTGAGTTTTGATGGGAAGAGCTTCGTCCTTGAATCTTCGTTGTTTTGGTATCACGAGACGAAGGGTGTGGGGTTGAAATTCGGCGAAAGGGGAAGAATACACCGTAACGGCCACTTTTACGTTGGCTTGAACCGTTTCGGAATAAGTGCCCTGGGGTAATATTTTATTTCTCTCATACTTTTGTCTGCTTCCTAATTAGGTTCATCGTTAAGGAATTCCTCGCTTAAAAAAAACATCGCTTCGAATATAAGAAAAAATACGAAGGCAATTACGCGCTATCTTTCTCGGAAGTTATTCGAGCCTCTTCTAAAAATGTCGAACCTTATTAAGTTTCTTCATCTCGGGTGTTAATTTTATATCGAAAGAATTCATTTTATGATCGTATTGCTCTATGAGAGTATGGAAAGAGAGGGGGGATTTTATTCGGGGAACATCGCGCGGTTAATTTGATTGAGAAAGTTTTATCTGGAAAATTAGCGATGAGATGAAGAATCTCGTAAACTTTGTTTCCAATTTTGCCAGGGTGTAAAAATATAGAAGCAGGATCGACTTTTTCATTAAAAGTTACAAATTACGGTTCAGTTGTGGCCTCCGGTGCTGTATTGTTTCTTTTATGATATATCTATTATATATAGATGCTTCTCCGGATTCATTCATATAGATAGATAGATAGGATACTAATTCACAGCCTAAAGCACAAGCGTCATTGACTTGAAATTTTTACAACGTATTGGCCATAACGTGTAACCACCAGAAAATATGCGATTTTGAACCTCAGTGTCATGGGTTCGATTCCAGAGGGCCCCAAAGTCCTGATTTTTTCCATTTAAATGCATTGCTTTGATTTTCCGGAATTTTTAAAAAATACTTCCCGTATAGGTAGAGAATCAAAACTCTATGAGCCTATATCTATGGTCATGGTCTATCGAAAAAATAAATGACTTTTAAGGAAATATCCTGGGTTCGATGCTAGGACGATGCAAATATCTGCCCTTTAAAATACATGGGAGTAGTTTTTCATTATTTTTTTTGATGCACTTATCGAAATGATAGGATGTTCTTGCTTAGCTAGAAGATGTATGGTAAAAATTGATTTAAGAAAAAAATATTGATAAGATGGAACTGTTCCTGGGTTCGATGCCAGAACACAATAACATTTCTCTCATAAGGAATATAAGGGAAAAGTAGGACGTCGTTTGAGGCAGTTGCAAACAATATTTCTGCTTGAATTTGTATACGTAGTTAGAGATGGTGATTCTTTGTTGTGCTACATAGAAAGCTTTGCCAGAAGGCCCGGGTTCGATGCCGGGCGATAAATATATCCCCCATATATAATACATTGGGGTAGCTTTTCATTATTTTTTTGATGCATTTATCGATATGATAGGAAGTTCTAGCCTAGGTAGAAGATATATATTAAGACTTGGTTTATGAAAACAAATTAGATAAGACCATGCTGTTTCTAGGTTCGATGCCAGAGCACATTACAAATTCTCACATAAGGAATATATGGGAAAAGTAGGACGTCGTTTGAGGCAGTTGCAGCAAACATTTCTGCTTGAATTTTCACAAATAGATAAAGATGGTGATCTTCTGTTGTGCTGCATAGTAATTCACCAGGAAGACCCGGGTTCAATGCGAGACGATTAAATTGCAGCGAATTTTAAGAATATTTTGAATCCTCTTTTCTTCTTTTGAGGACCGTTCCGATGTGATGCCGATATGAAATTAGTATTGTCGATCTGCTTGCAGTATGCAAGCAACATTTTACTCGTATATATATGTCTGCAGTTGAGGTGGTTACTATAATTTATCCGTCGTTTTTGATGCCACTCGCTTCTTCAATGTTGATTACTGTATGTTATGGCAATTTCAAATAGCAATGGGAAGTCAAAATATTGTTTTACAACTGGTTTTCAACAGGTATTGTTATCTCGTTTTGCTGATTCACTCATTATAAAGTAGGGATAGATACCCTCAGGCGAAATTAAAACTAAAATTTTTAATTTATCAGATATTTTACGAAACTGTTGACCTTCTTATTTTGATTTTATAGGTTTTGCTTCCTATTAATAATCGATAGCATATACTTGGTGGTGATTACTTTCCCATAGGACTTGCCAAGTTCATCGTCTTTGGAGACTGACACATTGATAGATAAATGTTTTGAAAGTACAAAAGCCAAATGAAAAGGACTGAGCATTAAAGATCCAAACACAATGTAAGACAAGAGGATTATAAGCAAACAAAAAAAAATGTTCCTACTGATAGCTGGAAAACTTGCTAAGTACTACGTACTGCAGGAGGATAATCAGGACAGAGCTTATTTTAAATTCTGTTGACAATTTATTCTCGATAAAACGATCTCCAAATATTCATAATAATCGAAGGAAAGGGTAAAGGGTAAATTGCACACAAGGGCGTGCACCCAGGAAAAATCAAAAGGGAAAACGGACTTGAAAAAGTCTGACTGGGCCGGGAATTGAACTCGGCATCTTCCTCTATCCGGGAGGCTGCCTTAAACACTAGGCTACCAATACCGAACATTTCAACAAGCCGTTTTGGGAACTTTATGTGCAACGGCAAGTGTGGTTTCGTCCGACTATGCGGCATCGTCCACAGCCAAGACGTCATTGAGGCACCGGCGACACAAAGGGATTCATAATAATCACTGTGATCACCGGTTTAATTACTCTTTACGAGTATACACCTAGATTATATAATCGATGTTAAGAGGAAATGCCAGCCCATGTTTCTTAAATTCTTCCAGCCATAGTTAAGAGATTAAATTACTATGAACTATGAGACAAATGAGACTATTCAATAATCTTTGACTCTTCCCCAAAAAATGACTGAATATTCCAATGAGACGGAGTCGTCGCTCTTCAGTCATGACTGTGGTCCATTTAAAAAGTTTACCTTATTTGTAAATTAGTATACATAGTTCTTAGCATTGATTGGACGAGTGTCTTTTAGCCGTTTGAAGACTTGCTAGGTGACGTCGTCGGGAGATTTTGCCGAGTTATAAGCTCCGATTATCTACGGTGAATGGGATTTCTAGCAGGGTAGAATAGGTTTTTTAGGCCGAGTGAGCCTGACATTGAAATAGTGCAGGTAGAGTAGGGGATTCCGCGGAAGGGTGATGTAAACTGGACTTCTTCTAGGGATAACCGTACAGCCAGGATCCACAAAAAGCTTCTAGATAGCCTCGTAAGGGGACTTTCTATACTTCCCTATTTGGGGATGATCACGGTTCATGGTCATGGATGCATCATATTGTGCTATTCTGAATAAATCAATCCAAAAGAGTAATCAACGGAGGGTTTGGAAATAAATTCAGAAATTATTTAAATAAAAATATGACGATTTGAGGCGTTTAATCCCCTAGAGAACATAAAATTAGTTGAACAAAATTTGAGAATTCATGTCCTCTGTTTTTAAATTTGTGTATGGATTTCGTAAAATATAGAACTCTTAAAAGTTTATATTTTAATGAATAGGTTATTCTATCCTCGACATAAACTCTGTGAGACCGCTACAGAAGCATCACCATACATTTTTGCTAGAATTCAAGTGTTCGGTGTTATATCACTCGAATTTTACATCTACCACTCTTTTCAAAATTTATCCATCAAAATAAAACTGGTAATATATGCGTAAATAGAAAAGAATATTATTTTATTTTCATTTCAAGTGCAGTGATTTATGTTCAATATAAATTGCATTATAAATTGTAATGTTTTCAGGGGAACGGCATACAATAAGTCATTAATTGAATTATTACAATCCATTAATCTTCGAAAAAGAGTTATTAGATTTTTTAGTTTATAACAAAAATTTGATAATTTTTAGCTATTATTGAATCTTGGATTACTCCTTTTACAAATCTATTACTTCATTAAAGTAATGCAATTATTTTCAGTTATTACTGTAATTAGTAATATGCTGAACATTTCTGATAGTGCAGTTAATTTAATAAAAGGAAATGTAAAGATATTAATGCTATATTTAACTGTATAGAAGCAAATTGTTCCTTGCCCAATATTTTTATTTTGTTTCTTAAATACAAAAAATGCAAAAAAATCATTTTAGTTCGCCAAGTCTTGTCACATGGCTAAGGAAGACATTGATAGTTATGTTGGGTTTATGATTAATACTAAAAGCAATCTTTTATGTATACATTTCTTTATTTTTTCTTGTTTCCTTAGTTTGATTTCGTTTATGTAGCATAGTTTTTTCGATTGATCAATTTTGCGCAGAAATGTCTATGGTATCATTAAAGGCAGCCGTAGTAAAGCTTTTTCTAAAACTTAAAAATTAATAAAAATATGTATACATAGTATAGTAACACATTTTTTATTATAGATATATATTGATTAAAATCTGTAAATTACTTTCGAAGTAATATAAAAATTAGCTAAATGAAGTGGTACATTGAACAGGAAAGCTGTAAACCACGTAGTACAATTTCATATTCATACGATACATAAAATCGCCTAAGAAATAAATGTTCGTTGCGTGGGAATTTGGCGGAGGAAATTTTCTTGCGCGAATCTGCAAATGGATCACCATTTCAACAAAACGATCGTCTGCGTGGGAACGGCGTCGTCTCTCACGAGAACTGGTTCCGAATGCGGAGAGAATAGCAAACGGCGAATAAAATGGCATAGCGTGGGAGGGAATTATTTTTCATTCGATGGGCTCTAAGCAGATTTCGCGGGCAAAGTGGGGATTTCGATGGATGCTACAGCAAGGGGAAAGCAAAGTGACAGTGAATGTAATCACATATTGTCAGCTGCAGCTTCCTTGACGCTGAGCCTCATTTCGTAGTTAATTAGGCCTACCTTACTTTTCCCTCTGGACTGTCCGCTCTCGCACTGTTTGTCTCCTCATAATCTTCAAAGAAAGGATTTTTGCCCGTTATGAAGCGTCCGTGACTGACATACAAATTTCATAATTTTGAAAAGGTGAATCGATATAATAGTAATAGAAGCTTCTTTAGCTGTGGAAAGATATCTACGTTGACGTTGAATGAAAAGTTAAAAAAAACGGCGAAAACTATTATAGCTTTTTTGGTTCTGATTACAGCATGGTTTGCTGAAACTGGTACTTTGTATTTTTTGTATCCTAAGGAAAGTTAAAACTTTAACAACTTCATTGGTCTAATTTTAGTATTTTAATTTCACCAAAGGTCATTGTATTTAATAACACTATACAAGAACAATGTTTTCGCATATTTCAACTTTTAATTCATTTATTATTTTTCTGTATTATTTTGTTATAACTTATTGAAGTTGAGAAATTACGTATGCTGTCGAAGTATTTTTCAATAAAAACACATTATTGAAATATTTCAGTACATTACGGCAAATCTAGAAATTTTTCTCCGATCAAGATATAACTATCATTTAATGATGTCAGGGATTCTTTCCCATTAGGGGTCGTACACAAATTGCGTAACGCAAAATTCTCCAATGTTCGATCCCCCCCTCTCCCACGTAACGCCTGGCTGGACCTCCCCCCTCCCTCCAAACAGCGTTACGTAATTTGTGTACTGCCCCTTGTAAAATTCTGGGGTAATAAGATTGTCTATTGGTTGCGGATCAATAGGCAAAGAGAGGAGAACGTTTTGGTGAGAGTTTTCTCTATGTTTGGTGTTGGAAAATGTCTTGATTTGGACTGTTTAGGATATGGGCAGACTATTTTCAAACTTTAATGAAATGCTTTTCCACAGTTTTACCTCAAAACAGAATTTATCAACTTAACATAACATTTGAAATATTTACCGCTTCAGGTGTCTATATTTTCTCGACAAACGATTACAAATGAGTGACTTATCGATTTTAAAAGTTATTATGTATGATACCAAAACAGAGTAACTACTTTCCGAAATACGAGTAAACCGTATTTCTGAAGCTATATATAACTTTCTGAAGTTTGTAGTTATTTCAGAAGCTTTCGGAGCAAGCGATTTTCACGTTTTTGAGAGAGCGTTTGAAGATGTCCTCAAGATGAATTAAGTGCGCAGAAAAAATCCAACCAATTAATTTGCCTTAAAATTTAGAAAAACTAAAATTCTGGGATAGATAATTTGCATTGGTAGTTATTACTTAAAATTAGTTATAGTTAAAACTATATTTACCTAATTAAAGAATAAATTGTTCAATAACCAAAACAAATAAATTAATTAATTGATTAATTAATTGATTAATTGATTAATGGAACATTCCATAAAATTCATAGAATCCAATATTCAACGGAAATATTTCAAGTAACAGAATACATTTTTATTCTCAACGAAAGCATTTGCTATTTCACAAAATTTTTCAGCGTATATTCAAATATATAATAGCTAAGTAAGGAAATCTCTCACCTTTTTATGAAATATGTTCACATTTCGCTATCCTTCATAAATATTTAGCACGAAAACCGGCTTGATTATCAAACTCTCCACCATAAGTAGCTAAAATGCAGTGGTGAAGAAATTCTATGAGGCTTCCTTTCATGATTAGGTGTGCGGTAGCTTGACCTTGCTTACCAAGCTAGGATAATATTAACGGAAAAAAGTCCACGCACGTACCTTTAATAACTTTTTATTACTTAATAGTATATCTGAAATATTATTGAATGTGATTGAAACTTAATGAGTTTTAAACAATATCACTCAAACCAAAATAGCCTTTATATTAACCTAACTATGAGCAAGAATGAAACATCTGTAAATGAAAGGTAATTTTTTCTCTATGTTGTACTTGAAGATAAATGAAAAATATCCAATTTTTAAAAATGTGGCAGCAGGAACATGTTCACACGTTAGTTCGTAGCCTTCCGCATTCCACTAGCTTGCCTTTGGCCGCATTACTTCCGGTCAAAGGAACCTAACTTCGTTTAAGCCGCGTTTAGATAGAGTTCATGGTACGAAGACCCCAAGCTGGAATTCCATTTTTTATCCTCGGACGCCATCTTGAGATGCCGTCGGCTCCTTCTGAGGAACGATAACATTAGAGACACTCATCTACACCGGTGACGTACTCCGAGAAAGTTTCCCCGCAAAAAAAATGTAGACCAATATATTGCGGACACAGGCGTCGCAATATCTTTCAATAACATCGCCTTTCCTTTTGCCCTTTTTGATAAATTTAATACCTAGCCGATCCATCCTCCGTTGTTCTTTTCGGAAAAATTCTGCGGATACAGTTGAGGGGATAGGCTCCTTTTTTATTTGGACAGAAAAGGAAGGGCTTCCCGGCGTTCCCTCTCTGTTTTTCCCTCTCTCCTTCAAGGGGACATACCTCTTCCAAACCCTTCTCTGCGTCTGTTTGTGAAAGGAGGGGATCGCTCCTTGGGATGTGTTAGCGGCAGCACCCCATGAAAGGCGTCCTTACTCTTTTATTTAATTTTCGGTGTGAACTGTATCGTATTCTTTTAGCCCATTGAAGGAAACGGCATCGCTAAAAGTAAGGTCATCAATTTAAATGACCCACGATTTGCATGGTTGATAGATTCCACACTATTGCCAGTTATTTAATTCTCGGTGTGATCATTTATTTTCGTTATACCTCTATAGAAGACAGAATTGCAAAGGAAGGTCATAAATGTAAATAACCCTCGATTTGTATGGTTCATAGATTCCGCACAAATATCATTCATTTAGGAAGTTCTCTCGAGTTAACAACCGGGTAGTGTTGAATGAATCCGACGTTTCGGCAACAACCTCTGCTGCCATTTTCAAGGATGTCGAGTTTTTGGTAAAGGCCAGATATATAAACGGTCCGGGGGACCCCTCCTCGTCTCTGATTGGTTGTTGCATTCTCCCTTCTGATTGGTTGTTCTTTCTTTCGTTATCTTCCGTATCGTTGCGTTCCAGTTTTTGCTAATGAAAATTCCTTCGTCTCGATTCATATTGTTTTTATTGAGGCGGATCTTGATGGCCTCCTTGTATATTCTGTTCCAGTACCCATTCCCTCTGCACTACATTTTGGCAAGGTCGAAGTTAATTTCGTAGTCTTCCGTGATGGAGAAAAACCTCGACATCCTTGAAAATGGCAGCAGAGGTTGTTGCCGAAACGTCGGATTCATCCAACATTACCCGGTTGTTAACTCGAGAGAACTTCCTGAGCAGCATTCACCGGGAAAGCATCAGATCATTAATTTAATTTTCCGTGTGAACTTTTATTTTCTTTAGACCCGTAATGTAATATCGTAAGGTAAGCTCATAAATTCAAATAACCCTCAATT
Organism: Sympetrum striolatum; assembly: GCA_947579665.1. NCBI lineage: Eukaryota > Metazoa > Arthropoda > Insecta > Odonata > Libellulidae > Sympetrum > Sympetrum striolatum. The sequence goes on along the minus strand of OX388344.1, from coordinate 90,910,277 downwards.
TGTTGGTTGATAGGGTCCACATATACCCCACCAACAAATCGAAATCGTGTGATAATCGTACAAATCAGGACTCATTCAACATATAAAATAAAAAGATGGATTCGGAAGGTTTATTTGTGCAAAAATTCCCCCCATAGAGCTATTTGCTTTAACCCTCCATCCGTAACCTCTCCAATTAGTCATAGTTAAATAACTAAGCTGTTGAATGTAATTAGTATTTTTACACTCGTTCTATTTCTGGTGTTGCATTTCATCCTGCGAAGAAACTAATCCGAACATTCTTTTACGTGCTAAAATTGGTGAACAGTCACAAATTTTGTCCCGGCCACCAATAGCTCAATATCGTCTCTGGATATCTATCCTTTAAATTTAGATTTAACTTTGATCCGGGGATTTGTCCATGTGACTCGTTATGCCTCAGACCTCAGTTATTTAATTTGATTTTACCTTCTCATCAATGGTCAAAATTTCACAACTGATTAGCAGTGTTCTTTGAGGAACCTTTGGTTACCATCTCTTCGGAGGGAGCTATGAAGAGAAAACTTTAGGATACATATGATGCAGGGAAACGAGGCCTAGAGTTCGCAATGAGGGATGCATAACGCCCAGGATGTTCTATGCATAAGATGAACCTACGGACGCAAGTCCGCTATCAATAAATATCTATGAAAGTCTGGAGTTTCCCTCCACTTTTCAACAAATGAAATTTATCTCATTTCCTTAATTGGTGTCACAGGAAATTCTACTGATCTTACCCCAAAATTACTTAAATTGGCCCTGAGGTGAATCCATATTCAACTTTCATTATACTTTCGATCCACTTCTTTTTCTCCTTGATCATCTCCAATAAGGAAACGTACTCCAGCTGACGTCACCGATTTCCTTGAAACCATAACCAAGTTAGGTATCAATAATACACGAAGAATGGTTAAATTTTATCTGCTAAAGAAGCTGTTTTAAGGGCTAAATAGACTTTTAAAAAAAATTTAGCTAACACTATACTGAAATGTGATTTTCAGTTGCGTTTTGCAATAGTAAATTGATGATATTAGTATACTTATATTAGAAATGTAAAAGAATGTCATGAAAATAGTGACGTATCCCGAAACTCGACAGAAAATATGCAACATTGAATATACCATCCATATTTGGTATACACATCTTCCATCTTACTGCACATCATGCATCTTAAATCAATAAAAAATCATTCAATGGTCTCAGCTACTAAAGTATCTCTGGGTTAGTGCATTGAACAAGTATTTAGGTAGGGAAAAGGGTATAGTATGTAAAGAAAGAAGTCTAAAAATTTTAGTTAAGAGTTTTTTTCATGGTCTCAACCGAAGTATAATTAGGGGGCCCATTGAATTACACTAATAGGCTAGAAGGTAGAGGCATCATATTATTCAAGTGTTTTAATAATGTTCGTAAAATTCAGGGAAATCGGTCTTGAAATACTTAAGCTCTAAGCTAGTTCGTACACGTTCTTAATTCATATTTACACACCTAGGATTGGATACAAAATATTGGATCGAACTGGGTATTGCTCGTTAGTTTATGCTATAATTATTTAATTTAGGACTATTATCGTGTTTTGAGTATGAATATAATTATTTTATTATTATTATTTGAGGTTTAGTTTACCAAATAAATTATATTTATTTGCCACTCACTCCGGGCGTTCCACTTTTTTCTTACAACAAAATTATACTATCTATAAAAAGTATGCTTACGAGGGTGACCAAGCTGAAAATGTTTATTATTGATTTTTACGCTGATGGACGCATATGGAATACCCCCACAGTTTTCCTTTCGCGTTTTTTCTCAAATAGCATCTCGCCGCTCTTTCATATCTCTTCACTCGCCCATTCGTCAAACTCTTCCCTTTTGTTTCATTGCGTATTATCTCCAATTTCCCTTCATTTCCTTTCTCCACTTTCTCTGCGACGCCATATCCTCGCCTCACCACTTTGCGCCAACGAACCGCGAAATGTTTCCTCAGCTTCCGCTCCCTCTGACGGTGGAAGAGCCCTCAGAAGGCTAAATCCCCTTCATTTGGCGCCGGATATCCACAGCGTGAGGGGCAAGAAAGGAGCGTAGTCATGGAAACTCCACCTGAGACTGCTCCAACCCGGCCATCGGAATGGCGTTGGAAACCAGAATAGATTCGACAACAAAAGCATCGGAAGAAAACGAAGGGAAAGCCTTGATGGAAGCCCTCGGTGTCGCCTCTCGGAGGATGTCCTAAAATATTTCTTTTCCTCGGAGGTGTTACTTTTTTCCCGCTCCGTTTGTCCTCCTTCAGGTCCTTTGCACCGGATTTTCATTTGGAGAAAGAGTTGGTGAGGATTTGGGGGTTTATTTTGCTCTTTCTAAAAGTTTCTCGGTCTGATCCTGTGGTGGCCCAAGCCGGATTCGCCCGCCGGTTGCCGCTTTCTCTAATTCACCCCACAAAGTAACTTTGGACTTAAACATAAAATAAAATACACTGTTATTCAAGCTATTTTATTTTATGTTACACTACTTAGATTTTATTATGGGAATGCAATTAATACCATTAAACTGTTTTGATGTAGTAATGCTCTTATTATTTGCATTTAAGTTATTTCTATTTATTTTACTACATCACCCATGATATTTCCTGTTACTCATTTCTGGATAACAGTGGAATTTTATATCATATGTTCTGATTAACTGAGTATATCATGCGTTCTAATTTCTAGGGAAGACATGTTAAATAAATGTTTATGCATGCGGGATAAGGGTCACAAGTAATTTTGAACGATTAGGCGTGCTCTTGTTCCCTATGAAAAGTGCGTATGAAAAAAGTCGTACACGACTAGGATTGATTCCTTTCCCATACTTTCGAGGTGATTCCTCTATTCTAAAGTCCTATTTCTTCCGAGCTTCCATTTTATTTCACGTAATCTATGTATACGTGTTCTTTGATATCCTTTCCACTACTAGATTTTTTATTCGTTGGTAATTAATTAATCTCGGACAATGATATCACAAATGCAGATACCAACATTCATTCATGAAATTATGCGACTCCATCTCGTTTTTGCCTTTGATTCTGAAAACCATCTTTCGTTCCTATTTTATTACATTTCCCTATAATCGTTTTCTTTATTTGATTCAGATATATATGTTATTCTTGTTTTCAAATAATATGTTCATTTCTTGGATAGTTTATTTATCCACTATTTAGCACAAATGTATCCTTAAACCACTTAATGTAGGAGCTTTCTGCCTTAATTCAATATGTAATATTAGATACTCGCCTATCTTACGGATAGACGAATGAAATTATTCCTCATTTACTCGAATCTTATTTCACCAATGATATCATCATCGGTTGATTATCCCTTATACCGCCTTTTAAAGTTTTTACATATTCTTATGGATAATATATCCACAAATTCATTTGTTTAGATACAATATGAGTATGCTTCACAAGCGCATATATTCGAAACAAAGGTTTGCGTACTAGAAACCTTTGATTTCTTAATAGATCGACACCAATATAAGAAAAAGCGCTCTATGACGATATATCAAGTCGTTAATAATAATAATAATGTAGTTTATTGTTATTCTGTAGTCATTTATATGTTAGATATGTATTTTTATCCTTATTTATTATTTTATTCTTATGTTTAATATGTAGTATATGTTTATAAATTATTCTGTAATCGTTTGACCTTACCTTTAACAGAATCAAAGAAATATCTGACTTTTAATCAGAAAATTCCAATTAGTCCTGAAAGATAATATTTTTGGAATAATTCCGCAGAATACTTTCACCTAAAAAGTGAAAGATTCCCGCAGAGAAAATTTAGATTTCCTGGAAAATTTTCTGTGAAGATAATTGGGAAAAGGAAAGATGGGTGGATATAATTATCAATATCGGAAATAAATTTGATCGGAGCTGTGCGATTTCCAATAGAGTTCTCCTTTTTTGATTCCAGAAATGCCTGGGTAATTTTATATTGAATTGATTGGAGAGATTTCTTAAAATCTCCTTTTAATTCTCTCGCAATCTGCTGATTTATTAGCTAGGCCTATTATTAATGTCGCAAGAACAATATTATTCAAATTTCAGTCGCAAATTTAAATTAGCACCACACGTTTTTACATTAGAGATTTTAAAACTCTAATTCATTAACAGCCATGTTTCAAATTTTCTTTCTTTACACCATGTTTTCAAATTCAAAAAATTTGTAATTGCAAGCTGTCTAGAGATAAACTAACAAAGAGAAATACACTTTTTTTAAAATTCTATTCAGTCGATATACACTTATTTTTTATTTCTATTCAGCCACTAACCTATTTCATATTATTATAAATTATGACCATACTATATCCTGAGAAGAAAATATGATAGATATTCTTATGTTGATATCAAATTATGATTTCGATTTGAAACACAAAGACGCCGTATAAATTCATAAATATTTTATACAACTTACAAATATAATATAATACATACACTGTGTTTGTATCAACTACTTAATGGGTGCTATGATATTATCTCCGTCGATTTTTCTACACTAAACTATGTTTGCAACACATTGTAGCAAAGTGAACATACCATGAATAGTAAAATAATATCTAAAAAATTTGGAAATGAAAGGAAAGTAAACTATATTTATTTTTCTAAAAAGGAAAAAAGGAAGGATGGGAGAGGTTACAGTTTTAGTCTTTTAATAAACCAAATACGAAGGAAATGTGTTCCCATTAACATATTTTAACGTATGATAGAATAGAGTTTTGGAAAATAAAATATAGTGTGTACTCTCATGGAAACCTATCGACCCCTAGGATTTAGCCCGCGTCTCGCTGAACACGAAAATATATTTACAGTTAAAGTTTAAAGTAGAGCTAATATTTCGGTTTTTTATATGGCCTCTCGCGCACCTAGTAAGTATATAAATATCAAGTAGATAACGAAGTCCGAATTTAAAATTAAAGAAGAGGATCTGCTCGCAATATTTACTGCGTCATAAAAGGGTGGTAGAATTCGAAGTTGCTTCATCGAAAGTGTGATTCTGATATTGATTAAAGTAGCATTTCATGTTGATCTGAACTTAACAAAAGTTAACCAAACTTTAGCCATGGCTAAACAAAAGTCTCAACATTTTTTACGTATGGGATACAGGTAAATTTAAATGGCGGGAGATGGAGATTTTAGTTTGAATGATAGATTTTACATCGCTATGAACTTAGGCCGAAAAAGGCAACTTTAGAAAAAAAGGAACACCGAATCAGTACCTTTACTACATTTCTTTGAATTGAACTAAGTGCGTTACCATGTATATTTCCCGGAGCGTTCAGCCGTTTCAGAATCCCTTTTGCAAAAGATTACCCTCCGCCCCTCGAAACATTCAACAGCTCTCGCTATAAATTCTAGCGAGCTTTTCTCCATCCCCTTTAAAGCACTGCTTTCTTCTTCTTTGCCATTGCCGAATGGTGCGCCCATAAGCGGTTCTCACGCTCATTTCTTTGTAAGATGCAGCAAAACAAAATTCGATGAAACAGTTGAGTATAATGATGTTGATAACTAAATGTTATATCTCCAAACTCCATATATTGATTAAAGGATGGAACACTGCGGGATTAAAAATTCTTGACTTTGATTAAGGATTCAATAGATTATTTATTAAATCAATAATTGCATCCCAATTAAATTTCAACAGGATTAAAATATTAATTAAAATGCGACAATGAAATATTGATTAGGGTTTTGTGAACGTTAATTGCTAAAGGGAAGGGATTTATCTTTTTTTTAATAATTTTCTTTTCCGCTTTGTGGATTAACGCTATCGTTAAATTGAATTTGATTTAGAATGTATACTTAAAATTAAATTAAGGCTTATAATTAACTGAATAATTAAATCATCGAACAATTTTAAATTATTTTATTACCATTTTGTAAAAGCTCTCGTTAAATTACGACATTTCAAGCATTTCAATAACTATAAATAACATAAGTAGTAGACAATATTGTTTATTTCTGTCTCATTATCTCTTAAACATCCTAATTGAAACAATTCGATTGATCCAAATGAAGTTTATGAGAATACATTTTGAAATAATTAAAAATCTTTTATAGCAATTAACTAATCATACATAGATTTCATTAAAAACGTAACACTTCTATTTAAATATAATTTATGCGAACCTCGATAAAAATTAAACTTTATTAAGATTAATCCACACTCAATATAAAAAAAGAACAGTTTTTGAGGAGAATAACTTTCTATGCTGTATAAAATACACACCCGAAAGGAGTGGTCAGAAAAGGGTAGCATATGTCTAAAAAACACTAGTATAAAATTCAATGGATAAAAATTAGTCTCAGTGATACTCCTATCAACATTCTTCCAATTTTATGTTCTCAAACTCTATTGTTAAAGTTTAGCTACCATAATATGTTTTGGAGAAGCGAAAACATTAAGTAGGGATTTAAGTTAAGTTTTTATTTGTATCTACTTCATAATGCCTTCAAGCCGGTTTCTAAGTAAGACTCAATAATATAAGTCGTGTACCATTTTGGAAAGTTTTTCACAACGCTAGAAATAGAAAGAAACATTTTCGAAAACTCGCAGAGTGATCCAAACATGTTCATTCTTCAATTAAATAGCATTTGTTTTGATAACACGGCCGAAACTAATTTGCATGGAACTAGTAAATTAAGTATATTCTTTTTCTCTCATATTGAATCGGTGACCTAATTAAGTATTATCCCAAGCTTTTATTTCCCTACGAATCACTCAAGGGAAACTTTGGTATATCTGTATATGTACCGATAAAAAAATTTCAATTATGTAAACCAGATTTAGTTTTTCATTCACATTCAAAAGATTAGTAAACGAAACCTTTAATGAACAAATAACATGGTTTTGAGCAGTTCTTAGAACTTAAACGAAATAGATTTATTGAATGAATGACTTTAGACTACTTTAAAACTAAGAAAGGATAACCTAAGGATTTGCAAAACTCTCAAACTCATTCAATGTGAGTTTAATGTAATTCTTCAAAGGAAATTTTAAAAAATCCCGAAAACTCCTTTTCCTAGCGGAAATTCTTGCTTTACATTTTTCCGTTTTGGGAGGACGCGAAAATTAGCTTGCCGATTTGCCTGCACAAAGTTCGTGAGGTTGCACTAATCAGACCTCTCACGATTCAGCCCATCGCCGAAAACACTATCTCAACCCACTTACATTTAGGTAAACTTTAAACCTAGCGGGACCACCGTGTGTGCTGGTGGGCGAGATTAAATTCCAAGACTCCCTTCAACAAAACGTTGCGGTCTCATAAATGCTGCAGCTTCATAACAGTTCCAGCTTCAGTAATAATGAGCGGATTAGGATACACACCGAAGGCAGAAAATCGTAGGTAATTTGCATGATCATACAAAATTAACAAGAACCTTATAATACTGCTGTCGTTGGTAGCAATACTATAAACAACTACAGCTAATGTCCTTAGGTCTGACGCAGCAGTAACGATCACTTTTCTCTTTATTCCTCAACCGAAAAGAAGGTTAGATCTTCTTTCCCTGCACTGTTAGCTTTGGAGAGGGCTTGAGGCGACAATGAGGAGAGCCGGAGGGCATGAGGTGCTGAGTGAGGATATCTTTTTATAGTCTTATTTAAAAAATAATTCTTTCAGAGTCATCATCTCAAAGGCTGGTTTGATCCTATTCCTCTTAACTATTAGCTATGGAAAGCTCTGGAGGTGGAAATGAGCCAAAATGATTATTGCAACAGTATGCCTTTGATTAACCTCCCCAGAATATTAGGAGTGGAAAAAGTCTATATAAGTATTCTACAATGGCTTTATGAATAAGAGGTACGTTAAAAAAATCCAGAACTTAGTTGTCCTGCGAAAACTCCGAACAGGAGAAATGTTGAATTTTGTTGGTAGCTAGCTCCACATATTGTGGGTACAGCTGCGCAAGTCTGTGCCTGTCGGTACTGGCATTTCACTGATGTGACTGTCCTAGTTGACACGTGTATGCACGCTCAGCCTGAAAGGAGGAGAATGTCGCAGTTTGAGCAGCATGAGGTTTTGTGAAGAAAGAAATTACTAAGTGAGGTTCTGAGTTTTGCTGTTTCGTCATCTGTGATCAGTCTGCTCAGAAGAGTAGGGCCATCCACAGCGGCGATGCTGTCGCCAGATAACAACATCCTCTCCTCCAGAAAGATTTCGTGCTTTCCTGCTGGATACATTGTCGAAGGTACTCTTGGGTTATCTCGCAGGTGATGGTTGGCTGGTGCGCCGACGTTTCGACGACCCACTCGGTCGCCATCCTCAGGGCAGAGGTGTCAAGTATTCAGATGCAGGGGTTTATATACCCAAAAAGATGGATACTTTCACTTTTCTCACAAAAAAGTGAAAGTAATCATCTTTTTGGGTATATAAACCCCTGCATCTGAATACTTGACACCTCTGCCCTGAGGATGGCGACCGAGTGGGTCGTCGAAACGTCGACGGACCAGCCAACCATCACCTGCGAGATAACCCGAGAGTACATCCTCTCCTCCTTCTGCTCAACACTAATGTTCTTGGGAACCAAGTGCTGGCAGACGTCATCCGTAAATCGTCATGCAAAACGGCATGACAGCTTACAACAGCTAACCCAGCTACATACGCGACGGTTTGGCGACGATCTGCACAGATAACGTACTTGAGGAGTGGTTTCATCATGAAATGGGAAAAATAAGTTCGGGAACCTTTTGATAGTACCAATTATTACTTTCTGCAGTATTCAACAAGGAGAGACCAAAATGAATTCTGTGATTCATCCTCACGCATACCTCAATGCTTTCATCACTGTTATCACTCTTGTTATCACTCTCACAAAGCGGACAATTTGTTAAAAACATCGAAGAGAGAGTGCGGGTGAATTTTTTCATATGAACTAAAATTCAGCTAACGTTTATCCACTACCATTTTGCAGTGGACTTCATATTTCTAGAAGTGGCTTTTCAATTTGTGCAGGGTGATGAGAATTGTCGTATATAAATAGCCTCTCTGATTCAGCTATGTACACTCCTGGCCAAAATTAACGCAGAACCTCCCTAGCGATCCTTACAAACGGTGCTGCGTTTGTAAGGATCAGGATAAGGATGTAAGAAGAGAAAGTTTGGGAGGATCTCTCGACATCAAGATAATAAATATTAAAATACGATGCTCCGAGGGGATAAAATCCCTCTCCTTTCATTTTGCTAGCAAAGTTCCGAACGTTTGGGAAAATTATGCCGGAATTTTATGGTTTTCCCTCATCCTTTGCCCTCTCGAAGGTTTTTTATGGCTTCAACTTTTCCCCCGGAATGCTCCTGCGTTTGAAGAGATCTTTTTTATGGGAATTAATTCTTTCCTTGAAAATCAGCTCCACCACTTCCGAAAATTTTCCTTCGCCCCCGAGTTAGCCGTAATTGTCGGTCGTAAAATTTGAAATTTCGCGCAGAAATATAACGTGGAAGGGGTTCTGCAAACTCGATCGTCAGAATCCTTGAAACATTCAAAGTTTACACTCGTCGGATTGAGGGAACGGAGTAGATATCGCGAAGATGTAATCTGACGTCATCGATTTCTTGAATATAATATGCGAAGGAATCGAATTTCAAGCTAGGTAAAGGGAAGTTTCCTAAATGAGGAGATCTGCCTTTTGGAGGAGACATTTAAGGTAGGCGTCCACAGGCTCGCATCGGACGCATCGGACAGATCGCATCAAACGGATCGCTTTACGGTAGAGCGTCCACTGTAAACGCAGCTATCGGATTTGCAGACGCGACGGCTACTGGCAGTCGGATTTTCGCAGTGAGCGGAAACGGTGCGAGCGAGACAAAATGGAAAGTGACAATGAAGAACTTGTCGTAATTGCTTGTTTATTGGAAGAAGAAGAAGAGGAAAGAAAAAAGAAAACATCATGTAGATACATTATATATTCAAGAAAAGATCGCAACATGGAGAATATCATACGCTATTTCCAGATTTGCTAAATGACGACGTAAAATTCTTCCTGTGGACGCCTACCTTTAAAGGAGCCTAAAGGTAGGCGTCCACAGGCTCGCATCGGACGTATCGCATCAAACAGATTTTAGAATTCTTTGTATAGAAAGCAATTGGAGTGCGTCCACTGATCCGCAGTGGACGGACCGCACGCATCGGCCCTTCGGCAATACCGATGCGGTTGCTCGGAGAGGCAACTTTCCGATGCGTGCCGATAACGTTTTCCGTAGTACACTCGCTCTCACCCCTGTATGTTGTATTCTGTCTCAATAAATAAGGTCTAAGGATGTCAAGAAGAGTAGTAAACATGGCATGAGACATGCGAAAGTACCGAATGAATTTTACGTCGTCGTTCAGCAAATCAGGAAATAGCGTATGATATACTCCATTTGCGATCTTTTCTTGAATATGTCATGTATCCACATTTAATGTTTCCTATTTTCTTTCCTCTTATTCTTCTTCCAACAAACAAGCAATTACGATAAGCTCTTCATCGTCACTTTGCATTTTGTCTTGCATGCACCGTTTCCGCTCACTGCGAAAATCCAACTGCCTTCGCGTCTGCAAATCCGATTGCTGCGTATACAGTGGACGCTCTACCGTAAAGCGATCCGTTTGATGCGATCTGTCCGATGCGAGCCTGTGGACGCCTACCTTAATTATAAATTCCCTCCACTGGAAATTTCAGTAACGACGAAATTGCTCCCCAACATTCTATAGCATAATGGTGAAACGACAATTTTTAACGTGACCTAGCATAATAAATTCCCTATGTTTAACTCAGACATTTCATAATTAATAAATGATGTAAGATAGGAGAGTAAGAGGTGTACTGCGTCACCAGGGCCGGATTAACCCTAAACGGGGCCCTAGGCAACCATCAATTTGGGGGCCCTTTTTTCACGTCCGTTCCCTTCTTTTTTCGATTAAAATAAAAACTTATAGCTTTTATAGAATTGAAATGTGAAGTTTCTTTGAATGAGGAATCGTTGGGTCATTGTATATCATGAGCTAAATAAATTCTGGATTTGATTCCAGATGGAAAACAAAGAAGGTAATATTACTTTTTATCACTGAAAATGTGTTTTATATCGTAAAACTTGCGAATCTAATATAATATGTGTTTTTATCAATAATATGTTGGTTGCTATAAAATTGCCTCCTATGATTTTTGAGGAAATTCATAGAGAACATTATCCTTATAATCAGCAATTGTATGTGGAGCGAAATTATTTTCGTTATAAAATATCAATTTTTAAATAGAATTTAATGCAATGAAATATCGAACGTTACATTGTCCCCCTACACAACTACCCCTGAAAAGAATATGAATGGCATAAGTCATTGGAACTTAATGAAAAGATTTATGCGTATATTGCAGTATTGTTACCTGTTTTAACAATATTAATGTAATTAATATTATCATATATTATGTGTGATCAAATTATTATAAGTATATTAGTATTGAAATTTCAGGACCGATAAATACGGTAATTTCATGAAGTCATTACAGAATAAATCGATGAATAATAACAAATTTCAATTTACTAATACAATCCTGTAATTTATGACGCTGAGTTCGCATAATGTAATAATATCAAGTAGTCTTCATAAATGTGAATTCATGTTGCTTTAGCTTATTTATCACTAAAACTGAATTCAGCATTCTATCCGTTGAATATTTAAAAATTAAGCATAACCCACTGTTATTTCTTTCTCGCCTCCCATGTCGTATTTTAATCCTAAGTTTCTTTGCAGCATCACTCTCTATCGACTAAGCAGTGGACAACTTTAACTTGCCCTTGAGTAGCTGAAGATATATATTTCAATGCAATATAGATATAATATTCAAACCAATGCCTGAGGGAGACACTTGGGGGAAATTTGTAAAGGGCTCATTAATGAAATGAAAGTTAAATAATTTTCCGTGTTCCATATTGAAATCTGTCATTCCCCTGGGTGGGAGGTGTTTACGGAGACCAATATCTTTAATGAAGCTTTTGAGTCGATTGATAACCTCATTTCCGTTGATGGAGAAGGTGTCTGGGGGACCATGCGAAACGTTTCCAAGGAACTACGGGTCGGATTTTCTATTTCGTCTTCGAATGTTTTAATAAAATATTTATTGATGAAAGGGCAGGCAATTTCTTAAATTATAAGCCATTTCCCTCTTGTTAATAGGATTATGGATATAGAATAAAGCGGATGTAGAAATGAATATATACTTTGACGATAATAGCTTCTCGTCATATCGGATTTTCGTGAACACATTTTCGTTTGTTTACGTCGTTTATAATAATTTTCTGTAATAATCATCGTCGTATGTATATTTATTTAGCTGATGATACTCTGCATTAGAAATGCATCCAAGTAATATATGGAATAAATTCGATGTGCGAAGGCGTAATCTCGTGGAAGGCCATAATAAATGAAAAAGAACACTAGTACACTTCCACAGATTTATTTCATTGGCGACGTGTTTCGCTAGCGAGCTAGCGAAACGCCAGATGATGCTAGCTCGCTAGCGAAACATGTCGCCAATGAAATAAATCTGTGGATGTGTACTAGTGTTCTTTTTCATTTAATATATGGAAATTAATTTAACCTCTTTCGTCGATGAGATAGAAATATGAAATTCAGGGATTCATTGGATGGCTAATGGACTATTAGATATCGGTATATTTTTACCAAAGATAGTATCCGTGGTACAACTCTGGACGAATCAAGGATGCTTGCTTCAGAATTACATGTTTTAATCTTTTTTTAACCCTTTTCAGGCCTTAATTCATTTACAAAATTAAATGTAGTTTAATATACCTATATTAATGCTCAATTTCATTTTATATTTCTCCCTTAAAACTTAACGGGAAGACAATAAATTAGATATCCTGATATGCATAGTATCAGTATGCTATGACAGTCTTTTAAGAACATTACGAATTTTAGCAACTAAACGACATTACGAAACGCAAGTTCCGAATATTCAAGCCGTGTAGATATGCGTTTAGTGGACTTCAGTCGCCAAAAGAAAAGAAAACAATTTCTCCTCACCAATTCTCTTTTAAATTAATGAAATTCTCTTAGTTATGCTTTCCCAGCTTTCTACAGCTAATATGATACTCCCACTACCCCCACTCACTGGAAGGCAGGTTTTTCACAACTAAAGATAGGCAAAAAAGTAGTCGTGAACAAAAAGTTGTTAAATTGGGATTATCCTTCCCAAAAGGAATGCCTTTCTCGTCTCTAATTACTTTGCAGCGAGCATCAGTCGTGGTAGGTAAGAGAGATTTATTTAATTAAATTCTGGTACCCTGTCAAAGCAAATATCACAGGTAGCTACTGCAAGGGCGTTGCAGTAGGGAAATTTTAATTTTCCGGGGAAAAATGTGTTTCATCTTTGAAACGATTACCGCTTTCATCAACTTTTTCTTTGTGAAGTTGAAAAATACTTATATACATATTTAAGAATGTGAGTTGGAAATTATTTTCAATTGAAACTTGGAAATAATAGGTTCGCGAGATCCGAAAGTTCGTACTGCTCTCTGTGCAGATGTGTTGCAGTAAATTGGCTTCTATACACATTTAAAGTTGTGTTAAATATGGCGAACAAGAGTTTCTTAAACACACACAAATGAATCATTTTGCTTTACAAACACCCAGAGCGTCATAATCACATTTAATTATTGTCAAAATCTGGACACATCAATAGAGAGATAGAATTCATTAATGATACTTTTCTGCTGTTTGAAAAACTTCTTAGAGTGAAATCACCCAAATCTATGACTGGAAGAAATCATCCGAAAATGTATAATTAATTTTCATTTTCAAGTGCCGTCCCCTTGACGACAGATGCCCAATACCTTTTAAGATTATTTCCATTTAGATTAGTGAATTCTGTTGTTGAGATTGTGAAAAATATTGATGCAGATTTAATGTGGTAATACAATGGTAATTTGCAGATTTTGAAGTTGCTTTCATCGAAACCGTCGAGCATCGGATTATCCCGAATTTGGGAGACTTAAAGACAAATTGTTATTATTTCTAATATAATATCACGGTGAAATTATAACTCAAAATGATTATATCTCGATTTTCATTCCATAGGCTCTCTCAAAATCTATTTCATTAGTATGCGCGAGACTTCAGATAGTAAAATTTTCACAGAAATAAAAGGAATAAAAGTTTTAATGGTACTGCCATAAATTATTAAAATTAAACATTATACATGATGTAGAAATAAAGTACTACAAGGAATTGTTATGTCGTAAAATATAAAAAAAATCTCGCAACATATTGGTCCGTTGATATTGCGAAAATCATTAGCCTATCTGACTTTATTTTACGGGAATCATTTTAAGTTTTGTACGATATTACTGTTATCATAACTTAATTTTTGTCCATGGCATAAGGATTTGGATGATGATACGTCTTTTAAACTCCAGCCAACGTTGTAAATAGCTAACCTCCTTAAGACGCGACGATAATAGAGTGCCATTAGCTCCAAGGTTGGGTAATTTAAGCACGTGTCTCCTATAGCAGGGAGTGTCCTGGTGGATCAAAGGATGCGTGGTTCATAAAAACAGGTCACGGTCGCAATCTATCCCTTTTGTCTCCCATCGCCAACTGTTTTCGCCTGAAAATGCTCTTCGCACATCCAACGTTTCATCGCAGTATTCCATTCCCTATTCCTACTTAAATTTCCCATCGCTCTAAAGACATACAGAACTATTTCGTGATTTTTCTGGGAGAGTGGATGTTTGTCGCTTTAAACCTCTCGAATTATGAGATCAACAAATGAGATCCTTGTAACTGCGAACGATATTGGTTTATTACGTGATTCTCTTTAAAGTAAAAAATTACGATAACATTGAATTGTGATTGTAATCTTGTAATGTAGGTAGTTTAAGTGATAATTTTCTTTATGCTTTCCAATTTGTCTTAGTATTTATATATTTATTGTATCGCATGAAATTGGATTTTGAATGTTTGTTTGCGATGAATAAATTATTATCATCATTATTAAAATACGCGCTAACTCATTCTTATTTGAATAAGAACTGCAGTTAGTTCGATCAACCAAATGTACTATGGTACAAAACTTCCAAATGTATATTACGAAATAAACTAAAAGTAAGATTTACAAACTTCATATAGAAATTAGTTCTTCCAAAACTTAGTTCTTTTCTTCAATGATGTACGCTAGAGTTGTATGTGCTCTGAATAAAGTCCTGCAGAATATTTCATTGTGGTATCTATGTATTCCTTTATAGGCAACTTCCCTCAAGTCTTTCCGCTAGTCACTAATTACTTTCTACGGCTAGAGACAGCTCATTTCGTCAATTGTAACTGAGGAAAAGCCAAATTGAAAGTACAGAGTCTGAATGTCAATTCTGTCATTTTTCTTTGTGGAAAGGACGTGTTATGTGAAGAATGGTCTGATGAAGTCCTCATTATGGCAACTAAATTTCTTCTATTGCAGTTCTATTAATTTTAATGATTACATATCAGTAATCTCGTCATTTTCATTTCATATTACGTTAGAAGTGAATCTATGGTTTGGAGGCAAAATCTACGTAAAATAACAATAAATATTTCATAGCAATATACGATAGCCATATATATATATTTTTATATATTCTTTCAATAAATGAAGGTTATTGAGAAGCAAGCTGCTCACAAATATTAATAAGAAGAATCAAAAACATAAAATACATTCGTAACAATAAATCATCACTCTCGAACCGTTTTATCATTTTACCTGCTGTGTTTGATTGGTACCTCATGCCCAGGATAAATGAACAGGTAACCACATATCAATGACCTCACGCTCAAATATAACTAAGCCACCCATGCATCCGTATCCTTCTTTACGCATATACATGTTATATGTTTTCTAACGACGCATTTTGTCGTTCTTTATGATTAGTATATTACCTTCATCCTTTATATTTGTAACGACGGAAAAGTAAGTCTTCCAATGTCTTAGCTATTACTTTCAGCTATTAGTTTGAGCACCATTTTTACATATTCCTTTGGCAAATTTCTCCTGCTTTGAACAATTTTATAATAGGTATTTTGTTGACATTAACCTCTTTTAACTTTGGCTATAGCCAAATGTTTCGAATTAACTTTTATGTAATGCAATTTAATAACAATATGGAGGATCAAGAATTTTTTTTTATTCTTAGGAGAAAAAAAATATCAAGTTGCATCTTCCGATTGGCAAATGGACCATAATGATCGATAATAGCAAAATATGGAGGAGAATTGAAGAGGAGAGGGTAGGTGTATGCTCCAACATACTCCAAAACTCTGCAACCAAACGTTGCCCATTTTGCAAGTTTGGCACACGATCTCTTCCCTATGCAGATAATAGAATACTTTTCATGTACATGTACATGTACCTTGTGGTCTTCGGCTGAAACCCAGCCGAGAGTAAGTTGTTTCGTAAGAAATACATGCAAATACTCACTTTCGTCACTTGCAGACCTTATTCCTTCTGCAAAATTAAATTAGAAATAACAGTCTTACGAATTTGCAACGAGCTTAAAATGAAAGGAAATTGTATAAAGTATCTAATTTTGAGTGTGCAATATCGCTTTTGATTAATCAAATGCATATTTTGTGATTGTAAACAACCTGTCCCCCTGACGATCAGCGAGATTTTTTTAAGCCGAGCTGATCCGTTTTCCCATATGAATATTTTGCAAATTTAGTCACATATAGAATCAATGGTAAGTGCTGATGATAAACTAGTTCTATTTAACTGTGATTGCGAATCATGGATAAATATACTCTGAACTTCAAAACTGTTGAAATGTAATCTCGGCATAAGTTAAAACGATATTTTTTCCGGGAAATCAGACTTCGTGCTATCCTAATTTTGCTAGTTAGCAAACCACGTGTTCCTCATTAGTGTCGGAAATAGCCACGAGAGGGAAGGATCATCTCCATCTTCGGCGTCGTTCCCTCCTCAAGACCATCTCACAAACATCAGCTCAAGTTGTTCCATTTTAATTGCACCTTGGAAATTTTTTGCAACTACTAATTAACCGATGCCGATTTCCTCCAAGATTACCTAGGATAATCTAGCCCCTATGACTTTCTACGAGCAATATTTTTTTAGAGGATCTAAGTGACTTGATACAATGGCAATTTTTAATACTAAATCTGGATTTCAGAGTTGTAAAGTTTTCCTTACTTGAGGCGTCAAAGTTGTGGCCAAAGCGTTGATCTATGGCGCTGTAATTAGTTCGAGGTAAGTAAGAATGATTCGATAGCGTCACGCGGATGATAAAAAAGTTAGGTGGGAAAGGTTTTCAGAAGAGAAGATCGATGAAAAAGTTATCTCTATATTTTAGATGGATAACCTAAGCCGTTTCTAGAATTCTCAACAAAACAAAAAAATAATAGCAGAATTTTTTGGTTGGAGAGAACATAAATATAAAATTTATCAATGTGGCTAAGGGAAAGGGTAAGAAGACTCATTTTCAAATCGCTCTGCTTTAGAACAGAAGAATTTGCTTGCAGGAGCTCGTTCTTGAAAATCATAAGGAGTTAAGCAGTTATAAATATAATTTATGTTAACACGCTGACTATACTTGTATGATAGAACGTCATACTTAACGAAAATATTGTCTTAGTGAAATTTAATACGTTAAGACCGCGAACTTAGAAAGTATAGGACTGGAAACTGCTGAAATTTTTTTGGCTACCTTAATGTCCGCATCCGCATTGATATATTTTAAGATATCCTTAAGGTATCCTTAATCTTAAAAATGCCTGGTCATCGTTGTATTGCACCAGATAAAGAAACGCAGCAAGTGTGATGTTTGCCAGGCAGCATTAATTCATCCGGGGGCCATCTTTGCCATCCAGTAGCAAAGTTGACAAATATGAAAAGTGTGGGGGGTTTGGTTCATCTTAATGTAAACCTTCATACTTTCATCCTCAAAGAGGAGGAACAATTTGTAAAGCACCGTGAGTCAAATGATGTTCTTGAGTGCATAATTACAGAGTTACTTGAAGGTGATGAAGAGATAACTTTTCCATGCTTTGAGCACGGAAGTGAAATCATAGCATAATATAATAAAATATTATGTAACTATGAGGATTAGACAGCATGCAAACTTTATAAATTTGGAGGCTGTTAAAGAAAGTGCATCGAAAAGGGAAATTGCGAAACTGTCTAAAACTTAATGTTTGGTCAATAAATTTACTTATACCACTCTATCCTTTATGTTTGTATATTGTACGAGTAAAATGTAGCTTGCATACTGCAAGCAGATCGACAACACTAATTTCATATCAGCATCATATTGGGAAAAAAAAGGATTAAAAATATTCTTAAAATTCGCTGCAACTTAATCGTCTGGCATCGAACCCGTGTCTTTCAGGTCATACATACTATGCAGCACAACAGAGTATCACCATCTCTAACCATGTGTGTATATTCAAGCAGTAATATTGGCTGCAACTGCCTCAAACGACATCCTACTTTTCATATATATTCCTTATGCGAAAATTTGTACTGTGCTCTGGCATCGAACCAAGGAACAGCATGGTCGTATCTAAATTTCTTTCTTAAACATAGTCTTAATATGCATCTTCTATCTAAGCAAGAACTTCCTATCTTTTCGATGAGTGCATGAAAAAAATTATGAAAACTACCTCAATGTATTTTAAATGGGGTATATATTTACCGTCTGGCTTCGAACCCGGGCCTTTCTGGTAATACTTTCTATGCAGCACAATAGAAGATTGTCACATTTAAATATGTGTGAAAATTCAAGCAGAAATATTGGCTGCAACTGCCTGAAACGACGTCGTACTTTTCCCATATATTCCTTATGAGAGAAATTGTAATGTGCTCTGGCATCGAACCCAGGAGCAATGCGGTCTTATGTATTTTTTTTCAAAAACCTATGTTTAATATACATCTTCCATATAAGCAAGAATTTCCCGTCATTTCGATAAGTGCATGAAGAAAAAATAATGAAAAACTACCTCAATGTATTTTAAACGGCCGATTTTGGCATCGTCCTAGCATCGAACTCAGGATATTCTCCGTAAAAGTCATTTATGTTTTCAATGTATCATGATCATAAATATAGGCTCCTTGAGTTTTGATTCTCTATCCATCCGGAAAGTATTTTTTTTTATTTCCGAAAATCAAAGCAATGCATTTAAACGGGAAAAATCGGGACTTTGGAGCCCTCTGGAATCGAACCTATGACACTGATGTTCAAAATCGCAATTTTTCTGTTGGTTACACGTTAAGGCTAATACGCCGTAAAAATTTCAACTCAATCACGCTTGCGGTTTAGGCTGTGAATTAGTATCCTATCTATATACCTATATATATGAATGAATCCGGAGAAGCATCTATATATAATAGATAACCTAACTTCATATTTCAGCCTCCCCAAGATGAAATGCAGTCCACGCCAGTCATTAAAATTTGATACTTTTGGATTTATGTATGTTTCAACAATATTTGACCGTTTACTCATTTCCTGGAGACTATTTCTGGGAACTTTTTTTTTCAGGAAATGTATATACGAGGGTGATCTGAAAAGTTTCCGACCCCAGATTTTTCAGACATCTTCAGAAAATTTTCAGAAAACATGTCAAGAAATGTTGAAATGTCGGAAACTTTTCAGACCACCCATGTAAATCCTGCGATTCTAATTTTAAAAGGCCTAGTTGAAAGTAGATGTAACGTTGGTAATTTATTAAGGATCAATTATTTTCTGTGTATCCAAGCAGGATACATTGCACTTCGCTGATCTACGAATAATGTTTTCACAGCGACGAAGTTACTTGTGGTGTGCCCTGAACTCTGACTGAACCCTGCACTTATTCTTCGGATTTACTAATTTGCCCATTTTATTCAATTGTTTTAAGACTTAAAAATGGATAAATCACTAACTCTGAATTCCATCTTTGGTATATACTACTCCCGCAAAGAAAAAGAGGGAAAAAGTATCATAATTGTGCTGTTTTTTCCATTTACTCCATATGAGATTATGGTTTCTAAGGGCGAGCGTCAGTGCTGCCATCTCACGGCTGCGGACATTAAGGGGGTCAGCCGATTGTACAGTCAGCATAGGGGAGCTTCAGGGGCGTGGTTAAAACAGATCGGCTTTGCACAATAAAAATCGAAAGCATGTTACTACCATGATATTTTTTCATCTTCTGTTCTAACTATTGAACCTACTCAAATGTAAATGATCCTGAGGGCTTAGAGATATTTCTGAAACGCAGATTTTCAAATCCAGTATTGGTGTTTATCGCGTTTGTCATAAGTTTACTTTTATTTCGGTTTTTAAATTTTAGCCCATCCCTAACTCGATAATATCGAAGCAAAAGAACGGCAAATAGGATTAGCTCTTCGCCAGATTAAAGCGAGAGGTTTAATTTAAAAACCCGATATCGCTCGTTGTTCGTACTCAACCCAGTTGATCGAATGGAAGAGTAATCCTCCACATTGATCATTGGTTCTCTCATACGTCAGTGATTCACGAATCGGACGGTCACACAGTGGAACCGAATCGAGAGAGGGCTGCGAAGAGGCTAAAATGTAATAAGCCAGCTTGGTCAAGGGATTAAATACTGTACGTTGAAACCTCATTGAAGTTAATCTCTTTTAAATAGTAATTGAAATTCAATATTTATTAAAAGTTTCAGGTGTAACTATGATATTTGACAGAGTTTAAAGAGATACGGCACTTATTATAATGAGCTTTCTTCAAGCTTTAATCGTAGAAGACGAAAGGATCTCGGTCATTATCGCAATTATGTGTTAATACCTACTGTTTTCTTCCTAGGCTATCCATGCTTTCATATTTCGGATAATTATATTTATAATAAAATTGTTACATAATTTAAGTAGTAGATAATACATTAAGATGGTTATATGAAACTTTACTTTTCTTGATATTAGAAGTATTACTGTAATTTTAATTCTTGTTGTTGACTCTATTGAAGTTAGTACGCAGTGATCTTCTAAACATAGCAAAATAACAAAACTTATACAATTCCACAAGATTGGGTCTAATGTTATGGAACTGAACAGGTTTTGTCATTCAACAGTATTAAAATGAAACTCCACAAATTAACGCTAGACAAAAAACTTTTCAGTGTTCTTCTATTAAATCTTCTCACTCGATCTTATGCTTCACAAGTCTTTCTTGTGTCTTCTACTCGTGTATATCTACGACCTTTCCCGTATTTCGAGTTTCTTGTGCTTTATCCATATCTGTAGTATTATTTTAAAGTTCTAAAATACTGTCTAGAGATTGAGAATAAACATATATTCATAACGATGCCTATTTCGTTGACTAATATTGTATCGTAACTTTGGTGCCATTATTTTCACACTCAATTCAGGGTATCACTAAATGAAGAACTGAATTTCAACTGTCGACGAGCATTTTAAATTTGAGTATTCCATGAGCTGACTTTTGCGTCGCACGACTCATACACACTCGCCAAATGATAATCCAGAAGGAAACACGATCACTTTAAACAAACTCACTCCAAAAAGAATTTTCTTATTACTAGAACTTTAAGATCGCTCATATTTAGAAGGTCACTTAACAAGCCGATAACATTGCCTTTCGCAACGCATTTGGAAATTTTCGTTCTTCTTGAAAATTCTGAATCACGTAACTCGCGTTTAAGAAACATGAGTCATGCAAGTGCACTGGTAGTTCTCGTTTTGTTTCTCAGAATGGTGTAGCCATTATGACCTTCTAAAAGTGCATGTTATATTTTTCGAGGCTACATGGGGAATATGTAAATAAGATATAACTTGATATATATCGATATACGAAGAGAATTTGCCTCAGGATAGATGGAAGAGGAGAAAATATGCGTGAAAAACTAACATTCTATCTTGTGATTTCTTCATAAGCTTGTGACATGTGCTTATGGTAGAAAAGATTAACGGATATTGTGATTGAATTTACATTTTGGCTCGCAGAAGAAACAGTGAAAATTACTTCAATGAAAAACGTGCATATGCAAAGGGATCAACCATCAGGAGTGCCTTTTTTCAAATTATAGATTTGTGATGGGATAATTCAAGATTGTGAGGGATGAACCAAAAGGTAAGAACTCAATTGACTCTCAGGAAAATAATCTATACCCAATGTTATAAATAAAACATAGCATATGTTTATTATTCACTCAACATACTACTACTATATGTTACAATAACCTATTTGGGAAATATAGTAATTACTGTCCATGTTTTCCGCTGACACATACCGAAAGACGGCTCGCATGATATCTATCTAAATCATCTTAAACCTTGAATCCCAAGGAAAAACAGTCTTGAAAAAAGTCTGAGGGGACTCTGTATCGAACCCGCGATCTTCCTCTATCCAGGAGGCTGCCTGAAAATATGTACTGCTTTAAATGAGTGAAGCCATAGTATAAGTTAGTTATACATATTTTTATAAATATTATGATACCCTTTATTCGGCGAGATTAAGACCATGTGGGCCTCTCTTACACCTAAACATATTACTTTTGGAGCAGAAGATACTAAACTTTTGGGAGGGATTGATAACATATAACCGATTAAATATAAACTGGGTTATATAGTGAAAATTGTGTTATGTATTGGGTCACAAAAGTGTTACATCCATTGGTATATAAAGGTAAACGCAAGGAATCTGAGGAAACTGGATTGCATGAAACCTCAACTTGTACCCCAAGGAGTGAAAGGAGGAGAATACAAACAATATTTCATGTTATTAACAACTAATATTGCTAGTTCCGAGACTATATTTCTGGTTAAATAGTACAGAAAGTCGATCATTTTAGCTACAATCGCGAGTTCCGACTGTGGCGAGACAAACATTTCATCCACTTCCAAATATCCACACAACAACCGGAAGCGTCCCATAACTCAAGAGATTCGCCGAATCGGAGTAACGCTGACAGCGGCGCAAACGTCCATTCTCTGGAGAGCTGTTAATCACCTGCGCTGCTAAGCGACTCACGATCGTAAATAACGGAGGAGTCTCTCGCCCACGGCAGAGCCCAAAAGAGAGGTAAAGCTACAAACTCTATTGTTTACTTACCCAGGGCAGTAGGAGGTCGTCACGTGTCGGAATACGTAGATGGGACCACTGTTTAATTGAATCTTACTCGAAAAGAGAATTGGGGGACCTTGAGTGACCGGTCAAGGGCGTTCCCATACCCGGTGGCATGGGGCTAACCCAGCGATTCAGGAAAGGGAGGTTCAGTCCCTCAAGAGAGCTGTGACGAAGGGGGGAAAAGACACGAGAGGGTAGTAGGGAGCGCTTGTCACAAGCGTGTTTTCTTGGGATTGTTCTGTTATTTTTTCTTACCGTAAGCCGTTCTTCGTTTCCCATTTAATTCACAGTGAAATATACCGAGCTGAGTGTCCCTACCTTCATGTTAATAAAGAACAGTTGGAATTCTCCCTTCGACCATTCGAAATTTAAAGCTCTGTAAATGGAACGCAACTAGCGAAGATGAGGAGTAAGATAGATTGCCTTTGCTTTTCTTTCGATGCGTTAATGCTGTAAGCGGATTAGGTCCTCGAAATATGAGCACAATCGAGCCTCTTAAAGTTCTACAAATGAAAGTTTTGTGAATTTTGACGGGATTCAAATAACAGTAACTGAGTAAATCGATTTAAAAAATAATATAATTTCAATATATTGGCAATAAGGGCGATTCAAAATTTGAACAGCATGGGTAAGATTGCAAAGAAGTGGAGATCCACAAATCACCGCAAGCATTATTGTTTGTTAAAGCTGTTCAATTGTATGGAGAGAGAGAAAGTTGTAAATCTCTAATGCCATCCTGAAGGCCGGTAATGAGGAGTGAGGTAGTTTTTCCTTCTTTTCCCCGATTTATGAGAAATTCAATGAGAATAAAATGCAAACCACGTTGGTTACGCCTATGAATAACGCTTACACTAGTAGAAATTTAGGAGTCGTAAACATAAATCCTATTGAAAAAACGGACTTGAAAAAAGTCTGACAGGGCCGGGAATCGAACCCGGGATCTTCCTCTAACCGGGAGGCTGCCTTAACCATCTAGGCTACCCGACCAGAACATTTCAACAAGCCGTTTTGGGGACTTTGTGTGCAAGGGCAAGTGCAGTTTCGTCCGACTGAGCGGCATCGTCTGCGGCCATAGCCTCATCGAGGCACCGGCAACACAAAGAGGTGTGAGGAGAAACCCCCCTAAGGATAAACAAATAAGGAAAGGGTAAAGGTGACTTTGCACATAAGGGCGTGCACCCAGGAAAATTCCCAAGGAAAAACGGACTTGAAATGGCCGCAGACGATGCCGCTCAGTCGGACGAAACTGCACTTGCCCTTGCGCACAAAGTCCCCAAAACGGCTTGTTGAAATGTTCTGGTCGGGTAGCCTAGATGGTTAAGGCAGCCTCCCGGTTAGAGGAAGATCCCGGGTTCGATTCCCGGCCCTGTCAGACTTTTTTTAAGTCCGTTTTTCCTTGGGAATTTTCCTGGGTGCACGCCCTTATGTGCAAAGTCACCTTTACCCTTTCCTTATAAATCCTATTGGTTAGCATAATTAATTCCTTAGCAGAATCCAAATGATCACAACTATGAGTAAGAAATAGTAAATTGATGATAGTTTAATACTAACAATCTTATTCAAAAAGGTAATTGATATGTACCATCATCCAAATAGGGACCATCCGTAGACGGAACGAAGTAGCGTTCGGAATTAGAAACAACCTGATTTAGCTCTTGAAGAATTGGAAAAATACTATATAATTTAATTCTTCAGCAACAAAGCATCCTTGCAAAAGAAGAAACATCTTAATTGTTTTATCACACCTAAAAAAAAATACTTAGCCAAATCGAATCTATGTGTTCAAATAAAAATCTCGACCTTACCACAGATGGTAACTCTGAGTATCTCGAACTGGGACGGAAGGGAAGGGAGTTTGCGACCTTCTAGTCGAAGGTCGTTCGCCGCACCCCAAAAGGGTCGGTGCGATTAGAGGGCCCATTTGACTCCGAGATGGGCTTAATTAGAGTCATCCACGCTTTGAGGGAACCGCTCGCGTGGTGGGCATGAAGAAAAAAAGCGCAGCCCTTTTGTCTCGTCACCGTTTTGAGTCGAATGGGAGTTGTTATTAAGGCCAGGTGATGCGGATGCGACGTTCAGATTTCCCTGATTTGGCCAGCTCCTTTAATTTTCGGTGACGTAAGAAGAGATTGCGGGTTATCGCGCCTTTGAATGCAACGTACGTGCCTTCAACTCAGCCGTCGTCACGATTCTTCAAAGGTAGCTATTAGTAGCGCAAGATTTTTTTCTAACAGCTCTTATCTTAGATACAGTAACACCTGTCTGAGCGGGAACTTTTTTTTAAACCCATTTCGGTCTAAATTTTGAAAAAAAGTGGCAAATTAATTAGTTTTTCTACAGAAAGGACTTTGAAGGAGTTTTATATGTGCAGAAAATTTTCAATCCTTCAAATTCAAACTTAGTTCGAAAAAAAATTGACATGATTTCAAATGGAATAGAGTTACATGTCGCGAAAAAAAAAGCATATTTTGGTGCGATTGCTTAAAACCTTAAATATGCTATGTATAAAGTTATTGAAATAGTTTTGAAGTTATTTTTAAATGAAAATGTTCCACTTGCAGTCTGTTTTTCAATAACTTAACATCACCATCGTTATACCCTGACGATAATACGCGAGCATGAGTACAGAAATCATCATCTACAGCTCATGATCATGATTTTTCTGGAACATCAAGTCATGAAACCTGCTGCTAGAGTTATATACTAGCGAGAAGCATTAATAATAATACTGCATTTACTCAAGATTTTACACTGACATCGCTCTCTGTAAAGCGGATTCTGCGAAACGTAGATTTGGGAAATTAAATTCCTTTGACATCGCTCAAGAACAATTAATATTCGAATCTGCGAAAGGGGAAAATGTTTCTCTAATTATTTACCATTAGCTTTATTTTTCTATCAAATTTCATTACCATCTCTAATGAATGAACAAACGGTCGATCCTAAAATAAAGAGTAGTCAGAGAAAACACACCCGATAAGGGCCTTCTTTTTGAAAATTTACGCTTGAGGTAAAGCCCCATATGAGCTTAGCTCGCCTCTGGTATTCCCACACTCCTTTGTCTAAGCCAGGCATGGTCAAACGCTGCCACGGTGGCTGTGGCGCCACGGAATGCCACGGGACTCGGCCTGTGGCAATCCGCCTCCTCCTGCGGGAGTGAGAGAGAAAACCTACTTCTTTTTCGCGCTATACTAGGCCGTTGCAGTCATTCTGCCTATTCTGGTCGAATGGCACCATGGCAAAAAGGGTTTCGGCCTCGGAAGGAGCTGGAAGTAACCCTTCCTGGGAGCTTTGTAAATATTTTCATACTACTCTTGTAAAAAGCACACGCATGAAAACAAATATTAAGAAAATTTTGTAGTTGTCCGAGTTATTGGTTTCAATAATAATAGCAAAGCCCCATTTGACCGTGCTAAGTTTGGCCATTTCTGTCTCCGAACCGTCCGCTGCTCCTACCGCTACCACAACACAGTCTTCCGCAGCCGTGCCGCGACTCCCCCTAAATACTACCTCACAACCGAGTTTGCCAAGGAGATGAGAGCGGTGACAGGCGGCTGCCACCATGGCATTTTCTTTGCACATGTCTGGTCTAAGCAGTCTCGTTTTAATTTTTTCCGCTAGCAGGGAACTTGTTTATAAAAAGAAATTCGATTGTATTCCAATAATATTAGCACATCCATTGCATTATCTTTATATTTAATCGTATTTTCCATTACTTGAAGCTGCAACTCTTATTACAGAAATTGACTTTGTTAACGCTACGGTACTCGCTCGGGGTGTTCTGGATACCCCAGTGTCTCTTTAAGGCATAAATATTGTGGTTAGTTATGACTTCTTCTCTTCATTATCTGAAATGGGGTATAAATTCTGCGTTTTACTTAAAAATTCTCATTTTCCCATGACTTTTTAAGAGTTAAGGAGTTTTTTTTTGAGTTATAGTGCGGTCGCGCTGTAAAGCAGATGTCCGAAATACATACAATATGGCGTTTATTTAGCCATTTATATATAGAAGTGTGAAGAATACTTACTCAGTAGTCCTGCTTAACGTTTGTTTGTACATACTATTTTTGAGTATTGAACTGATTTTATTTGAACAGTTCTCGCAATTTGTTTACGAATTAACCTATCTGAAAATTAGCTCCGTCTCTTGGGCTTTTGCCTTAGGTTTTACTGTAATTTTATTTTTTAGAAAATACTCATTTAGCCAAAAAATGTCGCACAACACAACCTGTTCGAGACGTGGGCTAGACAGACGGTCACCCAGATAGGAGAAGTTTGTCTGTGGATGGAGCTTATAGTTCGTCGGATTAAATACGCAAATTTACGCAAAAGTTTCAGCGAAGTGATAGGTAGAGGATATTTTTGATGCCACTAATCTTTCGATAATTCAGTATTGATTTTCAGAGACGGTGGGGGAGCATGCATCATAATTAATGAGTAAGGTTGCAGAAATAACACCGAATGAAATGTTTAATGAATCAATGGAGCAACTTGTTTTGCGGTTGAAACCTTTATGGTTAATTATTTGTTAACCGAATTCTTAATTGCTAATTAATTGTTGATGAAAGTAACCCAGCAATCATAACAAAAGGAGCGAAACAGGAAGGTTTTGCGGTCAAAGGGTAACATTATATAATTCAGAGTACCGTTTTTAGTTAAGCGATCGAATGAGTAATCAATCGCCGATTCACACAGCGCATTCGCTTTTTGTTAATCAATCTAGCTTTTGTGTTAAAATGACACAAGTTAATCCACTGATTGTTATTATTTATATCAGTATTTAAATTACAGCACTTGGTATAATTTCATATTTTCCAAATTATAAGCACACACCCTAGCTAAACATGGATTTTAGGAAATGAAAGATGCAAGATTCGTCTGAGTAGGGCCATGCGCAATACCCTAATGTTTGTACTTCAGCCGGCCTTATTCTATTTAAGAGTAGACCAAAGTTTTTCGTTTAAGACATAGAAGAATATATTCAAGAGAGCTAGAAAGATTTTTCCAGCTGGAGTACACACATGCTATGCATGTGCCGATGAATTTTTATACTAAACTACTGCATGTATTAAGAAGCTTACCTAAAACAAATGTATTGAGAATGTATAAAGATGAGAAATCGTATTAGGATTGAAAACGAAAGAAAAAGAACTTCATAAATTTCCAAAAGTACAGACGAATATGATAAATTTTAGCATTAGGATTGATTTATAATAAATTACAAAGAAAAACGATTTTCTTATTATACTATATATATAATCTATATATATAAAGCAGAAATTCTGTGGGTTTGTGTGTTTGTGGGTTTGTGTGTTTGTGGGTTTGTTTGTTTGTCTTGGATTGGAGTCCACACCGTTTGCCCGATTTGTCTCAAACTTTGCATACGTGTCCATTTATATCAGGAAGGAAGTACTGCCGCATTTTTATTCAAGAATTTTGCTGGGTTCGAACCATGATCGCTCAGATAGATTTTCATAAGGAATACACGTAAGCTCCACTTTTATCGGTTGCAGGCTTTATTTCTTTTGAAGAATTAAATTAGAAGGAATAGTCGTATGGAGTCGAGACAAACACCGAAAGAAAGAAAATTGAATAAAGATTCTTATTTTGGTCGTGGAATCTTAATTTCGATTAGAATTTGTGAGAATATTGGTAAAATATACAAAAATTTTGTGAAAATTTGAGGCTATAAACAACTCATCCCCCTGACGACCGATCCCATTGTTGATGTTGAATCCGAGCTAAAACTACTCGTGGACTTTAGGCCCATAAAGCTGATGATTGAAGAGGAATATATATTACATGGATAACGAGAAATTTTCTTCTGTAAGAAGGTAACCAGCAATAGCAGGTACGTAATTACAGTCGGGAGATTGTGGGTCTTCGATTTTAGTACAAACCGTTTGCCAGATTCGCGTCAAACTTTGCGTACGTGTTTTATGGGACCAGGAAAGACATACTGTCTCAATTTCATTCGATAATTTTGCTGGGTTCGAACCAAAACCGCTCAGATGGGTTTCCATAAAGAATAAATCTAATCTTCACTTTAATCGGTAGCAGGCTATATTTCTTTTGAAGAATTAAAATAGAAAAATAGCCGTGCGGAGTCGAAACAAGAAGCAAAAGAACGGATATTAAATGAATATTCTAATTTTGATAAGGGAATATTGTTTCCGAATCGAAATTTCGAGAATTTTGATAAAATACGTGTGAATTATCCAAAATTGTTGTGGTTGTAAACAGCCAATCCTCCTGGCGATCAATGCGATTGTTGAGCCGAGCTCATGATTTTTCCTATATAGTAAGAATAGCATAGGATTTTAGACTGTATTCTAAAGGGAATTTACGAATTGCATGACCGGCAACTTGAATTCGATCTACTTCTATATTCCCCGTTGAGAATCAACGGGCGCTTCAGCTAGTAATAATATAAACTCTTTATTAGGCGAGGTTAGGCCCATTAGGGCCTCTCTTACACCTAACCATTCAGGGTAACTAATGTTAAATACAAAAAAGGTGGAAAAAAATACAAATAAATATATTTATAAAGAAAATAAAAAGAAGAGGTAAACAAAAAATAATATAATTGGGGTGTGGGGGAAAAACTTCTTGGTTGAAGGCTTTTGGAGAAAACTCCACTGTGTGGGAAAACGCTCACACAAGAAGGGGAGCGAAAAAAACACGCGAAAACACAGATGGAAATATATACAAGCAGGTATATCACTAGTTGCATAATTGCTGACCAATATTATATGTCCTTTGTGACCGCAAATATTTTGCTTGGAATGGATTGCCACTAAGCGTCACTTCAGAATCTTCTGTAAATTCTTTATGATAATCTTACGTATTGCTTCTCGAGCACATCGTTTCCTAAAATAAATAGATCCGATTAAAGCTAAGATGGACGAACACACGCCTTCGAGCGTTAAAATCTTCTCGCTCGATTCTAGAAGCCGAAGAAGGGGAAAATAATTAAAAGACTTAATCCTCGAAGTTTTGAAATCCGGGATTTAATTACGGACATCCAATTAGCGCTAGACTACGGGGCGGAGAAGGAAGAGCGCCCACCTGGGGGTTCCGATAACGCCCGTATTTATTGACACAAAGGATTCGAGATTCATCAAAATTCGCAATATTTATTCTCAATTTACAGGGCGCGATCTAATCTAGAAATTAACTACGACGCGGAAATCGCGAGACTGTTTTTCTCTCAAAATTACGAATCAGGCGCGACGGCAGTTTCCGCGAAATAAAGAAAAAAAACTCGCTATAAATCGCGCTAATCTTTTGCGAGGACGCCGGGAAGCGTAATATTTGCATTTCGAACTTCATTAGCGTTTCATAACGGCGATGACGCGATTACGGCGAAGAGTGACGCTAAGGCGATTACGTGGTCCGTTGAGGGAAGGGGGAGCACGGTGGGGAGGGACACATGGCGGCACATTGTTGTGTAAACAATTTTGAGACTATTTGATCGATGGAAGCATTGCTGCGAATGGGTTGGAAGAGTATCATTGTGGTTTTAGCGTTAAACTATTCCTGCGTAAGAGAACCAAGGTTGGTGAACGAATTTTGAAGCGGTGATACGGTTTGGGGTCCGGTATACCCTAGGTGGGCTCGAGTACAGTATTTGCTGGATTACATTTCTGAAATTAACCTTACGTATTGAAAGGATCATCAAAAGGCTATAAAGGAATGAATGAATTGAAAAATGAATAAGTACACTCCTGGCCAAAATTAACGCAGCACCGGCCGTTAGGATCGCTAGGGAGGTGCTGCGTTAATTTTGGCCAGGAGTGTACATTACAGAAGAATGTATTAGTGAATTCACACTTGTACCAAATAAATTTTCCCTGAGTTTCCTAACTGAGCCAGGAATGCTATAATCAGAACAACTCCACGTAAGTTCAACACAATGTCTCAATGATTTTCATAGCTCAGACGAAAGAGTAATCAATGTGATTACCATTTTTTGGCATCATGATTAACTCATCAACTTTTAAATTTCTACAGCATACAAAATTGGGACTCGAGTTAATGAAGGGTAAATTTTTCTCCAGCAAAATTTACTCTAAAGCTGAAATGTCAAACTGGAGGACCGCATGCGGCCCTCAACGTGATTTTTCGTGGCCCAAAATATTTTTTAAAATAGTACCAATAATATATAAATTCTATGATATTGACCTGAGTTTACCATATTGCATCACGTCCTTTAATTACCCTACTTAAGTAATCCCCACCCTGCATTCTCACTTCAAAATAAAATGTTAAGAACATTTGTAGTTGTAGCCAGCGAGAATCTTACCAGTCGCAATGGCCTGTTGTTTGAATAGGCTTGACATGCCTGCTCAAAATGCCAATGAATTAACTGTCCGATCATCAAGATATGGAATATATGTAGGGAAAATATTTGTGATATATGTTTGTGAAGTCCCTGAGACTCAAAGGTCTCCACTTACATCGTACAGTAAGACTTAAGTCAATTATGTAAATCATTACTGTCAGTGGTTCAATAGATATTAAAAGGCATCCAAAAAGAAGGATTTCATACTTTGCTTACTTCTTTGACTTACGGTCACAAGTTTATTAAATATTCGTCGATTAATTTTGTGATATTATAAAAACATTGGAAAGATGAATAAAGAAATTATTGGTATAGAAACCCAAGGAAGGTTGCTTCATCAGGATTTCGAGTAAACATGTCTTTAGGTAATAAAAAGGGAGAGGAATTGTAAAAAGTTAGAGATACAAGGTGCGAAGTCTCGAAACACGCGGCATAGAAATCGCGAAATTAAGTTGACGGTGGGCGTGGGGGCGACTTACGGTGGCTGGCGTAACTTCGCCCACAATTCAAGTAGAACAATAGAAGAGCGTGGGCCGCGACGTAGTGGATGAAGGAGACGGAAAAAATGAAAAACATTCTGTGAGATTGGAGCGTAATATAAGAAAGCTTTCCGCGAAAGGAACTGAAATTGGAAATTAATTCAACTTAGAGGACGGATTAACGTGTTGATGTAATAACGAGGAGGGACGGGCCTTTCCTCAAGAGATTTAAATGGGGATTTTTTTAGGCGTGGTATAATAGCACTTATCGGTCGTAATATTTGGCAGAGGTTTTTGGATTTCCCATCATGTCTAAAGGATTCCTTCAGATTTATTCCGGTATTGTTGCTCGTCGAGAGGTGGGCTCATAGAGTAGGCAGGATTATTGACACTGTTAACCTGAGATATATGAATATTAAACGTAAAACTCGACAGAACGGTGATTAACTTTGTAGTATTCCATAAAAAAATGAGTTAATGAAATACATAACTTTGTGAAAAGAAACTGGTAATTATTTTATTCTTAAATAACTTGGAAAACTTAGCAAGTGACGTATTTCCTTCACTCATTTCGTAGATGAATACTTATTAAGAGTATTGAGAATTAGTTAATTGGCGAATAGTATACTTCAGTGACGTCAGATAGTAAACTAAGAATAAAATACTATACAGCTATACACCATTAAGACAAAATGCGTATAGTGGAGTACAAATGCATTGTTTGTTAGAAGCTTATAATCACTCATTGGTAAAGAACACGTTTGTGAGCTTGTAAACGAAATACGGTCCTTCAAAACACAGTGTTTCAGATCCTCTGGTATTCTTCGCCGTTTCTTGATCGTTATTCTTTGTACACGCTGTACTTAATAAATTCTTTAATTTAAACATTCTGCTTATGAATTTAAATTTGACTGAAAAGGGTGGAATTAAATTATGCGCTCTGTCTCAAAATATCGTAATTCAATTCGAATCAATTTGATCTGATTCATATATTGATCACATGTAGGTTTCAATCGTCGAAAAAGCAGTCATCAAAATATCATCCCAGTACGTTATAGGTATGTATATTATCACATTTTCGTTTATGTCTTCTAGAACCTGTTCTCTTACGAAGGTTTCCCAATATCGTTGATTCCGTAGCTCACTTAATGTATGCCAAATCTATCACTCAAGATGGAGCTCTCTTTCGACTCCACCGCACTCGACTTCGATGTTCACCGCAAAACCACCAGCACTCGTGTTGCATTCAATGCAAATTCAAATGAAACGTCACTCAAGAGACCGCTGATGTCCTTAACGAACCAAAAGAGAGGAAAGACATGAGGCGAGTAGGTCAACCAAAAATTGAAATCTCTCTTTCAGAAAGAATAAAGAGACCTAGGGCGAAACATTCTTTCCCAGTGACGTTAAAATTTCATTTAAAATATTCCTTTAGGATACAACAAGATAGGGTACAAAAGAAATGCAATGCAAGGGTGACTGGTGAAGACTGACCTCAGCTTATTGCTTACACATATTAATTTCAGTGAGATTTTCATTTATTAATTTTATTCCTCAAAAAAGGTCATAATTATTCGTTCACAAATTATATCAACAGTAAAAAAATTATATCAGTTTGTTTCCATAATTAATGCAAGGTTTAATTTTATTAAGAGCCAGCATTAAAAATCATTCAAAACTAAAATGGCTTTTTTCAATCAGATGCGTGAAAACAGAATAAGCTGTACTTAAGAAAAACAGTACTTAGACCTGGTAAAATATAAATGAGCTATTCTAGACGTAAATACTCATGTTACTTTCGGCTTTTATTCATTGAATATAACGTTGCCATTTGGTCAGAGGAGCAGGTGGCAACAGTCAAGGGGGACTAAATAATAATGACATTTGTCCGGCATTCGCCCAAAGACTGGAGAAAAACCCCTACCAAAACCTCCCGTGGACTTCTACAGCAATAAATCAACAGTATGCAATAAAATGCAATCGACAAGTAGCCTAATGCAGAACTTAGATATAATACAACATAACATGAGCAACAGCACTATGAGTTTTCAGTTACCGTTTGAAATATTGTTCAGTTTTCGGCTTTGGAATAAGAACTTCTTTAGGTAAATCATTTCATTCCCTTATACCCCTATAGATAAAGGATTATTTCGTCACATCAGTTTTCTCTTCGCGTTCTTTTATTTTTACTGATTGATCGCCTCGTCCAATATAATTAGGAGTATGAAATCTAGCTCCTAGTTCATCCCAGCCGTCTTTAACCCTTTAAGGATCAAGGGAGTGCTAAAAATGTCCACCACTTTTCTTTTTAAATATTTTATGAACTTAATCTTGTTATACAGTCCTATAACTTCATTACACTGTCAAATGTAGGTTATTAAAGATAACTATATGTTGATGCATTTTGTACGTTTTTTTAAGCAATGTAATGAGAGCGGAAATAGGCGGTGGACACAAAATGACCCTCTCTTGGTCCAACCTGCGACATGTTTTTGAACCAAATTATATCATATATTTTGACAAATAGTTTTTAATTAAATTTAATAATTTAATTTATTTTTTAAAATTATACCTTGTTGTTGAATTATAAGCATGACTAACGGCGATTTACAAACTTATTTTCCGAATTAGAGCTTTAAAGCCGTTACCATTGAGAAGAAGCTTTATCATATGATCGTATTTGATGAGTTTTAAAAAAAATAAAAATTTCATTATTTCATCGCAGTAGTACATATTTTAGTACATACATACATAGAAGTTTTTAAAAATCCAAGAAGGCAATTGCTGAAGAGATATCATCTTTCATTATTATTTTAACGAAAAAAACATATGTGAACAATGTTTGACCCTCCCTTGGTTCAAGGAGTAACCAAAAAAAGGTTGGACCTTTAAGTGTTAAAGTTCCACGCGTTAAATACTCCCGTTAATCTCGATATATTCCTTCTCGACGATAACGATTCCCATCCCAGCTGATCTAACATTTTGCGAACACTCTCTAACACCTTCTTGTGATTTCCGTTTACATATCTACCCGCCTTCCTTAGCACGCCTTCTAGTTTCTTACTAAGGCCCCTTTCTTGTGAATCCCAACAATCGGCCAAACTAATTTATCTACCATAAGACCTCACCGGTCATAAGTATTACACCTCAACGTGTGAATGATATAATAAAATGTTTTAGTTGTTTTATATTATCTATTGGATCGGAAGTTTAGGTGAGTAGAGGGTTGAGTAACTCCGATCAGCGTTGATTTCAATCAAATTATGTATTTTTTCCACTTCATTAACTAAGCCTTAAGATGTATACTTGTGCAAAACTGTCACAACGAATTATATATCAGACTTAAGTAGGTGAAAGTGGCCCATGCGACTGAGGTGTTGCGATTAGTCACCTCTTTTCTACATGAAAATAAATCATGGAAGCATAGAATTTATAATGAAAGATTTGGAAAGTTTAGAGACATAGGCATTAAGACGTACAGCGGAAGCAAAATGAACCGATTGAGTAAATTACCAGGAGGATAATAGTACAGGAGAAGATTCTGTCTAATGCGAAAGGAAAGATTAAGACACATTGAAAGGGATGGGACTGAAAGGAATATCGTAACAATACACTAATTAAAGTCAGCATGGAATCATCATGATTTTTAACTCACGATAGCTCATGCATTCATATGGTTTATTTATAATACTATTTCTTAAGTAATGCATTTTCTTTCGTTTTCGTTAATTTACCCCGACATTTATATTGTCTAAAATCTTTGACTTCTCTCTGGTTTTTTCCATTGCGTTCACCTTCGATAATTTCCTGTCGTAAAAATGTCTCCTTGTAATATAGGAACCGCCACTCCAGTTTCACTTGTATATACAACTGTAATTACGGTTATATGCAATTCAAAGGCGGTATGGGCTTACCGATCTTCAAATGTAAGTACAATTAAAACTGAATATTCCATTCTAACCTATTTAAATCGAATCCGAAAATCAAGAAATTTGATCTTATGCAACGGCGCACAGTACAAATATTTTATTTCTAAAGAAGTGTTTTATGTGAAGCATTACTCTTGTTGACAAATTTGGGATATTTTTTATCGGATTTTCGTTAGAGATTAATGAAGTTATGTGTAAGGAAAAGGGTTGCGGTATTTTTGCACATAATGTTACCCTAAGATGTATTACTGTCTCAGTCTCGTAAATGGTAGCCGAAGCCACGTAAGACAGAACGTGACTATGAGAAGTTCTATTCAAGGAATCAGGGTTCCAATCCTTCATGGACTTTTTTTTCGACTTAACTTATCCAGTGAGTAAGGGCCCACTGACTGCAGACTACATTACTCCTCACCTTATCTAGTAAGCCTCCGAAGCTTTAGTTAGCTAATTGTGTATGGAATGAGGTTCATCCGGCCTCCGGTCAAAACACTTTAGAAATAACGCTAGAGAGACTCACAGACGAGATCAACTCCGTGGATAGTAACATCATAGTGAAATATTTTCAATTAAACTGTATGCATATGCTAATGTAACACGATATCACAAGTGCATACACGAGATTGCACTTTATTTGGGATTTATTAATGAATTTTCGTTCTACGAAATCGAATCTATAGTTTTTCATCTTTATCGAGAGACTTCTAATAAAATCTTTGCGTCCCAAACCACTGTTTCTTTGACCGGCCCTGCCTAATAAGGTTGACAGAAAGTGGTTCCCTGGGGACCAATCATCTCAGTAACCACAGCGCAGTGGTCGACGCGACCGCAGACAATACACTTCGCATTTCGTTGTTCTTTCCATCCCAGTTTCATTCGAACCGGAATAAATCGTAACTACCCCAGAAAGAAACTAAATAGACGACCAGCATCATCGATGAGAGCATCCAAAAAATCTGTTCCAAACGTAATTTTTTTCAGTGGCTTTTCAACATGTCTTCCGATTAAATTAACATTGTCATTTTCTGCACATGATTCACCTCTTATATCTACTGTTATCGGTAGACTTCAGCAGTACTCTTTCCACTCCCACTTATCCTGAGAATCTCTTCTTATCTAAGTTTAGATCACCTGCTTTTTCAACGTTCCAAATCTTTTTCCCTCCCTTTTTATAATCTGATGTGAGATGCACAGGTGAGGCTGGAGGAAAACAGAGCAGTAACGAAGGAAGTCTGGCAAAATCTAATAAATGCTCTAATTAACAAAGGAAGGGAGTTAGGGATAAGAAGCGTGAGAGACATCAAAGTTAAGAGATATGATAAGAGCTAAGAAAGTGAGCTAAGTTTATAGTGTTAGGGAAAAACTCAGGGTGTAGTAAAGTCTATCCCCTATTCCACCTTTTTGAGATCAGAATACGAATCACCAATCAAATTTAAAAACGTCAAGTTTCAATAACACGCAAATGACACTTCCAGTGAGCGACTGAATCATCCTAAAAATCATCATTAAAAGTTTGTTTTTGATTTAATTTTTCGCAGTAAGCGTGTAATAGAACGTTCATTATTACCATCAAATCTTCGAAAAAATTTATGAATTTCATCCGACGAATCGTTAGATTTCAGAGTTTGTGTAATCTATGGTCCTCCGTCCACGAGGCTTCGCGTCATAGATGCGTACGCGTAACGTAGCTTGTCGCGACGTGACGATTACGCCCGTTTTCTGTACACGAAGCGTACTGAAGAACTAAAGCACATGTTGCTTTTCTATGGTAATGGAACTACTGTTGTGATAATATGGATACTGATGAACCCAAGGCAATGGAAGTATTTTAGTTAAAATAATGAATAAAAATTAAATGTTACTTGCCTGACCATTTCATTGCTTTTGCCACCTCACTCCGAGCTTTTTCTGTTATTTCTTTCCTGGAGTATTCTGGCATAGTATGATTGTATAGACAAGCATATTTCTCGTCTGTCTGAACAAGATGAGATGCTTCCGCAATCTTTCAAGCTTCACTCCAATAAGCAAAGTACGCCTCGCTACCGACACCGTTGGTCGCCTGGCTACATGACGAAAGCGTGCTTGGACGGAAGTGCTACGCTGCAGCGTAGTGTATGGATGATCATTTAATTACATTGTCTGCTGCTCACAGCCGTACAGCTAGCGATGTCGTGTCTATTCCTCTACGCTTCTGTGACGCCTCGTGGACAGAAGGCCTTAGTCAACTTCGGCTCTAATCTAAATTTGAGCAGCTTAAAATATTTTCATCACCATAATAGTTGGATTGAAAATCTGATAAAAGGCTTCTAGCCATTATATCCATCGGTGCACTTACACTACCGCGA
This sequence comes from Sympetrum striolatum, assembly GCA_947579665.1. Lineage (NCBI taxonomy): Eukaryota > Metazoa > Arthropoda > Insecta > Odonata > Libellulidae > Sympetrum > Sympetrum striolatum. Next base: position 90,872,057 of record OX388344.1, on the reverse strand, counting down.
CTATTAATAATCCACTCAAAGGTCAATGCTTGCATAACCGTGCGTTTGTGAACCCAGGAAAAAAGATTCTTGAAGAGTCTTGTCTTTCATCTTTATATGGGTATTGATAAACGATAATAATTAATACTATCTATTGCAATCAGTTCTGAAAATATTGTATAATGAGTGCGAAAATCTGCGATATGACACACATTGTAAAACGTTCCACCACCTTCATTGAGGACCCCATCTAGCTCCAACTTATAATGGAAAATAAATTTAAATTTGGCGCTTGAAAGTGTGCGACTCAACCCAAAGTAATACAGTAGTGAAAAATAGCGACTTGGCTGGGATTCGAACCCAGGTCTCCCTCTTTCGGGGCAGTTATTCTAGTCACTAAACTACCGTGCCGGAGGGTGACGGGATGCTTTTATGAGCAAAGTTGACTGAGTTCGAGTCCCAGTCAAGTTACTATTTTTCACTTCTATATAACGTTATGAATTCTTTCTTATGCAAGTGAATATTGACAGCAAATTGGTTGAAAAGGGCTTTGAAACGGAGAGGCAGAGCAGAGACTTCTTCCAAGAAGTACTTACAAGCAAGTATGAACGGGTCTTACGCCAAATAAAGGTTGAGGGGTATTTCTGTGCATAAATCAAAAATGTCGTGCCCAACGGCTTCCATAACCTCCTTCGTGTTTCATGTTCTCGAAAAAAATCGCGAGATCGTAAAAATAGTAATGGAGCTGGAGACACTGGACATTAATTTTTGCGAGGGCAGTCATCGCTGTAGAGACCCATGATGTAATTCCGAAACTCAAAAGGCCTCAGGTGTTATCCAAGGAGTGGTGCTTCTCAGGCAAAATAAAATCTGGCAGATCTGGTTTACACATAGCCCTCTCCGTAGGTTTTGATAGGCCTTATTACAGTTTGACCACTAACTCAGACACACTCCCTCTTTTTTTAATGCACTTTTTCTTCTTTTTTCCGTTATCTTTAACTGAGCTTCGTTCGGAAACGGTCCTTCTTTGTTCCCCATTGTAATGTACCATTCACTGATGAGGCTATTTATTTAACGAGTGGGATCCTGCGCAACTAAGTGGGCAGCGCTCAGAAGCTTTGGTGAAAGCGGTCTTGGATTCAATTCCCAGTGAGAGCTCACGAGCAAAATGACTCAAGAGTCAAAGCACTTTTTTATACAATACAATATTTGAAGAGTAGTAGCCTGTTGGCGATTATTCTAAATGTATAAGGTTTAACTTAAATTTTAACATCTTGATAACGCTTATCGATTGGTCGCAGCAATTTTAAGCAAATATCACGAAACTTTTATAATTCATGAATAGAACTTGCACATAGTGGCTGCGCAGTCTCATATTATTGGTTAATAACATGGATATTATGGATGTTGATATATTATCCATAACATGGTGATATAGAGGAATTATAGTTTTTACACAATGAGCAGGCCAAGATGTATGCGAAGTATAGAAAAACACTTGCTTTAGAGTACGTAATTATTCTGTTAAGCAATATATAGAATGTTCCTAATTGATGTTTGAGGCAATGGGAGATATATAAAATAAGATTTTTTATATTCGAGTGTAATTTTTTCCTGAATTATTCTTTCCAAATATTTAATAATTTTAAAGTTATAATTAATTGGTTTTTAACAAGAAAAAACGGACTTGAAAAAAGTCTGACTGGGCTGGGAATCGAACCGGCCCAGTCAGAATTTTTTCAAGTCCGTTTTTCCTTGGCATTTTCTTTGGAATTTTTCCTGGGTGCACGCCCTTATTTGAAATTTACCCTTTACCCTTTCCTTTTAATTTGTTTTTATGAACAAATCCCACGTGCAATTTAATTTAATTCTAAAAAGAAAGAAAAACTTAATTTTTGTGTCACTAACAAAATCCATCTTGTAAAAGATGGATTTTTGTTAATTATTCTTCGTTAATAAATTTATCAAATAAATATGTCCGACTAAGCAAGCGACAAGGAATTTGTTTACGATCGAAGTTGATGGTTTCTTTGGATTCAAATGAAGACTCGAAATAATTGATTGGTATTACGCAATATGTCAATCCTTCGACCACCTTCAGTGAGCGAGTGCACACTTTCTTTATTTACCTCTGTAACCTTCTTTCTTAACTTAACTTCTTAACATTGGTGGGAGACCCGTAGCGGCTGAAGGAATGTAACCCCGCTCCGTAGTGCAGGATGAGAAGGAACCTTTTTTTGTATTTTATGACCCATGAAGACGGTGGCATAGCCATTGAAAGGTGTTTTGGGTATCTTAAAAGTGCGGCATTTCTTCCTTGCTTTCTCCGACTACGGGAAGTAAGAGGAAGAACGCCGAAAAGGACGGCTTTTGGAGATTTTACACCTCTAGTTCATTAAAAGCCGTGTTCCAATATGTCTTTACTTCTCTATGCTTGGCTGGCCCCCTCGTGTCCGAGTCCTCCCCTATCCCACCCCGCCGGACTCACCCACTTTTTGACCCCTCTTTAGGCGTACGCGAACTTCGTGCTTCTCAAAATTTGCCACCGCTTTCCCTCCGCCGGCAGTTAGTGCGCTTTCATTCGACCTGTGCAGACACGTTTTCTCGCGCGTTCAAGTCTCCAGAGGAATCGGACTCTCGCAAAGCGTGGTCAGAGGCCAATTTTAACGGTTTTATCGCGAACTAGATTTGGTAATGCGACTGTCGGTTACTCATCATGTGCGCTCCACGCCGGTAAGGTCATGATGTGATAACTTTCGGACGTAGCCTTTTCGCTGTGGATTTGAGCATTGGAATCTCCGATTTCTCGGGCGAATCACGTCAAAGTGGTGACCGTGTTGAGTGAAATATTCGAAAGTGAACGTGAAGTGTCAGAAAGTGAGGTAATCCCGGTTCGACGTCGCCAATAGTGTCCTCCTTCCCACCGAAATCAACCGTGAAATCTACTCGGCGTCCCCTTTTTGGAATGGTGAGTCATAAAATTATGTATTTGCCGTCTCGTGTGGATGTTGATCGCTCGCGTGGTTCAGTGCGAATACCGGTTGCTTGCTTTTCTAATTAGCTTTTGGTATGTGGGGAATTTTGTGAGAGGTCTTATCCAAATAAAGACCAAACCATCTCAGCAGGGTTTACACGATAGGAGTAAGCTAAATAGGAACGAGTATAATCCGTCGGTAGAACTCGTTCTCTTGCGCCTTCTTATTCTTAATCTCCATGCTCATCTTCTTATCGGGCTGAAAACATTTCATTCGTATTAGAACAGATAGTGTCATTCGATAAGAGGTGAATCGAACGAAGTTCTGCTCATACAAGCTCACTGGGATCGAGTAACCCGAACGTCATGGCAGAGGGTAAATGGAACAAATTAAAAATAATTAGATATTTTATGAAAATGAAGAAATTCTGTAGATCTTAAGATGGAGAATTATAAGAAATTATCACTTATTTTATTTTAACATATTATCATTCACCCAATATATTATCACAATATATAATCATTCTCTTCTGCAGGCAGACCTTATTCAAGTAACAACAACGTAGCGTTTGAATCGATTTGCGGCATGTGAAACCGGCGATACGGGTGCTCTCGCCTAGTGTAAGCAACAAGCAAGCCTCAATCCGAGTGCACTGGGGCCGAGTTTTTTCGGACCAAATACACACTTACCAAGTAAACCCCGCTTCAGTGGTCGTCCTCCGGGTTCATATTTTATCATTTTACATCCATCATTCATATGAAATCTTCCGCCAAAATATGTTGTAATTTTAGAAATAGATATAAAGTTATCTAAATTATCTTGAAATTTTGTTTGATGAATTTTTAGAAGAGAATTTCATTATTACAAGCTAAAACTCTGTAATTCTATTCTATCAGAAAGCGCATTGTCCTACTTTTGTTGCAGTGATTCATTTCCTGAAACAGTATGTAAACGGTAAACAGGGAAGACTTAAAAAGGAAACAAATATATTATTTAGTAAGCAAGAGAGTGAATCTTCTCTTCCGAATAGTGAAAGAAGCCCGGATGGTTCGAGGAGAAATTCCAATTTAAAAACTTCGCGCTGCATGATGTCACGTTTGATAGGTTTTCATTCTCTCGCTTTCGTAAAGTAAATGCCCGTAAAACCCGGACCGCCTTCAAACGACACTCTGTTACATGACGAAATTAATTTATTTAGGGAGTTTCGTGTCCTTTTCTGTTTCCAATTTCAGTTATTGATCATAAAAAAATTACCGTTTCAGCCATCTTAATTGGCCCTGAAGAGTTTATTGCAAGAATCGTTCTTCATAGAATCACTATCAGTACTATTTTCACTCAAGGGTGACATTAAAAATCAATTTTCCATATATAACCTAAATATAAGCAACATTAACCCTTATTAATGCTGAATCTACACTATCGATTTCTGAAGATGTTCATGATTACTTGTTAAAGTTGTCTCTCCTGACTGCAATCTGAAGTCGACTGTGGGCGTGACACAGATTTGGGTTATAGTTAAGTTGTTCACAGAGTGAGGGTTGGTGGATGGTTGTTCACAGAAACTGGACATTTGCTACTTTGAATATGGCAGTTGTAACACAATAGGGATTTTACCGAGACATCGTGGTCGGTAATTGTCTTTCTATTCAATCGTTTTCGAAGAGGTGTACTTCAAATGAGCTCTATTATTTGGACTATGTCACGAATCTCGGAAAGTCTCCGGACACCCTAGTTATAACTACTTAAGTTCGGTCTCAGATCATGATCGCTAACAAGGAGTTTATTAGGGATTTCTATACCTTAGGCGCGAGGATGAGTTTTTTCTCATATCATTAGAATTACATCGAATGAGATAAAGCACCAATTAACTATTTAGGTCATAACATTTGCATTTGCCATATTCATGGTTGGCGCTTGCCGAGATTGTCGCAATTAAAATTTAACCGGTCTAAACTTTCATTAACATCACAATAAACTTCGTTTTTCATTTTTATTTGCCAAGAAAAATAATATAGCCCGGCTTCGATATCAAATGACTTTGTTCACGCTTCTAACGTTTTTCTACATCTTAAATAGCAATTTTGATTCCACTCTCATGAGTTTAATTTTCGGTAAATTTATTTCTGTAGCTAAAGGTAGCAAAAAATTCGTTGTATACTAAATAATACCTGCATTTCAAATTGAAAATTCAGATAGCGCATTTTTTGTGCTGAAAATCGAGTCGAGATCTTTCGCAAAATCTATCGATTTGTGAGTTTCGGTATTTTTTAAAAGCTAACAGATTTAAAACTTCTACTCAGTTACCAAAATCGAAACTGAAAGGATATCCTCAAACTCATAACTCAAACAGGTTACTCGTGCCGCGAAAGTATGTATGTACCTAGACTAATAAAACGTATCAAAACCATGTACTGTAGAGGAAATGCTTATATGAATTTACGAAATTAATTGTAAAACGAATTATAATTGCTAATTTGAATGTTTCAGATGTTTTAGAGGTACAAGAATGTCTATTTGGTGATATCTCCTCGACATCCAACGAGACACTGTATCGATTCTTGAATTCAATCTGTTTTTGTACACTCCTGGCCAAAATTAACGCAGCACCGGCCGTAAGGATCGCTAGGGAGGTGCTGCGTTAATTTTGGCCGGGAGTGTAGATTGGATATTACCTGCCGTCGTTATATACTAACTGGATATGCGTTTTGGTAACGATCATGTTTAACTGTAATTACGGTTGAGACATCTGATAAGGAATTTCATTGAGATAAATGCTCTTGAATGATGAATTCAAGGTCATTAATTCGTAACTTCCACTTTCATCCCATTCTTTATTAATCTGAAATGGGATTTTTGAGAGTTGGACATTAATCCGACTCTTTAAATCCTACATTTCGATTCGCCGGTGGGCTGACAGATGAGTAATATTTCAAAATTGGGATTAGGCATTTTTTACCTCCTCCATATTTCATATCTGCCTTCTTAGTTCTTTTACGCCCACGACGGGATTTAAACAGGGGCTTGTATTTTGGCATATGGCGGAAGGCCAAGTTTTATTATTTTCTTCACCCCCCTAATTTCGGATCGTATACGATATTTCATTAATTGAAATCTTAGTTTCCAACGCCCCCTAAACCTGTATACTGCTGTACGCAAGAACCCCATGACCTTTGTGCAAAGTGATATTCAAAGGTGATAAAAAGGGTGGATTTAGTATCACATATGCGCTTTATTTAGGGAGACATTTAATCGTTATTATGAAAATACTAAAAAATTTCTTTCTCCAAATCATGTTTATTTTTCAAAAAAATAAAATTTACGGTAGTAAGCGAGATCAGGTACCACGGAGTTTGAGTGAAGGTATTAGGGAGCCTTAAAAGATTCGGAAATTTAGAAATTTGGAAATATTTGGAGTTGGGAAGAAGAGAAATGAAACAACATTTTACTCGTCAGTAATTAAAATTAATTTTTGCTTTAAAAAATGCTCTAGGTATCACTACTGTCATGCGTTATATTAACGGGTGTTACTAATACATCTTAACAGCGATACAGTTTGTCTATAATGTATTCTAATTGAAATTATACTTTCAGCATTGTGCAACTTGTAAAAGTCTATAACAAACGCAATGCAGATTGTACCCATCTAGCCGATTTTTTCCAGTTTTTTTATCTTGTCAGATAGTAGAAAATTGGACAACTACAGTTTTATTTATGTGCACAAGATTATATATGTAAGGTCAGTATTGAAGCTTATGCATTTTTTCTTAGGGCATCCCACGTATCACATGAAGAGAAATAATTAAAATGTATTGCGTATATAAATAATTGAGTAGCTGTAGATATGAATTAAAAATTACTTAGAACGCCCTATTCCGCAAAATACATATTCGGGTGTGAATGGCCGTCTTCTAAAGCATTTAACTAAATGGAAACTAATTCAGAAAAAGATTTCCCAAAATCTAGTCAAATATTTTGCAAGTTATTCATCTAGTTTCAGAGCTATCATTTTTTTAATTAAGGATTTTATTCGCGCGATATCAATAATACGGGCTGTTTCATACAAAATGCAGCAAGTTTTCATGGTATTTATAATCCCGAAATGTGTTAGCATTATTTTTGGCCAAAATAGGAATTATATGATCAATCTACTTTTAAAATTATATGTTTTTTGAAATCGTTGAATATTTTTATATATTTTATAACGTTTCGGATATTTATTCAAAGAAAATTGTTTCGCAACTTTATCTATACTAAATTACACTTAATAATGTGTCTAATAATTCCTAATTTATGCTTAGGAATAACTTGACTACACTTTTTATTGAAGAGTATAAACTAAAAGCGGGTTTCCTAAGTCGCATTTTCATTCCTCAAAAACATTAGCAGTGAATAAAGTCTGCAACAAAGAGAAAACCTCGCTTCTCAGATTTTGATTTCTTTCCATTTTCGAGCACCTTTCTTTTCTATTATCACTTTTCCTCAGGAATTAATCCAATGAAAAGTAAAATTTTAAACATCCAGCAATTATGTGGTTCCAATTAAATTTCTCAAAAATGAACTTTCTCAGTATCGAATCTCGGTATTATTTTAATAGAGCGACGAGTTTTTATTACTGTAAAATCACCTAACTCCAATATTGGTATATCGGAATTAATTTGCCGTGGACAATAGGGAGAATATCGGTGAGCCTTTATTTAGGTTAATGAAGGATTAGTCCACAGATTCTGATGGAGACCGGGCATGCGATCAGAATAATAGTTTGCCCTTGATATTGTACATTTTTTCAAGGAATCGAGTCGATTATCGAACAAAGAGATAAGTCGATAATCTGGAGAAGTGAGTTAAGGAGTGAGATATTTCCAGGCCATGGTTGGCAGATATCGCGCATTTATCACATTACTATCAAAGTCCAATTTCGCCGTAAGTGAAAAAGTCTGTCTACATCTCCACACTGCCAGTTTCTGTTATTTCTGGTTCTCTGCGGTTCGTAAATAGATTATCCGAGCAGAGAAGATAAACGCAGCGTTGATACTCTACTTTGCATTAGTGTCATTTTCACTTAATCCTCTGTAACCCTTTGTGAAGTGATATTCCAGATAAATCCCATTTTCTGCTTCCCTCGTTTCCCTGAACGCTTACACTGAGACTTCAACATGGTATTACGGAAGCTCTTTCGGCGGATATTTTTTTGGTTATTAAGTCGTTGTTTACCTTCACTATTAGTAACTGTGTAGTTGCGTTGTCAAGTTAACAATGTATATAAAAAAAGAAGTTTCTTACCGACGGAATTTCCACTGGGACTAAAAGGAGTTTCTAGTTAAGATTTTCAACTGTCCAACTTATAGCTAATAATTCCTTAAGGCGGAAGGGTGAATGATTTGCCCATGCTTGATACTTCGAAATTGCAGGGACAGCATTCTCTCGGAAATATTAGTTCATTGAATTGAACCATCGATCGAATATACAAGTGTAAAATTGCATAATTTTATTAATATGACTTAATTCCATTTAATTATGTTAATTTTTCAAACCAGTATAAGAAATTCTTTTGGAACATCAATCATTTACAATGGTTGAATGAGAACGGTTTACCGTTTTACGGTTTGATAACCCTCAACTTTTGCTCAAAATATTACATTGCGATTCCTGCAATATATCGAATCGCTGCATATATTCGATCCGCGAAAGTAATCGATTAGAAAAATAGAGAAGTGATGCTTGCACCTCCTTCCGCACGCTGAAAGGCGGCTTGCAGGGACCTTACATTGACATAGACAGCCTTATTTGTCAAATTTTTATGTAAGCTATTGATGTCTTTGCAAAAAACTTTGTGAATTTAGCCTCCATTGAATTACGCTTTGGAAATTATTTTTTGAATGGGTATTTTTAAGGTTAGGACAGGTGTTGAATTAATTATGCTCTTAGGTGCCATAATTATCATTCATACTCACGTTTTGGGATGCGGTATTCTCTTTTCTCCGTACATTTTCTCTCAACAATTTGTTCTCATATTCAAATATAATCACGATCCTTCATCTTCACATCTTCAACGTATCCTCATTTGCTTTTAAACATCTTTATAGGGCAGTGATCTCTACAGGGACCAACTGTTTTTTGAACATGTTCAAGTAAAACACCTCCTCAGACATCACTGTTTACTCAGCTTTTTCCAGAGGAAGGAGAACTTTACTCCCCATCCGTCCATCTTAAAACTGAAAATATACAATAAGAGCTCCTAAATGGGACCAATGATCCTTTAAAGACCGGTGTTTTATTGGTTTGTGAAGTGTTAACAAAGTCATACCTAGTTATCTGTGAGCCACAGCCGCATGAGCCATACTGAGGGAGCGATCACCGGTGCATTGCTATTGACTAATCCTTCAACTATAATTTCTAAATCTTCACCAGCATTTTATCATTATTAAATTAATATACTAACTCTTCTTAAGTTTCGACCCAAACATTACCAACTGCTAAAATAAGTTTAGTCGATATTTGATTAGCTTCATGCCAACGCATACTCATGCATTTCTCCGACGATGAAATATTGACACACACTGTCGTATCCTGAGTAGAATACCTCACTTACATCAAGCCTCCTTGAACTCTTGTCTCCTCAGTCATTTTCCCCTTTTCATCTTCGAAATACCCATTTGTAATTAACTCTCTCGGGAGTAATTAGCTCCTAATGGGTATAGAGCCGTCTTTCTGTAGGTGATCTCTTCAAAGGGAAATGTCATGCTTAAGCCGCCTCCACCTTATGTAGCGTTCAAGGCCGATTAGAATCGCGTCAAGTGGCGCCACCGGATGAAGGGCATTGCTTATTTTGGCGGGAAATTACATATTACGTACTACCAATCACACTGTTGACTTGCTATGAAATAGGGTACTTTGTGAGGGAACTATTACGTGGGAAATTAACTCGAATTTCTACTCCATCATGCTCGCTTGCCTTTCTTCGAGCTCAGATGAATATTTGTCAGTAGAAGCCCCAATGAAACTTTGTCCTTAGATTGATGAATACTCATTGGAGTTAGTAACTCAGTTACTACGAGAATATTTCGATGAAAAATATTAAAAATATGTTTTTCTGCTGGTTCTGTTACAGATTAAAGAACTTTAAAATAGCAGTTTATCGTGTGTTGGAATATCATTGTAAGGGTATTTTTTCCAGAATCGAATCAACTTTACTTACTCAAAAATTAAATAGATAATTTATTTATTTCTTATACATGTGAAAGTTAAATAATTAGTTACTGAATATGTTTACGTTTCTGATAAATGTATCATTAACTTGTATCCCCTTATAATACAAATCCACATAGAGAATCTTGCTTTAATTCATTATATCCACAATTATATCAGTGTTTAGGAAATGGGTTTGGAAGCGTTTTAGTTCATGGTTACATTCACCACGAACTTTACGAATCTGACATTGTAATTTAAATTTCATCATGTGCTGGCATATTTTATCGCATAACGAGTCAGTTCCCCGTACTTCTGGATATTTTCATTATTTTTGGCTCCAAATGCTTAGAATGCACGATCGAGACCCACCTAAAGTTCCTCGCGACTCCAATTGGGGTCGCGACCCGCAGTTTTGAGAGCAAGTGGCTTAATGACTTCGCTAACGCGCAGTGCTTTTATAGGTCTCTTGCATAACGTCTTTGTTATCTTAAACATAAATTAGAATAATCTGCCGTCTAATTAAGAATCAGAGCAAGGACTCAAAACCATAATATTTGTGAAGGATTCGGCACCTCTTTATTTCTGAACTAAATGTAACTATAGGAAAGGAAGGAATCGATTGCCAATTGTCTCCTTCCTCAAATCAATCACTTTCATTGATGGATGTCTTTAATGTAGGACCTGCAAAGTTAAATTAACGTATGGCCAAATAGGATATTGAATTTAAAATTATTTCATTTTTTACGGTACCATGATGACTTAGGATTTGGATGCTTGAAGAATAAACAAACTTCCTTGAGATACTTTCATAAAGTACACACCTTTTCATTATTATCTGGGTTATTTTATTTATTAAACATGATTGCAGATTACGATTTTCTAAAGTGGAAGGGAAGAAAGTTCAGCCAGAGTTTATCGAGGCATAATTCAGTCAAAGAGAATGAGTCCAGTGTAGATTCTCATTATCGCAGTTATGTTTTTAGGTAAAATTTTCAACTAGATTTTAATTCGATTGTAGCAAGATATTACATGCTTGATGAGCTGTTTCAATGAAAGTTGCAATGTGTCTGAAGTCTTGATTGGCCATTAAATTTAAGATTCAATACTCATTTATATGCTCGTAGCTTTTCTGCAGGCGAGCGTTGCAAGTAAGATATAGATACTGTCAATGGAACTGGAGAAAACATAACAATTCCTTTGAAATTAAATTTAAAATTATAACAAACTATAAAGACTAATGATTGGGTGTGGTTCAGTACAGAATGTTGGTTTAAACGAGAGTTTCATGGGCAAGGGGTTGTGGTGTACTTCTACGTCTAACAGTTCGTTTAACAAATGAGTTATCATACAGTCCCTTCGTTGAAGGTCTACCTTATACTTAAACAGATAATTTTCTACAGTGATAAAAAATTACGATGCCGTAATTTGTTACGATTTTACTTTCGTTGAATTAACAATCCGAAAACAGTTGACCTTGATATAGCATTATCCAACAATAGAATCCGTGCCTTTTTCTCACGACCGAAAGTAAAAACGTGACTCATTGGGGCATGGGTTACGTTTCAGAAACAGTTTGCGAATGAGGAAGAATTAGCTTTTTAATTTCCTATGGGGAAAGTTGGTCTTTCCACGGACTTAGAGGGCTTTCACTCGTTCCCTTGGCAATGAAATCGTTTCCGGAGATCTCCGGGATCCTCCTTGGGCACGCACTCGGTGTTTTAGACCGGAAACGGCCATTAACATCCCATTGGACCACTTTCGTTAAACTACAAAGGAAGTCGTCCTCTGGAAATTAAGGTCACGTTCAAAGATTTGCATCTCATTATCATCCGACGCGTATTTTTGTCGGTGGAGATATAGGTTATTAGCTCTCGTTGAATATTAATTCACTTTACTTACGTTTAATCATAAGTTTACTTTTCTGTAATGTGGAGCGTCATGCCACAGTGGTTGTCTTTGTTAGCATGCCGGTCAGCTTTTTTCCAAGGAATATTTTACATACAAGTACCCTACTTTTTTGAAGTTCTCATCATCGCAAGTTTTCATGGTTGATATTTCTTTTTTCTTTCCAATTTGAGTCCTAGAACACTTAAACGATAAAGAATTACAATTTGGATACTTAATATTTATTTATTTTAATACTTCCTTTAGTATTCCATTTAAAGTCTCTTATACTTAATATGATGTAGCTTAATACCTACATTTGTAGCGAAGTCAGTTGTAGTGGTTAGGTAATTAAAAACTAACGCAGAGTTGTATTTCGGTGCAAAAATTTCCAGCGTATTTGCAAGTTATATTATCTAAAATAATATCCGAGCATGCTCTGTCGAATTTCTCTCGAACATCGAGGTTTAGGTATCATGAAGGCTAAGGTCATGTGGTCCTTATAATTTTTATCATTTCTTTGCTAAAGTCTAGAGCAGATGTAGACAAACTGGAACCTTATCCTCTGCCGAGAAAATGGTAGTTTTATAGCGGTTTGCATCTTATTTCCAAGGTCTGAATTTTTTCAATTGAAAGTCATGAATGGAATATAGAGTTAAATGTATTGATAAAACGAGTCTTTATAAACTGTATGGCCTACATAACTTTAAGTAGGGGGAGCCAATTCTCATAGGAATGGCACTTTTTTAAACCATCAATTCTTAAGCAGGTAACGTGCCGTTTTCTTTTTGATCTATCCTTTATTTAGTAAGTATTGTACAATATTCCATTAACCATGCATACAGTAACGTAACATTACTGAATTGTTAAGAAGTGATAGTTCACTTAAAGTAAAATACGAAATGAAAATTTACACAGTAAAAGTGAAAATGCGATAAAGGTGCACTTTCCCTTTCCTTTAAAGAACGGTAATGGTTTGATGAACTTTTGATTCTAACGACAGTATGTTCATGAAGGCAGTAAATAAAGTGGCAATTTATGCAGCGTTAAAAGGTACCGCTCATAACACTGTGATGCTAAGTAAATAACTTTCGATGGAACTAGAAGCGTAACTAAGGGTCGTCAGTGGATTGAATTCTCATTTCACTGAAAGAGTGAAAAGGTGCATTATGGGTAATAGATGTACTTTCCCTTCGTTGGAAATAGAGCGAAATACGACAGCCGAAGTAATTTCTTCGTATTGCTATGGAACGATGACTCCTTTGATTCGTGCCTCGAAAGTCCGTGCGATCACAATAGACAGGAAAGTTGCGAACTTCATGTCAATTAGAATGATTTATGTAAGATGAAAAGCCTTATAATGCGGTTTTTCAAAGAGGTAGCTAAGTAGAAAATGGTTTGTTTGTTTGATCCTTTATTGGCGAGGCTAGGCCCACGCCTCACCTTTCTTTCACCTAACCTCATATGTCGGCATAATTTTTACACATATAAATTCAAACCAAAAGACAGAGTAGAGTGTGGGGAAAAATCTTTGAAAGAGAAGATTAACGAAGAAAAAAATACGTTGCGGGAAAACACCCAAAGAGAAGGGGGGTGAAAAGAAACCGCAAACACACGGTAAAAATAACGACATAGCAATTACAATTGTAAAATAACGTAAATTACTAATGAATAAATTTACAGAAGAATACAATTTTTAATTACATATAAATATCATTTACTTAACCTAAGGGAAAAAATGAAAATAAAATCACAAATACATCAAAATGAGTATCCCCTTAAATCCTACTATCAGAAAATAAAGGTCAGACAAATAAACAGCCAAAGGTCAAATAGTTCACAACCCATTAATATAATTAGAGAATTATAAAAATAAAGAAAATAATATGCTTTAATATTACAACATATTGCACAAAATTTAAAGAATATTATAATATTAAAATTAATTGTCATTAAACTAACACCATACTCTTTTCCGGAATACAAGTTTTCGAGGAGCTGGTATATACGATATAAGTTCTTATAATAAACATACACGTGAAATTGAGCCTTAAAAAATTCAATACTGTATTGATTGCAACCATTATAAGGACTAAATATAACTTTCAGTGCCACGCTGCCAATTGTAAAATATGTGATTTTAAATAGATTTTTAGTTTTTTCTTGCAATACGCAGTTTCTTCTTGAAAATATCGCATGCGCATTTCTAGGAACAAATTAGGGAGGAAGTCGTACATTTCACCAGAAACATTAGTGGCATTTTGTTATCGCAGCTCGTATGACCTATTTCTATTTTTAAGCGTTTCGTAATTTAAACCTTTTCCTATTATTTTATGGAAAATAACTGAAACAAATTGAGTTATTTCCACATTTAAAATAAATACCGTATTAAATTCGCTATTCACGTTAAAGACAATCTCATAATTTAAGAGTCTTTCAACAAATTTAGAATGAAGAATTGATTGAAAAGCCTTTTGGAGTGCAGTTCGCCTCTTTGCTAATAGGCTGTAATGATCACTTGATTCATTATACAAAGAGGATACCTTTTTGAATACCCTAAATTTATTTTCCCGTATAAACACTCATAATATCATCTTCAGATGCAAACTTGAAAAGAAAAGTGTATCATAGGAACTTGTACTCGCTACGGCGGTACACACTTAAATCATGTTTTAGTAGTATTCTCGGAAATAAACGAAAATGAAGAATATGGTTACTATGGAGACTCGAACTGAGATCTTCCAATTTCCGCTTGTGAAAAGGTGCACTTATACCCGCAAAATATTTACCTTTCCTTGATCAAATATTTTTGCTACGAAAAATGGTTTCCGCACTGTCCGTAGCACTTCCTATAATATATAACCTCATAATATTTAAATATGGAATTCTGAGGGAATCAAACTATTTGACTGGAAATGGGGAGGCTTGGAGAACTAGAGAATTTGGTCTTTGGAATATAATTGATGATGTCGGTGCTACATTATCGTGATTGGGTAATCAGATCCCGAAAGTAAACAGAACTATCTACCGGATTCCCCTGTATTATTACGTTCCTGACAATCGACTCCCTTACAATAACGTCTTAAGTCATTTCGACATTCATTAATTCTCTCCTATTAAATGTATATCCCTCAGTTTGTTTAGAATCATTAGGAAAGGGTAAAGGGTAAATTGCACGTAAGGGCGTGCACCCAGGAAAAATGCCAAGGAAAAACGGACTTGAAAGTTCCCATAACTGCTCGTTTAAATGCTCTGTCTCGGTAGCCTAGTGGTTAAGGCAGCCTCCCGGAGAGGGTTCGATTCCTGGCTTAGTCTAACTTTTTTAGAAGTGAAGTGCAGAGACACAATACAATCTCATAAATACTTTTATCTCCGCACTTGAAGATGTACTTTACTTTACTTATAAAAAAGTACATCTTCCTGTTACAGACTTTTTTCAAGTCCGTTTTTTCTTAGAATCATTAAAATTTTTTTTTATTTTACTCGATGTCGTTTAAGTTTGAAATTTCCTCTCGATACACATTAGTAAGATTCGTAAATTTTTTGATAATCGATGTACGCTGAACATAAACTACTATTTTATCTGCTAATGTTTGTCGAAGGTAAAGCTGTAAATAACATCTTCAAGTGCGGAGGTAAGAATATGTGTCTGCAATTCACTTATAAAAAAGTTAAAGTATTTATTAAATTTCCATTATGAACTCACCACTTTGATTATGGTACCATTTCAAGACATTTTTCAGAGGAGCAATTATCCAGTATGCAATTGTTAGGGTAGCTGGTAGCTTTCTTTTTTAATGTATTTTCTTTAGTGTCTTTTTGAAGTGTTCTAGACTTAGTATTTTTAGTAGTTTTACCAAGTACTTACTTGTGTTTTTAATTCTTGTTTTATTCCGAATATTTGACGAGCTTTTATTAAGCGAAATCCTGTTCATGCTAATTTAATGGTAATATTTGACATAATTAGTTTAATTTAGTGAATATTTTGTTTCTCTATTACGTTATTTTCATGTATTTAATTTTTATTTTTTACTATTGATACATTTCCTGTCGTTACATTTGAAACTCATCTCGCAAATAGTTTCTATTAATGAGATACTGATTTTTATAAAAATATGTCACACTTGTTCATTCTTTTTTGTATACCTCTATATTTTTCTCTTCTTGTCTTTTATAACTCTTTTAACCTACTTTCATCATCAAATTTGGCTATCTATCTGTAGGCTTCGCAAGTTTTTCACAATCCCCTTCTAGTGAGTGTTTTCCTGCAGTGGAAATTATTCCTAAGCTCTTAGCTTAGGTTTTTAATCCGCATAGTAGTTTTCTTCTTTGTACTTTTGCAAACTATCTATTTCCATTCATTTCTCATATGACGATGGGTTCGCTATAAGAAGAGACTTCCTAGTTTCAATCTCGCCCTAATAAAGTCCTTTTATTATTATTATCTCATGATAATTCCACTAGCCTCTTGGAATTGTCACTGTCTGATCCGGCACGGTCTATCATTTGGTACGAATTACAAAACTGCAGTAATTTAGAAAACGTGGAGGATTTCCAGTCAACATTCCGAGACTGTCTCGCCAAATCCGATATGATAAATCCATACTGATGATTCCACTTGGAAATGACAGTTCTGTTCGGTTCAAACAAGAACATCAGTTTATCAATATTTCACCGATATCAGTTTTAGCGGTCGCGCTCTTTGCACTGTTTCACTTTGACTTACCCACGCCGCAAGCGGGCCTTCATTTAGCATTCATTGGTGATCCGGTTTCGTTCGTGGAATTGTGAATCTTTGAAGGTCCTATAACCAATTTATCTTAATTTGTGCAGTAGGTATATGATACCACTATGCAACAGACAGGAAGCCTAATATCTACTACGTCTTCCAAGAACGTATTATCTCTGGATTTCGGGAGCAAGGTTAACTTAATATTTCAGTCTGGTTTATTCTAATAATAGCATCATAATTCCGGAGGGATCTTAGTACGGCTTATCGATTTTTCGTAGCAATTCATAACAATTCACACAGTATCACGCAGTATCTCTTCTAATTGACGAATGTGACGCTAGTATCACATGCTGTAGAGATAATCTACATACATATGTACACACAGAGCTCCCGGATAGTCATGTGGACAGCGCGTTTGCCTTTGGTGAAAGCGGTCCCGGGTTCGATTCCCGGTGGGAGCCAATGTGCGAAATGACCTAAGCTGTCGAAGCACTTTTAACAATACTACTACTACTATGTACACACGTCTTTATTGGACGAAACTGGTACTAAGTAGTCTCATTATCAAACACTCGCCCAATTCAAACATAAAAAGAATAAAAGATATATGTGTATACACATAATTTAACAAGCAGAACGAAAAAGCTGCGAATCCGATGTCTAAAGCGCCTTTTCATATTTGTTACGGATATGTGTATGTGTATTCCTGGTTTTATGAACCTTTTCAAGATTTTCACAGTGAGGATGAAAGTCAAAATTGCCAAATTCTAGTTTCTTCCCTAATTCAAACAGTATCATTTGGGCAGTGAATAAAAATTGATTGCTTGAAAAATTGATTGATAGGATTGATTGATGTAAATCTTTTAGCTCGAACAATTCTAGAATGCAATAAGATGCTCCGCAATGCTAAAACCTTAGTCTGAATTAGACATTTCCCCACCACCACTTACCTCCGCAAATAAATCTCTAAAAATGTCCACTCTTGTGATCATTATAACGTATGAAAGCTAAATATTACCTTTAAATGTTTCAACCTTGCAGTAGCCTTGAGATAATCTTTTTCCGAAAATTATTTATTTAGTAAATTGCTCGTAAGTTAATAAATAATACAAATGAGGGGATATGAATATACGAATTCTTTTCCACCCGATATTTTATCATTGATTATATACGTTGTTTAAAAAATGTCTTGTCTTCTTGAAGACATTAGCATCGATGATGATTTTGAATTGAGTAAACATATGACAAGATGCGAGTTTTTTGGAAATACTTATCGTATGTTCTATACGTGTTTTGGCAATTAAATTTTATTTGCTGTTGACATTAAGCAGCGTTGTGGAATGTATGGCACTCTGAGTCTTCTAAACCGGTCATATATCCTCTCCAGTGCCTTATAAGTAGTTTTTTATTTCAGAATCTTTGGCTTCACAGATAGATTAGGTCAACTCATTTATCACTGTACGAGGTGCATTCAAGTTATAACACCTCCGTTTTTTTCTCAGGACTGGCTACTGATAGAAAATTGTGGTTTGCTTTAAAATTTGCGCACTTTCATTGTAAATGCGTGATAGAGATTTCAGCACTGTACGGGACATAGAATTACTGTGGCAGCAGAGACAGTTAGGACTGCTGTTGATACTTAAAATAGCGACGTTCTCAGTGTGCAATCATTCTTTTTCTCCATTTGCGTGTTGTGCCACCGTTTAAAATGCATCGCCAGCTGAGTGAGACACATGATGATGGTGTCCTGGATGTGACTTTTGTGACCTGGCTTTTTCCAAAGATGAAAGTCACTCTTCGTGGTCGAATGGCTGCAGTTTCATCAGCGATTTTCCAGTGGCCAAAGCAGACCCATAAAGAAGCGTTCGCAGCGGTCATGGAATCATGGCATCGTCGTTGTGAAAAATGTTTACCGCTGCAGGGAGATTATTTCGGGAAGTGACAGAAGTTTCACAGTTTGCGTGCGATTAGTTTGTGAGAAAAAAATCGGATATTTTATAACTTGAATGCACCTCGTACAGTATACGCCATCTACCGTGCAAAAAACTCGCTAAATAACATTTGACTAGGTGACAACTGTTGAGTAGAACATCTTTGGAAAAAAACAATTGGTTAACATTTAAAATTTCTCTTTCCTCTTTATTGTCCCCTCAAGCTAACAGTCAGATCTTGTCCATTAGTAGGCAGTTTTTAACCTTTAATTTGACGTTTTTCGCCCACTATTAAAAAATACACCCTTTTAGTACTAAGTAATTCCAATGACAACTTCAACTCCCTGTATAATTTTAGTGTGCAGGAATTAAAGTGATTTACTTAATAATAATATTAATGGCTGTATACGGAATTTATTCAGCAGTAAATACGCGAAGTTTCAAAGTTCGCACAAAAAATTCCACTTTCGAATTTTTGGCCAGCTTTTTTCAATTATAGCCCAGTGTATGTACAAAGTAACGTTTATTAGAATACATACTAACTAAAAAAATTAAAGAATGCCTGGAAGGTATCAAGATGAAATTTAATCGCAAAAATGAAATATAATCGCAAAAATATAATTTATCAGTAAAAGAGATGGAAGAAAATAATTTCCTATTAAATCGAGATCAATAAAGGAATGTGCGTGCATAGTGCCTATCTCCGATATTCAGTTGCTATTTTTTTATAAACAAAAGCCCATTGAGTTAAACGGTCGGACAAGTGACCACAATTTTTAAGCAAAGAACGTGCCCTGAAAGATTCGTGTGAATCCGTTGGATAGTTTCCCACTTACCTGGTCTTACCTGGTGTTTACTCCTTGTCAGTACAAAATTTCATTATTTGGCATCGAGTCGGCACGGGTTACCATAATCCAATCGCAATAATAATTAGGTAAGTTAATAAGACCAAATAGAAAAAATCTGATGTGGCTAACACATGACTTTCTCCGTATTTATTGAAAACAGAAGCCTATGCCGGTAATATATAAATAATTCCAAAACAATGACTGTTACAGGACAATTTTTCATACAAAATTTGTATTAAAATACATTATCTATAACTTTGGTACATAATTGTATATGCGTACATTGCATTCAGACTGAGATATGTAGGAAAAACCTCCTTACTGGATAAACAACGACTTCCGGTTAACCATTATTCAAGTATAACTCCTAAACAATCAGTGGTACGAAAAAATGCTTCATTCAAAAGTTGTAGTAATGTACATTATCTATAACTTTTGCATGTAAATGTATATAGCTAAATTGCATTCTAACAGAGATATGTATGAAAAACCTCCATTTCTGGATAAACAACAACTTCCGGTTAACCATTATTCAAGAATAACTTCTAAACAATCAGTCTTACGAAGAAATGTTTCATTCAAAAGTTGTAGTAAAGTATATTACCTATAACGTTTGTGTGGAATTGTATATACCTACATTGCATTCTGACAGAGATATTAAAGAAACAAACTTTTGTTCCGGTTTAACCGGAACTTCCGGTTGAGCTATATTCATCAAAAACTAATAAAATTTTGGCATTGTTAGGAAAATACTAAATATGAAGTTTGGAAATGATCGGTTAATCACTTTCTAAGATAGAGCGCACACAAACTTTTTTTACCACAGACAGATTCACAGACACACAGACAGACATGTTCGGGAAAATAGCGAAAACGAGCTCTATGGGCCCCAAAACATCTATTTCCGTCGAAATCTGGTGTTCGAATTTTTTTGCGAATACAATACCTTCTCTGTACTACGTATAGGGAGAAAGTAAAAAATTAGAGTTTATGCGTTCGAAAAAAATGAATTCGATTTTTTTGGGATACCCAACTGTGTACGGCTACAAAATGCTTGCTTTGGCTAAGACTTAATTTTTAATGCTTGCAGTATACCTTGTCAATATATATGCATCTAAAATGGTAATATATTATTTAGACATTAGTATATTTACACACACTTGTTAGAGTAAACTTTGAGCATACATTACGGATCTTCAAACGAATAATCATAGTATCTTAGAAAGGTGTAATCTAATTATGGGCTTGAGTATTTCAAGGTATTGGTCCATGTAGTTGAAAAAACTTTTAATGTGATTTCTGAAGAAGCAATACCTGGAAATCGCCTAGTAAGCCTCTTCCTTCTTCAAAACGATTGTTAGCTAATTGTGTAGGAGTTGAGTCTACATCAGATTTTCGATGGATATATCTTTCAGTGAACCCTCAATGGATGGTACGCAAGTCGTGAAATACTTGCAGGTAAAGGGGATGTTTGGGTACAACTGTAGATATAAACGATCTATATTAAATTATTAGAGCATTGAGAAAAATATAACAGCCAGTGCTCCCTGATTTATATCATTCTTTCACCAAATTTGCAAACGTTCATTGTATTCTCACGAAGTAGGACTTGGCGAATACAAATTAAAGGAAACGTTTAAATTAATCTCCATCAGCGCAGACGATTTCTTGCAACTTTTGTGTGACAATTTTTTCAGTATTTTTCTGCTGGACAAACATCTACTCATTGTTAGTGCACGCACATTAATATAACACTTAATTATGAGGCAGGTTCATAACTTAACGCGAGAATAATAATTGGAAACATTCACGTTTGCATGTAAACGCTTTCCATACTTTCCGTAAAGAGAGAGCTTCTTCTTCGAATTTGTTGCCAAATTTCAACAGCTGTAAAATTTCTTTTGGTCCTCTAATTTTATTTTCTCTTATGTCGCTCGTTTAACACCGAGTGTCATTTTTTAACGTATACCTGACACTCTCTATATCTACGTCACATTCACCTAGTACATTTTTCTATTTCATAGAAAATTAGAGATAGCGTTTAAATTGGCCTTATTTCAGTGATAAGTGCTTTCTGTCGAATTAATAAAGCAGTGCTTCACGGTTCAGGGGCACAGGGGCGACAGTCAACTTGGCGACGAGACAATTCGGCTACTGAATGTTCGACGACAGCTTGCCGACTTATCCAAAGAAAGAGTAATAATTATCATTTAACAATTTTTTACTGTTCAATTAAATTTAGCAATAATTAAACTACAGTAATATTCAATGGAAATCATATTTATGTTAGAAATCAGGTACAATTCAACCGTATTTCAAGGTAATCAGTAGTATTTCTGTAGTTATAATCCTATTAACCATATTGTGATGCCAGCTAGTAGCACCCAAACCTTTTTCGCGGTTATATTAATTATCATTTTTATGGAAAATTAAAAGTTTCTGATTTTATAAGCATGTATAATCTTTTGAATGCTTCGATCTGTAGTTTAACTTTCTTGTTAAACTGTAATAATAATAATAAGCAGTAGATACTGGTGAACAATAGAAAAATTCCATCTCACTCACCGTGGAGTAATAATGATTTAATTCAATATTTAACATAAATTTATTCAATATGATAATAATAACTTTAAGCCAGGATAATTAACACATTCAAGATTTTCCTAAAAATCGTCATTATTATGATTTGGTGCTACAAAAGTTACCTCTGGTTAAGTTATTTGTACTTACTTCAGTATCCCATATACTTTTATTGGTATGATTCAATTCGGTGATTCCCGAATTCCCATTCCGAAATCCAATTCCCTCCCTCTTTCAATTATTGACAGCCATTTGATAGCTGTGTCCATACGGGATTGGCTGTCGCTCCATATGAGCGTACTTATGTCAGCTGCAGTCTAAAATTCAAATTATTATAGCATTTAATATATGCACGAACAGTTAAACATTAAATTTTCGCTTCAAATAATTAATCACTAAATGCTGCAGAGTACAAAGAACATTTATAGTTCAACTTCGAAGAATTATATTGTGGTATGAAATAGAGATCGTGAGTTAGAGAACAGTTTGCTTATTATTCCTAGATCTTACACTTCATGATGGCCCTTTGGTTTGAAAGCACTGCTTTAAGAAATGCTCATATGCATCCTTATAGTAGCAGTGAGGACGCTAATGGCCTCCTTTATTCACACAGCTCCTGCATATCATTCTATCCTTGAATGCCTGCCTCTTTTGCTTCAGCAATCCATGCATCTTGCCATGAGTTCCTTTCATTTTTTAATTCTTTTCTTGAGCGTGCCATCCACTACATCTACATCTACATCGTTTCCCTTGCCCTTCTTCCCATTTCGTAACAATCAATCCCTTATTTACTGAATGAATGGTATAATTAATGTATCGGGTAAAGTATTCTTTCAGATCCGTTAGTAGATCTCTAGTTTTCATTTATGTGTATTATTATTTACCATTTACACATTTACTTTTATGCACACTTTTGCACGTATTATTAATAAATTAATTACTAATAAAACATAATACTCACATTTAAACACTAATGATTTATAGTAACAGAACTCTTGTAAAGCAATATTATAAAGCTTGCAATATTCCACTTTATTGTACTGTACAGGTTTCTTAATATTATTGCTCAAGTGTTTTGTTATAAAAAATTGTTTTATACGATGAAATTCCACGAAGTATCATTGAAGCAGCTCCATTTTATAACTCACATTATGTTATTATATATATGCATATTGTAGTTTACTTATTATCGTTTGGTAGAAAATTTCAATTTTTAATAATAAAAACATTTGAAAATATATAATTACCATCATTCAATTTCAATCTTTCGTAAACTAGTCATTTTCCCCTGTTTTAATAGGCTTCATATTTAATTGCGTTTACCGTCTGCTAACTGTCAAAACTAACACAAACGGGACTTTCCTCAATATTGTAGAGTTGCTCCTTCCTCTCATTCACCAGCTTTTGTGTTCGCAGTCACTCGTTTCGAGATATTTTTCCATTTTGTAGTGGCTCTGGTGTAGGAGAAAGTAGATAGAGATGCGGAGGAAGTTTTGATGGAATGAAGAAGGAGGAGAGTGCTGAAAATGGGTTGTTAAACAGTTTGTCGGGAATCTCCATTTAGGGAATACCTTCACCCACGCATTCTCTCCCATCAAGGCCGCTTTTATCTCTCCTTTGTCTTTAACGCTCGCCCGTAAAATCTTCCCTCGCCTCCCCCTCATCCTTCCCGTTAATCCCCTGCCTCGTATCCCTAACTTAATGCCATAACTCCCGTTATACCCATTTACTCCCCCTCCCACTTCACCCGTCGATAAGTGCCTAAAACATTTTTCTCTCCTAAGTTTCGCTGCTACGGTTCAAATTCCCACCATTATAAACTTGTTTATTTGATTCAAAGGAGGCGCCCACTGTTGAGCATCAAAACACGCAACCGATTAGTTTTGCTTTGATAAGTGCATTGGAAAGTGTTTCTGAGTTTGGTGGTCGATTGAAATTGGAAGGTGTTGGCATAATTTCTACGATAAAACTCCTGATTACTTGCTAGGGTATACTCTCTAACACCCTTTCCTCCTATTACTCTCTATTTAGCTATTTCTTGTTCATCTTGAAATATGGTTAAGAAATCTTATGATATAGAGTGGAATATAAGGTGCAAAATTAAATCTACAAATGCGTAGAATAATACATAATGTATAGATTATTTCTCAGTGCACAGAGAGTTATCAGGAAAAATGTGTTCGTATTTTAATTTCTGCCACGCTATATCGAGTTAGAACCGTAATTTGGAAGGTAATTTTGTAAAAGCATCCGAGAACAATCGTGGATGGAATTACTTACATAATGTATTTTTGATTTCTATTTCAATGGCTAAACAGCTTGAGGATAATTTTCGTGCTTTATATAGGTCTAAACGTGGGGTATTAATTAAACATGAAATAAAACAGGTAATTTAAATTCTGTACGCAAAAAATTGAAATAAAACACCAAGAAGCTATATTTTATGTCAAAATAAAAAGAAAAATATTTTCCAACCTCCATAGCGCTTATGTTCTTTTGATGCCGCGAACTTAAAGAGCATAAAAAATATATTAGTTTCTCATCACCATCTTATTCAAGTGGGGTCGCAAACGCTTTCATCTGGAAGGCAGCTTCTTCGATGAGATACATTGGATAATTACCTCAAGAATTCTTAGGCTAATTTATTAAATTACCATCCCTTTTCTCGCTTTTCTTTGATTCCGCAAACTCGCAATTTTGGCAAAATTGAATCAGATACGCCGCATCAAATTCGAGAGAGGGACGCCCGAATGTCGCGAAAACTTTGCCAAGCTCGAGAAGGGAATAAAGAAAGGCCTTCCTGTTATTCCTATCTTCGTCATTCGAAAGATCGCGATTTCATATTTTATACGTGGTGAAAAGTTCCTCTTCTTTGCCACTAGTTCAAGTTGGCTTTGTTGGGATTGTATGAGTGTACCATTTTCACCTCGTCTGTTTCCCATTATCTCTGCCCTTCAGTGCCTCTCTGACGGCCGTCCCCCAACGACCCCCCCCCTTTAACTCTGCGCAATAAACTACCACTCTTGCCGGTGACTTCATCCACCCACGCACCAAATTTGATGTCTATTTCCATCTATTCCTTCGCAGCTCATGATTTTGCTATCCTTCATTTTCGTAAAGTATCATCTTCTTTCCCTTTCTCGTAGTTATCTCCGACCATTACTTGCGAGTTCAACTATGAAAATATCTACAAAGTAATGGAGTCGATTTATTGGGGCGTTAAAGAAAAGATAATTTAGCAGAAGAAACTAGAAAGAAAATAAAGTTTATTGCGAAACGAAATTCTTGGTGGATCACCATGATGGTAGAAATCAAAGAAGATTTTCCTTTTGATATTTTCTTACTTCTATGAATTTTTTGGCTTAGTTAGTTTAGTTTTTAGTATTATTTATTAGTATTAATTTAGTATGTTTATTTTTTTCTCTCTTATTAAAAATAGCTCGATTAATTTTATAACAAAAGAATAGGTTTTGGAGTAACTCATTCATTCATTAATTATTTCATCCTAATTAAATGTTTTTTTATTTGAGAAATAGCAAAATAGTAATTTCAAGTGGTTCAGGATTTGCTAGGATATTGATTTTTAAAAATTGATACGTAGATGTTAACCACAATCTTTATTTACTATACAACAAGTAAATTTCATCTTAAGCGTAATGGTGTAGGTTGGGGATTCTGCATGTATACCTATGCCCGGGAAAACATATAGATTTACGCAACGTAATTGGAAAATTACTTCTTGTCTAGGGACTCGAATCCAGGTCTTCTATTTATGGCACCTATGTTCGAGTTACCACTACTTACAAATTTTTTACTTCCGTTTAATTTTATTCCGTATCACGCTACCTAGTAATGTTTTCCATATTCCTTGAGGGAATATCTTCCACGTGCCGTAGTCTTGCATCACAGTTCTAAACAGTCGCAAGAGTAGTACTGTTTATTCACAGACAATAATATTGAACTTCCCTATAGTGGGAATGAGAAATATTTTTGTAATTTGATTTTTACCGAATTCGTTCTTTTCGTACCGTACTATTGTTCGCATTCGTACTAAAAAATATAATTATTTGCGAGTGAAAGGTAGCATATCTTTGAATTCCAATTAAAATAATTATTTTAGTCTCTCTCCTATTTACAAACGAATGATGTTTCAGTAGGGAATTCAATATTCTCAAACTTTTCTGGGTGGATGTGAAAATTCACTTTGGAGAATTCATTTTTATTAACTATTCTCATCTTTTTTGTCAAACTTCTATCAATTTTAACCAATTACATCGCTTGGTTTCTTCTTATAATCATAATTGAAAATTGTCTATTGCTTTGTACTGAAATAATAATAAAAATGATAATAATCGTCTTTATTTGGGCGAGATTGAGACTAAAAGTTTTTGTTTCCACCCAACCCATCGTCAGTAATTATATAATAATAAAATTAAAGATAATTGTATGAGATAAAAGTAGAAGAATTTTAGATACAAAATATTTAAGAGGTTCTTAGGAAAAAAAATTATCCACTGCAGGAAAATACCCACTAAGAAGGGGGTGTTAAAATCCTGCTCAAACCTACTAATAGTAATAACTAAACGATGAGAAAAAAACATGACAAAATTTAGAAAACACTTCCAGTAAATACCTGCACGCATGCACCAAAATAAATATTTAGACTGTATTGCCAGATGATAATGAACTAGAGGAGATAAAAATTGCTCCCTTCCTTAGAACCCCAAGTAATTAACTGCTTATTTACCCTTTTTAGTATTAGCCTCTAATAAGTGCTTCATCTTTCCTAACAAACTCTCTTCTCTCTGAAAACACATTACGCTATCCAATCTTTCCCATGCTCCTTTTTCCCAAATCGATCCCTGCATTTCGTCACTCACAACGCGTTCCTTTTTTAATTGATGGACCAGTCGATTCGCGCTCAGACACGCCATCAATCAACTTCCCCATTACAACCTTGTCTCCGCAACATCCATCTCTATGCACCATTTTCTTTTTTCTCATCTTTCTTCCCTATCCTATCTTCGCCTGCGTTTCCATTCAATTCCTCCTTTTTTCATAATTATTATCTTTATTCCTAATTCTACCATTCTAATTGTATATCTCGTAATTATTTTGATATTAGCGGTAACTTAGAACAGTAAAGCTGTCACTCGAAACGTATATTTTGTTATAATCGATGTTTTAAAACGTTTACCACTGTTTTTCATTTTATGTGAAGTCGTTTTTAGAGTTATCTTACAACGATTTTTTATAGGTTCAGATTTTTCATGACTAAATACGAATTTACATCGTTGTTATTGCGATTCTTTACATTTTATTATCTTTTTAGTCTTTCATTAAATTAAAAAGTTTTTCTACCCGGAAGCTGAAGGGTAAGGTGCACAATTTTTGTATTTTTATAAAGACATGTATTAAATTTTGAAGTCAAGTTCCATAGATAGGTGACCAATCTTCCAATCCTAATGAAAACACATTTTTGAAAAACCATTTGGAAAATAATTATTGAAATATCCCTTGGATAAAATCCTCTTGAGTGAAGCGACTCTTTTGAATGAAATCTATGAGTGAAAACTTTCTCTTTCCTTGAGCAAACCATTTTTTGGTTGAAATGTTTATTGTATGCAAGGTTTAGGTGAGACTCAACAACTTAGCTTAGCAGCATCACCGATTTAGAATTATTAAGTCCCACAAATCAATCTGGTTCTTCTTATTTCCTTTCTTATTAAACTCATTTATCTATCTTGAACGCTTTCATACAACAGTGAAATCCCGATTTTAAGTTCTCATTTCTAACGTTTTCCCGGTTAAAATTTATAAGTCCCAACTACAGCCCCTTTGTTTTTCACATCTTATCTTTTCCCGCATCTAGAGTCGTTTTCCCTTGGTCCGGTAAAAAACTTTAGCTCGAGATTTCACTGGATTTCTATTTCTATTTGATCTTATTGTTCCTTGTGTACGCTCATACATAGGTAAGTATGAAAAATATTGAAACGAGGAACATAGATTCCCCTTAGGATGATATCCCGCTTGATATAACCGAATCTACATTTTCTAACAAATTAAATTCCATATAGTATACTGTGTTGCAGAACTAAAAATCACTTTACAATTTCATATTTTAGTTTAAAACATAAAATTGTATGATGTAAATGATCAATAAGAAATATGAAATATAATCAATAAGAAAAGAAAAAAGAATTAAACATATTTACTGAACAATGCAAAATAAAAAACACAAGTATATTCGCTCTATTCAAGCAAAATTTTAATTATTATTCAATTTTCTTCAACAAAATTTCCATATCCTTGTTCTCCAATAACCATAATCTGACATTAACTTCCTTTCATAGTATTTTAATAGATTATGTTGTGAATTACATCTTTAATTTTGACCCTCTCGACTTTTAGTACATTTTCCCTACCCTTTTCTCCTCATATTCAACCTGTTTCCTCTAATATTCTCCCTGTCCCTTTTCCTCTTCTTCCTGACATCGCCCTAACAGCTTTTCCGCCGTCCCCTTTTTTTCCCGCCCCAGACGTCTCCTCGCTCGCAACTTCGCTTTTTTTTCCTGCCCATCATCCCTCGATTATTCCTCGTTCATCTCTCCCGTGGATTTCACGACACGTTCTCTTTGTTGTACATTTTTTTTCATTTTCCCATCAACGCCGAGACCCAGGGACAAATGGGAGCAGGAATTATAATCCAAACAGCTCCATGGTACATACAATTAAGCCCGAACGTGTTAAACTGATTTTCTATCCGCGGGAACATAAAAGGCGGTTATTATATTAAAAGATGAATGTCCGTTGTGAATGGCGTATTGCTGGCATTGATGTATTCGTCGGAAATAGAATATGCAGTTGATGTCGGAGTGAATCCGGAGAAAGGATCGCGTCCCTTGACAGTACACACTAAAGGTCTCGGATTCTAGTACGGCTAGTTTAAAAATTCTGCGATAATTACGGAAAAGGCAAGATCTTTGCAAATTCCTTTGGTTCCATTTTGATTTTATTTTTTATCGTGATTGGAATGCAACTAAAGATTAGGTTAAACAGTGGTAAACATAGAATCAACGCGTTCTATATATTGACTCAAAAGAGTCTCAGCTAAATTTATCTTTATTTCACTTTCTTAATTTTGATCTGGTTTAGTTTAATTAATTTTCAGTCACGAAGAATATAAATGAAACTCGCAAAACGTTCCACTAACTGGACAAATTCAACCATCAACCAGCTTTGCCTCAACATAATGATGACAAAGCAAATTTAAAATTAATGTGAAAGTAAATGAAAATAATATTAAAATATGCATTTATAACCTTGTTAATTGCAATTATATTAGTAGAAAACTATTTATTAAATAATTAGCTTTACTAATGAGTGTATATCTGGCCAGATGTCCTTTTGATCGATTTATCACTTGCATATTTAACTGTATCTTAACAAGAGGGTTTTGAGTACCGATCGCATAAAAACAGCTCAAATATTTATGTTTACGTATTACTCTACCAAATTATCTATCTAAGATATTAATTAATCGGGCAAAATAGATATGTGCCTGTATATAGTTTTGTAATAGGTGCGAGCAAGGGAAATTCGTAACTTGGACGAATGAGCCTGTCTAGTACGAAATGGGAGACAAGAAGGTGATTGTTTATTAGAGTGATTTACCCTAGTTAAACTATCAGAAGTGTTTATCTGCACATGTGGGTGTATATTCACTTAAAAGTGAGGACCAGAAGTTGATCATCTTTCAAACTTTAAAGATTGTAAGTCTTCCCTATGTAGATAATTGCCTACGTTTTCCTTACGGTTGGTTTCCGATGCGACCACAAACGAGTCAAAATATTATCATACGAAATGCATGTAAAATTAATTTTTATCGTTGGCAGGTTTTATTTCTATTCCTAAGTAAGTACGTCAAATATTTAAGCAAATTTAAAATTATGGTATCAATTTCACAATATTCTTAGATTTTAGTATTTGCAGTCATAATGAGATATCACTGGGTCAAACGTAGGGCCTTGAAGGAATGTTCCTTCATTAGTCTGAATGAAACATATATTATCAGTGCAAGGATGGGAATAGGAAACTGATACGAAAATATTAGAAAAAAGAGTTGCACAAAGGAAATTTTATTGTGTATTTTGGTTACCGTGTGAAATTACGAATGTATTCTTTTGAGGTCTGTGTATATTTCAAATTTGAGTCTGAATCCTTTTTTCCCAATCGTCTTTAACATTGGTAGCTGTCAAAGTCATTTCAGAGTAATGGAGCGATTAAATGTCAGTTTGATTCCGCCTCCCATATGTTATACTTGTTTTCTTGAAAGTTTAGTAAGCCCTAATCGATATCTTTAAATAATATGAAAAAACTAAACGTTTATGGAACAAAAAACTAAACTTATAGTTAATAAGTTACTCAAGGTAATGTCTCCACCTGACTCAGCGTATAACTGCCGCGACATTTTCTAGTATCTATAATAGAAAGGTATGGTAAGAGACAAGAAAGCCTTTTTGCAAATACATGGAGAAAAGGGCGATGATGCTGGACAGGAAAATGGCGTCCATACCATCAATGCTATACCATTTTCGGGAAAACCGGGGCGCTTGGAAATTCTTCCGCCAAAACCACTAGGCATTCTCCCTTTGAGATTAATGAAGAGCGGACACTGATCCTTTCGCGTCCGACTTTTGCGCATAAATGCCTTTGTTTTAACGAAGCACGTTCTGAAAAATGATTCTTCCATGTTCGGGAATTTTCCCAAGTATCGGAAACCGATGAAATTAAAAAAATAATCTAATAAAAAAATCAAACTCCTTTAAAGCTCAAGATGCAGCATCACACCGATTACGAAAAATCTGATGTGCCCAGCATATGACTTTCTCCATATATAAGAGGTAAATATTTATCTACGACAGTATTTTCGAACTCTATATTCAATCTAAACTTGGAAGATAAGCGATTAATTTATATCATATTATCTTTTACGTCACAAACATTATAAAGAATGTTTTTCGGACATGTTCGATGAAAAACGATGAAATTGGCCTTTCGCCCACAGCGCCCAGAGCGCCCACAACGTACATAATCAGCAACTTCCTGTTTATCAGTATTTCATGAATAACTCCTAAACTATCAGTTATACAAAAATATTTTTCATATAAACGTTATAGTGAATTACATATTCTAAAACTTTTATGAACAATAGTATATACCTTAATATCAGATTAATATAGATATTTTGCAAAAACGGAAACGAGCTTCGAAAATTAAAGCTCAACTTCCGGTTAACCGATTTACTCCAAAAACTAATCAACTCTAACGACATCCACCGCAGTGCTATATACGAAGTTTGGTATCGATACGACAATTAATTTTTACGTTAGAGCGCCCACAATCACACACACATACACACACACACACACACACATACACACAGAAATCATTCCGAAAATGGTCAAAAAGTGTTCTAGGGACCCGAAAACATGTGTTTCAGTTGAAATCTCGAAGTAGATTTTTTTCATGAAAACAATACTTTCTCTATACTACATATATGGAGATAGTAAAAACTATCAAAGAAGATACATATCAAGTGATCAAGTCATCGAAGATTGAAGGGCTATACAAAACGAATACGGTGAAATGTGTTGCATTAGTTGATTCTGATTTATAGCAGGACGAGCGAAGAGTGACATTCGATGCGAGGCGAAAATACACGCAAAGAGAAAAATTCAGTTTAATGAGCAAACCGCTCAGCGGTTTCTGAAATGAAAGCTCATTCAAAGATGCGTAATGAAGATTAATGATGGCGACACGCGCATGAAAAGTTTAGCGGGAGTTATCTTTCAAAGATTAATTGGCTTGTAGTTGGCAAGTGACTGACATTTTTCATATAAGGTTAATTTTTCTTTTAAGACGAAGGCATTGTTTTTGACGCATTTTCTAGTGGATTAAATCTTGGTGTTCATCGGGAAATAATTACAATAGTACAGTAAAAATTGTATGTTGGATATCGGATATAGGATATTTCGCACGATTTGGAGTCTTGGCAGAATATCGCCATAGTGTTTGTGATATGTATGCAATGAAATAATTCGTAACCTATTTCAATGACTTGCAAACATATCATTTGATTCGAAAAAAAATATATTTCCTTTTTCACGTGATTTTTACCTTGAATTCTTGCTAATTACAAAATAAACTTTCTGACAGTAACAAGAATAATAATTTGGAAGGGTAAAGGGTGAAATGAAAAATTATTTGGAGGCTAATTTTGATGAAACATCTATAAAATTGGTGAAAATAATTTGATCTACGATTTGGTTTAGGACTCAAATAAGATCAATTGACACTTGAATTATATGTTATTGAGTGTATGCTACTTTCAGTTAACCCTGTT
The DNA here is from genome assembly GCA_947579665.1 of Sympetrum striolatum. Taxonomy (NCBI): domain Eukaryota; kingdom Metazoa; phylum Arthropoda; class Insecta; order Odonata; family Libellulidae; genus Sympetrum; species Sympetrum striolatum. Next base: position 90,839,535 of record OX388344.1, on the reverse strand, counting down.
AAGAAGTACTTTGATTAAAGAAATGAGGTTCTATCCGGCTTTCTGGCCTGGAACTTAGCAGACCGTCAAATGAATAATTTAACAATGCGAAAAAATGATGCAATCCTTATTTTAATTTCAACAGCATAAATTATGCTAGTAATTCACACTAAATTGATACTCTCCGACCGCTCTTTTCGTTTCATTTGAGGCGTTGGTTGATATTTATAGTTACATGCATTCACTTATTCTTTCTTTCGTAAGTTTTTGTTTTCCATATGTATTTTTGGAGATGTCACATGACCAGACCGAAACTTAAAAAAGATAATTATTTTAGAATTTCATTCACTTCCCTCTTAATTAGCCATTATGTACGAATTTGCATAGTAATCTATGCAACTTAACTTGTACACAACGAAAAATATGAAAATAAATTAATCTTTCGATACATTGGAGCAATGTAGGAAAATCATGAACTATTCTTCTTAAATTAATTTCTTAAGTATATATTTTTATTATGGCACGCAGTAGTTTATGAAGAGTATTTTAATTTGAGAAAAATGACTTGCTTTCTCCGAGTGAGAATAGCAAAGCGATACGATGACAAACATTTTCATTTCAGGGTGAGACTGAGACTCATAAGTCTCTAATTAAGCTTAACTTTGAATCATCAAATAATCCAAGAAAGAGCACAGGGGAATAGTAAGAAAGGCTGAAACAGGGAAATATTCTTTTGAATTCACAAAGACTAAGAAAGCACTTAGGAAAAAACAAAACCCTGAAAAACCTAAAACGCCCACGATAAAAGGTGGTCGTGAAAAACCCGCGAAACACGCTGACAGTTGCAACTAAAATTAAAATAATTTGTTGGCTAATTTTGACGAAAGTGTTAATGAATTATTGGAAATTAATTTTATTTAACCTAAAATAAATGCTTTAGATCTGAATTCGTTCAATTAAAACTTGACTTATAGTTTATTGATATTTTTATTATCATTATTATTATTATAAAGGTCTTTATTAAAGGCGAGATTGAGACTCAAAAGTCTCTTCTTCCATCTAACCTTTCGTCAATGGTATTATATACTATATGAAAACTTGTGTATATGTGAATAGAAATAGAGAGAAAAACTTCAGAAGGAGTGGAAGTAAAAACAAACCTAAGGTGATATCTTAGGAAAAAATATCCAAAGCAGGAAAGCACCCACCGAGAAGGGGGTTTATGGGTTTATGTGTGAAAATTGGGTCCGTAATCATTGAAAATATACGTACGGGTGACTCATTGGATGGTTACCTCGTTGGAAATCCAGTTGGAAATCGGGCTGATGAGTCCACAGTTTTAAAAATAATATGATTAAAACTTGAATTCTTTACAATAACTTCCAAGATATATTGATAATGCCCTTAATAACTAATGCATTTTATCCTAATCAAAAAACTTTTGTGAGATTTGAGGAATTCATTCGGTGACTGTACCATCCTCAGCATCCCTCCTCTCCGTCAGATGGTCGTCTGAAGACCCCATTCAACGCTTCTTGCATACCCCGCCTTCCTCGCGCACTCCCACGTCCCCTTTTCAGATCCTCTCCGCCGAGAACTCTGTTTTCCTTAAGAAACCGATAGGGGTCCTCATTTCTCCTCAATTTTGGATCGCCTTGAACTGAATTTCTCATGTTCTCCCGTGTTCTTCCGCGCACGGGCTCCATTTACGTTCGACCTCATTCGCTCCTTTCCAATTATTTTCCTTAGCCGCTGTTTTTCTCGTGTACTTCCATTCAGTCTGCGATTTGGAATTTTTTATTGCATTTCCACGCGTGGGATGCACGCATGGGATGTGGGAGAGCCGCGAGATAACGGGCGGATAAAAATGGATACTGAACGTCCGCGTGTTTGGATGAAATTGCGAAAAATTTGCGAGAATCGACAGATTTGCTATTCTGCTCGTTTCATAACAGCTGGAGTAATGAGCGTACACAATTCTGTTTCGATTTTTCTGCCATCAAGTGGAATAATCTTTTTAATACCCGATATCCGTCGTTTCTTTGTCGGACGCCGATGAGCGGCTTGCAGCATAATGAAGTACATTCAGATGTATTAGGAACATAGTTATGTTTGAACTGTTTGGAAATGCTTAATGCCTTAACTAATAAATAAAATGGTACATCGGAAGGTTGTTTCGTTCCAGGAAGTAGTTGGTACTTTCACTGCAGAAAATGTTGTCTATTATTATTTGTCATGTTACAAAATTGCTTAAAACTACCTAACTACCTAACATCTCCTTCTTTTCCTGATTACCAGAAATGGAGAACCTGAAATTAAATATTATTTTTATTACCTTATACTCTTATACTATTATGCTTCCGTTCATAAGAACAGATTAGGGGTGGAATCAGAAACTTGCCGAAGGGGGAGTATAGAAAGTTTATTTTTTCGTCAATTATAGACTTACTACCTTACTCTTTTACATGTTGTTGATTAAATCTGTAGATGTAATATAAAAGTTTAAAAGCATCACAATTAGATGTTGTACATTTCGTTTACAAATCGCATGCTTTGCAACGTCACACGGGATCACCCTTTCCTCCTATGGTTTCGCCAATAAAATAAAAAAATTCCTTGGCCGAAACTTTGTTCTATCATTGAGTTTTAACGACTACAGAAGCCTTTTTTCATGAAAGTAGATCTTGGAAGTTCAGAATTTGTAAATGGGTCATTCCACACCAATTCGACAAGGAAATCGGCAAAATTGACCCTTGAGGTTACCGATTTCGACCAAATTTGGTAGATCACTTTGAATTGATGACAAAATGAAAACCCCCAAGCCGTTTTGTAATTAACGCAATTTTTTACGAAATATTGCAATGTTTAAATATTGAAATTTTACAAAAGTGCCTTCGCATTCGAGGCCATATCTCCGGTAATATAGAAGCTAAAAATACACAACATAGCTTTATTTAAAGATATTGTATTAGGAAAGATAATCATAGGAAGGTTATACAAAATTTAAACAATTTAATAAAGTTTATAACAATTTAAAGTTTTCAAATCGATTTTTGACGATGTAGCTGTAACTTTGATTTTTCTCATTTTTTTATATGTTGTACATACAACCCTCCTCTACAATTTAAAATAATTTGGTGAGGGTGATATTTCATTTAAGAAAGAAAAAAACTTTTGAGTATAGGCGTGACGCTCGCCGCGGCTCCGCGCCGTCCGGCTCGAGCGCTGAACGTTCGGAAGTGCGGCGTCTCATATCTCAGCACGCTAATTCTTCCATTTTCTTTTCACCAATTTTGACTGTTCAACCAATATTAACCGACCCTTTAATTCCCTTCACCCTTGCCGACTGATGAAACCAATGGGAGTCATTACACTCCGGGGAAAGAAAGTCTTTTGGCAGACTGAACGCGACGTTACAATCCCTCGATCAAACACCTATTGTAAGCAGTAAATGACTAGTAAAGGAGTAGTAGTCACTAGTGGGTGACTACTCTGTTCGGACCCGCTAAGTTTTAGTTCAGAAAGTTTCCCAATTTTTTTACGATGCTGAGTCAACATCATAGGCTTCGCTGGGAATCGAACCCATAAACACTCCCGCCGAAATTGAACGTACTGCACCCTTGAATATCCGTCGGCCTCTCTTAAATAGAAATTTTATTTTATCAGCCGAATTTAGGTTTTATGGGATAAAATTATACTATTATCAAGTATCGATTTTTCATGTTATTGTTCGCATTAAAGTCATTCCTTGTGGAAGTATTACATCTTCATTGATCTTTGAAGAACATTTTAAATTACGCCCCTCTCAAACGAGATAAATACATTTTATTCTCTCAAAAAGGTATTGAGCCGTTGTATTTCTACGCGTGTAATTTAAGAGAGTAATAAGTATGAAAATAGACTCTCAAATAATTTTATGGAAGAAATTTTAGTGGCTGACAGCCTGTTTTCAACTAGGAATTCAGTTTTATCTGGAAATGTTCAGTACTATGATATGGTCAAGCTCCTTGTAAAGGTGCCATACATGGAAATAATCGACCTTTGTGATTTCAAGGAGAGAAAGAAGTTCAAAAACAGTAAGAATTATTTCCTATGAATCAATCCCTATTTTTGTATCTAATGTTTAGGAAACAGTGTGGAAACATTATAATCGAAGAATTCAAGTCTTCTTTGCAAAACTCATTTGCCATTGTAAAGTTTTTAGCCTCGTTAAATTATAGTAGCACATTAGGTGTAAGAGATTCTTTAAGAGTATTATTTCACCACGAGAGTACAATAATATTCATAAATAATAATATTGACAATAAGTAGATGTAAAACATCCAGAATGATGGTAGTATCTTAGGTTTATAGGTATCCTAGCAGAAGGAAGTAATTTCCAGGGTTGTTGTGTATGCCTTAGTCCAAATATCAGCTCGTGAGGAGTTTTCTGACGTAAATTTTTATGCGTTCATTATTTTTTTTGGAATATGTTAAAATTAAATTGCCAAGTTTCGTTTTTTCATTCTAGAGTCCCGATATATATCATTATCAATAATCAGAATTCTTTAAAGTTAAAAGGGAAGGTGATTCATTAAAGTTGTTCCAGATTGATTAATACAATAAGATGGGTAAGGATATTTCGGAAAAAGTATTCACAGCCACTTTTGTTAATTAGTGAATTTAGTTTGTTAAATATCTAAGGAATTGGTATGCTATTCTTAAGTGAACTGGGTATTTCCTTAGAATTGCTATTAATTCAGATAGCCCCCGTTGTGTTTTGTGGCGAGGCATGTGGAAGTAATAGGTTGTTCTCCGAAAAATAACAACCGAGAAATGCGTCATCGTCGATCCTAAACCTGGTTTCCCGCAGCGCCACGTGCGCTGAAGGACAAGATGTCGGACATTCGCATAATGGCGTCAGTGCGCAACCCGTGCGCGCGAACACGAGCGCAAGCAGCGGGAGTCGATTGGCGCCGTAGGATGAGGGAGACATAAAAAATTCTTCTTCTTTTGAAGAATCGCGAAGGAGATGACCACTAACGAGATACTTCCGCTTGCTTTCTTAGGAAGTTGAGATTCGTTTCCTCGAAAATTATTTTCGGATGAACTTTTGATTTCTATGTATGTATTCGGTTTTATGAAGGAATGTGGAGGTTGATGGTGCGGTTTTATTGGCATAATTAGCATATTCGAAAGAAAATGATCCTTGATGAACATTCTTTCAGTCTTCGAGAGAGAAACGTATGAAGAGTAGATTTTGTGAAGAATATTGAAGTCCGTTCCGTCTCATATTATTTAACAAGGAGTGCCCATGTCCGTTTTTAAGTTGGCGTGAACTGGCTCCATAAATAGGATTTCGTTAGCAGAGAATTCGTGGATCAGATAAGTTCTACCGGTAATCCTTTTTTTAAATCATTACAATTTAATCCTCAATTTATAAGGTTGCGTCGGAAGAAAGGATGTTAATTTTAATTTAAAGTTTAAACGTACTCAATTAATTCAGGGATAAACCCAAGGAGAAACGGACATGGAAAAAAGTCCACCAAGGCTGGGAAACGAACCCGGGATCTTCCTCTTGCCGGGAGAATGCTTTTTGGTGGACTTTTTTCCATGTCCGTTTCTCCTTGGGTTTTTCCTGGGTGCACATCCTTATGTGCAATTTTCACCCTTCCTCTTCCTTGTAATTCAGGGATGATATGCTCTTGGAAGACCAAGTAGATATTGTTTGTCCTTCCTGTAGGATAAGTATTCCTCGGATAGGAAAAAAAGAGAAATAGATAATGGAATATATTTGATAACAAGATACGATAGAACACTTGAAGAAACATGACTGGGAATATTCCGGATGAGAGCCGGGTATTCTAAGCACAAGACAACACGAAGTGCCCCGAAATAGTAATAATGTATTTATAATAGGAATTGTATAAATTGTTATGTTTTTATCATTCAACCTATAATAAATCTTAATTCTGAAAGTAACAGGACATGATGCAGTCAATCCAAAGAGTTGTTAATAATTGTTATTGATTGTTGCGAGGTATACACTGTTGAGATATACACGAAATTATGGAAGTCGTGGTAAATATTTCATTATCGCTCATTTTTACTTTTCAATGTTATCAAAAATTATTAGAGGTAACTGCTTAAATATTATAAGCCTCACGTTGGAGGTTAAATTTATGGCACTAAATACATTATATATTTTCACACTGATGGATTTTACCTATGAATTCATATAGTGTAGCTCTATTATCAGCCTGCAATGTTTATAAATGTACAAACTTCAAATATTAACTTTAATTACACATTAAAAATTGAAAGCTCCAAAGAAAATAATTACATGTGAGCGTATTAAGAGGATAATCACCATGATATCAACATTAGATACTCGATTAAATGGCTATCAAATTTCTCTGCTAGATTCTCCTATAATACTGCGTTCTCAAGGGATTCACCCTTTAGAATGCAGATTGCACTCTTTCTCCTTCTGAAAATGGACTCTGGAGGGAGGGAGGGATTCTCGAAGCTCAGAGATCCTAAAGAAAGGAGATCCTATTTTTTATCTCCTTTCTTCTTCTTCTCCCATGGGTTGCAATCCTCTAAGCGCCATGAACATCCTCCAGTTCCCTCTCTCTCTGCAGATATTCGACTCGTTTTGCATATCCATTGAGGGCGTAATGGGCCCAAGGGAAGAGTTTGGATTACCACGATGCAAAGAGGATTTTACTCCTCTACCTTACACCTGCATGATATCTGCTTTAAGAGTTGATATATCTAGTACTATGGACGATATACGTATCTAGCTCATGTGAAATCATGTGAAATGGAGTGAATACAATCTTCAGATGAAATGTTTTTATATTTGTACTCTATGCTGTCTACGAAAGTATGTAATAATTTAATAGCTGAATTATGAGATCATATCTGAATGAAAAAAATTGCAAAAGTAAGATTTTAATATATGAAAAGCGAATGAGGATGAATGGATTAAGTAAATGGATCCAGGATTGTATGAATTGATAGAATAAGTAGATGAAGAGATTCAAGGAAGGAATTTCCTTGAGGTAAAAAAATTTATGTATTGATGCAATCTACGAACCATTATTGCAAATGAATAAATTATAGATGAAATATACAATTAAGGAATCAAATATTTACAACCAACAAAAATTGCTCATATATTAGAAACAAATAAAGACGCTTAGTGTGCTTAGGACATGGAAGGATAAATACCTTATCGCACCGTAAAAGTTTTAACTTACTCTCCCCAAAATATTAGAATAATATGAATGAGTAATAATTAAAGGAAAGGGCACCAAGCAAATACTTATGGGCACGTGAATCTGACGTAAGATAGTAAAGTGATTATAGGAAGGTTAAGGTGGTAATAAAAAGTGCGGTGCGGTTCAAATATGTTTTTTTCGTAGTTTTTTATACTATAAAGCTTTCGTTAAAACAAAGACATCCGCTTAAGTTATTAAGGCGAGGAAGGACAAAATACTGCGCGTGGGAGGCTCTTTCGACCACTTAATACGATTATACGTTTTAGAGGAAGGACGAGAAAGAGCAAGAAATAGGGCATCTAGAAAATTTAAACATCTCTATACATGAATAATTGTACTTAATAATATTAGTTTCAAGACTAAATCTTATTATATTCGTGCTTATTTTATATCTTTGAGTGGCTAACTTTGAATAGAGCAGGAATACTTACCTTAACAAAAAATTAAGAGCATCAGAATATTATCTTCTCGTATATAAAGAAAGAAATAAGATGAGCTAAAAAGTTATTTTAGGGGATTCCTATTTTTCTATCAACATAAAATTTGTAGCTACCCTCCGGGAGATTAATAATCCGCTCTGCGTCCAGCTGGGTAATCAGCTTGTCTTCTCCTTTAATGGAGGAAAGAATCCCATAAAAATTCCATATCTCTCTCTTGTTTGCCAGTTTTCAGAAGCGCTATTTTTTAGGTAGAATCCTAATAAAGATAAGGGCATGGGATGGGTAAGAGAAAGCTATGGATCGCGCAGATAGTGGTTGATAGAAACTGGAGAGTATGGAGAATACAAAGTGAGAAGGGGATTAGATGTAGGAGAGGAAGTACATGTAGGTGATGATGATGATAATGATGATATAGAGATGTAAAATGGGTTGGGGGAAAAACCAAGGATTATAGGAATCGATAGTAATATAATAGATGATTTCTTTATCTGATTAGCTAGATAAATAATTTCATTATCTGATTTTTTTATCCGAGTGGACCTCTGCTCCTTTTTTACAAATATCAATGTATTGCTTAAGATAAGAACTCTGTTTGATAAATAATTTTGAAGAAGAAACACTCATTGTTTAATATCACCTGAATAGGAAAGAAATATGAAAATTGACTCATGCAAACAATGGAGAATAATAAAAAAATGGCATTAATGTATTCACTAAAATTAAAAATTACAACATGCATACATATTGAAAGTTTACATCCTACATACTACTATTAACTTCTGTTCGTTTAAACACAGAGTGGTATATTAATCAAGTAAACATGAAACTAGATGATGTTTTAGGAAGAGCAAATTGCTCATAAAACGTTTTACTCGTACGTGGATTTCCGTATCACTTACCAAATCCCTTGTTTCTCTTTCGTGAAATTCCTCTATGACGAAATCAGCCGTTTTCAGATCATAAACTACTGATTCTTGAAATAGATCGTAATAAACCGTAATAATTAGTTGGTGATATGTTGTATCACGATTTATATATTATCTTCAAAATTTGCTATTTATATATTTCTGGTTACTTGAGAAAACTGTACAAGAACACTCTCCCATTTAGAGCGGGAGAGAAATCTAATCAGGCATATAAAAGAGGTTCAATTTTGCGTAGGGAAAGATTTATGGGAAATTTAAAGTTATTTGGTTTGATACATCTCACCTCGAAGAAGAGGAAATGGTGATTTGAAGCTACAACTAAATATATGTGTTTCAATTTATAGTGATCTTAAAGAGTGTTGCATAACTGTTATTCTAAAAAAATCACTGTGTGAAATAGGTAGTTGCTATAGTTGATGCATGTATTTTACTAAAAATAAAATTTATAAAACGTAATGATACTGAATAATCAAAGAAAATGATTTAGTAGTTTTTTATATCGAAACATCATTTTATAGAATTAATAAAATATTGTTGTTGTTTGAAACGAACTTTGAATGTCAATTTTGCCTGCAATAGTTATATTTCATTTCAAAAACAACTTAGCCACAAAAGAGAATTAGAAGGAATTGTATTCACATCGTTCGATATTGCGGCAACGTTGTTCTTAAAATAGCATTGAGACCTTCTTTTTCTTCCTCGGAAACAGATGTCTTTCACTACATTTGTTAAGAAACAAACTCTGTTGAGACATTAATCTTTGCTCTAGCCTACTTTATTGGAAGATTTCCTATAAACGTCAAAGAGGAACTTTGGTACTCCTCGCTGTTTCCGCATGTGATAGAGAAGTGTGTTCGCATTTATTTAGTGGTATGGAACTATGGTATGGTTTATTTATTTCCTGATTGTTATTTCCCGGGTTTCATTTCACTTGATGATGGATGGCACAACTGGAAGGTATTCTTCAAACAAAAACTTGGTGGTATTCCGTTATAAACTTTTGACCATTACTCATTCAACACAAATGTTTTGTTTCATTTCTGAGTAAAACGAAGTTAAAATGCACTGAATAAAAAATACACTTGCTATTAGGTTGATAGGGAACCAAACACGGAGGTATTAGAGATGGTTAGACTTGACTTGACTTGGATTTTATTTATCCTGGGTGAGATAAAGCCAAACTGCCCACTTTTCCCATCCTCCAGGGCTCTCAGGCAAGTATAATAAATAAATAAATAATCAATAAATTAAATAAATACAATAGGTATAGGGAAAAAAGACATGGGTAAATAAAGAAGTGAAAACATAGTAATTGATTCATTCATTCACAGGTTCATACAGTCACTATACACAGATAAAATACGTCCACTTCACAGCACTCACGCACAACTCACACTTCAGCTTCAGCATTCATACTATATAACATTATAACATTTAACGAAATGTTGAACAACATCACCCCTGCTGCACGACGTCCGCAGTTCCTTCAGCAGCATGTTGTGGGCCCTGGTGGCCGCGAAATACCTCCCCATCCAGGAGGACCTGTGACGGGGCACGACTAATAAGGAATCCGCGTTCCTCGTGTCCACCCCGTGCGCTTCCCCAAGGAGGAGAGGGTTTTAATTGAAGTAATTTTGACTCGGCAGAGGAAATGAGTGATTCAACTATCGAGAGACTGCTAAAGACATCAGAAATGAATGTAAACGATGTTAGTGACTTAAGGGGTTGAGTAAGTCACCAAGATTTGAATTCGTGTTGAATCTTATGGCTGAATCATATCCCCCTGGAACAATATACACAAGCTAATTGCTGTATGCTTCCTGTTATGAGGAGACAACAGATATTAAATGATTATGTATTCCATGTTATATGATGTCTAGTGCTAATCTTTTTCATTCTTATTCCTCAAAATATAAGGTATATAGCAATTGTCAGCTGCTGATTCATCCAGCAGTTTTTATCCCTCTTCCACGTATAAATCTAGGTATAGAAGTTTTAAAATCTATTTTTTTATCATTTATCTATGTTTCAGCGATAGTGCTCGTTATTCATCAATAAAGATTTGAAAATTATGTTCAGCAAGTAAGCAGGAATTAATACTATTCAGGTATTTACTATCAATTAAAAAGAAAACGAATACTGAATGGAGTAATCGGCCGTATGCGAATATATCAATGATCAATACCTCCTGAGATCGACTGATTCCTAAAAAAACGTACTCTGAATTAAATTCTCTAATTATCAATGAATTCTGAAGAGCTATTTAATACCATAATAGGAATAAAAAATCTCTATTTTCCTTTTCCAAAATTTACGCTGTCATAAGCATCTGCCAGTATCGCTCGCTATCGAGAATAGTCTGACTTCCATGCGTTCATATGTTCGAGGTAACGTAAAACACTCCTTTCATAATAGCCACGTGTTTATCGAATCTTTAATCACCAATTCCGATAATTACCGGCGCTCTTTTTTGTTTCTAAAATACTTAAATATTTCTTAATCAGGATTCTTGTATAGCCAAGTTGGATTGCCTATGGTAGGAGTGATGCCGTGTTAGATTACCGATGGGGGCCCATAAGCGGGAAATTGCCTCAGCTATCGAAGCTCTTTTAAAAATGTTTCATTTCTCATTCCGTTTATTCATAAAATACATTTTTCTATTCTTAGAGTATTAACGCTACTCAAGTTTTCTGTAGTGACCAACAAAACAGCGGCTATTCAGCTGAAAATCTACAAATTATCATTTAACCTCCTCAGTCCCAACAATTGAGTGAACAATTTTATTTATTTTTTTTTTTCGATTATTGAGTAGTTATTGGTTTAAATTTTGCAAAATATTGCAAAATAAAATTATGAATAAGCCCATTTACATTTTACAGCATGTAGCATATATGCTACATCAGGACTCATGCAGGGCATTTATTTGCGTATGTACGATCTTAGGTCAATAATAGGTAGGTTTTTAAGAGGAAAATAACAAAGAGGTACAAAATACTTTATAATTATTAATATATTTTTTGAATTTATAATAATAATCACAATAATTAAAATCCATTCTTCTTGCCATGCCGAGATGTAAAAACACGTGTCTCTTATAATTAGTGCTGATACCTGTCAATTGCAGCGTGGAAAAAAAAAATGAAGCAAAATCACGAAACGCACACTGTAGAGCAGATAATACACCCGGTCACCTCGCGCTACAAACGATGATAGCGCCAGAAATAAATAAAGGCCGCATGTAGCATATATGCTACATCAGGACTGAGGAGGTTAATGCGTAACAGACAGAGAAGATGAGTGAAAATATATCGTAAATCTGTAATCGCACTGGTTGTGAATCGCATTTGGTTAGATATCAAAACTTAGACCTTTCCCAGCAAAATCTTAATCCTCTCATAGCCTACTTAGCCTTCCAAATAGTGTCTTCATTGCCATTCATTCCCAATACAGAACGATCGAGTCGGGAGCTTATCTCGTTTTCCCTTCTCGCAAGGCCTCTGAGGAACTTTGCTCATTCCGCCCTTTGACATCTCATTTCACACTTTTCGTGCACGAGTAAACATCTCCTTCACTTGAAAAAATACGCTTTATTTCTATCTTCTCGGATCGTATGACTTTATCAATCTCTGCAGCTAGGAATAGAGACTGCTAGGTTATTCGTTTTTTCTAAACATAGGGTACCAAGATTTAAAACACGTTCCGTGCGGAGTGTGGCATATGCCGCTCACGTTGGTCCTATCCTGTGGCTGTGAGCGGCATATCACGCCATAAATATTAAGAAAACCATAAATGTTAGCAGATTTGTTAAAAACCCATTGCAGCATATACAGCTAACATTCTATGTATAATTGAAATTTTATTTATATATTTTTATTATTACATTATTATTTTATTAAATATACATGTATATATTAAAAGTATTCAGCCATAGGATAGCAATCAATGAAATCGACATCGCACGGAACGTGTTAAAGTATAAAAATAAATAATATAAAAGTCCTCCTTTGTGGCATATCCACAAACTTGTGAGTTAGTAGAGTCCAAAAGAGGAAATTATCATTCAATCGTTTCCTAAATATTTTTCTAACTCTACCACTTTACTAAAGTGTAAATGGTGGCAACTTTACGAAATGTGTGAAACATCTACTTGCAACAACATAATCATAATAGACGCTTGGCAATTGAGTTTTTCTGATCTATTATCATAATAGTTAATTATTTTATGTACTAGTTTATATAAAACATAATATAATACAGTCGGAATTGGCTACACAAAATCAAAGAAACTTTTTGAAGGACATTATAATTGATAATATTGGCCTGCGATGATAAAATTATCTTAAATATAATTTGTGAGTTTTATAAATTCCAACTTTAATGTTTGTATCATAAAAATTGATTTTTATATTGATTTTCGACAAAATTCAGCTAATTTAATTTAATTCGTTTGTATGATCAAGAGTACCTATAAGGATTTTTAAATTTGGCAGTCGTTTATTTTTCACACTCACTGGAAACAAATAGAATATCGTACACAGTTGTTCTGGATCAATAAAAAGATATTTTGCATAAAATTAAACATCATGAGATCTGATAGCGTCCAAGCACCTTAACGTAATTTTCTAACATCTTCTGATATAACCTGCAATACAAAATTTTCTTGCTGATAAGGGATGAGATGAGGATAAAGTATACACGCAGCTGGTCATCCGTTGCTTATATACCAATTTGGGGTGCACTTGTTATTTATTTGTGCTCGCTATTATTTGTTATTGATAAAAAATTTAACTTAAAATGAGCTCAATAGGTCATTTTGGCTCTCAAGATTTCTATTGTTGTTTTTCATAAATTCATGGAGAGGAATACTGATAAATATAACTGAACGAGAAAAATTAAACTTGTTCAAACAGGCTCAACGATGACTGACAAAGCGAAACCGGAAGCGTACTGAAATGTCATAAACGTCATAGATTATCGGAACGAAAGCCAGAATAAAATTATGTTATAGATGGATCCCTTAAGAATGAGAGTATCGGTAAAATTTTATAAAAAAAGGGTATTTATGAATCTCTGTAAGTTTGAGTAAAATTCGACGTTACCGCTTGCTTTTCTCTCTTATTTTGTATATTAAAATTCTACTTGCCTCAGGTTTCAACGATGGTAAGCATAAGAAAGACGTATAAGAGAAAAAGGTTGAGGAATGAGCGCAAGGGAAATTTCAGCGTAAAAATAGGCTCAAGGAGAAAGGGAACAAGGAAAGTTGGGGATCAAGGACCTTGGAATTGCAGGGTGAACGTCTCGGCAGATTTGCTCGTTCCTCAATTTGCTTCGCATAAAGAAGCGCCGTTTCCAAAAGCGGCTCCGCGACTTTATGGACTCATTTATTTCGGTCGCTTTTTACGGTTTCGTTTGTTTACCTTGACGACGCGGACGACGCCGACGACGCGAAGCTGAACGACAACGCGGTCCTCATCCGTTCGAACTTTATCGCGAATATAAAATGCCGTCTCTATTGTCATCTTAATTCCACGATTTTTTTCTCTCTCGAGTCATTTTATATATTCTCAGCCTTTCTCTCTCTTTTACGAAAACCCGTCTGAAGAGAACGGGATCATCGACAGATCCAAGGTCGCGGTCCCTCGTCAGGGGTCGCTGCCCCCGCGACTTTCATTGGCCTTTGAACGCCTCCGCGAAATTGAAGGAAGGAACTCGAGACGCTCATGCATTTCTTATGGACTCTCACGCATCTCCTCTCTTCGGTACCATATCTGGCCGAAATTCTATTGTAGAGGGGGGTCAATGAAGCAGCTAAAGATTGAAGATGATTTATGTTACAATTATGCGTTAAAGTTTGAAAAGCCGTAGTTCAAGCTAACCGTGTGGAAATTACAGGCAGCGATGTTAAGAGTTCTCTATGATTGCACTTTGCAAGGTTGTTATTCCCGTTACGCATTTAGGTAACAAATAAATATATCCAGGGAAAAAGAGAGCTGGTTCTCGGAAGAGGTCTGAAAACAGTGCGACATTCCTTGTATTTAAGTATTATTATTATTATTCTTCCCAGTTTTGATGCCACCCACTTTCAACGCTCACCATAAATCGCTTTTGGAGACCGCGCTATACGGGTTTAAAATGAACATGTTTCAAAAAACATTGATTTTGCAACCCCTACATCCTAAATTAAGGATCTGGTGACGTGTGTGTAACTCAAGTGTCATTAAAGAAAACGTTGCTACACAACTTTGACATATTAATCAGTTCTATCCCGGAAATCGCATTTTTTTGGGGAGAGGAGGGAGTTTCGAGTTAGAGCCTCACTTTTGATTGGATAGTAAATCCGTCATCAGTGAAATATGGCAGGGAATGAGGGACTTATCGATAGGGTATGTATTTAAAAAGTCTAAATGACAAGAAAAACTCTGACAGAATCATGATCCAGTCCATCTGCTTGCTGTGTGACTGCTTATACTCATCTCATGTCCGTTTTGACTTGGGATTTCCTATGACACCTGCCGAATCACCTATCATCCGTTTATATCAGTGGAAGATTGGTAAGTAAAAGTTCCAAGGCTTATAACAAACATCTGTTTTCACCGAATTCTTTAAATTGTAACCCCGTTAGAAGAATACTGTGTAAATAATTATATTTGTTTACTATGTGTAAATAATTATAATATTTATTATATTATGTATTGTGTATGCATATATGAAAGTAATTCATTGTCTTCGGGAGGTTTTTGGAGGTATTTTCCTCCCGTCTTTGGGCGAATGCCAGGCAATCCTTCGTAATATATAATTTCCCCCTCCACCGCTGCCACCAGGCCTGATGGACTAATCGTAGCGTCATTTGAAAATAAATAAATACTCATTCTTCACACTTATTCTCCATATCATCATCATCTGGTATTCTGCCTGATGGCAGGTCCAGTATACCACTGCTATCTCCATCCTCCTCTGTACCGAGTCTTCTCTTTAGTCTCATTATATGTGTTGATCTTCACCTCATCCACCATCTTAATTCTTCTTCTTCTTCTATTTTCTTTCCCTACACAACCTTCTAGTGCCACAGTTAACGTGTTATTCCCTCCAACTACTTGACCTAACCAGTTACCTTTCCTTTTTCTTTTACGAGCCTTCTTATCCACCCATCTTACCTCTTCTATCTTTCTCCTCACCCACAATTCAAATGCCTCTGTTCTTTTTCTTTCCTACTTCCTCAATGTCCATGCTTCACATCCATATATGCAAACGCTCCATGTGTAACACATAGCCCCCTTCTCAGCTCCAGGATACTGTACAGCAAGTTGTTCTTCTGGCTGAAGGCCTCTTTCGCCATTGCTATCCTTCATTTTATTTCTACGACGCTTCTCTAATCCGCTATAGCTTTTAACTATTCTATTATGCCTTCATTTATTCTCTCAATTGTATTATCTTTTCAGTTTACAGGAATTACCTTAGTTGTTCCTAAGCTTATCTTCATCCCGTATTCCTTCATTCATCCTTCCAGAACCTTTAGCAACCTTTCTAGTTCTTCATGTCATCAGTTAATATAACCATGCTTTCTGCAAATATTATACTTCTTTCTTTCTTTCGTCCCTCCCATCAAATAAATTTTGGATCATATTCTCCGTAAACGGATTGAAAATTTAAATTTAAAATCGGAAGCACCCATTTTAAATGAATTAATAAATGGATGTTAATGAATAGAATTAAAATGATTACTGTGCTGATCGTTTTTGAGCCACGCGTCGATAATAATCAGCACTCGGCAATAAGTATCTAATAAATTGTAGGGTATCGAGGTTTGAGGATTTTGGTTGGTTACAAATTGATTCAGTTGCGGTTGAATATAATCGCGTTTTCCATCAGTCGTACGATTTAGTTTGATTGGTATTATTGCGGATCGTGAGAGCAACCTAACCCTAACCATTATATTCTCCTTGTGGTGATTTCCGGAATCCCTTTCATAAGGGCAGATGTCACGCAGAATGGGAATATACATTGGATTAATGAGGCGCACTCATATAATGAAAACTAGGATAATCGTTAACGAATCGCTTCCGTCATGCCTCCGGGCAAAACCGATTGAAATGCATTTTTGTGAAGCGACTGTGTTACACCATGTCCTTAATTCTATGCAACCAGTAATTATCATGCGCCAATGTTTGTATCTATCCGCAGAAGTGAAGTTTGTATTAATATGATAATTATTCATAATTTAAGTTAGCGGAGATAGTTATGTATAAGGGTATGTATGGGAAAGAGTAGAGTATGAGAAAGAGAAGAACACACAACCAAATGTGAAGGAAAGCAGAGTAATTAACTACCTGTATCGCTGCAATATTCTTAACGAAGCAGTAATTGTATTTTTTTGTATAATTAGTGAAGAGTGTCATGCAGTGATTTGCAGAGGAAATGAAGATACGATTGATATTTTGGTTGGTGGTGTTTGATGTTTGGAGTTCCCTCAATGTTTGCTTGGTAAATCTTTATTGTGAAGGCTGCGATTGATAACGATAATAAAATGTCTTTATCTGTGCGAAATTGAGGTTCAAGGGTACTCTCCAACAGCTGTCAATGAATATTTGAGAGTGAAGCAACTAATGGGATCTAAGGAATAAAATGAAGAAATTGCTTTCCGGGAACGCAAAATAATCATCTGTTTTTTTTTCTAAGTGTGCATCGTAGAATTTTGGAATTTCGTAAAAGAACATATTGTATTTCAACAAGATGAAATATTTTTTCTACTGCAATTTTAATTTTATTTAAAATGACGCTTTAGCGTGGATGGTATGTACAGCTAAATACACCTTTGAGTGTTATGAGCGTTTGCCGTTCCTTGGCAACACTATCTTTGGTCAGCTCAGCTTGGCTATCTCTTGGAATAATACCAATCACGGGGCTCTTTTAATCAAATCCTGTGTGAGTGATTCATGTAATGAATGGATTTTGAAGGAGTGGAGGGCCCTAGCTGGAGGACCTTAACTGGAGGGACTAGGGAAATGATCTCCTATTGCATGCAAAACATTACTCTTTCTCAACATCACAAGATATGTGATTTCTCGAAGGAAAGAATGGGTGCTTCAACTGGTGATTAAGACCCTGGTGATAAGGGTCTTATGAGAGCATCAGACAGTGGTCAAGAGGGTACACTAAGCAGAAGGACGTGGGTGTAGCAGAATTGGGAGTCAGTCTTTAAAGGTTTCATACGAGTGTGGAAGTTATTTGGTATGAGGAAAATGATAAAATAGATAATAGAAACAGTGAAGACCTTAAGGCTTTGGTTTCTTTCCTTGAAGGACCTCCCCGAACTAAAATTTCATATGCCTCTTATATGTGCAATAACAGTGTCCTTTATTCAAAACAAATAATTCTGTTGTGACTTGCATAGCAGAGTTGAGTCATTCATCTTGGTTCGTGAAGTACTGTACTGAGAAAATTTTAAAAACAATTTTATAAATAGCGCTGATTCGAAATTAACGTCTTCTCTCACACACACGTCGAGAAATAAGTAAATGAAAAAAACTGCTATTTCAACATTTTTCTAGGTAGGAAATTTGCCTCTATTCGTATTAGTATTGTCATGTATGTGAGTAAATCGAGAAAGAAGTAAACGAAAAAATAAATAGGTAGTTAAAGATTTTTTTCTGGGTGGGAGATTTTCCTCTACAAGTATTGTCATAGATGTGAGTTTTTGCTATAAAATAGTATTTTTAACCAACAACTGTGCATTCTCTGCGGTGACGAAGACGCAACTCAATTTTATGAAAGAATTGGTTTTTTAAACTTGGCCCCAGACGCTGATCCCATTTGGATGGAAAAATTGTATCGACTTTCTCTTCTTGGTTAGTATCTAGATTTTTGATCTGTTGTTATAGAATTATTAGAATAGGATCAGTGCATGTTTGTCTACAAACAACTGATACATTTTAGAAAAAACGGAATTTTTGGGTTTTACCAGATTTCCAGGAAAATATGAGGCTTAGGGGAAAAAACCATTTACATATTTGAATTCAGCGTAAAAAGTCCTGGTAGGATAAGGTATTTTACTTCGTGTAACAGAAAAAAAGTTTCATTTTGTAAAGCAGTGTTATCAATCTACTCACCCAGCTAAATAATTCATGTCGTATGGTGTTAGTAGTACAACCTTTAGAGTAGTAGAGTATTATAACTTAATCGTTATCGTGAAGGATGAAGAAATTAACGCAATAAAGCTCTGTTATTAGTTATATCAAAAGGTAGAAAAATCTAATTTCATTCAATTAACTTTTAGGTAATAGTTATTTGCTTTTGCGGTTGGTTAATTATAGTGATTCTAGTTCCGCAAACGTGTTTTATGGACTACCACGTGCAGTGCTCTAATCTATTGTTTTATTTTCCAACGACACTTGATTATCGTTTTTCTTTTACAAGCGGCTGATTCGCCGGTTTCTCCTGCGTCATCATCGACCATTTTGTATCGAGTAAAAGGAAACAGTCGCTGACGTCAGAAAACACGCGTAATTAAGGAATTGTTCGCGAATGGAATACTAAGAACGTTGTCCCAATTATTTTTTCCTTTTGGGGTCCAAACGTTCTTTTCATTTAAGACTGGGATAATTTTTCCAGGGAAGATCCTCTTTCGGGATTTCGGGATTATTTTCTGATTCTCAGGCGAGGGAGAGAAAAGGATTCGTATCCATGGTGTGTTAAAAAGTAAACAAAATGAAAAGGTTCAACATCCTCTCTGAATATCAATGCCCTAGAGGGTTTGTATAAGCTTTTCTTGAACGAATCTTCATTCTGTTTCGCTGTTTTTAATTTTTAACGGTATTCTCTCAGAGTGAATTAACTTCTGAATTTTTCAAACATTTCATCATCAGTATCTGCAGATGGTGTAGCAGCAAATAATGCGGCCTCGATTTCTGGACTCTGGAAGTTACATGATTGACTCCAACTAAGCAAATCAAATCTAGAACTAAGTTTGATATTGATCCGATAGGATTAACTTACGATTAAGTATGCAGGGCTTAAAACCTGATTTGAGTATTGTTTAGTTGGGAAAAAGCTTGTTTGTGGTTGTTTTAATCATAATGTTACCCCACAACAGTCAAGTCCGAGATTTTTAAGTGCAAGTAGACAAAGTCAACAATTTACCAGTAGATTTAAGGCTGCCTCATTTTGTATTGAATTTAGAGTTTCGAAATAATAAATGACCCCTAAATTATTGATATGAAAGAGTTAGGAAGCGAGTTGAATGAATGAGATAAAATGTCAGGAATATTGACAGTGGCTAATACACATCCTACATTGTATTTACATGTATTGTAGTCTCTTTAAGGCGACGTATCTCAAGTTGATACTTACTATCTAGATTTTTCAGATGTACTAATTTAAGAATTTAAGCACTGATTTTGAACTTACAAATTAAAAAACGATGATTTGTGGAACAAAATTCAGTCAACATTGATGCGGCGATTGGAAATTGAAGCTTAATGTTGAAAAACGTTCAGCAGTTAACCTCTCCGAAAGAAAGTATTGAAGAATAATATTCGTGCAGACTCCGATTGTTTTAAAATTTAATTGCTTCTTATTTTTAGCCACATATCGCATTATTATGTGTTGAATGTAGGAGAAAATGTCTTATCATTAATCTATGACATTAAACACGTAATAAATTATTGATTTTCTTTCTGACATCTATTCTTCTCCCACTTTTTAATCTAACGTACAGCATATTTTTTTTTTACCTATATTTTTCACATTCCTCCCTCCACTCACATCCATTAAATTGCCTTAATTCTCAGTATTCGATCCTCTCTCAACATTTTACTTATTTTATTTATTCAATCAAAATTCTTTCCTCCAATCTAAATTCAGCACTCCCTCATTTGCTCCCCAATCAACTTAGCCGTCTTCCTCCAGTCAATCCACTTCTCAAGGTCGAGCTGTAAATTTGGGTTATAATTAAAACAACATTTGCAAAATAAATTAGCCCGAGAACACGTGCGTAAGATGTTGAGATATAGACGTTTGCTTTATTTTGCCAGTTAATTTATATAAACTTCTCAACTAACATTTAAGGTAGTTCAATGTAGATTTCTCTTCCATTCATACTTCTTGTAACTACTAATAAAGTAATTAATTCCTCTTGGGATATTTCTGAAATAATCATCGGTACAGAGATCACTGATGACATAGATGACGAGATATTGACAGTTACATCGTTAAGTAATATCTAGTTAATATTTCTTCTTCATGTTCTCTCAGGGTGTATTGGCAGATCATTGACATTCAAGTAGACGTTTCAGTTTTTATATTTTCCTTGATATAATCGATAGAAAACTTACTGTTTACGCGTGTTCAAAGGAACATCTCAAAGTCTTCTTTTTTTTGCTCTCCTTTTTTCTCCTTATATGGACTCTTTGGAAATATTTGAGTTTAACTTGTTATGAAACGTTTATTTTTATAGTGTCGTGTAGTATATATATAGTAGTCGTGAATCTACCTTAGAAATAATAGAAATAATACCTCGTTTTATCAATCGCTATGCTAAATGTATAAATCACGGTGTTAAATGAAATCAGGAATCGTTGATACACAGCAGTGACCTTGCAGCGCTAATCAACAGACTGGACTATCAATGGATAATCAATCAACTTGACTTCTGGTCAAATGTTCTCGGCGGAAAATTCATATCGACAATTTTTCCGAATCAGTTGGATTCTAGGAATATTTGGAGAATTTATGCAAAATCCTTGGATTGTATTTTATCTACTTATCTACCCTAAGAACTATCTCTATGCGTAAGGAAGGGAATAAGAAATCACCACCAGAAGTCACCATACGTCTGTTTCTCTGTTTCTATAGCGTATCTACAGCGAAAAAAAATCATTTTAAAGTGGCTAATATTAGTACCTTGTTTCCTAATTGCATACAAACTAATCAAGTTTTTATGGAGTAAACTGCTTAAGAGAATCTATTATCTCTTAACTTATTAATCCAACCGAGTACTCAGTATCCTTACTTTTAAAATTTTACGTATTAGTAACTTACTAACGCGTACTGATTTTTCGTGGCAATTCTGTAATACAACGTATGGATTTGTAATGGATATTTTTTTCACGAATGCAAACCTCGTCTGTAGGATCCCAAATAATTTAAATCTAAGCTAGATGGTGATTAACTAGCGCAAGGTAATCACTAAAATAATTTGTAGTACCGATTTTACAAGAATTTTAAGAGACATGGTCTTATTCGACAGAAAAATGCTACGCAATCACGACGATGCATCAGCTCTTTCATTGAGAATCACGGTCATGGTCAAATTGCATGAATTGCGAATCACGAATGCACCCACAGTGATTGTCCGACCACGCTTCCTGTGACTTCGTTTCCCAACATGAGAGTGGGGTCGGAGGGAACAAATTCAGGTCAATGGTAAAGGTCTTTGCCTAGACAGAAGTTTATTTTAGACATTTTATATATCGTATATTTTGGAGGGGTCAAGAAAATGGCAAGGACGTTGGGAAAGTGCATCGTCCTAAATGAAGATAACGTTGAGGTCCAGAAAAAACTGGGAAAAAACTTGCTTTTTCATTTCTTTATATTTCGTTTCCTTTTACTCTTTTATGACAGACATTCCTTCATTGTTAATAATCATTTGTACTCTTTTAGCTGATTTTTTACATAATAATAATTAGATATCAGGTTAAGAAAATATTTTATTAATCATACAATATACGCGATGGAAATGAAGGAGAAAGAGTCTTCCGTAGCCGGGGATCGAACCCGGGTCTCCCAATTGCCGATCGGTTGCTCTAACCACTAAGTGTGGTGGAGGGTCCATCAAAGATGGCATTGCCCTTCGTACATGTTCTTCTCCATCATAGCCCTTGGAAATGAATGGGAGATTGTGCTGCCATGGTAGCTTAGTGGTTAGAGCAACCGATCCGCGATTGGTTTTATTTATAAATAATGATATTATATTTTATTGACATTTATTATTATTTATTTTCACAATTAAATATATCTTCACATACATAATCTCATCACATGTCATAATAGAACATTGATTCGTATATGAACATGGGAGTCTTCCTAAGCAAACAGCATACATTTATACATATTTGTGGTACATTTCTAGTAATTCATACAAATAATTTTATTATTCATAGAATCTTCAATAACACAGCAAATTATAAAATATCGTAATTGTGGACACATAATATAAATTACATTACATATAAAAAAATAATATAATAATATAAATTACATTACACATAAAAATATAAATTACATTACATATAAAAAAACGTAATTTTAAATAACTTTAATTTTGCAGACATCTTTAAATACATTAATATAATAAACAAATCATGATTGTAAACATTTATATCACTCATTTATGTCAACATTTATTTAAGTAATAACCTCAATCCAGCCACTCTTTTACATTTCTTCTTGCATAATATATATCACTTAAATAATAATAATATTAATAAATTTGCTACACTACCTTAATTTCCAGATGGAAAACATATCGTTACGTATTTAGTACGATTCGATCAGTCGAGATAATCTTGCCAAAAATATTCACAGTAACCGGTCGAGGCCAGTTACAATGTTTGTAATCCTTGATGTTTGTTCTAACTATTTGCTCAGAGTACATAAATTGTTCGTAGTAATCAAAACGTCTCACTCACACAAACACTCTCCCTTTATTTTTTAATCAGCAGCTCACGCATGAGTTAACAACGTTAATTTAGGATAGTTAACGCTCAGTTAATTTTTTGATGTCGGTATTTTGTGAATGTAAATATCCGGATATTTTACGGTTGAAGTCATGAGTGACCGCCAAGTAAACGAATGGTTTTAATCAAGCGCTGAGATTTAGTTATCGTTTTGGAATAGCTAACATGGAATTTTTTATATGACTAAATATACATCAAAGCATTACCGAAACATTTCACGCTCTTAATTGCAAATGTATGTAATTAATTATAAATATTATCAAGTAATTAATTGTCCTTATGTAGAATATTAACGAATTATTTTTTATATTAATAATTTAATATTATTAGAAACTTTTGTCTTAGTTATTTCATTCAATAATCGAAGAACTCAATTTCATTATTATCAATTCCGATGCTAATTATTGTATTCTTATATTTTTTAATTATAATTGTTTTATTTATTCAGAAATTCAGAAAATTCAAAATACAATAATTTATAAGAAATATTAAAGTCCATTAAAGAAGGTGCTATGTAAAAAAGAAAGACTTACAAAGAACATTAAATTTTAGAACATACATTACATACATATTTCAATTTTTTACATAAAACCAATATGGTCTCGCAGAGTCCAGAGAAAGACTCTTCTGCAAGTGCCAGTTTTGCATACAAAACGGTGTAAATTGAAAAATAAATCACCTATTTTATCTTAAATATATACATCTATTCAAAATATACAAAATTTATCTTCATATATAAATACATTAAAAAACAATATATATGTGTTCTACAAAAATTATGCAAAAGGTTATAAACATATATATATAATTAATGAAGTTAAAGACAATGTATTTATTAACCAGTTTTTAATTTCCCTTTTTCTTTTTCTTTTGATTTCAATATGAATATAAATGAAACTAATGAACTAATGAAAGCAAATGGTTTTCCACAACGTCACGCCTTCTCATATCGATTATATCAATATGAATAATTTCATAGGAAGAGTATGCATGTTGATGTAATGATTCTTTTACTTATAGAAGTATTTACAAATGTATATTCACGTGTACCCTGCGGCATTTGGTAGGGGTGTGGATACTCGTTGTGTTTTTTCAAATTCAATTTGTTCGTTTCTCTTTCATGTAAATTTATATTTCACATGAAACAGTTGTAGCTCAAGCATTTTTTTCTAATTTGCCGTTGTTTTGCCAAACAGAGATGACTGAGAAAAATGGCAACAGCCTATACATTTAAGCTTTGAAAGCTCTTTGTAATACTTTTCTCTTCGCGGAAATATCAAATTAAGTTTATTATTTGGACATCAAAGATTCTATTTTATTTTGAGGCCTAGTTGAGCTGTATCACCAAACAAGGAAAAAAAACTGAAATTTTAATTAATTTATTAATAACTCTGGTATTGACGAGCCTCATTAACAGATATTTACATATAATAAATAATTAACTCGAACAAAATAATCAATGGACATTATAATGCCCAATATAATTGTAGATTATTATTTGAATTTACTTAGGCGAACTATTACGGATAATAGTAAAATTTATCAAATTCCCAACTGTTGAATGGCCACTAATGATGCTCGATGTTAACTGGCTGGTTGAGGGTTACAAGAGATCGCTCTCCAATCCACGCTTCTGGCTATACGCAGTTCTTCCTTCCCATACCTCTTCGCTTCCGAGAAAACAAATGCTCTCCACGGTGAGCTGACTCGAAATAATAAATGTAACGCCGCCAAGGGATAAATACGGGTACCGGACTTGGAGGCCTTCGAGGGGATGGTCAGTCCCCAATGCGTGACCCTTTGCAACCTTGACCCGCTGATATCTACAACAGAATAGTGGAACGCAGTATATTTCATAGTATTTATGGCCAACAGACGCACCCCATGAGTTCTGCTAAATTATCAAAGCGTGAATTGTGGGAAATGCACGGATGATACGGTCACGTATTCGCCCTCCCCTCGATAGTAATTATCCCGGAGAGGGAAAAATCACGCGTAGTCGTTGAAAGATTCACGGCGCCGTTCACTTGATTTGTCGGTCTTCGATATGCGACGGAGGTAACTCACGGACGTTAATGGAATCAATCGGGGCTTTGTTTACACACGGAGATGCAGTTTAGAGGAGAATTGCTGATTCGGGTGCGCTGCATCGATATCGGGTTGGGTTTGAACTCGTTCTGGAATGCTGCAGTAATAATTTGGGTGAGTGATGGAAGTTGCAAGGCGTAACATCGAGCGAAGGATTCCCGGAGACAATTTAAAACGAGCAGCCTCCACCGATAGTTCTTTACAATAGAAAATTAATTGATTTTATTTATGCATTAATTCTAGCACTTTCTTTGGGTGTATGCTTAATTCTAGGAAGTATTGGAAGCATTTAGAAACTTAAAATTGTCGTACAGTGGTACCTTGGTTAACGACGCTAATCCGTTCCAGGATAATCGTCGTTAACCAAAACCGTCGTTATCCAAGGCGTGATTTTTCACAGGTATAATAATGGTAATGGATTACCGTATTTCCCGGCGTCGAGGACACACCCCAGTTATTGGAAGCAAAACGTATAATATTTACCGATTTAGCTCCGGTGAGACAACATGTGCCTATGTGAATTAGCTACAATTTAGCATTGAACTATTTTTAATATTCTCCGCTAGCTGCTATTCAGTATGTTTTTATGATGTAACATCGTAACGTACACCAAATATTAGTTTATAATATAGTGATTATAAATAGACGTGCTGAAACACGTGAAACTCCGGAAAGACCAATCGACGAGGCGTCGTAAGCCAAATCCTACGTCGTTACCCAAGATATTTTTTGGTTACAGCAACTCGTCGTTAACCAAGTCCGTCGTTAAATAAGGCCGTTGTTAACCAAGGTACCGCTGTATTTCGCAAGCTTCGCTTTAAGACAATAATAATAATAATAAGAGAAGCATATACTACTAATACATCCATATGGTGAATGAAATAAAATAGCGTTATTTTAGTATTAAGAAAGTAGTCATAACAACGGCCTATTTCGGCTCGTTCGGCCATCATCAGGTGCGGAGTCAGGAAACGCAATGAATATATGAAATTAATGGAGGGGAACAGGGGAAAGAGGATATGAAGGGGTTGGTATTGAAGGTCGTTGTTTTTAGTGTTTTTAACTTGTGGAAGCGTATAGGTGTTTTTGTTTTTATTTTCACGTTTTACTTTGTGAAAATAAAAATTAATTTTTTCATAGAAGTGACTGATGTACTGCGTATAAATATACAGGACCAGAGCCGATTTATTTTTTGTATATATATATAATGGGCTCTCGGATAGCCAAGTGGATTGCGCGTTTGGCTTTTGCTATATATTATTTTAAAACATTGGTAAAATGGTATGATGATTACCCTTTATATTTATATTTTATAAATTGCTGAGAAAACCGTAAAAATGATGAGTAACCTATATGCAATGGTATTGTCTTCGGGGACTGGTACGTCATGGTCACTTCTAAATGTTTTGCCTGCCATAATTTCCTCATATATTTCCTGGATTCCCCCGATCAATGCTGTTCACGGAAACCCTTATAACCACACATTCTCCGAAGAATAAATTCTGCGTAACGCTAAACGCTACAGGGAACACCAAAATTAAGAGACGCAGTATGGCAGTCGATAGAACACGTGTGAGGTGAAACTGAAAGAGTCCATGGGTCCATAGGTATGTATCCCCTTAAGCGGGAAAGTATCTCTCACCGTTACCGTAGATTGTTGCATTCCTTCAATATAGATAATAGTATGAAGTGGCCATATAATGAAATTGTGGCCATATTGTAGATAATTACTGAATTTGAAATATACTATGGATAGACTTTCCTTTAAAAATAACGAACGCTCGACAGCAACACTTCTTGGAAATTCGTAATTTTCATGAGCTATTTTAGTTACAACATTTGTGAAATTTTACGGTAAAATTAAATGAATTTGAGTCGACTGGTTTTGTCGATTATATACTTATCTTATGAGGTTAAATAAAGAATGCGATGAATATCATTTCGGTATTAATTAAGGGTATCTATGAATTCTATCGATATATCGACATGGCCAGGCATGATACACACTATATATACACCAGCTTTAAAGTGTATAAGTTTGAAGTAAAGATTTTTCCTCTTACAACGATTTGGATTGGTCTTTCTTCATTAGAATCGAATCGAATTAAAAAATCTTGGGAAACGACCGCAGCCTCATGCCATAATATTCGAGCAGTAAAAACGCATCTAAGAGAACCATTCGAGAATAAATAAGAGACGAAAAGAAAGGTTATACTCTAGAGATTTATGAAGGGAATGCCGAGTGCATCCTGTGGAGTACTTGATGCGATTGCGGACAGTTGTGGTGCATGCGAACAAGCCGAGCTATAATTCGTCAACATAACGTCCACCGCAGAAGTCCCGATGCACGAAGCGTGCAGTGACTATACATCACGGTGCACGAGGACACACGAGGATGAGAGATGACCAGGGCTCCAACTGTGCCAACGAAAGGGGAAAGAGTGAATAACACGAAACACAAATTCACATTTATTAATCCTTCGGCTACCAAGATATTTTATGCCTTACCTCTCCCAAGGGTGTAACTGGATTACTCCCAAATTTTTTTGTGTTTTGAGTGTTTAGTTTCATGGTTAAAACAATCACAATATGAATTTATCTTAAAAATGAATGATAATAGATAGATAATTGATATGTGCTCTTAATAAATGTCTTTCTTGGCAAATATAATTAAAAAAAATAACACTTCAAAAGGCTTCAAAATTCTTAATCAACTTAACAAAGATACGTAAATCCATATTCTAAATGGTTTTATCAACATTTAAGAATTATTTCACATTAGGAGCACTTAGAGAAAGAACGTCTTTGCTTACAAGCATATTTCTAGTTTTTCTATCTTCACCTCTTTTACAGATTGCATATCGTTTCCCAGCAAGGTTATCATTAAAATCATTCATTTCACCAAAAATGTGCGATTGATGAAAAAATATGCAAATAATACAGTTATTAGATCTTGAAGAACAAATACATAGACATATGAAATTATTTTAAAACTTTTAACATAAGTAAATAACGCAGAAAAACTATCGCTGGGGCAACTGAGTTTCCCCCTTGGTAGCCGAAGGGTTAATTGTGTTTTTACGTTACAAGCTGGAGTGGCCAGCCTGCTCTCCTGACGATCACGGAGGTCATGGTTACCGGCATGGGCATTTACTTTTGTAAATATCGTTGTTTGTGATGGGTCAGTTTTCTAAAATTCATCCTGATGAAGGTGAAATTATTACTGATATCATTACGAATGATGTCATAGATTATTACATAAAATAATATTGGCATTTCTTTGTCGACCTTAGCCTGACGATGACTTCTTGGAAGTCGAAATACGTATAGCCGCTTTGCAAGTTTCTTGATGGTTTTTGGAATTTATTCTTTATATACATAAAATAATAATTATTATTGATTTTATTTCTCTTTCATGAAGGATCGAAATTGACCTTTATAGTCACAAGATTGCACTATACATTTCCCCGATTTCCGGTGACTGCATAAGATTTTTATACAAATTTAGTTTATTACTTACAAAATTATAACTTCAATTTCAACTTCAACTACTCGAGCGCAGAACACATTATAAAATCTCTTAAAGCTCAATCACAAAGGATAGACCAAATTGAATTATTTGGCTAATTTTTGGGTGTAATAGTCCTAATTTTAGTAACATAAATCCCTTCGCAGTTTGAAATTTACAGGTGTATTAGGTAAAGTTAAAGTATTAGTAGTACCACCGGAGTAACCTTTGTGAAAAGAAATATACGTTTACCCGTTATTTTTTTCCATTAGAGCTTAAAACGTAAAATAACCATCAAAACTGCTAAAGAGTACTAAACTTTACTTTTGATTTTCTTTACTTTCTTATCATTTGAATATGGGGTCCATAGTTGAAGGTGTTATGTTATTAATAGGAACTGATAGTCGTGCATCTTTAACATGAGGTAGAATATACAGAATTAGCCTCTCTTGAGGATCGATATCTGTTGAATAAGCATGCGATGGTCTTAAACAAATGGAATTTGGGTTGCGCCCAACTCTTAAACTCTGATGCGGTTCCATAGATCTGAGACCACGTCTTCCGCTCTCGCTTGCAACTTCCGCTCAGCTTCAGCTGCTGGGCAACGCGAGATGACCCTCTGACGGTGCCACGTCCGCCGGGAAAACGAATCGGTCTTCGGGGAGGAGTGGCAATGCATACTTGATACGCAGTGATACTAATCGCGATCAGTCCTCGTAAATCAAACATCAAAGCTATTACAGTGACGTTGTAAAATCAGTGGAGCGTAGTTTAGTTGCTTGCTCAACTCAACTCAACTAGAGCAATTTTTACATCTTAAGTTAATGAATAGAAATGCTAAGTGGTTTTTTAATCCAATCAATCGAGGAAGCCGTCACTTCGTGGAACTCCATTCTAGGTTTAGGGGGGAAACAAATATGCCAAGTTTCTCGACAAATATTTATTTAAACTTTTAAACTGACTACCGGTTTCGAGCTACTTGTTAATCACCAGGCACACAACCACAGAAAGTGCACACGTATTTATGTTTGTAAAGTATTTAGCCTAAAGGCCGGTTGGAAACTCGCCTTCTCAAACATTAGCTACCAAGCGATGGTGGGAGAGAATGAGGTTTACTAAGAATAATGAGGAGTGAGGTATTTTGCCCTTGTTTTTCTCTTCAAGCCGGAATGCTATAAGTGGAACATGTCGAAGTAAGTGAAGCATAATGACTTAATGAGTAACACTTTCTTTGGAATTCCATAAAGAAAAAGACCTTAATTACTGCCATACGCTACGTAACCAGAGCGGATTGCGCAATATCCAGTCAACAAATATAAAGCATCTAGTGATTGGTGTAGAAATTAAATTACGGAAGTAATCCGCTACTTTTAATTACGAAATCTTGAATCAGTCGAACGCAAGTTTCCTTTGCGTTACGAACCTTAAATGAAAAATAGCGCTTGTGAATGATATTTTACGGGCCTACTATCAATTTATGAGGATAGGCAATGTAGTTATAACCAACGAATACCAGAGGATTCCTGAAAGTTATGTTACGAACCTTCATTCATCATGCTTTAAGTGAGGGTCTCCCTCAATCGAAGATCATTTGGTTGAAATAAGGTTATTCGATCGGATATCGAGTGCAAGAATGGAAATATTGCTATTAAGTCTATCAGTGAGGAACAAGGAAAAAATATAATAATTTAAAATGAAAATAATATTACAGAATTACTCGCAAACAGCGTGTTATTCTCTACCGATTTGGCAGGCGCGGGTGTGTAATGCATGGTTGCCTATACTCAAATTATCTATTTTCAATTAATTATTGCAAAAAAACTAAGGCCCATTCAGACGAACGGCAATACAGTTTTTCATTGCTCCACTTCCTGCATCACCACAAAAATTTTCATCAAAATCCCCGGACAAAAGTGAGAGTCTCCCTGAAAGTAAATTTTATATCATCATGGCTATGGGTATGGGATAAAAGTAAATGACATTTTTCTCCATCTGTAACAAATTGAAAATATGAAAGAATATATTCATTAGAATATGGTAGCAGAAACACACGCTTATATAGAAAAAGCAAATGCTAAAGGCCAACCAAAATATAGAAAAATTTTCAGTTAACATTGAAGGAGTGCCTTGTTTGGGAGGGGGAGGGAAGGGGGACAGCAGCAGAAAATGGCTTGGGAAAAGGTGGTTGTTAGCTAGGGTGTAATTATGTTTAAGGTGATGTATTATCTCAATTTGTTCCAGTTAGTCTAATTTTCGGAACTTATGGAGGCAGTGTTAAAGGATGGTTGTAAAGTCTGAATTTTGGTTGTTTTCCAAAAGAAGTATCGCTGAATGTGGTGCATATAAGTTGTTGAGGTATGAGGGTGTTCTTTGGTTCTTATTTGTAGATTGCAAGATGTTCATCCTATGTAAATGGGACAACAGTCGTTGCACAGCTATTAGTATATCTTTGATTTAAGTATATAATTGACTTTATCCTTGATATTGAGTGAAATATTTCCTCTGTTATCTGTAAAATACCGTTAAAGCGTTGCAGTGCCTCAGCAAGTCCCCTTGTAACTAATAGGACCAAGGAAAGTTTTTTATTCCCGACATAAAATTTCTTTATTTGTGATGGTAGGTAAAATTTCCCAGGTTTACGTCCAATTATGGCATTTGTTAGTTTTTCAGTGTAGTCGTTATAAATAAGAAACTTCCCTTCACTGAAATGTATTACTACTTTATGGGAGATCAATACGCGATAAAATTCCCTTCTGAGTGATAAATAGTGGCTCTTTCCACCACTTTGTTTGGCCGATACCTCCTAGAGTGCATTCACGAGGGTGAAACCGATATCAGTCCCATAAACCATTCTCCGTTGCCTACTAAATCTCCAAAAAAGTACATCTGAATATTTTGGATGGACACCTTATGAGGTTAGAGCAGTCGCCCGGCAAGTGGAAGATCCAGGATCGAGTCCTGACCCGGTCAGACTTTCTTATGCCCAATGTAAGTCCGTAAATTTCCATGGCGTTCAGGTATTTTCTTCATGGCTTCGGGCTCTCTTCCACGTTTTTTGTCTTAGTCGGACGACGTTTCAACCAGAAGACGACTGCTGGAATGCCGTCGAAACGTCGTCCGACTAAGACAAAAAACGTGGAATAGAACCAGAAACCATGAAGAAAATTTTTTATGCCCGTTTTTCTTTTTATCTTCTTAAAGTTAAGTAAAACTTTTGAAACTATCCTGTTTATGAAATACCAAGAATATGAAGTACACACCTGGCCAAAATTAACGAAGCACCTAACCAACGATCCCTACCGGCCACCGGAAGAACTGCCAGAACAGACTTAAATTTGCAACGGTGGTCAGAGAAGAGGATGTTTCTGTGCGATAAGAATCTCGTTAAGAACCGAGCCATGAGATAAGCGCGGAAAATTGCCGATGGATATTTTAGCCGAAAGCAAATACTTTCCATGGCGTAGTGAGGATCCTCGTAGTTCCTCTTGAGTCCAACGAAGGTTCATTACGGCAGGCAGCATGAATATTCCACTGCAGCATTGATCGAAGATTTTCACTGCAAAGCTATCATTTAAGGTGTGGTCATTGAGAAAAGAAGGGTTGTGGTTATGAAGAAAATGTATTTACATTTAAGCGTAAACGAAATTGAGACATAATTAGAGATGCACTCTTCGTCTATGCGAATCAAATATTATAGCGTATCCAAAATGCCGCAGTGAGATATATTTTTAATGTTAAAAAATCGAATACGTTTCATAATCATACACTTAATTATCCTGGTTAGCGTTAGAGTCGCGGAGAAAGAATTATATTCTCGCAACTACTTACAGCACCTTAAATGCAAGGTTTCCGCACAATTCTTTCGGCTAGAATATCCATCGGAAATTTTCTGCGCTTATCTCATGGCTCGGTTCTTAACAAGATTCTTATCGCACAGAAACATCCTCTTCTCTGACCACCGTTGCAATTTTAAGTCTGTTCTGGCAGTTCTTCCGGTGGCCGGTAGGGATCGTTGGTTAGGTGCTGCGTTAATTTTGGCCAGGTGTGTATATAGAAATACTACTGAGTCCAAAAAGTTCCCGAACTAATGTTTTCCTTCGAAAACACAGAGCAGGAGAAATGTTAATCTCTGGTGGTAGGTAGGTAGATACGTAGGTAGGTAGCTGTACCCACAATATGTGGTGCTTTCTGTCGCCAGAATTTTACATTTCTCCTGCTCGGCAGTATCGCGGGAAAAAATAAGTTCGTGAACTTTTGAGCCTAGCAGTAGATCCTTGTTTAACATTGGTTCGATCATTTTAAACCATTTTTAATTCTAAAATGCGTCATCCAGCAGTATTCAAAGGCACCATCAGTATATATTCATCGTTTAATCCATTTATTGTTATCATCCCCAGTTGTTGAAGTGAATAATTCTTTGTTTATCGAGTCGGATTTCTCATCTGAATGGCCCGCGGAGAACTTTCCAAATTCTGGCATATACGGTCAGCCTTCACATACTCCCACTACGTACGTCACTGCATATGTTATATATACGAATCTTTTTATATTCCGTTTTCGCGATGTTTGCCGATAGATAATGCGAAGAAAACAGCGTGTGGGTTAAAGTGTATAAGTGAGGCCTTGGCAGTGTATTTCAAAAAAGTGCGTCTCTAATACAGACGAGTCCTTGGGATTCCGGAGCGTATTAAAAAGAATGTCATCCCGGGAAGAGCCAAGGGCGTCGCGTGGCAGATGGCGGCAGGACCAGGGGCGGAAATCACGAACACTTGCTGAATCGCAAATTTTCAAATTTGGCGGATTTTTTTCGCGAGTTACGTGTCTCGCTGCGTTCGTGACGCAGGTTTGGATGGAATGATTTCGCAAGCCTCCAAATATAGGGATTTACGTGAATGTGATTGATGATATCCAGAGAAATCATTCTTGGGATAGAGGAGAGCGGGGAAATGGCGTACACTCAAGCGAGATTTATTACAGCTCATATAATATTCAGTATAGAAGCATAGACACATGATCGAATGTTACTTTGTTTTATTGGCTACCAAATCGTCACCAAACGGCTGGATTATTTATCTTCATTTTTTTGTAAAAACATTTAAGAAAAAAGTTACACTGTACGGAATTGCACCAGCGGTTGGGGTAATCCCGTACGGGGGGCGGGGCAATGCCGTACATAAACATAGGCGCATAATTAAATAAAGTAACAAGCAGTGCACACAACCGTTTAAGTCTATTTTGGCTGGTAAGAATTAAAGTTTTCGTAGTTAATTAGGCATACAATGCAATTAGGTATTGATACAAAAGTAGCAAATAAAATCTTCCGCTGACTCTGCAGCACTACAAGCAGAGTGCACCCAACCTGAACAAAAACAGCAGCGGAACCAGAGTTCTTTGTCTTTTCCGAATTCCCCACATATAAGGATCCTTGGATCCAGATGCTTCTCTTCGGGAACCACTACCTAGGTAGAAATTCTTTCATCTACATCTACATTAATACCCTACAAGCCGCCTTTCGGCGTGTAGCAGGGTGTGTAAGCACCAGTTAAATCTAAACTACTTCCTTATTCGGTTATTGTCGCGTATCGTTCGCGGAAAGAATGAATTTTTAAAACGATTCGTCCAAGCATCTATTTCTCTTAACTTACGGTCATTATCGGATCGACCGAGGTAGCAGGGGGGTTGCATGATACCCATTGTATCTTCCTCATATATCGTTTCCCAGAATTTATTTAGCAATTACAGCCTTGCTTCCAATCTCCTTTTTTTCTGAATGTACGGCTTTGCCCCGACTTTGACCTCGTGAAAAATTATTAACACAACCTTAAAAACTTAGCATACACGAATCACCAAGTGTGTCCAAAACATAGCTCAAGAACCGTAGATTCTTATGGTTTGGTAGTTACTAGCAAATATGTAAAGGCTTTACACCTACCTATTATTACCTGAAGCTTAGAAATAGTAAAAAATCAAGCGAAAACACTATTTGTTTCACATAAACCACGCCGTTGATCATACAGCAACCACATGTCTCCGGCGAGCTTGCGGGGTCTTTTGCTAGGGTGCAAAACCGATCGGAATCCCCTACCCCCACTCTAGAACCGGAAAACATGGTGTATGGTCATTCCACGCTGTACGGCTTTGCCTCACTCTCCCCTATGTTCATCTTTCTGTAATTGGAGATATTGTTTCCTTTAGCAAAAAAAATGATAACTGTTAATAAAACGAGCTCAGATTTGAACTTATCATAATTCAATCTTATGAAGATTTTCAACCTTCATTGACAAAAAATTGATTTCTTCTTCGGCAATAGGTTAATTAATAATTTAATATTATGGCGGGGTTAATAAGGAATAATTTTTTTCGGATGCTCAGAAAAAATATTGCAAAGCAATATTTAGCTAATATAGGCTATAATAGGAGATAATATTTCATGGAGTTTCGCATTATTTACTTAACGTAGGAGCGTTAAGTAAAAAAAGCTTGGTATATTAATTCAGTGGAAATAAGTATCGAGATGATATTTGGTGAATCATATAGATAGGTGGGAAGGGGTATGACCTTTGCTCCATTATTAGAACAGATAGATAGATGGATCATTTATAGGCCAGGATAAGAATGTGGATGCCCTTTAATGGGTATCTATTCCGCCTAACCTGATATGGCCTTCTAATATTTTAGCACATTAGCGAAAGAAACGTAGGAGTGGAGAGCAGGAAAAAATCGCTGCAATTTGAGATTGGCAAAGGAAAATGCCACATTGCAGGGAGACACCCACTGGTGCCAAGATGTCATCAGAAATCTTACCGATTTACACGCCTTACCAGGAAACCTGTGGTACTTTTATGAAAATGACATTGAAGTGAACCTTGTTTAACATTTAGTTTACTGAACCATCTCTGGTTCTCATTCACTGTACTGTATTAATCACAATAATAATATTTTATGCATTTTTATTACTAGATTGTCAAATAGTGAAAATTTTGCATGGTGAATTTTAGACATTTATAGAAAATATTTTGCTATAGAAGTACAATAAGTTATTAAGCGCGATCTATCATATTCAAGTTTTAGCACAGGCATAATTGGAGGGTTTTACGCGATAAAAAGCATTTTCTAAGAATAAACACAACAGTACATTTTCTTCAGGAAACTGAATCCGGTTTTAATATAATAACTATAAATATTTACAAAGGATGGCATTAGGTAACAGCTATTCCCGAATCGTGATCAGCAGTTTCACAACTGGCTAAAACCAGTTTCTTCCTCTAAAACTGTACAGATTTATGTTAAGACAGCATCTAACTCAATGATGAAAATAGATTCCTGAAATTTCCTCTAGCATGAATGACTTTTACAAAGTTACCTTAACGTCGATGTGGTGAATTTATATCTGTAAAGTATTCAGCCCAAAAGCCGATTAGTACCTCATTCCCTCTAAAGTTAGCTACTGAGATATAGAAAGAGAGAATAAGGCTTACTAGGCAGAGTGAGGATTGAGGTAGGTTGCCTTTGCTTTCCTCACCAAACCAGATTGCTAGAGAGAAGCATGTTCGCATAACGAAACACAATATCTCTACAAGTAGCACTCATTTTAGCAACCAATGAGGGAAGACCTGAATCACTGCCATTTTTCAGCATCACGAAACCTCATCAGCTCTAAAGTTTTCACAGCTATGAACAAGAATGAGAATTAAGTAAATGAAAGATACATTTTTCTCTATCCTGTACCAAATGACAAATGAAAATGTGGGCGTTACTGATATGATTCAATGCGCGAGATGTGATTCTTTAAAAGATAAAATATTAATATAATGGATAAATTTGCTAAACAAGTTTATAAAATTTACGTTCTCAGACGATGTAACTGATATAATGTGACATCCCTGTTATATAGGCTGTCCTGTTACTAAGAGGAAGATCAAGGAAATAGAAACTAGAACGAATCGTTTGAAGAATTCATTATTTTCGCCAACGTTACGCGAAAGCGATGGATTACAAAAATAGAGTTATGGTACTTCCACCTCTTACCATACGCCGAAAGGCGGATCTCAGTGACCCTACACAGACATCAAAAATCTGAAGTAGCCAACACATGACTTTCTCCATATTTATTAAAAACAGAAGCCTATGCCGGTAATATATAAATAATTCCAAAACAATGAGTGTTACAGGACAATGTTTCATACAAAAATTGTAGTAAAATACATTATCTATAACTTTGGTACGTAATTATATATACTTACATTGCATTCTGACAGAAATATGTATGAAAAACTTCAATTCCTGGATAAACAACAACTTCCGGTTAACCATTATTCAAGAATTACTTCTAAACAATCAGTGTTACGAAAAAATGTTTCATACAAAAGTTGTAGTAAAGTTCATTATCTATAACTTTTGAATGTAATTGTATATACCTACATTGCATTCTGACGGAGATATTAAAGAAACAAACGTTTGTTCCGGTAAAACCGGAACTTCCGGTTAAGTGATATTCACCAAAAACTAATCAACTTTTGGCATTGCTAGGAAAATACTAAATATGAAGTTTGGAAATGATCGGTTAATCACTTTTTAAGATAGAGCGCACACAACCTTTTTTTACCACAGACAGACACACAGACTCACAGACACACAGACAGACATGTTCGGGAAAATAGCGAAAATGAGCTCTATGGATCCCAAAACATCTATTTCCGTCAAAATCTGGAGGTCGATTTTTTTTGCGAACACATTACTTTCTCTATACTACGTATAGGGAGAAAGTAAAAATATTTTACTCATTAGGATATGGTAGCAAGATTAGATTAAATGTACTAAGAATTATTCTTGCGACGTTTAGATATTGGAGTAGTTTTTATCCAAGTTTTAGTCGTTAAGTTACGTTTTAAAGGATTTTTTATGCGTGAGGATTATTTGAACGTTGAGCGTCGTTGTGCCTTAATTACGCGGCGTGCGCCCGAATGATGCACTCGCTGGTTGTCGGATCGCCGGAGCACTTGATTACTCATCGCAGGGCATAAACACAGACCTATTGACCTACTTCGGAGAAGGACGAAAACAAGAGAGCAGCAATCCTTATCGCCTCAATGCTTCCCACAATCATCTAATCACGCGATTCTGCGGGGATGTACTCGCTAGAGGCACTTATCCACAGAACAATCCGTTTCGCTAAATTAGAAATAATGGAATAGAGTGTGTTTGCGCTTTGATTTTTCCCCGGGTATTACTCTCGCCTTTCACTTGTTTTCCCCGTGTTCAATGGATTCTCTTTAAGGCTTGTTTACACGGTCAGTTAAAATGTACGCGTTGACATGAAAATGAATGAAACAAAAAATTGTCCCGTAAAACACCCCAACATGTAGAAATGAATGAGGTAGTGATTGGAAAATAGAACGTTTTCAATTTTCTGTTAACATTCTCTCACATTGAGTGAGAGAACATTAACCTTATGGTAGAAGGAGGGAGCAAAACTTTTGAGTTATAGAAATTCATCAAATCTGATCACCAGCGTGTTTTTCTCTGTATCAGTATGGAATCAGTCTATTTTATTTCGTAATAAGTTAATTTTACTTAATTGTGCTATTCTTATCTCATCCTGATTATTCAAAAATCAATCACCAGTTTCTTGAGATTTTCTTAGGAATCAGTGAATTAAATATGACGAGAAATTATAAAAGTAGTACTTTTTCCACATTTTTTATTGAAACAATAAAGTTTGATACGACATATTTTGGCGATTTATCACCATCCTCAATAAAAAAACTGGGAAAATATAACTTTTATCTTTTCTCGTCGTGATGAGTTTCCACCAGACTTCGCATATGACTGTGAATTGAATTAAATATGATTTCGTTTGTGAACGCATCTAAGAATCAAGAGAGTTTAATGTCCTCCTCTGCGTGTATTTCATTCATGCGTATTTCCTTCAATCGTGGGTCTTTCTTTCGTTTTTATAGACATGAAAAAATTTGGTAGAACCAAATGAAGGAACCTTGTGATGCAATCTTTCCAAAGTTTCAATTCATTCAAACTTTTCACTCCAAGGCATATTTTTTCATGTATAAAATGGTTCATTTTTTTCTGTTAACACGTCTCAAAAACTGCGATAAGAGGAACTCCGACAAGAACGGCTATTGGAGATTTTAAACATCTAGTAGCGTTAATTTAATAAATATGTAAAAATATTTATTTTTGAAAGATTTTGTTTTTAATTTTCAGGCAAAGGCCTGAGTTACCTGGATCACTCTCAAAGCCCTTTCCTGAAATAAAACATACTTCAAAAAGAAATGTTTATATGTGCCATAGTAATGTTCTACAATGCTGTGTAATGTGTGGTTGTAATTTCGGAACCTCTGGAGAAGTAAGGGATTGCTTAACAGGGTGATGTACGGTGGGGTTCTACCCCGCAACCGGTACGGTAGCCGAGAAGGCCTGTCATGAACCTCGAAAATATCTAGTAAAACTGTTGTCAATATTAAATATCATGCATGCATTATTTAGAGTTTAATTAAATACGATATATGCATGTAATCATTCTGTGGGAATTTTAAGTTTACCATGCATGTATTTTATTTATATTTTGTTTATAACTGGTATAAATGTTTGTACGAAGAAAATACTGCCATCAGGCTTACAGCCTACCGGCAGTTTGTGTAATAATAATAATAATAAACAGGCCTTAAGGGCTTTAATGCTCGAAACGGAGTTACAAGGTTTAATTTAATCCCCTCTTCGTCTGCCTCTATCAGCTGGTGCATGCGAAAACTGCCATAGCTATAGAGGACAGATAGATGCTTTGAAATACCTACCATATTTTTGTAGTTGCAAGCTATAAAGATGAGGTGATAACCGCGAGATTTTCTTAATCTAACTGCCAATTGTCGTCGGATAAGCGTTCCGTAAGCCAACTAACTCAAATACGATAGCGTTTGAGGGCGAAAAGAAGCGGACCGGCTGCTGTTTTCACAAATACCCCTAGAATAGATAAATCGACCCACTGGAAGCATTAGGATGAAGAATTAAAACACAAGAAATATAAGGATGGAATACCGAAAATTCTTTATTTGTGCGTAATCTATATTATTGAAGGTCCATATTAATTCAGTAGTAATATGAAAATCGAAGCTCCCATAATCACATCACGTAAATACCTACTACATACTATAAACAGTCGGAAGTATCCTTAGTGGGCTAGAATCGAAAAAAGAAGGACAAGGGGCCAAACATGTTCTTTTTTGGACAGGTCTTGTTACTTCGCATAGTTGTTACAAAACAATTGAACTTTATGCCTCTGTAAGTCGTCTTTTTACATTTTAGGCGTCAAAGGGCCTCAAAATTGAGAAATTTTCACAGAAAAGTGAAGTCTCGGATTTTTCGAAGAAAACATTCCACTTAGTTGATATGTAGGTGTTTTGAGAAAAAATACCGGAAACGGCATTCAGTAATCTAACATAATTCTTTATCTTTAAATTTTTCAAGTTTTCGTGCAGAAAGATAAGTATTTGCTCATTTATAGCTAACAGAGAGTTAGGTATACTGCCTACTCTTACTAGTTAGCAAAATGATTCATTTCATCGTTTGTAGAATTCTTTAGATTATGCATCCTCTTGGAAATCGTATATATGTAACAGGAACGGATCTAGAGAAAAATTTCGGGGGGGGTCCGATCAAAAAATTTAAAAATAAAAAACATTTCGGCTTTCACAAAACGTGACGTTAGAATTGTGTTAGACGAATTCGAATATTTTCGCTAGTGATTGCTTATTAAATTGTTTGTTTATTTGCGTTATTTGAGTTTCATTTTCGAAAAATAGGCAGAAGTGATATTTCGGGGGGGGTCCGGACCCCCAGGACCACCCCCCTGGATCCGTCCCTGATATGTAATAAGGGTAATATCTGAACAAAGTATCTCTGTTAGTGATATATCACTGCGCATACACTTTGATATATTTCGGAGAAACTGGAAACCCAGCATAGAAGCGTACATCGTTACAAAGTCAGTGCATATTCAGCGATATGGTTAGGTGATGCGTCTGGTCTGCCAATTCTCAAAGTTCGGATGCCTCCACACCCACTCCCACGCGTGCTGCTAGTACCCACTCCCACGCCCACTAGAGAACGTATACACTAAACTATTCCATTTACATACAAATTCACATTATCCCAAATAAGAGCGCTAGGATACCCTGTGGGCCATAACAAGTCCATTATATAGTGTGTTCACAGTCATGGTGGGACTATTTACAT
Source organism: Sympetrum striolatum (assembly GCA_947579665.1). Taxonomy (NCBI): domain Eukaryota; kingdom Metazoa; phylum Arthropoda; class Insecta; order Odonata; family Libellulidae; genus Sympetrum; species Sympetrum striolatum. Next base: position 90,798,348 of record OX388344.1, on the reverse strand, counting down.
TGTGCTAATGTTTGTATCTATCACAGTAGAACGGTGCGACGTGTTGCAACATTTTCACCGCAAAATAAAGTTGGTAGGAATTACTTTTTTAGAAATTGATTTACTATAGAAGTAACGCCAAAAATTACACAACTCTTTATCTTGGGTTACTTCCTAAACTCCACCTAAACTAACACTAAGACAAAAGTGGAACACTTTTAAAGAAATAATTTTTCCAGTTTTCTTTGATTGGATACATTATTTTCTTCAGTGATACAAACGAGAGATATTTTTCCTAAGCCTGTTTCGAGTTATTCTCATTTCATACATGTATGTAATAATAATTATTTAGGTAATTGTATTTTATTTCAATAATTAAGAGAAATGAAAGGGGTGAATTTCGGGTAATATGTAATGAAAAAAATACTAGCGTATTTATTATTATTTTCATTCAATATCTTGAACTAGTGAGCCATATTTTTTAATAATTACTTATTTTATTTTTATGCTATGCTGAGGCATGCATCATTTTTCGATAATGTGATCACGGTGTAGTAGTTACAAACTTTTCCTGCGAAAGAAACTCGTCTCCCAAGTTATGTAATCTCTTTCAAATGTAAATTTGGACTTGACGACTAAATGACTTTTTAAACTCTGATATCTAAAATTTCCTTCTTTTTAATTTTGTTTTGCTTTGAAACCTGGCGAGCGGATGTTTTAAAACAACGTGCATTCCTCAAGTTCATCAGAAATTCGTTTCTCGTTTGGAAGCGACGACATGATGTTCCGTGTGACGCAGTAAGTTTAATCTGCGGTAGTCCTGGATTGGCTACATTGTTCCTTTCCGAGCCACATTATTTCCAGAAATATCAAATAAATTTTGAACATTAGCTGTGATTATTAAGAGTGATAGCTGCAAATACTCAAGGGATATTTTCAAAACAGCAAAAACAATATATCGCTACTGGTTCCAAACCGGAGAGAAGTAGTAAATATTTATTTTTGAATTGTGATTTATGGCACACGTGATTACAATACAACGATCGCATTGTAAAGTTTTTTCCTTAAATCTGTTAATATTTATGCTTAATGTGGATGTTATAGTCATTTATCTCTTTGGCTTCAGGAAACGTAAAAAAAATGTAGCCTTTTGCTACCTCTGTGGTGGTTGGTTGCGTAGGACGTATGAGTAGAAATAATGGTCTTACTTTATCATAATGGGGCTATAGATACGCAGATAGTGTATGGAAATATAAATTGAACGCAAATTCAATCTCTTTGACCTTCACTTGGTGGAACTTATCTTAAACACGGACGATAAAACTTTGCTTTATTCCACAAATAAAAATCAAAATAAAGGATGCAGCACACAAGAAAAGATGTGTGCTTGTGTTCCTTTACTAAATTTGTGTTTGTAGAGTTACATTTTAGGTTTATTTTATCCTTTGTGTTTACATGTCGATTGGTTGTCTAGTAAATAATTTCATATCTGTTTGAAGTATCATATATCGTGTATAAAAAGTCTCGAATTTGTAAAAAGGTTGAAACAGGAGTTGATTGGATAATCGAGCACACAAGAGAGTCAGGGGTTGTCGTAAATGTAGTTTTCTGGTTAGAGGAGAAGGAAGATGTGGGTCGTGTGGGGGAGAAAGTGGATCCTCTTGTAAGAGTGTGGGGGAGTGAGTGAGGGTGGATGGAAGATTCCATTCAGATTGTGTTCCCCAGAGAGTCAATCTCCGTATTCTATGTTTGTCTAGAATTGCTAGTCGTGGAGGCACTGCAGCTGACATTCCCGTTGTATACTACGAATGTTGATTGGGCCACGCTTTCTCGAATTTCTTATTGAGAGATTTTTGTTTACTGCATTTCCTGATAAAGCGATGGCAATCAGAAAGATGAAGTGATTCCCATTGCAATCTTCTGCCCGTCACAATACCGGGTATTTATTACTTTAACTTTCCTGTTGCTGGACTTATCTAAAATATTTACTATTCCAAAAATCTCTTGTAATTTTCCTATTCGAAATACGATTACCTCTTATAAAAAGGCAAAGTTAACGATTCAGATTGATTTACCATGTACAATTATTCCAACTCTAATAAGTTAGGTTGTGAAATAGAATAAAAACAGTTTTCGATTTTATTCAGCTGAAGATGTAACGCTATAACGAAACCTAGGTTGTTCTTATTAAAAAACTCTTTTTGCGGACTCAACTAAGTGAGTTGTACTTTCTTTGTGATTATGAAATAGTTCCACCGAGTAACGCTCAATCCGTCTTGTTTGTTAAATTGAAATTAAACAGTTTTTTGTACTTTACGCGATGGAAATGAAGGAGAAAAAGTCTGCCAATCGAACCCGGGTCTCCCAATTGCCGGTCGGTTGCTCTAACCACTAAGCTACCACGGCAGCACAGTTTCCCCTTCATTTCCAAAGGCTATAATGGAGAAGAAGTGTGGTTAGAGCAACCGACCGGCAATTGGGAGACCTGGGTTCGATCCCCGGCTACGGCAGACTTTTTCTCCTTCATTTCCATCGCGTAAATTAAAAATAAACATGTGTTTCATGTGTAGCTTCTTCACCTTTGTTCAGTTTTTTGTACGATAAATTCTCTAAGCACTAAGGAAAATCGAAATTATTCTGATAAATAAATATACAGCGTGATTTCGAAACGAATGATACCCTCGAGTAACCAAGGAGAAAAGGCATTTTTTTCCGATCTTAACTATATAATACATTAACAATCACTTTCAGTGAAACTGCTTTTCCTTCAAAACAAATACTTGTATTTTCGTGTAGTATCCTTTGTAAAAATATAAGTTTAAAGCTTCTATAGTTTTTATTTCCTTGTTTATATGTATCTTACTTAAGGGTAAATACGACTTCTCTGACTGTTAGGTACAATTTTCAATTACCAAATAACAGTTTTAAATAATTGTTAATTTAATAACTACTTACTCTTTTATGCAACTTTTCTATAACTAACATTTCTGAATATTCTGGATTCTGACGCTATGGTGCTCTGAAGGTTGAATTAAATCAAATTTCCTACTTCATTAAATGTTTAGCAGTGATATTTATTTATTTTTCATTTATGTTTATGTTTTATCTGCCTTCTGTCTTTTTCTACTTGCTGGTATCCTTTGAAGGTAATATCAATTATGAGAAAGCCTATGAAAAGTCATTGTGTCAAAGATAATAATAAAATTTACATCAGCTTTGATATCCAGTTTAAGAGTGAAGTTTTCGTTACTTTTCGTTAAAGATGTTATACATTTTAGTAATTTTTAATTTAACTTATTGTTTCAGCTTAAATAAATTTGATGTCTACGGAATACATTATAGGATGTTGATTGTAAGGTCCATAAGAATATCAGAACAAATTAATTTGTGATCGGCTCATCTCTCATTCTTTTCAATCACTACTTGCTCCTTGGATTGCAGGGTATTCATGAACGCAAAATTAATCATTTAACTCACGACCATGCTTTGATATGATCTGTCAGCTCTCAAGGTATGAGTGCATTGATTCAGTGACGTGCGCGCAATACGAATTATAAGTTGCTTTACAAGCTTACTTTCATTGAACCTTGGTTACTTATGATCTTTGATAGATTAAGATATCAAATATAGATTTGCACAATCCAACCATTTTCTATCAATCTAGCAAGACGAAGGATATGTTTTGCACGCTTATAGCAAATACTGCATCAATACTTCAACTAATCATTTTAACTATGGCCGGATATCTTGCAGTTTATGGATCGTAAAGATTGATGGTTTATTATCATAACCTTTTCTTTGCACGAAACTGAAACATTCAAATATGAGTGAGTACTGAAAACATCAGTATTCTTTTACCATATCTGATAATTAGTTTTGTACACATGACTGTTCAGGAAATCCCAGGTTAACTGCATAATTACTCTATGATGAAATACAAAAAAAATAAAGGTTTTTCAATAAAAGTTGTTTACTAACTTTTGCATGCTTAGGCTTGAGAATATTTGATACTTGATTTTGATGATCGATGACTCAGAATTCTCTCCTTTTGAAATTTTGTCTTTAACTTCAATCTTTTATTAAATTTACTATTTTTATGACATTAATAAGTAATTATAGAAATAATGCCTTTTATTACTAAGGTTACCTTGGTTATTTAATCAAAATCTCTGAAAAATAAGTCGTTCAGAATGTGAACATTGAAAAAGGTGCTTGCCTGAGACAGTTTTCTATTTGCAACATATAAGTTAGCATCACTATTGCCATCTTACTGTTATACCGAGAAAAATATTTCAATCACATGAATATTCTAATATAATCGAAATCTATTTCCTCGTAGGGTATCGATTTGTTTGCCATAACGCAAGGTGAGGTGAGAATAACTTACGTATGAGACATAAGACATTTCGGTTATGATTCGGCATTTCCATGGATTAATAAGCAATCACAAATACAAATTACTCAATTCAGATTCGTAATGTACCATAGGATGGAGAGATGCGTTTCCTATGATAAAACCCGGAAATCATGTCGGTCGGAAGCAAGATTTATTGAAACTGATTATTCAGCCTTGCGGCACGTGATAATACAGTTTGTATGCTAAATTATATTCTAGCTATCTGATCATCTTATAGGCAAAGACGTAAGATGTAAATTTGCACAATGGGGAAGAATGAATCGCTGTACAAAGGGGAAAGGTGAAGGTATTGGCATTGAGACCTCTGTCTCTTGGCCGTGCCTAGTTGAAGTATCTTAAGTGCATAGTTTAAGTGCAGAGGGAAGCAGGAAGTAGAGACACAGGAAATAAAATCATTGCCAATTGTTCATCTATAAACCGTAATGATTGAGATAGAGTAGGGCAGTGGTTTTGACCCCTTTTCCTCCGCAATCTTCATCATGTGATGGGGCAGTTATTGCGATACTGGTCCTCACTAGGGAAACAAAATGTCCGGCTTTTCATCCACCGAATAATAGAGCAATCATTCATGAAATACCCGTCTTAAGTACTACTAGAGTCATCCCAGAAATACTCTTCATTAATTAATTAATTTATGTATTTCGTTTGACGTCTAATAATGATATGATCCAGGAAACAAACTTTATCATTCTAAACATCGGTTAATTTTTTTCTGAAAAGTAATATTTAAAGAAATACTTTTCCATACAATGATTTTGGGTTAAAATCGCTTCGTTTGCTTATTTGACCAATTCGGAAAGAAACAGAAATTACTCTTTTGCTCGATCCACTTGACGCTATTTTAGTAATATTCACGATATATTTCACAGCTTCATTCTTTTCGTTATTGATCGATTTAGCGGAACCTTCATTTTCTTCTGGCATATCTTCCTCCTCGTTATTATAAATACTTTCATATCTGAGTCTGTCATTCATTCTTCTCCAAATATCTAAGTGAATTTTGTAGGAATAAGAGATATACCTAATTACTTAAAGCGTGAGTAAATATTGTCCTCATCGTTGCCTGTAGGATTGTACAAATGTTATCATTTTATTGTGTTTTATCAATAACTCTTCGTACATAAATTTATCATTATGGATATCCGCTATATTTATTGTAGCAAAATATATTTGTGATTATACTGTTATTGTTTCAAGAGCTTCCGTAATATTTATATTAGATAGAAACACAAATTTATCATTCTGTAATTCTGGCAAATTTGGAAAATTAAGCTTTTAAATAACAGTAGTAATCACGCAAGCTTCCTTAATAAAGTCATGATTTCCATAAACTTAATTTAAAGCACTCTTCATTCTGCTAACATTCACGAATGTAAGAGAGAAAAGAAAACCATGCATAATTACAGAGGTGCGCGTTAAAGTAACTCTGTCACGGATACAGCTAAACAAAGGAAAGTGGTTTTTTCCGATTAAGTATTTATGTCGACCTCTATTTTAATTCAAGTACATGTAGCAGCATTAAATTAATCCGTGGAAAGCCTTGCGAAAGGATCGCATTGGCTTTGAAGGAAAGGAGATGTTGTCTCCTGATATATAGTGAGAGAGGTGGGAAGACGGGTATCTAAGAGTACGGCGTGGGAAGCGTGTTAAAATAGAGGAATCCATTGCGTGGGATTTGAGCAATAGTATACGCTCACTTTTTTCCGGTTCAGTTTTACCGGCGCGTGACCTCAGCCGTCTATCGAGAGTTTTGTTTTGACTTGTCGCCGATATTGCTTCTTCGCGACTAATTGCAGGCGTGGCTGGAAGACAGGAGCATAAATAACTTTTAAATAAATTACTACGCGACGCGCGAGTCGCAATGTTGATTTTCCTCGATCGCGTGCGCACAGCCGATCGAAAGCACAATGGGGAAGTTTGAAAGTAAATGAGATAAAGTCACAAATGTACTAATACTTTCCTCCTGATTTATTTTCTAATGTTTTTAAGTGCCAAGGTTATGGTAAATGTCACGTCTTAAGCGTTCAGATAAAAAGTTTTTAATGGAGAAATAAGGATTGTAAATTAATTTATATTGCAGTTTGACTGGGGTCTAGTAGCAGCTACAACTGAACGCCCCCTGGCATCCTTTCTAACATACCAGATACACCCAGATATCTCGTAGTTACTTTAACATAGTTAGCTTTCTTCGTTTCTTTTCAAATCCACGTGTCATTTTGTCACATTTTCAATTATAACACTTAAAATTCAATTTACAAATGTGTTATATTCATATCAAATTAATAAACTGCAACATCCGCATTTAAACTTCTTTTGATTTTTTTCTTCTTCTTCTTTAATTTCTTTGAAATTTCAATATGTAGCCTTTAAAAGAAAAAAGAATTAACAGTGGGATAAAGTTTAACAAACATAGGCCAATTAGATAAGCGTATCTCGTTGTCTGTATTCGTTTTAAGCATACCACTTTCTGATAGAATATACATAAGAAATAAGTAAATTGCGTGCATATCAAGTGAAAATAGACGTGCATGCTTATCTTAGATGTTTGCGGTACACCAGTTAACACTAAGACTTGCACTTCTCTATCTAGACATCACATTAATTTTTATATTGGAGGGTTAAAGATTAGAATAGTTTATTTTTCATAGCTCATGTATGCGAGACAACGAAACACAAAACGGAATCAAGGTAAATCTCTTTGGATAACCTCCTTTTAAATCTCAAGGAAGAATATATTTGAAAAACTATACCGAGACGGGACCAGGAATCAAACCCGGGTCTCCCGACCCGTCCGACCCGGGTCGGGTCGATTTCCGGGTCCCTTCGGAATATTTTCAAGTCTCTTCTTCCTTGTTATTTATCCTAGCTGCACGCGATTTCGTGCAAAATAACCTTACCTAATTTCCTTCCTTTTAAATTTATAAAGCTTGCATTTCATACATGAGGAATTTCAAACAGCAATGAAAAACTAAATTATGTTTACTTTTAAATGCTCAGGTTAGTGTGAATAGATACCAATTTAATAAGACATACCCTCGAAGTTTCCAAAAGAGATTAACTTCCTTTTCCGGTACTCAAGTATATTTCGTTTACGTCTCCCGGCTGCGTCATAAGACATAAATAACGTCACATCCGGCTAGAAATTAAATCTCAAGTTATTCAGGTTGGAAGGAAACATCCTCTTAAATACGCAAGAGATACATTCCCTTAAATATGAAAATCGGCAATTTAACTCCTTAATAATCTCATATTTTATTTTCTTGGAAATCCCGCAAAGGCATGATTTAATATTGCAATCTGCTACTCTCGTGATGTTTACCACCAAAATTTTGCTCCCTTTTTTCATGTATTGCTTCTTATTTTACAACTTGAAATGAATATTCTAGATGCTCACATACATTCATTATGTATTGCCTGCTATTATATATAAAATTGAACACATTTATTGCCAACAACATTACTTCGTTCACTTCAGATGAAAAGGAAATATCGAATTGAAAAATTATTACGAACCATTCCACATATTAATAATAATAAATCGTCTTTATTCGGGCGAGATTGAGACTTATTGATGATGATTATAAAAAAATTAGCAAGTGTTACCACAAAAAAGCCTCACCTTCAGTCACTTAATCTTAGAAAAAATACTCCATCTTGACGTCATGACTCTGTTACATTAAAGAAACGTGGAAAAAGGTTTTGGCCAAATAAAATGATTTCCCACATGAGTTCTAGTTCCCGTTATTTACGAGAAATGCATTGTCCATACCAAGTGTAAGGTCGGGTCAAAATTAAGGTTTTCGGACGGAACGTTTGCGGGAACGTTTTGCACTATTAATCAAAAATGAGCAGGAATCTGGCGGCGAAACCTCGAAAATGATGATAAATGTTTGGATTTCTAATGGAGGATGCGATCTCAAAGACTAAAGAATTTGCTCAATTAGTTTTAAGATTAATGACTTTTGGATTATAGTTGCCTTTTCTGAAACGTAATATCTAATTATCAACGACTTACATGATTGTAATTGTGTGATTCGGTTGTTAATAAATGCAACTTTATATTAATTAATGAAGGTACCAAAGGATACTTTTAATAATGTAACACATCATAATTTTCTCTTGAGACTGAGGGATTGATCATTTATACTTATTTACACTTCAGCTGCTTTTCTTTCTCAGTTTTTATTACGCTCCTTAATGGGTTCCTTGCTACGAATATTTGTTCGCAAATATTGTTTTTGCATATTATATTAACATTTTTTATCTTACAATGTTAGATTTATTGAAAGTTACTTCTAAATTTATATCCCGGGATAAAATAAAATTTACTATTGTTTACTTGTTACTGTATTCTTATTAGATTCGATGAATTCCTTACAATCAATTAATTATCAATTTCACCATTACCTTTTCAATATTTACTATACATGTACACTATAATCTATGGTAAAGTCTTTCACATCCATTTTTTTAAAATTATTTATTCAACATGGAAGTCTTCATTACCTTCCGTTAATAACTTAGGTATTGGGTCTTTAGTTGCATGTCAGATTACATGCGTTTACCATTAAGACATAAATAATTAGCACGTACACTCCTGGCCAAAATTAACGCAGCACCTCCCTAGCGATCCTTACGGCCGGTGCTGCGTTAATTTTGGCCAGGATTGTACTTTAAACCACCCAGCCGCACTTTAATAAGTATATTTGATTCATTTTCACATGAGATTTTTAGTGTTTCTGATTAAAAATTTCAATTTAATGCTTGAGATACTTTGAAGCAGGCAATAAAAGATCTCAAAGAAGACAGAAAAGTCCCCATTTGGTCTGGAGGCCGAGACCCCACCTTTGCCTTGGGTTCCATACATGGAACTCTTTGAATACTTAATTTTCCTCTGGAAATTATAATAGAAATAAATTAAAAATACATCATCAAATAAACAAGGAAAAACACTTATACCTTCACCACACTGTAATTTATTCCACGACCATGGTTTGACCCTTTAGGTCATCGTCTTGTAGATTCTATTAAATATTTTTTTATCTTGAATGATAATGCACGAAGAACTAATGCGCCATTTCAATACGGTATGAAAAATTTAATCCTAAATTTATGATTCATTCTCTACGGGCATATAAACATTTCATATATCTCTCAATGCGTTCGTGATCCTTCAATATAATTCCTGATGGCTTAGTTAATTTAAATCTCATATTATCGCCACAATCCGAAGTCTGTTTATTATGCAAAGGTTGCTTGAAATCTCACTATCTTAGATTGCATGAAATGAATATGATTCCCTTCTATTTTTAGCTTCAAAGCACGTGTTCAAACACTCATTTCCGCTGATGTGTCCTTTTAAAGCATTCATCTTCTTCACTACGACATCTGTATTTCGTTAGGGAGTTAAAAGACTAATTGTAAAAATACAAATGGAAATATTTATATGTAAATTTGAATTGACAGGGTTACGACTCGAATTTTTATACTATTTTAATTCATCAGCCTTCATACAAGGTTTCAGTTAAATTTATAAAGTTGAATCTATGGTATTAGGCCGGACTTCGTGGAAAGCCATAGTAAGAAATGAAAATAAATGCACTTCGTAATTTCCACGGAAAATTTTAATCCAAAACGACCGGTTTCGGCTCACGCCATCATCAGATGATGGCGTGAGCCGAAACCGGTCGTTTTGGATTAAAATTTTCCGTGGAAATTACGAAGTGCATTTGTTTTCATTTCTTTTATAAAGTTGTATGCTAACTCAGCATATCTCAACAGGTGACAAAATGTCATATTCCACTGGTAAATGAGAGAAGTAGGTACTTCACACGATTATAGGGAATGACTCATTTTATTTTAGCATATAATATTTATTGCAAGAATAGATATATTATCAAGAAAAAAATTGCCGATGTGTCTCGATCTTGATTAGGATACTCAGATAAATAAAACAGAGGCCAAAATTTATTTAAAGATGATTTATTCAACCTCTACTTTCAGAGGGTATTTCAGCATTTATTTATTTCTTGGAGAAATACCGAAGAAGAATTCTTATCTCAGACTCATGCTGCGCTCAGCTAAACTTTAATTTAGCCCAAAATTTTCATGAACTGGGAAATCTAAATTTGAAGAAAAGGTTACGAATTGGCAAAGATATGAAAACCGAGGAAAAATTAAAAGATATTCATGATAAGGTTGAAACGAAACCTTTAAATTCTCTGAACTTCCCCCAAATTTTAAACCTCATGTCTTTGGAGTGGGTAAATACTAAATAAGTCCATTTAGAACAAATTTTGACACACCTACATTTTATTGCCTTACACACTTTTGAGACGATGAGCCTTTCCCTGGAAGGTATTCAGAATTTATTGAAAGCCACAGATTTTGTATATTATATACATAAATACAAGTTCAAGAAAAATGTACTGGTGATATCGTCTAATATAGAGTAATTCACGATAGTAGAACTCCCCTATTTTCTTCATAAAGTGTGAGCTACGAGCCAACATTTCCAGAAATATTCTGTAAGCACAGTTTGTAAGCAGTCGGACTGAATTCACGGTTCAAATCCCTCTCGAGAAGCTACTCAGCGTGTTTTGTCATCAATAATTTGGCCCCTCATCTTGCATCCAGTGAAATTCGGGTCGGAGGACAACAAACTGCTGAGACATCTACTTTTATCTCAGTATTCCATCCGACATCAAAGCCGTACAAATGTACCCAAAGAGTTGTTAGGTTGTGGCTCGCAAGCCGCAGTTTTTCAACCCGTTTCAACTTGTAATCAAATTATACTAACGTAATGAGTAAGCGTCCGAGAGAGGATAGCACAGTCAGAGATAACTATAGGGAATTTAAAAGGCAGGAGAGAAGCAACGCGTTGGCGAAAACCCTCGGATAATAAGGCAGCTTAGAGGAATAAAAAAAGATTTTAAGCATTTCAATGGAGGAGCAGAAAATAGAGAATAAACGGAAAAATATTCTGTGGTATTATTTTTCATTTCCTGTTGGCGTCACGATTTCTACCATACCCCCGAAGTTGGCGTTTATTCAACTTACTTGGACCTATTTTTCTTTCTCTCTCAACGTATAACTTCCATATTAAGGGGTAGACATAATCGTCAATCTCCGTGAAATTTCTTTCTTGTTCTGTTGAGATTCCTATAGATTGATGTTTAAATTTAAATTCTCCTTTATGGATTTAAATTGGTTGACCAATAACTGAAACGCAGCACGATTAATTTGTAACGCTTCTTATTTGACTATCATATGGCTGAAATCCGAATTCAAAGTTCAGTTTAGACGATTATGAAACAGAGAGAAACATCCCATATAATAAAATGCTCGATACAATTAAATTCAATATAGAAAGGAGAATATATCAATAATTATACTATTGTAACTGATATTTAGCGTTTCTTCTGTACAATGAAATAAATTTTCCTCGTCTTCATCGAGCGTTTTACATCAGCATTGAGTTAATGAATATTTAGTGAAAACTGCTTGCTCTGTTTTTCAATTATATCCATATTTATTTATTTAATTATTTATTTTAGCTTAGGTAGTGGCTAGGGAATAGATAAATCTTATTTTTCTGCACTTCTGCTGTTCTCTGGATCTTTCTCGGAGAAGGTAACATGAATTTGTATGATTGTATTTACAATTAGATGAATTAACGTGTTCAGTTTATCAGCCAAATCAATTAAAGGCAAAAATCTAGTAATAAAATTGTCACCAGTAGTGTCTCTGTAGTATTTTGCCACCGAGTGCAGTATACTTTGGAATGGGAGACAGGAAATTATAGCAAGCACTGGAAGTTAAAGTACAGGAAAAAAAGAGGAAGAGGTAGACTAAGAATAACTTGGGGCAGTGGTATTGATTGAGAGGAGAAGGGCCAACACACCGAATGGAATGAGGAAAATAATGAGGAATATGACAGAATGGAAGGAATGGGTGGATATGATGAGGCAATGGAATGAGGCAGCCTCCCCGACGCAGAATGGCATAAAGGGGAAGAAGTGAAATAAAAAAGCGCAAGATACTTTTATGGCGCTTGTTAATTACTATAAAGTTTCCTAGAGTGTAGAGAAATACCTTTGAACGGGATAGCAGCCGATTCTAGTCAGCTTCCAATCGCGTTGCATCCACTGCATTGGTGAGCACGGTAGGAGTGTTGCACAAAGTTGTAAAGACAGTTTCATGGGTCTGTAAAAGCTTTTGAGTCCTTTTTTTTCGAATTGCCACGCGCGCGACGATTTTGCGGACTGCTGACGTCACAGTGTTGCTAAAGGAACCCCTTTGTGTCGTTCATCATCAAAGGCACCATGGGAACAGCGAAGGGACAAGTTTATTCCTGGACATCAGCGATTTTGGGAGAGAAAAACGAAGTTTGACTCCCTAGTACGTGTTTTGAATCATTTGCAGTTTTCGTTGTAAATAATCCAATGAAAATACTGTTTCCCTTGCTGTTTACGGAGGTTTATGAGAGGCTAGGTGCTATTTTTCGCTTAAAACTTCGCTTACTATTAATACGGCTAATAGAAGAGATGCCTCATTATTATTTCTACCCATGTATTGATAAAGTTAGTCGCTACAAGTACTAGTTTTCTAAACTAGTTTTCTATTCTTGAAATCTTCACAAAATCTTTTAAGAGAAAAACTCACTTACCGGGGAAATACTCTCATCAGAAAGGAACGAAAATAACGCTCTAAACCACTGAGGTGAAGAAAAACCATTGAGCAACAAATTATACAAAATTTGGCAGGGTCTAATTGTAAGTACAATTTAGGATTAAATTAACTGGAGAAGATTTTTACTTTCGTCCTAGATAACGGAAAAATTGCATTAATTATTATTGTGGTGAATGCTTTAGTCCCTTTTATACATTTTTGCTGTGGAAATAGTTATTTGCATGCTTGCGTATTTTTAAAATACCAAATTTGTGTATGTAATTTCATAAATATTAGATTATTAGATTAGAATCGTTCATAGATGAATTTTTGATTCCGAATTTAAATATATTTCTAGAAAATATTAATGCTGCCAATGAAAACGAATTCTTTCAAGAATAAAGAATTCAAGACTGATTATTTTGAGTTTCCATCGCAGAATTTCTTCACTTATAATCATGGCTTAATTCCATAAATGGAATGATGGTTATAGAAGCCACTATTCCTGCTTTTATAAATAAATTTTGATTTGTCCTTATTCCTACGCAGATGAATTAGTTTTAAGTAATAAAATCGTATTTACTTCAAAATTCGTACTTTCAGACCATAAGTGCGACATATTGCACACAATAAAATTAATATGTTCAATATTCACTTCGTGGAAAGGTGATATAAGCATCTTGAAATAAATCAACATTGTAGCTTCCACAGAGATACTATAAAATGTCGCTAGTCTATGTGGGCTCTATGACTTTAGCAAGAGGTATTTATCGCTTTAGGTGGTCGACTTGTGGTCAGCAACTCCCACAGCTGGCTTATAGACCGTAATGGATACGCTACCCATCAATTCAGGCAGCATCCCGATATTTCCATAATCATAGGTCAACAATATAGCCCTCCCACTGGGAATCAAATCCGCCTTCATCAAAGGGTAAGGGGTTGTCATGCTATCCCTTTGAACAAAGATCTACAGTATTAAACAAAAAACAATTATTGGTTGACATTTTCAACGTTATCCGTTTACATCATCGCTTTTTGAGGATAGTAGCAAAGCATAGAACTTGAATAGAAGCGAAAACCGTAACAGAAAGGAAAGTTATTTTTGTCGGACTGGAAACATTACCTGAAACGAAAGCAGATACTTGTTCCCATCAGAATCCCGGTTCCTAGTGACAGTATTTCATATAATGTTTCACATAAAGCTTTCCTTGATATGTGTAACAGCGCTTTGCAACTGAACAACATGAATGCCTGACATAGAATAGAATAGAATTTTTTATTAGTACATAACACTTGCATCATTAACAGAACAGAGAAAGGAACTTTTTGCAGGTTGGTATCTCGTCAGGACTGTACAATTAAAAAAAAGATACAAATATAAACTTTTAAATTTCATAGTACATGATATACATAATCCATTACCTTTTACATTAACAGAACAATTATTATTTAAGTAATCATTTACATCATATAACATATTTACAATAGCATCTTCAAAAAACTCTCTTGCAGAATAATAAAATTTATTTATCAAGAACTTTTTAAATGTTATAGGAATTTTAAATGATCTGAAGACAGTTTTTGTCTCATATCAATTGTTAATTTGTTGTACATCCCTCTACCCGTATACTGTGGACTATTATCAAATAATTTTAATTTGTGTTTCGTATATTGCAACATATTTTTTCCCCTTGTTTCATACCTTTGGTCTGATTGATCAATTTTCAGCTTATCCATATTCACACTGACATAGCACATGAGTTTATACAAGTACATATACAAATATCTTTCGCGATATTTAGTTTGTGGTCTCTTAAATATAGCAAATTGTATTATTTTATATCATTCAATTCAATTGAATATTGCCACGCATATAAAATGACCTTTGAGAGGAAGATAAGTACAATATTTCATCTGCTGTGAAAATAAAATCGATTAGAACTGGTGTCAAAGGGAGGGAAATCGGAACTGAACCGATATTCGTTTTATTCGAAGTAGAAAATGGTGCCATAGTTAAACATTTCTCCAGGAATATGACCCTATTAAAATCTCTGGGGAACTTGTATGCTTCAGCACTTGTCTGAAACTTATATTTTACTAATTTTCTCTACAAAGAAGCAATAGTAGAATGAGCAAATTGATAGTTAATTTGCTGTCCCTTTTATACGTTACTTGCCGTGCCAATATCTGCATCCACGCAAGTAAGTTGTCTTTCTCGGGAGCAATTAGGATAATTGACTTTAATTGAACCGCCTTCAGCCGGATGTCTTGAGCCGCGTGGTAGGATCAGAGAAGGCCGGCTGTATCTCAGCTGATATTTCAAGGATTCGCCGCGTTTATCTCAGCGAAGCAGCTCTTTCCAAAGGTCAGGTCGTAATTGTCTCGGACATTCCGGGGAAGCGGATAAGGAATTCTTTCTCAGATTGCGATGCCAAAACACGTCTATTTTCTAATAATCTCAAGGGGTAGTCAATCGAGCTTTATGCTCTTCCTTTTGCGTTTATCATCTGATGAAGGTTGTATTATACAAGGGTCATTCAGGCAATATGCTGGGCAACTAATTGCTTGATAAAAGTGGAGGGTAAATGAAATATTAGTCTTCATTCTCTACAATGTAGGGGGAACACACACAAAAATTTAATTCGTATTTTTTATTTGGGAGAATGTTAAGGCCCTTGAAATGTGTAGCCCCTGCAGAAAATACAATCGATCACTATGATTTTCAATGGAAGAAGTGACATGAAATTATCAACAGATGGAGAAATTTTAAATGTAATTAAGAAAATAAACTGCATGCCCATGTGGACTACAAAATGCGATCTTCTGTAAAGATACAAGTAATAGTAAATGCAATAGGGATATCTAAAGAGCGGATCAAGAATTATTTAGAGCACCGGTGGATTCTTTTATAACAATATTAATAATCGTCTTTATTTGGGCGAGATTATGACTAAAAGTCGTTCATTCCATCTATAAGTAAGCGATGAATATTCGCATGATACACATGCTTGAATTTTGAGAAGAAATGAAGGAGAAAAAGTCTGCCGCAGCCAGGATTCGAACCTGGATCTTCCACTTGCCAGGCGGTTGCTTTAGCGAAAATTAGCTACAGCGACAGAACACACATTCTCTCCTTCGATTTCTGATGCTATAATGAGATATCCCTCCGCCCAGCAAATGGAAGATCCGGGTTCGCGTCCTGGCTGCGGCAGACTTATTCTCCTTCATTTCTTCTCCATCTATAAAAACATTTTGACATGATTTACTTCATTTTTTAGGCGCACGCATAATCGTGCTAAGTCTTCAACTTTACCCTTATACTGATGTGTCATTCCTAGAATGTGCTAACAAATTTCCATATTTGTGCTTAATTTTAAAATGGCTCGTACTTCAAAGAGGATGTGACCATATACTATGCTGCATAGTCAGACGAATTACTTGTTCTTGTCGACAAAGTCTCCTGAAGTACTTAAGTAACTAGCATAATTAATCTGACTAGAGTTTAATTGGTAACTACCGGCTATTGAGAGATCCTGACTCAGCCCTGGTCCAGTCAGAATTTTACCATCATTTTTTCTTAATGCCCGGTACTTATTTCAAAGCATTACACTGATTTACACATTTTTAAGCTCTACACATTATACTACCTTTCAAGCTTTGTATGCACACTATTTGTATTTACCATCTAATTAAAATGCTATCCAAGCCACGTGAATTCGCTAAATCTATGCATCAAGAATTCTCAACCTTGGTAAGAGCGGGTTCCATCAAACGAGAAGAAAAATGATCTGTAATCTGTTTGAGACGCTAAAGTAATGTTTTTACCCGCTTAATGGTACCCTGGACGAAATTCCTGCAAACATGAAACGCCACTATTTCACAAATAATTACAGCTATGTGTTTCGCGCAAGTTTTCATAGACGCCAAAGCGGCCCACGGAGGATAAGAGCTTGTTTATCTATAAAACAGAGATATCATAAAGTATATAGAAACTGACATCCATTAATGGATAATTATGATGAGGGGAAGAATCAATTTAGAATGAAAACCCTTTCAGATGCTAAGATACACCGCCCACCTTTGCGAGATGAGAGGCGTCATTTTCAGCCTCGGGATCCGTTATTTTCTAAACAATCTCGTTACGCCTCCCAAGAAAGGGCATTTACCCGAAGAAGCCGAGGCACCGCCATATTTTCGCCGTAATGTACCCGGAATTGCTCCATACATTGGAAGGAGGCAAAGGCTACCTCAACGCAATTTCGCCGAAATTGGGTCAATGCAGTCGAATGAGCCTTCTTTTCGGTGCATAATGAAGAAAGATACAGCCTCCTCTCAAGATGCCAGGTCATTAATGCTAGTGAAGCGCTAACTAAAGATAAGGGTATATCTTGGCTAGATGCGCACCATTTAACGTTGGATTCCCGTCGTTTCAAAGTTTCTCCTCATTTCTGCGCTCAAAAAACACGATCCAAAAATACCGCTCAAGGGCGTGAAAATACGCTATAAATTTTGAGATCTTCACACTTTCATTATAAATGTATGCGTTGTATATCTGCCGTCTCATGCAATACACTCAAAATTGTTTTAATGCGAGTAATCTAATATGTGGATGTGTAATTAAGCTCGCCTGCAATCCCAGAATGAAGCAGCTTTGAAATTCCGCTTGAAATTAAATGCCGGGACTCTGTTGATAAGCAGCCTTTTTATAAATAGTCCAAAATTTGAATTCTAAATTAGTGATAATTTAGAATATCTTAATGAGTCATTTAGTATCTAACTTAGGAATACTCACAAAGCTCGTTAATATCACCGATGGAAATCATCTTAGCCACAGAATCCAATTGAAAATTACGAAAAGTTTTCCAAATTCCAAGTAAGGTTGTGAGAAGCAGATTCTGACGATGTATTCCACAATTTAGTTCGTGATTTATTTGAAAAGGTAAAGCTTTTTAATCGACTCGAATAATGCATTTAAAATAAATTCAATTCTCCGAAAATTAATGCTTGATATAAAAGAACGAGCTTAAAACTGAATATTATTAATGCACAAGGTCACGCCATGATTGCAGAAGAGCATAGAATTTTCAGTATTCGGAACATACATCCTTACCAATTTGGAGCACGTCTTACATGTTTTCATTTCTTAAATCTGACATGGAATAGCATTAAAGAAGTCATATTTAATCAGTCGCTGCAAGAGTAGTTCGAAGGAAGCTGTTTGTATTCCGAGGTTGTGCTTCTCGTTTTAACCCAGAATTTCTCATTCAAATAAAATAGCATTGAGGCCTTGCATTCCTCCTCGTGACACGGACGAATAAAAGAAGTGGCGATTTGGATTTCTAGCTCACGTTCCTGTCGTATCAGCGTGAAAGACTGTCATCTGGTACATAATGTGTATTTTTATTCACTTTTGACAACGAGGATTTATTTTCGGGGTACAGGAGCTAAAGTTAGTATGCCTATAAGTAAAATTCCGAGTGTAACAAATAGCCAGCTTATTTATTTACATTCAGCGTTAGATGCAGTGAATAAACTCGATATGCGAAGGCATTACTTCGTGAAAGGCTATATTAAATACTATGAGGCAAAAAATACTTTAAAGTATGTACTGTATAAATACCTTAAATATAATCGATATGAGAAGGCGTGATTTCGTGGAAAGCCATTTGCAGAATGAAAACACTTCGTACTTTACAGAAAGGAACGAAGTGTTTTCATTCTGCAAATGCCTTAAAGTTTATATACCTACAGTTAGTACTGTACTCTACCATAAGCATACTGTAAAGTAAAAAAAGTTGTCTGATGATGCTAGTTCGATGACAAAACGTGCCGCATTGATAAATTCTGTGGGAGTGTACAAGTTACTCTTTTATTTAATGCATGCAAGAGTGCCAGCATATGATCTTGGGAAGTGAATGGCATAGATATATGTTCCAATTAATACAGCAATGGGTGTAATTATATTTTTATGCAAAATGTTTGAGAAAATAAATCTTCCGCAAGATTACATTTAGAATGAGTTTCAGCCATAATATTAGTGCTTACTTCACGTTTATTTTCGACTCCAGTTCAGAATTGAGAGATTTACTCTATATCTTAATCGACAATGTAAATAATTCCTATGAATGAGCTCCAATACATCCAAAATATCCTTAAAAAAATCATAGAAAACATCCTAGCTACGATTTTGATTTTTATAGATTTTTTTATTGCATGAAATGCCCGGTTCATCAGTTAAATCTTACAGATTTAAAAAAATAATGAGGTGCAATACATTTAGTGCCTCGCAGAAAAGGGTGCACCCCGACGTATAAAAATCGACTGAGATACTCCATTAGCTATAGAAAGATAGAGAGGGAACGAGGCAAGCAGACATGATGGGTTGTAAGTTAATTAGAATTTCGAATATCTTTATTCAGCATCATTAATACATCGGTATTCATCATATTATCACAGTAACGAACTGATTGCGAGAACAAAGTAAATGAGAATTTACCTTTGCTCTGTACCGAAAGCCAAATGAAATTATTCTCTTCTTCGAGATATGGTTGGAACTACTCCAAATACTGTAGTTTTTTAAGTCTCCTTCCATTGATATTATTACGGTTTAGTTAGAATTCTCTGGTTAAGCCTGTTGTCATTTACATCAATTGCATCTCCAATGCGAAGATGTATTGAAAGTTACT
Source organism: Sympetrum striolatum (assembly GCA_947579665.1). NCBI lineage: Eukaryota > Metazoa > Arthropoda > Insecta > Odonata > Libellulidae > Sympetrum > Sympetrum striolatum. Next base: position 90,778,596 of record OX388344.1, on the reverse strand, counting down.
CTTCAACTATTATTTCCTTGTATTCCCGATTTTCTTATAATAAATACACTCGTCTATAAAAGGTATTAGGCGCATTCATGATGGTGAATGGGAGATAGAAATAGAAAATGACAAGCGCGGTAGGTTCTTAAGGGGAGAGGGTATATGGGTATAAATGATTTTACGGGGATGAGATGACACGGGATTAGAGTCCCGTCGCCATGGGGATTAGGGGAAGGTTGCCATTGGAGTCGCTCAGGTGAGAGTACCCCAAGGTCATCGTGGTCGAGGAAGGCGTCCCCCTGTAGCCCGCATAGAGGAAAGCTGAGCGTCGGCAAGTGTGAATCTGGCCAATCTCTCTCCACCTGTCACGTCGGAGTCACCGTTCCGGATTTAGCTGCACTGGAATTAAGATTTAATACCCTTCGAGGGCCTGCGATGGCCCCTGCCAAATGTGCTATTTAAAAGTCTTGTTGGGACTCGGAAGACCCCTTCACAGTTTTCCTTTGCGAAGTTGAGGCAGTGGACGATCAATCAACGAGGAGATGAACGATTGCTCGCCGCACTTTCACCACACGGGCGCATTACCAGGAGTAACTGGAGCGTAACGCGAGTGATGATACCTATAAATTCCCTTCATAAAGGCTCGTTTACTACATCGCAGGATACAGATAATTGACAATCCTGGCATTCTTCGAAAGTGAAATATCGAAGTGGTGCACTCTGAAGACGTCTTGTTTAACGACTGCTTAAAGATTCTGCACGCTTATTGATGTTCACAGTCATTATAAGTGCTCCACCAAAATGAAGTTATTTGAGGGACGGTTTAACATGTACGTTCCTACTACGATGCAGTCACTTGGCAACATTAGTCACATATTAAAATTTTCTCTAAGATATTAAATGTATGATATGTGAACTAATATTAATAAAATAAAATTTTATAATGATATAATCTAAGAATTAATAAGTTAAATTGGAAAAAAATACATTTGATTTTGGCCAGGAGTGTACCTAACCATTAAATAAAAATTAAATACTCTTAAACCGAATTTTAAAAATATTTTCGTCTGTAGAGGTAAGGTAGCAAAATTAAGGTAACAAGGCCATGACGACAATCACTATATATGAGTACGATTACAATGGCCAAAAATAGCCAAGCAATTTTAAATCATTCGTTTTGAAATGCTATAAATGCCTTCGACGATTAAAAAATAGCATCCTTATAAGAAAGTGCGTTGGGTTGGGATTTGTTATATTGGTTGTTATATAAGATTATGACTAAAATGGAGAAGTTGACGTGAACTAACTACAATAAAAAGTAATATATACTAAAATACAAAACTTAAAAAATAGCCAGTAGATTCTCTTTAAATATGTTTGAACCCATGGAGGATTTGCTTTAATTGAAATTTGAGGGATCTACATCAACATTTAGCTGATGAATACTTCGCGACAAATCATCTGCAAGTCAGGAAGATAACTGACTACATTAGCTCGTATGAAATCTTTAGGCTACCAAATATTTGAGGATAATTTAACATAAAGCATGTATTTTGCCAGATCTTTGCGAGGATAAATAAAGTAAGACACTCTTGCCATACCTAAGAATATATTATTTCCTTGGTGGTTACAAACCATTTTAATACAGAATTTTTGGTTATTTATAAATTTTGGTTCAGAATATTTGGTTCTGATATTATTTTCATTGAATTCCTAAGAAATGAAAATGTTACATATAGGATTCAAGATAAATTATCAACACTAACATTCCTTGTTCAAATTCAAGTTTCATATTGGTTGCATATCATTACTTGCCTCCTTGTCCCAGGGACGCTATGCGTCCGTAAATCCCTTTTGCAAACGATTTTCAGCAAAGACATTGTAAAAGGGTAAGACGCAGCTGGGCTTCCGTGCATTCCGTGCACGCAGAAAGTCTCTCGCACGTGCCTGCGAAGGCTGAGAGCAAGCGAAGCACGCACTTTTTCTGTGACGCCGCCACAGCTGATCGGTCGCCTTGGTGAAGGCAAGGACGACCGGAAACCCACTCTCCTATTATCCCTTATTCCCTCCGAATGGGAAATAAAGGCCGGGGTATTAAAAGAATAGAAAAATACTTATCTGCGGTCTTTGTTTGCCTATTAACCGCTCCAATGGATCACATTTCTTGTTTCGTAGGGATTTCCTAGCGTCTAAAATAGCTCTGAAATAAGGTCAAACTATTATTAGATGAGATTACATGATATGGGATCTTGAATCAAGATTAGACTGGTAAACGATAACACAATGCATGTTGAGGATATTTTACTGCATTTTGCATGTATTATTTACGCTTTATCCCATTTTGTCTATTGATAATTCGTTTGAATTTATGTATTATAGTATTTATTCCACTTGTCTTTTGGTATTGGATGTATGGAGAAAAATGTCTTCCGTTTATTTTTGTCACTGTATTGATCATGGCTGTGATGACGTGATAGTAACTAAGGTGTGAATAACGCTGAATAATGGAACTGATTAAGGTCCCTCCTGATGGAATGCTAAGAAAAGTGTTACTCATAGAGCCATTGTGCTTCACTTACGCGAACACGTTCCGCATATAGCATTCTTGCTTTGTGGGGCAATCAAGGGAAAATTACCTTACTCCCCGCCTTGCCTAGTTAGCCTCAGTCCTCCTATTAACTCTTGGTAGTTAATGTTAGAGAGGGTGGGGTTGGAACCAGCCTTCGGGCTAAAATACTTTACCGACATGATATTGTTTTCGGAGATATTAAATTTATAAGAGAAATAATGTTGACCTTATCGTATAGACCTGCAAACTTGAGATCTGCACAGAAACAATTCCAAATCTTCACCCGAACCGTATTCACCAGCCACATATCCATATCAGCAATAGACTGTAAATTATCAGACCCGCAACAGCAAATTCTTTTATGGGAATCGCAAGTTTTCGTGCATATATCCAACGGTCGAACGGGTAGGTTGTTCTTGCTAGAATGATAATTTGCAGTTTTTGATGTTTATGAAGCCTGCGAATGTGACTCTGGAGTAGTCAAGAAAACCTAAATCCGTGCCGGTCTCCACTAATTTGTACTGTATACGCGCCTAAATCTGATAAGCTTTACAAATGGTGGAAATAAAGTTTCTACTTAGCAAAAGAAAGCGTGCGACTTAAGTCAAGGTTGCACAAGAAGTGAAAAATAGTGACTTGGCTGGGATTCGAACCAGGTCTCCCACATTTCGAGAAGGTTCTCTTACCAACAACTAACAACTAACAAGAACAACTGGTTGGAGTGAAGACCTGGGTTTGAGTCCCAGCCAGCCAGCCAGCCAAGTCACTAATTTTCACTTCTTGTACAACCTGAGAAGCTATATTTTTGGTTTCATTGATAAGATGATGAGAACAGTCTACGACTCTAAGAGTCATTACAAGTCGGCCGTAAACGTTCATTTCGTAAAAACGTCATTCATTATCGATTTCCTGGAATCACATTAAGGAACAAAGTCATTTCATTAATCTCGAATATGCTTCTTACAGACGTAATTGAATGAACCCTTATCATCAAATCATCCAATTCGTTGGCGTTTCCACAGATGATTCTTATTGATTAGGAGATATTATTACCTCTCCTTTAAATATTTCTTTAAGTCCCCTACCATGCTGTTTTTCAGGATTTTTCTTTCTGATGGAAACGATTTATTTTGACAACTGCATGAAATATTACAGTTTTCGCTCTCTTTCACGTATTTTAGGTTTTACGCACAATACATTTTAATTAACGGAACGGAAGTATTATCAGTGTCATAACTACAATACTTTAATTGCAATATGTCTATAGAGAAAGACTGAAAGAAAAAGATCGTGAGCATTTTAAAGGGATTATTTTCGAGAATGTTTAGTGAACAGATTACATAGTGCTAAAAGGAATGCAGGACCAATATAAAGCAGATTCAATGCTTAAGATATGTATGTAGCGAACAAAAGGGAATTCTTGAAATGTTTCGTGGATGCGTCTGAGGTGGAGCATTTATACGGCGTTGTAAATATGGCAGAGTATCTTATATAAATAAGTTAAGAATTCCAATCTAGAAAGGGCGTATAGTCATTGAGATATATGTACGAAGTATTAATATTTACAACTTATTTGTTTGATGTGAAATGTCTAATTTTGAATTTTTTTGCTACATTCATTCGAAATTCAGTAGGCAGTTTTGAAAAATTTTTAAATTAAATATTTCGAGGGGTGTATTCGGGAGAAGGGATCTTTGAAAGAACAGATGTAGGTTGTCTTCACAACCTTAGTATAAGTTTCGCTATCATCTCAATCAAAGGACTCTTTTTTGCCAAATTTAGATATCATCTTTAAAGATTGGACGAAAGCCCACTTCCATAGAAGTAGTGATTATATTTTTGAGGAAAATCTATAAATCTTCAAATTTTTGCTTTATTTAATTCATTTTTTGTTTCCGGAAGATACCAGTAAATTATTTATAAGCTCACTCTACCAAATTGATCCTTAACACCCGAACGGCATTTAAAAATAGCAAAAACAAAAATGAGGTAGTGAGACGAAATAATAGCATTTAGCTCAGATTTTAACGCGGTGAGCCAAATAGCTCTTTAAGTTGGAGTCGGAAGACTTTCAATGTAGCACAAATGCGTTTTAAATTTTTCAAATTTTTGAAACTTACTTCCTTCGCCCATAAAAGGTAGTATATGACATTTACTTGAGCAAAACGAATGTATGCTGAGCACGGCGGGGCACTTTAAAATTTATATAGTTATTGTTTTATAACTATATAACAGGCGCTACCAAAAATATTGGAAAAATTCCTGCTACGTGAAATGCATTACAGTTTAACATGGAAGGAAGCCCAAACAGAACTATTGGCATCTCTGGAAGGACTGGGGCTCGAACTCAGGACTCGATTATGAGTTTGCATAAGATTACGCGCCATTTATATTTCTCCACAGTGCAAGGATTTATTATTTATTTAGACCTGTTTTTAAATTCCTTTCGAGAGTATTCAAATTTTCTCTGCTCACCTTCATCCTTCAATTTTCTGTCGAATGCTTTCGTCAGTTAATCGATCTTTGAATATCATTGGATAATTTGGGGCTCTGATATTAAATTCTATTACCCTAATTGCCGTTACTGATACGCAATGAGTCATTATTGGTAAGATATGTATTTATAGAAATCTTGAATTATCTAAGTAATATTATTAATTATTGAGAGTGTATTTTTATAATTCTATATTACTTGACGTTATTACCAAATTAGAATTCAGAAAAAATATGGAGTTTTATAAAGTATCCTATTTGATTTCTAGTTTTTGGTCATTCATTTAGTGAAAATCTTTACGCGCGGTGAATTTATGTATTTTTTTAGTATGAATACCTCCACTATATTCTACTTGCAATAATCTGATGATTTTTAGTTGCAGCTCTGTATAATTTACATAAATTTTGGCTGTCTTTATCTTTGACTCTTTATCTTGACTTTTTTGTAAATGAGTCATTCTCGAGTGCGTATTTAATTCGTTCCATAAAAAGCGGTGAAACAATTTCAACTGCTTTTTAATTATTTCTTGTTTGATATTAATCCTTGTGGAAGGGCAACAATGGTATCGAAGTATGTTTGTTTAATTAAATTTATTTGAGAGAGGCAATTATTTATCTGTCGATTACTTCGTAAGTTTGGTGAAACATGATTTTCTCATTTTCTTAGTTACGGCGCAGCAACATCCTTGCACGGTTAGGTTTTCAAATTTACACGGTCCATTCAACTATGTCCATCGTGACATAACTTTACCTCCTAACCTCATGCTATATTATTATCGTCAATACGAGAGGCTATATACTGTATGACGATGTGGAAAGCTATGAATCGATCTTCATAATCAAAATCTATTTCGGTCTCTGTGCATCCACCTCCGGGCAGTTTAACTCAAACGATGGCAAAACAAACAAACTCTCTCAGCCATGACTTCTAAAACAACCAAGTGCCTCTTCGTTAGTTTAGTGTTTACTATTGTTTGCCTTGACTTTTAAATCCGGAAAACCCCATCGTCATTCACTCTTACATCATCGGTGGAAGATCGTTTTAAGTTTCCATATCCTGTTACGTACTTTGGTCATACTAATTTTCATAATGATCTATACTCATAACGTCAACTTGAAGTCAGTTTTAGCTGAATTAAACATCTGCTGTCTGCTCAAACTTTAACTTTACTGCCACGATTGCGTTTTTATAGGTTTTACCTCTTCGCCTTAATTAATTTATTATTTTTATCTTTTGATTTTTTAACGTATTGTAGAACCTCAATAATCCACGTGTTAGCTCAACCGTTCATCTTTTCATGTCTTATAAATAAAAATTGTAAGGCTTATCCAATTGAGGGCTTTTAAATGTGATCTTTACTTGTCTGCACTCATAGCGAGCTCTGCTTGTCATTTTAGACGAAAATGACCAAAGGAAAGCAAATAAGGAACGTGTGTCGGTCTTTAGAGGGAAAATATATATACGAGTAATAATATACTCGTAGTAATATGCAATAAAACATCTTTATTAGGTAAAATTGAGACTAGGAAATCTCATCTTCCATTTGCCCCTTTCCTTATACATATAAAACAAAATCATAACATAACAGTAACATATACATATTTTTATGAAGTAATGTGGAAATAGAGAGATAATGTGAAAAGAATGAATGGTTTTGTGGAGAAAATGAGCTTTAACAGCTTTAGCTAAATAATAGAAAGATAGGTACACCGCAGGAAAACTTCTATAAAGAGAAGGGGGTATGGAAAAAAAACCTAAGAAAAATGGAGAGAAAGATAGAGAGTATGCTAGTAGTTAATTTAAGAAACAAAATATTAATTTTAGTTTTCAACGAGCAATACAGTTGGATGTTTTCCAACTCGATTTAGAGGGACCTACTCGGTCACTTAGGAAAAACATGTCGTTTTCTATTAGTCATGATTTTGATTAACCGGAAGCTCCCTGTCACTAGTTCAGATAATGAAGTGTTCATGTAGGTGGCATCAGCAAAGCTTCCGTCATTTCAATTAAGCTCTCTCAATAACCAACTCTTCCACGACGACGAATTTAAGCAAGGTTAACGCTGTGACAAATTTGCGCATGAAGTAAAAACCATTTGAAGTAGTCATTAAAAAACTTTTATTAATGTTAAGTTGTGGTATTGCTTGAAAGGGAAAGTTTAAAACGGCAACGCATAAACGCAAGAAATATAGAGAAAGAATCTAGATTTTCCGAACATGCAGAGAATAGAAAAAAATTTGATAGGCTTAATACGAGAGTATTATAGTAGTAGACCATGAGGCTGTGAAGTACTATTAAAGTTTCATCATTAAAAGATGCTGACTGCTGCTGTGCTTCTCAACCAAGGGTATTCAATCAGAAACGAATCAGAAAATCAATAAAACAGAAAAATGAAACAGAAGGAACTGATTTGCTCGAATCAATACCGAATCGGTCAAAAAATTGAAATACGCTTGTATCCGAACCGAGACCGTATATGGTAAACATTGGTAATCCTGTGATTAATTTTCAAATATATATAACTCAATTCCCAGTCGTTATTTTGATTCTAATTTAAGCACAGAGAATATTGCATTCATTTGCCTATTTTTTATATAAAATTTATTTTATATAAAATATATGATAAAATCTACAGTTCTTTATCCGTTTCCGATTTCGGTTTCCTAGCAATGCTATTTATTTTACTATGAGCACACTAACAAATATCTGCTAAGTATGAACAATTACGATTTGCTATCTTATATTTGATAATTATTTCTTCGACATTGCTACTTTTTTCTGAAAATTTAAATTAATCTAAAGTATATGGAAGTATACAGAAATAACAAAACATGCTCTGAGGAATAGAATTATATAAAAATCGGAACTATTAAACGGGCTTGAGCGTGTCCGACTTGGATGGAAGAAGAATAACCTGAAATGAGCTCAAATTTGTTTTACATCAAACCTTAGCGAAAACCTGAACACAAATATCTCGCTTGGACGTTCTTTTTCTCACAATGTGACGAGGCTAAACGGTTTTTCGCCAAATATCTCTCAAAGTGATACGTGTCCTATACTTGAATACATAAGATGCTTCTAATTTTGCATAAGATGTGCAATTTTCTTCCTTTAACGTCCTGATTGATAGAAATATCTTAACCTTAATATGCGAACACCGCAGAAATATGGCAGTCTAATGTTTGCGCCCGAGACAATTGTATCAAATCTCTATGCAGTCTTTGGTTGTAAAAGTGCTGCATTAGTTAGCGTTTACCAAAAAAATCAGGGAGCATAATCCTTATCACGTTTTCTAGAGAAGCAGTAACTAATCTTAAGCCATTTATCTCACTTTATTCTGGCCATTAATAAATTTATTGCTAAAATTTTGTTTGAAATTTAGCATAGGATTTATAAAACTAGTTCTCTAAATATAATTGCATTATAGTTTTTAATGTTTTATTATTATTAGTGTATTTGAATTTTTTGCCATAATCGATATAAATCAATGCAAGAAAACAATCAAATTTACTATTTTTGGAAAAGTATTCTTATGTGAAGATACAGTGAAGTATTTCATATAAGGCCTACGTGGGTTTTATATACGATCGCAACTCGTCAGAGGCATAAACTTGAATACCATTGCGTTACACCATGTCTCTGTGGTTATTTTCGTAGTTAATGCTTTCTTTAGAAAGCTTCTAGTACATCGTCTTGATATCGATTGATATCTTTTCGCCTTTTTTATGATAGTCTCGAAACTTTTCCGCTCGTATTTTTTCCACCAAATGACGCTATTTTGACGAGCTATCGAATTATTGAGTCATCCAACGCCTTCGCCACTTTCGGCTTCATTTGCGTAGGGAGGGGAAGACAGTCAAGTGGGGCAAGGACCGGTTGAATGCGGAGGGGTAGACGCTTTTGGCGCGAAGAATTGGAGGGAGAAAGTGTTTCTTCGAGGATGGTGGGCGTTTACCGTTACCCACGAGTTAACCTGTTCGCCAATGGAAAGGGACGATGAAAAGGATGCTCATAAACTCTCATTTCCGATGCATAATGGATAGGAAAGGAGAGAGAAATATTTGTATCCATAGGGTGGTCAGAGATGTGAGATATTTGGTGTCATGTTTGTACGTGATGATAATTATTAAGGTCTCTATAACCGCGATATTTTGATAGGAAAATCTCTTCCTCGATCATATGCATCGCAGATTATATTACGTAACGTAAGATAAGGACAAATATTTGTGTGGATAAAATGGAGAGGGTAACCATCAGAGGAAGTCGTGGATATGAAAATACACTTAAGACAATTATGGGAAGGAAAAATCTCTATTGTGGACAAACAAGCACATATTAGAGGAGTTATTTGCGTTAATCTATTGAAATAACAAAGTGCCATTAAGGAAAATTTTCACCTGAGGACTATTATTACCAGTGCTATCAAGGATATTTTTATTTTGAAAAATTGCAACTTAAGTTCTCTGATGTCCCAGACGAAGGACAACAACAGTGGAATTCAGATAATAAGACGTTAGATAAATTACGATGAAAACATTTGGATAGGTTGCAAAATTGACCAATTTAAAATTGCAATAATTGCTTGAAATTATATAAATTAATGTGTAAAAGTAATATAGGTAATATGCCTTTTAACACTCATAGTCTTCTAGCCTTGCATCTTGATAGGATAAATATTAGACGAATGTTCGCAATCAAAGTACAGAGTACACTTTACGAAGTACAAAGTCAACGTACATGTGGATGTAATATTTATCTCTCAAAAGTTACAAATTTTAGAAACAGTCAAAACATACTCAAATTAAATTAACTGTAAATACTTGAAAATTGAATAGAAAACAAATCGGTATAATAGAAATTATAAAACATCAGTATTAACATTTGAAGAAGGCTCGATATAATATTTAGTGTTTGCCTAGGTCGAATTAATAGCAGACTAAAATTACTAGGGTACTATCACCAATGTCAATTCGTCAATGTTAATAAATGATGAATATTTTTGTTGGATATTATGTTATCCACTTATTTGATGCAGATGAAAGTAGATTTTAAAAAGTAAAGTTTGGAAACGGGTGCCCACATAACTCAAGTCTGATCGATTTATGCGATTAAGCAAATGGCAAAGACATAAATGAAAGCATTTCTATTACAAAATTATATGAGATGAATGTAAGATTTGTAAATAGAGAAAGGCGCCAAAAGAAAATTACTGCTAACAAAGGTTATACATTTTGTGAAAGAACAGACATAATACGATAAAAATCATATCTAATAAAGTAAATTTAAAAATACCATGGCATATAAATGTAATGTTCCTAATTTAGTAAAATAAATTCAAAATTTATTTAGACTGCGTCTCGATACTGTAAAACTTTAAGGGTGATGTATTACTTTTATTGCTTCCACTGTCCGCTATAAAAAGGTTTTCACATAACAACACCTTCAAATAATTCCTTTATTATGGCGATGATTAAAGTCCATTCAATTCAATCATTATCGTTTGCATATTAAACATCATTATCATATTATTATGCTTTGCTCTTGGATTCCTTTGAAGCAACTCTTTGTGGAAGATAATGAAGGCGACGTTGCGGCGCTTTGAGCGAATATAAACGGAATCACCGTTTACTCGAGCACCGTGTTTTATGGGGAAATTTGCATAGGAAAACGAATCGCCGAACGATACAAAGAGCTTCAAAAATGGCAGCGATTCCCGTTTTGAATTTCCAAGTGCCGTAATTTAGTCGAATCAAAGGCAATTACGGTCGCCTTTACGTTCTCATTTCCATTTATTCCGAATCCGCGCTAATGCAATTTGGCCATCGCATTAAATATTCGGACAGCCCTCCAATCGAGGCAGTAGAATTAGAGGAAACGGATTGGAAGAGCTCCCATTTATAAAGGGATTATGCAGCGGCACCACCTTCGCATCTCCCTGCTCATCTTTTTCCAGAAAGTTGCCTTAAACTTTCTCAGACGCCGGCTTCTCTTTCCATCAAAATTACTTCCTCTCCCCAAACTACTCCCTCATATTTCCTTTCGCCACCTCCTCAGCCCGTTCACCATATTTCAATCTTCATTAGTTACCTTGATCATAGTTGGAACTGGTTGTTGTGAAGCAAGTTAAGGAATTCGGTTAAGATATTTTCAAGCAAAACCTGCAGTTATGCATTGTTAACGAAGGCGAACAACTATATGTGAAATTTGCAAAATTTCTGAAAAGCTTTTATGACGATTTTCTCGTGGAATTCGTCTTTTTAGAACTTAGATAGTATTCTTCGGCCAACCTGCAAACTCTCATACACCCATGTTTATTTACTGAAAGTGAAACACGGGCAAAATCCCAATCACAGAAATACACAAAGATTAGTAAAAAAGAGAGCGCCAAAGCGCCCACAAAGTACATAATCAGCAACTTCCGGTTTATCAGTATCTCATGAATAACTCCTAAACAATCAGTGATAAAAAATATGTTTCAAACAAAAGTTATAGTAAATAACATTTTCTAAAACGTTTATAAATAATAGTATATACGTAATTATCATATTTATGGAGATATTTTGAAAACCGGAAATGAGCTTTGAAGAATGAAGCTCGACTTCCGGAAAACCGATTTACTCTAAAAACTAATCAACTCTAACAACACCAACCAAAGTACTTTATATGAAATTTGGTGTTGATACAATGAATGATTTTCATGTTAGAGCGCCCACAAAGTACATACATTTTTTCATACATATCTCTGTCAAAATGCAATGTAGGTATATACAATTGCATACAAAAGTTATAGATAATGTTCTTTACTACAACATTTGTATGAAACATTTTTTCGTAACACTGATTGTTTAGGAGTTATTCTCCCATAATGGTTAACCGGAAGTTGTTGTTTATCCAGAAATTGAAGTTTTTCATACATATCTCTATCAGAATGCAATGTACGTGTTTAAAATTATGTACCAAAGTTATAGATAATGTCTTTTACTACAAATTTTGTATGATACATTGTTCTGTAACACTCATTGTTTTGGAATTATTTATATATTGCCGGCAAATGCATCTGTTTTCAATAAATATCGAGAAAGTCATGTGTTGGCCACATTAGATTTATTTCACTTGTGGAAATAAAATCAATTCTATCATAGAAATCATATGATACAATGAATATAAAATCGTGCAGTAAATTTAAAAAAAATATAAATACGTAAAATATCATGGAATTATATAGACTACATTAATATATAAAGAATCATTCGTAATACGTATAATTTTATAGGTTTGATTTGGTTAATGCTTGAATTGAAAATATTGATTGAAAGATCATTGGAATTAAAATGCGAGTTACTTATAACAAATTTATACAATACAATGAGTACCATAAATTTATACAACAATTATCCGGAAAGAAGCTCTATAGCAAAAAAGAATATATTTTCCTCAGAGCTTTTAGTAGAAATTCATTGTTGAATCCATTATTAATTATTATTATGTACGCTTGCCTGCGTGTGTGTATCCCCATCTCCACATACTGTTTTCATAAATATTCGCTCATTTAACTCATTTTTTTCGTGCTACTCGCAGGTATTCAATTCTTTAGGTTATTTGTGGCAGGAGATTTCAGTGTAGTTTTGCTTTCATGCATGAACATATTCTAAATAGGATAGTAATGTTTGTCAACGATCAGTTAATTAAATCATACGTCTATCGAACCATCCCCATTAATTTTTCCAACTTATTAAACCCTCAGAATTTGTGGCAAAATAATGACATATCCAACAAAATTTCCAACCAGATATAGTAATTGTGCATCTTGAGTTCTCAAGACGCTTTGCTGGCTTGATTATTCTCCACTAAATATATTTCTACACCCTCTTTATTCTTTAAAGATCTAATTTATCATAGTAATTTTTATGTCCACTTTTATTGGCTCTGTTGGAGGTCTTAATCAAAATTCCATCCGTAAGGTTATAGCATATTCTTCAATTAGACATTTATGATGAATACCATCTGCTATAATAATTAGAAATAGATTATGATTAATATACTTTATTATTTACTCTTTAATAAATATAGCAGTAATTTATTCATTCCATAGACAATCAATATTTCAACTCTCACAAACATTTTATGCAAAAAATAATCCACTGATCAAGTTTTCAATAATAATAATAAGAATACTCTCATTAGCTGGGTTACCTCCATTTCTAGGATTTCTATCTAAGTGATTAGACATTCAAAACTTATCGGAGGAACAAATAGTTTTTATAATTGCTTTCATAGTGATGACTACACTAATAACACTATACCTTTATATACGAGTAATATTCAGATCATTCATAGAAATTTTCGTCGTGTCGTGTTTTTAAAATAAACCTGTGGAAAAAGTACAAGCCTTCCTCATTTCTACGAGATGGATTTCCACAAAACAACGCCTGAGACTGTGAATTTTATTCAGATCATTCATATTTATAAATCAAGAATTTAAGTGAAATTTAAGAAAATCATCAACGGAAATAATTACCTTTCCACCTTAGATCTTAGATTTAATTTACCCTATTTAATGTTAATCAGTCTGTACATCCCCATACATACAATATTCCCACCAGATTTCCACAAAACAAGTCATTTGGAAAATATGAAGTTCGGTTTTCTCATTTATTGAAACCGTTAGTGTCCTAAAGGCACAATTCCAGAATTAATTATGAGTTGCTTATTTTTTGGAGTTGATTTATTGTTTTGATGAAGGGATTTCAGGAGTAGCGGTGGCGTCCCAAAGTTTGAGGAACACATCTAAGAGAAGATTTGGTTAGCTGAATAACGCATGGGGGGAATCTGTCCCTAGTTAAGGGACCGGTTGAGCTAAGCTGCCCATAAGCGACTCAGCTAGTTAAATCCTTCTCCTTCAATTTGCATCTACTTTCTCAGCAGTTTCTGCCCTGTCTCGGTGTTACGGTTGGTATTCGTGCCGTGATAATCGCGTGCTCTGAGGGATTGGTTTAGACTTCCAACGGTTTTAAAGGCATCCGTTCAAACATAGAATCACAACTAGTTTGCTTTCAAGGAATGCTGTTCCGGACCATAAATGACTTTTTCTTGTTAAAAAATGAGAAAATATTTTTTACTCCAAAACTTCTCAAAGCCATGAAAAGTGTATGGTGACAATTTGCTTGGTTTCGATAGAGAATTGAAAAAAAAAGGTCTACCGTAGCTAAAACTTTTTCTCCATCATTTCTCTATCTTAAATGGAGCATGTGATTCATTTTTCATATCTCACATAGTTTATCATTCCTGCCTATTGAAAAGTTTGCGAATATGTTGCGGTTTGCTTTGATGTACCGAGAGTGTGCAAGAATGGCGCAGTCTTAGATCCTTCGGAGCACACTGTAGTCCTTCGTGCCTGCAAATTTGAAAGAGAGACTGATTTTTCGTGGTGGCTCAATTGGAGAACGCAACTGTCCGGCGAGCGGGAGATCCAGATACAGATTACGGCAGACTTTTTCTATCTCATTTCTTCATCCAAACATTTTTATACACATAATCGTTTAAATCTTTGTAATCAATATGTGCCAATATCAAAGATGCGCAACCAATTTTGAAAACGCGCGTTTAGTTAATTTATCATAAGTATTTAAGGAATTATCCTAAAGAAAGTTGAAATAGCTCATACAAATCTCTTTTAACATTACTATAACTCATCCATTTCTACCTCTGAATGTGATAGCATGGCTATTGAAAATTTATTCTCATTGAGTACTTCTTAGAAGTTTAATAATCCAGGCCTTTCCGTTGCTTCCAGAAAAGGTGGTAACGCGGTTAGGAACACCGATGAAGACGGAAAATTTTGGAGAATTCTTAAACCTCTAAATCAACGTAATATTATTAAGAGTACCTTTCAATATACGAAGAAGAAAATAAAATGGGAGATATCAACTCAAAAATAAAATTGACTTAAATAATACCATAGAGTATCATAGTTACTCTATGATAATACGTATGCAGTGAATTGAGAAGTCATTTTTGAAGGATGTTGGTCAAATTTGTCCAATTGCATGATTTTCAATCACTATAATTCATGTATGTGACATGAATTGTGGTTTATGGTATGGATTCACGAATGGTCATACATAATTCTCTAAGCCAATTCAATAAGTATTCATCAATAAAATCAAAAGAGTTTCATGATTTTGTTGCAATGTTGTTGTGATTTTTAAATATTGCATTATTGTTGAATTTTTATGTATTGTAATTTTGAAATTAAATTTTTTAAATTGTAATTTTGAAATATTATATAATTGCAGGAAATTTGTTTTGTAATTTTGTTATAATATGTAAGACGTACTACCTTTGGGAGGTTTTAGGGGGGTTTTAATCCCGAATGGGGGAAATACCAGGCGGATTATTATATTTTCCCCTCTCCCCAGAGGAATGACAGCCACCTGACCTAATTGTAATGATTCTGAATAAATAAATAAATAAATAATCCTCAGCGAAAATATCTTTGTATTTTTTTCTAGATTTTTATCATTTTCCCAGTGTAACTCGGAAGGTACATTTTTCCTCCAATACCATAGTCAATCGAATTAATTTCGGGAACAAAAAACGCCATAAAATACATCTTTACGTTCATAGGTCCACCCAATAAATACCCCTATTATTTCTACGCGAACCTATAGAATAGCACAAATGTCCTTCCCCTCCAGGAGAAAACGTTTATCGTCTTCTACCTTTTTAAAATGACACGATATCCGCGTAATTGCAGCCCAAAGCGCGTCGAATCGTTTGCAAGACCTTAAAAACAGCTTACAACGCACCTAAAGCTTCGCTTTAATCTCGTTGGAAAAGAAACATTAACGGGCAGAATGGGTCTCTTCGAAGCCTTCATCGTGAACTGAAATTTCCGCGCAATAAGGAAATATCGGTGGGGAATTTCAACAGAGGAGATGAGGATGAATTTCATTACGCCCTCACCGTGTTTTCATCGCATTTTTTAATCAACGCGGTGCATCAAGCAGGGTTATAAAGAGGCGGGAATGAATTCTTTCTCGGTCGCTTAATTGCTACCGCTCGGAATGTACTTTTATCCACAGGATGGAAATAGTTTGCGAGAAATTTGTTCTGAACTCGGTTTCGCCCAGAGGTGATGCGTTGTTCCGACCGTTACGAGAGTGCTTTGTTTACATAACGACCTCTATCAAGGTCGTTTTGATTACATCAAACCTAGACCAATAATTCTTATCGTTGGGGAATATGACAAAACATCAGGCCGCCACCTACCTTAATTTTATAGCATTCTGTTTATTCCGTAAGCTTCAAGCTCATGTTTTAAAAGTGTGTCTGGTCTAGTAATTGTATCTGTTTGTTAGTAGCTTAAATGCATTAACGAGGAAGAACGTAAAGTTATTCTTTAACTGGACTCCTGCTTTGTTTTCAATGTATAACGTTCCTGAAGTCAAAATATTTGTCGTATCCCTGATGGCCCTTTCTTACCCCATTCTTAGTTCGTAAATATTTTGGTTCTGTGAATCGTCCATCGGCTTCAGTAACCGCAAGCCATTACTTTTATTTAGAAATGAAATGAAAAGAGAACCAAAATGATGCATTACTATTTCTTGAGTTAGTATACATGTATGCATAAAATACATTGTTGTGATCGAATGCTAAATCACATTAAATTTTTATGTGTTCGTAACTGGCTAATATTTCCCTTAAATTCTTTTCTCGAATATTTTGATTTTATGATATTGCTCTTCACAAATATGAGCAGAAAGCTACTATTTCTGATGATCATAAAATAATATTAATTATAGCATTTAGTTTTTTACGTATATCCCGTCTTTTTCACGTTTATTTAAAAATATAAAATTGGGTCAAGCTTTTAAAAGTATTTCCTAATGACTAATATACCTCGTGTCTACTTATTCGCCAAATAATAAAACGCTTGAGATATGCGTTAACAATAATTTATCCGGTGATGAAATTTGAAGTCGCTTTAGCTTAGTATTTTTAAAACTGCTGACACGGCGTGTAAGTCATCACTGAATTGTTAGTGATGTTACATGCTTTTTACACTTTGTTTGCGTTTAATGCGTATAGCTGTACTGCAGTTATTGGAAAAATGTCTAAATTAAGTTTCATCAAGTACAGGCTGTACCTTGGTAGAAAAAATAGAAATTTAGCAGAACTTAACACATCTTATTACTGAGGGAGTTAAAAAAATATCTAAAATGCTGGAGAGTGTGTTCCAGGACGAGATATTAATGGTCGAGGTTTTGAACATTAGTTCTTTATTGCATAATATTATACCTTAATGTATCTTTTTAGTACTATAAACAGCTAATTATTGTTCCCTTTAATTTCTATAATAGGTATTGACTTTTGAATTACTTTGCACAAAAAGAGGATCCACCAAAAATCGGATTGGCACATCGCCATCTTTTTTTTCGATGACGCAATGAGACAGGAGGCCATATCGAAATCACCTTAAATATGGACCCCGACACGAGCCATTACATCGATGCATAGTTTACTTATCTAGTGCGATAAATCTCGTGGTTCTGCGCTCCACGATGTTTTCCCGAAGGTGGAATGGCACAAAAATACATTTCGCGGATAACTGTTATTGACTCAGGCTTTCCGCTCCAGAATCTGGCAGTGACCGAGATGCGCTTTCTTCCTGTCCTTCATCTCATTTGTGGAACGATTATCAAGAGAATGATTCACATATTCAGTCTCATGATCATCTGAAGGCGTCTTGCAGAAATAGAATGGGTACCTGGTGATTTAACCCACTAATTGACCAGTATGGTTTTTAAACTGTTAAATTATTTATCAGTTTATAATTTTAACTTGGTAGGGTAGATAGTATACTCACAAGATGCCTTTTTATGTACAAAATTGCCTGTTGGTAGGTTGATGAGAATACATTATATACATATACATTCCTCAGTATAATAATCTTGTATAATTTTTATTGTCATCTCTATTTCGAATACATCTGCTATCAGCATCCGTGCTTAGTCAACTACCAAGCAACTCCTACGCCACTGCATCATTGAACGTCGTCAGCTAGTAGATATTAATTAATGAAACTTGTAATATACAGTAGAACCTCGGTAATCCGGACGAATTCAGGCACATAGGCGTCCGGATTAGCGGGGTTTCCGGATTAGCGAGGTTTTAAAAATAACGTAAAAAACATTTTTTCTCAAAAATTATATTGCATACATAATGCATGTATATATTACAGAAGGTATTACAACATATAAAGTGAATGTATTTTATCAGCGAGCAAAAAAGTCAGTTTTTTCTTTTGCGCGACCGTTCTTATTTTTAAATCAAGTGCACGTGTCTCTAAAACGTCTAAAGAGCATAATTTAATGCGCTTCAAAAGTTTGCTCCGCGGCCCACTTTAATGATGTATTGAGTGCCGCCAAAGCCTCAGAATGAGAAATTTTGACGGAGTTTACAGGGTGGTCGTCGTCGTCACCATCATCATCTTCTGCCGCACTGTTCTGATAATTTCGTCAAATTACTTCGCTCTCCATCACATCATTGTAGCTAATTAGACATTTTTCAAATAGTATGTCCACCTCTCGTTTCTTGTTACTAATATGCGTGTATATATGTTCACAAGAAGAAGTTGCGGGTTTGCATAACTCCCGATGGACCGTCCGGATTACCGAGGGTTCCGGATTAGCGAGTGTCCGGATTACCGGGGTTCTACTGTACTTGTTTGTATTTAATTTCCATCTATGTTTTCGCGGTTTTTTTCGCTCTTCTTCTCGTGTGAGCATTTTCCCGCACAGTGGGTTTTTCTCCGAAAGCCTTCAGCCGAGGAGTCTTTCCCTACATCTCAATTGTTTCATTTTACCTCTTCTTGTTTGCTTTATAAATATATATCTTTTTTAACACATTCCTTCGATTGTGTGTACTATTAGATATATTCAAAAGTTAGGTGTAAGAGAGGCCCATATGAGCCTAACCTTGCAAAATAGAGAGTTATTATTATTATTATTATTATTACAACATTCCCCATTAAAAACCATTTATTTTGTTTTCGGTAACTTTTCCCACTCCTTTAGGTCATGTAACATTTTCTGCCTCCGTTTGCCCTTCAGTATTTTTCCTTTCTTTCAATTGCTTTCCTTAGTAATTACTCTCCTCTCGAAATTTGACTCGCTCATTTCCTTCGTCGACGTCTATTTACATGAATTAATACCCTTTCATCCTCAACAATCTCTAGCACCTTAGTCTTTGTTTTCCTATTAACCCAGCTTCTTTTCTCTATTCTACACCACATACACTTTTCGAAGGCCTCCAAACGTTTCATTCCCTTTTTTTGATTATCTTACATGATATTTACATATTTCATTTACTTCCTAAGTTTATATTTTGATAAATATGTCAAGAATTGTTGTGACCGAACATTTGATCGGGTACAAAAAGGGTTAACTGTAATCTATATTCATGCAGTTTCTTCAAAGTAATATAGTTTCATAGTTGCATTTTTCATCTGGGAACCCGATTTGAGAAAAAACTTCGACTTGACCATTCGCACATAGCTATTGGGGGCTCTTTCGTAATAAAATTTGGAAGGGTAACTGAGGAAATTCACGACTTGCAGCTGCATTTAAATGGAATCTTTCAATTGCTCTCGCTCATCCCACGCAGCATGTTGCAGCCATCTTGCTATTAAAATATTAACAGGTTTGTCATACCTTTGAACATTATGCAGGATGTTTTCACAACCTACACCATATTTCTTCCTGCAAGTAGTAGGTAGTATTTCTGTAGTAAGTTCTGAGTTCATTCCGCTCTTATAGGAATCACCAAAAGCTGAACCCGAGACTGATAGCACAAAAGGCGAACACATTGTTCACTTGGCTATTCGGATGCCCTTTCTTCCTGCCATGAAAGTTTTCTCCAATATACTGTTTTTGATTCACCTTCTTCCACATCCATAAACGTTCATTTAATTAATTTATTTCACTTTTATTCGTATTGTATGACATATTAATCAATAAAAATTTATAATAGCTGCGATATCGGAATGGTCAGCCTATTAGCTTTCCATCACCCAAAGTCCTGGGTTCAAATCCCGGCTACTCAGATTATTCTGGTTAAGGAATGTTTCTGTTTTTTTTTTGTAATTAATAATAGTTATTGAAACGGATGTAATTGGGATATTTTTCCTGCTTCCATTAGAGAAATTATTATATTAATATTATTACTATCCCATATAAAAATCTTTTTTGTATTTAGGACCAAAATTGTACTGCAGTTTGCCAAATGAAATTAAAAGCGTATCTAACTTTAACTTATTAAAAAAAAGACTAAAAATTGGTTGTTAGATCATAAAGAATTTGATATATTTTTTCTTTAATTTTTTAAAGATTCTTTGTTCATTTTTTTTGTTCGTCAATTTTTGTTTTTTAGCCCTTCCTTTTATAAATATACCACTTTATTTATCTTATTTTTGCATTATACCATAGTAATGTTATCATAATAAAACACGTCACTATAGTATTTCTATGTGAACAGAAAACATACTGTATATTATCGATGTCCACAACACAGGACAACCTTAGTTGACACGTAAAGCTCTAATATCTGATAGCAATGTAAATTATATTGTATTAATTTTGCATTCAATATTTAGAGCAAATATATTCATTCATATTCATATCCTCCACTTGACGGAGTTCTGCACTGAAGAGAAGAATAATTGAAGCTTAATCGCCTTAAATGAGGGCTACTCTAATAGAATCTGAAAAATGCAACTATTAATGAGATGATTAGATATCTTTTGTTTCATCATGGGTACTATGAAGTTAGTTGTAATTAACGAGGTTTCCCTTTCATTTAAGCTCGTTAATTATTCCAAATGTCGTCCCTTGAATACTTTACCGAATCATTTTGCGTGAAGGTTAGAAAGTGCATACATGCGTTCAGTACGAAAACACTCAATATGCTACAAACAGAGGGGTTTTGCGATGGAGTACCTGCGATGGCAGATTCATGGGAGCACCTCGCACTGCGATTCCGTTGGCAAAGAGCGGACAGCGTCACCTGGGTTACGCCCTCATTGTTCAAACGGCGTTTCTAGGCCGAAACCACAGCAGTAAAGATAATAAGCTACTCACTGCAGCGGTCTTATCTGCTGGATGCACCGAATGACCCAATTCAGTGGTTTATTTATACACAAGGATAGCTTTGAATCTTCAGCCTCGCTCGCACCAACGTACAAACGCATGCGTATATCGCTCTGTATTTCCTCAAAGTTAGTTAAAGAGGCAATCATGTGGGTGAATAGCGTAGTACTACCAGCAATCCCGACCGCCATATATTTCATGGACAACTACTGTTACGTTTGTTATGCCTCGGAGAGATTGTGATGAAGTGAGCATGTAAGAATCTGATGCTCGCTTGTACTTTTAGGCTTACCATCGTTTATTTATTTCACGGAAGAGTATTTCCCTCGTTAACATATTAGTTCATTTTGTTCAAGAAGATGCAGTGCAATACCATTATTGACTAACACATTGACGTCGGCTAAATTAATACACACAACCTCATGACGGTGAGCCTATGTGTAAGCCTTTCATTTTTACAAATGATGGAAGGAAAAAATCGAATTCACACATGAAAGTATAACTTTCCTTAAATGTTTCACAAAATTAATGGAATGCTTCGAAAATAAATTATAATATATTCCCGGATTCAGAACATGGTATATTTCAAGTAGCAACTTTCTGCTATCGGTTTTATGAAGGTTTAAATCAAAATTTTATTATTCAGGTTCGAGAACCAGCGTTGAAAATACGTTCAGCGGAAGGTAGATTATCATTATAATTGTTAACGACGCGTTTTAGATTTGAGTAGTGTTGTATTGTGTTCACGGTATTTACGGTTTAACTTTCTTTTCAAACTTTTAAGTAAAAGGCGAAAGATTTATTCACTTGAGGGGAAATAAGGCTAAGGTCATTGATTCGTTTCGATTTCGATTGGTTAAAATCTTAAAAATAAATGGTTTAATCAATATTTAAATTTCCACGCAAGCATTAAAATTATTTAGCATTTTTGCATGCAGATTTATGCTATAATTTACGATAATTATGTAATTCACATTTACCGAAAAACTTTTCTCTGTAAGGAAATAAAAATTTCACTTTAAATGGAGAAACATTGCTCTCTTTCAGGTAATGAGAAATTAATCACTAAGTATTAGTGAAATCGCTAAATCCTAAAATATCGTATTTATGTTATAAAAGCGAATGTTGATTTGCAGTCCTTTAAGAATGAATTATCATAAGGGATTTCCACAGCAACTATATTCCAGTTCTTAACTAGCCAACAAAGTAATCTTGCATCTTTTGTTGTAGTTTTAAAAATTCCCTGGTAAAAACGGATCACGTTAACCTAATGCTCCAGACTTAGCGTTAGTTAGGCCTCACCTAGAATATGCATGTAGTGTATGGGACCCCGCCGAGGAATGTCATATTTGGGATTTAGAAAAAGTACAACGAAAGGCGATACGATTTGTAAAGAATTGCTACGATAAAACAGCGAGTGTCACTCAGATGTTACAGGACGCGGGATGGGAATCATTAGAAGATAGAAGAAAAATTCAAAGGATAAATTTTTTAAATAAGTTCAGAGAAATTACGTTCTCAGATGATGTAACCGATATAATGCGACACCCCTGTTATATGGGCCGTTCTGATACTGCCAGAAAGATTAGGAAAATAGATGCTAGAACGAATTGTTTCAAAAATTCATTTTTTTTCCGTGAAGTATACGCGAAAGCAACCGTTTAGGAAAATAGAGTCAAGGTGCTTGCACCCCCTGCCACACGCCGAAAGGCGGCTTGCAGAGTTCTTACATAGACATAGACATAGACATATGTTTCTATTGTAATTGCAAGACATTCCATTTACATTCATTTACAGGGTCTATATACGTTTTAGATCTCACAGGAATTATCCTGGTTTCTTGATTGAGAAACAGAGCTAGATAAAGATCTTATTTTCTAGGGCAAAGGAGAACTGCATATTGCACTCACAGAAATTGTGTGTAAGACATCCTCTCATCTGACTGTCATGGGTTGACCCATATAATCGCAGTGAGAGAAAAAGTCAAAATGAGTAGCATAGATAGATGACTGATATAGGAAAAAAATGAGATAATCGAAAGCGAGGAAAATCTTTGTCCGAGATGAGGGTGACCTTAGAAGAGTACACTTATAACTCCACCAAAGAAGACATTAGGCTCGTTAATCATAATTGATAGCTTTAGTGCTATTTACTTTTATATCTATCAAATTTCGTTCAGCTGATGGTGTGGAATACATTCCTGGCTTGATATTTGGTGCTGATTTCATAGCATTTTTGTTCTCCCTCATAAAGTAGCAGTAAGAGTATTAGATGTTGTTTAAAGAATGTGTTGCGTTAATTTGAAATGGTAAATCAATTTGAGGCTTTAAATATCAGAAGTGGGATTGGAGAGGATGGACTGACTTGCGAAGATTTTAGAGTTTTATGATAATGCCAACGAAGCAGCCCGTTAAGTTACCTGATACTTTATGAATTCCAGTTATTTAAAACTTTAATAAGAATAATAGACAGTATGTACTTATTATCTAATAATTCTATTGGAAATTCAGCTTAGAGTTATGAATTGAAATTGCATCAGCTTTCTGGGTAATTATACTTAATCTGAGAATGAAAACAGAACATTCAAGTGCATGTGTGGCAAGCATTTCCTTATTGAAATCATCACAGCGTATAAAAAATCCAGAATACGAATGAAACGGAGATAAAACGATCCCCTCAAATCTGTTTCCTGTTTTGATTTTAACGACGTCAATGCCACAATTATCACTGCAGACCGTATGGAATTGACTGGTAGTAAACAACGTTGTTAGTAGCGACTGATAAACAAGGACGAGGCGAATAAAATCAAAAGAAATATCATGCTTTGGTAAGTTAATGCAACACGCATATTCTTTGTGAGTGCAGAAAGGAAATAACTCTATCTGAGCAATAAGTTGAGCCCTTTCTGTAGTTATGTTTAAGTGCGAAAAATAAGGCAGAGAACTTTGACGGAGGGAACCTCAACGTCACTGATAATATCACAGAGAATAAATAACTTCATGGATTGAAGGTTAATTATATAAATGTCTCCTAAATAATTGGTTGCATCATTATTTTTCATAACGATATTTATATTAATATTTTACCATTCTTGTAAAAATCAAAATCAATAAAAATCAAAATTTAGGTGTTAAGTTCACCACATTGCTGCAACAATTTAGTTTGTATCGATTTTATACCTTTCATGAGCTACTATCTTTAGGCAATGTATTTTTATTCCGGTAAAAGCTAAGTATGAGTGAATGCTTTTTTAAAACGTTTCTAAATTATAACGATGGTAAATTTTCGTATTTAGCTCATTATATTTATCTTTGATAACTCATCAATCATACACATACTTGTAGTATAGTAATAATACATAAATACGCCGATTGTGAAAACGTTCCGGCCTTGATGATCGAGACAGTTTCTCGGATAGAGGAAGATCACATAATACAGATAAAAAATCTGATGTGGCCAACACATGACTTTCTCCATATTTATTGAAAACAGAAGCTTATGCCGGTAATATATAAATAACTCCAAAACAATGAGTGTTACAGGAAAATATTTCATACAAAAGTTGTGGTAAAGTACATTATCTACAACTTTTGTATGGAATTGTGTATACCTACATTGCTTTCTGACAGAGATATTTAAGAAACAAAATTTTGTTCCGGATAAACCGGATACTCCGGTTAAGCGATATTCACCAAAAAGACAGACATATTCGGGAAAATAGCGAAAACAAGCTCTATGGGGCCGCAATACATCTATTTCCGTCGAAATCTGGAGGTCGAATTTTTTTGCGAATACAATACTTTCTCTATACTACGTATAGGGAAAAAGCTAAACCTTTAATAAATCCTTGATTTTCCAAGCATATTCTACCTAACTCTTTACAGATACTAGAGTACATATTTTCCGTTCAATTTCTTCTAAGTATTTTACCATTTTATGATCTAGTTATGTCATCATCTTCTCGTTCTAACCCGAGCCCTCCCGGATAAGTCGCTCTACTTTAACTAACGGAGAGACTATTGAAATTGTAATAATATAAATAATAATAATCATAAATTATATCATAAATAATCATTAAATACGTGGATCAGGGATATGTTCTCGTAAAAGTGAACCATAATTTAAATTCGAATTGTTGAATCGGCTGGAAAACAATTCTCAAAATTTCATTAGCAAGCATATCATACAAATTTTAATTCCAATAAAATCAAAACGTAGATTTGTGAGATCACATCCATTCAGTTTGGTTATAAACCGTAGGCCAACCATCGGCATCGTTTGGGTTCCCGTTCCTAAATAAACGAGAAGCATTTACACAAAAAGATAACGATATTACCTAAGAAAGTTATTCCTGTGATATTCTCTATTTTATAAAAGTGTATATTGATAACTAATTGTTAGAATTGACGCTATTCAACACTCAAATATGGGAAGACGGATAAAATATGGCTCTCATTCAAGAAATGGCCTGGGAGACCACTGAAAGCATTTAATCTTATGTTTATGCATGCTAATGTTGCTACAAAGCTTCTATCTAACCCGATATTTAACTTGGGCATTGCTAAGTTATCAGTGTGTGAATTTTAGCTATATGAGAATGTCATAAATTAAGACATTTTATAATAATGTCTAATTTCCCTTTAATTGTTTTAGAGAATCAGCCAAATCAAATAGAAAACTGCCTTCTGAACTAATTGAATGTATGGGAATATCTCTCACCCCGGATCGCTGCTGTACCGGATGAACAAGCAGATTTGGTGAGTTTTTTTTAACAGTCTCATTGGTAGAATAGTTACAGTGATGATGTAGACCAAACTCAAATTTGTTCACGATGCGGCCGTTTGAGAAAAATTCGATCGAGAAGACATTCACAGAGAACTCTTCAGCATCCATAATTCCGTTTGGCCGTATGAATTGGTTTTAACCAGACCTGACCTTATCTCTACTAGCCTTGAAGCTTGTAAACAAAGTGACACTATCGAAGAGTAAAGATCTTTGACCTTTGATGAGCTTTACTGGGAAGACCTTCGCGTTTTCATTCTTCGGTTTTGAAGGTTCTACGACATCTCGAGGAACATGAAGGACTTGAAGCTTGTTTTTCATCCACCAGTGATCTTATCATCGAAGATGCGAGCTTTACAAGTATCAGTACGAATTAGTCAATTTGTCGACAGTATGATTGACCGACTGACTGATTAGACTGACAATGTTTCGCCGAAAGTTAGGAGTAAATTAGGGGATAAACTCCGTTTATCTGTTTCCGAGAGGTAGCACCAAGTTCAACAGGTGTAGCAACAGCAATATCAAATACATATATTAATTCTGTGATTCATGAATAGGGTGTCCAAGAAACATAGAAATGTAAACACCGATTTCTGGTTGTGAATAAGTAAAATTATAGGCTGACCGAGACAACAGAGTTTTCCGTTATTTAAACTCTAAATAACCGTATCTTGTTTGGTTCACCACAATTTTAACCAACATGTTTATTTATTCTACGCCTATATATTTTCATTTTCGTATATTGAAAGCTAATAATGTAAATATAGCTAATAAATGATAATAATAAAAATATAAAAATAGAAATGGGAACAATTATATTATTTTACTGCGTTACAACAAATTCAAACTGCAAAGAAGCGCTATTGTATATAAAAACCTAATGGTAGTAATTAAAATAGGAAACTGCTCAATCGAATGAAATAAACTGTGTTCCACCAGCGATAGTCCTTGGAAAAATCTGATTAACCGGAATGCATGGTTTCTAAATGGATAGTTTGCACATAACTGAAAAATAAGATAAGATGAGAGATTACATTAATCGTTCTATACCGTATTTCTATGTTAGATTTACAATTTTTCTACCAAGGAATCATAGGACAACCTTACGGAGGACTTTTCTCTTTAGCCTGTTGAAGTCTCGTATCTTCTGATGAAAATAGAATCCTTGATGCAGCTTATTCTAACATCTTTACTAATTTTTCTTAGATCATCTACTCGGCTTATCTAACAGGATTATATATTTCGCTTTTTTCTTTTAGGTTATTTCTCTGAGTTTTCGGAGCAAATTTAATCCAAAAATTAGTCTCCTTCCTTACAATTTATCCCTTCCCTTCGGATGGAGATCATTCAAACAGATTAATTATCAATCATTGAATTAATCAACCAAATTTGACTATTTACTTTTTGAAAATCGATATTGAAAATTTATTTATCTTTTGTTATTGAAAATTTAATGCCATGGAAGATTAATTACTTTTCTTATTAAATCTCTTTCTTATAACGAATATTATTATTATCTCCTCAATCCCATTAGATGTATTACTACATAGATGCAGAAAGTATTTACATAAAGGTATTGGGTTTATTGTGAAATTTTAAAATAAATATAGAGTATGTAAAAAATCATTCGATATTCGATATTTTCTTGTAGATAGTTAAATAGTTTTATGGAAAGAAGGAGCTTAGCGATAATTTTAAGATTGATTGCCAAGTAAGCAACTTTATTCACTAACCTTAATCCATCGAAGCAGAGAAAAGGGCATGGCGATCTTGGCTCATTAGATTCGGGAACGGACTAATCTTCTAAATAAAACAAATGTAGCCGTTGGCAGTCTCCAATCATCCAATTTTGTTTTTAAGCTTCCTTAAGCATTATGAGAGAACCTTGTAAACATTCCGAAAAAGCCTATGATGGGATCTTTATGAATTTAATATTGATCCATCCAGAACCACGTGAACATTCGATTAGGAAACAGGCAATTTGAAATCATTAACGGCCTAAGTAATTTAAGTGCTATGCATGAGATAAAAAGCCAAGCAAAGATCAGTTCGTCTACGTGATAGGGAAAGTAATGGAGTTTGAGTGGAGAGAGCATTAAAGAAAACAAACTTGAATGTAGAGCGAAGTTTTTTCTTTTATTTGAGAGGGCTATCGACAAAGTTCGACGACCCCCATTAAGTGATGACTAGCAGAGAAAATCCCAAGGAACGGGTTGTTGACTTTAAATTTAATTCGGACGAAACAGGTTGTGCAAAGATCAGCTAGAGGGAAATTTTACTGTAAAAATATAAAAGTAAAAGAATTTTGATTACTCGTACTTTTTGGAGTCACTGTATTTTAACATTCTTGTAACTGTAACATAAATCAAATCAAAAATAAGAGTATAATTGGATTAAAAAATGGTTGAATCCTTTAAAAATATATATTGGCTGTTTGTGATTAAAATAAAGTTAAACGTGCATTTTAGATGCAATAATCATTTATATGGTATACATTTTAATGCTCCTCTTACATCCGAGAAAAGCGTTAAGGATATCGCGCTCTGATTTGAGGAGAAAAATTTGTTTGATAGAGGAATCATTGAAGATTAAGAGCGTATGTAACTTCTAGGCTTATTTTGGGTTATTCATAAATACTCTGATCTCTGTGAATATAACAATAATATTCTTTGATAAGAATATCAACTGAAGAGTGATTAAAATGAGAGGGAATTGCTTAATAAAGTAATTATAGATGATTCGGAAGCGAATTGCAGAAAGGAAATCAAAGATTAAATTTGTTGCATTGAATAGAAGAAATGTGCGAATTGATAAGAAAATTAAAGGTATAATTTATAGAAAAATCAAAAATTTATTTTTTGAGGAAATACTATCGAATGGGGAGATTCAAGGGTATATATACAGAGACGAAGACATAAAGTACTCATACACTGACTAATTTTATGCCATGCATGTGCACATACAAATGGAAGCGATAAATGCTAAAGAATCGGAAAACGTCTTGATTCCGTGTGATTCAGGAGTTTGGATTCCTGGATGGTATTTTTTTACAAAGAGTGAGAAGTAGTAACTTCGATAGAACGCCTCTCTTTGGACTGCGAGGTTGGCGTGTCTATTTTTAACTTAGGCCTGAACTGGATACCAAACAATTCTTTTTTCAACTGCGTTGAATTTTACAGCATAGCTCTTTAGCGTCGGTAGTAAACGCGTGGCAACTTTGATAGAGGTGTGCTCTGTATATAAAAAGGATGTCAAAAGAGGTAGTAAAGAAATTTTAAATGGAATTTGGAAACGCTTGTGGCTACATTTGGTGATATATATATATATATATTTAAGTTTATCTTAGTAAGGGAAAAATTCAGTTTCATCAAAGCAAAAGTTTTAATGGACTCTTTAGTCAAGGCAGCAATTGGGATGAGCTTCAGCCGATCGTGCAGGAATGTACCGGACAGTGCAAAATGTGATTTATTGACTACGGTGCCTTAACAGTAAGCTATTTTGACTACTTCTGTATCATTTTCCCCTAAATTTAGAAAACGTATATTATTTAACGGATCGATACCGAATATTTAATCAACGAACGCAAAAATATCGAAATGTATTTTTAATGGAATGAATATATTTGACAATGGATGTTAAGTCCATATTTCATATGGTCTTTAGTCTGTGATATATATATTTGACGGAACTAAGTCAAGGTTAAATATTCGTAGAAGTAGAGCGGGTAAACTTTCAGAGAAGTTGTGTGCATTTGTGTAAAGTTATTCTCTTAAGTTATACTTAAGAGAATAACTTTACAATATAAGCGCAGAATGGAAAGGGGTGAGAAAAAGAACATATATACGCAAAGTAAAAGACATAATAAATTAAGGAAACGTAGGCACAGTCGAAGGCAATCGCAGAAGAAAACTGTAAACAAAGCATCCATAGAAACTATATAACTATGCGACTATGACTATATGTTAATTCTTCAAATTTCGGTATTAATCATTCTACTACGAAATGACCACTCACAAATATTCTTTAGAAACACTCAAAATTATCAATTCTTAAAATTGCGAAAGGAACCAAACCCTCTATATATGGTGTGGGATAAAAATACCAATAATTATCGTCATCAAATAAATTAATACTACAATACCGGCCGAGTGATTAGCGTGCTCCAACCTCTAGGCCCCGGGTTCGAATCCCGGCTGATCGGGATTTTTCTGATCAGGGAATGGTTGTGTGTGTTTGTCCGACTTTTCCGTGCATGTTTGGCGGCAGGAAGGGCATTCGTAAAAGTCGCCAATTCATCGCCAAAACTTACGTCATCATCATCAAAACCATTATTCATCAGCCAACCCCATAACATATGGGAAAAGGGCATAGAGAAAAAATATACTGTTATAATTTTAATTTGATTAATAATTTACCAATAATTAGTATAAAAAATACATTTAGAAATGGGGATATGGTAGGTTAGGGTTCTCAATACGGAGCATTGTTGTAGCAAAGGGGTCATGCGATTATAAGTGATACACTCACTTCATTTGCAGTAATTTCGTATTTAGAAATCAGAGGTCGTCTCTGTTTCTATATCATTGTCGCCGTCAAAGGAATCCTTAGAGCAGAATAACACTCGAAAGGTATCTTCATATTGTTTTCCTTCTTCCATTGTTTTAAGCCAACATCTAAAGATCCCGAACCTCGGAAACCCGACACAACTCTTGAAGGACTGTTACTCCAACATTCTCATACCTTTACGATCTGGGAAACTAGCACGCGCGCGATTATTTTGTAAGGAAAAAGAAGCGGCGCTAACTGCCTGCCCCTTCCTCGCAAGGTCATCTCAGAGCAACTTTGTGTGTGTCTATTTGCGGTCCGAATAGCTAGGCGTGGCGGGAAACTAGACACCAAGCTCAAGGCTGCGTTCACACGTGTAAATAGAGCAACGGATGGGAACGGATTCAATCTCTTTATAAGAAAAGTGTGACACCCCGAATGTTATATTCCCTATCTTTCTTTCTGTGATAAGGTCTTGTTGTTTTATAAGGAAGGAAATGCGATACTTGCATCTGTGACATATTTTACGCTTCGCAGAGCGCGCGGCCTTGGAACAGGAATGTGAGATGACGTTAAAAATGCATCTCGTTGCGCGTAGGGACCGTTTAGATGAATTTGTTTATTCCATGTGATGCACAGTTGTTATTCCTACAGTTTTTGCGGGTTACAATGGTATAAAAACATTTCATTCAGTAATCGATGTCTTAAATCTTAAATCTTAACTAAATAAATACTTCTTTTCCTCAAAATATTTTAATTAGAGGTATCATACCAAAAGTTCTTCATAATAACGTTTAATAACCTCAATATTTAAATATATATATATATATATATGTATATATATATATATATATATATATATATATATATATATATATATATTTAATTGACATTCAGCTGTTATAAGCAGATCGCATATCTCGCAGTAATTTTTCTAAATTTTTTTCGATTTTGTTTATTAATTTCTATCATCTTCTCTCAATCAATCTCAATTAATAGAGATCAATGTAAGTCCTTTGCATTCTTTCACTAATTTTTAAATTTATCACTTCTGTTCGGATAATAACATCAGTTTCGCAGCAAGTGTCTCATGATCTATCTATCTATCTAATAATCTCAAAATATCGTATCGGTTTTATTGGTATTTTTGTGTGGATAAAAATATATAAGAATCAAATTTATAAAACAACTTGTATTGGTGATGAAGTTCTTTATGCCCTACATGTACTGAAGTTCTTCTACATTTTACCATCGAAGTAAACTTTAAGTAATGACCATATGAATTTCGCTGAATGTAAAACGTTGTAGAAAGTTGTTAATTACCAGGATGAAATTATTAGCATTAGGGCAGTCGCTTATGCTGCTGAATAAAATCCTCTGAATACAACAAAAGTTCTATTGTTATCAATGAATTTTCCTCACTTAAATAAATTCAATTTAAAACTTTATTTTTGGTAATCTAAAACTTGGGGGTGTAAAGAAATTTAAATATTCTGAAATATATCTATATTGCATTGATAAAAATGCTGAAATCTATTTTATATAGGTTCAAATGGCAGGTTTAAATACAATCCTTGGTAATTTCTTGAACGTATTTTATTTCTCTTATTTATTGATATATGTTTGCATAAGAGTGATAAAATTATAAGAAATTTTTAAAGATAGATTATTTAAGTTCTAAGTTGCTACGGCATTAGCATGTTATACGGTATTGAGCGTATGAATGCAAATTCCTGAGTATCGGAAATATATATTTACATTAATTCAAATAAAATTTTTACCCAATCAGATTTTTGAAAATTTGTATAAATATCTACAATTTTGCATTCCTAAAACGTAATTTTCATATATAAAATAGAAGTTTTGCTAGAGGGAGTGATTTTTATGATAGAAATTGCTGCTGTTGAGTGGTTATAGTTGCAGATATTTAGATGAAACAGTTTTTTAAATTTAGTTATTTTCATGCATGCTTGAAAAATGGGTTAATAACAGTGTATTACTTATAGTGATTTATAAAGAAGAGGTCTGAGAAAGTCACTTCTCTTCTTGAAGAAGCCTATTTTCAGATGATAAACACGAGGAATTGCATAAACATTTTTCCTTACAAAATACAAACATGAGTGGTTTTGCTGCACGTAGGCGCTCAAATTTTTCTCAACCATTACTTATTAATTTTGTAGGAAGGAATATGGTTATTTTCCTAATATGTACGTATCTAGCCGAATACCTGCTAATTCATGTATTTATGTAGTTAATAGAAATGGATCAAGCCTTAATTTACGCTCACCTTGCAAAGTGAAATGACTATTACCAAAAACGAAAATATTAACAAAGAAATTTTCACGGAAAAAGATCTTTTGCACGCTGGATATTAAAATCCTGGTTTACTGGCGTACGTAAACGTTTACGTAGCTTAGATTTGTACATCATAGTAGTAAACATAACATGGAGTATATATTCTGTCTGGATGGGTGTGAAGAATAAGCCCTAAGAAATAAGGACATAAGAGATTAGAGACTTTTATGATGTGGGCGTTGCTTAGGATGGAAATTCTACGTTAAGATGAAAGGAAAACAATCGAAGAGCTGGTGATAGTGAAACGGAACAGGGTTTTAATTAGAGAAATGATACGTAGGCGGAAGAAGTGAGCGGGTCAAATACTGTGAGATAAAATAAATTTTTTATGAAGGATAGAGAAAATGAGAGAAGACAATGATAAAAACCATTCCATGACCAAAAGTTGGGTTTTCCTTTCAAGAAGTAAACGAAAAAGCCGTTACCGGAACTAAAGGGTAATGCAAGGAGCAGAACATTTCCACCAGAGTCCACCGAGGAGTAAAAGACCCTCATGTAGCTTTAAGAAAAGAAAATTAGTAGTCGCAGCGTACATAGCATAGCATACATATCTTTGCGGTTTATATTTAGAGAGGTTTCCTAAGCATTTAATCATGAGTTGAACAGTCCCGGCCAAAATTAACGCACCACTTCCCTAGCGATCCTAACGACCGGTGGTGCGTTAATTTTGGCCAAGTGTGTACATTTAGGAAAAATGGTGTTTCTTTCTTAAAATCTGAAGGAATGTTGGTTGGATTTTTTGGAGGTTTTTCTTCATATATAAGAAATGGATATCAGAAAAAGGCCATAAGAGGGTAAGAAATATTTTTTCACGTGATGGAAAAAATACTGGCGAACCGGTCAAATATGTCAGCTTATTTAGAAGTTTAATTAATATAGTGTTTGATATGAAAATACACTCACTTACTTCTTGACTTACATGGTTAGTATATATCAGAGTAATTCTCATATGATATGAAGGTTGTACTGAAAATAGAACTGGATCTCTATCGTTAGGAATTACTTTCCACAGTGTTTAATTAAATACTTGTTATTTTGAGTAATTGTTCTTTGCTTTTCAGATTAATAAGATTATTTTGTTGTTACATTCATGACCATATATTCCAGTCAATTTATCAGTTAACGTTGTTAATTTGAAAATAGTATCGCGTAAAATTACTGCACTGCTATTTTAAAAAATTGCTATGTAAAAACACGATATCTCTTCATACGCAGGAACCACCTGAAGAGCCAATTATAATTGGCTCTTCAATAATTATTGGCACAGGTGGACCATAAAGTATATCCTGAAAATGCATGTTAATCTTCTGTATATTACTGTATTACTAATGTATATTTTTTATTCTTGTTTGTTTTAATGTATATAACTGATGTAATGTAAATTCAAAGGATAATTTTATTAAATAAGTTCAGAGAAATTACGTTCTCAGATGATGTAACCGATATAAAGCGACCCCCCTGTTATATGGGCCATGCTGATACTGCCCGAAAGATTAGGGAAATAGATGCTAGAACGAATCGTTTCAAAAATTCATTTTTTCCGCGAAGTATACGCGAATGCAACCGTTTAGGAAAATAGTTTCAAGGTGCTTGCACCCTCTGCCACACACCGAAAGGCCGCTTGCAGGGTTCTTACATAGACATATACATAGACAAATGTACCTAATAAAATAAAAAATGTTATCTATAAAGATAGGAATCCTCAAGTAAATAAATGCTATGAGGAAAAACAATCATAACATTTCTGATTGATAAATGGAAGCTGCTGTTACTCTTGCGGTTGGATGCATTTCCGTTTTATTAATTGAATCTACAGAACGTGCCTTTCAGAAAACGTGTGGTTACATCACTTTCGATAAAACTCTGGATTCATGAATATAGTATGTAAACCACCAACTGGTCGCCGGTAACGATTTTAATTATTTTGTTCACAGCAAGGCTGTACTCAAAATATAAATTCATTAATTTCAGATGGTTATCTCATTCTCATCATGTGAGCCAACATTTCATGTATAGCTGAGTTTGATTAATTTAAACTTCTATAGTTCGAACTTTTTTTTTGGTCCTTAGCGTTTTGCATCGAAACTATGCTAAAAACGTGGATAGTTCGGATTTCATTTTGGCTGATTCGGATTTCATTTTGGTTAATTCCAACTTTTCACGATTAATATAACGATATTTTGCTAAACAAACTTCCCAAGTATCGTGCAAGCGATGATAAAATGTGGTCTAGGTCCCTTGCCCTTACCTTGTCCACCCCTTGAGTCAAGATAGGGCTCGCAAACATTCAATAAGTATATTATTACATTTTATCATTTGCGATTGTTTGGTTATCAATGACACTAATAAAATAAACCGAATATGTACTAATTCATTTTAAATTCAGTAAATTTGTATAATTAAATGTTTCTCAACCCTTATCAAGAAACGACTTCGAGTTTATTCGTGGTCCCCTCTGGTTCATATAATACAATTTCCGTTGCAGAACGATCTTCTATTAAACAACTTGCTGTGCATTGCATATGACTTGGCAAAATCTGCATAGAATTTATTGGTCTTTACATTTGCCCCCGCGAAGGAGAGAGGCCGACGCCGTAAATGCATACAACCAGCAAATCAGATTCAATGTGCGGGCTCCCTATAGTTTAGGATACAAGCTCCATGTTCCTTATTATGAGTAAGTTGGACTGTATATCGGATACTGCGTATTCTTTGTTATAGTAGAACCGCGGAGTTATGATCTATGCCCCGCCCATGAGGTATTTCTGGGGGATGAGGACACTAACCAATGGTAATTCCAGATTCCGGACGGGAAGCCTCAAAATCCGTACTGCGTTGCATTTACAGATGTCAGTTCATCCTCTGTGTTGGTCGTGACCGTCGTGACTGCTTGGGTGCTTATTTCGCTGCAATTCTCGCGAAAGCAATGATCTCTTTAAATCATGGATCATCGATTTCTTTTGACTCTGTGGAAACCTATTTTCAGTATTTCCGTAAATCAATAGATACGAGTCAAGCTTTTAATGGATAGCATGTAGGTAAATACAAATTGGAAAAACCGCGGGAATTGAAGGTCACCGCACTGAACTTTTAAATGTGGAAAAATAAAGCCTTCATGGTGACAGACAATCGTTTTTGGGCTCCTTTCTATACCGGTTAGGAAATGTTTTCCCGGAAAACATCAAGGCAGGGTATTCCACACCCTTAAATACCAAAATACAGTATAAAAGTTTCTTAGAAGGAATGGAATGAATTAATGTGGGGTCTACAAACTCTTGTTAGGGGGCTGCAATGCAAAGAATGGGAAGAAATCTGTGGTTAAAATCCGCTGAAATCAAGAAAGACTTCCAGCTGAGGCGGCTGAGCGTCAAAGTCGCCGCCTGGACCTCTTAGGAGAAAGAGTTTGAGCACAACACATGACTCCGCGGCTCTACTATACCGATACTGCTTTTCCGGTCACACCCGGTGGACTTATATGTTACTTACTTCAGGAAAATTTATCTAATACAAACTATTGATGCAACCGATGTTATAACAATATATATTGTTAGTATGCATTCAAACTTTCCACGAAAAAACGTGCAGTTTTAAGGAATAAGACGAGCTTTGACGGAAATTAGTTGTATAAGGAATTATTAAAATCTAATTTACATAAATCGTTTATTATTTTAAATCTTACAGGACCAGATTTCTGCCTAAGTCCATGTGTTTGACTCACCGTTAACTTGAGTAAATACTAACTCTATGGATTAGACTGTATGAGTATTCAATATTTTTGACTGCAGGGAGATTTATAAATGAGAAGATATGCAACATTATGAGTGAATGAATTACATTTTTATTTTTAACAATATCATTTTAGTAATTAATTTTGAATACTCTAACTAAATATCATACATGATTTTACATCCTTATATACTTTGTATTTGAGGGTTTAGGACAATTGATAATATGCGAAAATTCGAAGTCTCTTTTACTGGAAAAAAGTAACAAAACAATCTTACCTTAGTATAATCGTATTATGCTTTATAGAAATCAATCTGTAGACTTAGTTTTCTTGATTAATTGCCGAGAAAGTTAACTTTCTAGGTGGTGCTTCTCGAGCTTAAATCACTCATTTTTCAAAATAAAACTCCAATGGTTCAAGTTGGTTTAAATCAATAAAATTATTATTACTGCCTCTAAACTGTTGGTTTGCTTTATGCCTGGAATTATGGATGGAAGTCTAACACCTTTACATACCTGGTATTTATATAATAAATCCATTATACTTGCGTGATATATACACAATTTTTGCTTGATAATTACAAACTTAAAATATATAAATGATATATAACTAATAAATGAGGACGAATTGTTAACTCCAGAATCCATCAGTTTATAATTATGACATATATTGACACGACAAGTTAGCCTAGGAGTACCGTTAAAATCTCAAAATTTGTGAACTGTTCCGTCAGAGTTAAAGTTTTCAGAACGTTGACCTTGACGATCAGCGGCATTGTCTTAAAACGCATTGAAAATTATATGCTTGAAAAATTTTAAATATTCTTCTTGCTTTGCGCAAATTTAATACATCAATCTGGCCATTAGTCGAGAATGCATAATATTTAGTTAAAAACCAACACTGCAATCGTAAATTGTTTAATATTTCAGTCCATTAAATCTGTTTATTAGATCAAAATGAACTCCTTGAAGTAGATCAAGAGCTAACTGGCTTTCACATTTAGGCTGAGTAAAGGAGTTCTCATGGCTATTGGTGAGATGCAACACCAAAATTCTCGTCCTATATCCTGTCAAGTTACTTGGAATCTGTGGGACAATCAACTAACAAGGCTTGCAGCTGATATTTATGCTATAGAGACTATCCCATTGAGAGCATGTATAGACGAGAATTCACTCCGTACGTTATGTATGCAAGGGACGAATATGGAAACGGATTCTTCATTGATCATCTTATTACTCCCACCTCCATTGCTATTCTTGCTTAACTGCATCTTTCCCCTAATTATGGAGGGAGATTCATAACGCATCCTCCCTATAGGGTTGGGTTTAAAAAATCTCGAGCAAAGGTCCATTTCATGAATATCTTCTCCAAGAGGGTACATTTGGTGCAACGGTAATGAAGAATAGAATACGTATAGATGAAAGGAATATGACTGTGAAGGACAGTAAATATATAAAAGATTGCAAATAGGACACATAAATATCTTCCGAGTGAAGCAGAAAGCACTTCAATGGTTAGTAAAAATTTAGGATCTTTGTAATTGATTTATAACATATTTTGAGATACCAATTTGTGATGTAAAATTAGAAGGGTGCTTATCATTTTATTATCATGTTTTATATATCACTGAAAAAGCAAAATTGTTTAATTGGGAGGCAAAATGTTTCATAGAGCTATCTCATCGAAAAGAGCAACTGTAGTAAGGTTATCATACGAAAGAGAGCTACACTTTACTTAAATCACGAGAAATCACTGACAGAGTTCGCCCACTTTAAAATTCTCTCACTTGAAGTAGTGAAATAGTTATTCAACTCGTAATAAGATACCAAATTTCTATGTATCGTTACATACATGTAAAATATTTTTTTATTATTCTTCGTTATCATTGCATTGATCAATTGATTTTTACTTTCTCCATATACGAAGTATAGAGAAAGTATTGTTTTCATGAAAAAATTCGACTTCGAGATTTCAACGGAAATACATGTTTTGGGGTCCCTAGAACACGTTTTGACCATTTTCGGAATGATGTCTGAGTGTGTGTGTGCGTGTGTGTGTGTGTGTATGTATGTGTGTCTGTGATTGTGGGCGCTCTAACGTAAAAACTATCGGTTGTATCAATACCAAACTTCATATATAGTACTGTGGTGTGTGCTGTCAGAGTTGATTAGTTTTTGGAGTAAATCGGTTGACCGAAAGTCGAGCTTCATTCATTAAAGCTCATTTCCGGTTTTCAAAATATCTCCATAACTATGATATATACGTGTATTGTATTCCTAATAAAAGTTTTAGATAATGTAATTTCCTATAACTTTTGTATTTAACATATTTTTGTATCACCGGTTTATTAGGAGTTATTCGTGAAATACCGATAAACCGGAAGTAGCTGTTATGTACTTTGTGGGCGCTCTAACAGGAAAACCATTCCTTGTATCATCACCAAATTTCATATATAGTTATTTGGTTGGTGTCGTTAGAGTTGATTTGTTTTTGGAGTAAATCAGTCAACCGAAAGTCGAGCTTCGTTCTTCAAAGCTCATTTCCGGTTTTCAAAATATCTCCATAAATATGTTATTTAGGTATATACTATTATTTATAAAAGTTTTAGAATATGTAATTTACTATAACTTTTGTTTGAAACATATTTTTGTATCACTGATTGTGTAGGAGTTAATCATGAAATACTGATAAACCGGAAGTTGCTCATTATGTACTTTGTGGGCGCTCTGAGCTCTATGGGCGAAATGCCAATTTCATCGATCATGTCCCGAAAAACATTATTTATAATGTTTTTGGCGTCAAAGATAATAATATATTTATATATTAATCACTCATCTTCCAAGTTTAGATGGAATATAGAGTTCGAAATTACTGCCATAGATAAATATTTACATCTTATATATGGAGAAAGTCATGTGCTGGCCACATCAGATTTTTTTATTTGTATTATAAAAGTGTTTGTATTTTATATTTTTAATGTTGAAATTTACAAAACTGTCTCATTCAGAGAGTAATGAAATGCAAGCTTGAGTCTAATAATAGTAACGAAGTTATCCGTTGAGAAACTCCGGAGAAGTACAAGGCATTACTTTGCTTCCTATGCGACTCCAGGGGCTTCTCACTTGCATGTTCACAATTAGTGACCTCGGAAAGGGTTAGTCTCTATTTATGGGTCAGGAATACCCGAGGCTCCCGAGTGTTATTTTCGTCAAAGTACCACAAAGTTATAACGAAGCATCTTAAAGATTCTCAGCTCGTCAAATTTAACTTTTAACTAATAACGATCCAAATCTGCTTATCCTTAATAAAATTGATATAATTAATTTTAATGATGAAGGAATGAAACAAAAATTATCTTATTTCCATTCGTGCCACAGAAAAGCTGAAAAGTGGAAACATCAAGGATTGTAATATTACACTACCATCAAAACTTACAGAAAAATAGCTTTAATGTCATTTATTGAAACATGGATTTGAATCTCACTAATGCATTACTCATAACTAATTCATATCGAAAATTAAATAATCGGTTATCAATTTTCATGGGAAGAAGAGAATTAGGAATGCAGTTGTAATATTAATTTAATTCGAAGTTACATAAATTTATTTGTAATGTTAAAAATTAAGACCTATGATTATATATGAGCTCTTCTATTAAATTTATAATTAAATGGATACAATGCAATGTTGAGAAAGCGCAGCAGAAATTGATACGTTTTATTAAAATTTCCTAGGATAAATAAAGCTAGCGTTAAAAATGCTCTCAGATACAGGTTGTGAATCTTTGAAGGAAAGAGATTTGAAGCTAGGTTGCGAGAGCTAGAAAAATTCAAGGAAAGTTCGTTTTCGAAAGATGTATCGGGTATTATGTGACTTTCCCTGCTGCTACATCCCATCAAATAATGAAGTATCAGGAGAGATATAAATGCTAAATCACGTTGCTTTAGAAATTTATTATTTTCATGAATGGTGCGCGATAGTAACAAACAGAAGTACTTCGAACAATTGATTTAGAATCCCTGTCACACGCAGAAAGGTGGCTTATATAATTTTAATGTAGATGTAAGATTTTGTGTTTTGGCAAGATTGCTTATTTGGTTAGAGGAGCAATCTTAAGGCAGACGATCCTGTCTTGCGATACGGTCTCATTTGACATTGTTCCTATCCGTTTTTCCTCAAAAATCATCCTCGGTGCTCATCTTTACGTGCAAAGTCACATAACACTTTTTCCAACTGAGCATAGGGACCCGGTACCCCGGACACTGCAATTCGCTTGACATTTTATTAGTATAAATGAAAACACTTTAGGTAACATTTTGGCTGATATCAAATCATCGTTATCCTCTTATCAATTTTATCAGCATGAGTATTTGCAGTGCTGTCTGCATCATTGCTGTCTGCAGTAATGACGCCAATGCATCCCACGAATAAATGCATTCTCGACTACCCACATCTTTCATCTTATGGATCCTCGGCAAAGTCTACTCTTG
Source organism: Sympetrum striolatum (assembly GCA_947579665.1). Classification (NCBI taxonomy): domain Eukaryota; kingdom Metazoa; phylum Arthropoda; class Insecta; order Odonata; family Libellulidae; genus Sympetrum; species Sympetrum striolatum. The sequence continues at coordinate 90,737,504 of OX388344.1, read as the reverse complement.
TTTTACTACATCATGAACCTTACTTATACCTTAAGATAAAGGCTTTTTAACCCATTTTTCCGTCCTCTTGTGATGGTTATTGCGCGTGCCTTCTCTTCACGGCTTAATGTGTTCTGTAAATCCTTCAATTCTGCTCCCATAAACCAACGTATTCCACGCAGATGCTGTAGGATCGTTTCCAAGACGCCCACGGAGATATTTGCTTCATCACGTGTCCGGAGATATAAACTGCTCATCGTTCTGAAGCAGAAGATGATCGCTCCGTAGCAGAGCTGTGTCCTTGCAAAGAGCGATGAATCGATGGAGCGCGATCTGCTCAGATTCCACAGCAGGCAACTATTCATCTCTTAATAACAACACAACTATTACAGGCAAATTCTTCGAAAACAAAATCCACCAAAATAAATTCCCCGAAGGCGGATTCTGCGATCGATGAATTCTTCGAATGACGAATTCTTAGAAAAACAATCCACATGTGATGCCCACAACGCAACCCAACCTTTCAGATGTTCATATCTTTACTGAATAGATTTAAACTCCGAAACAGTTCCTGTAATTTAAATTCTGGGTAAGAGCGCAATGACCTAAGCTGTTGAAGCACTTTCAACAATAATACTACTACTATTTTGGATAACTCCGGAAGCATTAGGGTGGTTTCTATTTTCGAAAACGTTTCATTAGAAGAATTGATCGTTCGAAGAATCATCCTTCTAATAAATAAATTTCACAAATAACAGCGAAATTAAAGTTCTTGATAGTAATAAAATTAGAGATCAGGTATTTCTTTATGAAATAACTATTGGCTGAAAGCCAATCAGCTTTGATGCTAAAAAAGCAATATACTTTGCAATTTCAACAGACTTTTAATTTTTTCAAGGCAAATACTTTCGTCTAGAAATAATCATGTCCAGGCATCATATTTGTAGACAAAACAAGTCGTCATTAGAATTAACCAGTCCATGGAAATTACTTATTGTGTTTCATCATGAATATGGTGCCTTCTAATGAGTCGAGTTTGAACAAATCAGATGTATCAGCTTTGATGTGTTATGTTAGACGTTCGTAAATATGTAGTAGTACCATCCGTTAATGGGATATTGTCTAGCAGGCTTATACGTACTTTCAAAGGCAATTAGAGGAAATTAGCATACCCGATAAAAACAACAAAGCACAACCTATCAAGGAAAGATTTTTCTTTTAAGAGTTTACGGTTTGCATTCGCTCATGTAAAATAAACTGATACTCATTTCCACCAGCGATTGGCATACTTTTATACTAAGAATTGCATTCTTCATAAGAATATGTTAACAAAGAGTATCCTACTAAAGACATTTCCATCATTCCCATTGTGACTGTTAACGATAAGGTGCGAGGTATTATCGATTTTTAAGGCCCATTAAACCTTTTATAGCCACATGATGATCGCATACTGTGACAGTTTCCAAGATAATCTCAGTGAAAATTCATGTTATGTGATGTATGTGATTTATGTTATGTTATGTTTCTTTTAAATTCATTTTATGTGATTTATTGCAGCGATTTTATTGGATAAATTGGAAGCAATTAAAGCATAACTGAAAGAATGACACTATTCAAGCGTTTACGATTGGAATAAAAATAAATGGAAATCAGTTGGAAAATTTTCGAACCAGTAGAACCTTGTCTGAAGTAACAATTAGCTGCTAATTAAATTAACTTATCAGTTTTTTCCTTGATGATAAAAACTATATAGCGTGATCGCTATAAAATATCCCAAGACTAGGCTCACGAAAAAGAATTATAACATGATATGCAATTAAAGCAATAATGTGTTAAAAATAGGTCGAGGTTTTAAATAATTACAATCTTAACGAATAAAATAAATAACATTAACTATATTCCACAGAAACGAATTTAAATACGGAAACAGCACACGACCGGCTTAGACGTTATGCATAATGGCGAAAAGTATTCGATGAGGTATAAAATGTTAACGTTTAAGATCGTAACCGGTCGTGTGTCGTGTCCTTATTGAAATTTGTATTTGTGGAATAAGGTAAAGGATATTTTATCTCATGTGTTAAGATGATGTTTCAGCAAGTGAAGGCTGAAGTTATTGGATTTTAATTACAATCTTGCCCAGTTTGAAAGGGAAAAAAAGAAATCCTTGGTTTTCAATTTAAGGAATATTCTGCAGAAAATTAAATACGAGTACTTTACTACAGTAATATTCGTGTCAGTGGCGTCCCCCTATCCTTCGTCTAATATCCTCTTCCTTCTCCATTCCATTCGCATCACTTCCGTCCCTTTCTCTTTACACCAATCAAATTCTGCCGAACTTTCCCTTTCCACGATCTGACCGCTCCAATACCGTGGTCATGCGCCGAGCGATAGAGGCTGGTGAGCGATATCCCCGTTTGGAATTACGCACGCGGTGGACAGACGGAATAAACCACCAAAATAAACAGCCGAAGTACGTGCGTTCCCTTCACAAAAAGAGACAGAGCGCACACCCGACGATCAGCAGATATCAGCCGCTGATTATTAAAATTAAATGAAATGCGTCGCAGAACGTGTGTTTTAGCTGGGGACTAAGCTGATGTGCGGCGATGCAATCGATACTTTAATTGCCGTTGCGTGCTCCATACACATTTATTAGCGCGTTTAGGTGCAGTAAATGCGTTAATAACTGTTCAAGTATCAATTTACTTCGCACTGGCTTAGCAATTAAATTGTATATTGAATTTGTTCGAATTCGACCCTTTCAGGATCCATCTTTCGTTGTTTTATATATTTTTGTGAGTGAGCAATCACATTGAAAGCAATGTTAGGATATTCGCAGACGACACAGTCATTTACAGGGAAATAGATAGTTCAGAGGATAGATTAACCCTTTCGAACGACTTAGATAGAATTATGAACTGGGGCGATGATTGGCAATTAGAGCTGCAAAATGTAGAAAAGTGCTCGGTAGTTAACTTCTTCAAAAGTAAATCTATAATAAAAGGTTATTCTTATAGCCTCCGAGGGGTAAACCTAATGACAGTAGAATCGGTCTTGTATCATGTAAGTATCTTGGAGTAACTCTCACGAATAATCTATCATGGAGTGCCCACATCCGAAATATATGTGGAAAAGCACTTAATAAACTCGGCTTCGTCAAAAGAATAGTCGGTAGGAGCGAAGAAAAAGTTCGCGAGCGATGTTACTTAGCGTTAGTTAGGCCTCACCTTTGAGTATGCATGCAGTGTATGGGACCCCGCCGAGAAATGTCATATTCGGGATTTAGAAAATGTACAACGAAAGGCGATACGATTTGTAAATAATTGCTACGATAAAACAGCGAGTGTCACTCAGATGTTACAGGAAGCGGGATGGGAATCATTAGAAGATAGAAGACAAATTCAAAGGATAAATTTATTAAATAAGTTCAGAGAAATTACGTTTTCAGATGATGTAACCGATATAATGCGACCCCCCTGTTATATGGGCCATTCTGATACTGCCAGAAAGATTAGGGAAATAGATGCTAGAACGAATCGTTTCAAAAATTCATTTTTTTCCGCGAAGTATACGCGAAAGCAACCGTTTAGGAAAATAGAGTCAAGGTGCTTGCACCCCCTGTCACACGCCGAAAGGCGGCTTGCAGGGTTTTTACATAGACATATACATAGACATTAGAGGTCTGCATGGGCCGAAAATTTCAACCCAAGCCCGGCCCGGCCCGTCCGTTGTTGAGCCCGAGCCCGGCCCGGCCCGAACGTAGGAAAAAATTTTCAAGCCCGAGCCCGGCCCGGCCCGAACGTAGGAGAAAAATTTCGAGCCCGAGCCCGGCCCGGCCCGAACGTAAAAACAGTACATTTATTTCACTTCTTCAGCAATGCCAAAATATATAGAAACTAAATTAAATGAAAATAATCAATAATTTCGTATATTTTGTCATAGAAGTTTTAATTTATTTTGTAAGTGATTGTACTGAATAAATGATAAATAAAATAAACAATGTTAGCAAGTAAATGATAATTTGTTCCGAAAAAAGGGCAGTAATTCCATGTCATGATGGTCTTCAGCGAAAAAAGTTGTCAAAAATATGTCCAGGGGCCTTTCACGAAAAAACATATCACTTCATAAGTATCTACATTGCAGTAATTTACATTGTATGATAAGGCTGGCGGTCGTACAAAAGCTCCGTCATATGCTAATTACATAATAAACACTTATCTGAATAAGTAAATGCCTAGTAGAAGCGTTTCTAATAGATTCTATATTTCTACACATGAAATAAAATTCCAATATTAGAAGTATACGTTTCTATAAATAAGGTTAGGTTGCTAGTGAGGCTTTAAAATATTGTTCTCCCATCTATCAGGTTGATCTACACTATCTAATCTAACGGTGAAAACCTTAACTATTAATTCAACAATCACTGTGGCTATCCATAAGAATTGTTTTGTTTACAACCTCAAACTTACCCGAAATATTTCGTTTATTTCATAGCTGTTCTCGCAATTCAAATAAAAAGTAATATTCCACGACTGAAATAAAAGTATTCATTCAATTTCCTTTCTTTTGGTACTTGTCGCGACTTCGTACGACTTCTTTTACTAATTTAATTTTGCAAAATAAACAAACCCAGCTGGCGATAAAAATTATATTTACGTGCAAACCTTATGGAAAATTATTTAAGGGCCCAGGCCCGGCCCGAGCCCGATAGACTGCCTGCTTACCTAGCCCGAGCCCGGCCCGAGCCCGAAAGACGTCCTGCTTACCCGGCCCGAGCCCGGCCCATGGGCCGGGCCGGGCTTTGGCCCACGGGCCTAGGCCCGGCCCATGCAGACCTCTAATAGACATAGACATAGACATGTCATCCATCCTTGTTCGCATCTTTTTTGTTTAAGTTTGGTTTTTGCAAATTATTAGGGATTACAACCATTGGCTGTTAAAATTGGTTATAGGAGCGTGCATGACTGGCAGGCGTCATAATTCTTACTTGAGTACTCCATTTCTTTTACTTTTATAAGTAATACTTTTAGAAACCTTCTAGAACATCATTGTAAATTTTTAAAATACTCATTTTTGATGCAAATTATTATTTAAACCAATAATTATTTAATAATTGTGTGTTGATAATTTTAATATATAGCAGAATATATTTAAAATGCGAGTGTAAAGTACACACATTAGAGCAAAATTAGGTATGTGAGCACATCCTTGATACTTTGTGATTACAGGGTTGGCAGAAAATAAGTAAAAATTTCATCCGTGCTAATATTCCATATTCAGAACCAGAAAAATGTCCTGAGGTGTCCCGAAATGTCCAATATATCTATCCATTTGGGAAGAGAAAGACTTTTTGGGACATTTTAATTCCTTGAGGTTTAATGAGATTTTTCGAGTTAACCTTTATCTTCTACAATCACAGGAAGAACCATAAGTGTTAGCTTTAGGACATTTATCAATTCGGTATGAGTTCCCATGACCAAAACTCTCATCGAGATAGCTTTTTTTCGTCATATATAAAATTATAATGAAACTAATATTAGGTTCTTGTTATATATACATACATACATGCAAGGGACTTTATTTGGTGAATAAACCCCTTGTATGTATATATGTATTTTATCGTAGAGGACGTAGGTAACTTGTACTAAATGCATTTAGTCTCAATGTTTATTATTTTCTTCTTTTTGTCTTTTTAATTTGTTTAGACTGTTTGTGATTAATTGTTTATTAACTAGTATACTTATTAGTCTATTTTGTACCAACTTACCTGTAATTGTGTAACTTCTTGTATGATACTATTGGTATGTCTCATTGTCTTGTAATTTCATTTAATCTGATTTCATCACTAAATATTGCTTTTCTTATCAGTAGGTTTCGCAGGTTTTTCATACCCCCCATTCTTGCGGGTGTTTTTCTGCAGTGGAATGATTTTTCCTAAGCTCACAGCTCTGGTTTTTTTAAAACCACAAAGTAAATTTCTTCTTTGTAATTTTTTTTGAAGCTATCTCTTTTTTCACATTTATATCACGAATGGTTGGATGTTAGAAGAGGCTTTATAGTCTCAATGTCGCCCTAAATAAAGTCCTTTTATTATGTACTTCTATTATAATGAATTTTTATTCAAAATATGTATACAAATTTTTATTACCGAGGGGTATATACATGCCTCTTTTTATCTTTTAAGGCTTAAAGATAATACGGAGTGAGTATTAAGTCCAATACATTAGACGATATGTGTAAAAATATTGGGGAGAAATATTAACTTTAGGGAATATAGTAGCAGTATCTGGCAGCTCTTTTCTATATCTCTTCTGGGATCACTTTCCAGATGCTTAAGGCGGTATTAATCCATCACTCCGTGTTTGGGTTGTGCGTGATCACCCCCAATAAAGCCACCGGAGGTTAAATAAATAATTCAAAAATTGCTCACGTACCCGGAAAGACGTTACCGTAAACGGCATCCGTTGTATTCTTTATGCGTCCAGTCCCTGTTGACAGATGGGAATCCATGGGCCGATTCTTCACTTCCCGCGTCATTTCGTGTGCCTCTTGTTTTTTCGACATACCTGGCATTAGACTGAGCGGACCGCCGTTCATTGGAAGCGCATGCATGCGGATCGGAAGCCGCGGTGATGGGTCAACGCACCCTCGAAAGAGGAAAATCAAAGATGTCGCCATATCGGGATGACACGTGTGAACCGGTCGTTGCGTCAGGCGGTCGAATGCGCCCGGAGGCCGTTGACTCCTCCCGTAAATCATTACGTCTCTGATTTGTGTCATGTGCTCATGCACTCCACGTTAACGAGCTTCAGTATGAGACCCGAAAGTCGGAATATCCACCAGATCTCTTCATTATGCATGAGGCGGAGGATCCTTTGACCAAGAGTGCTGCGAACTGCCGCGAGCAGCGGATCTCTCTGGCCATTTTCTTCAATTTGAACGCCACGTGTTTTATGCTCAGGAGTATCTGATTTAATCGAATTTCGTCAACCACATAGATGTTATCATCAACAGACAAATAATTGTTTTGAATAATTTAATTGAAAATAATCTTATTTTTAAAATTCAGCTTTTTTATCTTTATTGTGAGATTTAAAGCATGAATCGTGGACCAATAACGCTGTTTTTTTTACTTTTTCGGGCCTTCTTTGTCCATAAACCCAAGAATATACGATTGACATAAAATCGAAGATGCGATATATAATCTCATATTGACCCAAATGACCTCTATTGACAAGAAAGTCAGACGTTATTTTTAGACTTTTTTTCCTTTTAAGCCTTATCTTTCACATGGCCTGCTGATATAATTTTTGATGATGCATTTAGTTTGGCGCTGATTTTTACGGTCCTTATTGCCGCAACTCTTACCGCGTAAAACTCACATACACGCACAAGAAAAAACTGCAAATTGGCATTCGAACCCAGGACCTTGAGGTATTCCGTAACAGTGGCACGTTTATTTTTCATTGTGAACATCGTTTAGTGAATTATTGTTCCATAATGTTACTTTTTACCTTACTTATCTTTGTAAATAACTTGTATTCTTTTAAATATTTTTTTATAATTTAAGAGGGCCATAGCCTTTTTTCTATGGCTGTAAAACATGTAGTCACTGTCTTTGGTTGCAAATATTTTATCGTACATATATAACACAGTTTGGTATCGAATAAAACGATACAAAAATGTATCTATATTATACAACATAAGAGCCTGAATATAAATAGAGTGTTTAATTTTGATATTTCCTCGTATTTGTTTTTGATTTCTTCAAATAATGATTTTGTAGGATTCGAATTATACATAGATTGAATGATTAAACTATTTGGTTTTCAAGAAAGATAATCTACTTCCGCCGATTGTCTTTATTAAATGTCTAATTTTTAACAGATATTTTACCGGGCAAAACATTATTACATTATTTGAAACTTTATCGTAACATATTTATGAGCAATATGAGGCGTCAAACTTGATGCCATTGTTTGTTTGCTTACAGACTCGCTGTAAGTTTTTGAGTTCAATCCCGAGCCAAAAGATTTGATCTAATTATTACGGTCAAAAGTAGCGTTGTATCTTTCAAACATCCACAAAAATTGTTCTAAGCAATTGACGATATGATTTTATGGAATCGTGGTAAAATATCAAAGTTGTTCGAAAGTAATGTTACATTTTAATCATTCAATTATTTCAAATTTGACCTTGAGTTTTCAGCGTATTTCTCTGGAAAAGGATTTTCATGTTTTTCTTCCTCTTACTCCACTGTTTAGATATATTCTGGAAATCTTCCAATGGTTATTCACATCATCGTTATTCCTGTACAGAAAAGAAAACTGGTCGACCAATGAGGACTCGCTCCTCAACAGACGTCAAGCGAGGTCGTTCCAATCATTTATAATACATCATCAATAGTAAGATAATCGTAAATGATTTTACTACTCCAGGCGCAGTAAATATTTAATATAGTTATTGGTCAATACATTTTGCTTTAGCATCACATGTATAAAACGAAATAAAATCTTGAAAATAAGAACCAATCATTCGCCTCCCATCTTATATATGATAACATCCTTGTGCCATTCGTATCATTTCTACGCATTACTCGAGTATCAGAGTAAAGACCAATTTTCGCTCGACGACCATTTCAATCGGAGATTTGAGCCGATTTTAAATACCAAAAAGTCTCTCATTACAATGTCGGTGAAAGTTTTCTTTGCTTCATCAATTACTTTACTCGTCATCTCTGCTTTGGCATCGGAAGTGCAGCAGAAGTGCGACATACAAGGCCCGAGCAAGACGGTGAAGATAAGCGTCAGGAGTAGGAGAAACGAGCTCGGAAAATGGGTTACCGAATTCGCTACCGGAGGAGCAGCGGGAGAAATTGCTGACGGATTGGCGCTGAACATCTCGACGGATTTGACCACGTGTGACTATGTGGAGTTGGTGAATCTACGAGGATCGCTTGAAGTGGACGTTCGACGAGAAGGTAAATATTCCGAACCAACAGTTGAAATTTTGATAAAATTGAGTGAAGTTTCATAAAGTTGTCGATTGGTAATCTTATTATAGAATCGAGTAAATTTCCCACAGTAGGACATTTTTTATATTTAATTTAATTTCAATTTTCACTGCAATATGGTCAGATGGCAGCGTTGGAGGGTGGCATACCATATTACAAAGGATTGCCTGGAATTTGCTCTAAGACGGAAGGAAAACCCCTCCAAAATCCTCCCGCAGGCAATAGATTACATTATACAATAAATAACATTAACCTAACATTAATAACGGATCATAAACCTATAGTACATAAAAATAAATAAAGGATATAAACATTTCGGTTATACATTCAGAACAATCTTATAGTTACACATCGAAAGATGATTATCACAATACAAAGATAATTATGTGAGTAAGCTACTTTAAATGGGAAGCGATCCATATAGTCTTATTTTGTGTTTTGTCTCGATAATGGCTTTTGATACTCACTATGATACTACAGAACAATATATTATAACATTAAAATATGGAATAATAAAAATTCAAATAGATTTGAGCTTGTTTTTATAATTTTTTACATTTTTTGGCATTGGAAAGAGAACTTCTCTAGGTAATGCGTTCTACTCTCTGATTTCCCTATTGACGAAGGAATTCAAGTAAGAGGTGATAAAGTTTTACTCAATAATGTTCAAATACTGCCATTTATTATCCGGCGTCAACTCTGTTCTGTAGTTTACCTGAGCAAGTATCATGTGTTTGAGAATTTCTCATTAAACTTATTTTCATCGAAAAAGTAGCTCATTTGCAAACTACAGGGTTAAGGACTTCCCCATTTGGTTCATCATTTGATGAGAGTTGGATCAATTGGTCAAATCACACTCACTTTCTGAATCGATTGGTAATTACTTCTCTGACACAGCGCGTAATTCAAGTAACCTTTTTCTTTTCAGCTACCCGACCACCGCAGATTTCGACCAAGAAGAAGACCAAGAAGTCACAAAATATTTTACAATTTAGCAAAAGAGTTGACAGAAATGTGGAACTCAGCAACAACCTTCGCACCGCCAAGAGATTAAAGTAAGTTAAAAGAAATGCCATACTTTTGGTACATTTAAAGAAACATTTACGGAATATAATATTTATTTTTATAGCCAGTGATTTGTTATTATAGCTCTATTTGTATCTGAAATATGAAATGAATCTAATCTAATCAAGAATATATTCTTTGATATTATAGGATAAGTGAGGAGTTCACAGGAGGTAAAGTCGTAACCAGTAGACCTCTGGATAACGATGAAATATTTGAGGTTTTATTGGAGAAACTTGGTGGTCCTTGGGCTGGATCAATCATGGTTGGAGTGACTAATATTCCTCCAGCTAGCATTGATTTTGGTTCGGACTGCGTATCTCAAGAGTAAGTAGAACCATTAGATGTTATGAGAAATTTCTAGGATAATCTAGAAGTATTATATTACACAAATATGTATTTTCATACAATTTTCAAAGGTTATTTACTCTTAATGGTCATTGTGACGTAGTTGTTTCAATTAGTAGCCTCAAAACACTTCGCAGTGAACTTTGGTCACATTAATGATATCAGTACAAGCTTTCATTCGGGGGAATCTCTTTTCATAAAATTTCATCTTTTCATTAACCTTTTATTGGATCTATATTTATTTTGCGAGTATTTCCTAGAAGCATGAGCGTAGAAAAAACACCATATCGTTGGAACACATCTTAAGGATTGATTACACTGATTTACAAAATTTTACTTCATTCTGTTACGAGAAGTAAAATACTGATCCTTATGGTCCTGTGAATGGTATTATTGCTAGGGTAAGCCAAGATGAGTAGACGCGAGGCTGAATGCAGCCAAGGAACGGTAAACCCTCCTAACACTCTATAATAAGAGGTTTAAAATCTCCAATATACGTTTTAGTCGGCGTTCCTCTTCTCATTCCCCGGTGTTCCGAGAAAACAAGACAGGACACCGCACTTTTGGAGAGCACTCAATACGTATTTCGAATGCTATGCATTCCTCGTCAGGAGTGAAAAGATACAAAGCAATGCTGGTTGGGTGTGGGGTATTTATTGTTAATTGGGGGTGTGAGGCGGGTGTTTTTATGACGTAGGTTTAGGTGTGTGAGAAATGAAGGGTTATGGTGTGGTAAGTTTAGGATTAAGGGTTTTTCCCCCATGACGTACGAGGGTGCTGAGAAAAAGGTTCCGATTAGCTGGTGATCAGAAGAATTTAAAAAAAGGGTGCATAGGGAGGAATTTGGGTTGGGGCCGTTATCGGCATTCATGAGTTTCTCCTTATTGTTATGCATGATGATGCTTTCATATGCATCTAATTTGGAAGATTTGTGTACCGATTTTCTCAATTTTAAATTTTCCAAAGTGAATCTGTGATTGTGTTGTTGAATGTGTTGTGCCACACTGGATTCGTCCAATTGATTATGTTTAAAATGGGTTCTCTAAATCGTTTCTCTTATTTCCATTTTGTCTGTCCCATATAAACTAAATCGCAGTCTTGCCATGAAATTTCACCTATATCCCTGATTTTTGTGTTGATGGGGTGACGTCCTTTGCGTTTTGGAGGAGGTTCGATAGTTTGTTATTTTTTACGAAGACCGGGGTTTGTTTTGACTTGGAAAAAATTGAATGTATTCAGTCGACAAATTTTCTACGCTAAAGCGTAATTTTCGAGAAAATTGCTACCGCGGTTGCCAAAATATTTGAATTACTGGTAGAATCAACTGCTAGAGCCGTGACTTCGTGGTATGGATCCATCAGGAGCGAAAGTGAAACCAAATTTTACTAGACCACAAAATAAATATTCTGTGGTCTAGTACTAAAAGTCGGTTTCTCATTCGCTCCTCATTTGAATTACTTTTGAATTAAAATATGTCCTTTTTAATAAGTTGCAATTATACTATTTACAGATTGAAAAAAATTGAATATATACAATTTTACGCGTTTGGATACAATTAATTGGCAATGTTGCTACATTGCTATCATATGCAAGTAGGAGTGATGTAACAAGAAGTTGGAGCATGACTTCAGGTACACGTATAAGGCTCTATTTAAGTAATCTGACCCACGGTCAGTAATTATTTATCTAGGAAAAGAGAATTAGCTACTAAAGAGTAACTCAGCTCAAGCTTTTTGGAGGTATTCTGCAAAAAATATTATTATATTACAAAAAACTGAGCCCGAAAGGAAAAAAATCTGATGTGGCCAGCACATGACTTTCTCCATATATAAGATGTAAATCTTTATCTACGATAGTATTTTTGAACTCTATATTCAATATAAACTTGGAAGATAAGTAATTAATTTATATCATATTATCTTTTACGTCACAAACATTATAAATAATTTTTTACGGGACATAATCGATGAAAAACGATGAAATTAGCCTTTCGCACCAGCGAATAGTGGGCTAGAATCGAAAAAAGCTGGCCAAAAATACGAAAGTGGTTTTTTTGAGTGCGGACTTTGAAACTTCGCATGGTCATTCTTGAATAAATTTTGCATATAACTGCGAAATAATAATACTTGATTACCGCGCGTCATTTTTCGTTTCTAGCCCACGGTGCAGCGCCCAGAGCACCCACAAAGTACATAATCAGCAACTTCCGGTTTATCAGTGTGTCATGAATTACTCCTAAATAATCAGTTATACAAAAATATGTTTCATACAAAAGTTATAGGAAATTACATTTTGTAAAACTTTTATAAATAATAGTATTTACCTTAATATCAGATTCATGGAGATATTTTGCAAACATGGAAACGAGCTTCAAAAAGTAAAGATCGACTTCCGTTAAATCGATTTACTTCAAAAACTAATCATTTCTAACGAAAGCAACCAAAGTACTATGTATGAAATTTGGTGATGATACAACAAATAATTTTCATGTTAGAGCGCCCACAAAGTACATAATCAGCTACTTCCGGTTTATCAGTATTTCACGAATAACTCCTAAACAACCGGTGATACAAAAATATGTTTAATACAAAAGTTATAGTAAGTTACATTTTCTAAAACTTTTAAAAGTAATAGAATATACCTAAGTAACCTGTCTCTGGTATTTGAAGACATTCAATTTCTGTTGTTTCTTGGGCTTCTTCCGGTTCCACTTTAATTTTCGGTAAGAGTACGGCACGTTTCTCGTAGTACGGTTCATCGCAATTTACAACCTTCAAACGATAAAGTAACGGATCATCAAAAATTTTCATTTCGTTAGAAACAAATATAACTGGCAATCTCCACTCAATTACTTGACCAGCAGTAAATTTTTTAGGGGCACGGAAAGACAAACCTTCTAATAATCGTTTCAAGATGGAGATACAATGGTATTGAATATCAAATTCCTCAAATACTATTATTTTATGAAAAGAGGTATCCAAATCACCAAAAGCGAATTTCCCGCAATCAGGATAGTAAACAAATTTCATATTCTCTTTACCAATTAATCGTTGAACAAAAGTAGATTTTCAGCAATTTTTTTCACCATACAAATACAAATTATTCTGTTTGTGATACCATCAACTTACTTTCTCGTTCCACCACTCAGTAACAGAATCAGTCTATGGGCAATGCGAAAGATAGTATTCCTTGAATCCACGGCATTTGCGTCCCTTAGACTTCTGAACCTCGGAGAATAAGCATTGAAAATACTTATAATTAAACTGATGCTCAAAAACAAATGGATCATTGTAACTATAAGTATTGCGATTAGAAGCCCAAGCATTAGCTCTGTAGTATACACTTTCCTTAGTATGAGTATACTCGTTAGATGAACTTCCTCGCTCAAGAGGATTGGATATTTATGGAGATAGTTTGCAACGGAAATTTGCGTAGAAGCAACTAGCTCAACTTTCGGTCAACCGATTTACTCCAAAAACTAATCAACTCTGACAGCACCCCCCACAGTGCTATATATGAAGTTTGGTATTGATACAACTAATAGTTATTACGTTAGAGCGCTCAGAAGCACACACACACACACACAGAGACATCATTCCGAAAATGGTCAAAACGTGTTCTCTATACTACGTATATGGAGAAAGTAAAAAAAGAGATATTATTTCCGGATTCAGCCGATTAACTTTGAACACCTGCCACATCAATTGTTACAAAAACGTTGTTGACCAGTGTTATTAATTTTTAATGGGAATTGTTAAACAAAAATGAGTGGCGCACTACTATTAACGTTGGTGAAGTACTCCTAAAACATTTTCATAAATAATGTGTTGGATGCAGCACCTGTAGATACAGGTGGCCCAGTGCCACCAGGTCTTGTACATATTTGAAGCGTTAAAATGATAGTAATATTGAGACACAGAAAGTTATTAGAGCGACCATGGTTTCGGTGAAATTTTACACTATCATCAGGCCTGACGACGGTGTAAACTCGGTGAAGTCCCCCTAAGCTCTCCTGAACTTGTCAGGGGGTGGCACCGAGGCAACAGCAACAACGAACACACACAACTATTCCCTGATTGGAAAAATCCGATCACCCGGGATTCGAACTCGGGACTTATGGGTTTGAAGTGATAGCGTACATGGAATGCTTTCCCCTCCTACACTATACCGACATAATATTGATGATAACTGTAGTAGACAAGTGAGTTAGATAACATAAAATTAATTTATATTGAAATATTTGTATTCAGTCGTATTGGTGATTAAGATGGATGTAAATTAAATATGAATATTTGTTCCGCAAAATATATCTTTTTAATATATTAATTCGCAGATGCGGTATTTGGCAGTACTCGGATGCCGGTAGCAAACTTCAGGTAAAGTTAATTAAGTTTATTTTACTACACTATAAATTATAAATGATAGGTGTCACAGAGGCAAGAATAGTAAATATGAATATTCAATAGAAATCATTTTATTACCATTCCCTTTACATAAAGAAATATCCGTCCTCTAGATACATGTCTTGTGAGCCCAATATTTGGGAGCGTGGTATGGGATGTATTTAGTACCATGACTAAACCGTTGCTGTGGCGTATAATATGAGTATCTTGAGCTACCTATTTCCAAGTCCCATTTATTACATTCAATTCCTATTATTTTATTAAGACAGCTCTGTTAAGATATAAAGTTTTCTTTCTGAAATTTTTCGTTTCTCTTCTGAGCAAGTACGGCTTCCATAGACAATCTTATTTCTATTCCTCCATTCTGAAATAAACGAGCACTTCATCCAATATTACATGAACGTAATGTATTATCTTTGAATTCTCTTTTTGAACTCAAACGTTTAACTTCATAATAACCTTTGAGCAGTAAGTTTCTATTTAACGAGGAGTGCTTTAATTTATGTAATTTGTATCTTTAATTTGATATGCAATTTTCCTTCCATCAAAGGTTGGTTCCCGTATCCGTGTGATAAGGAATGCTGATGGAAAACTGAATATTTTTGTAAATGGAAGATTGGAGTTATTTGAAGATGTTCCTGAAATCGTATATGGCTACGTGAATCTTTACGGAATAGCGGAGCAGGCAACTATCCAGAGTGTCTTTGAATGAGCTCTAGAACCAATTATACATTTGATTCATAGTTATGTGTGTCAGGTCAATAACTATGTTTTGTAATATGAGTCGTAATGTTTTTCTTTGAATATAGACACATTGTTGGATTCCAAATACTGTAATTTATGCCATAAATGTTCACTCTGTAACTGTGCATCATGGATGTTATATAAATTTGCTTTTGTATTTTCTCAGGAAAGGGGAGACAAACGTTGTCATAGCTATACAATGAGCCGTTAATGTTCTGGGGTGAATGTATCATCTCTTATATTAATAAGCATTTATATTAATTGGAAGTTATCCATGAAGCTACCCAGTGATTCGATACATGAGACCTTTTACCGGTGGACATCAATCAGAAAGCACTGTGACACCTTGGATATTACTATAACAAAATACGGAGCCGTTGGTAAAATGAGAACATCAATTTAGATCTTTAATTTGAAGCAATAAGATGAAGAAAATACGTGTTAAATATTCAGTCATATTTTACGCGATGAGCTTTATTTAAAAATTTCGGTCTCGGATTGAAATTGAGGAATAGCAAAGGGAGTTTAAGGAAGGC
This sequence comes from Sympetrum striolatum, assembly GCA_947579665.1. Taxonomy (NCBI): domain Eukaryota; kingdom Metazoa; phylum Arthropoda; class Insecta; order Odonata; family Libellulidae; genus Sympetrum; species Sympetrum striolatum. The sequence goes on along the minus strand of OX388344.1, from coordinate 90,721,413 downwards.
TGTTTACACAACAAGTGAGTTACTTAGCCCGCTTTCCTCCTTGTGAATAAACTAAACTGATCGAAAAAGTTCCACGTACATGTAACTTGATGACCTTGCGAATAAAGCGTTATATATTATTCGATGAACGACCAAAATGAATGCTAGTATTTTGCACCACCCATACCGCATCAACGTTCATATTATCATATCCCGAAGAAGAACGAAATAAGAGTAAATAAAAGATTAATTTGTCTCTCTCTTACGCTAAAGGGCGATCGAAGAATATTCATTACAATATATGTCATCCAGAATTGGAGACTCATATTTCGCTTAAGTTTTTTAACTCCTAGTACAATTTTAACTCGCAAAAATCAACGTTAATATATAACTAATGTCTTCATTTGGGTGAAATTTGTATTAATTGAATTGCAAAATAAAACGAAAACTAAAAGAAATCTAAACAAAGAAGGAAAACTTAACTTAAGGTTAAAAATCCAGGATATCACCCACGAAGGAGGTGTACAAAGTACCATGTACAATCAAATACAGATAGGCTTACAATAGTATGGCAGATAACATACGACGATGACACTTTTAAAAAACATTGCAATTAATAACTATTTGCGAAATGGAATATTTATCAATGTCAGGAATATGAGAAGAAGAGAAAGAGTATTATAAGCATGAAATGACGAAGGGACGCAAATATAAAGCACGTGAATGACATTCTAAAAGGATATTAAATACGTACATGAATGAAATCCGTTATCATATATAGATCTTCCTCAATTGGCCTAGCGAAGTTTCAAATCCAGACAAAAAGAACCTACATTGACTTTAAAATAAGCTAGGTATTTCTTATTTTTACTGTCTGATAATTACACTTTACTATTTTCTGGTGAATTATGCATATTTTAAAATAAAAGTCACATAATTTTAAGTTGATTTGCAGTTTTAATTTATTGTTTTTTATATGTGCCAGCCTAGAATATTATAATTGAACCATTATTCAAGCGTGATTTTTTAATGAATCTAAGTGTATTTGAATAGGATTGTTACTAGTTATTGAGTTGAGTAGTTCCTGAGTTATATTTTATTTTTAGCGTATGTTATTCGTGGTATATTTTGAGTGTGTTTTACATTTTTACCACCATGTTTACGTAATACTCAATGCGCATTTCGAAAGCAATGTTTTCTTCTTCAGATGTGTCCAAAGCAATTGGTACGACCTATTGCTTTGGAAATGCACATTGAGTGAAAATAAAGCGCCGTATCCTATCTTGTTTTCTCCGAAAACCGGTGAATGAGACGAGGAATTTCGTCAAAGATGGCCATTGGAGATTTTTAACCTCTAGTTCTTTAACAGCCGAGTTCCTGATTTACTGTGTTTACAACTGTGCTTGAATGAGATGATTGTAGCCCATCGAAACCTCTCATCCGAACACCACCGCTTGGGTTTATTGAAGATAAGCGTTTTTTAGTGCATCCGCGTGCCATTTACTTTGACTTTTGATCTTGGTATCAATCGCTCACGTGATGTATCTGTGCAGTGGATGCCAAGTTGGAAGCGTCAGCAAGTCATCCGAAAGATCCTCGTCATTTCCGCGGCTGTGTTTCGAAATTAATCCTCCGATATTAATCACGCTTTTCTCATCGTTCGACCAAGCACTCAATCTCTCTCGAAATCGATCACTACTCTAATAACTTCTACATTTATATTTTTGCAATTACTTGCTTACTTTTACTGATTTTAATCCGCCCTCGTGTTGTTGCTTTACAATTTTTTGTTGATTCTGTTGCTACATAGAGATTTTAACTTATTATGTGTTTTGACTCTGACAATTTGAGTGGTTGCCCGGGGCACCGAGGTTATGGGTGAAGGGGCGCACGAAGTTAGTCATTCAGATTTGATGAGCCGGGAAAACATTCGGGTGTGATCTTTTCTGGAACATGCCAATGTACGGTATGCCCAGCAATTCGTTGGGGTTGCTCACTTCACAGAAATTTCATGTTAAGACTTGTCTTAAGAATTCATATTGCAGATTGTCAACGCAGGTATTAAAAAAATCATAACATTTGTATTAGGGTGTTTTTCGATTAAATATATCTCGGGTAAAATGTTGGAATTGATTTAGGATAAATATTTTTGTGAATCTTTCGACTGCACACGATTGTAACTGTCGATTCTAAAGGTGTATTTCCCTTCTTTCAATCTGTCTTCGTTTAAGTGATGTTTGTAAGTCATACTTTTTGATAAGAGAAATTACAATAAAATTCAATTACTGATAGTAGCAAAATGCTCCGGCTCCCATTGCCCTAGGATGAAATGCAATATGACTGTAATTAAGATGTAATATTGGATGATGATACAGCCATGCCTAACTTCAGCAACTATTTAAAGATATAGACATAATCGCAATTCTCCCATACTGTTCTTTCAAATTCTTTACTTATTACGTCTATGGACTCTGTTCTCTCCTGTAACTCATAGGTTATCCCTCATGATTCATTTAACCATTATCTCCATATTTTGTTTCAATCATGTGTGTAGTCTTCCTTTTTATTGACGTTTAAAATTTCAAATCATCAGCTAATTTCTGTGAATCAATAAAGGCCGAAGCACATTGGCGCCACGTGATGAGTATCCTTTAAGAACCCTCATATTTACATAATCTTGAAAATCAGCTTTTCATTTCATTTGATTATTTTAGATTGATCAAAAATGTAATGGTTAACCTGGTGATTCCATATTTATTGCCAGAATGCATTGATATACGATATTTAAATTCATGGCGTTTGCTTAGCTCCTTAAATTGTTTATTTAGCCTTTGATTTACCTAGTTTAACTTGCCTATCCCTTCAAACTCAAATCTTTTTTTATGAATTAATGCCTCTTTCCGTTTAAATTAATTATTAAAAGTATTTAATATCGACGATTGACAAGAACAGCAAAACAAACAGCGCGTGTAGTTCGACTTCCTACATGATAATAAGAGATGGCCGATTTTTACATTTTCCATTTTTAATTTAGATAAAACTTTGATCTAAAATACAGGTCGTGTATAGGCCATATAGGTAAATATTGTGATATGTTATCTAAAATCGTTTAAATGAACTATTAAATAAAGAAAACATCTGTAAAACTGCGTCATGTATAACCCAATTAAAGAATTTTGTAGGAAATTGAAGACCGGTATTTTTCGTAAAGTTTGGTCAACTTTGACCCCCTATGTAATTTTGATGCTCCAAAATGAACGAAAATGATAAGTGCATTCGCTTGCATAAGTAATTTATTAGTGTTTATGCGTAATTTTAAAGATTAGATCGAAGGAAAAAATGTTTTTATCTTTGGCTTATTTCCTTTATATCTATTCTCTCCCTACGGTGTTTGATAAACTATGCATATTTACGAAATTACGTCATCTTTTGTAAAAGTTTCTAAGATTTTGAACCAGTAACTATAATCGATGATTCTGAAAGTCCCTATTGAATGTTTAGTGATTATTTTACCAAACTCCATGGAACTATTACATGTAATTAAATTTTATTTTACTGTGCTAAGTATTAGAGTGATAAAATCTACAGTAGCCGTCTTTGTCTGCGTTCCTCGCCTCCTTCACCGGTATTAGGAGAAAACAGAAAGGCTCAGATCACTGCTCTTTATAGATCACTCAATGTAGGTGTCTAGCTCTAGTTCGCTCAAAAATTTCAATAGCGATGCAATCATCCTCAGAAGTATCATGGAAAAAAATAACTGTAGGTATATTTCTCATGGAAGTCAAGCCAAAATTGGATGAATAATTGTATAAATATTTACACTCTGGAGATTGGCATGATTAATTACAGTAAAGATATTCTCAATAGTGCCAATGTCATGCCGATTAATACTCCCACTTCCTCTAGCTCGTTTTCCTCCCTCCCCACTCTTCTGCGACGATTCGCTCATTTTCACTGCCTCACATGTTTCCTGGACTTTATACCGTTGCCGTTAGATTAGTTCTCTGAATGTCTTTGAACGTTGCCGACGTATTTTTATGCTTCTTTCAGTAAATGGAGGCTACGCAGCTTGATGTAATGACCATTTTCCTTTTCTGACTTAATGCCTAGCAGATAACTCTTTCACAGATGGACTTAATGGTTCAATAATACCGAACCTAGTTCTATGTGTGCTGTTCACGTATTGCTGACATTTTATCAGCAAACAGTTCCAGAAACTCAGTCCATATACTCTTACTATCCTATAAAGAAACCGTCATCGGATTGGCAAAAGTAGGACCACGTAAGTACTGATTTAAATGACATTAAATAATGTCATTCCGGATTACAGGAAATTCAGTGATATGTTGAAGAAAATGTTGTTACTTCACTGTTATCTCTATTTGGTGGTTATTTGAATGAAAAAGAGTTGTGATTTTTTTAATAATATCGAAAAGTTTTGATAAAGTTAATTTTACATGGAATATTTATTTGGAGTATGTTACTATATGGATATGAAACTTGGACATGTGAAAGGTGGGAAAGTCTCGGTTGAAAGCAATGGAAATATGTATTTGGAGTAGGATAACAAGAACAAGATGGATAGACAAGAAAAGCAACATAAAAGTTCTGAGCGAAATTAAGGAGGAAAGGAATTCAATGAAAGAGATGGAGAAAAGGAGACATTCGGGTTCTGCGGCGAAATAGCTTCCTAGAAAATATAATGGAAGGAAAAGTACTAATGAAAAAAGGAAGGCCAAGAAGGAAGCTCCTGGATGGTATAAAAAGTACTATGGGATTCGAATCATATAAGGATTTGAAAAGAACGGCAGTAAAGAGCGTCATATGACTGGAACGAGAAATCTCCGCCGTTAGAAAATGGTGATGATGATTTAGTTTTGAAATTCGAAAATTCTAAAATGCTATGAATGTTTATAATCCTCCTACATGGATTCAGTTAATAATGTGAAGGATGCTATTCATAATATTAAAAATAAATACATCGAAAGTTCTCAACATCATATATATATATTCTTATGTTGAACTCAATAGTAAAACAAAAGGCAGCTGGAAACTGGTTGAATATATTTAGTTGATCTCTATTGGTGTTCTATAAAATAATGAATTAGATGTATGTCCTTTCTCTTTGTCTGTGAAGTCACCAATCACCATATACACACCTGTAATGTACATATAAAAATAATAATAAAATATACACTTTTAAAATGTATAATATTTCTTAAAAATATAATAAATTGGTCCTACTAAGCGCAATGCTTGTCAGCAGGTTCTCTTAATTTTAATGACTTTATTCTTCCCAAGGTCAACTATTTATGTGGAAAATGTATTTATGTACTTCTATAATATTTATGTCCTAAACTAAAATGTATATATAATCGCATCGCATATCATTTTAGAAAATTTTACTTGGTTTTATGGACAATTTTAACTAATCTTATAAGTTAGTATTTACGAAACTGATCATAATAGTCGACTCTTTAATATCCACTACTCTATTGTCGTTTTAGTTTTGTAGCTATTTACTATTTTTTCTAGCAATCTTATTACTTGCTTTCCACTATGCTCTTTACTGATATGCAAACATTTATATTGATTCATCTATGCGAATATGTATCTGCATTAAGGAATATGGCAAAAGATGTCGTGAAAAAGTGAATTTTCCTTGTGTCATTCCTTGTTGGATTTCCACAACACTAAGGCCGCCTCCGTCGATTTAATTGCCTGCATTGTCTTGTTTGCATTTCGGATCTATTTCAACTTGCTTTTCCATAAGAATGTACTTCACTATCAGTAGGAATCGTAGGTATTTTACACTCCCCCTTCTCGGGGATGTTATTCTGCTGCGGTGTAAATTTTTTTCCAACGAAATCTGTAGTCATTAAACCCGCAATGTAGTTTTCTTCTGTGTACTTTTTTCAAGCTAACTCTTTTTTCAAAATTTATATGACGAAGGGTTGTGTTTAAAGGAGACGTAATAGTCTTAATCTCACCATAATAAGAGACGCTTATTATTATGTTTTATTTTTATCCTTTCTCGCAACAAAGCTGTTATTTCTTATTTTTATCTTACTCGCCACAAAGTGACGGCATTTTTGAGATGGGAACGGACTGATGTCAGGTACCCATCACGGCGATACGTTTTTCACATACACATAATTATTTCATATAAATTATTTGAATAACTTTATTATATATCTTAACTTGAAATTGATCTAACTTTTCAGCAAGTATTCAGTATTACCGAATTTTGGATCAAATTCATGTTTATATTAGCATTTTATTTTCGAGATTGGCTTCTAAAATTTTTTGTAGTACTCCTGTTGAAGATATCACAATGGGTATGCATATTGCTTTATTTAACTTCCATGGCTTCTGAATTTTTATTACTTATTCGTAATATTTATTTACTATTTTTGGAATACGCACTTTGAAGCTTGTGGTTGAGGGTTATTGTAATGTCTAGTATTACTGTTTCAACGATTATTACGATTCAATGCAATCCTATTCATGCATTCTTTTCCTGCCGAAGCCGAATATTCCTAGTCCGCATCTGGAAGTGGGTAATCAAACAAGTGATAATGAAATAAGAAAGCGATCATTTATTAGGCGGACAGTGTGCGTGCGTCGTAAACAAGTCACGTGACGTGACTCTCAGTTCATTTCCTCCATCGGCAGCTTTTTTCTACTTTCAATCCGATTTCTCTCTTTGTAAACGTTGCCGACGAAAGGAAGGGAATGTGTCGGAAGAAAATCCAATAGTGGATTGAGTAAGACTGAAAGACAGGAGAGGAGAAATGTAACAGCTGTTCGGAGCGCGGTTTTAGGGGGAGAGAGCGATGGAGAGCAAGAAATCTAGGAAAGAAGCCTGGTTTGGGCGAGATGGAATTCAGCTATACGAAAAGAGTGTGTCGATTGATTCACTCGGTTCATAATTAATAGGGTGGATCCTATGAGGGCTCTACCCTATGAGGCCTGTCAAATATACGAGGTGTCTCACATTAAATATACTTGAACAGTAGTAATATGAACAAGTAACGAAGATAATGTTCAAAAATGCTCATGTAAATTTATTTTTAATTTCATTTTTATTAATTCTTTTACGTGTCATCTTTTTATTTCTGATCTTCCTGTGTAAACCACTGAGTCAGGAAAGCATTTCCAATCCTGCAATATGATTTCGAATCGTCGGGGTGGACCCTACCCATCTTAGAAATTCTGAAGCCTAGTATTAAGACACCCATATATGCAAGATGATGGGTAGATTTATACTAATTTCCATATTCTCCCGAAAGGGACTTCCAAAAGCACTATTTGCTGGGATATGAATTAATTTAACATGCTAACAAAAAATATTAACCATTGAAATTCCACAATAAATTCCAAACATGTTTGGTTTCGGCCAATTTAGGCCCTGAGCAGGTGAAGCTCAGGAAGAAACGCATGCGTATATATGAAAATTATTGGAAAGGATGGGGAAATGAAAGGGTTTTGATTCGTTACCAAGGAGTTGAAGGCAGAACATTTGGAGAGAACGTTAAATAGAAAAGAATAAAAGAGAAGGAAGAGGTTGGCATGAATTTATTGACGAGATTCAAGGAAAAGTGTACGTAGTAGTTGTCTTATTTCTAAGAAGTAAAGCTTTTGGCCTTTATCTTCGGTGGACATCGTCAACTCCGGTCGTAACATATCCACCTGGAGTCGAAACCAAGGTCTCTTAAGAAAATATTCTCGATACATGTTTAAATAAAAGATACTCTCTCTGTGAAACCGAGTCGCTTGAAGCCTGTATATATGTTATGGATGTGGGTGCCCATTATAATTGAGGACTAATCCAAAACATTTTACCAAATATTTAGTAATTTGGGAAAGCCAGATTTTGTTTCTGCTCTTATTTATCTCAAAAGTGCATCGACAACTTAGGCCATATTGCACATTGGTTCCCAACTGGGAATCGAACCCGGGTCTGCTTTCACCAAAGCGTACTACCTGGGAGTCTTATAATAACAATGATGACTTCATTGGCGAATATTAGTCTTGAGACATCGTGAGTCTTCTTACAATAAAACATTTTCAAGTACACACACAACAATGCCCTAACCAGAACACAAACCCGGGACCCCGGCATTTCAAGCCAAACACTACGCCATAATGTCTCTCTAGATTCTAGATTTTCCAGCATGGAATAATATACTAAATGGGAATGAAATCCTATTTATTTATTTCTGTTCTGCAAGAATGATAGCCTCGCTATCTGTCTTCTTTATGCGATTTTCTGTATCCCATATGAAATAACGATTTATTGCTTACGATAGATATTTCAGCTAAGTTTTTAGGATAACTATCACCTGACTGCAAAAAAATGGAACGCTGTATAGGCGATGCACTCGCGCGATCCGCGTGAAATTCAGTTAGGAAAAAGGGAAGGAGGAAAGGAAGTTGGAGGATATGGATACAAGAGTAGAAATCGAACGGAGAAAGAGGGAAGGGCAACAGCGGTGATTGAGGTCCGTAGGAATGCGAGAGAGGGGAGTGCTGATCCCAGACCGCGGGGCACCCTTCTCCCTCTTCTACGGATTTTATCGGAGCGATTATGTCAAGCTCAGCCGATAACCCTTTCCACTCCATTTCCAGTCTATCCAACAGTTTTTTCCTCTCGGAGTGGTTTGAGATTTTTCACTTCGAATTCCGCGTCCACTCCCAAGCAATGCTTGATTCGGGTTGAAAGGAAGTGCGGGTCTGAGGTACACTTCGACGTCTAATGAGTGTACTCCTGCTCTTGGCACGCATTTCTAATCGCGGAAGACAGCAGATCGTTTTCACGCCATTGAAAGGATTTCTCTCTCGCTCAGAAAATTGCGTGATTCGGATTGAAATGGAGTTGCACGGAGTAGCCGATCGTGTGTTCAACATAATTAGTGTGCCGCATTGAAGGTTTCTATGTTCTGGGCTGTTCCAAAGAATTATTTGTTTCAGAAGCGGATTATAACCATCTGAAGTCTTATGAAGGTCATGCTAGTAGACATGGTATTAAAAATTCAAATGTTCGTTTTGTTACTACATTCATACCATAAAAATTCAATCAGTGATCATAGATAGGAAAAACCACAACACTGGAGAAAGTATTTAAATTAATGGTAGACATCTTGTATAAATATCATTATAGTTAAAATTCCTGAGTAAAATCTCTATTGAGGGCCTTTTTAGGTCTTGCCTATTCGTCAAATATATACAATATAAATTACAAGTGACCTTTTCAGAAACATTCTTTCATTGAATGCAATTTCAAAATACAATATTACTAGATTTATATATTTTCGTGTATCATACGTATTGCTATGTAATATCATAATTCCTTTTTTAATCATCTTTGTCGTAATAGTATTTTTTTGCAAGAAAAACTGTTCTTCGTGGTCTTTTCGAAGTGTATTAGAGTGACCATAATTATGAATGTCCACTATAAATGAGCCCTAAAAGTTGAATACGTCCTTTTTTAAAATACTTTGAATCTGAAAACTCAAAACGCCCACTAATGAACCCAAATCCTGAATGAAACTCAAGATATTGATGAAAATATTTACTCATTTTATCCATAACATCCTACAGAATTTTATGAATGTAACAAACTTTGAATCCCTTTAGTGCTACTCGTAACATCACTATACTTATAACATTTCCTTTTGCAATGCCGATTTCAGTATTTTCTTTACATAAATTATTAAATATTTTTACAAACGTTGATTACATCTGGATTGCTTTCATAATGTTATAAATATACGTTCAATTATGTTTATATTTATTTATGTTTGAATAAATACATATATCATATATGTCTTTCCCTTTATTTTATCGAAACCTATTATTAGGAAAATTAGGCACCTGGAAACGAACTTGGGTCTACTACTTTCTGGATGGGAATTCTAAACAATTTATCTATGGAGACTTGTTCTTTCTCGAGATAAAAAACATATTCATCTGAATTAATCCTCTGAGATTCTAAATGAGCACTCCTTAACAGAGAAAGTTATTAATTTTCATATTTTTTCTGACCTTTCTATGAACCTGGGCTTTATTTTCAGGACTAATTTACATCACCATTAATATAGAATTCCCTTGGTAGTATTTGAATCACTTGAAATGGTTTTATAGGAGCCCTTTTTCTTGTTTGAGCTCGTAGGTAAAATTCGTAGTCGAACACGGCCTAAAAATGCTTTATTCCCCACGCCTTCTTCTTCCGTAATTAACCTACCCCAATATTCAACCAAGCTAGGAGGTATCCAGGCCATGTTTCCTTCCTGTCATTAGAAATTAACGACTTGCTTTGTTTCTGCACAATTGAACGCACTTCGATTTTACATCAAGGAAAGGTAACGCCCAATTACTCGACGGATTGTTCACCTCTCTCATCTATCATTGTGTGAAACACCCCATCCATGCAACAGCTGCTGCATTTAAACTTATGCTCCTTGTTAACAATTGTTGTGGATGCCGGTGGGCTTTGCCGCGTCACGCTTCCGACCACTCTGTTGAAGCCTCCGCAGGGCAATGATTCTTCGCTTATTTTCCTCATAAGTCTCGGACGAACTCATTTTATGCAGCTTCCTAATCGACGTGAAGTTCAGGGTCGGTTTGAGTCAGAAAGAAAGGAAGGCAACGGCGTAATGAAGAAGCAACCGAAGTGGCGAGTTCATTAGAATACCGGAGAGATGATAAATAGTTCAAAATAAACCAATTGTATATTTAGATTTAGTTTATATTTCGTATTATCGTTAATCTTTAAAATGAATTCGCAGGTAATAAATTATTCACTTTATCCGTTTGAAACTTCAGATTCAGGTCAGTAAACTAACGAAAAGCATATGATTCTGGCAACCTTTCGGTGTGCATATGATCTTAACAATGAAATGCGCCTGCAAGTTAAAACATAACTATGACTAAAATTAGTTAATACTTGGCTTGTCAGAAGTCCATCATTACTGTTAGAGAACTATCTTTATCAATTAGGGGCAACAGCAGGTAAGCAATTAAAAAAAAAATTACTTTCGTTAACTTCTCAGCCACTTCCTATTACAAGAATTCTCTCTCAAATTATGTATACTTCCTGTGTCAGTAAATCGATTGAAATGAACTGTTTCCGAATGAAAAATTACGAAATATTTACATTTTAACTTTTTACCAAGGGATAAGGAACACAAACGTAATTTTCTCTCTTTTTACATCGAATGTTTTTATAATTTGAAATTCAGCGATCTATTGACAATTTCTATTTAATATAATTTCGCTTCAATACGTCTCAGTGGAAATGGATATTTTCTATTACTGCTTACTCAGCGACCCAACGTAAAGAAAGTAGATGAAGTTAAAGACACCCAAAATAACAGGGATGTGCGAGGTTTTATCTCTGGTGGGCCTAAATAGCCTAGGAAAAATTTGTACAAAGTGCACATTATTCATTAAAATAGTTCTTGATCCGTTATGTTAAATTTATTTGCTAATTTAAGTGATTATAATGGTTATATTTGTAGAGAAAATTTCACTCATTTTGAGCTTTTTTTAATTCCAGTAATCAATGCATAAGTAAATTTTCCGAAGCTTAAAAGAAAGAACTACTAGTACTCCTGAAATTGAACGGTCGTTCCTAGAACCCAAGCCGCGAGAGATTCTGCAACAGGATCAGAAATCATGCTTTCTGTCAACGGGCGAAGATACAGCTATAGCGTGAATTGTCAGTAACATAAGACTTAATTAAATGTTATGATTTTATAAATTGTAAAGTATCATCATCATCTATTATACACTTAAAGATTGGACGTTATTGAAGTCGAAATGATAGAATTTGAAAAATATAGTATTTTGTATAGTTATGCAGAGACTGAGAGATAAATCCATACAACACAAGATTGCGTATATTAAAAGCATCAATCGACATAAAAAATTGGAAAACTGATTTTTTCGAAGTATCTTCTGCTTAAATTCGAACATTTCTCTCCGTTTTCACTTGAACCGAATGCCATTGGTGTTTCACATTACGAATATCTTCATATAATTCTAATTCAGTTCATTCCTCTCATTACCAAATGTATGAATAATCATTTTTCAATACTCTATCATATTTAAAGCAGCATAAGTTATAAATTAGAAATTATATCTATAATTCGCGATAATGTCATATAGGAGGAACTCATTGGGTATTCCGATTTAGATAAATTATAACTTCTACTTTGCACACCATAAGAAATTACACCCTGCGGATGTGCCTCGTGCTGTATTCATAAATATATGAAAATTTAAATACATCAGTCTTACTTCATTTCTACTTCAGTCCATTTCGTTCTCGAACCAACCAGAATATATCAGATTAAGCTCAAAAATTTATCTGTGAAATTATGGTTTCTTTTCCGAAATGAATTTTCTGCGTGGTTTTATCTCGACCTCTCAAGCTCTCTATCACGTCATCCTTTCCTCACGTCCGCCTAGTTTAAACCCGTTATCTCCAACTTCTGGAATTCTCGCATCCCCCCTCTCTCCTCCGCAACCAGCTGTTTCTGAGGCCGTAAAGTCACTTTGCGACGCCGCTCAGTCTACCGAGACCATAAACATGATTATGCTGTTTTCCTCCCGCTTATTCTTCCTTTTCCCAGTTTCATCATGCCTTTCTCCGTATCTCGCGTTTTATTTCTTCCATTTCACATCGCAGCAGAGAAACCTTTACTCCCGCCCTTGCAGTGCACTTTGTTCCCCCACAAGTCGGAATCGACTCCTAATGTGTGGCCATATGTTTCAATTTACCATTCCGAACGCTCTCTGCACAGTGTCAACGTCCTGCTACTGCTATTTCTTTATAAGTACAGTACATTTGTCTTTGTGGTACATATTAATTTTCACACTATTCATCTCATCTAAATTGCGAATTTTAATCACTATAACAGTATTCTTTGGGTTCTTTTTTGCATCGGATATGTCCGGAAAGTTGAAAGTTACTCCTCCAAAATGTGGTCCACTTTCCAGATCCCAATAGTTTAGAACCTGGGAATTTTTCGTATTGTTATTTGCACTTCTTTTTTCGCGTTTTTACATTTAAAAGGAAGTATTAAAGTGAAAAAATCTATCTCTGCATATACTATTGACAAATATTACGATATATTTATTCTAATATAATAAACTGAGCAATCAAATCAATTTTTTTAATCCAACTAAGACAATAACTTATCAATACGCTTTTAACAATTCAACCTAACCTACCCTTTCCTATGAGAGTGGGTGAATGTTGGATAGAATTTGAATAGCATGTACAATCATTGCACGCAAAACACATATTGGAATATTACCAGGTGAAGAAACATTGAGAATGCTACTGTATCACAAGGAAATCCATGAATTATATCCATAATTTGTGAAGCTGTGAGTTTTAGCATAACAATTTATGTGCCGGGTTGACCTCCCATTGATATTTTAAAACGTTGCTTTGTCTTATAGTTAAGGAGTCAAAATTAATGGTAATATATTTCTTGATTTTAATTTGCAATAAAAAGAATTAAAAGTTCATTTGTCTCTCTCTCATCTGTCTCTCTTCTTCACTTTCCCACAATTCTGCTGAAACTTCTAATCGTGTAATATGGACGAGCTTTGGGCGTATAAACGTTGAAAAAAATGTATTTAGATAGAAGTACACTTTGTTGTGAGATTAATTGGATTTTGTTAGAAAATATTCTCATTTAAAATTCTCTGGCTCATAAAACGGCCCTTGCATTCACTACTGACCTCTGGGCGAATTTAGCCGCAATGTCTTGGGAGAGAAAAATGAGAATTAACTGTTTTGCGTCGGTTTCGAGGCGTACCATCATCAACACCCATATATTTTATTATAACATAAATTTTAGTAACTTTCTTGGGAGACCTTGAAAAATGTTACCATTATTCCTTATTCTCTATGGATATCCAAGCGAAGGTCAAGGGCTACATAGTCCATCAAATTTTTTTATTTCAAAAGTCATAAGTGTTCTCAATTTATAGTTATTTCTCTTGGTATACGTTCGCTGCATCAAAATATGGTCACCAAATTTCGAGGAATACCCTGAGAATCCTTCTTATCGTACTTTCTTGACTTTGCTTATATTCGCATTATCTCCGAAGTTAGATTTTCTAGTGAAGAAGTTATCGGAAGCGTTAAAGAAAACTACTAACTACGTCTTAGCAGGAAGTATTCCCGGAGATTTTTTCAAATGTACATTATTTAAAAGATAATTGCTTACTCTCAACCACAGGTGAGTGTTGCGGTTAATTGATATCGAAGTTGTGAAATTAACTTGTCTACTTCTTCCGCTCTTTCTTCCGTTCTTTTCCGCTCTTGACCTTTCATGGAACTTATGACCAAAATGCTTCGGTGACAAAGAGTACAACAACTCAAAAGGTGAAAACTCATCGGATCCGACAACTCACCGTGCGACAACTGACCGGGCGACAGCTCATCGCGCGATTTATTTATTATTACATATATTATTAAAAACTTATAAACTGGTTTAATCAGTAATTTGTAAAAAGTCAACCGCTCAATTGTTTTATCGTTCAAAATTTTATATTATTTCAATTGTCGTGGCGAACAGTTATGCGGTTATGCGTTAGATGGAAGAGGAAACTTTTAGCCTCAATTTCGCCCAAATAAAGCCGTTTTATTATTATTATTATTACTATCAGTTTTTCAAGCAATTAGCTGTCTCCTGGTCAATTGTTGAATGGTGACTTGTCGGGTCTGAGAAGTTGTCGCACTTTGAGTTGTCGTATTCTGAATCGTCGCACTCAGAGTTGTCGAGTCACGAGCCAAAATGGTTTATGAAAGAACGTCTTGGCTTCAAATATCATATAATAAATTTGCGCGAAATGATAAATTCAGACCCAAGTATATCTTTGGACTTTGAGTCATGCATACTTGTTATCTAGCCCTCCGTCGATAGACGTTACCTTAAATCGATATGACAATAATAGGAAAGTTTATCCGAACAACGAATCGATAAACAGCAAAGCTTTCCAACTGAAGGCTACAGACCTTTTTTTAAAATCTAGTCCGAAAGTAATTCATGCATTCAGTCATATGCGATTGATTCAGATTCCTCGTAAATCGGATGACGTGAAGATATTCTGTAATAACGCGGTTAGCCTTGATCCATTGCGTGGAACTTCAGCGTCTGTATCCAGTCGTTAGCTGTAAAAAGAGATATTCGTTGATCGGCTGCTTATTTGCGGTTGGTTTTTCCTTAGCGAAGCCGACATTTATGAGACACTTGACGGATAGGCGTCAGATGGAACTAAACGGGCATTCATGTGTAATAAATCCCTGATTCATTTGGAACACGTGCTTGAAACCAGTGATCAGTGGAAGCCATGCAATTTCCTGCGAGTCTCAAAAAAGCCTTTGAAGGCATTATTGCCCATTTCCTGATCTTCGTACGTCCTTTTAACCACTAAGATTAAATCATAGTATTTTTCTTTTGGTTATTAATTCCTGTTTCTAATTTCGGAGCGTTACTCATTTATATTTTCAAGATGAATGTTTAACCATCCACTAAATAAGGATAGATATTCCAGAGAAGTCAGTGGGTGTGATTTTACAATGTTAAAGTTAGGCCCAACTGTAGTTTGTATTCAAGATATACAGCCTAGCAGGTAAGCGTAGTATCTGTGAATAAATCATAAAGGATAATTCCTATCGTTATATCAACTAAAGCTTGAACAAATCGAAAACCGTTATAAATATGCTCCTGAAGTGGGATGAAACATTAACAGAAATAAGATTAAATTTCAGGTTAAACTTTCTCAGAGTATTATTAATAATATTCAAGGCAGAACGGTCATGAAAGCAGTCTAAAGTTAAACAGCCTTGTCAAAATTTCTTCATTACTGATTTTTCCTTGGAATTTTTCATAGGTGCACGCCTTTACGTGTGAAATAACCTTCACCCTTTACATCGTGATACTCATACATAAAGGGGATAAATGATTGCTCCACGGAAAGCGTAATAGATATGATGCGTCCATAAAAATACATAGGTTCCTAAAGTAATAAATAGGTAAATCGGTTTTGCAAAATCTTTGGGTATTCCCTAATACATAGCCAGTTATCCTGAAACTAGACGCTTACGATTTTTTTATTCCCGGGAACGAGAAAGTCTAGAGGTGTATGTACAGTCCTGGCCAAAATTAACGCAGAACCGGCCATAAGGATCGCTAGGGAGGTGCTGCGTTAATTTTGGCCAGGAGTGTACCACATCTCATTCGGCGAAAGGTGCCTCCTTTGGTATGTGAGAGGATGATACTGAGGTACATAGAAAGAGTCAACTAGCACAAACAGAAGTATTACTACGAGATAATTTTTTAAAACATTGCCAAATATAGAGACTGCAAACTTGAGCTTGGTTTGAACTCCTTAAACTCCTGAAGAGGACTTTCAAAATGTATATTCTGAAAATGAGAGGGATTGCTACATAAATTTTCATTTAACCAATTTGTGTTAGTTTGAAGTGCATCTAAATACATGTTGGAAAATTGTTTTTAATGCTTTTTGTATTAATGATATCCCTATAAATGATTGATTTACTTTCATAAACATCTGAGGTACAATTGAAGTCTATTAAGTTTCATTTACAACTACTTTTTTCCCATAAAAAAATTGATGGCATTACTTTTATCAAGTATAAAAAGAAAAAGAAATGTATGTAAAGTAATTTTAAAAATCATGCGGTTAAAATTAATTAGCTTGGGAGTTTGTTGTATTTTCAATCCAGTTCCATGCCAGCGTGTTATTTAATATCTAATGCTATTCCGTACAAGTTAAACCTAATTAACTTTTCCTCGAATAATATCTACAATTGAATCGAGATTTAAAAGCCGTAAGAAATTTCCGCTGAAATGAAATTTATTCGTGATCTTTTATTCACGCTGCGATATTAACTATGGATGAAAATGAAAATTGACGGGAGAAACAGCATAGTTCATATTGTAATGGAATTAATGCGCCGTAGTCAATTTACTATGAACTCTTTTCAATAGTCGATGTAATATTTAGAGCGAAAGATGCCCGCAAAAATTAAAATAGATGAAATCAATGAAATTCGTGGAGCCTATTGTTGCTCAGTTGGCATACCGGAGGCATTTGATCGGATGTTATATACGATGACATGGGGATCTGCGGATCGCACTGGGTTCATAATGGAGGGCGTGGCGAGCATTGCACTAGAGGGAGAAAGAGTCTGATGGGGCTGCAGCTGCGTGAGATCATTGTATTGCTAGTGAATAGGGGATGTATCCACTAGGAAATACGCCTTGGTTTAAGTGTAAGGGCGTAACATAGTTGAATATTTGCAGCGTCACGAACCGCCTACACTTAAAGAGGATGTACGTCAAATGGGACCATATTTAATTATCACTGATTTATGGATGAAAAGGGACATCTACATTATTTCATTATGCACCCGGCCCACCCACACGCGTTGATAGAATTGTTGGTGTGAACCTTTTGTAACTATCATTCAATGAATCGTAGAAATAGTTTTCACAGCCTGCTGGTGATGTTGATTTGGATTCACCTGAATAAGAGAAGAGGCCCAATTTAATGAATTAATTTATTGAATTTTAGGTTATTTTTCAAATACTGTATTTCAATAGTTATAAATGTACATACAACCTGTCTATGAAGGGCTTAAAATTTCTACTACATGTTTTATTTATCTCCTTAATATAAATTATAATCAATTATAATCCAGGGAAAAAAGTCAATGATTACTTTTTTTAGAATTGCAATATAAATTCTTCTTTAGAAGGGAACACATAAATAATATAATAAATTTCATTCGTTATAGTTTTAAAATTATGATATCGCAAAAGAGAAAAAAAATGCCTTCGAGTCCTAATCTAGCTCAACAAGGGGTTCTTTATAAAATCAATTGACGAAGCCGTCACTTTGTTTTTATGTTCTGTGGAACTAAGACAAAGTGTTATTTTCCTTTCCTACGAAGGGGTTCTTTATTTGAACAAATAGTTTACCTTAATTGAACAAATATTTTTTCATTTTTCTTTTTACCTTAGACAAGAAATTGAAGGCATACATGTTGAAAGAAAGAAGAAAGTCTGTTAAATTTCTAGGGATCGCAACATTCAATTTGTTAGGTACTACCATATTGGTTGAAGAACCTAGGTACATCAGAGTTACATTTTATTCTTGTTCCCATATTATGCATTTTAGGCTTTCTGTGATTTATGTTTATTTATTATCAATAAATTTAGATTTACTTCATGAAATTGGAATCGCCATAAATTTTAATGCCATGATTGGCTTTAAGTTTTAATTAGCACTTACGCTCAAATAGATTATAACACAGTTATCTAAAATCAAAAGAAGGCCTCGAATGTTTTTCTTTCGGAACTCAGGGACTGAAAGTTTTTGCATTTATTTACCAATTTCTGTTTAATATCCTCCTATGCGTTGTTTATCGAAATAGTTACATAATTGAAATTTAAGGGAGTAAATATTTACTATTTCGTTCCATAATTGGATGATTTCCGATTATGCTTTAAAAGTCTCGAATTCTATGCAATGTCGAAGCTGAATTACTGACAAAGGTAAACCAAACCAGTGGATCCGGCTATGTAAACTTTAATTTTTCATCTTGATGGAATGTAACGGAAGCGGGACGTAGCTTTTCTAATCAAGACTTAGTTTTTTAATGATAATTAATTTACTTTTCTTATTTTTTCCCCCTTTTTGGGGCCTAATCGGATTGGATTGGATTAGAGGTTAGAACTCTAACACATCATGCGGAGAGCCGGGGTTTGAATTCGGTTCGTGGCACTTTTTTCACAATCATGCTTTCCCATAGTATTCAGTTTTCATATCAGCATAAGCCTTTTTAAGCTCACTGACGGACTACAATGCATTTTTCGACCAGTGAATTCTATCTAAAAGAATATATAAATGAAACATTTACAAGGAGGCTTACTTTATTTAATACATTTATTTTTCCACGAACGATTCACGAATGTAGACGATTTGGGAAGAACAGTCATGGTTCATGCACCTCTTTGCACATAATGGAAGTTGGCTCGCACGGTGCATATGTCTACCTAATAACCATACATACTTATGTTGCTCCTGCTCGTCCTCTAAACGAATAAGATGCTTACTATGTCTTTGTACGTAATTATTCTGTCTTTATACCTAATAATTCTCATCTGTTTATTTTTTTTTGCCTTTTTTATATTTTTTCCTTACTTAGAGTTACCTAAATGTCTATATTATATAAAATTTTGACTAGTACATACTGTATGAATTATTTTAATACTGTTTTTTATAATATTCTCTTATTTTTCCTGATAATGTACGTTTTCCTTGTTTTTCTATTTTATTTTTTATGTTACTTTGTATATTGCTATCTCTTTTTAATGTTAACTGATTCTTATTTATTTATCGCATGTAAGTACTTATTGGTAGTGTATTTATTTATTTTTGAATGTTTTTCTCTTCTCTTATCTTTTAGCTATTACTATCGGTAGGTTAGCGCAGGTTTTTCACACCCCCCTTCCTTGTGGGTGTTTTCCTGCAGTGGATTTTTTTTCCTAAGAATCTCTTAGGTTTTTTACATCCACAATTCTTCTAATTATTTCTACTTCTTATTTTATAATTAATGACGATGGGTTGGATGGAAGAAGAGACTTTTAAGTCTCAATCTTGCCCAAATAAAGACGATTTATTATTATTCTTAACAACCAAATGAAATTAAACGAGATGAAAATATGTTATTCATTATCCTGAGAGTTATTAAATAGAGAAATTTGAATCATATTATTGAATAGAGAAATTTGAATCTGTTTAATCCTAAGCACAGTAATTCTGAGAGAGGGTCCACCAGGGCAATCATCGATAACTTGTTAACGATAAGGTGTGGTCGACGTCAAAAAGGTCCCGTTTCCAGGGTGCTTGCACACATTGAGGCAACCACTTCTCAAACAATGGATTCGTGAACAATGCGCGTGGAAGCTATTGATAGCAGAAAATCTGATGCGAGGGATATTGCGATTTAACGCGCTATTTACGATTCAAAGGGTTCTGGGAATGATCCGGGGGTCAAATACGATGGTTGAGGAAACAATTGATGGTCTCATAGCTTACAAACAATTATGGGACGATTGAGACAAAACCGGAAAATTTTCCTCCCATCGATAAATACTCCATATATACGTCCCACTCTCTGTTATGGATACTTTGAAGTGATTAAATTGATTGAAATTAGGCTCATCATATCTCAAAAGCGCAATCAGAAACATACCTCAGCGATTTCTCAAAATTAAATATTTCATTTCTATTCACTTCAATAGTAACGTCTAATTTGAATATTTGAATCAGAGAAAATATAAATAATTGATTTCTAATGCTTGAATACTTTGCACTGTAGTTCTTTCAAGTTATAATTTTAATTTCTCTTATTACGAATGAAGCATTACTCATTATTAAATAAATTTCATAAAATCCAGTAAATAACTTCAATAGGAAAATTGAAAACATTAATTCTCCATTTTACGTGTCCTTTACCAAAATTTTACTGAAAAATGTTCTATTCACGGTTGCAAGAACAGTATGTATTTGAGTAACTTGCATTTACATAAAGCTTGGTCACGATTATCGTCTAGAAAGTAGCATATTTATAAATCAGTCATCACACAACCGATGTATGTTTGTATAAATGCTTTAAACAGTGAAAATAACTTCATGGATATCCGCTGAAAATACAAATCTTAAAATTTTTATCTCATTTATTTATTTAATTCTTAAGGATTAAAAATAGACATCAGTCATTCATACGAAAATATAACTTTAAAGATGTAGTAACAGAAGGAATTGCCGCAAAATACATATTTACTGTCTATAGTCCCTGAATCTATGCAGCAATTATATTCGAAACTCTTTCAATCGTTATTCATGTACCAAGTGTAGAAGTATGAAACCGGAATTTCCCTATAGATGGTGCTCGCTATCAGTTTTAAGACCGTAAGACCGCTTCTGCAGTGCCATCTTCTTCCTCTAACAGCTGGAAAAGTTTGTCAACACGCAATAACCTAAGTTTCATACACAAGTGCATTTTTCTATAACTTCAAACATGTCGAGTTTTGTGCATACGAACTATGATTTGCGGACAGCATTGGTTTACTGCTATCATTTGAAGAAAACTGCTGCAGAATCGCATAGAATGCTTGTCGAAGCATACGGTGGACATGTTCTTGGCATAATTAAGTGCTTCGAGTGGTCTAAAAAAATTTTAAAGTGGTGATTTTGGCATGAGAAACGAGGACCGTGGGAAACCACCGAAAAAGTTTGAAGACAAGGACTTGAAAGCCTTATTGGATGAAGACGATACTTTACTATGCTTTACAATACTTAACGATAATTTACGATTATTTACGATACTTACGATAATTTTCAAATAACAGAAGTGTAATTTTTACAAAAATGATTCCGGTTTCATACTTCTACACCTGGTATATTATTCCATGATTAGGTCCATCGCAATTCTTCATGACTGGAGAAAAATGCCTGAAATAATCATTTACGATTTGCGGAAGTGAAAATTTTTACCGCGCATTTTGAATCCTACGCTAAAACAAACGCAATACCCGGAAATTACGTGGGTTTGGTTGCCTTTTCTTATCAAAGTCTTCGTAAACACCCCAAAAGTGGAGAGACAAACAGAAAGTAACGTCTCAGCGCGTGTTAGCCTTCGCATCTTCATCTTCCAAACATATTTCAATTTGAGATGCCTTATTAATTAGTTGGAACGCAAGCTGTCCGTTTTTCGGTACCTTTGATGGACCGGTGGGTGGTTTTTCATTCAGATCCGTTCGCTGTTGCATTTCCTACTTTGTGCTTTCGCGTGCTAATTTTATCCTCACACAGGCAGTGAATCGGTGGTGCACGTTCAGTAAACCTTTTGACGTGTTTAGCATTTTGAGTAGTTTCGGCGTCAGTCGATCAGAGGAGAGAAAACATTGTATTGGGCACATTCGCCTTTCTTTTAGGTTTATCTCTCTCCTGTACTCCATCGCCCAGTCGTTTCCTATATCGATGTTTTCAAGACATCGGGAGTGAAGAAAAGTCATTCCGCATGCGGTTCAAAGTCGAAATGATGACTTCGTATGCAGTCTATAGAAAATTCTTTTATTTTGAAAATACCGCTTTGTATTTTTAAGTTGTCGATATAAATGCACGATCTCCTTTTTGGCTTTTGGAGAGGTTTCTGTCTCTTTCCATACAGAAAAGAGTAAGATTTATTACATTTTATACTTTGATATTCAGAGAAACAGATACAGCTTGATGAATTGTTACTAATCAGGCGATCTTTTTATTGATTTTCTACCAAAATATGATTAATTTTGGTTGTGAGGCAGAATCGTGTCATATAGTTTACGGAGGATATAGTTGGGATATTCCGAAAATCAAACTATTTCATTTAATTAAAAAATCGTTAAACATATGTAAGTAAATTTATATATGACAATTATATACGTTTCTAATGTTATGATGTCATTAATTTAGTAATAATTAAAAAGTATTCATTTATTAGGAAATTTAATCTCTTTGATCTAATCATTATACATTATTGGACACCACGAGCAGCGTGTCAATCGAGTACAATATTGGTAACAAGGGATCCCCTTGCACATGAATATTGCATCATAATTGTAAAGGAATTACTAAATCTCAGATAAAGTGCAAAATCGATCTGGAATGACGCAGTTGTTCAATCGGTTTTAACTAGTCTTAACTGTCGTCATAACAATTTCTTCCGTTATTTTCGGAATAGCCACCAGAATTCTTCCAAAATATGAAAGGTTTTCCTAAAATTTTCGCTTTAAAATGAGTCCAAATATTACGTTTCTCATTTTGGGTTTTGGGAAAAATAATTATTTTTCATACATTTTGTAACTTCTTAATTTTTTAGTTATACTTTATTTGGGCTAAAAATAACTGTGACTAGTTGAAACAGGTCGCATTAAAAATATTTTTTAAAATTTTATCTTAGTAATTTCAACCTTTAATTCCAAAATGAATATCATCTCGGTGAACATCGTCCCATCTTGATTAGCAAAGTACGGGGAAATCTCTTTACTTCCTCCTCTTCTTTTCATCTCTTTCTCTAGCTCATATTTCTCCCCCATTTTGTATATATTTTGTCTTGCATTTATACAGATTATCTGAAGATGAGGAAGAATCCTTGAAACCAGTCATGTATTTTACTGTCGCTTGTTTTTTTCCTCTTGGAATGAAACATGTAGAAGTTCCTTCAAGTATCGCTTTCTTTAGTTAGTTAGCAATAACTTACATATAAATTCATAATTGACGACACAATGCATATTTAAACCTCGTTCAAAAAAATACGATACTCTATGACTTCTCTGTGGCCCATCTATTATTACATTAATCTTAACAGCCAGTTCGATTGAGAGAATTTTTCATTTCTATTAAGCCTTACAACAAAAGTTAGGATTGGATTCAAGAACTATGTGAATGACTATGTTACCCAAAAACAAAAGAAGAAAATAGAGGAGGTATTTAGAAAATCATCAAATAAATACTAAAATTTAACGGATGTTGGCGTTAATTCATTCAAATATGGTTTATAGGTGTAGTGTAAATTGGAATGCATTCCAGGGCATATATCAAAACATCCTAGGTTTCATTCCACATAAAGCGCATGTATCCTTCCGGTTTTTCCTTGGAAGCTATCGAATTCGTTCTTAACAGCTAATTTTACAGCAATGACTTAATGAATGACACGTGCATCTGAAAAAGGGAATGAATTGATGTCTCTGTAGCAAATTCGAGCTTCCTCAATTTCAAAGTTCAACGAACCCGCCGAAAAAAGTGAAGCGATGACAATGAAGTCCCTTTAATTCGTATGACATTAACGAAGGACGGATCTCGTTTTTGGCATTAGGGACGAAGGCGAAGGCTATATTGGGGATGGACAATGGGGGGCATTATCAAATGGCGTCAGAGGGAGACAAAAGTGAGATTATATAGCGTGTGACCGAGGAAAGGAAGGGAAAATGAAAAAGGAAAAGGTTCGCTCTTTTGAGAGACGGGACGGAAAAGAAAGGAATAAATGGAAATAGAGAAAAATATAATTGAATTAAAAAAGTAAGGGTGTGTGAGAAATCATCGACTGCAGTGAAAGTTTTTCAGTTGCAAGTGCAAGTACAGTGCAATTTCTTCTTTTCTTTTTCTGTTATTATGTATATTGATAGCATTTATTTAAATGTAAGCTAACTATTCTTATTAATGTGCTACAATGCAACACTGTTGCATGCATGTACCCACTGGTAGTGTACTTCTATATTTTGTCATCTTATTTTTTCTCATCTTTTATTATTGTTATCGGTAAACCTATCCAATTATCATCGGTTTTAGGTTTTTCACCACCCCATTTTTTGCGAGTGTTTTCCTGCAGTGGAAATTTTTTCCCTATGAATCTCTTAGATATTTTACATCCACAATTCATCTAATATTTTCTCATACTGTTTTCATCTGTTTTCTCTAATTTAATTATTCTATAATTCTACAATTGATGATGGTGGGTTAGATGGGAGAAGAGAATTTTAATCTCAATCCAGCCCAAATAATTACGGTTATTACTTTTATTTTTTAGAAAATTTTAAACGTTTTGTTTAACTCACAAGCAGCTTATTTTAGCAGCAGATTTTGGCTTAGTTGGCTTGCATTTGATGTTAAACAGGCATAGCAAAGAATGGTTTGTTGTGATGAAATCAGAGTAACTTAATTCCTGAATAATCAGAAATGGTTAATGTAGTTTTTGCTAGAAAAAGGACCAAGACTCTTTCTCTATTCCTAATTTTTCATAAAAGTGCAAAGTGTTAATCTAAATAATAGATTTCCATAAAAAATTGCATCTTGCAGTGATTTGCAATTTAATTTCCTCAAAAAGGCGTTTTCTAAACTCATATTTTCCTCTCATATTCGTATGGTTCTCGGTTCTTGATAGTTCTCCAGGGCTTTAGTAGAGGTCATGAGGTCAAACCCTCTCCACTGGTCACCCAGGGCATCGAATAGTATATGTTGAAATTCAAAATGTCGGCTCTGTTCAGGTTTAGCTCCAATTTTTCCTGCTCCGAGTCTTGGGCAATAAGATCTATTTGAAAGTCTTGCTCATTAGTATGTGCTTTTGAACAATTTAAATATAATTTCAGATCTATGCCCGTGGTATCAAAATTAACTGAAGTGAAATATTTACTATACCAATGTTAAATTATGAAATGAAAGGAATATTTAATCTCAATAAAAAGTATAATTGTTGGCTTAATTAATTTGAATGCGAAACTAGGATCAAAAATCAATACTGTGAAATATATATATATATCAATACAATCAAATTTTTCGGTTGTGATTTGAATTTTAATCCTAGAAAAATCAGATTTCTTTCAAATTCAGTATATAATCAATTCTATTTCAGTTCATTTGCCGCACTAAAAGGCGGGAGTCCGTCGGAAACCTCAGAGAAAAGAATAACGAAAAATTAGAAGAGTAAATGAACGTATTGACCCAAAAGCTCTTCCCGTAGCAACATGGCTAACAAAAGCTGATGTCATTGACTCAAGACGACCAATTAAAAGCTACATCAGAAGAAAATAAATAATCCCCAAAAATAAAGAGATAATCATTTTGGGACCTTCCATATCTCTGGGTAGGAAAATAATTAATAACTGGAATGGTTCTTATATCTCGCAGTCTCTCTTGCATCGACGGGTAACCATGGAAAGCAATGAGGGAAAAAAGAAATTTCTAGAGGACCATGAGGAGGAATATTTACGCTCAGAGAACCTTTTTAGTTATAGTCACAGCATATTGCGCCAATATTCCGTTTCACTCCTCTAAGATATTAATTAAAATATCAATATAGACAATATATTATAGTAGATGTTGATTGGCTATTCATTCCATGTTCTTTTCCTTCTATCTCAAAAATAATTCTCATAAGTTCATTGAGATTCTTTTGTTTATTTTTGAATCTATTTAATTTATTTTTATTGAGCATTTTTCCCTGTAAATATTAATTTTCACCCTGGGTATTTTTCTTTAGTTCGCCAATTCTCTGAAGTAGATAATTTACTACTTTTTAGTTTACAAATTTTAAGACAATTTTAGTTTTACTAATTGTAAGACAATTCTTTACTATTTCACCACTGGATTGTATATCGTATGGTATTGCATAATGTGAACACCTAGGGAAGTTCAAACTTTTACAACGGTTCTTGTAGTAGACATTTCCGTTTGTCCTGAATTTGGAGAGTAGTGTGTCACCTATATCATAGAATTGTCTTTAGGTGGCAACTTGTAAACACTTTGAGGCTAGTTGTGATTAATAAAGTTAATTGGAATGCTTATGTACTTATCTTAATCTAAAACTCATATTCTGCTTGTTAAATTTTTCCCTCGTTTGAACCGAAGCCTTTGGACGTACAAGGCAAACAGTGATTTAATTGTGAAACATGTTCGGGGGATTTTTCAGATTATGTGAGAATCATAAGGTTCGAAACAAAGGAAGTCCACAATTCATTTATCTCGGTAAGTAATCCCGGCCTTTAACGTAAACAATTCTCGATCTGAGCAAATATTGAAGGGGATATAACGATTCATTTCCGCAGCTAAATTGAATTCACCGGTTTGCAAGGTAAAGACAGATTTATGAACGCGTTTTCAGCGAAGATTTTCACTCTCGCTCCACTTTGAATGCTCTTTTATTCCTTTCATCATTTTTTGTAATTTTTCTAGTTCCAAAATTGATGTTTTTACTTTCATCTCTCACTAATGGCAGTTGGAATGAATAATTTGGGCTCATGGCTGTGAAGGGATTTCACAGAGAAAAGCTCACGGGTTGATGGAGATGGAATTTGCAGTTGCATCTAAATTTAAGGAAACGTGATGAAAATATTTTGTGGAATTTTCATATTTCAATATATTTACGATCCTTCTATGGCCTTTTTCGAAATATAATTTCACATTGATGAAGGTATATATAGCAGTATTGGACATTTTGGTACAAGATATGAAAAAATGTAAGAAAATTTTTTAATTTACTCAAGCTTTAGATATACATTTTAGTGCCTCATTTACAAATCAGTGTGTTACTGACTGTCAATAAATTGTACATACGTGAAGTATTTGTACTTATGTATAATATTTTTCACTAGTAGTATTCGTGTGGAAATGTGTAGAAACTATAGTCAAAGTAAAATGTAACTTACTTCTCATCTTGCCTTCATCCCCCGTCCAAGACTAATGTTGGAGAGGTATAGGATCCAACCAGTTTTTGGTTTGATGAAAAACCATATATTCCTAAATTTTAAAATTGGAAGTTAGTTTCCAGAAAGGAGAAACTCATATCGACCCTTAAAAATTCCCTAAAAAGTTAATATTCATTAAAAAGTATTTATTTATTACCATTTCAGTGTAAATGCATTTATTTTGTTATAAAGTATCTTTAAAATGTAGTGCCCATGTAATGTTTTTACCTGATGAATAAAATAGCCAATGATTATATTCAGAAAATTTCTGTGTTCAACAAATGCAAGTAAGCTAGTCTCTTATCATCACACAACCGTTGTATGTACACCGCCATATAGTACATCTTACGTCTTAATTTAGCTGCTCGAATTCATCATCGGATTTACATCGCTCGCTACTTTTTATCAACTGAAAGATTTTTATCGGGAAGGAGCCGATTATTTTGCATCGTTGGTTAATATTTCTCAGCAGCCGGGCGATGATCACGTGACGAAGACGTGACTTGCTTTTGAGCATCTCTTGGAGAGCGTTGCTATGCGTTAAGGGAATGCGTAAAGCTTTCAGGAGAATTTTCAGCCGTCTAAAAGCACCCTCTATCTTTCGCATCCTCTTGCGAAAGCATCTCACGGACGATGAAACACAAGTCCCTCCGAAGATTTTAAAGGACAGCCACTGTAATAAGGGATTCGCTTAGGAGAGGGGGGATGAAAATGTTTCGAGAGATAAGTTTAATCCTTCGATTATATATTAAATTAAACAATATTTAGTATTAAATATTCCATAAAATTTTAATAACCAATATTTATTTACATGTTATGGATAACATAAGTAATAGACCAGTTGGTTGTCATCTGAGGATAAAATAGAAAAATAGAAATCATTGCATCGTATTCATTTTACTTTGAAGGATAACACCCCCAAACATTTACCAAAGGCAGTACGTAATACGAGTATTATACTTTACAACAAAGTATACAATTTTATTACAAAATGATTATCAATTTCACAAATTTTATCTACAACTTTAATATTTTACTTGGTAATAAAATTAGATATAAATCTAACTATACAATTGCAAAAGTACTACTTACTATGTATAATACTTACTTACTTTATAATACTTAGTACTTACTTACTATGTATAATATCACATATTCTCAGTTTACAAAATCCTTTTAATCTAATCTATCTATAGCTCTAAATCATTCTAGGTTTCCTTGTTTCTTATTGGAATTGAATCAACTTGATCTGTTAAGCTTAAGTAGTAATGTAAAATAAGTCATTAAGATGAGAATAAAGTTTGAATTTTTTTCTATTCGTGATGTATCGAGATAGTTATAAAATGAAGGTTCCATTGTTTCAAGTGTATTTAGTATCTTATGAATGGTGAATGTAAAACAGTGTGTGTTCTTCATATGTAATACGAGTAAAATTTAGCTTGCATACTGCAAGCAGATCGATAACACTAATTTCATGTCGGCCTCATATCGGGACGGTCCTCAAAAGAAAAAAAAAAAGGATTCAAAATATTCTTAAAATTCGCTTCAATTTAATCGTCTGGAATCGAACCCGGGTCTTACTGATGATACTTTCTATGCAGCACAATAGAAGATAACCATCTCTAACTATGTGCGAGAATTCAAGCAGAAATATTGGTTGCAACTGCCACAAACGACGTCCTACTTTTCCCATATATTCCTTACGAAAGAAATTTCAATGTGCTCTGGCATCGAACCCAGGAACAGTACGGTCTTATGTAAGTTTTTTCAAAAACCTATGCTAAATATACATCTTTCGTATTAGCAAGAACTTCCTATCATTTCGATAAGGGCATGAAAAAAATGATGAAAAATTACCTCAATGTATTTTAAACGGCCGATTTTTGCATCGTTCTAGCAACGAACCCAGGACATTTTCTGTCAAGGTCATTTATTTTTTCAATAGATCATGACCATATATATAGGATCCTAGAGTCTAAATTCTCTGCCTATCCGGGAACTATTTTTTAAAAATTCCCGAAAATCAACGCAATGCATTTAAACGGGAAAAATCGCGACTTTGGGGCCCTCTGGAATCGAACCCATGTCACTGAAGATCAAGATTGCAATTTTTCTGGTGATTGTACGTTATGGCCAATACGTGGTAACAATTTCAACTCAATCACGCTTGTGGTTTAGGCTGTGAATTAGTATCATATCTATCTATCTATCTATATGAATGAATCCGGAGAAGCATCTATATATAATAGATGTTATTGTGTATTAATTTTGAATTTTTACTAATAGTTTTGACGGTTTATTGCAACCACCTTCCATGATGTAGTTTTCTTGCAGCGTGCTTCCTTCTTTAACCTGAACTTACAGATTTCCCCGTCCATTCTGTTCTCCTCTTCTCCGTATTATATTTAAATCAGTACTAAATCTTGATGCGAATTTTTCGTGTTTTATTAGTATAAATTTGTTAGGAAAAATACCCATTTCTGATAAATTTCACCGAAGGAAGGATCCGTCAAATCCACGATAAAATACAAAAATGAAAAAAGGTTATCTCTAAGTGACTATGATTGCGTACAATTTAGTA
The DNA here is from genome assembly GCA_947579665.1 of Sympetrum striolatum. Lineage (NCBI taxonomy): Eukaryota > Metazoa > Arthropoda > Insecta > Odonata > Libellulidae > Sympetrum > Sympetrum striolatum. The sequence goes on along the minus strand of OX388344.1, from coordinate 90,691,515 downwards.
TTTTTGTGATGCTATTATCTTATAGAGACCATTCAAATCATATAATTATTTTTTCTTTTGCAGGAACTAATTCTTCGTTAGAACTCCCTCCTGACGCCTAGACCTTCAAAATACTTCTATATAGTGAGTACATTTTTCCTCATTAAGGTCTTTACTTTAATTGACTCATTTTTATATACATACATAATTTATATTTTTCGAAAAAAGTCGTCTGTTTTAGATTAAGTGCTAGTAGCAATTACGAGATATTATACTTCATCAATAGCAAACTGTTTTAACAAAATTATTCCTTGTCCTTACTTATTCTCCAAAACCTCATATCCGATTTTGGCAAGGCAAATAACAAGCAATAAAAGAATAATTTTTAAAAGAAGGATTATGGTGTATAAAAAGATAAATAATCTTATTTCTATTCCTATAAATAATCTTATTTTCTGAATAATCTCTTGAAAATATTTATCGCTATTTAGTTTCTACAGTCATTCTTTTTGATTGATTTTGATACTTCCTTGTTGCTGACTTTATTCTTCTTTTATACAACCTCATTTTTTATTCTACTCCTTTCCATATTTATCTGAGGATTAGAAACTGGTAAATGGTATATTTTGATAATATAAATATGAAAAATAATGTTTATAGAACGAATTTATCTCAGAGATTCTATGGGACTTAACAGATGTATCGGAATTCATTGCTTTAACCTGAACGTAATATTAGGCCTATTTTCAAAATTTCCCCTGCTAGGTTCATTGAAAATTTATCATGTATTTCTTATGAAAATATGGATTTTGACAGAAATGTATATTTGGATATTAATAGCTGATACTTATAGAAACGTGTAATTAATGCCCGATTGTAACTGTATCGTGAAATCGGTATTTAATATATTTATTTCCATATTTTTTAGACGCGAATAATTTGTGAAATTATCACTATCGACTTTATTTCCTTATATGTCGATTTTATATTTGAATCGAGACTGTTTTTTTTTAACTATAAATGTATTATAAAAGGCATGAAATGAGTAATTAGAAGACTCATACGCCCACCAAGAGGTAAAATGATATTTATAATAATATATTATTTACGATAGTTACACAAATCCAGCTTATATGTGATTTTTGTTTGCAGTTAGCTCGATTCATAATTTTGTAGGATAAATCATTAGTATTATTAGTGTCATTAGTGCAAAAAAAGATTAACGGTCCATGAGCTAATTGACTAATGCGATATTCAGTGTACTATGTTTAGAGTGTAAGGGTTGAATTTTCTATCATGCAGTCTTATCTTTACACTTTGAACGACGAGAATATAATTCAATATCATTTTTTGTTGACGCAAAGGCTACCAAAAGATCAGCTTGTATTTTCAGTGCCTCCGAGAGCGTAATTAAATTCCACTCTCTGAAGCACGGGGGCGCAATTTTGGGCAAAAAGTAATAATCACCTCGGCTACTAATCTTCACAAAAAGTTTTCTCCTCTGCATTTAAAAAAGATGATGAATTTGTAATAAAGGCCGAAAGTGACGTAATAACGAAACGGATTCCTAAAAAAATAACTCAAATACGCTGAAGTATTTCCTGCTGAACGGTGTATACCAGAAGTATTACTCTAATTATGTGAGACTTAGAAAAATTATCGTAGAGTACAGTACGTAAGGCATGGCATACTTAAAATCTTGGTCAGCACTTGAATTCATTTTTCATTCTTCATTCAGAAAATTCCTTATTTTATTCTGTAATTGTAGAAAATTATTTTTTATAACTTTTTACCAGTGATAACCTGATGTTAAATAATGACATGCATAGTTAGGGGGTTGGATGGCTTATCACGTTAAGCTTGCTCAGGATTACTCTCAAGTCGAACTCTAATGCTTCAAAATGAGAACGGAAGAAGAACATGATCGGAACTCGAACCCGCATCTTTAACTTTCCGGGCAGAAGCTTTATCCATAACTATTGCTATCCCATTCATTCATCTATCTATATCACATCTGTATTTATCTTGATAAAAAATTCATACACGCCATTTTGGGAAGAGTTTTGTCCATGTTCGTATTTCCTAGTGCAAAACACAGGTGAATGTGATTCTAACGGAAATTACTAATTAATATTACTTATAATAAAGCGAATAAATTATGGAATATCCTTAGATAAAATATTTTTACCAATAATTGGCTCATGCATTGCTTTAAGCATGAGCTTTTAACTACGAGAGTTCTACCAAAAGCTCCATTGTACTATCCACAACATTTCTCGATTAATTTCGATACAGGCTTTTATAATGAAACCTGGAAACAAAATTAAACATCCCGTCTCACGTAGCCATTGCCAAATCTCTTTAGATCAGCGAAGAAAGGCAAAGAACGTGAAGGCAGTCGAGCGAAGGAAAGAAGGGAATTGGATTTGAAGAAAGGACGTCAGGAATTATATTAGGGAGCGGATGTTCCAAGAAGGGGTGAAGAGAGAATGAGAGGAAGTGCCGGAATGATAGATTGATTAAGAAAGGTACGACTGGGAGGAGTTATTCGGGAAAGAGAACGGAGGAACTCCAAACAGAAAGAGAGACGGATAAATCAAAGAAGGGTTCGGAAGACGAATAAAAGAGAATTAAGAAGGAAAGTTTAAATATTACTACAATTCTTATTTTAAATAACGTTCTTTTAGTTTTGCCCTAACATATATGAAATGCAATGGAATTTTGAGGAGCGTGCCAAATCGGTGCTGGACCTAAAACCGAACCGAAAACTATGATTTATTTTGTTCCAGTATTCGGTTCACAAATTAATTAAGTATCGCAGTGATTCATAAGTAATCTACCTTTTGGAAAGCCATGGGAAAGTTCTTCTGGGACAAAATTAAATTATTTTTACAAGTAAAAATAAAATGAAGAATCTAATACACATCCACAAGTGAATTAATTGTGTAATACTCAGTCAAGCCTGAAACTATTGAGTTGTTATGGAAGCTATGAAGTACCGTAGATTTCAAGTTCAATAGTCAACTGTAAGTCAGGTAAAGTGATATGTATTTCGCAAATTATTATGTAAATTATAATAACTAGGCTCAGTTATAATTCACAGCATAATCAATTAGGTATACCTTTCATATAACAAATTTTTATTCAATTAAGTTTCGGTTTTATTGAAACGTTTAACGTAATAATTAATAATTATACTAAATTACATATGATAATTTTATTATATCCCATTGAAAGGATTATTATGAGAACGTTTGATGGCGGATTCCGGGCCAGTGTAGGAACTGAATAGATTCGAGAGTTTACATTAAATCAGGGAAAAAATTTGTAACGAAAATAATGAATGTTTGATACCCTGATGGATTTGATGCCCCTATGGAATCACAAATTCTGCCTTCTGTAATCGTTTTGTAAGTACTACAAGTCAATTGGAAAATATAAAACAAAATATATTACAGCTTCTACAACTCAAACATGAAGTGAAGAAAATTCTGGGAATGTAAAAATGAAGTATTACGACCTTTTTATCAACGGAACAATCTAGGAAAATTAAAGAATCATTACTTCATAAACTCCTAAATATATAGGGCAAAATAAATTGGGAAGAAATAGAGGTTTAGCTGGCCCTCGAGATAAATAATGGTTCATAAGCAGGCCTCATGGTTTAAACAAAAACATTCGCTTGAATTTTAAGTATTTTTATTTGAAAATAAATAATCTCCATTTGAATGTTTTCAATTTCAAATAATTCAGCGGAAATTGTGGTATTAACGACAAAAAATCTAGTAAAAGCATATACGAAGCCTAGTCTTGCTTGTCTTAACCCCATTTAAAATGCATTTCCAACCAAATTACTAAAACGTTATAAGTTACCCTGAAAAATACATGGATAATATGACATAGACATGGAAACACATATTGACACTCATATCACTGTACCCTACTTCATCGTAAGTATATTGAAACTTTATAGTAATTAGTCATTGTAAAAGAATTGCACACTTATGGTACAGGAGTAGCTTTTAATGAGTTGGAAACCTGTAATTTGATTTAAGTCTAATTAGGTAGTTTTCCTGCTTTCCTATGAACTGCGATATGATGAAGTTAATGCTCATAATAAGATAACTTGTGGCAGCTTCATTCTCCATGTAACAGTTTTATTAATCTTTTTAAGTCGTTCTCGGGATTCCAGGAACAAAGAGAGTGTGATTGGCATAAAAGCGAAAATGGGAATTAAAGAAGAGAAGGCCGAATAAGGAACCTTTTCGATGTAGGAAAAGTGTTCAAAATAATGATATTTTCGAGGAAAGCTAAATATATACATTTCATTTTGACGGGATACGAATACATTTATGGAATCTTGAGCTTGTGATACGGATTAAACATGGAAAAATGGAATTATATCTCAACCTCATCTTTAAATAATAAGTCGTTCGCAATTTTTCGAACCATCAATTTAGAAGTAAAGAGGCGGCAAATTTCTGCGAAATCTTTTCTTTCATATATGGTTTATATAGTTGTGTTTTCTCTGAAATTCAAGGTTTTCCTCTAACTTCATCACCTTAAAATTTCATTCAGGATACTCAGAGAAAAGGTTTCGAAATGCGTCCAATTCTTTCCATGCATCATATCTTCCATCAATGTTGAGGATAGTACGTTATATTTTCAGTTGGTTATCAATTTCATTATTTTCCAAATACTTAATTAAAAATATTTCATTTATGCTTGTTTCATCTTTATCAACATATCACATTTATGGATTTGTTATTTTTTAATATTACCTCTTTTTAATCATTACTATCTGCATGTTGATGTGGGTTTTTCACTACCAACCTTTTTTTTCACTTCTGTAGTTAAATTTTGTGATATAGCTTCAATTACGTTCTCGATTCTCTTGTTAAATTGTCTTACTCGATCTCTTATAAATAAAACAGATCTTAATATCACTAATGTAATATTTACTAGGATTTAACACAAGGAAAGACTCCTAGTTCCAATCTAGTTAGAATTCAGACGTGATATTATGAGTTATTACAGGAAATTTTTTAATGAGACCAAATTCTGATAGCATATTACTATTATAAAAGGGATGTACTAACACACCTTTAAAATTGAATATTTAGTCGTATTTGGCGATACTCAATCGATAGAATCCCATTGAGTTATAATTAAAAGCAGACCGAAATCGAGATCTTTTCGATTTTAAATGAAGATGATGAGGTTTTACTTTGCATCTCTTTTGAATGGTATGTGTTGTTTCATTCAGTCGCATATACTAAAACTTTTTGAAGATCGTGAGAAAGACGCTTTGCCTCCATTGAGCACCCTCCGTTTTGTCTACTGAAAGGATTCCTTTGATTCTCTTAGAGATTTCCAGAACTTTCTCCCCAGAATTCTATGACCCCTTTACATATATTCAGTTTCCTCCAACACATCATTGACTGCAAAAAGTATCTGCTGCTAATTTAAGTGTTCATGTATCCAAATTTATATTCTGAAAGACGTACTGAGAATAGAAGCATCATCGTTTCATTTTTATTTTCAAACAAGAAGATCAGTTTTGTTGCTTTAAGCCAAATACCTCTCCCTCCTCTTCTATCTCGATTATTTTATCAATAATATGTATCCGACATTTTTCTTTTTCATATGCATTGAAGAGCATGAAGGATATAATTTAGGTATATTCCCTCACATGCAAATAAGCGAAGCTTAAAAGCAATCATGAACAAAAAATATCTTCTTTAATTTTATATTAAAAAGACTTGCTCCGCTCGGTAGGGGGCTCCGCCCCGGGAACAGCTTCGCCGTTCCTTATCCTTATTCATCGAGTTTATACTGGACGTAAGAACATTTGCCAAATGGGATAGTAATGCCACACAACTTCTCTGCTAACATCTGGATTCTAATTAGCGTAACGCAGTACGGCTGCACTGTGCACGTCTAGGTTCACGGTGGCATACCTTTTCTTAACCTCAGTGCACCATCACCACAGTTGCTCATCCCAACTGCTATAAAGAAGCTTCAGGCGTCCGCGTTTCACTTTTCATGGCGTACCTCACTTTTTCTACCTACTGTAGTCACGTACTCTAAAGGATTAAGGACTACTATAGGTTTCGCAGAATTCAATTTGGGATCGACAGACTCATGATCTCGGTTCTCGGCGACGTAGAGGGAACAGGTTGGTGTTGTTCCACCGGTCAATATTATCAAATAAACACCAGTACACTGACTCCTCCTCCACTGTTACGAACATTAACTAATGAAGAGATAATACAGTATGTGAGCAATAACTTCAAGCCTGTTATGAGTATAGATGTTTTCTCATGCCATACATAGGCAGTTGAAAGATGCGTTAAGCTAGTGACCGAAGCTTCAAGTAAAGTGTATGGACACAGTTCCAGAGACTGCTATATTACAACCACATTACTGTCACACTTAGCGATGCCAACGATTTCAAACAAATCCGAGTTTCGTTGTTTATCGATAGATAAAGACCAGAAAGGAAACATAAAGAGAGAGAAAGCGAAATAAATTTGTACATATTGTAAATAACACACCCTACATTGGATGGTTGATTGGGTAGGGTGTGGGTGGAACTCGAAGTGCAGCCACGTCCCCGTGGTGAGTTCTGGGTCGTTTTGTAAACAAAATGAGCGAAGATTTGCACCAACAATTGAATATTGAAACAAAAAATTACCAAATATTTACCATTAAAAAATTCCTAAATTATCTGAAAGGAAACCGCCTCGCCTCTGTGTCCAGGTAGGCTGCTCTGCTGTTTTTGACGAAGCTGCGCGACCGAATTCCACTTGAATATCAAAGTTTATCGTATATGCTTGGATTTTAAATATATTATATTTATTATTTATTATCCAATTATCATTTTAATAGCATTAAAGTATAGCATCTCTTAAAGTCGTATGATTAAAATATACTAAACAGTCAAACTTTGAAATTTTGCAAAAACTATTAATTTTACTCATTTTGTACTTTGTTGCGCGACCGGAAGATATGAAAAAAATGTATAATAAGTGATATTATATTGATTTCACATACTTTTAGTAGTTAATTCATGATATAGGAACGCAATTAAAACCATCTGGCGTGTTTAAAAAAATTATGAAAAATTAAGGTTTTTCCTAATTTTTTGCTAACTTCGATGGCATTGCGCGACCGGAAGACAAATTTATAAAAAAATAATAATTAGTGCTTTTTTAATGTCTATACCAATCGCAACTTTTCCGCACTATAGCGATCTGAAATGAAAAAAAAGTTTTTTTCGAACCACCCTACCTCACGAGATGCGGGATAGAGAGCATCTTGCACTTGGGAAAAGTCTTCGATGTTCACTGCTTGCCCCAATACAAGTAAATTCGCCTAGTTAAATGTGCCCGGGGCTACGAAGGTGAAACGCCTCGATGGAGAAGGCATGAGATAGGGATGCCACATCGACATCGATGTATCGGACTACTCGATGTTTTTTTGCCGATACATCGGAAACATCGAGTGGTACGAAAATGAGTGGAACATCGACTCGATGTTTTTCAAAACACTCAATATCGACCCGATGTTTTAGAAGAGGAGCAGGTAGTAACGAATGTTTTTCAAAACACTCAACATCGCACCGATGTTTTGGAAGAGATTTTTAAATTTAGATTTTCTCCATAAAGATACATTGCGGGGATTTTCGAAAATTGTTTTGAGGCACTTTCCGGTAAAGTAGAGTGTTGAAATTTGAGGTATCGCTGGAGGCCGTGCGTATCCGATGAAAACTATTAAGACATCATCGAAGAGTATCCTTGGTTCGACGCTAGGTCAGGGCAAATATTCTCCCGTTTAATTTACATTGATATTTTTAATATTTTTTTTTTATCACTTCCCGATAAGATGGAAACTTGAAACTCGGCATGTAGATAGAGATCGTAAATATCGTTTATGTACGTTGTTGAACGTTTCGCTGATTGTCCTTGGTTCGATTCCTTTATTTACATTCCTCAATGCATTTCTTATGGAGATAACGGGAACAAATTTTAGGTACTTCCCGGTATGATATCGACTTCAAACTTTGCAATAAATAAAATCAAGTCTTAAGGTCTGTTCACAGCTACCACCAGGTTCGACACCAGGGGTCTCTAAAATTAATAATTGTTACGATGTTTAAGATTTTTTTGAACCTCTTCCCGATAATATAGAAACTTAAAACTAGGCATGTAAATAAATATCATAGATTCATTTCAAATACGTGTTTTAGCATTCCTTGATCGTCCTTAGTTCGATCCCAGAAAGCCATTTACATTGCCCTATGCATTTCAGATGGAGATAATGGAGTCTTATTTCAGGACCTTCCCGGTATGATATGGACTTCAAACTTAGCATTACTAACAGGTTATAGTAGCCCATTTGCATCCAATAATAGGTCCTAGGTTCGACTCCAGGCGTCTCCAAAAATTAGAAATTGCTATGATATTTAAATTTTTTATACCTCTTCCCAATGACATTGGAACTCAAAACTTGCAATGTGAATAAAGATTAGAAATACATTTTATATGCTTGCAGTATGTAAGTATCTTTTACTCGTACCTATACATTCATATATATACACATTCATAGGGGATCAAATTTCTAACCATGTGCTACTGACTTGAAATGTTTACGGCGTAGTGGCCATAACGTGTAATCTCCAGAAAAAAGCCGACTTTGAACCTCAGTGTCATGGGTAGGATTCCAGAAGGCCTCAAAGTCACAATTTTCTCCATAAAGATACATGGCGGGGATTTTCGAAAATTTTTAAATAATACTTCCCGGGTAGGTAGAGAATCAAAATTCAAGGAGCTTACAGATATGGTCATGATCTATCGAAAACATGAATGACTTCTAATGAGAACCACTTGGGTTCGATGCTAGGAGAATACAAAAATTTTGTATTTAAAATACATAGGGATAGTTTTTCATTATTTTTTTTGATGCACTTATCAAAATGATAGGAAGTTCTCGCTCCGCTAGAAGATGTATCGACTCGATGTTTTCAAAACACTCAAAATCGCACCGATGTTTTAGAAGAGGAGCGGGTAGTAACGAATGTTTTTCAAAACACTCAACATCGCACCGATGTTTTAGAAGAGGAGCGCAGAGTAACGAATGTTTTTAGTTGACCAATAAATGCATTGCTTATGATTATCACAAGCCTTTTTAAGAATACAAATGAACCTTCCCCACTTATGCCATCAATCATTCGTGTGTAGGGAAACAAGTAAAGGTAAAAACAGGGTGACAAATGTTTTCCTACGTTTACTACCATCGCTCCATCGCTGGAGTGATACGCACACAGCGATTCATTTTACGCCTGTACGATATACAACACTTATACTTCATTTCCTAATTCGTATTATGCGTTCATTTGTCGATAATTTCAATCGTTGCCGAAGCTTTCAAGTTTGTAAGATACAAATTTTAATATATCAACATTCCTATCTATTTGAAAACTATGCTATGAGTGAAAATAACCTTAAATGCCATAAAATTCGGTTTTTCATGTTTCATTTATCTATCTATTATATATGAAGATGCTTCTCCGAATGCATTCATGTATCCATATATATAGAGAGGATACAAATTCACAGGCTAAACCATTTGCGTCATTGACTAGAAATTTTTACAACCTATTGGCCATAACGTAAACCGCCAGAAAAATTGCGATTTTGAACCTCTGTATCATGGGTTCGATTCCAGAGGGCCCCAAAGTCCCGATTTTTCCCCTTTAAAAGCTTTGCTTTGATTTTCGGGATTAAAAGAAATACTTCCCGGATAATAATAATAATAATAATAATAAAAGGCCTTTATTCGGGCGAGATTGAGACTAGAAAGTCTCTTCTTACACCTAACCCATCGTCATATGCAAAACAGAAAGAAAGAGATAGTTTGCAAAAGTACACGAAGAAAACTAGTATGTGGATTTAAAAAAAAACCTAAGCTGAGGGCTCAGGAAAAATTTCCACTGCAGGAAAACACTCCCTAGAAGGGGAGTGTGAAAAACCTGCGAAACCTACAGGTAGAAAACAGTATTTTGTGAAGAAGGAGAATAAAAGAATTATGAAAGACAGGTAGAGGATAGATACAAATTATGCAAAAGAGACAATACACATTCACTACTAGCAATCAAATCAAATAAAATATCTTCACAATTTACACTAAACCTAAATACAAGAATTGTAGCAATAAAAAAATAAAACACATACGAATATTTCAAGAATAACAAAACGATTAATTACATTAAGGTTGAGAATGAATAAAAATCAAAACATAGAGTTTATATAACAATGGACAAAGAAAATAAGCAAAACAAAATTTAAAATTAAAAAAATAAGATTTTAAAATAACTAAAATTACCTTATCGTTAATTATGTACATATATTACGTGAGGCAGCGGATCAAAACCGATATAATAGTGTAAAGAACAAACAGATTAACTAACAGAAGAGGGTGTGATTCAAGACTTAAATACATAGTACATAGTATTAATACAAGTAGAGAATCGAAACTCAAGGAGCATATATATATATATAGTCATGATCTATCAAATACATGAATGATCTTCACAGAAAATATCCTGGGTTCGATGCTAAAACGATGCAAAAATCTGCCCTTTAAAATAAATTGAGGTAGTATTTCTTTATTTTTTATGCACTTATCGAAACGATAAGAAGTTCTCGCTTCGCTACAAGATGAATATTAAGAATCGGTTTAAGAAAAACATTTAGATAAGATCGTACATTTCCTGGGTTCGATGCCAGAGCACATTAAAATTTCTCACATAAGGAATATAAGGGAAAAGTAGGACGTCGTTTCAAGCAGTTACAGCCAATATTTCTGCTTAAATTTTCACACATAGTTATAAATGGTGATTTTCTATTGTGCTGCATGGGATGTATTGCCAGAAAGACCCGGGTTCGATGCCAGTTGGTAAATATATCTCCCATATAAAACACATTGGGGTAGTTTTTCATGCACCTATCGAAATGATAGGAACTTCTTGCTTTGCAAGAAGGTGTATCTTAAGACTCGGTTTAAATGATTAATATTATATAATTAAGAGAAAATTAATTGTCACCATTGTTTCAAAAACATTACTTTATATTTTATTCTAAAGCCTAGTGATAAGGAAGTGCCTTAAAAAGTATGGGAATTATATAAGGGTCATATTTTAGATTGATAAAGATACTATCAAATGGTAGGAAAAATTTGTTCCGAACTATTAAGGCATACCAGGCATTAAGACTGTAATGCTGACCTACAAAAATTATTCATCTTTCATACTTATATAAATTTGTGTAAATAAAACAAAAATTGTTGAATTAACTCCCCTCCTTAGCGCGGGAAATTCAAAAGACAGCGGAAAAGCACTTCCGAAGTAGAACACATGTAAGTCAAAAACTACGAAACGTCAGAACATAAAATCTCTATCATGGTTTAGATGGTATTCTAAGCTACCAGGGAAACCATGTTTGAGAACAATAGATTTATTTGTTTATGAGTAACAGTCGGGAAACCGGAAATTTCGGGTTATTTTTCACCTAGTTTCGTGTTGAAGAACCTCTGGCGAGAAACATAAAAAACGTAGAATGACGCAGTTTAATGTAATTTGTATATGAATCAATTGCCCATAATAAACAATCAATCAGGAGTTTGTATTATTGTTCCAAGGCTTCACAAATCAGATGCAATTCACACCCAAGGCCGCATCCGAGCTAAATATCAACCAATTTTATTTTTTTTTCGTCGGCGTCTAAAAAAACATTTCTTATTTTTGCAAATTTTCCATTAAAGATCTTATTATGTAGCATGTGTATGGTCAATATCAGGGTTATTACTGTATTATAGGATGCGTAACGGTATGTAGTATTCGAGAAATTTCGAAAATTTAACATAATAACGAAATTGGCGCCACGAAATCAGAGAATCATGACACATATACGAATAAAAGACAGACAATGGTAAAACTAACGTTTTTCTATAAAAACAGACGTATTTCACTTACATTCCACGTTTACTTTAGGAGCCAAGGTCCTAAAACCTCGAAAATCGGGAAATGTTTCACCAAATTTGGTATTCAACGCCATCTGGTGGGAATACTAAGAAACAAGGAGAAACTCAATTGAGCTAGTTTTGTAGATGATTCTATCCCTTTTGTGAATATATCTTTAAATCTAAGTTCGAAACGAAAGCCAAAAAGAAACGGAGCGGGAACCAAAGCTCTGCATTTCGAAAACGTCGAAAAACCACCATTTCGATTTTTTTAGGGCAGGTTCCGGTGAAAAACATCCGGTTTTATGAATCTTATGTTTTGAGTCATATTATGTAGCATCTGTTAGGCCAATATCAAAGTCTCCACTGCATTATTGGAGGCGTAGAGAGATTCGGTTGAGCTCGTTTTGTAGACGAATCTATCTCTAACCTGCACATGTTCATCAGATTCAAGATCCGAACGGAAGCCAAAAAGATACGGAGCTAAAACCGAAGGTCTGCATTTCGAAAAGGTCGAAAAACCACCATTTTGTTTTTTTTCGATGGGTTCCTGTAAAAAAATTTCCGGTTTTCGGAATTTTTCCTCCGATGAATTTGGCCAAGGAACGTTTGTGCAAAATTTCAAGTCTCTAGCACCAGCGATAACGTCTGGGAATTTGTATACATGTACGAGTAAAATATAGCTTGCATACTGCAAGCAGATCGGCAATACTAATTTCATATCGGCATCATATCGGGACGGTCCTCAAAAGAAAAAAAAAAAGGATTGAATTTTTTCTTAAAAATCGCTGAATTATCATCGTCTGGCATCGAACCCGGGTCTTACTGGTGAACTTACTATGCAGCACAGCAGAAAATCACTATCTCTAACTATGTGTGCAAATTCAAGGAGAAATATTGGCTACAACTGCTCAAAAGACGTTCTAATTTTCACGTATGTAAATGGCTCTCTGGATTCGAACCAAGGACGATCTTGGAAATCTAAAACATTATTTTGAAATATATCTATGATTCTATTTATATGCCGAATTTCAAGTTTCTATATTGTTGGTAAAGGGTTCAAAATAATTATTGAAATTCTGATCAGTTACTGATTGAGGAGACGCCTGGTGTCGAACCCAGGACACCTTAATCCATGTGAATAAACAGTTTGATTTGTATTGACTTGGTCTTGTTTTATGCAAAGTTTGAAGTCGATATCATACCGGGAAGTACCTAAAATTTGTTTCCGTTATCTCCGTAAGAAATGCATTGAGGAATTTAAATGGCCCTTTGGGATCGAACCAAGGACCATCAGCGAATATGTAAAATTTGATTATGAAATATATTTATAATATCCAAGCCCATACCGAATTTCAAGTTTCCATGTTATCGGGAAGAAGTCCAAAAAAAATCTTAAAAATCGCCACAATGCATTTTATACGGCCGATATTTGCCCCGTCCTAGCATCGAACCATGGACCATATTCGACGATGTCTTTATGATTTACGTTGGATAGGCACGGCTTCTAGCGATCCCTCGAATTTCAACTCTCTCTCTCAATATCGGGAAGGCCGTCAAAAGAGAAAAAAAATGATTGAAAATATTCTTATAATTCGCTGCAATTTAATCGTCTGGCATCGAACCTGGGTCTTAATGGTGATCTTACTATGCAGCAAAACAGAATATCACCATCTCTTACTATGTGTGAAAATTCAAGCAGAAATGTTGGCTCCAACTGCCTCAAACGACGTCCTACTTTTCAATAATGTAAATGGCTCTCTGGATTCGAACCAAGGAAGATCTAGGAAAATTTAAAACACGTTTTTGAAATGTATCTATGTTCTCTAACTATATGCTTAATTTCATGTTTTAATATTATTGTGAAGGGGTTTAAATTAATTCTTAAAAATCGGATAATTTACTGATTGTAGAGACGCCTGGTGTCGAACACAGGAAATATTGGTAGCTGTGAACGTACAGTATGACTTATTAGGACTTCATCTTATTTCATACAAATTTTGAAGTCGATATCATGCCGGGAAGTACCTAAAACTTTTTACTGTTATCTCCATAAGAAATGCATGGAGGAATGTAAATGACCCTCTGGGATCGAACCAAGGACCATCAGCGAATATGTAAAATTTGATTATATAATATATGTATAATCTCCAACCTCATGCCGAATTTCAAGTTTCCTTGACATCGGGAAAGGGTCCAAAAAAAATCTTAAAAATCGCCATAATGCATTTTAAACGGCCGATTTTTGCCTCGACCTAGCATCGAACTCAGGATATTTTCGGTGAAACTCATTTATGTTTTCGATAGATCATGACCATATATATAGGCTCCATGAGTTTTGATTCTCTACCTATCCGGGAAGTATTTTTTAAAAATTCCCGAAAATCACGGCTATGCATTTAAACGGGAAAAATCGGGACTTTGGGGCCCTCTGGAATCGAACCAATGACACTGAGGTTCAAAATCGCAATTTTTCTGGAGGTTACACGTTATGGCCAATATGTCGTAAAAATTTCAGGTCAATGACGATTGTGGTTTAGCCTGTGAATTTGTATCCTCGCTATATATATATATGGATACATGAATGAATCCGGAGAAGCATCTATATATAACGAGTAAAATGTAGCTTGCATACTGCAAGCAGATCGGCAATACTAATTTCATATCGGCATCATATCGGGAATGTCCTCAAAAGAAAAAAAAAGGATTGAATTTTTCTTAAAATTCGCTGAAATTTCATCGTCTGGCATCGAACCCGGATCTTACTGGTGAACTTACTATGTAGCACAATAGAAGATCACCATCTCTAACTATGTGTGAACTTCAAGCAGATATATTGGCTACAACTGCCTCAAAAGACGCTCTAATGCTCACGAATGTAAATGGCTCTCGGGACTCGAACCAAGGATGATCTTGGAAATTTAAAAAATGTTTCTGAAATTTATTAAAGATCTTAATCCATATGCCAAATTTCAAGTTTCTATATTATTGGGAAAGGTTTCAAAAGAATTCCTAAAAATCGGATCAACTTCTGATTGCAGAGACTCCTGGTGTCGAACCCAGGACACATTGATAGCTATGAATGCATAGTTTGATTTGTTAAGACTGGTTCTTCTATCACGCTAAGTTTTTAGTCGATAGCATGCCGGGAAGTACCTAAAATTTGTTTCCGTTATCTCCATAAGAAATGCATTGAGGAATGTAAATGGCTCTCTGGGATCGAACCAAGGACCATCAGCGAATATGTAAAATTTTATTATGAAATATATTTATAATCTTCAATTCCATGCCGAATTTCAGGTTTCCATGCCATCGGGAAGGGGTCCAAAAAAAATCATAAAAATCGCCACAATACATTTTAAACGGCCGATTTTTGCCTCGACCTAGCATCGAACCCAGGATATTTTCCCTTAAACTCATTTATGTTTTCGATAGATCATGACGATATAAAAGGCTCCTAGATTTTCGATTCTGTACCTATCCCGGAAGTATTTTTTAAAAATTCCCGAAAATCAAAGCAATGCGTTTAAACTTGAAAAATCGGGACTTCAGGGCCCTCTGGAATCGAACCCATGGCACTGAGGTGCAAAATCGCAATTTTTCTGGCGGTTACACTCTATGGCCAATATGTCGTAAAAATTTCAAGTCAATGACGCTTGTGGTTTGGTCTGTGAGTTTGTATCCTCTCTATATCTTCTATTATATATAGATGCTTCTCCGGATTCATTCAAATATACGAGTAAAATGTAGCTTGCATACTGCAAGCAGATCGACAACAATAATTTCATGTCGGCATCATATCGGGACGGCCCTCAAAAGAAAAAAAAAAAGGCATTGAAAATATTCTTAAAATTCGCTGCAATTTAATTGTCTGGCATAGAACCCGGGTCTTCCTGTTAAACTTACTATGTAGCACAACAGAAAATCACCATCTCTTACTATGTGTGAAAATTCAAGCAGAAATATTGGCTACAACTGCCTCAAACGACGTTCTACTTTTCAGGAATGTAAATGGCGCTCTGGATTCGAACCAAGGACGATCTTGGAAATCTAAAACTAGTTCATGAAAGTTAATTATGATCTCTATCTATTTGCCGAATTTCAAGTTTCTATATTATTGGGATAGGGCTAAAAATAATTATTAAAAATCGGATCAACTACTGATATAAGAGACGCCTGGTGTCGAACCCAGGAAATATATTTACGCTGTGAATGTACAGTATGATTTTAAACGACTTGATCTTATTTTGGGCAAAGTTTGAAATCGATATCATGCCGGGAAGTACCTAAAATTTGTTTCCGTTATCTCCATAAGAAATGCATTGAGGAATGTAAATGGCCCTCTGGGATCGAACCAAGGACCATCAGCGAATACAAAAAAATTGATTATGAAATAAATTTATGATCTCCAACCTCATGCCGAATTTCAAGTATCCATGGCATCGGGAAAGGGTCCAAAAAAAATCATAAAAATCGCCACAATGCTTTTTAAACGGCCGATTTTTGCCTCGACCTAGCATCGAACTTAGGATATTTTCCGTAAAACTCATTTATGATTTCGATAGATCATTACCATATATATAGGCTCCTTGAGTTTTATTTCTCTACCTATCCGGAAAGTATTTTTTTTTTTATTCCCGAAAATCACGGTAATGCATTTAAACGGAAAAAATTGGGACTTTGGGCCCCTCTGGAATCGAACCTATGACACTGAGGATCTAAGTCGCTTTTTTCCTGGGGGTTTCACGTTATGGCCAATACGTGGTAAAAATTTCGAGTCAATGACGCCAGTAGTTTAGCCTGTGAATTAGTATCCTATCTGGGTATCTGGGTATATCATGAGTGAATCCGGAGAAGCATCTATATCTATTACGAGTAAAATGTTGCTTGCATACTGCAAGCAGATCGGCAATACTAATTTCATATCGGCATCATATCGGGACGGTCCTCAAAAGAAAAAAAAAGGATTTAATTTTTTCTTAAAATTTGCTGAAATATCATCGTCTAGCATCGAACCCGGGTCTTACTGGTAAATCTACTATGAAACACAATAGAAGATCACCATCTCTAACTATGTGTGAAAATTCAAGCAGAAATATTGGCTATAACTGCCTCAAAAATGTTCTAATTTTCACGAATGTTAATACCTCTCGGGACTCGTACCAAGGACGATCGTGGAAATCTAAAACATGTTTCTGAAAGTTATTTATGATCTCTATCTATATACCGTATTTCAAGTTTCTTTTTTATAAGGAAAGGTTTCAAAATAATTCCTAAAAATCGGATCAACTTCTGATTTCAGAGACACCTGGTGTCGAACCCAGGACGTATTGCAAGCTGTGAATGCACTGTTTGATTTGTATGGACTTGGTCTTTCTACATGCAAAGTTTGAAGTCGATAACATGCCGGGAAGTACCTAAATTTTGTTTCCGTTATCTCCGTAAGAAATGCATTGAGAAGTGCAAATGGCCCTCTGGGATCGAACCAAGGACAATCAGCGACCATGTAAAATTTTATTATGAAGTATATTCATGATATCTATCCACGTGCCGAGTTTCGAATATCCATGTTATCGGGAAAGGATCCAAAAAAAATCTTCAATATCGCCACAATGCATTTTAAACGGCCGATTTTTGCCCCGACCTAGCATCGAACCATGGATTATATTCTAAGATGTTTTTCTGATTTTCGTTGGATACGCACGGCTTCTAGCGATCCCTCGAGTTTCAACTCTCTCTCTCTCCGGGAAGTACCTCGAAAAAAATTTCGAAAATCCCCGCCATGTATTCTTATGGAGAAAATCGCGACTTTGGGGCCCTCTGGAATCGAATGCATGACCCTGAGGATCAATATCGCATTTTTTCTGGCGGTTACACGTTATGGCCAAGACGTCGTAAAAATTTCAAGTCAATGACGCTTGTGGTTTAGGCTGTGAATTAGTATCCTATCTATCTATCTATCTATCTATATAGGTATATCCGTGAATGAATCCGGAGAAGCATCTATATATAATAGATAGATATATTACACAAAGGGCTTTATATATACTTATTGTTAGAGTTTATATTAAGTGTTCTTCTAAGAAGGAATCATCCGAAACAGAAACTTGCACTGCATAATTATTTTATTTTATATTTAGACTCTTTCAAATCTCGAATTACTAATGTTCCTAATTAAATGAAATAATTAGTTAACGTTATAAGACATTGAGACTTAATTTTTATCCAAAACCTAAATTAATCTGCTTAAGCCATTTACAATGTTAAAATTTGCTCAAATATTTACATCGCTTCAAATATGGAATCCTGAAAAAGTTATGAATTGGCCCAATATTTTTTATGAAATCATAAATAGCTTCAAAGGCATAAGTTCTAGCTATGGAAGCTGATATTTTCTTTATGGTAAAATACGTATTTATTTGACCCATTACATCTCCATATCTTCTTATCTAAAAATGTCGTCTTAGATAACCTCAGAATTATCTGAAATTATAATTTATCGAAAGCATTAATCATTTTCGGAGCCATGCATGGTAAATATTTCCCTCACGTAGCCCCGGTGCGTTTGAGCACGCATCATGGCTCAGCCATTTCATATCATTGGCTTAAAGTATTCGGAATGCGTGCATTTGCATTCAGATGGAGCCAGTGTCGAATGTGACCTGGGAGGGGATTGTTTGCCTCAGAATGTTTACTGATGCTGCGGCAACTCCGCACCACAAAACATCTTGAGAGTCCCCTCCCGTAAGAGGAAGCACTTAATCTTTATTTTAGCGTTATTGAGTTAAGATCCAAGGATTCGTCGTATCTTCCCAGCAGTTTCAGAACGTTCCTCAGGTTTCCGAGGCCCGCATCGCTTTGTTTTTCTTTGGCACGTTCTTTTTCTTGCTGGTCCTCCATCAATACTATATGCTCGAATGCAGACAATAGATGGATAATAAATATTAGTATGTCTATCTAATATTAGTATTATATATGCTATCACATTACAAAATATAAGATAGTCCAATATTTCTAAGCTGAATATTCAGAGAACAGTGCTATTATACACGCATGTTTTTTATTGAACACTCAATTTTAAGAATTCTAGTTCTACCAAAAATATCGTGGCAACAGCACTCAAGCTTCAGAATGTTTACACACGACCTCATGTTTGCGGGCCGTCAAATTTCCAGACGGAATTCAAATGTTAGAACTAATACATTAGAGACCATCGACGTAGTTTTTCAATCGATTTATTTTTCAATATATTTGCGTACACCCTCTCTATGTTTTCCAGTCCATGTTTGTAACAGAGTACGCTACATGTGCTCGCTTTTATTTTTTTTAAACTTTTAAATGCTTTCCATTTCTTACGTGATACAACGAGTAAACGGTAAATTTCCATAGAGAGGGAAAACTCTTACAGAAACCGTTTATAGAATGTAATTTAACACTAAAACTACCGATGGAGTCATTTTGACTCCTCGCGAGTTTTATTTGTCTGTCCTGACTAAAATTTTCTAAAAACTGGCTTGAGATTCCGTGACTTTTACTAATTTTTGGCAGAAAAGAAGTCTTTAAGGGGAAATTATTTTTTGATGAAAATTAGTACCCATTATTCAAAATTTACCTTTGTCTACCAAAGGGAGTCATTTTGACTCCCTACTGTATTTTGCTAGTCTTTTCGCCAAATAGTAATATATGTTCAAGTTTTTATTTGTTTTTGTTCATAATTGATACTAAGCAATTGTTGACATAAATCTATAATTATTATTCTTTTTGGTAAACATTTGCGAGATTTTTGAAGGCATTTCTTGTTTTACGGGTTCGCGTTTGGAGCTACAAACCATGTGAATGTTCTGGCATTATTTTACCTAGCAGTAAAGCGGTGAATATGCAATCCATATGAAACGCTTTAAAATTCGTGTGTTTGGAAGTCGTCGTGTCAAACAAAGTTACTGTCCTAGCATGTTCGGCCCTACTAGGCCGCGCGCCGTACATGACAATCGTGCGCTGCCCTTGATTTGCATTAGTGAATCCAGTGAGCTCTCGAGTGGACTGTACAATTCCTGTGAATTACGACCTTCATTTTTCCTGACTGGCAATATGGCTAGAAGAATTAGGCTAAAGCCTGATGAAATACTTTCTATTTTGCATTCAATACAAGAAGGTGAATCGGATTGCAAAACGGAAGATCATTTCGACTCTGACGATGACGAAAATGTTATTCCTCAAAACATTGCTAGTGTGTCTGAAGATTCAAACAACACCAGAAATCCTACAAGCCGAGAACTAAAACAATCAACAAAACAAGGCAAAATTGCCTCCTCGACAGATGACTATGGCGGTGAAGACGATGGAGGAAATACAACCACAGTAGGCGATGATGACTCTCCAGGAACGCTTATGTCAGCTCATGGATTGCAATAGAAACTGCTGAAGATTGGAGAAATCTTACCTGGTAGGCATGCAAACCAAAATGTATTTAGAGAAGCGCCTAGACCAACAAGACACGCGAGAAAAAATATAGGTAGCGATAGTCCTATGAGTGCATGCCGATTATTTATCGACTCGTTTATACTGACTCGCATAAAGCGATGTACAATAGAGGAAGTACACAGGCAAAATGATGAAGGTTTTACTCTTTCCGATGAAGAGCTAGATGTATTATAGTATAAGATAGATAGTATTGCCATATTTTACGCCCGCGGAATATTAGGCACGAATGATTACAACCTATTACAACCTATACGAACCTATTACAAGTATTTGGTCAAATGATTGAAGAATACAATTTTGTAAAACGACAATGTCTAGAAACCGTTTTGTAATCATTCAGCATTATCTAAGATTTGATGAGAAGTCTAATCGATCCCAGCGACTCAAAACTGACAATCTTGCTCTCATTTCAATAGTGTGGGATAGATTCATTGATAATTACATAGCTTGATACAAACCCGGTCCGTAAATTACGGTTGATGAACAACTTATCCCAAGCAAAACTAGATGTCTTTTTACTCAGTAAAATCCTTCTAAGCTGGACAAATACATATTGGCTAGCTGTTGAAAAGTATAGCAAATATCTTGCAAGTTGCTTTCCTTACGTTGTAAAAGATAATTCACACCATGCTGATTACCGTTGATAATTATTTTACTTCAGTCAGGCATAAAAAGCCAGGGTACTAGCATTGTGGGAACGGTGAATAAAAAAGGACGAGAAGTACCAAAAGTGATAAAATCATTGAAAGAAAAATTGTATAACTCTAAACTTTTTAGAAACAATGATGATTTCACACTCTGTGTATCAAGGTAAAAAACAAGAAGTTAATAATTCTTAGTTCCATCCAGCCCGATGTCGACGTTCCTACTGATTCCGCTAAAAACTCCTGAAACGGTGAAGCTTTAGAATTGAAACTAAATACGGTGTAGATGTCGTAGACCAAATGGCACGTAAATATTCCACCAAAACATGTACTCGGCGATGGCCTATCCACTCGTTTGAAAATACTCTAGACTTAGCAGGTATAAATAAAAAAAATAATGTTAATAAAAAATACATCATTTTTTGTTAAAACCATGCTAGAACAATTACAATAATACACAAAAATGATAAATTAAAGCAATGTATCGATAAAAGCAGAGATAAACTGCAAAAATGAACAATAATGAGGTAGGAGTCAAAGTGACACCATTTGCTAGTTCGAGGGGGGGGGGGTGACAAGTCCGGTGTTCCTAGTGTTAAATTCGAATGGAATATTTAATGGAATTTAATTCAAACTAATAATGCTGCCTCAAAATTACTCATCTTTGATTTCATCAGGAAAATTAATTCACGTTCGTTAATTGCAATTGGCCATAAATGAACGCGTAGCTCTGCTAACAGATCTCCCAGTTAATGAATCAATTGCTACGTTTCACGGAAGATATATTTCGGGTTTGGATAACGAATATTTATTTATTTATTTATTTACGGGCAAATACCCAATTTCAAAGATACAAAAATATATATAAAAATATAGTTAATACTAATTAACAATTTTTTTTTAAATACATACATTTGCAAAAATTTGTATTATAAAAAATATTAAATTACTCTATATATTCTAGTATAAGGTAACTCGAGACACCACCATAGTATCACATTACATTTTGGTGATTTTTATCATAATTATAATAAACAGTTTATTTATACATTTTAAATGTGATAAGAGGGCAGAAGCCCAATTTCACAATAAAAAAAAACATCTTCAATAACATTTCAAGACTTGGATAAGATTTTACAAACAAGTGAATTAAGTAAAAATCGTTTCATATCAACACAATGAATGTATGTACTAAGTAATTATTACATCATAGTTATTTACATAAGCCATTCGTTGTACATTTTGTTTTGATATGATATGAATGCCATATAACATAATTACACAATTTATACTATTTAAGAAAACATAAAAATGAAGTCCACAGAGTATATATACCTCACTTTAGTTCCTAACGTTGTTTAGTACTAGTTCCTTTAATGCTCTTTCTGAGCAATTATTGATGTCTATTTTGGTATTGGCAATTTGGTCAAAGTTTCGTGTCATTCTGTTAACTGCACTGTGGTAGGTATAATTTCTACTGCAATAATTTACAGAAAAGGTGTTTGATTTTCTTGCATTGTATGTAGGTACATGGAAGTTAATGAGACTAAGTAGCTGGGGACAATTTATTTTGTTGTTACACAAACGATACAAAAATTAAATATCTAAGAGAGTTCTTCTAGTATGCAATGTATTCAAGTTTAGGTAGGACATAATATCAGAGTGAGGTATTATATAATCTGTCGCAGGCAGGAAAGCACTTGTAATAGATTAATCTTTGGAATTTGCGTTGCACATTTTCTATTTTGGTTATATGTTTTTTACAATGAGGTGCCCAGACAGTAGTGCAATATTCTAGTATAGGACGTACAAGAGCACAGTATAACGCTGGCTATAATATTAGGTGAAAGGTCGCATAAGCATGGGGAAGAATTGATCTGCCCTTCGCTGGGCATGTAAAATGTAATTCGTAAAGATGTAAAATGAATATGGTAGCGTGACCAATATACATTTTAATAATTACGTAAGACTACAGGGTAGAGTGTGCGAGTTTCTTGCGTATCCCATGAATTGTAATTTAATTATATCGGAAATAAAATGTGGGATCGTTATTCGATTTGATATCAGAATATCTCCGGAATCGGATAAGGATCGCACGAAATATATTTCAGTAACTTCAGTACGCATACGCGAAACAGTCTTTGTGCAGTGGTTCTTAACCTTTTTAATAGTCAGCATCCACTTGAATCTAAAAATTAGCCCTCGCACCCCCAATGCAAGATATGTTCTATTTCAATTTATATTTAGAAGATAATTAATTTATCGAATTAACAAATTAATACATTTACTATAAAAATACTATACATGCAAGAATATACATATTTAATGGATTCGTTGTTTTAAATTTTCATTATAAATTTATAAACGTCTCTCGTACACCTGGAAATGCTCTCGCACCCCCAGGGGTGCCTACACCCCTGGATATTAACCTTTGCTTTCTCGAGTATTGGAATCCTGCGACAATCTTATCGTAAACGTTTATAGCCAAATATGTAGAAGCCACGCGGTTCGTCTAGCTGAAACTTCCTATTATTTTATAAGGAACACGTTCATTATCTATATATAGCACACGAAGCGATTTCTCAATAGGAAGCGCTGCAGAGCGCCCTAGATATTCAGGAGGAGTATACCAAAATCTACGGCAAATTGTTCTTCCTACAAGGAATTATACTGTAGGATCACCGATAGCAACATCAACGATCGTAGTCGAGTAACTAAACTCCAGTGATTCTATTTCCCAATTAATTCGTTATTTTTGCATCCACGTCACAAATTAAGCGCTATTTCTCATTAAATACCTTTCAGAACTTTTCTTCCACGAAAATCGTTCCCTCATTGGTGTGATCGTATTTTGAGTTTATAAAAAAATCCGGGGTTGCGAGTTAATTAAAAGAATTGGTAACCGTAGCTTTTCCTGCAGCATTAGCTTTATTTAAAAAAGGATCGCTTGCATTGCTGAATTAGAATTCATGATGGAGAAGGGCATGCGGAAATCAGGATATTTTAAATATCCCTTCGTTATCCTAATTTATAAGAGGTCTTGATATTTTGTCCACTGAAAGTTCATGTGGCTTTTTATGTCTTTTTCTCGTCCGTCTTTCATGTTTGCTTTTTAATCAGTTTTTGATGCTAAAATTTTTGATACCGTCATTAATTTTTATATTGTTGATACAGTCATTAATTGTTAA
This sequence comes from Sympetrum striolatum, assembly GCA_947579665.1. NCBI lineage: Eukaryota > Metazoa > Arthropoda > Insecta > Odonata > Libellulidae > Sympetrum > Sympetrum striolatum. The sequence continues at coordinate 90,667,202 of OX388344.1, read as the reverse complement.
ATAAGGTTAGCGCTTTCACGAACCAAAGTTTGTGCTATTGAGATAGGAAAAAAACTTTTAAAGAAGAATCAAGGAATCTCAAGGATATGAAGTAGAGCGTATATAATGTGGGTCGAGAACGGTTACGTGTAAGATAAAAACTTGCTCCGTGTCCAAATGGAAACCCTAAGGAAGGAAACTAAGGATTTTTTTTTGGAAGAAGATTTAGTATTTTGCCTCGAAACGCTCCTTCTTGGAATTTACTGCCATACCAATCACATGAGCATATACATTGAATTAAAGATCTACATTCTATAATCTTTCCTTTGTTTATAACTATGTTTGGTCCCTCAAAGCCCTTTCAACGTATAGCAAGGGGTGCAAGCACCTTAACTGTATTTTTCTAATCGATTCATTTCCCATATAGCTCGCGGAAGTAATGAATTTTGAATCTTTTCGTTCTTGCTTCTATTTCCCTAATCTTCATCTCAGTACCAGAACAGTGATATAACATGGAGGTCGAATTATATCGGTTACATCATCTGAAAACGTAATTTATCTGAACTTATTTGAATCAGTTGTCTATCTTTTAATGATTCTCATCCCGCGTTCTGTATCATCTGAGTAACACTGACTGTTTTATCGTAGCAGTTCCTTGCCTATCTTATCACCTTCCGTTTTACCTTTCCGAAATCCATAATATGAAACTTGTCTGCACGATCCCATACCCATGCATACTCGATTTGAAGCCTAATTAGCGCTAGGTAACATCACGAACCTTTTCTTTACTCCTACCGACTATTCTTTTAATGAAGCCGAGTTTCTTAAGTGCTTTTCCACATATATTATTTTCCCTTCTTGTATTCAGAGAAATGTAACCTCTTCGCTCGTTAAAATACAATCGGTGGCGAAGAGATACTTCGCGAAGAAGGCAAAACAAGACTCCCCGAGCAATTTTTCACCGATCGATCGATTTCTTTAATCGCTTCATTTCCTTCATCGTCCCCCGAAAAGAAGATCGTTTCCATGCAACGTAACAGACTTAACCTCTCATTACAACTTTTTTCCGCCACTCTGGACATAAAGGAAATAGTAATAGCACTTAACAATGTTACGCATTTATTCTGCGGAACGCCGCGGCCACTTTCAAGCCTCCCTTTCTCGAAAGCCAAGGGCACGTCCGCTAACATTTTTGCCCCTCGACGACCATCCATCGGGGAAAGAAAGATCGCCGTGGAAATAATAAGCTGTTTCTGTTTTAATGAGATGCCGTCGGTGTTTGGGAGGGAAAAAACTGCGGGAACACCTGCTCGTGGTTTTTATATTCCCGCTCTTGTCTTTTCCTCCCGAGTTGCTTTCCCCTCTCTCGATTGCTCATTGCGGAGGAATGCGCCCCCGGCGGCGGAATCCGAGGGGCAGCCGGCGTGGCTCCACTGAGGAGGCAGGATGACTGGCGAAATGCGGCGGAGCGTTTGAGAGACGATGTTAGGGTGTGGTCACCGTGAACCAGGGGCTGATCTCAAGACTTGAAAAAGAGGCGATTTTCTTGCTTACAGTACCTTAACGAATCGCATTCTCTATATAGAATGATCTTTTCTTTTTCTGATTTCCGTAGGACAGGGAATGGCGTCTTACATAATCCTTCCAAACTTTTATCTCCTTATGGTCTGTAAGGTATTCAGCCCGATGGCCGGTTGGTATGTACCTCATCCCCTCCGGTATAGGCTACTAAGAGCCTGCAGAGAGGATTAGGGTTCACTAGGCAGAATGAGCAGTGAGGTAGTTTGCCTTTGCTTTCCTCGCTGAGCCAGAATGCTATAAGCGGAACATGTCCACGCAAGTGAAGCACAATGGCTCTATGAGTAACACTTGTAACGATACTTTTTAACATAAAATAAGAAATAAAATAAAAATGCCGCGCGGGGCGTAAAAAGTTATAACGATTTAAACTACTGATCAAAAGATCGAAAGTTGGGCGCCAATATTTAAAAGAAGAAACAAATTGAATTTAATACGAAATGCATGAGCTCAGGGTCGCTCGTTTCCGAAGGAAATAAAACTACAATTTCTCTTAATTGATATATCTCTATTCAAACAAGAAAACGCAAAATACGTAAACCTCAAAGTTAATAAATACTATACCCCCAAAAGACACACATATTATCACTCAAGACACAAACAACCAAACAAAGATGAAGAAAACGAAACATAAAGACACCACCACCAATAAACCTTATACCACACTACAATACCCTAACACACAGAACACATATTAATACAGAAAACACGATAATTGGGGGACGAATTCACACAAAGGGAGGGAACACTAAAATCACAACAGGAATGGGTCCAGGGTTTTTGAGGACCGTTCTGGTCAAGCTGTATTCTTTGACTGCACTTTCCGAAAGAAAAGGACGCCCAGAAGTCCGCGTCTTCTTTGGCGTCGGTTTCTCTCACCCAATCATTGCACTTTGTTCAAACGTTTCGACCAACGCTTTTCCCATTCCCTTTATGCAGATGGTCAACACATGTTTAACCACCCGCACTCCGGAAACGCTCCGATGGTCGAAACAGGGTCAGGGTGTGGCGCATTCCTGCCTTTACGCGGTCCATAGCACTCGCCAACCATAAAATTCTACTCATAAAACTAACGTTACAATAAACTAACATTACAATAAACTAACATTACACACTTTTCTTGGCATTCCGTAAGGAGAGACCTTGATTATTGCAATTATTCACTCATACCTCGGTAGCTTTCATTTCATCACAGCCATGATCAAGACTGGGACAAAAGAAAGTGAAAAATACATTTTTCTCTATCCTGTAAAACATGACAAATAAAAATAGTCCATTCATCCGAGTATAGTAGCAGGAACGCTCCTTATGGTACCAGTACATTAAATTTATTTGGTTGTTAGTGTTTGTTGGTTAGGCCAACACCATACGTTTTATTCGCTTGAGTAATGTTTCTAATGGATAAATGAAAGAATATGAATTGTCGCTACCTTTCTGTGAAGTATTCTGCCCGAAGGCCGGTTGGTGCCTCACCCCCTCTCACATAAGAGCCTGCAGAGAGGAATGAGGAGTGAGGAAGTTTGCCATCGCTTTTCTCATGGAGCAAGAATGCTATAAGCGAAGCATGCACATGCAAGTGAAGCACATTCGCTCTACGAGTAACTCTTTTCTTGGCATTCCATAAGGAGTGACCGCAATCCGTGCGATTGTTCACTCATACCTCAGTAGCTTCCATCACTGCGACAAAAGTAAATGAAAGACACATCTTTCTCTATCCTGTACCAAAGGACAAATGAAAATATTCCACTCATCAGAATATAGTGGCAGAGAAACTTCAAAACTTAAAAAAAACTTCAAATATACCCACAGCTAAATATAGAAAACAGTAGTAGTAGTAGTAGTATTGTTAAAAGTGCTTCGACAGCTTAGGTCATTTCGCACATTGGCTCCCACCGGGAATCGAACCCGGGACCGCTTTCACCAAAGGCAAACGCGCTGTCCACATGACTATCCGGGAGCCAAGAAAACAGTACAATTCATAATAAATATAAAATAAATAAATTACTCATTGGTTTTACGCGTCATAAAAAGAGCTTGAAAAGCAAAGTGAAGTGCTGAAGAAAACATTTTGGTAATGTTGATATAAATCTCATTTATGGACAATTTATGGCTCAAATTAATATTATTTACATTTATTAATTCGAACTATTCATCTCCCTACGGTATTTACATTAATAGAATTAAGTGAATAATTCTTGGAACGCTTATATACCTTAAAACGTCTATGAACGTAAGCACTATCATGAAATAGAAGCTCTTTGATCTCGAGATTAAACTTCAATGAAGGAGGACTTCCCACTCAAATAATAGGCGAATTTGCTAATCACTAATTCTTCGAAATCCATGCTAATGATCTCAGCAATCCATCTCACTACTTAAGTCTGAAATTCTCCTTTTGGAATTCAAGGAAAAATTATTTTTAAACCGGAAGGCGTAGTGAGCGGAATACTATGTTACATAAGAGTCAATTAACATTCCTCAAAGTATATTTAATGAAAAAATCCATTCGCCAATAAGTATGAGATAACCGGAACAGAAAGTCAGTCTAAGTTTTCAAACGGAACTTAGTAAAGAATTCAGAATCTATTGTAAGTTTTTCGTGGTTACCAAGAGAGTGTGAGGATTGAATTATGGAACCAGAGCCCGCTCGCATTGCTCTCAGCAAACATTAAAATTCCATTTCTACAAAACAATTGTCAACTGTAGCTGCAGCTGCGTATGAAATCCAAAGCTCATTATGTGCAAAATGATATGGAGACCCCATTCCCTAATGAATAATAATGCGTCTGTTTTTTAATTGGTATTCTTCAGTTAAATCTCAGTCTGAAAAGGCTTTGTTTCTTCAGCCTGAGTCTGAAGGTATCTGTCAAGATTAAAAGTGTTTTGGTTCGTCTATGGTTTATCTTTCGCGTTACTTTTATTCTGTCTTATTTATGTGAATCAGTGACTGAAAGCTATATTTAATCTCCTTTAGTTATCATTCTCAGCTAAGTGTTGTACGAGCATAAAGGTCAGCTCTTTATTTCAGTTATTCTTCTTAAAAGAAGATAATTTCGCGTATTAAAATCGATCTTTTCTTAGATTATGGAAAATAGTATATGATCATATCTTTCAATTCTGTTAGTCACCTCATTTATTTAGTAATAGCATCTATATTTATAACGATTCTGTAGATCGAGTTTGATTGATTATTAGGGTTATTTTCCTTGTATCGATCAAGATGGCAAGAAAAAAGGAACATATGAGACCTAAAGGGGAAAACGCTTTGGGTGCTGAAGGAGATAAAATTGAGATAAGTAAAGATAATATCGCTGTGTGTCCAGCGATTGGAATAACATGTGAATCTTTCTCTCTCTTGAGATTTCTCATTGTTCGGATTCTGTTTTTTTGTTTCCTACTCAATTTTTATATCTTTCGTTCCCATATTCCTAGCATACATTTTGAAGTGGACCATTGATGTGATCCAAATATAATTAAGTCGCAAAATGAGCAATACGATGAGTAAATAGAATGCTGATATCTAGTTATTTCCTCATCTTATGCTACTTTGAACATCTATTTATTTTATTCATGATAGTTAGCCCTAATTAGTGTGGTATTTTTATTTCTTCACAGAAAATCGACGGACAGTTATCTTAGTTATGAAATCAATTGAGAGACGAAACCCAGTAAATATCATATTTAATTGGGGATGAATGAAGGATACAAGGTAAATAGTTGTTCGAGACCTTTGATGAAAATTTATAATTGATCTACTGCGTCCGTTAAAGAGAGAATGAGTGGCTTACAGCAAGTTATTTTAGGCGCCCTGTTGTAGGGAGTACGAGTAAAAGAATGTGGAAGCTTCAGCTCTTGCAGTTTGATTGGAGTTTGCGGAGATGTTGTGGAGTTAGCTTCAAGTACCAAAGTTCGTTGGAGAAGAATTGAACGCGTGGAAACTAATAGGTAAGGTAGAAATGATGATGACCTACGGGCTGATGGGAAATATCAAGTATAAGGAGGGAGGGTAATATTCCTCGCCCACGTCGGGACCTTACTGTCTTAGATAAGGTCGGCATTTATCTCTTAAATGAATGAAATCATCAATTTGGAACGTTTTCTGCAACAGATTCAGTGGGAACAGTGCCAAATCTTCTCTTAAAATTAAAATTATACAGTTAATGAAACAGTTATTTGTAAATACTATACCATGCGTAGTTTGTAATAATAAGGAGATATCGTTTTTCTCCGCATATCTCCTTGTTACCTGCAGTTACCCCATAGTAAATTTAAAAGCTAAATTCAAAAATGAATCTTTTCAAGTGAAATCTGGCGATTACCCATTATTTACTCTAATGAAACTCACAAATACATTCTAAATTATAACAGAACCAGTGTTTATGACATTACCAATTGTTTCCTGTATAAAAATAATTTATCTATGAATTATAAAATCTCAATGATGTTTCGACGTACTATATTCATAAGTGATGATTGTGAGTTTCTGACTATACTTGATAAAAGTTTCACATAACAATGCATTATCACCTATTTTTTGTATCAATCAACAATAATTTCTGTTTAAAAGATATAGTCTCTATTTATACTATTGAAATTTAAACATTGTCTTTTATTGGTGTCGAGAGTGTTGACGTCAATTTAAATCATTGAGAGGATGAATTATATAAAGTAATAAATATAAGTTTTACATTTCATAGGATTATCAGTAGTAAATTGAGAGTAGAATTTTAAGTGATGATTTAACTTTTAATTTAACTACCATCGCTTTATCATCTATTTGAAATCTATTTAATGGGAAAATAATTCGAGTAATATTTTATGAGCACAAGTACTTTTATCAGCACAATATTTAACAAAGGTATATATCGAGACAGAGAAAACACTTTTTTGATGAAACAAAGTCGTCCTTGGATCGAATGAGTTGGTGTATTTTTTTCGTAGTCTTGTAAATATGAGCGAACGGATTCAATTTTATATTTCTTGATCAAACAAACAGTGCGGTGATAGAGAACAACCTTTAAACTTCGCAACCATACAATTGCTGATTCCTATCAACAGCTATACAGTTCGAGTTATAGAATTCATTGCAAAATAAAGTGGTACTATTTAAAAAGAATGATTATGATTATTCGGTGCATCGTATAAGACGTGTTTATAGGTACTATTGTTACCTAATACTAGAAGTCTTATTCCCCATGCTATTGCCTCTTGGTATGTCATAATTGCTATGTGCTGATTTAGTATTGCTTTCAAATTTCCAATTTCAAATTATGCTCCAAAGTAATGTTTCATTGATTCGATGGTAAGTAATATATTGGTACGCTGTAAGAAACAAAATGTCTATAAAGTTTCAACCATTCTCCATGTGTTTAAATTATTGCTGCAACTTATTGTACTTTTTAATCGCCTGACAAATAAATTTAATTTTGGCTCAAACTCTTTCTGCTTAAATGGGACGATTTTGTCGTCACTCCTTTTATGTGCAAATTTGAGTATCTCGGAAGAAGTCATTAAATCACAAGTAAGTCACATAATTAAGTCATTAAGTGCGACTAATATCACATTCTAATGTTGTAATTTGTAAGCAAGACCATTGCTTTTTTATTTCTATTTTTTAGGATGCTTAGCACATTTCTTTCCCGTATTATGTATATTAGCACTCTCCCAATACCCGGATTCAAGTCTTTTAACTCAATTCCATTGCCAGAAAAGGGATTTAAAGTAATGAAGCGGGTTACGTTTGAACGAGCAAGAAAGCAACTGGAAGAACCGTACGCAGATATGGTAGCGGGAAAGTCATACGTGTCTGAGCTCCAACTCATACTAAAAACCTTTAATGACTAATTCAAAAGATAAACTAGTATAAATCACTCAATTAATCTTGATTATTATCTTTTGACTAAGTCATTAAGAGTTTTTAATATGAAGTTCCACCAAGTAAAACTAGGTAAAGCTCACTGCCCGGTTGCATTCTCGAAGGTAATGGAGTAATGATTATGAGCAATGTTACTCCAATATTAGGGAATCTCTGTGTTCAGAATGAGTGTTGGCTCCAAATTAGCGGTACCCACTAACGCCTTAGTCCTCATGGAGGCTTACCATATAATATATTTTAGCATTATCAATAAATCAGCTTATGTCTATAAGCCGGAAACTGATAATGACTTACACATATATCCTAGGGAGCTTATCCGTTGTTATGGAAATCCGTTATCTATTTTTGCATCCATTAAGTATGAATTAAGAATTTCGGATGAAGTATGATTATGAACTATAAACCACTCACCTCGAATAAGAACCTCGAAACCTCCGCTATACGCTAAGAAAAGCCTTGGAGAGGGAATGAGACTTGCTAGGCTAGATGAGGAGTGAGGAATTTCGCACTTGCCTGGCTTATTAAGCCGAAATGCTAGATAGGAAAAGTCCACGCTAGAGCAGCAAAAGGACCCTGTAAATAAAAAGTTCCGTAGACATCGGTAAAGCGTGATCAATATGGATGCCGTCATTCACCCCCAACTAGTTTTTTTTTCTATCACAATCAACAAAGCTGACACAAAAGTGTTCCACGAAAAATTATTCATACTATATTCCAATACCTACGCTCAAATGAGAAATTAATTGTCAGTACATGCTCGCAGAAACTAATACTGATGTACATCCTATTTATAAACAATTTAAGCCACAAAATAAATATAATTTATCATTATTAATTTAAACCCTTGGATAGTTTGCGGTGTGTACACTCCTGTCCAAAATTAACGCAGCACCGGCCGTAAGGATCGCTAGGGAGGTGCTGCGTTAATTTTGGCCAGGAGTGTACATTAATTGCATACTCAAGGCACATTTACACGCCGCGGAACGCCAGTATACGCAAGCACCATCCGGTAATACCTCACTCAACTAATAGGTTTTACTACTAGGTGTTAAAACTAAACTAATTTTTTTACTATCACAATCATGAGCAAAGCTGACGCAAAAGTGTTCCACAAAAAGTAATGAATCCTTTATTCCAATATCTACACACAAATGAGAAATAATCTTTCAGTATATGTTCGTATAAACTAATCAAATCAACGAGTAAAACTTTTGGCGGTATGTTCTCATTGATGATGGAAGTAAATAATGTATATGTATATCGATTGTAGACGGCGCACATTGTTTATTTTGCTGCATTCTAGGTCGTGAATAACGCCTCAGGAACTGTGTATCTCGAGCAGCACTCGAAGCGATTCATCTCCTCGAGAAGCCTCTTTTATTGGCTTACGCTGTAAATAACTGTTCCTTGAGTAATGCCACTCCAACGTGGAAGCTACACGTTCCGACAAGTCTCATTTTTTGCGTGGATACAATTCCAACAATTCCATTGAAGATTACTAACAGCAGGCTTTGTTTTTGCTCGTACACCTCATGTCTGTAATACATTTTATGGTAACTCATCTTGAAAGATAATTTATTTTTAACCATCCAATACTGAGCTCATTATACAATATGCAGTTACCGGATTTACTATAAGATATTATATTAAAGTCAAGGATGAAATATGGTATTAGAAATATGCATATGCTTACGAAGCAAAAAATGCAAATTTCTAATAAATGAAAAATTATGTTTCTAAGAGTAAATTACTCGAGACGGTTTGTGGTGTAATTCTGTGGAACTCCTTCATAATTAAAAATGAAAAAAACAACTTTGTAGAGTCCACAATCTTTACTATTCTCTAGCACGACCTAGGTTACGTTACAGAGTGACGAAACCTAGGTCACTTGAAGTCACTTGAAACCACTTGAAGATGTTACTCTGTAACGAAACCTAGGTCGTGCTTGAGCATAGTAAAGATTGTGGACTCTACAAAGTTGTTTTTTCATTTTATATTTATAGTGAGTTACTCTTTGAGTGAGCATCCGGCTGTCTGTGAAGATTGTTTTAGGAATACTTGAATTATAGCACTGAAAAAAGCCATGTTCTTGTAGCTGCATATTCTTTGTTATATTTCAAGATTCTTCAGTGCAGTAATTTATTAGGATTTTTTTTCGAATTCTTTTCAACCCTTAATTATGGAATCTGCATTTTTTATTTTATTACGTTTTACTATTAATTATATTATTACATACTTTGTTTTACTTTTTAAATTGTCAGCGCTATCTTTTCGTTACTATTCAATACGGTATGAAGTGATTACTTAGAAAACGCGCCGTACTGCTCATAAAGTCCGTATTTTTGTTATTATTGGGTCTCAGTTAACGAATATGGGTTCAGCAAAACGATGTTGTTTTCCTGAATGCAGAAAGTTAAGGGAAAATCAAGGTCCTATTTTATTCAAGTTGAAAAGTAAACGATTGCGCTCAATTCGACGCTGCGCATTTTCTCATTTAGGGCTCTATAGGAAATCGAATTACGGCTAATGAAAGGTTTCGGCCTACGAAGGTGATTCTGGAACAAATTATTTTTGAGGAGCAACTCTACGTCGTTGAATTTACTTACGTCGATTGTAGAACTAAATTACTCAGGATGAATCAGAAGAGATTCTAGTCCAGTATAGCTTTTAAAAACAGAATAAGGATAGGATTAACATTTAGGAAAAGTATAAAAAAGAATCCTTCTACTGCAATGATGGCAGAAGTGTTAATGTTAATACGATTCTATTTATTCATCTCATTTATCATCACTAAGAAATACCTGTAAACTTGAGTCTAAATTCTTTACCAGACCTTTATTTTCTGCTAGAATTAAATAAGAAGGTATGGTGGTATTTATTTTGATAAATGAAATAAGTAAATTTTCTTTCTCTCTTACCACGAAGAAATTCCACAAAACAAAGCATGAAACTATCGATCGTATATATTATAGAATCTTTGTAAAATATTGCTTTTTGAACAATCACTCAGATAAGGGCCTAAATCGTTCTTCGTAGTCACGATTCCTTTATATTTCTTTTCTCTTTGAGTACCTAGGTATCCCAATTAATAGAAGTAATTTTAACGAGGAATTTATAATATTGGTACACTAATGAGTAAATGAATATCTAGACGGTGATGATTATTTAGTCTTTTGTTTAAAAATAAAAAAATGAGTCTCTTTACTACAGGTGCAATCTTTGTACCATTATTTTTACGGAATCATCGCATCGGAGGTGAATCGTATCATTAATAGAGTGGAATAAGCATCAGCAAAATTATCTGTCATTTAGACGTTAGACGTAGTTGGTTCAATTCAAGTTTAGAGCCCTCTTTAAAGCCTGTTATTTTAAATTTTCAGTATTTAGCTATATAATCAAAGCGATTTCAAGGAGACTTTTGTCCGCGAATTTTTCATCGGCAATGACAATTTCATCCGTGCTACGTGTTTCTCTAGCAACAATGTCTTTGAAGTAAGACCTCGGAATGTAATTACTTTCCGCTGGATTTGGTGCTTTGGAGCCACGGAGCGCCGAATACATTCCGCGACACGTCACCATTTCATTTAACTTCGGCGAAAAAATTGCGAACCTTGGTACGGGGAGAGAGTATATTCCGCGGAAAGTTTTTTTATCAACCTCTGATGGAGAAAACTCGCAGGCCAAGGATTTTCATTCCAAGTTCGCGGAGCGGCCATCCGTGCAGTCTTCCTGCTTGGCTGGACCCGTTCCTCCTTGAGTCACTCTTGAGGTCTCTTCGGCCCGTGGAGCCAAACGCTGTTTGTCTTGCGGAATTTTCTGCCGGCGACGGATGGCATTTTGGGTCAGTGGTTTACGCTAGTTCGATGGCTGACCACACTACTTGAGGGGGTGCTGAAGTCGTTCCCGAAGGAACCCTGCACGCCGCGTACCATGTTCTCTAGGGAGTTACGTTATTGCTAAAATTCGTCTGGAAGTTGAAGTCCCATAAGGAATCAGCCAAGTGGAGAGGGAAATATTGCCGAACTTCGGTCTTTTCCAGGAAGGCTCAATATCCTAACTTTTCTGCAAAACTGCCTACTCCCACTCAAAGAAAAGTGCGGTCAGTTATTTTCGCATGAATGAAGATTAAAATCGAAGTCGGCTGTACGTAGTAAGTTATTGCAGAAAATCTCCATTGGTGTTCTTGTTCAATTATGATTAAGAAAGAAAATTAACGCATGTGTTTATCGCACGTATGAATGCTCTAATGATAAAATTACTGATGAAGTAATTGAATTATTATCTGCTGGAAAACAATTATTTCTCAAAGTGATTAAGCAGGAGCCATATTTCCCTAAAATTGCAAATTTTAAAGTAGTCTCCGGAAGGAATCCAGTTCCATATCTGATATTCGAGATATCAAGCTTGAAGAATATATGGACACACACGAAAGCTTGGATATCCTTGTCTAAAATTAACATTACGCTCAGACTCTGTTTAACATATGTGCTCATGCATTCACATTAAGTATGTATTCTTGTTGATCATTCCCCGTATTTCAGAGATTTCTTTACCTTCCATCTTTGTGAATGTTTCACTAACGTTGATTATTGCTACACCAGCATTTGCATGAGGAAAAATTCCACATAAAACAAATTATACTCTTTCTCTCTTAGTTGTCATAATTATGATAGTGAAAACCGTCTTTATTTGGGCGAGATTGAGACTTCCAACCCATCGTAATTAATTATAGAATAATTAAATTAAAACGAATAGTATGAGAAACGATTTGAAGAATTGTGGATATAAAAAAACCTAAGAAAATCTTAGGAAAAAATCTACTGCAGGAAAACACCCATATAGAAGGGGGTGTGAAAAATATGCGAAAACCAACCGATACTAATAACTAAAAGATGAGAGAAAAAAGAACATGTCAAAATAAAGTATTATACTACCAGTAAGTACTTGCATGCGATACATAAATAAGAATCAGTTCACATTTAAATACATGATAGCAATATACATAATAACACAAAGCAAAAGAAAAAAGAAAGATAAAGGAAACATATTATAATAAAAAAATTATTGATACAATAAATACAGTATATAGTAGTCAAAATTTAATACAACATAGACATTCAGGTAACTCTAAACAAGAAATAAGATACAGACGATAACTATTACGAACAAAGACAGAGAAAGTATCTTACGCGTTGAGAGGAAGAGCGAAATGTGTCAAGTATTTATAGGATAGAGGATTTCTTTTCATTGCTTAAGATAGGGTTTCTACGAAAAAGATTTGAGCAAGGATAGAGGAATCGATGAAGATTCGTGAATAGTGAAGAAAGTGAATTCTTCAAATTTAGATGGCTATGGTAAGATTAAAGAGGCCAACCAGGGCCAATCCTCGCCTGAGCCATGGTCCATTAATTCATCAAACCCGATTTTGTTATTTCTTGATAGTCATTCTTACATCGGTCTCCTCCTTCTGACATCTTGTCTTTTAACCGCCCTATTTTACCACCGATGGTTGCTACCTGCAGGGACTTCCGCGAACAACGTCTCGTGGGGATCGTGACATGCCTCCGTCCCTACAAAGAATATTCTCACATTCTCCACGATGTATTCTTCCCACTCGATGCATTTGGATGTCCCTCGGCATCTCTCTCTCTCGGGAATTCAACGCCAAGGAGCGGTTGCTGAGCAGCGGAGGATAAAGTCGTTTGTAGCGATGGTAACGCCGGGGTAAACAGGCTCGCTGACCCGAAAGACGTTGTGTCATGAATAGCATTCTAACGGAGGGAAATATTCCGCTTGTTGATTGCCAGGGGCATGCGGTCTTTATCCTCTGCGGGTGTCAGTGTTCAACTGTTTTGGACGTGATAACTAAGTCGGAAACATTGACAGATCACGACAAAATATTCAACAATAGCGAATTGAAATTAAAGAAATTTATACTGATTCAAAATTAGCTGATTAATCAACTAGTTATCTCTGAGAATTGGTTTCCACCCGGATGAGATAGAAAATCCTCTGATGTATCTACTGCCTCTCATTTAATTTCTTATTACTCGTCAGCCCAGACACTCATTCTATCAATCTAAATAGTTTGTATACTAGAAGAATATTCAGATAGTATTTTGCAAGGAAATTTTCCCCACAGATATTATTGGCTTACTACGAGTGGTTGAGTATTTACTATGCTATATTTATGATTATTAATACTCAATTATTTGATTTTGATGAAGAAAGTTAATCTCCATAAGTTAGGAATCAACAAACTTAAAATATTTTTAGGTTATTCATATGATGTGCGGCCCTTAATTGACGAAAATCGTACATAACATTTTTATCTCAATAATCTCTTTATAAGTAAAGATTCGTCGTATTTTTACGCTGCTTTAAAACTGTATGCATACTTGAATCATTTATGAATGAGACATTATTACTGTTAATCTCTTCAAAACTTATTAGTCGATGAATATATCAAGTTTTAATAGACAACATTCTTTCTGATATCTTATTATGTATCACAATACACCGCGAGGAACTGGTGGACAGCATTTAACGAGAATATAATTTCAAAATGTTTCAATCAACGCAGCAAGGCACATTTATTTACTGTTAGAATATGAATCTTGAACTAAATTTTAGGAATTTGAACACCCAAGCATATGTCTCAATATAGCGTAATGGCTAAACCAACACCATTTTTACCTTAATTAACATTTTCGAAATTTCGACGGTAACAGAATCCATTAAAGTTTCTAGGTATTTTTTCAAAATATTTCTGGTAAAAAATAAAATTTAATATTTAATTCTATTAATATAATTCACAGAATCGGGCGAGATATGGTGGAAATCCATCATGCAGAATGAAGGAGAAAGGAAGAAAGGAGAAGGAAAAAGTACCAAATATCTCCTTCATTCTGCACTATTAATATAAATATGAATATATTCCACCAAATATAGCCAGAATATAAAATCAAAATTTAATAAACTTAATAAAATTTGTTTCTATTTGTTAACATTATTGACTTACAAAAAGTTAAGGCTTCCATGATAGATTATATCATTATAAAGGTATTTAACTTTCTTTGCAAGTATGTCGTTGGAATATGGAATTGAATACTTTGTGATGTATAATTTATTTCCTCTCATGCATCATTTATAATTACGTTAGTTTTGTATCCGAGCCTTTTGGCCGTAAAGTTTCTCAATTAAAACTGAAGAAATTGAATAAACAAGATAATACGGTCAAAAGGAAGGCTAGTTCGCAGAGAGAAAGAAATGGCAGTTCCATCAGCCGATTTCCCTTTACATACCTCATATTTTGGTGATATTTATCTTTGCCATCTAATACAAAAACAATAAATCAGGATCATCCCGTCAGTCAAACATTTAATTTTGCTGAATTACTCTAAAAAATCTCTACTGTGTAATACAACAAAGAAGTAAAGAAACTTTTATGCCTCGCAGATAACGCATAGATTTGTTATAAATATAAATATAAATAAATATATAAATATAAATATACATTCATAAATTATATAAATATATAAATTATCCGCATAATCCGGTATAAATTCATCCGCAAAAACAAATGAAACCGAGCTTATTTTCAACCGCACGTCGCTCTATAGACAGACGAGCTTAATCAGAGAAAAGCGTATTGTCTCTACAATTAATTTCGAAAAGCGGGAGCAGACTGAAGCAAACAACCCCCAGAATGTGCACAAGCTGTGTGCACTTCGTAACTCCGCAAACATTTGTTGTTTAGACGTATGGGAAATAAAGGCAAAGGCTCAGTTCACCTGAAATATGCTTCCTTGTTGCTCCCATTCGCCTGGGGCTTAGTTCCTCAAAGGTACGCCGCCGTGGCGCTAGTAGCAAACCACTCACTTTCCTCTCTCTATAAGTCCGTCTTCTCCTCATCGGCACTCTTTATACCCTTGGTGACATCTCTGTCTCTTTCTGTTCCCTTTCACTTGGCAAACCAAAGTATCCTCGACTTTCCCTTCGCATTTAATTTAGCAGTAGAGGAATGGACGTTTCATAATTTCAGGGTTAGATTTGGACTTATGTATATTGCACAAATGAATTGGTCGTTAGCATATACTTCAATGTGCTGAATTAACCAAACGCATTAAACCAAATCTCTGATTATGCAAAACGAACTTTAAATTTTATCTTTAATAATAATACATGTATTTCTCTCAGAGAATTAAATTACTGAACAAACGTATTCTGTGTAGTGAGTGAAATGTAGGCGTCCTAGAAGAGAAAAATTATTTGGATTGCATTCAATTAATGTAGCCTCGTTAGTTGGTCAGCAATCAGATGTATTAGATCATTTGGCACACACAATATATAGTTCATTAACTCATGACAAAAAAATTAACGTAAAATAAATAGTTACTGTGTCAATAGAGCAATATTCTATACAATTGTATTAGTTTACCCGGAATAAGGTTGGTATAATAAAACCCTTGGTATACAATAATGTAAATAAATGCAAATAATATTAACAGAAAAATTTAAACATTTATAAATTAGAAATGTTACTGTACAATACAATGAGTACTGTAATAACAATTTCCATTAACTTATAAAAAACAAACATTTTCAATATTTATTTAATGAATTCCCAAGACTATGATTTTTTGTGGATTTAGTTTGATTTATTCCAAAGCAGATTTCTATCTTCTGTGGTCAATTCATTATAAGGTGATCTGTGTTTGATATGATGTTTGATTGTTGAAATCCAATATATTAATGATGTGCATACACACACAAATGTTCAGTAGGTTCGTTTGCCACAATATTTGCTATTCAATGCCATATCTTTCGTTTCGTGGTAACTTACCCCTCCCTTAATCTATATTAAATAAAACATTTTCCGTTAATTTTGCATATCTTTGGCTAGATTTACTTCTCAATGGAATATTATTGTTTTCTTTGAAAAAATTAGCATTTTTTGGTTACCGCAGTTAACTTAATTAAATTGTTAATAACTTTAAACCACGTGAACAACCTCTTGGGGAAGGGGGCCTAATGTATAGCCTTAGGACGATAAAGCAGAATTAATTAATTCAACTAGATAAACAGTAGCAAAACCTTTGTACATCATTCAGAATGTTACAGCAAGTTTTGCTACATTAATCCAAAATAAATTAACTCATCCAACTGCGCAAAACACTTCCGCACAGTATTCAATTTTTTTTCCCTTTACAATAAAATAATACCACGATTCAACATATTTACTATGTATTGTAAATTAGCTTGATAAACGATATACAAAACAATCACGGTAACCACTACTAACAGGTGAACAACTTAAAGTAATTACAAGCGGTTTATTTGTTTCAGATGGATGTAGAATATGAAGAGTTGGATATATGCGTACCATCTCAGGCTGAAATAATAAACAGACCAACACTGCTATGGTTACGTAAAGCGAGAAAACAACGCGGAATAATTCTCTCGCTGTTGTGATAGCAAGCTAGCTTTCGTTTGTATTTGTATTCTAACGCGCAAAACAGATGAGTTATTAACGTATCTGTTTTTCCGTCTCAAACCCGTTTCTCCGTATCCTTTCTCTGCTGTGATTTGGTCTTCGCGTCTGATACCCAATTTCCCTTTCGAAACTTCATCCCCCCGTAATTGCCACACTCGAACTGATAACGTGGAATTAAGCTGTCAGCCATATTAACCTAGCTCGGGGCTCCTTTATATTTCGGTGTCATTACTCCGCGAACAACGGCTTTCAGCGATATACTACAATCTCATTAGTGTGCGTCACTAATGGCATCGCGACATAGAGATTTTAATTAGGAAGGTATTTCGGATTAGAGGATTTAGTTTTGCGTGGGAGGGTTTCAGAGTAGTCGTTGCGGATTTGGATTTTATGTCCCCCGTTAATGCCGTTCGGAAAATGTCCCGTATTCGAATATTTTTTTTCACACTCCTATTTCCGTTAATATTTGGAAAATGCTTATATTTAAAAACCATTTAAGTATTTTATAAATAGTAACTGATCCATGTTCTCTATCCCACGTCACGTATTTTTGTCCCTCATGTCCCAGATTCGCTACTGAGAATTCTTTCATTTATATAATCTTTAATTTAGTGAATTGCATTAGCATTTTTACGACCAGTCTTGTTGAAATTACGAAACGGCATTAATCATACCCTGAACTGTTATGTAAATAGAAGTGAGCCAGCCTTCTGCCGCGGGATTCGATTCAATCTTTAAAAAACATTGAAAACTGAAATTTGCAAGTGGTACACGAGTTCATTAGATTTACTAGATAATAAACACTGGCCTACAAACTCTCTACTCTGTATGTAAAAGTATGAAAGATATATTTTCTTCATTTTCATTCTATTTATGTGCTAGCCATTTTAACATTTAACCATAATCCATGGTAACTGTAAACAACAAACGACATCTATAACGGTAGGGCGCAATGGAACGCAGTTGCGTCTGATGCAATGTGACGTCCAAAATGAGTTTATCGAAAACATACGGCTCTGCCTCTATTAAATATGCCCTAAAACCTTCCATCTTCTAATTGCACATTCAGATTATACCAAAGGTGAAACGGTGATGATGTAACGTCAAATCGCAAGTGGAAACTATTCAATTAATCAAATGATATGCGTTTCGTCAAATATTGACGTCTTCCCAAGGAAATCATTCAAGAGAAGGATATCGCAAATAGAGGAATTTCTCTAGAATATAGATGTTGATTGATATATTCAAAGTTATGTTTACGAGCGATGTTTACAGCTGACAGCCAACATTAACTACTGAGAGAATTTGAATGGAGAATCAGTTGAGAAAAAATAAATTGAATGGGATAATTGTAGGTCATTAGGAGGAAATGAAATAGAGGAATCATATGCTAAACCAATTAGCTGTGTGACTACTGTCGTGGTGTGATCATGACCTCCCGGTGGACCATATTACATGAGGGGTCTTGAGATTACTACCATTAGTCGTGGTCGTGAAGCCTCCAAATTACTGCGAAAATAATTATCCTAAGGCAAATATTTAACTCATTAATATTTTTCAATACTTATTGCTACTTAAAACATTTGGCTGTTAACTTTTATATTATCATGTATGTATTTGCACCATATTAGAACCCTTTTAACCAACTGTTATTATGTATATTATTATTATTTTCAATTATAATTATAATCGAACGAAAGTTATATATTTTTATCATAATCCAAATAACACTAAGGACGTCTTGGTCCATTCTTCTCATAGTGCCTGGTAACTAACTTATGTAAAACTATACTTATATTCATCTCTCAATAAAGGAGGATAAATACTCATTATTTAATAGAGTAGTAAGGGAATGGAACATGATGCCTGAAGAGGCCTTCAAACCATTTCCAAAATCAATTAAAGATTTCAAACTTAGATGCTTTAATATATTATAAAAATGTATTGTATGAAAGGGGTTTTGGATGTGTTGTTTTAAATATTGTTAAATCTATGACAGTGAGATGATTGAGAAACGTTTGAAGTGACATGTGACTTATCGAAAGGACAATGTAAAATGTGATTATATAGGAACAGGTTTTATTAAATATATCCAACGTAAATATATTATGTGGAGTAATAGGGAAATGTCTGCAAAATGTAGTATTTTTGTTGTTTATGATGTGTTGGTCATGAGAAATGCTTCCAAACCTTATACGGCACATTTAAATTATAAAAACTCACTTATCGGCACACTGAAACATACTTAGTGTTGTAACACGTTTGCAAATTATGACATGAATAAAAAAAGATGACGTAAAAAAATTGCCCTCTTAGGGCAGTGGAAATTGCAGAATTTCGAAGATTAAATTTGAATGTTCTTTTAGAACTATGGAGTCACCCAAATAAAACTAAATAAAATAAATAACAGTTATTATTATTTTATTAACAACTTTAGTTAATACTGTCACTGAAATACTTCATGATATTAAAGAAAGAAATCAAACGCGGACGGTTTTTAAAAATCCGTTTCAAAAGATGTGGTTCATACGATCTCGGAATGCCTCTTGAAAAAAGAGCCATGAATCACGTGATATTTTACCAGTTCTAGTATCCACAGTTTCTGGAGCGATGACGTAAGCGTTTGAAGGGAATCACGAAGTCTGTGACGAAGGTCATAGAGATGATTTATAGAGATATCTAAAATGTGAACAGATGGGAATTTACGACTTCAAAAGCCGCTATTACCCTTGTAAGCTTGATATTTATCGACCTATGGAAGCACATTTATGGCCCATGTATGCAAACGTTTGCTATTAGCAGAGCGTGCGGAGAATTCTCCCCGTGATACTTAGATATTGACGTCGATTGTGATTACGCGAGACATTCGAATGCATCTCGTTATCTTCCATCCATCAGAGCGAGCAGCTGTAAGGATTACTTGATTGGAAAGAAAGCCATAAAACACTTGTGAGCGATACGGAGATGCTGAATACACAAAAAGGAACGCAAACAACTAATTGGATTCTGAGCAGCATTGCCGCATCCCACAAGTGCTACATACGTGGGACATATTCCATCAGTATAACGGACTATGACATATATGCCATAAGGTCCTTCTTAAAGTGAGATTGAAACTGAAAAATTTCTGCTTCCATCTAACCTTTCGTCAGTGATATAAAGACGTAAGCAATATGTAGGTGAAAAGAGATAGAGAGGATAACTTTAGAAGGAGTTGATATAAGAGTGATTATGTTCCATGATACTTATTTCATTCTCATCTCCTTCCTATCACCAAATAGGTTCCTGCCATCATATCATGATAAACGAAATATTTTTCCTTTTTCATATGATACGGGATAGAGAAAATTTATCTTTCGTTAACCTTTTTCTATTCTCAAAAACAAGTAGCAAATTTTTAAGTGAATACCATGAAATTTATCATGCGGACATTTCATCTAAAAATTTTCTATATCCCTCTATTTATCAGTCTATTCTTTACTTAAATGTAAATGTGTAACTATTTGTTCTTTTTATTTTTCTTTGTTTTTGTATGCTATTAATCGCTTGTCTTCTAGTCTTTTATATCTCATTTAATCTGATTTCTTCACTAAATTTAGTTTTCCTATCTGTAGGTTTCCCAAGTTTTTAAGCCACCCTTCTTGTGGATGTTTTCCTGCAGAGGAAATGTTTTCCTAATCTCTTAGGTTAGGTTTTTTAATCCACAAAGTAGTCGTCTTCTGTGTATCTTTTTTCAAGCTATCTCTTTCTTTAAATTTATATGACGAAGTGTTAGATGGAAGAAAAGACTATATCTCAATCTCGCCCTGGATAAATTCCCTCATTATTACTATTTATATTCATTAAATGCGGCATAATTAGTTCTTTAACATCTAAGGAATAGTTGTTGTTATTTTAAGTTTGTAGTTATTTAGGTTGTTGTTATTTTAAGATGCTGATAGAAGTTACCACATGGCAGGTGTTTGTTTATTGGTTGTTTATGGTTTCCAGTCATTCAGATCGCATTGTACTGCTGAGGAATGATCTGAAGGAGAAATACAAAAGAAAATAACTGAAAATTTTTGGATTAAATCAGCAACACTAAACAAAGTGTGGGTGTATAAAGTGACTGGAGCGGAGAAACTTATACCCTTTTCCAATCTATCAGGATGTATTGGGTGACACATTCAGGATTTGAGAAAATTAATTTCATAGCAGGAAAGTTGTTCAAAGAAGCTACAAATAGGCTTCCCATTACTTAATCGACGGGTTATATTAAATGCTAATATATTCTATTATATATCAATTTCATAGAGCACTGCTGGAAATGAGAATGGTTGAATTAGTTAGGAAATCTTGCGTCATAAGATTTGCGAGCGTCATGTGCGGTGTTTGTAGACGTAAAGGTAGTGGTTTTTGTCTATACAAAGAGTAAACCCAAACTCAAACTTATACGCATACAGAGAAAACTACTTTCAACACAATTGCAGAGAAAATAATTTCATTTAAATATTGGTCTGTGGTATAATCATATCTGCATTGTATGTATGAAATTCCTCTATGAAAGGTATCTTGACACTTGTCTTATAACTAAAACGTTTGTCTCCGCTCTTTTCGTTCATTTAAGGTGATTTATTTTAAATTGTTCATTCTGAGAATAATATTCATTTCTAGATTCAGGGCAGTTTCTATTATTTTGGGCTATTTTTAACTTATCTTTGGTTTCCCTGTTGTATCAATTCACTAACCTCAACAAGTTCCTTATTTTTACATGATTGATTCCTGTAACAATTAGCATTAAAAGTGTTACTTGATTTTGTTGTAGTATTGTTGTTTTTTATATAGTAACATTGTGGTGAATTTTGAAATCTTGTATGATTCTTGTAAATTATGAAACAGTTTTGTAAATGTCGTAATTATATGTATTACATACTGCCTTCGAGTGGTTTTGGGGGGTTTTCCTCCCGACTAGGGTGAATAACAGGAAGATTATCTAATCCCACCCCCATGATATGACTACCACCTGGCCTTGTGCCTATTTGTAGTTTTTGAGAATAAATAAATATCCTATATTTCGAATTCAAGCTAGATCTTACTCTATAAGAATTGTTTTTCTCCAATTCTTCACAACACTTTCCACTACAGACTTAATGTGGCTTATAATAATATTGGCCATTTCCCTGTATTTCGAAGAATATTTAGTCCAGAGGCTGGTCTTTACCTCATCCCCACCACCATTAACTGTAGCTAGCCCTGGAAGGTAAATGAGGCTTACTATACAAGGTGAGGAGTGTGGTATTTTGCCTCTACTCTCCTGAATGCTATATCGTAAGTGGCAGTGGCGCAGCCAGGATTTTCCAATGGGGGGGGTCCAAGGCTGTCGTGAAAACGAAAAAATGCCTACCTTACAGGGGCTAGTATATTCGTGCCTGCTACTTACTACAATATATGTCAATTCTTTCAAAACTTAAAATGCATTGGAAACTAGAGGAGCTTAACGCTTATGTGGCCTACTTAATTTAAAAAAGATAGTAGTTTACACAAGTGAACTATTGGAAACTTATCATTAGCGTTGTTTGGATTTCTAGTTTGGATACGACCAATATCTATTAAATGTCATTTCTTTCTATGCTGAAATGTTTAGTGTTGTAAATATAAACTTCCCGAGTCTTTGAGAGTTCTTTCTTCCAAGAGGTCGCAAAGCGTGAGATCGAAAAAAATAGTTACGGTTATTTGGTAAGCGATATAAAACGTAACATCCACTCATTAGATCCCCCAAGTTTGCGTTCCCATGCGTATTTAGATTTCGTTATTTGACTATATCATCAGCAGATTTTGGAATATAATTGAAATACCACTTGCCCAGAAAACACGATCACTGTATAAAAATAATGATATGAAGTATATATATATAGCTTACTGCACAAATTTTATATGCGCCGTGCCAGAATTTCGCTACAGGAATCTGAAGTTTATTAGATTTGATAACTATGACATTTTATCAAATAGAGAATCTTTCAATTCAATAAATACCTAAACTCAAAAATAATGAAAAACCGTTCTCAAAAACTATAATATTTATTTAAATATCAAGAATGAAAAATTTTAAATAAGAAAATCACAAAGTAATATTTAATCGTCTCTTTTTACTCGCCAATAGCTGAATCACGTCATCCACATCAACCTTAATTTTCTCGTGAATGAACATTAAAGCCAGTCCGTTTAGGCATTCTTCAGTGGTAGAATTCCTTAGGTAAGATTTCAGCAGCTTTAACGATGAGAATGATCTCTCCGGAGTACAGGTCGATACAGGAAGGGTGGCCATTATCGTAAGAAGACTATGTATAGTCGGAAGCAAGTCAGCGTTACAGAGCTGTAAGGCCTCTATAGCGTGCTTTGGAGCGTTCTCTGTAGTATCGGACTCCATAGACGAACCTCACCCGGTATACCAGGGCGAGTAATTTCATAAAACTTGCATAACTTTTCCACAGATAGAATGGTTTGGTTAATCAATTTTTCATCTTTAGGAGGAGAATCAAGCAGTACATGAAAGGGTTTAAGAGTTTCTACATGTGCTTCAAATTTTTGGTCTAACGACTGTATCGTATTATCGAGGAATGGGATGAAAAGAGATTTCCTGTAATATTCTTTAATCGTCTCTGATTGAGCATTGCTATCGTAGGTTTTACGGAGTGTTCTAGGTCGAGAGACGGGAGTACCAAGTTCAGTACATAAATTTGTGACATGACTGAAAATTTTTTGAAAGCTTTCTTCAGCATTCGCTCGAATTTCCTCGAAAGATTTCTTGATAGAAATGGCAGAGTCCACGGCAACAGAAAGATCCAGAGATTCTTTTTGTAAATATATGCTTAGTGGGAGTGTGATGGCAAAAACAAAATCTAAAACCATTAGGCCTGTAAGGAATTCAGTTCTTTCTATAGCACTAATGAGAAGCTGAGCGTCTGTGGCTGCTTTTCTATCGTTCCAATCACAAATCTTTCTAAGAACGGACAGAACAGGGTGAAGGAGTTCGATAAAAGCTCGAACGGAATCATGCCGTTCAATCCACCGGGTAGGGCAAATTCGTTTGAGTTTTTCAGCTCGTGGTTTATTTTCAATTATGGCTATTTCCGCCTTCAATGCCAACTGTCTCTTTGGGGAGTTGAAGAAATTGTACACTGTTTCAATAGTGCCCATACAAATGCGAATGCATTGTATATCACATCCTTCCGATATTGACAAATTTAAACAGTGGGAGCAACAGTGCACGTAAATAGCCTTCTCGTGCTTCTTTCGCACTAAAGCTTGCGCTCCCCTTAGATGACCACTCACGCTCCTAGCTCCATCATATCCTTGACCTACCAGCATAAGGTCCGAATTCAATCCGACTCGTTTAATTGTATCGCATATAACCTTTGCCAAACCTTTTCCAGTCATGTCCTCCACTGGAACAAATTGCAGGAATTCTTCAAATATTCTTTTTCCTTCGATAAATCTGACACAAAATGTCATTTGTGTCATGTTACCCACGTCGGTTGTTTCGTCACACAATAAAGCAAAATATTTCGCATTGTTTACTCTCTCCACTATTTTGCGCAAAATAATATCATTTAAGCATGATATTATCTCATTTTGGATTTGCCAACTAATATAAGTTGCGTTCGCTCCGGCACTTTCTAAATGAGATTTTAGAAGTTCATCTCCAGCATCAACTCGAAATCTCAGCAAGGCTCTGAAGTTTCCTTCTTCCTTACATGATACCTCATTTAAATTGAGCGATCCAGAATCCCGATGGCCTCGGAAAGCAAGCCCTCTCCTTGCAAGAAATATTGCAGATTTAATAATAGGTTTCATACATTCCCTGTTTTTCTGAACCTGAACATTACGTCCTTCGTCTAACGCCACATCTATACTTTTGACTAAACCACTTCTAGTAGCCATGAAATATCCAGCTTTTTCTAAACACTGAAGATGATATCTCAGTTTTTCGTGTTTGCGGAAATTTTCCCTAGCATCTTTCCAATTTTTGTATGGAAATTTGACAAATTTCCCTGGATCGGAGCTGGCTTTCCCCACAGTTGTACAAAATAACGCACAGAACTTACAGTAAACACCATCCTGAGATTCAGAGTATAAAATCCAGTCCCACTCAGTCAGCCAATGTAAACAAAATCTCAAATTTCTCGACCCAGATATAGGGAATTTGAATTCACTATAAGGATTCCATGGATTGCTCAGAATCTCCATTTTCGTTGTGTCATCAATCTAGAACGTCAAAATAAAGAATCAAATCTAATACGTAAAGATCATTTTCTTCGTATTTTTTTCATTATTGCAGGAATAATAGAATGTGCTCATGTCCTTCAATATACTTCTAAGAATAATTGGAGATTACAGATTTTTACCTGTTTTCCAATGAATAATCCAATATCCAAGCCAGACGACTGACGCGAGTGAGACTTGTTAGCTGCATTGCATGAATCATCTACTCGGGCTTTTTTAGAAGTGCTATAAGTGCATAGCCATTAACTTACGTTTTTCCGATAGAGGCATCGAGCTATTAGCGGACTGCGGGAAGAATTTTCGGATGTCCATCCGTATCTTACAAAACCCAAAATAACTCTCCTTCGAACTATTCACTTTGAATTTCTCAATAGCACTACTCAGGAGACTGGCTTTGCATTCACACCCTTAAAAAAGTCACGTGCAGAAGATCTAACTGAGCGTTTTATCAATCTGTTTGTCTCTCAAACGTAATCTTAGGCCCGAGTGCACCAATCTCGGTTAAATCCACCGTTAGCTGACCGCGGTTAAAAATTAACGGCGGTCAACTTAAGTTTGGAGTGCACCAACAGTAACCGAGGTTTCCGTAACCGCGGTTAGCTAACGGCCGATTAAGGTCCCTGTGAATACGTTGAGTACCGCTTAGTGCTCGCCTAAACGTATATCGCAATTCATTTGTCTTTGTTGTTGATATATTGGACGACTTGTAAATAATGATATAAGTGGACTCACAAGTGTGTACACTTTGTCAGTGGAACAAATAGTAAAGAATCGCTATAAGAGATGGACGTAAACGATAAAAAAAGGCTGAGAACCCCTAACTTTAATAAATATGAAGCTGAACTTCTGATCAATTTGGCAGACGAAAAGACATCATTGAGAACAATAAGAAGACAGATGGGACATAATCGAAGGAGAAAGAGTTGGCATGGCAAAAGATTGTCTCAGAATTCAATTCCCTTCCTGATGATTTAGGGGATATTAAATTTAATAACAATTAAATTTGTTTAAGCGATATTTCTTGTAATTTTATCGTACACAATGAAATACTTATTACCTGTCGCTCTTCATTTCGCATGCTTTTGAATTTTATCGATGTGTATTTATAGTATTAGTTATTAGTACAATATTATTTTAGCATTCTTCGATATTCGCAAGTATTATAAAGAAAATTAATTCGTAACAGCAATAAGAGAGTGCAGTTGAAATACTCGCATAACTTAATTTTCTCACTAATTTTAATCTTATCCAAATAACTTCTTTAGCTTGCTTAAATTTTAAAATAACAGGAGTGAATATTTATGGTCCTCAAGGTGTTGTTAAAAGATCACATGGCCAATTGAAAACATGCTATGAGAACTTGAAGAGAAAGACAAGGAAAGATATAGCAGGTAAGAAGATGGAAATGTATAAGACTGGATAAGAGGAGGGCCATCAAATGAAAGAAGAATTAGAATTATCGAAAATGTAGCATTTATTTTGGGTCCTAATGTAAGACCAATGGAAAATCCTTCTGATTCGGATGCTTTTT
The DNA here is from genome assembly GCA_947579665.1 of Sympetrum striolatum. Classification (NCBI taxonomy): domain Eukaryota; kingdom Metazoa; phylum Arthropoda; class Insecta; order Odonata; family Libellulidae; genus Sympetrum; species Sympetrum striolatum. The sequence continues at coordinate 90,640,481 of OX388344.1, read as the reverse complement.
ATCTTAGTAATGGTTAGCATAATAATATGCATACCAGTCACCTAAATAAAATGAAAAAATTAATCAAATCTGGTTACTTTTTTAGATCAGTAGCATATAATCATTCTACCGCAACATATATCAAATTCATCAGAGGTAGGGTTACAGGTAACAAGTTTACACCTTGTATAAATCATGAGTATAGTAAACTACTAATATTCAATGTTTATAGGATATGTTGGAGAATTCAGATACAGCACAAAATGAATCAGTATCATTTTCTGAGACTCCTCTAGTGGAAATTCACGAAGTGGAAGTAGTATATATATATTGCATGTTAAGCAGTAGTTCGGTGTATTCCGAAAGAATCTTCTATCAGCATGTGAAACGCATCTGTGGCGTAAAATCTCAACGTAGTCAAAATTTAACTTAAACTTAAGTTTATCCATCGGCGAAAGAGGATTGTTTCTCTGGCTTGGATATTCAAGATGAAGGCGAATATTTTCTAAGAGGGAAAGCACTGTTTCTTTCCACAACCTATATATTTCGTACAATTTAGTTTCACTTAAATTATCGAAGGGATTCACCCTAGCGTCATGGTTTCTACGTTGTAAATTATTGTGGTTTTCTAAATAATCTAAATACAGGAGATCATCTTCAAAATTATCAAATCGAAACGCCATAATTGTTTTCTACTCTTGTTGCTACACCGATTAAGTAACTTAACCGGTCGATTTCGGCCGGTTAATTCTTAACCGCGGTCAGCTGCCCGGTTAACGCTAACCGAGGTTGGTGCACTTGAAAATGGCCTTAACCGCGGTTAGTTAACAACTTAACCGCGGTTAAGCCTTAACCGAGATTGGTGCACTTGGGCCTTAATCTCTGTTTTCAGGGTGTAAGTTTCGATTTACCTCTCGAATGTTCTCTTGTATTTTTGCGAGGAGTTAACAAATCAGCACTTTCGAATTTTTATCATGGGAATCGTATCTTATGGTCTTATCATCTAACTAAAGGATAGGCTTAAGAAGCACTCGCGTTGAACATCGTGTGCGAAACACTCGTATCATAGCTTCCCATTGATATCAATGTCGGCTCTTGGTTTGCTCTGCTACCGAAAATATCGCTGCAATCGGAGCCATATTAACGGGTATGCGAAGCTTTCGCTGAGTTTATCAAGCAGTGTATCTTAAGACTTGCGTGATGAATGGGGTTTTGTACTCTTCAGCAGAAAAAAAAGCTCAGAGATAGTCATAGGACTTGACTCTTGGGGGGGGGTTTGAACCCGCAAAACCCCCCCCTCGCTGCGCCACTGGTAAGTGGGAATCGTTCACGGAGGCGTAGCGTAATGACTAATATTGATTAATATGAATACATAACGTGCTGCACTTTTCATGGCATTAAATAAGAATGTAACGTTAAAGAATTTCATTACCCAGCCTTATACCCGTCTTTGTACCTTTTCTATTTCCACTACGATGAAGAATACTGAGACTTTAAGTAATGCAAAGATTACGTAAAATTTACGTACTATCCTGCGCCAAAATCGAAATAAAAATGATATCCTTCATGAAGATAAGGATTGCAAGAACTGTTGCTTCTCTACCAACGCCGAAAAGAAGAGAAATGAGTATGAAATAAAATTCTTCAGCGTATAGGATTTACTCAACCACTTAACCACTGATTCATTTCTTTGCGACGCCATTTTCTCGTGGTGGTTATAAAAAAAAGAAGCTCGTTTGGCGTGATCCGTCTGCCCCATTACGTGATGGATCATTTTGTCCTATTTAACACCAGCTCCACCAGATGCTCGAGAGAGCGTCAGATATGCATCCAGTTTCTTATCGCGAACTCTCCAAAAAGATAAATGATACCTATAGAAATTCAAATATGCCTATTAATTTCCAAAAAAGAACCACGATTGTAATTATTTTTTTCTGATCGATTCGTTGCGAAAACCTATTGGCATCGTTCGAATTATTCTCAATTTGAACTACGCGGTGAAGTTCATACTAGCGAAGGTTAACAAGACCTATTGTAAATAAAAGCGCTTGCTTCCAATGAAATTGATAGGGAATGTTTTTGCGCGCACTGCGATATTCATTTACATAACCACACGTTCAGTTCCGTAGGTCGTTAATTGCGGGATCACTTCATTAGAAACTAGTCTCAGTCGTCACTTGACAGCTGTCACCAATGACCCAATTAGATGAGGGTGTTTTGTTTCCCAGGTGTCACTTTCGTCGTTGACCTATTTAACCCTATAATCCGAGAAAGTTATTCGTCGATCGTATGTTAGCATGCGACTGAGATTGCATTAGAAATAAATCTCTTTACAGTTCTTCAAGACTGGTTGAATCCCCTATCTCAACACCACTTAATCAAGATAAGGAGTGTGCATGTTTACCTTTGCTTTATCCAGCAAGCAATAATGATGTAAGGGAGACAGTTAATTCAGATTCGACAATGATTTGAATAATGAGCGACCGAAATCAATTCGATATGACATTAAAATTAATACCTCAGTAGCTTTAATATTATTTGAGCCACGTATATGATAGGAAAGAAAATAGAAGATACATTTTTTTAATCCTCTATGTAGAAATGAAAAATAGAATTCATTTGATAAAGTTATGGTAGCAATTGCGTCACTCACAAGAATAAAACCTTTAATAAATACAGCCTACATCCGCAAGTTCATTGGTTTCTCGTTACAAAATTAAATTGGTTTCTCTAAATAAAATTAATATCTCTTGAACACCATTCATCATTGAAGTATGCGAGGTTAAGATGGAGTGAAATATTTTTTTAGCGTATTACTTTTTACGACAGTTTACAACCGTTAGAAGCTTTGAATTATGATAGATTATAAATTTTTATTATAAACTAAGTTATAGTGTCTAAAGAATATGTTTCAGAGTTTACTAAGTTCCACTATAAAATTTTTTTCGCTGCTTTTGGATGAATTTTACTTACTAACCTCTTTTTGGAATCCCAATTTTTGTGTTTTGGTTGACTTGTGCAAAAAATCACTGTAAGGAGTTATTTAATATAAGTACAACTCATTAATACCCAGCTATTAGTAAAAATTATTCATGTACGCTTAAAGATTTAAAAGTCGCCCATTTCCGAAAAATTGGAACAATATTCTAGTATTACTCTAGAAAATATGAAAACGTTAATTATATCTTCGATAACAACTAGCACAGCCAGGTGAAATGGAAAAACGTGCTCTAATTTTGCCGTACTGCTAATACAGATGAAGGGATCAAGTAAAGCTCGAAAAAATAAATATTGGCAGAATATGAGAGGGATTCGGAGAGAATACAAAACTTGGGTGAAATTTAAGACAAAAGAGAAGGCATTAAGAATGGAAGACTTGTTCCCGGAAGGGTTTGTGCTGAGGATAAGTTTTGGAAGAATACATATGAGCAGAAGGAAATTAGATACGGAAATCATTTCGAGGAAGACGGAAGTGGAAAAAGAGAATATGTTTAAGCGGAGTTCCTGGAACTTCCAATTTGGCCCTTTGTGGTGGATGAGGAAGTTTATGGGAGAATAACGAGTAGAATTACTTGTGAGGATGAGAGTTTGAGCGAACTAGGAGGTGGAGATTTTCACAGCAATAATTATACCCTAAGAGCACCTTCTAGGTTTATAGCGGTAGCTTATGTATGAAGTTTTTATCTCAAATGCCGTTTGGAATCTAATTCCCCCAACCCTTAGCTACCATGAGCTATGAGAGAAGAATAAAAGCTACTAATCAAGGGGAGTGGGGATATAAGTTTGCTTTCCTTACTAAGAGGAGGAAATAAAAGTTAGGGTGACTAAATAAAAAAAAACATTTACTGAAATGAACTGTTTTTGGATTGAACAGAAGTGAAAAATAGTGACTTGGCCAGATCTCCTAAATTCCGGGCAGGTGGGAGACCTGGGTTTGAGTCCCAGCCAAGTCATTTATTTTCCTTTCTAGTACCATCTTGGGTCAAAGTAGCAAATTACATTTCCCTCACATTTATATTTGTATTCCCGAATAGCCGTGGGAAGGACGCTCTTCTTTGGCAAAAGCTGCCCCGGGTGTGAATCCCAGTGGAAGCACATGTACGAAATAACCTAAGCTGTACCAATGTAACTGTATACCAATCTTCTGGTGAAGGAGGGCCGCATAACATATTTTCTCAGGAGCTCGGGCCAGAAAGGATCCCTTGATTTAGGCAATCCTTATATCAACAAAAATTAATGAAAACACCTTTGTACTTCTTCTACACTTTAGAGGGATATATGATACATTTATTCACAATATAACCCAAATAAAAATGAGCATAGTAAAACGTCTATTTATCAAAGCAAAGCTGTACATTTTTTAATATGGACGTAAATGCTTTTTTTCGATACCAGTAGCGTTTATTTTACGGTTATGTGACGCGGGCCGCACGAATGCCCGTGGGCCCGTGGGCCGCGGGTTGGAATCCTTGCTGCAGAGGCACTTTTAATGATACTGCTACGCTTACTCACTGAGCAAGAATACAATAAGCTGAACAATTCGACGTAAGATAAGCGCAAAGATTGTAAGACTAACTTGTTCGAATAACTGCCATTATTAAGGGGTGAATTTTCTTAAATGAGTTAAGTTTTATTTATTTATTCTAAAATACTACAGTTAGGCACCAGGCCAGGTGGTAGTCATTCCTGTTGAGGGAGGGAAAAGTTAAATAATTTGCCTGGTATTCACCCTAGTCGGGAGGAAAACCCCCCAAAACCTCACGATTTTTTTACCAAATCTATATCTATATATAAATGAATGTTTGTATGTCTGTCTGTACTCGATAGATTCAAAAACCATACATCCAATCGTCGTGAAAATTTGGGAAATTATTAGGTATATCCTCGGGAAGGTTTTTGATTTTTTTTTTTTAAATCGGAGTACTCAGTTCGACTCCAGAAGGGAAAAACTGTTCCCATAAGAAATACATGTAAAATTCGATTTTATCACTTGCATGCTTCCTTTCTTTTGCAAAATTAAATTAGAAATAACCAACGTATGGATTTAAAAGTAGCACCAAAAGAAGGGAAATTGAATAATGTTTCTTATTTTGGTCATGAAATATAGTTTACGATCAGAAATTACGAGACTTTGAATAATTAGATGATAATTTTGATGAATTTTGAGGCTATAAACAAACTATTTCTCAGTTACGACGAATGCGATTGTTGAATTTTCTCATAAGAACACATTGAGAATTTATTCCAGTATTCAAATGATGTTTGTTTATAGCAACGTAAATATTTACGTATATTATCGTGGAGTAAACAGTTTTTGATATTTAATGAAAATTATATTTTGATAAATTCAAGAGATTGTATGCACTGAGCAACTTGGTGAGTTGATGACGTTACCGACTTTGATTAAAAATGTCATCTATTTTCAAAATTTCAATTTATTTTATGTCTTTGACGAGACTAAATTTCATTTTTAGGTCTTCTTCAGTTGAATATGTGTTCTCTTTGAGATTTGCGAGATGCGAAGTGTAGAGTAGCACATAATTTAGCATATCTTACTCCGAACTGAAAAGGTACTGTGATAATATATTTTCTTATATACCAAATGAAAGTAATGTAGATAGTATATATGATTTCATTATAATAGCCTTGCAACGCGAATAGCTGCCTGCCATTCAAATTGTGAATGGATTTTCTACGTGAAAAATAGGAGTACGATACATAAATTGATCCAATTTGTGAAGAATTTATTTAAACTGCCTTTTTGTTCAAACACAACAACGTGTGAAAGGGTACAGCTAGTAACCTATAAAACTTACTTTTCTACAGTACACACTCAATTGTAGTTGTTCGATGAATCCCTGACTATGTAGAATTCTATAAGTGATTTATAAATCGCTATGTGAAAATCCCAAATATGTTTGTTGTGGACGATCGGTTTTCATTTCTATCGTTAATGAATTCACTTGGAAATTTTTTATGTATAAATTATTGATGCAATAACAATAAAATGAACGTTCCCAAAATTAATTTTTAGCTTATCTCCATTTTTTTTAACATTGTCGCTGAAAAGTTACTAATAAATAATATAAAGCATGGATGTTTTAAGAATGCAAATCAAAAAATGAGTGCCTGTGTGTGTTCTCTCAGGTAATCATTTTTGGTACTGTTACTCATGGAATGCAATCTTCAGATTACGAATTATCTTTCGTGTCTGCTAAGTTCTACATATAATTCCAGTTTCGGGATCCATCTCCTTGTTAAAGCCACATACAAGTTATCTTAATTGCAGGGTTTCTATTTCTTTTAATATTGATTTGTAGAATAGCTGTCATTCTGACGCTGATGTAAATTTTGCAATGGGCGAATCATCAAAATTCCCTCCCTTGATGAGTAAATTATAAAAGCACAATGAGGAAGCTTTGGCTTACACTGCGAGCCCTCCGCAGCCAATTAGAAGAGGGACGGACAGTACACAGAGATATTTGGAGGCATGGTTTCCCGGTAGACGGAAAGAGCTCATCTAAAAGGATATGCGACCAACATTTTGCTAAAAATTCGTTATTTTTCAGTCGCAAGTTTGAAATGTATCCTTCTATTAACAATTTGCTGTTCTCAGATTCCCATAATTGTGAGTCGCGAAGATTTACTCACAATATGCTCACATTTAAGTCATCGGAGTGCTCTTCTTGGTTTATCTCAAGATCAATGTTGTTCACCATAAAGTATACACGAACAACGCTATTTTACTTAATATCAGCTAGTTTTAGATCAATATCAAAACTTATTAAACTAATTCAATTAAAAAGGAAAATGAATCAAAAAAGATTATTAAATTCAACACCAAAACTTATTTCAGTTTACAATATCGATTACTCCAGGAACCAAATATTGTGTAAATGCTAACCAAGTAATTAAGATAAAACTGAGGTTGAAATTCCATTCTTATTTTGTTTCATATGTTCACAATATGAATTAAATCACACCTAGCAAAATACAAGGTGAATTCTTTCTTTCACAAATCTTCGTTGGCGCTGGCATGCAGCCTTCTTGTTGCAAGTTAAGTTGTTTTCCTTTGCAAGTATGGCGCGGAGTCGTGCTTTACTAATATCGAGTATAAGCCGAATATGTAACACTTAATTTAAATGCGACTTAATTATCGAAATTGGGAGAACAAATCTTTAAATCAGTGAGCTCGTTTCGGAATTGGCGTAAATACCGCATTGATTGTTGTCTCTTTAACCAATACAGGATTGTTTCTGTTTTGACAAGAAATGAAGAACTTTGCCCTAAATTAATTCCTTAGTATAAGCTGAGCCTAAAATTATGGAAAATGAATGTATGTTTGTTTAAAGTATTTAATACAGATTTATGATGGATTCTCAGAGTTGAAATTACGATAGTAAAATATGGTTTCTATGAATGAACACCACGTACCTTACAAATCACCATCAGATTTTGCTGTTGGCCAATGTTGAGTAGTTTATTATTAAGTTTCTTAAAATGTCTGGTGCTTCTTGATGCGTTATAACGACCGGAAAGTGATTTGGAAGGAATTTTACGACATAAAGAATCTGAAATGTATGTAGTGTATTTAATGAACCTGGTCCCCTGGAAATATTGTTGAGCCGATATAATCTACCTTTTAAAAGATTTCGATATCATCTCTCCGCTCTTAGTCCTTCACTGAGTTGTACTAACACCAAGTTGACTACCACCGAGTTGTCTTTATACCAATTTAGTTTTCGCTAAGTATTCTTATCAGCAAGATGATTGTTTCGCCATATCGTCTGGAGTCCATGACCACTGAGGACAAAACTGAGGAAAACAGGGTCCATCATTTAATGGAAACCCTTAACACCTCCGAAAGTAATAGTCCTTCTCTGTCCAGAATTCGTCCAGTCTCATAGGGTAACGTCGCGGAAATTTCTTTTTCCACGATGTAATCACGATAAATTCCAGCAATAAGCAATATCCGTCGAGAATCACGGCGATTCCCTTTCAATGGAAGAGAGTGGGTGCTTTCCAAAAGGCCCTTAGTCTGCCAAAGGGGCTCCCTTTTCGAGACCTATGGGACCGTTGAGAGCGCTCCCTAACCTCTTTCTGGCACGCTAGATGCCTCCATTTTGTTTTTTATCCGCGCTCGCTCTATTGCTCTCCAGGGAAAGGGAAATCCGTTTGGAGGGAAGCGAAGCGAATTCGTTGGAGGAATCTGCGCTAGTGGAAGTAGAGAGCCGTTTTTTGACTGATCTTAATTCATCAGTTGCCTGAAAAGTGATCGGCCGATTTTAATTAGAGAGATTGAATACCAGGAAGGAAAACTGCTAAAGAAAAGCTAAGACTATCATTCCCTTCGTGACGGTAGTATGTACCTATGTTTTTATTCTAATAAATTAATTGCTTGGACCGTTTTTGATTAATCGTTTATTTGTTAGTTTATTTATTGGTCTATTTTTACTTAATTACATGCAAATTTATAACTGTTTGATCTATTTTTTTGTATGATATAATTATTTTGTCTTCTTGTCTTTTACATTTCATTTAGTCTGATTTGATCACTAAATTTAGTTTCCTATCTGTAGGTTTCACAGGTTTTTCCAACCCCTTTCCTGGGGGTGTTTTCCTGTAGTGGAATTTTTTCGTAAGCTCTTAGCTTAGGTTTTTTAAAACCACAAAGTAAACTTCTTCTTTGAACTTTTTTGTCGAGCTATCTCTTTCTTAAATATATACGACGAAGGGTTACATGTAAGAAGAGACTTTATTGTCTCAATCTCGTCCTTAATAAAGTCCTTTATTAATATTATTATTAAAATTTCATGAAGAGTATGATTAGAAACTTGGTTTAATGAGAAATCATGACAATGAAAATATAAATTACAGAATGCTTGTAATTTTAATATAAAAAGATTAACTCGTTTTATTTCATAAGTAGCATAATATAAAGTGAACGTTAGACTATCTTAATTTTTCCTTTGGGAGCAACAGAGTTGAACAATTAATTTTTTATTTGTCTTTTTAAGCCATGCTTGATAGACCAAAACCTTAGCCCCCTTTTCCTCTTTAGCAATTATACTATTCTATCCCGTTGAATGACTACTACAGTAGTAACTATTGAAATATTTGATATTAGAAACATATATTGATTGATTATATATTATAATTGATTACTGTAGCCTTCATTTCCTGGAACCTTCTAATATTATTCATGGTGAATAAGCAGATTTATTGTAAATTGCATACGATGAACATATTCCATTATATGCCCACAAAAATCCTTATTTCTCCTTCCTGTCACGTCTGCACTATTACATAAATATTTATTGATGCAATTCTTTATGTTTATTCTCAACCTTGCAATAGATTTTACAGGGTGACGTAAATACTTTCAACGATTAGTACTGAGTACTTGCAGTCCATTTATATCTTACTACTGTCTCTAATTTCATATTTTGTCTATAAGGACTTGAATACCTCTTTATGTAACATATTACATTCTGATACTCCTCTATTAATGAACTAGTGTTCAAAGAAATCTGTGCTTTGTTAACTTACTTTTAACTTCTCCTTGTGATGAACACGCACAAAATAATCCTTTTTTCTAATGTTCAACTCTATCCAAGCTTTGCCGATATTGTTACGTTTTTTTCTCGATTATCATTACATCTATAGTAATATAACTTCGATTATTTTTCTACAAAATTTCAAGATTAAATTTCCTGAGTCTTTTCTTTTAGGATTTCGGCCAATGTTTGTCACTGAAGATGTAGATTTTGTAAGAGCTTTATTCGTGCCATATCTCTACTTTGAGTGCTTTTTATTCAAAAAGCTTCGAATGTTTTGGCTCATGATAAATTTATCGTTCGCGTCCTGGAAAAGAACTCACCCTTTTTTGTGAGATTAAAATTTCACGGGAGAATAAATCGAGGAGAGGCAAATGTTATTGGGGAGTGGAAAAGCGGTTAAGAATTGAGAAGTGAAAGTATGGTGGTGAAATAGGTCGGAAGAAGTGCATAAGAAAGGTGATGAGGGAGTTTAAAGGTTAAAAGGAGACGAAAGGTTGGTTTATTGCGGGATAAAGGGAATTGAGAGCTCAGGTAAAGGGAAAGTAAAGGGGAATCAAAGGGGTGAAAGCTGGATTTGGAATTTAGGAGAGGGACTTGAGAGAAAAATGAATGGAAGGAATTCTTATGGAATTCACAATACGGTGCAAATACTGTGAACTGGTAAACAACGAGCTTGAACACTGAGATAAATCGTCAAAGGCTTATTCAAGCAAGTAATCGCAAAAATAGATGGATGAATTTTGTCATTTATTCTACAAACCATTGGACAAGCTAACAAACTAGATTAATTAGTGGTTTAGGTGTTAGTAAATCCCCTAGTATGGGGCACTGGCGGTTTTCGTACTACTTACGCTAATTCTAACTCGAGGTCTTATGTCCTCATTTCTAGCATTTTTCCACAACTAAAATTAAATTTAATTACATTGCTATCTTCCGCAGTATCTACTATTTTCCTTCATAAGCTTGTTTAATGCCTTAATTGTTGAGTCTCTAGTACCTATTAGGAATTAAAAACTCTACAATTAAAAAATAAATCGATAATATTAGTAAAGTCTGTTAAGACTTTTCTTTTGATTCCAATACACCCTACTTTGTTACAGTATACACATTAGCAGAAAAATGTGTCAATAACTTTCAAATTTTACTAATTTACTATCCAACCTTCTGCAGATTGTAAAACTTCTAAGTTACTAAACATTTCTAAAAGATATCTATACATAAATATTTCTGTTCCTGCTTCTCACGTTTTTCATCATCAGTTTCCCTTGGTCTTTCTCAGAAGTTTACTATATACTCGCATGATAGGCATCAATAGTAAATACTATAATTCTGATACAAAAAAGCACTCATGCCTCAGGGAGCTGCATTTGATAGGATACGACTCGGCTGTCTCAAATTCATAAATACTCAACATGTGAGCATAAATTGCACTTAAAATATTTAGTATGCAAATGAAGATGAATTTTTATAAAAACAATTAATCATGGTAAATTAGAATTTTTTATTGTTCCGGTCATTTATAAGTCGTGGATGGAGTTGATCTTTGTGAGTAGAGAATTACACTTTTGTATGGAAACTGGTCGTCAATTGAAATAAAACTTTTTGTGGAAACCTGAATATTAAGTTCAATTTGTTCACCATGAATTTTGCTCTTAATTCGCTTAAGTAACATGACCAAAACTGAAGGACCATAACTGAAGGACCAAAAATCCCTACAAAATCATCTCATGAACATCTCGTTTCAGTTAGGAAATAAGTCCAACTTTCGACGATTCTGACAGCTCCCTCCAGGATGCGTGTAATATGGGAATACCCCTATTTAGAAAATATTTTCAGAAATTCCCGTGGTCTTAAAGCAGGCATGTTTATCTGATGAAAGGGAGGAATTCGATGGGAATTTTCCAAAGCGGGTTCGTCTCAAAGGAAACGTTTGTCTCGGAAGATCTCGAGTGCAAAAATACTCGCAAGGAAGCACAACCCCTCTCTGACACCTGTTCTTCGGAGTAATGGGACACCCTTCTCGCTCTTATCTGGAGAGCCACTCGTAGGCGTTTGGAGAGGATTCCAAATGGGCGATTGGTTGCTATAGCAGCAGCCGCTAAAGGGGGACGCTTCTGCGGAATTGGGTCAGTGGGGAATTGGGAGCAACGCATGCACCAAATAATGGACCCTTCTCTCACTCTCTCTCTCATCTCCCTTATTCTATGGCTTCCCCAGACTCCATGGACCAATCCTCCCTTGTCGGTTCCACTTAACTCCCGCCGAGATTCAATTTCGATTCCGTTCGGTATTTAGTGTTTTCGGTCGCAGTGGTAATCTGATTTCCTTTTGTTTGCGATCGAGGCACGTGGAAGCGAAATTGAACGCCCTGAACACATTTGGAGGCTTTGTTTCCAGGATGGTGTTTTTATCGGGAGAAAGATGGGGATGTCTTAAAAATAGAATTCTGAAATAATGAACGGGAAGGGAAGGATGACTGGGAGGTCTTTCCTAAATATTTAAAGATATCAGTTTGCTGACTCCTTTGCTAACGAATTTTTTTCCTATCTGTTTCGAAATCGACTGGCAAATTTCTTTTTACTCGCACGTACGCAGTAAATACTAAATATTAGCAGAAAATATGACGGCCTTAAATTCTTGCTTAAAAGCTCAGTAAGTGGCGTTTCTATAATATTTTATGAGATCGCAATTCTGGAATAAATATTGATCTATGAATAGCTATATTTTTCGCCATGTTACATCCACAATTACGGATAAAAACTTAATATTAAATGGTGACATTTCGCCCGAAATAGGTTCAACATGAATGAAGCTATGAGTTATATCAGATTGCATATGAAACAAAACATTTTCTTCTAATACACTCAATAGAGTCCAACGAAGTGCGCATAAAATTTTCGCTGGCGTTACACATACACAAAAGATTAATATCACTAGTCTATGTCATATTTTCAACCGTGTCTACTTCAATTAGCACTGACTCAAAGTAAATTAAAATCCCATAATATTATTAAGATCCAACCTCCGTTAAGGAAGTGGTTGTCGCGTAGTAAAATTTGTATAGCCCAACTTAAGTTATGCATCTCACCCGAATGCTGAGATATTACGCAATCGAGTCCCAGATCTTCGAGTCGATTTTAAGTCCCACTCTTTTCAAGACATCAGTTTATTTCTGTTCGCATGTCAGGAAAACCTAAGGATGATCCAAATAAACACCTTTGGGTTTGTAGTTTGGAAAAGGAAATATTTGGATGCACTGAAATTCGTCAGTGATTACATTTGGAGCAGTCACAGGAACGTTCAATAAATTCTTCACAATGATTTACAAAGTAGAATTTGGGATAAAATCTAGTTTTAATCTTTAGATTTGCACTTTCATACTAAAAGGTTCAAAAATTCTAACGACTACTTCCTGATTTTATTAAGTAGGTAAGTATGTCTGTGACACTTGAACAAACCCTTAGATTACAATCTGTAATCCTTTATATAAGTAATAGGATAGCAGTTTTCATTTAGTATAGGCACCATGAAATATTTTATACAGTATATTATTTTAACAAGGCAACATAGTTAATTTTGTAAGAAACTTCAATATCGAAGTAATGTCTACAAAGAGATATCGTAGCAATATTTGGATAATTATGTGACCTGATTTCGCATTAAAAATCCCATCAAAAACCATTTGCTTCGTTGATCGTTATTCTCTTATTCCAGAGAAAAAAATATAGGCCATCATTATCTTGTTAGACTCACAGAGTCTGATTAATTCATTTATCGAATCTTTAAACTTTAATTCTGTCATATTTTCCATCTGAAAATTCGATTGAAATTAGGTACACTCCTGGCCAAAATTAACGCAGCACCTCCCTAGCGATCCTAACGGCCGGTGCTGCGTTAATTTTGGCCAGGAGTGTACAATACCGTACAAATTTCAAGTCAACCTATTAGTCAGTATCAATAGTCAGTGTACCATAGGACCCTTCCATAAACACCGAAGAAGACCTTGTGGAAGATCAAATGAATATGGATAGTGCATAATTTGTTCATCCCAAGAAGGAAAGGACGTGAAAAAAGTCTAACCGGACTGGGATGCCTGTTTGCTATTTCCTGGCTTAGTATCTTAAAATTTATAGAACAACTGACAGGCAATTTGGAGATCCGGGTACTAGTACCGATCCTGTCAGACTCTATTCATGTTCATTCTTCCTTGATATATTTCCTAGCTGCTCGCCTTAAAGTGCGAAATCACCTTCACTCTTTACCTGTTTTGTTTGTATATTGTTTGCTAATTTTGGATGGGTTCGGAGAAAATTTACATTTCCTTAATCTTTCCCATTAAATCTTGGCTTCTCTCTTCATCATTTCATTTTAAAAAACTACGGAGTCTGCCGTGATAATGTGGAAATTCATAATATAAAGATTATGAATATCTTTTCACAGATTTATCTCAGAACAACCAGTTTCGGCTACTTAGAAATCTTCAGTTCAAGCAAACAAATTTGTTTGAAAGTATACATCATCTTTATATTTCATTTTAAGTTACATTTGCTGAGTAGACTGTCTCAGAATTGTCTTTTCGCCGAGTAGCCTGTCTACAAGATGTCTTCTTCAAATCCTTTCATTTATCGCTAATCCAACTGATTTTCAGTTCTGTCAATTCTAACAGAAGATATCGTTTGCGTCAAAGGAATCCGCATAATTGAGACATTCGCGTGGGCGTCTACATGAGTTTCTCATTATCATGACATCTCTCTTACCCTCTTCGAGCCTTTATCCCATAAAGTTTGTATTTTATTCGAGGGCTTTTCCAATCCGCGTTGTTTCGCCCCAATGACCTCATTCGTTCCCTTCGCCTCTCCTGCCTTTGTCCCCATTTCCCATAATTCCCATTGGTCTGTCTTCTCTTATCATTTTCTGAGAGGGAACAATAGCGAATAATAGGCGACGAGTTTTGGACTCGGAGTGTGCTTTGAAATTTTAAACCCACCGTTCCCTTTATGCGCATATTTATTAGTGTGTTATCGGGCGGAAAACCTCAAACTAATATTCTAAAACGGAATGAAAAATATTTTTGGAGAACGAGTGAGGTGTTGAAGTAAATTTGGGATTTATTCAACCGTGAGATAGAGCATAGAAGATGTCGCTGGATGGGGCCGGAAGTAATTTTACCGTACCCGCTTCGTCGTTAGAATAATTTCCTGAACGTATGAGCTTAAGATAGTAATTTATTTCTATTATCGTTGAATTAACACATTTAAATAGGAAAAGAATTTAATTGCGTAGTCTCGTAATTTCAGAATACAAACATAGATGGTGGTTTTCCAAATGAATGTAACTGAATGGAATGGATGACAGTAAAATTTCATATTTTTTGTATCTATTTAGAAATTTACTTGAAATGTGTTTCATATTTGTTTGTATACGGTAGGTATTTCGTTTTAAATTTGTCGGAAATCCATAGTTAAGGAGTTTCTTTAGCCCTGTTTCATTTGGAAATCTCACGAGGAAACTTAATCTTTTACATTTTTCTTTCTGACCAGTCTCATAATATCATTATCTTGAATTTGCCACTTCAATCTTATCTAATCCTATTTTTATGTATCTCAAACCATCATTGATAATGGTATAAGATTGTTTCATATATTTAATCTTTATCATACAATTAGTCTATGAATATGAGGTTACATGGAAGAGGGGAAGCTTGACAAAACCTTAACAAAGATATAAAGTAATGATATAAATGCTTGTTTATTACCATCACAAATTTACTAATATTTTCTATTTTGTGGAAAATGCGAGAAACTTTTTTTACTTGAGGATAAAGCGCTGGACATGCTCATCGACTTCATTTTATGTTTCAGATTGCGCCACTTAATCATTTACTATTTTTTTAAATAATCTTACCATTTGTTCACGTAAGGGCAAGTCTATTTATCCAATCTTTCCTATAAAATAATGAATACATTGATACAACTTAGGCTTTTATCTAAAACGATAAAATCATTTTTTTTTGTATTACCTGTAGTACTATATATCTATGGTAGATACTCGTATATCCAAGTCCACGTGGGAAGGAGAAAATATTTGATGATATTCTTAGGAATAATCAAAAGTTGAAGTTTTCCCTTTGTGGAAGGAAGGCTTACTGAAAATTAAAACAAACTTTATAACTTCCACTGTTTATTGAAAATGCACAACCGGTATCGGTCTTTTTAATGCTCAGATACAAAAGACGTCATGTACTTTTTAGTCAGGTGAAAATCATCAGGTAATTTTTGTGCCTGAGTATGGCCTGTCCGACGTAACCGGTTATGCATTTTCAAAATATAGAGGAAGTTATAAAGTATGCTTTAACATTCATTATCCTTATGAGGTTGTTCTTTAGAATACCTAAGTATCAACGCGATAAGAATTTATACAATGAAATCTACTCGACTATTATTATTATAGTTAAATGCTAAGGCTTGTGCAGTTATGAGGGTAAAATTATAGTTAAAGGGTTCTTAGCAGAGACCCTTAGAAAATAGAGAATGTTGAATAGTGGTTGCGAGATATACATGCTTAAAAAGGAGGATATTATAGGGATCGATTGAAATTAAGAGGGACAGAGAATTGTGTTTGGTAGCTAATAAAGGGTAAATTCAGTACGCATTAAACCATTGAGAGATGAAAGATAGATGCTTGCATTTATATTAAGCATAGCTGAATGTAGACGATAAGGCTTAATCTAGCAGTGAATGCAAATGAGCTCAAGACGTACGCTTTAGTTAATATGAGCAATCTTTTCAATGTGCTTC
Organism: Sympetrum striolatum; assembly: GCA_947579665.1. Taxonomy (NCBI): domain Eukaryota; kingdom Metazoa; phylum Arthropoda; class Insecta; order Odonata; family Libellulidae; genus Sympetrum; species Sympetrum striolatum. The sequence continues at coordinate 90,624,145 of OX388344.1, read as the reverse complement.
CGAATGACTAAGGCACTGAGGTTACGTTTGATTTGCTTATATGAGCGTCGGGTCGTAGCTTCGGATGGAAGCGGATTAACCAGGAAATAGGCTGAGAGAATCGGCACTTGGAGTAATTGGGACGCTGTTCCTCGCTCGTGACATTAATTACGCTATTGAACGGATCTATTAAGTACACATGAAATACTGAGTCGATTTTAGCTTCGAAATATTATTTAATATATTCCACGAATCAATGAACGAGATTTAAATAAAATATTAAATCATTGTTTCTTTTAAAGGGATAACTTTTCCCACTATTTGCAAATATAAGACTTTTATGGAATTACTTGCGTTACCTATTCGAAATACTGATAGGTAAGAGTTTGGTATAGGTGTCGTAAACCACGACCTCAGCTCTGCACAAAATTGTAACTAGTCGCGAAAAGTAGACTAAAATCCTCGCGCCAAAATAGAAGTGCGATAAAACAGTCTAAAATATTGTAAAATGTAAAAATGAATCAAATTGAAGAAAGTGTATTGCCCTAAAACATATTTTTTTTTAATTACCTTTGGGTTGGGTAGGTTTGGTGGAGGGCAGGTAATGTTTCAATTCCATTATTTCCCGGGCACAAATGGAGCAGTTATTGCTCACTGACGCTATTGTAGTCGTTGCTTTCCAATTTTAAACCTACTTCAAACAGAGGAAATAAATTCATGAAATGGTTAATTTGAAAAAATGAAGATAAAATTAAGCTCTCAGGATTTTATTAGTTAGGTATTTTATTACTGGGATTTTATATTATTCCGAATTAAAAAATATCACGATTAGTATTTAGTAACATTATATGTAATGTATTTAAATTACAGATAACACAATTAAGAAAGTAAGATTTCATCTAAAACACATTTTAAATAAAGTACACGAATATTCTGCTAGCTTATCACTTATAGTAGATTGTTATCATACATTTTCTCAGATCTACGCTACTGATTATAGTTGAAACTAATAGTAATATATATATATAATTATAGTAGTATAATTAATATGTACTTCTACTACGTATTAGTTCCTTCACACGATTTTATTATTTGGGATAGCGTCCTTATTCGCACTAATGATTATATTTCCGTCGTCTGCTTAAATCAATAGTTGCAGTTGCCAACTAAAAAATTAACACCTCAATTTAATAAAATTATTATAATTTGACATTAAATTACAAATGGAAAGGTATGATCAATTAGATAGTGGTATATTAATGATTTCTTATATATTGGGCAAACGGAAATGCTTCCAGCTGTGAGAATGTTTAACTCTTCTGGATAGTTACGGAAATGAATAGCGTTTTCTTAGCTTGATGCCGTGCCATATTCGTAACTGTCTCAGTGGAGTAAGCAGCTATATCCCAATGCATTTTTTCGTCTTTCTATCTCAAGAATTATAAAAAGGTATCTCTGATGAAACTTTACATTTATCTTCTTTGAAACTTCTTCGTATGTCCTCAGTATTCTGTCTTTAGAAATAGCTCATCATCTCAAAGTATATCGTAGTGTAATAGCTGTCCATACACTGTAAAAAAAGATTTGTAAAAATACAATAAGTTTCAATGGAAAAACTGGTTTGCTTGGATTTTTACAGTAAGTATTATTGGGAAATGCCGTCTCCGGCTGGCACGTTAAATATCATTGTATTTTTCCAACAAATTTTAAAGTAAGGGCGAGGCCTTCTCTTACCCCCACTGAACAATCATTAGATTCGCAGTTTCGGGACATCGATGATGTTCATGTCTATGCTAATGGCTTTTTCTTGAGGTTGGCCATTAAAAACAGCTCCTATTGTCCATAAAAGGAAATCCATCGGATTTGGGATGCTAATGCTTCACGGGTCCACAGATTTTGACGGAATGGAATTCATCAGTGCCTTCGCATATCGAGTATATTCCATTGAAAAGTAGTTTTTCATTGTTTTACTATCGTTTAATTCTAGAATGTTATCTATAGCAATAGATGACTTTATACAGTAAACTATATATGTGTTATTGTAGTTGTGCCGTTTATAAATGATTTATCTCTAATGAGTGCTTTCTATTAATTGCATTATTTTAGCTGTGGTTATTTTGTCCCCTCAATAGTGATAAGTCTGCGGTGTTTCGAAATGTGTATGTGCTGCATAAATTGCAAATAAACATGCAGTTCACAACTGACACATCTAATTCAACCATTTTTGTTTAATTCATAGAAAATTAAATAAGTCTTACCATTGCCCATTTTCGTCAATCGTACCCTAGCCTTTTAGCTATTCAGAATCATTATTTTAAATGGCATTCTGACGAAGTATTTACTTTAACTTCAAGCATCAGGTGTAGATTAATTTGTTGGACATGCCATGAACAATTATCTCCTGAAAGACTGAAAGTCCTTCGTGATATTTGTGCTCCTATGAATATTGGAGTTGAGACTGTGTCCCATGCGGGATGCAGTAAACTTTTCAAAAATGTAAATTCCTTCAGAAGTCACATGCATAGGGAGTGTATAGGGTCAAAGTGTAATTTAAAAGTTGATTACATCCATATTGACCCACAAGGTGGCTCATTAATTAGAGATATAATAATAGAATGGAAAAAAAGAACTTCAGGATTTCCTTGTTTGTACCTCATCCACCAGCCTACTCTTTTTTTATTATCAATACATCTCTATTACCACTTATTATTGCAGGATGTGGTGGCGGAGTGGTAAGCATTCCATCGGGACCTACCAGTATTTCCAAGTTACCTGGCACAAACCCGAGATTGACCGTTTATTTTTCCACTCAATTGAGTTTTAGAATCTCATTGGAATTTTACAATAAGATTCATTGTAATTTTACAGTAAGATTTATCGTTAAATTTCATTGTGATTTTACAATGAATATTAATGTTATCATATCATTGGATTAATACAATAAAAGTTGTTGGCAATTTTAGTGCCAATGATTCTTATTGTATTTATCCAAAGATTTTTTTACAGTGTATGGGTACTCATGCTGCATATAAATGAATCAGTTGTCACGCAGTTGCCAACTCGCTACAGAGATAAATCAACAGCCGTATGTGAAAAGTGCATAGAAAGACATGACTAAACCATCTTTAATATAACTCCTGAGTATGGAATTATGCGTCATGCATCCCGCTAATGATCACAGCTGTGTGATGATTATGCATAACATAATGACCTTGGAAGCTGAACTATAAACGAAGAAACGGCTGGTTACTGTACGATGTAAATCGGTTTAAGTCTCCCATGTGCTAATTATATTCATTGCGATTTGGTTTGCAGAGAGTTGTGGTTTCAGGCCTTAACTGTAATAACGGCTTTATTGCGGTTTTCAGAAACCAATGCTTCAAACCTAATTTTTCACTTAGAGGAAAGAAGACTCAGGATGATTGATTGGTCAATAACCGGTAGATACTTGGGATGAATGCATTTTTAGGGAGTTTTGGGAAAGAAAGAGATAACAATTAATACAAAAAAGCAGCTCTATCAGTCAATATCAATTCCCACTCTACTATTTGGAGTAGAAAGTCTACCTTGGCAAGACAAACATGCTAGAAAATCCAGGCTTGCGAAATGAAATACATAAGAAAAAAACATTAAATAAAACTCGAAAAGATGGAATACGTAATGAGAGAAATAGAGAAGTAGTGAAGCAAATGCCACTAGGGAAAGTAATTGAGGAAAAACAGTTAAAATGGTATGGGCAGGTACTGGAAGTTAAAGTACAGGGAGAAAAGGAAGAAGTAGACAAAGAATAACCTGGGAAGATGGGATTGAGAGGATTGGAAGTCAAAGGGGCCAAGACACCGAGAAGAATGAGGAAAATAATGAGGAATCGGACAGAATGGAAGAAATGTGTGGAGATGACGAGATGATGGACTGAGACAGCCTCCCCCATAGTGAAAGGCAAAGAGGAGAAGATGGAGAAGTATTTAGGAATATTTAAGAACCTTTATCAGCTATTCGCTTTCTTTCCTCGATTAATACGTAAATAACTATCAATATAAAATGGTTCTTTAATTTATTTTTATTGCTCGTAAATTTTTAAGCTCATGGAGAAGTAATTAGATATAAATATATATTTGAAAAATTATATTTATGTAAAGGCTTTCATAAGGTAGTCACACAGAATATATTATATGAAAATGAAGAAACAAAAAATTCAACTTTATCGTACTGCTACTAAAGAATCGGGTCGTTTTGTCGTCTGACTAGTGTTTTTCGGGACACCAGGTCATCCAGAAAGTAACCGTAATAAATTAATGTCATAGTCATTTCTGTAGTTAGCAGTTCTAAATAATATATCCAACCAAAGTTTACGTACATAAAATTTTGATATTTTTCATGGTTACAATCATTTATCATCATTCCAGTTTTTTTATGACTACGCGAGACACTTGAACGTTCATATCACATTATGATAAGGTAATTGTTTAGTCGAAAGTTTATTCTTGAAGTGTGCTCAAATATCATAGTAATAATTATGTTTCAAGAGAAGCATTTTCCGAGTAATAGGGGAGATGATAAAAATCCTGTTCGGTTCCCAGAAAATCTGAGCATTTAAAAACCTATAGTTTAGATTGAAGAGGACATTTAACAATTTAACCTCCAACCATATAGGTGTATCATTATCTCTCTTTACTCAGAGAATGCCTCAATATATTTTCGCCAGATTCTGCGAAGGATCAACTGGAGAGTCAGACAAAAGAATGAAGGGGCATCGGTATAGAACAAACATTTTGATTCTTTCTATGGAACCTTTCATTATATTTAATCACCTCAGTTCTTGGAAATGGGTTATATTCACTTTTCACCCGACTGCTCCTTTCCTAGAATATCTCCTAATCCCCATTAAGAACCAACGTAACTTTGGCACACATGTTACAGCATGGAAGTTTATTTCTGGGAGTACGAGGTATATTGGCGACAGTGCATAGATTCATTAAGTGACCATTACACGTAGATATTCTTAAAAATTTCCTACAAGGGAAATCATAATAAATATGATATGTTTCAGATTTTCAGTTTTCGATTATCTATCCGTTTAACCGTTGGTATTTTGCCTAACGAAGTCTGAACCTTAGAAAAACTAGTCATAAATATTTATTCTGTGGTAGTAAAAAGGTCGGTTTCATTTGTCTAACAAAGAAATGTATTTATATTTAATTTCATACTGTGACCCCTTTGGGCCCCCCTCTTTGGGTTTCCTTCGTGGGTCGCGACCCGTGAAGGAAAACAAAAGCGAAAGGAAAGGGCGGAGTAAACAAGCCGGAAGGCGCAAAACGTCACAATACCATCAATTCCTTTTCTGTATTCTCATTAAAACTCAAAGATAATGAAGATTCAATGAAATTTTCTTGTTACCCGCAGATTCTTTCCACTTATTTTGCCTAAAATCGTTATTTGGCTTTCATTGAGATTTATTTGACAGAATTTCTGGAGTGCTCATTGAAAATGGATTGGATTCCAAAGTGTTCGAGGAAAATTAATTGAGAAAAGAAGCGGACTGTTTAAAATCTATTTACTAATCTACTTACTATTTTAAAATTTACGCACTATTTTAAACTCTTAGCGATCGTAATGATAAATAGATTCTACTATGAAAGTGACTCATTCGAGATGAAAATCTTTGAAATTATACTGTCAATTGATTCAGACACGACTATAAATTTCATCAATGCGGTGCATACATATCTCATGAAATGTATCATCCTTTAGTCTGACTCGTTAAGTATAAGTGATAGAAGAATATTGTTTCGAAACACGAATAAAAATTACATTTATCATTACAAAATATATTGATCTATAACATACATTAGTATAATTTGTTTTTTTTTCTACGATGATAGTACTGATATCTTTATATCTGTCCCGATGAGCATATGGTCTTGGTCAATCGAAAATTTGGATCAGAGCAGAAATAAAAGTTACCGATTGAAAAATGATCAAAAAATCAATGTTATAAAATTGAGGATATGAAAAGCTATTAATCATAGTGCCTCTATTTTCCAATAAAATAGCGTTATGGGTTAAAGAATAAATATATTTTTTTCTGATCTACTCTCTTCAGGACTTTTTAGATTTTAGACGTAGGGATGAAATTTAGCTACTATAAAAATTTAACGGAACAACATAATCTCTACCCTGCATTTCATAAAATACATTTCGAATGAAAGCACAGTTAAAATAAAATTGATGCGCATGAAGATACATATAATAGGCAGATGCGTTATGCCACCTCCAAAGCAGCAGCTGATTTAAAAGTAATCTTACGGTATTTCCGATGATTGAAGGGCTGGAATCCCCCAATGACCCTTGCAACTTTAATCACTTGTTTTCCTCGGATATCGCCATTGAAATCTACGCTTCCTGGCGACACAGAGCGACGAGATCGCATGCTAACGGGTACACGACTTTCGTATTACGTGAACTAAATGAGAAACCGTTCTCTTAATCCGCGAGGCAATCCTCCCCAGTCTAATTACCATTCAACGCCAATGATAACTCGACAGAAGGTGCCAAGGCCTTCTCCGCAGCGTGCTCCCTCATTCTTTCGCATTGCCCTGAAATCACGCATTGATTACCTGGTGAAAGCAGTCACGCCACAATGATGTTACGTTTTCATTGATTTCTCTCATGGAAACATTACGCATCTTATCGAAATAACACGTATAAGCATAATAAATAATAAAAATAATTAAGGACTTTATGTAGGGCGAGATTGAGATTATAAAATCTCTCCTTAAACCTAACCTTTCTCCACATAAATTTAAAGTGAGAGATAATTTGAAAAAAAAATACACAGAGGAAGACTACTTTTAGGATTTAAAACACCTAATCTTAGAGCTTAGGAAAATAATTCCACTCCAGGAAAACACTCCCAAGGAAAAAACCTGCAAAACCTACAGATGATAAACTGAATTTATTGATGAAATGAGATAAAATGAAATATAAAGACAAAAATACAAAGCAATAATATCATAAGAAAAAGAAACAAAAAATAACAAATAGTTACACATCTACATGTAGGTAGGTAAAAAATATACTGATAAATTTACTAGTACCTATCTAAAAAAATAATCAAAAATGGTCTATACAATTAAATAGCGAAAGAAGAAAATAATAAATAAAATATAAAACTCTAGAAGGTAAAAAATTTTAAAATTAGGACAGCGGCTAAGTTAGGGATAGAAATCGCTACTTCAATAAGGTTTTTTAGACATGCGCGTACTTAACTGACACCTGGATATTGAGGTTATTATAAACTAGCTTTTAATTATTCAATTTCCGAATAATCGGAATTAAGTGAGTGTCAAAGGTTATTATCATCATAATTATGATCAATTTTACGTGGGGTCATGATATTTACCATTTTATTCTTTACTATTAATTATTTTGTTGTCAAATAGTAAAAAATGAAATAATTCGAACAGGATAAGTGATTTCAAAATGTATGCGTGAAGTGAAGGATTTATACAAGGTTAGAAAAGAACGGTGGAGCGTGTTGAATTAGAATAGCAAGCTATACTCTAAAGGGATTATTAAAATTTATATGGTATCTACATGCATATATAACATTTTTATAATGTTTAAAAGAAACCAAATTCCACTCGAAGATGATGCTTAAGCTTGGAAACATGTCTTGTGTCTTATATTAAGTGAATATTAGTTTCCTTTGGCAAATTAATTTCCGTTTTGCTCTTTAGTAAAATGATCGTGTTTGCTTGAAATGAATAATATTTTTTTTCCACAATTGTCCAATATAACTAATATCATGATATATATTTATGCAATAAAACCTCTGTTGATTAGGTGATTACAGCATTTGTGATGGAAAAACTAAGCTTTTTTTGACATCTTAGATGATTGATTGATCTGTCTGATAATTTCACCGAGGAAAAGAGATGGGATCAAAATAAACTATTTTGCGTGCATCTAAATTGATTTTATGGGCACGGTTCTTACAACTTACGTGAAAATAACGTGGTGAATATTGAAATCAATGCATCATTCAAATCTTCCGTTAATCAAACTCCGTGAGAGTTAAATTGTTCTTCTTATTAGGTCCTATATACTATGCAAAAGATTTACAATTATCGAGGGTCAAAATGACCAGTATTTGGGAATTTGGTTAAATACGTGGATTTCTATGGTATAATAAAACAAATGGTAACTTCAGAAATAATTTTTATCCTAGCTATATATTTATTTAGTGAGCCGATATATAATTTAATCGAAGTTTCGAAGTTCGAAGAAGACATTTAAATAAAATGTAATTTAAAGGGTTTATATTTATACTAACAACGTAAAGCTTAAGAAACCATAAAAATTTTAAAGATGAACTACATGATATCTGACTTAGCACGAGAATTTTGAGAACATTACAACTTTGCAAAAATTGTACTATTGATTAATTATGCCATTGAACTGTATTATGGTTAAAATTTCACATTACTTAGTTAGGTAATAATTTCATGATATTCACGGCAATATTTTTTGAAAGACGTCTCTGGAATGAATACTAAACAAAATCACAGCTATGAGGTGAAGCTCATTTACGCAGAAACCGTCTTGCCGCACCGCGAGTATCTAGAAAGCAAACCCATAAAAGGAAACTTTCTTCGCTGGAGGTGCTGAACTCATCCTTTGCACTAAGTATCCGGAGAAAAACCTCTATCGAGTCGCTTCTTTTTCCACGAATGCAATCGTTCGCATCGACATTTTTACGGATCAGCGGCAGGTCATCGAGCGATTGGGCAAGCGCCTTTAATACCGGCGAACCGTAATAAAAACGGCGTAAAGATTACGTGCGACGGCAAGGCGATTTCCCAATATTTTTCATCCGCTCGTTAATAGCCATAGCAACCGGTGCTGAAAAACACTCCCTTGGATACAGAGGCTCTCAAGGGCTGCAGGCGCCGCGGTTTCCAACGGGGCGTATCTACCCGGAAGTCTGAGAGGTGTGGTAGATGCGGGTGCGGGAGTTAAGAAGGGATGTTTGATTGACGTGATCGGAAGTGAGGAAGACTGGAAGGCGGAAAATGAAACCACAACACCGGAACTCGAGTGAGAATAAATATGGACCCCCGTGTTCCTCACGGCTCAGTGATGGGTCCTCTCAATTTTCGCTCTGATGCGGGCCGATTATTGACATAATCGTTCATCATTTCTTGTCATTTACATCGCCTATATTTACATATCCATGCTTTCTAATTTGTTTTCGCATTATGCTTGTGTATTTGAGGGAGTTCAGTATACTGGCGTTACTCCCAACTCTCGGCCTCATTGGTCCACTTTGGTATTACATATGTAAAATTAATAATTATTATGCAGAAGAAGAAGAATATGCAGAAACAAAATTTGAAGTTTTAGATGTATATAATGAATTTAATGATTGTTGGATATTTTTCCAGACGACAGGTAATGATTATTTGTTTATTAATTTAAGACGAAATTCAATGACTGATGTAATGATGTAGGGTCATGTATGGACCTGCATTAACGTTACCAGCTGTCAGCTGCCCAATTGTTAATAATGATATCAATATTCTCCCATGTCATACACTCCCTTATTCGGTAGGAGATTTTACTATCGCGAATGTACCTGGCTCCTTTATATCACCGACGTACCTTTCATTAAATGATAAAAAAGTGCTTGAATTAGCTTCTACTACTTGGAGGACATTTGCAAATCTTCTAGAGGTGTTGTTATTACTCATCAGAATTCAGTATTAGTAATGAATAACGCCGTCAATGTTTGTTTCGAACATAATACAGCGAAAGAAAGAAAATACTCAAATTCGACTAAAATCCACAGTACTTATTTATGACTCACATTAGTATCATTTTTATATTTTTTGGTCGGCAATCGCAATATCATTTGCTAATATATTATATTTCATTAGTAAATGCTCAACACTCGCACACACACTTATCAGTTAACTTTTGCCCAACTATCTTTTAGGATAAAGGTATTTTAATGAGAATATCGCATAATATACTCAACTTAATTTAATTGAAACATTATTTATATAACCCTGCATACGTGTGGACTACCCACCAAAACCGCCGTTTTATAATGGACGTATTGACTTATGATTGTTACTAAGTCACAAGGAGCTTGACTTGATACCTTCAAGACACCAAGGAGGGTACCATAAAAATAGTACTAGGGTTTATAGCAGAATCAGCAGAGTATGTTAGGAACTGGAAAAATATTCAAAATGAGAAAAATTGTGTAATTATTGACAATATACTCACAAGAATAATCGTAACAGATGATGAAAATCAGCCGCTCACTGATATAAGGAACAGTAAAATGCTGAATGAATATAATAAGATTTCATAAAAGAATATTATTGAGGATTCAAAAAGAATACACTCAAATTGAATCCTATCAAAACTGCATTTGGTTCAGAGTGCGAAAAGGTAACTTTTTAAGATAAGACCATTGGTGTGACTTTTAATGTCAAATAAATTCAATCACCAGTATATTGATGATTTTATCGGTAGCATCCGACAAAAAACTGTAATGGAATTTGAAAATTGTTTATCTTTACCTTTTCATTAAGTCATTTCTCAAGGCCTGATCGAACGTCTTATTTTATTCTGATAATACACCGAATCTTTAACAATAATAATACTATCGAAATATTATGCATTTTTCAAGTATGCATCCAATCATAAGTTGTTTACATTCCGTGAACTTTTAGTTCCTAATAAATAAGAATTTTTAATATTATTTGGATCAATAAATTCAAAACACCTTCACCTCAAGGCACATGAATTTTCTACTGATAAATTCAGAATAATCAACATACATCCATTATATTTGCCTCGAGAGAACCCTTTTGAAGCATTCAAAATATTTCACATTTCTTCAATCTCTTTTCTGAGTATTGCTGATGATTCCTCTTCAACGAGAACAAATTACCAATTTCACAGCCGAAAATGTATGGATTTATGGTTTCTTCCTTAGAGCACCGACTTTAATTCGCTTAGTTGCAAAATGAAACCCGAATTGTATTTTCCAGTGAGGAATAGCACCGTCAGCGCGACTACTTGATTCATTCCGCTATTACAAGAGATGAGATGACCTCCAATTATTCCCCTCGTTCATTGTCAATGCAACCGGGCTTGCGTTATTTATTCCCTTACTTTATCATTGATGCTGCATCGGAATATTGATCGTCGTAACAGGCTGGGGTCAAATCGTATATGCAATTCATATCGTAGGAAAATATTGGTTATAATTAAATTCCCTCACAAAAGAGTTATCTTTGTATTTTTCCTAATGCTATACTACATGACAGTTAGATTTAGCAGCCACGAATCGAAAATAGGAGGACGGTATTTTTAAATTCAATATTTTTAAAGTGATGAATAGAACACTGATTGTGACTGGCTTATCTGTATCATCGCTGGAATTCGGGAAATTTGATCTTCACCCTTTGCGATTTGTAACAAAAATGTAATTTCTATTCACGTTGCATGCAAACAATTCAGCTCTTCGCTATCTGAATATACCAACGAATTCATTCAATAATATCTTTCTTATCAAAGCAGGTAAGGTATCAGATAAGCATATCTTTGAGTAGTTTTTATTTTGATTTATACCTTTATAACGATGCTGACTTTTGGTTATGTTTTTGATTAAGGATACACATTCTATACATATTTTTTCTATCTACATTAATACATCATTAACAAAATGAGACCACAAAAACAACCGTGAATGAATATTTTAGTTATTGGTTTTCAGATCTGTATATAAAGCATACACTTTAACCAATACACCTCGAAATCTTTTAAATTCTTCTAGCCCTCTCGAGGTAGGGAACTCTTTCCTGAGTTAAGGAGCACCATATTTTAATGTTGTATTCATATGAGATTCGAAATCTCTGAAGATGATGAGAATATCTGTGCATGTACGATCGACTATAATACGTCATGGACATTTTCTCTGCTTACTTATGTTATGAAGTATATGCACTGTTAGAACGGTATTGCATGATTTACATGAGCATGAGCATAGTGCGTTGAACTGTAGCAAAAACCAATAGAGTTATTCTAAGATATTTACAGTTTAAACGTTATGCGTTTCGAACGGATATAGCTGACAAAGTAATTTCGGTAAATCCATCTATAATCGAGTCATTTTTCCTTTCTTAGATAAAAAATACTGTAACTATTTTCTTTCTGATCAACCAATGAATCATGCTGTGGAAATTCAGGATTCTATTTTTGAAATGTACTTTATTCTTGTCTTCGGATTAATTCGGCAGTATGTAGAACAATTTTACCACGTTTCCTCTAACATGGTTTTGAAAGCTTTTTAAAGGCAAATTTTTTGTAGTGATATATGAGAGAATTAACTTTTGTTTAAAAAACACTTGGCCCTTTTGAGACTAGGAAAACACGACCTTATCTTTGAATAATAGTTAAAACGAAAAATATGGAGAAAAGTATTTTATATATCTCATTGACAAATGATTTTAAAGGACAGGAGGGCTTAATTATTTTCTTTTCCTTAGCTGAATGACGAGACCTGCTGGTCAGGGCCCATCAGAATAGGAATCGTTCATAAATTCATAATACTGAAATTGAATTTCGAAGGCGTAACTTGGAGGAAAGACATATCAGAATTAATAAAAACATTTCTAAAGATGTAACCACGTTTACGAAGCCGATCGCTCAGGTCTATGTGGAAAATTACAGTGTGTTTTGCTTCCTATTCATAATACGTCCATGATTCTGTGACAAATGACTCCCCCAACGGAAACTTCATTTGCACCTGTTGCTACCGCTGCCCGTCAACTTTTTTTCTGCACTGTGGTGATCGTCACCTAGCAGCAAGGTTGCTCCTTCCGACGATGTTTTTCCCTTCCTTCGTCATGAGGGCAGGTCACTGTCAACGTCCTCCGCCCCTTCCGGTTCCTCACCAAGGCCGGATCGATTTCGCACAGACAACACCGACCTCTTGACATCCGCACAGCTAATCTCCTCCAAGGCGAAGAGGTTCCCAGTGCAGATTGTTTGTCTCTCACAAGCGTGTGTCCCTCCCGCGACGACCTTGAACCTTATCGCGCCCCGGTTTTCTCTTTTCTGAATAAATATGCAATTATAACTCACTCGTGCTGATGTTAAATTTGGATTATATTAATAAATAACGACTTTATCTGGGCGTGACTGAGAGTGGAATGAACATGTCTTTTGTCGTACAACCCATCATAATCATGGTTAATGAATATCGTATTCTAAGATCAATTTGAAAAGAGCTGTGTGTAAAGTCATCAGCCCGAAGGCTGGTTGGATGCTCATCACCATCAGTTACTAATATCCTTGAAGTGGGGATGAGGTGACTTGGCAAGACGATGGGTGAGGTAGTTTGCCCTATATATGTCCCTTAACCATGATATTGCAAGGGAAACAATTTCACGGAAGTGTAGCATTATGACTATGATAAATGCATTTAATAACATTCAATAAAGCGTGACAAAATGAATTATGTTGATGAGACTCTTTCGTAACTCAACAGCTTTAATAATGTCACAGCTATGGATGTAGTGAGGCCAAGGTTAGCGAAATAAAACTTATCTTTTCATATATATTCTGAATCAAAGATAAACGATGTATATTGAAATCACCAGGTTTAATAGCAGAAACAGAAAAGAGTCAGAATATACCAGGAAGAGTTTAGGGGAATGAAAAATGCAAGGTTTCGGTAACACTGACTTCTTTGCTTGCTCTTTATTGTATTTTTTGCGATAAATTCAGCCATGTTTGTGAAAATTGTCCACCACGTCATTGAGAATTTTGCATTAAAATTAAATAAACGAAGAAATTTCTTCGTTAATTTTTATCTTTCTATTACTTGGTTTAAAAAATTAAATGTGAATCTAAATTGCTTATCAGTATATTAATTCACTGTGTATGCATTGAATTTCAAATTCGAAGAGCATCAAAATGGCAGGTTTACAAGGTCCCTAAAAAAGTTGTTGCTGTTGTTTTATTGAGATGCGTCGACATCTACGGTCATTTAGCCCTAAAAAAGTGTGGATTTCGGTGTCTGCAAGCTCACAACGCTCAAACGCTCATTTCTATGCCTAATATCCCAAGGAAAAACCCCGGTCCCGTCAGGCTTTTTTCAAGTCCGTTTTTCCCTGGGATTTTTCCTTATGTGAAAAGTAGGGGAGACCGGGGCTGGTTGGCCGAGTTTTGTTTTCGGAATTTCTGTACTCATTTTGGTTTGGCTTTTTGAAAAACGGTTTGCTCTGTCATAAAGATACAACCCTTGAGCATATATGTGAATTTTTTCATCTATGACAAAATATCAGGGAAAAAGTTATAAAGAATCAAATGCGGCACCGAAATTCGGCCAACCAACCCCAGGACCGGGGTAGGTTGGCCGAGTTTTGTAAAATAAGTGAAAGATATCAAATGCATCAATGGAAAATATTTATTAGTGTAAAAAAGTTAGTTTACACAGTTTTTCAATATGTGGGTAAGTAAAAAACTCAGCTCTTTATTTTTTAGTCTTTTTAACACATTTAGACTTATTGTTAGTTTCGGCAGCTTTAGTGAAGTTTTTCATAGCTCTCGCGGCTTTCTTTTCCTCTGCCAACGTACGCTTACGTTTACTTTCATTTTTCTCATTCTCCGATGCTGCTTTAATTGGGGAATCGGTCAAAATTTCGGTCGATCGGCGTTTACGATCTTGACGCTTCTTCGAACCAGTTCGTGCACTTGCCTTGGGGAGAGGTCTGACGTCTTCAGGGAGGCTTACATATGCAGCAGATTCTATGCTGATGGACGAGTTTTGTTCAGGGTTGGGTCGATCTGTGACAAATCCTGCCAGGAACTCCTCAGGAGGGAAAATTTCAGGATTGAAAGGGCACACGCCAGAGACTCTGAAACCAGCTCGAATATTGTTCTGTGTGCAGGCGATTTGAAATGCACTGGCTACGATTCCCGGAATATCGTATATGGTCATTGTTTTGCCAGGGTTGTTCGTCATCCACGCATCAGAGTAGTATTTACGAATTTTTTAAATGGACCTAGATTTTTTAAATTTACAACTCGGCCAACCAACCCCACACAAAACTCGGCCAACCTACCCCAATGAATGTTTTCGATAACAATCAAGGTTTACAAAAACAAAAGTGAGGTTACCCTGGAAACCAATATACCATTTTGTAGGGTTTTGAATACCCTTTCCAGCGGTACCACGTTTTTTGAAATCGGATGGAAATTGACTCGTGTTACGAAGATTACTTTACAAGAACAGAAATTTACTCACCAGTGTCGAAAAAAGAAAAAACCTGCTCCTGTGTAAACGGCAACACGAAAGCACCTGAAATTACGTCGGTACATGGACGAACTAATACCCCACCAAAATCACTATAGATGTCGCAACTGTGCCCAAAAGTCGTTTTAAAAAAGACACTCGGCCAACCTGCCCCTTCGGCCAACCAGCCCCGGTCTCCTCTACCTTAACCCTTTCCTTGTATAATTCCCAATACATATATTTAACCATAGTTGTGTAGAAGTGAATGGAAATAAAAAGTGTAATCAGTGGTGGATAAACAAAATCTGTACATGCTTGGGCTTTTTCGAGTTCATATCTGTAATCAGTGACCCGATATTTGTTAAGAACAGCTATTACCATACATGTTACCGAAAAGAAGATAAAATTTGTCGGCCTCTGTTATTACTTACATTTTCAACTCTGAGAGTTTTAAGTATGATTGGGTCTTTTCTTGGCGTATATGCCGTACCTTTTTCGAGTTTTGAGAGAAGATAGTTTTAGCAACTAAATATCTCCTTATAATTATTTTTTATGGAACTAAGCCCGCTTTCTCCTTCAATGAACATCTTCTGGAATCCCCTGATAAGAAAACTATAACAGTTCCATTATAAAAAACTTAACAATTTTGTAATATAATGAGCAATAAAAATAAGTAAAATACATATGGAAAGACATTTATTGGAGAAACTCAACTGAAAGTGTATGGAGAAAGAAATTAAATATTTAAATAATATAAATTTACTAGTGTTTCGTAATAACTATTAGACTTAGGTGAAATTCTTCAGCATTGCATTAACATTATCTGACCTTCCCTGACAAAGGGATTTTACGGGGAAATTTCAAAGCGCATTGTGAATCAACGGAAACCCATTGCTATACTCCTTTATGTCGTGCTTAGTATAAAATATTATTCAAATATCGAAAAAGTTCTTCTAAGGCCCTAATAATAGCGATAATATATGATAAGCTTTCTCAAGGCCATCAGAGGGGGCCATTTAGTTTTATGCGAATATCGAAAGTCATGACGTCAGACAGCGATGATAACATATACCCACTCGGAAGGCGTGTGAAACAATCCAGAAAAAGAGTACGTGACGAAATTCATACTGCGAAAAACTTGAAAGAAATAATTCCTGGAGTTCACTGGTTAATACAGGATATATAATACAATAATAATGAGGCTTGCGAGAATCTCATCCAACAAAAGGCTACATTATCAATTAGTCCAAATCAAGATTCTTTTCTTACTAGTCATTAAAGTCCTCATTTTCCCAGTAATTCACTCTCTGTTCATCTTAATTTTTTTCCCATATATACTCTATAATCTATTCAAACTATATTCGGTTTAATCGTATGTTTCTCTTGACACAATTGATAAAGTCCAGATAAGTGTCACGCCATGATTGCATTAAACAAACTCCTCATGACAGGCAATGGGGTGTTTTCATGATCAAAAATTAATTATTTAGAATTTCCGTTACCTGAATAGCTTTCATTATACTGTAGAGACTGAAAAAAATGTAATGAAAAATATAAATCCCTCTATCAGTCTGCTATGTAATCAGTCAAAACACTGGTTGAAACTTCTTCACCTATATTATTACATACCAAGGTTTATTAGAGAGGTATGAAGGGGATTGAAGTAAAGTATGAAAGATCAGGAATGATAAAGTTTGCTTTTGCTTACCGAGACAGAATATTGGGAGCGGAAATGCTCCAACTAATTGTAAGTGAAACAGAGTGAGTCTACGAATTGCACTTCTAGTGTCACTCTACAAAGAGGGGCATTTTTCAGTGGGATTATTTATCATCTCTCATTCCTCAGTAACTTTCATGTCATTTAAGATACAGCACTTCAATCCTGTACGAGAACCCAAATAAGTGTTCAATTAAGCAAGATATGGTTTCAGGAACACATTTCTCTCAATCTTGTACCAAAAACCAAATGCAATAATACCATTTATAAAGTGTGGCAGCAGGAACTTCCGACCCTTGCTGTTAGGGAAACAATTCTCTGGGATAGCCTAGTGGGTAGTGTGTTCTGCTTTGATGAAAGTGGTCCTGGTTTCGACTCCCGGTGGGCCCATATGCGGAACGACGTTAGCAGTTGAACTACCTTTCACAATCAAGAAAGTAAAAACCGCTTAGTAGAGTCCACTAAAAGAAGGTTTAATAAGAACAACCTAGATTTCGTTACCATGTAACAGTTTCTTTCAGTTTTTCTCTGTATTTCACCTGATGATGTTAAACGGTAACGAAACCTAGGTTGATCTTATAAAAATTTCTTTTTGTGGATTCTAAGTGTTTTGAGTTTTACTTTCGTGATTATGAAGGAGCCTGCGAGTAACACCTCTATCCTTCATGTTTACTTTCTACAATACTATAATATTATTACAATAAGAAAAGTGAAAATCAGTTCAGAGATAAATTAATTTCAAATTCATAGTTGAGATTGTCTCCGTTTATAGGGAGACCCTTTCAAGGAACGGAAAAAACGTTTGAGAATTGGCCCTCTCGATTTTTTTTAATCACGTGAAATACGCAAGTTTAAACGGCGGGAAAGTTCGGTGATTCCCGAAAATCAAATCACTGGAGTCGCGCGTTGGGATCTAATGGAAGCGGAAGTGGACGTAGCCGTCGCAGGAGTTGACAGTCGTTAATAAAGTTGGCGAGCCGAGATGCGATTGGCCGAAAGCAAAGAGAGTAAAAAGAGGAGTCAATTAAGCGCAGGCGGAGGTGGCGCACTTCCGTTTACATCGCTCCTTTCTCGTCTTCGCCACCCCTTCGCTACCCCTTCACCACCCCCTCGCCACCCCTTCGCCACCCCCTCGCCACCCCTTCACCACCCCCTCGCCACCCCTTCACCACCCCCTCGCCACCCCTTCGCCACCCCATCGCCACCCCTTCGCCTCATCCAAGTCGTCCCTCCGCTGTCCACCTTCCTCTTAAAGCTTACCTCGTCCTCTTCAATTGCATGACGCGCTTGAAAGTATGGATTGAGACATCAGTAGCCGATTAGGTTCTAAAAGATACACTGAATGTTTATCAATTAACTAACAGCCATTGCCATCAAAGGGGCTGTAGTGAAATAAATTCTGGAACACGCCCGTTAATGAATTAGAGGTTTAAAATCTTAAATAGCCGTCTACGTCAACGATCACCCCTGAAGATGAAAGCATCGCTTTTGAAGCACACATTGAGTTCTTGAAAGCACGCTGTTCCTTTCTTGTTTTACTAAATACCAGTGAATGAGACGAGGAACGCAGACAAATACTATTGGATATTCAAGATTTTAAACTTCTAATTAAAGGGGCTGGTAAAAGTCTTTGAGGCCATAACTGTAGTTAGACCCATTGAAATTTTAACTTAAATGGGGTATTTAAAAAAATAATCAATAAAAAAACTTTAAATTATCGAAGAATATTATTAAATTTTGAGCAAACTAAAATAATCAAGAATAATGATGACTGCATATACATTTTTGTATATTTACCGCTTATTTCGATTTATTGAAGTTATTTGATGATTCCCTATTTAAAGAATAAAATATAAAACTAATCGGGTGGAACTGGTCGTTTAGTTCGAAGATCAAAATTAACAAACGAGGTGACCATACAAATATTTTGCGATGACTATTTTGAACAATAGCGACCTAAATTTGATGATAGGCCCATTTGAGTATTAAACGGAATGGCTTCATACTTTAAAATGTCTTACTTTATATTTTTTTGTTATATGGGATTTGCCTTAATAATCTCGGTCAATTAGATCTAAGGGGGGTGGTAAATCATTTTTTGTAGTAAGATCAAACTGCTTCCATGTTTAATAATGTAGCTCTACAAAACAATTTCTCGCCATTGACCACTGGAGTAATACATTTCACACATTTATTTTGAGGAAATTCCTTTTCCGCTTGCAAAACTTACCATCTCGTATTCATTCACAGACTTTCGTTTTCTGCAGGTCCGTGATCAAGTATTAATAATGAGAACTTGTGCAGAACTCTAACTGTTGTATAAAGTTCTGTATAGTAACGAATATATTTTTGTAAGTTCGTTTGAATGTTTTATCTTATATTTTTGTGATATTTATTATTTTCTCATAGTGTGCTATTGCAATTTTTCCTTTTTTATGTTACTATATTTTTTATTTTCATTACAGTACTGTTTTCGTGATTTTCATGTTATGTACAGCCTTATTTTTACATCTTTTAGCTTATATAGCCAGTAGGTTTTTCACACCCTCCTTCTTTGTGGGTGTTTTCCTACAGTGGATCCGTTTTTCTAAGATGTCACCTTAGGTTTTTTTTACATCAACTCCTTCTAAAGTGTTCCTCTCTATTTCTATTCAGCTATACAAAGATTTTTCTGTATATAATATCATTGACGAAGGGTAAGATGGAAGAAGATACTTTTCAGTCTCAATCTCGCCTTAATAAAGACCTTATAGAACCTTAATATGTTATTTATACCTTAACCTATAACGGGGGTTTACGGCATGGAATTAATGCGTAATACCGAGCATTTTATCGAGCTCACAGTCTGTTCCATGAGATCATCACAACTCTTTTTATTCCTCGCAATATCATCTTTAACCCCGGACTTTTTCCTATCGATTAAAATCGACATTTCTCTCCTATCGATTGAATTTTTCTTCATCCCTTGGTTATCTACTTGTAATAAAACTATCCAGCCAATTGGCTTTTCTCTTAAGTATCATTATCGATGACACCATATACCATATCGTAATTTTTCTTTCAACTCTTCTTAATAGGAAAAAGATAACACCGTACATTCCTGGACAGCGAACCACTTTATACATTTTCTAAGAAATATTTCCGTCTATTCCTCTTCTTGTAATCTTTTCCCGACAGTACGTCATCCTTATCTTTGCCTTATGATGTCTCTTCTATCTTCTATACACTCTCGCAACTTCTTCATATCCTTCCCAGCCACCTCCACATAAGTTCCCCAACACCCTTTTCATTTACCTTCTTGTTTCCTTTCCCCCATTCACTCCCACTCGTATCTTCCCCATCTTCGTCCACGGGAGAGACCATTCATCTCGGGGAGCCCTTTCTCAGTGGTTTTCCCCTTCTCTTCCACCACTGCCTCCTGAACCATCTTCCCAATCTTGTCCTCCTACGCCTTCGTTAGCTGGCGAAAGTTTTCGCTCGAGTGGTCAAATAGTCCGTCAATGGCAGTTAATAATCTGCGAGAAGAAGCTCATTGTGGTGTTGCCATAGAGGAACTCCTCAACTGAATTTGATTCACGCGAGTTACTACGAGATAATCACCTTTGGCTTTAACTCTGGCGAAAGATATCTTTGTTCTTGGTGCCATACCTTGAATGATGGAACGATCTATATTTGTATTTTGCTGTACGGTGGAGATGATTGTATTTCCTAGGGTACTTTTAAGAGTTTTAGTTTAGTTTAGTTAGACCTTTTATTGGCGAGGTTAGGCCCGTGTGGGCTTCTTTACCTCTTAACATCGTATGTCGGCACAATTATAACGCATATAAATTAGAATAAAAAGACAGATTAAAGTCAGAGGAAAAATCTTTACAACTGAAGGTTGACAAAGAAAAAAGCACGTTGTGGGAAAACACCCACAGAGAAGGGAAGTAAAAAAAACGCAAAAACACAGTAAAAATAATAATACAGTATTCACAATTAGAAAATTTCGTGAATTACTTTTATATAAATGAATAAATTTACATAAAAATAAAAATATTATTAATTACAAGAGAAAAAATAACATTAGTGCTAGAGAGGACACGAAAACTGGCCTTTTGAGCTGAATACTTCACAGACCGTAATACTTAAAAACTTTTGAAAAGATATAGTAATTTTGAATCCATTAATTTTTTAATGAATTAACTATTCCTTATGGTTTAATAGCGTGCATAAAGAAGTTGAGTAAACCTTAGGAGCGGTAATGGTCATACCCAGGCTGGGTGCCATACCTATGTTGAATGTTTATTATTTTGAGAATTGTTCATTTTTCGAGATAACGAAGTTGGTTGTAAGTTTCCTTACCCTGAGTGCATAAACAAAAATCTGCCGCTGGGAAAAATTGTTAATACTTTTTGCCTTAGTTCAAATCATTCTTCGCTGAAAATGACTGAATTTTGTCGAGTTTAAAATATTGCAGGTCATCTCCTATGGTGATTCACTGCAAATAAAAAAATTGAAACAAAATATTTTGTAAAAATATCTCCATTTTGTAACATAAAGTACATTTCCAAAATAATTATATAGATGAATATGGCACGCCTATTACATTAATTAGTAAACGTCTATTACGTTAATTCTCCATTTTGAAAGCTCGGAAAGAAAAAGATAATGTTAATTTATTGTACAAATGGTAAATAATCGTTCTTCACAGAGAAAATATGCCACGCAAAGAGAATAAAATTATCTTTTTCTCTCTGTTACAACTGTCACTGCGCGTTGCTCTCACAGCCTGCTTAAAATTCATGAATCCCAGGGGCACATCATTGTCGATAGCTTGTTTCTCTCACCGCTATGACCTCTTAGTTACTCCTCCAGTCAATTATTGGGTCAAAGCTTTGCTAGAATAAGAACGAGGAAAATAAACAAGGGAAGTTTCTTCCTGGTGTAAGCGAATACGGTGTTTGCTCCATGGCCAAACTATTCGAACATTAGATCCAAGGTTTATCCCACACTTCTCGGACGTTTGCTTGGTTTTGAGGTTTTAATCCCTCTGGGTAATGGAGGTCGCAGAGAAGAGTATTCTGCTCACAAATGCTCGCGCTTAGGACTTCCTTCAAAGCTTTGCGGCCTCGAGAATACCATGCGTACACACAGAGAGAGAAAGACAGCTGGAACGTAGAAATAGCACAAAAAAGTTAGGAAGGTTTTATGGGCGAATGAAGCGGGAAATGACAGCTATATTTTGGGATACCCAAAGAGTGGCTAACGAGTCTTTCTGATAAATGATATTTTAATGGATTTATCGGACTGAGCTAACGGATGTATAGTTTAGCAACTATTTTCATGGAATTGGACTCGGTCGTTATATGAAGTATTTATAGGAGATCAAGCGGCCCGCTAAGGATACAGGCTTGGATATCCTTGGTGTTTTGTTTTCTCATAGATTGGTTGGCTTCTGAGAAAATTGTGTAATTAAGTATGGGCAAAATACTTATGTATGGATACCGCACCTTTTTATTTCTTAATTTTTTATAAGAGCACCAATAAATGAAATGGCCTCAGAACACCTTCAGTTAAATTAAATATAAACGTTTTTGAGTAAAAATTTTAGGATAGAGTAAGGATCGATTCCGATGATTTTACGTGAAATTTTAAATAATAAGAAAAATTTGCTGTGTAAATAATGCAGACGAACCTCGTGTGTTCTATCGTACTATTTATCACTAGCGGTTTCGGCATTGCACCCATCATCATCCATTCAAAACCGGTCGGACATTAATAAATAGTTTGGAGAACATTTGTTGAAAGGAAGAATGCTTTGTAATTTCCTCATCAGGTTTATTATTCGACTAGTTTAGTCAACCGGTTGACATCATTAGGTTGACAAAACCAGTCAAATTATATACCTTCTGACGAAATTACGATGCATTCTTTCTTTCAGCATGTGTGTTGAGTACCACAAAGTTGCGTTTTAACATTATTAATTTTAATTTTAATGTTGATTATGCGAAGTTAGTCTGTGTTATTTATGTAATGGCGCTCCACGAAGTAAGATCAGATCATATCGATTGAAAAAACTGTTGATTTAGGAGGAAGTGATTAGCATATTATAAAAACTAATTGCATTAATTTTTGACATTTTTATTTATTTACCTTTTAAGTCATTCAACTGAGTAGGGTAACCATTTCCTCGATTGAAAATAAAATTATAAAAAAGCCACCAGTATAAAGCCTGATTAGCACAAATAAAACGCAATTAAATGAATTCTTGTAAAAATATTTCGTAAAAACAGAGCAGGGTATGAAAAATATATGTTCAATATCAGTTTCAGAAATATCATAATGCTAAAATGCCCGTCCATCAAGTGTTTGTTTAGAGATTTGATATTTTGCACAATGCTATGTATGTCAATTTCTGGATTAATTTCAGAGCGTGTAATGAAGAGTATGTTTCTGATCCTTATCTTCTTTTTCCATCACAAATGAATATATCGCTAGATTTAAAATGAGTTACTCCTAGCGTGAATCACCGTAAGCTCAGTTTACGTAATTGCTTCGTAGTGTGTATTTTGCAATAGCTTTCGCATAACCATCGGTTGCGTGCAGTGTGCGACAAGTTTCTTTTCTTGTTCTCTGTTATATTGACATCTTCTAGATTTGATTAATCTAAGATATTTCTCTCTTATTAATTTCCTTCATATCTCTCCTCTTCGATATATGGAAATGCTAATGCTTATCTCCGCAATATGGACTGGATAAATGAATTAAGCAAATCTTACGATGCTTGCGTGATCAACAACATAAGCCAAGATGGTTTTCCATCATTGAGAAAAATTGGGTGCTAATAAATGCGAATGAGATCAAATTTATCACATTATCGATCTGAAAACTTCACCTCAATGGAGAGCAGATGTTTCTGCTTACATAGTCACGGTGCTAATTGAAAGAACTAAGATTCAGATAAATATGAAGAGGTAACCATAATGTTTAGAGACGAGCGACTTCCTGCGTTAGAGAACGGTTTGGAAAATACAGTTAATGTATTTGAATATGCGATGTAAAATGGGTATAAAATTGTATAAACTACAAGAAAATTTACCCATGAATGATTTGCGTATTCGTGAAAATAGTTTATCATATTATTTACGTGACAGTGAGACTGGAAATGCCGTCATACACGGGGAAATATTTCCTGGAAATAATTTCCAGTTATGGCCGACACTCTTTCCTGATTGGTTGAAATTAGAACATGTTCTATTAAGGCTGCCATACACGGGGAAATATTTCCCCGTGTATGGAAGCCTTAATACAGAAATTCTAAATACGTTTCTGACGTCAAAGAAGAGAAGGGAATTTAATGTAATATTATGGGGATATTTCGAGTAGGAAAAGAAAGGAGAGCATAAGCAAAGTCCATAAATAGAAGAGGAAGAACACAAATTTACTCCGGAAATGGGGTCATAAACAGTAAAAATAGCATAATAAACGTAGACCAAGTACCGATATATGACTTTTCCTCAGCTGGGAGGTATCCAAAAATGGAATATTTTTTTGGAGAAACTTTTTCGAAAAGAGCAGGTCTTCTCTTATCGGATACAGAAAAACCGCTTAACTTTTGTTTTACAGTCTGTAATATGTTCACTCTTGAATAATATACATTTTTTCTCAGAAGCAAGTGTATTATTATAATCTCAAAAGTACAAAACAAAATAAATAGATAAATTTCAATGAATATGGAATGAAATTTTACGTGTCACGAGGACCAGAAGCAGACTTGAGGTGGTATGGTGGTTTAGTGTTCAGAATACCTGCCTGGAAAGTGGAAGACATATGATCAAGCCCCTGTTATGTCTTTCACTTCTATCTAACTTTAGATAAATTATGGAATAGAATTGATTCACATGGAAGGATACGCTTGTAAGGCAATTTTTATGGAATTAAAATTGGGGTGACACTCATAAAACTAACATAATATTCTCATTATTAACTCTGGTGACATTGAGAACTTTATTTATAAGTAAGGTTGTCATAGAGAGTATTATTCCGATGTTCTTATCGCCAGTTTGCACAATAGTTAGTTCTGTTGATGCGTCATTTACTTCAAAACTTCGAAAATAACTTTCGTTTATTAATTAGTGCATTCTAATTATATATTATAAATTTATGAAAAACTATCAGACGCTATCTTAAGGCTTTTACGATCTACCTTCTTTTTCAATCGTTGAATGAATACTGATATGTTAAAGAGGAATTACTTTTCCTAAATAGAAATTCGATATTTAAATAGATACTCCATAACCGAATAAAGAGACTTTTAATGACGTACATAATGGAAATGGAAAAAATATTTACTCAAATAAATCTCCTCCGAAATGTATTCATATCTGGCTGGAAATGTCCATTTTTGAACCTCTAACGAGCATCGTCTATCGATTTCTTTATTTTTAGAAACTAAATTAATTTCTTTCGTTTGAATAATTTCACGTGAAATTCCCCGAGAAGCATATCAATAGGCATGGACAAGGTGAATCATATTTTGCTTCATTTCCACTAACAATGCATTGGTAGAGAAGAACCTTTTTAAACAGCGCAAAAATACATTCGTGAGCTTCTCGCGAAGTGAGATTCGTGAGTGAGATAAGAACGTAGATATGGTGACATTTAGTTTTAACAATAGATTGTATGTGGTATTAATAACAGACTGTTAACAAAGCCACAGCTGTTTATAATGCCTTTTGACTACTTTAGAGATGTCTCCGAAAACCAACACGGATCATAGCGCTATTAAAAATTCATTCCACAGTTTTATTCCTGAATCGTTAAATAATAAAAGAATTCATTGAACCTGGGATGAATTAATATTAGAAAATATTAAATCTTTAACTATTAATTCAGTAATAAAACTTCTTCTCCGAATCTGAAAACATTTTGATGTTTAATACTTTCCTTTTAAAGAGCAGCTTGTTAGGTGAACACTCAACCTCCTCATTTCTTCGACGAGGAGAAGTTTGAAAAAAATGCGAAGCCATAGCTAACTTCTTCACCAGCTTCCGACGGATTCGTTTATGCCTCCGAGAAAGTTGGAGTCGAGGAGAATCACTTGAAACCAAAGAGCAATAACTCAGCTCTGAATGAGTCGTTAAAGTCTTCATTTCCTCCTCTAAAGAAAACCTCGCTCCGTATATTTTCTCCTTCTTTCAAGCAATTCTCGAAAATGGAATTTCCTAACGAAGCAACAATGAGCGGAGTGCGCGTTTCATTTTGAGCGGGAAAACGACGGCGCCAAACAATGACAATGTCAACGGCGAAGTCGTAAAGCTTCGAGAAGTGCGGCGACTGAAATGATTTTGAAGCTAGAAATGGTAAACACACATGCTGCTGTTACAAGATTTTTCGCAATCATTTCCGTGGAGCTTATTTCAAAATCTGAAGTTTTTAAGGCTTCTTTGAAAAGACAATTTTTCCAGAGGGGAATGTGCCTTTTGATTACTTTTCACTATTACCAGTTATTGGAAATTTCTTCATTTATTTTCCCCTAAATTTCTCAAGAAGTTGTTCCCTACTCGCCTTTTACAAAGGTTTTTTGCTTTCAGTATTCCTTGTATGGATGATAAATGATCTCTGTGTTCGAAAAAGCTCCAACAACCAGATTTTGATGAATGGTTTATTTTAAGTTTTAATTAGGTACTGGTTAGAGAGTTATATCTTTCAGTTACTTTTTCTTGGTCTTTTTTATGGCAATGATAATAGGAAATATACTAAGGTGTACTCGATGTGGTTAGTGTTATTCATTTCGATATTTCAAATCGAATACTATGAATAGTGTTATAAACAATCTTCTCGCTGTACTTACTGTATTCAAGGTGAAGTTAGTTAAGGTAAAAACCTCACTCCTCATCCTTCCTCCGTGGCTTCACTCCCTAAAAGGGGGATTCTTTAACTTACGGTTGAGGTTTGGTTTTCAGTGAGAATATATTATATTAAACTGCATCATCAATGGTCTCTTTATTCCTAATGGTTGATGGGTTGAAAACACAACCACTATTTTTGCATAAAACTACACCTACATCTATATTTTGATTCGTTTGGGAGCTTTATATTTAATTATTCTTTAGTATCACTTTGCAATCGTCCTGCTCAGCGTTTATCAAGAACTATATAATTCCTTATTACTATGAAAAGAGATAATGCTTTCTTGGAACTGTGAGGGGCCCATTTTGGGACAATGTATGCCAAGAGGACCAGCATTAAATACTATTTTGATATTCGCCAGAGCCATTCGAAACCCGCAATGAGGTTCAAACAACTTGCTATTCCTCCGTTCTATAGTTCTGATTCAGCCAGAACATGCATAGTCACACACGCAGCGTGGGATTGTCATAAAGATCGTACATTATGTTTTAGTGTCTCCCTGAGACTATGATATTTTTAGACCTCCGAAGGCTAGGGTGTCCAGAGACCGGTAGTGGAAAACCGGGACGTTTACTACTTTAACGACAAAAAGTCTTGTACAATCGGGGCACAACCAGGAATCCGGACAATATTCTAGCTCAGTCATTGTCGTAGTTAGAAGTATTACATTATTTCTAATTAGCGGCTTGCTTTCGTTTCTCTATCAAGTAAAACGAAATGAGCTTTTAATGTAATAATGGTTATACAATTTCAATATATTTAAAGAAACGCAAGGAAATGCACAGAATGTTATATCTAATCATGTAACTGTGTTGGAGATATTGTCACAAAGGAAATAAAATTAAAGGGACAGAAAATATATGAGGTAGCATGATATTCTACAGGTTTTTAATGAAATTATCACAAAATAAAACATAGGTTTTCGGTTGAAAAACATTGATTTCTGGATTAATAGCAATGTACAGTCCTGGCCAAAATTAACGCAGCACCGGCCGTAAGGATCGCTTGGGAGGTGCTGCGTTAATTTTGGCCAGGAGTGTACATACACTGGATGCCCTTCTTGAGTCTCTTTTTTTCAAGAACTTTTATATAGTCTGCGATTGAGAACCGGAAAAAATTACCGGATATTCTACCAAAAGATTTCCTCTCTCGCGGAACTGTAGCATCGGAGAAGTGTTACTGGATCGACAAAATATAAAATCTACCGATAATTTATGAGATGCAATTAGTTTTCGCAACTGCTAGGCCGTTGAAATACCCATTGCATGCATACCTCAACACGATTTTTTCGAAATTTCAGTCGAAATGCGAATATTTTTTTATGCGACGTTATTGCAGTGAGCAGAATGCAGAAATAAAAATCCCGTGCAGTTTAAATATTCGAGCCTGACCGTGCATACGTATCCCGCACGTGTTTCATTATGCCTGGGTAAGGGATTCCGGTGACGTCAGTCACGTTTCACTAACGCATTCATAACTAAATGGACTGCTCTTTTTTTTCCTCAGAAAACGTAAGTTTTGCAGAAAATAGTTTCACCCGTCTCGGTACGAAGCTATTTTTTCGTTGCGTTTGAAAATTCCCCGCCGCTTCCATTATGCCAACCTTTGAAGTAATGGGGCATTTAGGAAGCGTT
The DNA here is from genome assembly GCA_947579665.1 of Sympetrum striolatum. Taxonomy (NCBI): domain Eukaryota; kingdom Metazoa; phylum Arthropoda; class Insecta; order Odonata; family Libellulidae; genus Sympetrum; species Sympetrum striolatum. The sequence goes on along the minus strand of OX388344.1, from coordinate 90,595,602 downwards.
GCTTGAAGGAACGCTGCGTCCACGGTGATCGTATGTAGGCCAACTTTAATGGAACATCACTGTGCTGTTTCGCCGCTCAAATACTTATCTAAAAACTAAAAGATCGTATGAGACGGCCTATTAGGACATAATAAGACTTTTTAAATTTTAATGGGCACAACAGTATTTATTTTGATGCAGCGGCTAATGAATATCGGTTATCCATCTGCTGCCATTTTGTGTTGAGCATTCATTCACTACAATATCCCAATAACCTGACAGAGGCACTGGGTGTTTGTCTCATTACACGTACTATATATTCTTATGAATTTCGTTGAAATCTGATCTTCGTCATCTTGAGTACGAGCTGATGTCTTAAAATCACAACTATATTTTAGAAATAATGATGTGCATTGACAAGCGAAAATAACAGTGACAAAATGACAATTTGATCGAACTGGTTCAATTTTAAAACAGGTACGCTTAATTTAAGATACTTCTATTGAATTTATCTGTCCACGGGTCCACCAGAATTATGCCAATGTGTTTTCAAGAAACGCTTGGGAATAATTGAACTACAGACATAGTTGAGTTGAAATCTTTTAAAGAAGTATTCGTCAAGTAAAATTTCCGAATGTAATATGTAATAACCATAATTGGTGTTAAAAATGATATATACTGTATTTATCTTTTTGTGTTCCTGTCAAGTTATACCAGTCAAGAAATAACGCTTAGATTTAAATATTCAGATAATATTATTTATATTCCGTCATTATATTCAAATTTCAATAACTATTCAAATTTGATGACTTTACTTAACGGTACCTTGACGTCATAAAAAAATCGGGATTATAGGAAGAATAATCTGTATAATGAAAAATTAACTAATAATAAAATATTATAAGAATTTTTGTGAAGTTTTTAATGTTATTTTCGGTGTGAAAATAATATTTTCGGAAAATCGCCAACCTCTAAGTCTCTTAGAATCCACAAACTCTCCACCGTTGTCCAATCGTTTTCATGAATTAATGAGGCTTACAATTGAAGATGAGGAGTAGTATAATCTGCCTTGGCTCTTCTAATATATTTTTCGAATTCATACGCAAATTCATTTAAGCAGCGTAAAATTAAACATAACAATTTTGAGGTGTCATCCATCCTAAAAGTAATAATGTATTAAATTGTAGAGGGTATATTTGACCTAAAATATTCTTATGTAATGTCATTTAATAGTTGCTAATAGTTTGTGCGATTGCAATTATAGGTCCCAATTAGTTAAACATATTTAATTTATTACATTGAATATTCGTGAGAAAAATTTTATTCCATTTCTAACGTCTAGGTGAAAATATTAGTTTGTCAAATTAAACAAGCGGTAAATGACGTGATATCATTTGAATGACATTGAAATACAATATTGATTCGCGAAATTTTAAATTCGCGAGATTATAATGAATTTACTCGTCTCTGTCCTTAGATGCTCTCTCACACTCTTCCGGTAACGTCATTCACCAGAAATAGTATTGTTTAAAAAAGTCGAAAACAGCAAGCATAATACAGCCCTCATTGAAATTTACCGATATGTTACGCACGAATAAAATTACTGATTTTGGGGACACGTTATAGAATGAGGAAGTCGGGCTGGAAGTACGTCACTTCCGGTTAACTTGCATAGTCGAAAGGATTTGTATTATCACTTAGACAGACTTCGTGAAATATTTTCCTATTTAGAGCCTTCAGCGTAACGTACGATGAAGACGTACGAATTCTAAAATGGGAATGGCACGCTTCAAACGAGTCAAAACATATGTAAGTCCATCGGTGCCTCGAGGTCCTTTTGCCATAGCAGTCTTTTGTAGCATATATGGAGTTAGTAATGAGGATTCTCTAATATCTTTGGTGCGTGGAGAATCAGCACTTTACAAGGTTAATGCGACGAAAAATTTCATCCAGCATGGAAGATTTGCATGAACGGTGTTTTTGAGTGATGCTGGTGGGAAATTAGGAACTCAGTTCTTCCTGGCTGGTATTTATCCGAAAAGTAGAAGATAGTAAGACCTGAGTTTGAGTCCGTGTCATGTTGCTTTTGAACTTCTGTTTATCTTGTAGTTTCAAGGCGCACGTTTCCTCGAGCTTAGTTTAACTCCTTTCCATGAATATTCTATATTGAATATCATATACCACCCATATCATATTTTTATATCTTCTAACTCAAATTATTACCTCTGACCCGTGTGAAATGCTATTGTTATGTTTATTTTGTTAAGAGATTAATGAAGCAGCTTCAGCTAAAATTTAAAATGCTGTAGGTCTACGAATATCAGATTTACACGAACGATTGCCGTATTGCATAAATGTTCGAAATTAATTGCTGCTGTTCCGAAAAAATGTCTGATGGATGGATGGTGCCACTATATGATCAAGATATTAATTGCCTCAAAATTTCTGATTTGAAGCAATTGATCAGAACTGAACAGATTTCACGGTTGGTAGGCTATATAACTTATTAAGAAACTGTTTTATAAAAATTTTAATCGAACGTCTAAGAATTTTTATGAATATTTTTCTACAAAATTTTTAAAATAGCCTCTTTATAATAAAAGTAATGTAGTTTATGCTTTTCATCAATAGAAGAAACTATCCATTCAGTGACATAATGTAGAAACAAGTATTTATTTGAAGCAGATGTTTTTAGGATAATTAAACTCGGTCTCAAAAATAGAATTAATTTATTTTTACAAGTAAAGATAAAATAAAAGAAAACTGATACCCATCCACAAGATAAAAATACTAAAAACAACGATCGGTTTCGTCTCGTTCGGCCATCATCAGGAATTAATTTAAATCAATTTTATCATGGAAATGAACTTCCAATCAGTAAAGCCTGAAACTATTGTTTAGAGTTAACATAAATATGTACTTATAGACATTCGTGTGATTATGAATGAACCTGTGATTAAATAATCATGATTTAAAATTATTTATTTATTTTTAATTTGTATTATTGTTTAATTTTTCTGTGAGATATTCATTGGAATGATTTATGTAATAAAGCGCCTACATATTATACATTTCTATTAATAAATATTCAAAATAGTGAAAATTGAGTTGCAGATTTAGGAGCATCATGGCTACATAATGTATAGCCAGAAATAATGTAACTTTTTAATAAATGGCCCTCTTTATCAGTAGTGACGGGTTTGATCCCTAATTTATACCCCTTATCTACATCGATTCTATCTTATTTCGTAAGAAACAAATAAACGTTTTTAAAATAGATATTTCATAGTTTCCTGATATTAAAGCGTTTGTCATTTGCTCTGATCTTATTTATAATACCAAGACTTAAAACGTTATTCATTTCACCGATTTCTAAAGTATGGTCAGCTACCCAATTTATTGCAGAAATGAATATTATACATTAAGTTTTCAAAAGCCGATTCTCAGATCGTCCAATATCTAGCTGGCGCTGTATTTTAGCACTGAAATAACAGTAAAATTTCTATCGATTTTAATCATAAAATGAACGCTAACCATGAAGTAGACGAGTACTAATTGAGATAATGTGTCTCTGTCCATCGCAGATTTTCCGCACCGACTTTAATTTCAAGCCATAGGTGTTCGTTACTAGCATTAAATGCCATGCTGAGTTGCTAAGTGCAGGATATCTCAACAAGCGAGGACTCAAGTGTCTAACAGCTGATTTATCGGTCTTCCGGTACTTGTTCAAGTCTGTAATGAAGGTCGGCCTCCCGCCACGAGGATAATAGTTGGGACTAAAAACTTTTCTGCACAATAGCCAAGCTCTACGCGCTGAGTCGAGTAGCTCAGCGCCATATATTTGCGAATACGACGACAGCCACTTGATAGTTCAATGTAAAATCGAGAAATTTAGATTTTTTAAGCCACATAGACTTTCTAACTTTAGAATTTTAACAAATAAATAAATAAAATTTTAAATTGTGTGTTCATACGTAGGGTAAAAATTTATTTCTAGATTTATGTATATCACAATATACATTCACCACGTTATTTAAACTTATAAATTATACTGGCTATGAATTATTTATATATAGCCAGTTTTTGAAGCTTATTGTCACTTCTCGTCTACCAATCACCACCATTCCTTACCCTCCCTATCTCCTGGTTCTAAACCTCTTCTTCCAATTTCCATTTCTATATTTTCTCTCCATTTATTCCTCGGTATTCTAACATGTCATTCTTCTTAGAATAGTCTTTGGGGCATGCATTGATCCATAACTCATATCTCTGAACCATACGTTATAATATTTATTATTTAATTTCAACCTCTCACGTTAATTAATCTCAATTGAATCTTTCTCTTTTCTACAGCCAGCGGCTATTTACCGAAATAGCTGAACGTTTCTGTAAAAATTATCGTTATGATTTCTCTAATATTGCAATTTAAAATTCGATAATATTAGACTTTAGACTATTATTTAACATGTGGCCGAAGTTTAAACTTTAAAACTAAATGATAAGGACAATGGGGTCGAATTAACTTCGTGGTGGTTGGGAGAACTTCGGTAGAAAGTATGTGTCATTCCTTGAACCGTTAAAAATAAACTGTAATCTCTTCATAACATATTGGAATTATCAATATAGTTACATGTTACCGTGGTATTCTAATATATTATACTAGCTGAAGCGCCCGTTGATTCTCAACGGGGAATATAGAAGTAGATTAAATTCAAGTTGCCGGTCGTGCAATGCGTAAATTTCCTCTAGAATAAGATCTAAAATCCCAAGCTATTCTTACTGTACAGGAAAATTCATGAGCTCGGCCCAACAATCGCATAGATCGTGAGGAGGATTTGCTGCTTACAACCTCAACAATTTAGGATAATTCACGCGTATTTTATCAAAAATCTCCAAATTTCGATTCGGAAACAATATTCCACGATCAAAATTAGAACAGTCATTTAATTTCCCTTCTTTTGCTTCTTTTTTCGACTCCGCACGACTATTTTTCTGTTTTAATTCTTCAAAAGAAATATAGCCTGCTACCGATTAAAGTGAAGATTAGATTTATTCTTTATGGAAACCCATCTGAGTGATCTTGGTTCGAAACCAGCAAAATTATCGAATAAAATTGAGACAGTACGTCCTTCCTGGTCCCAGAAAATACGTACGCAAAGTTTGACGCGAATCTGGCAAACGGTTTGTACTAAAATCGAAGACACACAATCTCTTGACTGTAATTACGTACCTGCAATTGCTGGTTACCTTCTTACAGAAAATTTCTCGTTATCCATGTAATATATTGTCCTCTTCAATCATCAGCTTTATGAGCCTAAAGTCCACGTGTATTTTTACGGGATAAAACATGAGCTCGGATTCAACAATGGGATCGGTCGTCAGGGGGATGAGTTGTTTACAGCCTCGAATTTTCACGAAAGTTTTGTATATTTTACCGATATTCTCGCAAATTCTAATCGAAGGTAAGATTCCACGACCGAAATAAGAATCTTTATTTAATTTTCTTTATTTTGGTGTTTGTCTCGACTCTGTAAGAGTATTTCTTCTAATTTAATTCTTCAAAAGAAATAAAGCCTGCAACCGATAAAAGTGAAGCTTACGTGTATTCCTTATGAAAATCTATCTGAGCGATCTTAGTTCGAACCCAGCAAAATTCTTGAATAAAAATGCGACAGTACTTCCTTCCTGATATAAATGGACACGTATGCAAAGTTTGAGACAAATCGGGCAAACGGTGTGGACTCCAATCCAAGACAAACAAACAAACCCACAAACAAACACACAAACAAACCCACAGAATTTCTGCTTTATATATATAGATTAAATATTTATGATATTATATTATTACATTATTCTCATATGTTTCACCATATATATTTGAGTACGAAAACGACCCATAAGCCCAGGAGGACTTTTCAACATAAAAAAGGGAAAACTTAAAAAATCGGCTCATACTCGAATATATGCCGTATTTATGTGAATTAATATAAGTAATGCACTTCCAAAGCAAATGGTTATCGAGTGGTTTTTTTTATTACAACCAACGAAATTAAATGGCTACCAAGAAAGAAACCATAAGAAATGACAATTTCCGGAACAGTTTTCACATTCGCAAACAAAAACTTCCAGGAAATAAACGGGGCTTTTAAGTAATGGAAATGGAATGAAAATAAAAGCGTTGCAGGAAATGTAAACTGTGACAGATGTCATTCTCGGTGACATCTGTCACGTTGCTCGCTCGAGCAGCTCCTAAACTATCAACAGCGGACTTGCTTCGCGATAATCGTTTACTCCTTGAGAACTTCTTAGATCTAAGTAACTAAGGATAGAAGTATAATGCTGTTAAATAACAATGGTGTATGATCACAAACTGCGTCTCTATCGATGCGGATAAAAGGAATAATGGATGGCGGAGGTTAGAAGAGTGGCGAAAGATGCAAAATTATTTTAATCTACATCTACTTGAAACTAAATAAGCTGCCTTTAGATGTGTGGTTGGAGGGATGCATCAATAGACCATTTCCTTGTCCTATTATTATTTTTCAGCACATATACGCTTATAAAGCGACTATTCCTAGCATCTACTTCCCTAGGGTTACCACCTAGCGAGCAGTTAATGCCCGGAGATATTATATTCCGGGAGATTTTTTCTTTAGGTTCCTAACGTCCCATGAGACCTTCTATTAGTCTAAAAAAGTTATATCACGAGCATTTGCTTATCATGAATAAGCTAACGTCAGTCACATTTTAGTCTACATTTTTGTTGAATTATAGCAATAAAGTCAGAGGATAAATTTAAATATAAGGGCGTGCCAGTCACCTAAAGTAATATTATCATGGGATATTTCTCATGCAGTTCGTTACATGTACTGGGCTCGTTGAATTTACGAATTGCAGATGATAAGTCACAGATTAGCAGATTTAGAAATTCCGGGAGATTTCCGGAAGACGTGTCCAAATCGGCAAATTTCCGGGAGAGATGACAACCTTATGCTTCCGTGATTTATCTCGATGTAATTTATCGACCAATGTAACAGTGGTAATAACTACTAATACCACAAAGTCCTTATAGATGGGTAGAGAACCAATAGATGAAAGAAGTATCATAGGGCAAATAATGAAGTCCATTTGTGAAAATAAGTTTGGTAAGCAATGGTGAAAAGATATCTGCAGAGGATTAGGTGCTCTTAGCAGTGCGAAAATGTAGAGGCCAAAACAATGTGATTCTGAGACATCGATTTCTAAATCGAAAGTTGGAATATACAAAAGGAAGTGATGAGACCAAACTCAAGGTATGCAATCAAAAAGATGCTTAAAGAACTTTTTCGGCTCCAAAATACGAATAAAATACATCGAAAACATCAATTAAATAACGCATAAAACCAGAACAAATATATTTTGTGAGAAGGGTGAGGATAATTAGGATAAATAGCTGAATACGGAAATACGATCAGCTTAAACAAAGAATTGACGATAAGGGACAAGATATAAGGCAGAGTATATATAAGCAAGAATACGAGATGATGGATGAATATCTGAACTTTTAAGAGCAAGCTTGAATGGATGTAATCAATATGATCTAGCTTAACTTAGCGGAACGCCATAATGAAATAAATATGAAATGATTTGTTAGTTTCCACAAGGACTTTCATATTTATTTCTCTAATTGAATGTTATGAAAAGCTCACAGATTAAGACGAAGTATTTTTGTTTAGTTTCTTTCCGTTATGAAAAGTGCTGCTGAAACAGTGACTGTGCCACATTTATGTTTATGTTCTGCGTATAGCATTCTGACTTGGTGAGGAAAGCAATGGCAAACTACCTCATTCCTTATCCAGCCTATTGAATCTAATATCCATCAGGTTTTTCCGTGATTAATGGAAGAGCGATTGAGAATTAAATTGACTTCCGGCTAAATAATTTACTCACAAGGAGCATATACAAAGAAGAACATATTTCATAATACTTGAATTAGTTTTTCAAAGTAGTTCCTTTTAACGGCTTAGTCAAGTATAATAATACTTACCGGCAAGAAGTCTTTCGAAGTCGGATCGCTTCCGAGCGTTGCTTTATTTCTAAGTCACCGACCGATATCGAGGCGATTGAATGCAAAGGGAACGGTACGGAAAAATGACTGTAATAGCGGCTTCATTAGGGGATACAAGAGTGGAAACATGCGTCACATTTGAAGTCCGCAATCCGTTTCCTAGAGATGACATGTCGAGTGAAACCGGCGGTGGTTTCTAAGAATCAATTCAATTGTTTTTTACCCCAGGTGCGTAGGTTGGATGCGCTTTCCTTCCCGTCGTAACGGGGGTCGAGTACTGTGGCTTCAATCCCACTCATTCGCTAACCGTTACTGCTTTGAGTTTCCCTCCGGCGTGGGAGGAAATCTTTGGAGCGAGATTCGCACTTCCTTTGTTTGTTTTCCCGGTGTCGTGCACTCGAGATGCCATCTCCGCGATTTCCTCCCGACTTCAGCAAATTGCCGCTGCTCTCCTTCCCATGTCTTTCCATTCACCTCGCGATAGCAGCATAACGGTAGGTTGGCTGTAGTGTTTATTTTTTCATGAGTTAAGAGCATCTCTGAAATAATATGAATATGAAGAACAATTTTTATGCTGACTGACTCAGGAGCGTATCAAGGTGATCTTTATTCTTGAGTAAATATATTTAGATATTTTTTAGATGTAGGTATATACCACTCCAGCCGCTAGTAACGTATAACATGGGGTGTAGTAACAGCATCATCACTACTCTAATCCACCCTATTAGCCTCTCTAGTAGCCTGTGGAAAGAACGACCGAAAGTAATAATCTGTTTTTGCGATTACTTCCTTGTAACTTTCGTTGATGCTTCTCGGAGATTTCGTTCGTTCTTTAGAGGAACTAAGATTACATTTATCAGGTCTAAAAGTCTGAAAAAATATAAATAAAACTTATTTTATTTTACGGTTCATAATATAAAAAACAATTTTGAAGAGTTAGCAGTAAACGAAACTTTTGTAAACACTCAGCATTAATGGTCCTGTATTTTGAAACAGAATATTTGGAAGAGATATGAATATATCAATGATCTTAGGTATAAAACTAAATAAATTTCGGTTCTAATCCTTCGAAATGGAGCTTAATAATACAAATAAACTGGCTCGAAGATCTGATAGAACTTAAGAACTCATTTTCATCAAGAGATACCATAAAAACCCTTTCACCACTTAGAAATCCGTCAATCCGTGCTTGAATGACAGATTGCCTACATTAAAATAGCTAAACATCAATATTGTTCAAAGGAGAACAGATTAAATTTTCTTAATACTTTACGGAGAAAACTTTTCATGGCACTTTTACGAGACGAAATACGCAATGGAGGAAAACAAAATAATTGAAAACGTGCCTTTGATTCAAGAAGTGAAAAAAAGGTTGCACTGAACGACTGAAAAGGTCCCAAGGACCCCTCTTCTATGTAAGGCATCTTTTTCTGTAATTCATAAAAGAAATTTTTCAAACAACTGCACATTTTTTGTTTTGTAGCTTGTCTACAACTAAGTCGATATGATGGCCAAATTAGCATTCTGAACGGTTTTATTTAGTTTAACAGGAAAATGCAAAATTTATGGTTAACCATTGTTTAGAAAAAATTTCGAAAAACAAAAATTTATGTTTTACAGTCAGAAAATATGAGGTATATCTTCCCATTGAAGCAGGTAGAGATCATGCCAAGTAATTTCCTAACTATAGTTCATTATTTTTGATTTACGTATTTCACCGACTATCATGCTCCTTCACCAAAATATTGCTGCAACCAGACGAAGAGCATGTGATAAAGATGATGATTTTGATGCTTAAAGTTAATATTATTGCATAGGCAATCCTCAAATATGCAAAATTTACAACTATCTAACTACGAAAAAGCTCAACAACCTGTAACAGTATATTTTATCTTAGAAAACGTTTTATGCTTGCTTACCACTGATTTATTTCATGCATCGTAGATCGTACGGAAAAATTGTTAGAGAGACTAATTGAAATTAATCGCATGATTATATTTTCTCCTCTGTTAGTAAAGTATTTATTTCATTGCAAGGTTGAAACCTCAGTCCCACTTAGCCACCAAGAGCTAGTAGGGAGGAATGAGGCCTACTAGGCAGAATGAGGAGTGAGGTGCTTTGCCTTTGCTTTCCTCACCATGCCAAAACATGCCCGCGTAAGTGAAGTATAATGACGCTACGAGTAACTCTTTACTTATCTACCATAAGTGGATACCTTAATTACTGTCATTATTCATCATTCCATCACACTCAATTTTTTCTTCCCAGAGTTCATAATCGTAAGTGCAACTTATTACTAGTGAATATAGTTATAATTCTACTTTTAATCATACTTAAAACAATACTTTAAGAGAATATCTTAATTTAATGACAAAATAATGAAACGCCTGCCGTAGTTGTATGCCGAATGTTTATTGTTTTCACTTAATTAATGATTATTTAATTCAGCAGCATATGATCCATTACGATATCCTCAATAAGGAAGAATACAATACTCATATCACCTTCCTGAAATTGAATAATCCCCTCGAACCGACAATATCATATTAAAATATCAGAACTACGATGATTATCAATATGAACTAATTAATTTTAACGTATAAAGTATTAATGCATTCATTTATGGATTCATGAATTGAATGCTAATTGCTTCGGAAACAATGTACTCTATCATTCCTTTGAATTCTAATTCTTGTATTCAAAATAATTCCATTAATGGCATTAAGATCGCTGTAAGATTGTGAAACAATGAATAGAGATCAGAATGAAGGAATTCATAACAATGAGTGTACAAAAGAAAGAAATATAAAGAATAAATATAGTAAATAAACATAATAACTAAGGATGATCCATAAGCAGTATTATAGGTGATCATCATCACAGTTATAAATAAAGCATATTATACTTACATAAGTAACAATTGATGTTGTACGGATAAGATTAACGTAAGATAGAAGAACATTCATTGCATCGATGACCAAATTTTGTTTTTAATTTTTAATAAGAAAACCTTGGAGGTTTTAATGAAACTCATGCAGATCCACATAGGTAATGCATCTTTTCGTAATCTACGTACGTAGACGGCATAAGTTTTTTAATCGCGATCAATATTTATACTTAATACCCCCGATTGTAAATACGGCATTTGTTGTGAGATTTAAAGTAAGTTGTATATCATTGGCTTTGGATTATCAGTAGTGCCTAACGTTCAGCTTTTGCATATAAGGATACGCTGAGAGAGAGAGAGAGAGAGAGAGAGGATCTTGATCAGGAACCCGTATCATAAGAGTATCCGCAATCGTAAAAAAGGAGGAAGGCGCCTCGTTTGCGATACATCCGTGGATCATTTGCGGAGGCTCTTTCCAATCTTCTCTTCGCAATAAAAACCTCCCAGAGCGCGCATTAGTGGCGCTTTAATATCCCGCAGAGTGAAAATAAGGGCCGATATCCGACCTTCGTTTGTTCGGCTGTTCCGCCATCGGCCAGACGATCGCTTCAGATGTCTGTTCCCTTTCGCAATTCCATTGTTACTCTTTTTAACGTCTCTTTCCGTGTCGTGGGCGTGACAGCGGGAGAAAGGGAACAAAAGAGCTCCGATATTGCGAACCTTTTGAATGGGGCCGATACGAATTTCTGGCGCAAGAATCGATTTAGACGTTTTGGAATACGCAAATGCTACTTTTTCCGATCTGCGTCATTACCTGCGTCATTATTTGTGTGGAATGTGATATGATGCTATTTTTATACTTTTGGAGATCTCCATTGTTTCAGATCGCTTGATTCACTAAACGGTGCTGTTCACCAAGTTAGTACGAATGTCTACAACTGCGTAAAATTGACCTTTTTTAATCTACCTTAGAGTTTTGATTCAGACGTTTAAACATATCGAGTGAGGCTGCTAAATATTGGCTGCTTCTGCTCATCTTTTCATTTGGTCCATTTCTATCAGGTAATTACGCTCTCGTAAGTTTTTGTTTCTTTTTACGATTAAGACTGCTGACAGTCTTTCCATCTAAATTGACTGTCTGGTCCTTAGTAACGTATTTGTAAGTATTACCAACATCTGAGCTCTATGCATTCCATTTTTAAGTTACCTCTACGTCCCAGCTCTATTCTTGTTATTGTAGTAGTAGTATTGTTAAAAGTGCTTCGACAACTTAGGTCATTTCGCACATTGGCTCCCACCGGGATTCGAACCCGGGACCGCTTTCACCAAAGGCAAACGCGCTGTCCACATGACTATCCGGGAGCCATTTGTGCTATTTTGTCGTTCACAATCAAATATGTAAGTATCATGAATTTAATAGCTGGTTGCCGTTACACATTTGTGTTATGTTATTACCAAGGTTTTTAAATTTTATAGTATTGATGGAATTAGCCGTCACTGTGTGGAGCTCCATTAGAAATAAAAATAAAATGAAAAATACTTAGTTTTTCTTCCTCATTTAAAAAAATGTATTTAGTTTTTTTTAGAACAGGAACTGAGCATTTTTATTTTTTCATTTTAAATTTTAAAACTTTCAATGGAATTCTTACTTTGCTGTTCTTTGAAATTTAAAATCACCTCAATAATTAGGTTTTTTGTAGCGAGGTTAGGCCCAATAGGGCCTCTCTTACACCTAACCATTAAGTGTAACTAATGTTAATTACAAAAAAGGTGGAAAAACAATTATATGAATGGATATTTTAAAATTATAATTATAATTGCTTGCATTGAAATCTATAGGATACAAATAAATAGGGTGCACGATTTACGCCGGAATAACAAATGGTTACAGATGCGCGGCTTTAATCCACAACACTATGCAAGGTGCACACACAGACACAGGCACTATGTCTCTGCATTCGTAAGTTTATTTTAGGGTTTGCTTTCCGATGAGCGTGTTCTAAATTCTGCGGTTTCAAACCCTTGCGAAATGACTATTGTTATCAGTTGGTGAATTTTTTCTCCGTTTACTACACTATCTTTTTCCCTCGCATTTCAGTGGGACTCGGTGTAGAAGAAAAGAGCGGCGGAAATTACCCGTTTTTTTTAAGCCTCTTTCGCCGTACTTGCTTCTATTTTCCCATCCGTGGTATCGCTCTACATTCGGAACGAAGATCTCGCATTTACGCCGGATGTATTTCTCTCCATTTTCGCCCATTCTCTTTGTGTTCCCTCCATGACGTTCTCTCTCTCAGACGCACCGAAAACACTCGCTATTTCTCCTCTATACTTTAGACTCTTACAGTGCGATTCACTAAGATCCTTATCGAGAAATCAACCGCTGGATTCAGCATTGCTCATTATCTTGGGAATAAAGTGAATAGGATTGTGTTCACGTAATAAAATTACGTATTCTGGCGGGAGATTCGAAACCGTCTATTCAAAACTATGTATTTATTTAATTATTTTAGATTTCATTGCAAGTTGGCCTTCTGGCAAGGTGGCAATGTTTGCTTAAGGGACCATGAAAATGATTTTAAGCCTGGCACTTGCCCAAAGACGGGAGGGAAACCACTCCCTTCCCTATATAATCCTGTATTATATAATATCGAGGTAATGATATATTATTTATTTATTTATTGGAAAGTACCAACAAAGATCCATTAGTTGACAATTACAGTGGTCGACTTAAACATTATCAACGGAAAATCGCACAAAACAATTCCTTAACCAGAAATATCTGACTAGCTGGGATTCGATCCCGGGACCTTGGAGCGCTAGCTTGCTAGCCATCATGTGAGGTACGAGATTATTACTAATGCGTGAAAAAAATTAATGCTGTTACAGGCTTGGTATTAAGATTTTTGAGTAAAATTTAGAGCAAAACTCCTAACACACATTCCCCTGAATCATGAATATCACTTGATTAAAAATTAAGTTCACCGTAAATGTATATTCGGAAGATAGTACCTACGTATCTCAGGTAAATACCTGAGATACTTAGGTAAAGTAAACAGAATAAACGTAGGTAAAGTAAACAGAAAACTACTCTAAACATGTAATTATGTTCCAAGTATTCAATCTTTCAAATCCTTAAAATAGCTTAACCAGGAAATCCAGCATCCAAACAATGGACTTATACTTTTAAGTACAGAAAATTGCCTTCTTTTGTTCCTGCAACACTTTTTCGAGGAACGAAGATCTGTACTATATTATTTGAGTTTCCGTAGAATACATTAATAATATTGGAGAATAGGATTCACAAGAAGCAAATATTTTTCGATGAAACCATCGCCTCCTCCGAAAAAAAAAATGATTGGACTAAAGATGTTCATACGCTCCATGTATAGAACCTTAAATTTCCCCAATAATTAGCACTCTCCTCTTCTTCAACATGATTACTAGTACGTGATTTCTGCTTTCAACGAAGTTTTAGGACGTCGCAAAGGATTTTCTTTCTCTGAAGAAGTTGAGCATTTGAAAATCGTGTCTCTTAGGAATCTTTTATGCGTAAATTTTTAGAATCTTTTATAAGGAAATATCAACAAAAATTACCCAAATTTGTATTGTACAGTCCTGGCCAAAATTAACGCAGCACCGGCCGTAAGGATCGCTAGGGAGGTGCGGCGTTAATTTTGGCCAGGAGTGTACATTCAGAAACGAAGTATCTATTATATATAGACGCTTCTCCGGATATCTATTATATATAGACGCTTCTCCGGATATACCTAGATATACTCTCACTCACTCATTCACTCACTCACTCACTGGGAATCAAAATTCTAACCATGTTCCACAAGTGCCACCGACTTGAAATTTCTACGACGTTATGGCCGTAGCATGTAACCTCCAGGAAAAAGCCGACTTTGAACTTCAGTGTCATGGGTTCGATTCCAGAAGGCCCCAAAGTCGCGATATTCTCCATAAGAATACATGGCGGGGATTTTCGAAACATTTTTTGACGCACTTCCCGGAAAAGGAGAGAGTTGAAATTCGAGGGATCGCAAGAAGCCGTGCATATCCAACGAAAATCAAAAAGACATTGCCGAATATTGTCCATGGTTCGATGCTAGGTTGGGGCAAAAATCGGCCGTTTAAAATACATTGCGGCGATTTTGATGATTTTTATTGGATCCTTTCCCGATAACATGGATACTTGAAACTCAGAAAGTGGATCGATATCATGAATATATTTCATAATCAAATTTTTCATGTTCGCTGATGGTCCTTGGTTCGATCCCAGAGGGCCATTTGCACTTCTCAATGCATTTCTTACGGAGATAACGGAAAAAAAATGTAGGTACTTCCCGGCACGATATCGACTTCAAACTTTGCAAGATACAAGAACAAGTCATTACAAATCAAACTGTGCATTCACAGCTAACAATATGTCCTGGGTTCGACACCAGGTGTCTCTGCAATCAGAAGTTGATCCGATTTTTAGGAATTATTTTGAAACCTTTTCCAATAATATGGAAATTTGAAATTCGGCATATAGATAGAGATCATAAATACCTTTCAGAAACATTTTTTAGATTTCCAAGATCGTCCTTAGTTCGAATCCAGAGAGCCATTTACATTCGTGCAAATTAGAACGTCTTTTGAGGCAGTTGAAGCCAATATTTCTGCTTGAATTTTCACACATAGTTAGAGATGGTGATTTTCTATTGTGCTGCATAGTAAGTTCACCAGTAAGACCCGGGTTCGATGCCAGACGTTGAAATTTCAGTGAATTTTAAGAAAAATTTCAACCGTTTTTTTTTTTGAGGACCGTCCCGATATGATGCCGATATGAAATTAGTATTGCCGATCTGCTTGCAGTATGCAAGCTACATTTTACTCGTATCTCCATAATTTTATTTACCGCCAGAATTTTTTAAATTAGAAAGCAAACTCAGCCCCTTCCGATCTCCAAATGGGCTTTAATCTTGAAGAAGTATTGTAATCTTTATGATAAAAAATTATAGTTTTTATATTTAGTATAATATCAAACACTGCTTCCAGCCAAGCATTCTCAGTTTATGATGAGTCTGGATTGAACATTTTTAGGTTTGCTGCGCACTTAATTATGACTATCCTTTAGCAAGGGTCTTTAAAGCTGCCAATGTGGCTTATTATTAGTAATTTCGCTTTATATTTTATTCTCTTTTAACTAGATTTACAATTGACATGAATTCAATTTGTCACTGTTATTATTGAAAATCAAGGCCGATGTCAATTCTGTGCATTGTCCCCAATACGATACGTAAATAGGTCGCTGTTTATTGTCATTCACGATTTTGGAGTCACGTGGAGGGAAGGTCTTTGGTTAAAGGTGTGAGAAATTTCAGATGAAGTCACCGGTGCTTATCGATTTAGGCATTCGTGCGAAGTCTGTTCGTCTCACAATGAAAGACGCAAAGATCAGAGGTGGAGAAAAACATGAGCTTGCCAGTTCCATTCAAAGAAATAAATGATGTAATCGATAAGTACACTATCTCACGCCTTCGTTTAAGCAGCTGGGAGTTACTAAAGAATAGATACAGCCATATTTCAACGAATAAGTATAACGTTTAATTGAAGAATCTCGGTGAATCACATCCGTTTAAAATTGGGTTAATCTAAGTTAATTCTGAAACGTTTTAATTTTAATTTTAGTTGAAATACTTTTTTCAATACAAAAATCTATTGTGTCAAAAAGATTGAAATTTCACCACGGTGTAAATGATACTCTGTGAATGTTAACATTGGATTTATGTGTATCGTCCGTTGCCTGTTTTGTTGATGCTAACAACCATGAAGTTCTCAGTAAAAAAAACTAGTTTTTTTAAGGTATGAATATTTAGAAGAAATCTCCTAACACATAGCAGGACGCCTATTACACAAGTTTAATGATTTTCCATTCTGATGCTTTGAATCTTTGAGGTATTTTGAGATTTTTAATGCCAGGAGCCCCTATAGAGAACTTTTTAATACCTTCTACTAAATAAAAACAATATTGGATAGCCATGGGCTGATTAACATGAACATAGTCTTTCTGAGGATTACGCTATTACTGTTATGCGAAACGAAAAATTTATTTCCATCCGAAACTTAACATGCGTTTGGTCTACCAACATTATACTTTGATCTAATTTTAATCAGGTAATTTATTGACTTAAATCAACCACAATTATATTAACGAGGCGAAAATATATTTATGTAAATAAAACAAAATGTAGCTCAGCGCCTTTTCGATGGGCACAGTTACAAATGGTTTAAAAACACTTAAAGATGTAAATCAACAAAAAATATGAAATAAACAAGAAAAAAAACAATTAAGCTAAAGAGAATAAAAATTTCGTTCGTTGGTTAAAAAAAATTGCCATAAGTGATTATTCTGCATACAAACCAAACAGTAAATGAGAACGGTTTGTGATTGCATGCTGAATAGAAGAGCAGTGGACTTAGGTTTTTTAATCTTATTGAACGAGAACACGCATTGAATAAATAATCAAATAATAAATATTATAAACAGGTAAATTGGTATGCAATATAATCATTGCATCAAGATCGACCTGTATTTTTAGGAGAACTTTGGAATCAATTTGAGTCAATTGTTCAGAAAGAAAAAGAAAGAATTAAAATTCACTCTTTCGATTGCGAATTTGGAAATTCATCAATGCATATGAAACTACCTTATCGAATTTATTTTATGCGTATTTATCAGATAGATAAATGTTTGAATCAGTTACATCGATAGGTAACCTTTCTGTAGTTGAGAGATATTGCTGATTACTGATCCTATACATAAATATGTATGTCCTTGGATGAATAAAAATATTATTATCTAAGTTATTTGTCGCTGTAGACAAGGACGGATACGTACGAGCAGTTTTATTTTTATATTCAGAGGAGTCTTTCACAGGGGTAATTGTCGGCCCACTTCTTTAGAAATCGGTCTCGTGCACAAAAAACTCGCTTATGCTAATCATTTCGTTGAAAGCCTCCTCTTCTATTTCCCTTCCCTACCTTTGCCCTCCTCGTGTCACGGTGACAGAATGGAATTCGCCCCCGCAACTCATCGTGACTAAGGTACGCGTGTCCACGTGATGCATTGAACGGTGCATCCGTGGGGATGCCGCCTCGTCTCGCTGCTTCACGCCCTACGAGCTACTAAATGAAAGGTCACGTGACTGTGCAATGGTGACTTGCAGCCCCGGGCGACTGCGAAAGAGGCTAATGTTTCAGCTGTCACCGGGGCAACTGTTTCTAATGTACGTGCATTTAATGATGACACTTAGAGGTGATTCCTTTAGAGGGTGATTGTCAAACCGGCATTCCACATCTCCATTGCCCACTGAAAGTGTCATCAACATTAATCTACATCTACATCAATACCAAATTGAGTTTCAGTATTATTAGTTTAAAGAAACAATTTGCTCATATGTTAAGATTGTTGTTTCTGCTAATTACTATCAAATACTTCTGTATTATTTTGACATTCTTAATTCAGTAGTAATCATTCATATTAACTGTTAATATCAACTAAGCCAGTAACTACTGGTGTATTCTTTGACATCCGTTGATATTCATTTGGATTTTTACCCCTCCAGCCACTATTGGCATGTCAACACCAACATTCTTTCCTAATCTACATCATTTGTTCTTCTAATATTCAGAGGAAAGATCGACCTTTAGTAACAATATGTTGTCACAATTACATCCTTGTATTCCTTCCTTGCTTTGTCCGTGCCACTCGGTGGTCGCGTTCGTTTTATAATGGAATTACTATGTCATACATTTCCCAAACATTTTTATGTGTCTATTGCAATTTTTCATTTATGTATCTTTGCTATAGAACATCCATAATTTTATTATTTGCCATTCAGATCCGACTTAAAATTTACGAAAGCACCTGCATTTTTTGTAAATTTTTCACACCCACCTTCTTCCAGTTGTTCTCCTGTTATGGCATATCTCTTCCTAATTACAAACCTAGGTTTATAAACCCACAAATTAGCTCTTTTTCAGTATTTATTGAGCTTACTCTTTCTATTAAATTTCGTTGCATGGAAATTTGAAGAGATTGCAATGGGCTCAAATAAAATTGTTCTATCATCATTGAATATGGTTTGGTAGTATCACTAACATATCAAATCAGTTCGTCCATAGATTGGCAACTTTAGTATATTTCCAAAAGTAAAACATTCATTGTATTCGCAAAAAAGATTATTTTTACTTGAGACTACTTCGTATACAAATAAAAATCTTCAGGCTGAATGTGTTCAAAAATTTCTAGCCGTTTGAGGACCCCTCAGTATATATGATTTTATAATTAAATATAAAGGTTATTTCACTTGTAGAATTATTACTCCTTTTTTTAAAGTCGATCTTTCTTATTACAGCACTTTTTGTTTTTATTTCTATGTAGAATTGAGAAAATATCTGTCCCTCAACTGTCACTTTGTCTATGTCTCGTCCATGGATTTAGTGACACGGAAGCTAACAAGTTACGAGAGATTCCGATGTTGGTCTTTGATTCTTATGGAGAAGGCTGATACGATACTTAATTTCACCACAATCAGCTACTAAAAATCTTAGAGAGGGAGTGTGGGAACTAAGCCGATTGAGGAGTGAGTTAGTTTTTCCGGTTTCCTTCTTCACTTGCACATAGCCGCAATTCTGTCAGTGAGAATATGAGAGAATTTACGTCCTCGTGAATTCACCAGAATAGTTCTATGAATAATATTTTGTGTAGAATTCAAAGAGAGGTGATCAAGATAAATGCTGTTCTTCGATATTAGTAATAGGGGAGAGTGGGGAATTGTGAGACACACTTCATTTTTGCACAATATCTCTACCGAAAAAAAATAATTTTCAAATTCTGAAAACCTTGATGTTTACTTTATGTAAAAACAAAATTTCTGGCTTTTACCGATTCATAAAATAATTTTTTTCAGGAGATTCCCATGACTTTTTAAAAAAAGTGTCTTTTTGGGATTTCGGAAAATGGTGGGGAATTGTGAGACACCACATAAATCGAATTATAACTCAACACCTTCAAGCCGAAAACTTTATTAGAGCTAAAAAATGGTCATAGAATGAATATTGAATTATAATTTATTTTAATATTAGTCACTTTCACTGTTTTTGCATGTAAAAACATTGCTGGATACAGTTACGCATTTCGCATGAACGTCTCGGCTGCATTAAATGCGTTTCATTGAGTTGTTTTTAGTCAATTTGGCCGGCATATCTTCGTAAAAAATGATCCAGAAGTCTACATCTTTATCTTCCTGAGATGCAACTTGTAGCTTTTGTTTTGTGAGTCGTGAAGTGTGTCTCTTTTTCGGTGGTGGTCCTTACCTCTAAGCCTTGTCCTTCTTTAACTCAGCTATCTTCCGCAAATTGGTCACTACTTCGTGTGATCTTAAAATGGTCGATTTCATTGTTCTGCGACCACAATTGGACTTTTTGGTTTGCTTCCCCATTTTCAGCGGACCAGCTCGTACCAACGCGTCAGCGGAAGAAATGACTTCTTCATGCGCAACAGAGATATCAGCAGCTGTTATAATGATGCGGCGTTTGTCGTCTCCTCCCTCATTGTCTGCGGTTTGATTTTTGTCACTGAGTTGAGATGCAACGAAGTCTACATCGGTGAAAGCGTTTGAATCAAATGGAAAAATATCGGATGCCTTGAAACCCGCCTTTATGTTCTTCGGCATAACGGCAACATCAAGACATTTTTCGAGTATCAGTGGCACGATGTAGGTCGAAAATAACATTTATGTTGGCTCGTTTTCAATCATCATGCTGCTCCGCGTACATTGTTTTTAATGGACCAGAAACAGTAATGTCGAGTGGTTGCGTGCGATCGAGCGACTGTCCGAATAGAATTATTATGGACCAAGATCTGGTTAATTCCCTCCAAAATGGCAACATAATCAATTTTATCTCCTTTTTTGCGTAATAACGCGGCATGGTGGCTGCAAAACGGGAAGAAGTCAAAAACAACAAACAACATACAATTTAACGTATCGCAAAACACTGATATTGAGTGTCTCACAATTCCCCACTAAAAGTGTCTCATGATTCCCCACGAGCTATGTTTTGCAATATAACGATGTGTAAACGACTGAAAGACTTTTCATCTAAAATGAATTGTGTGTGTCGAAGGGCTAAAGCTCAATGATAAAAAATAGCATATTTACATGAGTGAGTTTGAAACAGCACTTTCAAAACATGGGCAAACACAGGAGCGCGAGAAAACTTCGGGAAACTCGATTTTCGAGTCACGGTCATAGGGACGGATATATACGGGAACACTGAATGATTTGTACTAGAAATATGAGCTATGACCGAGATGACATAATATCAGCTGTTTCGATCTGTCACCGTTGACGCATGCACAAATAACAGCTCTGTCTCACGATTCCCCACGTCTCACAATTCCCCACTTTCCCCTACTTTACTTTCAGGAGAAAACCTAAGCACATTTTTTTGAAGAAGCAATTCCCAAAATTTTCGAGACTGTCAATCTGAAAAGACTTAAGACCGCTATATATGGGTTTCCCTTAGCATAAAATTTCGCTGGGTATAATACTGAAAGAGTTTCCTAGAAGCATGAATAAGTCTTATTTTCTTCCGAAGCCTATGCCTGACATACATGTCACACATTGCTTCCACTAAGAGAAATCATTTCTCTGAAGTACTAATTACTCCTTAAATAAGCTGATTGTATTCGTAATTTCATTTCAGAGAAAGATAAAAGGAAACGATTCCGAGGAAAATCTGAGGTCAAAAGCCAGTAAATCAGTTTTCTTAAGAAAATACTTTTGCTCTTCTATTGAAACTGTTTTCCATATTTATAGGATGTACCCATAAACACATGAGAGTGAGCTTTTGAGTATATTTATTAATTTATATGAGTACTCAACCACTCGGTTGGCTCATGTGCCATAATATTCCGTATTCAATTCAATTTCTTACGTTCATTGGTAACTTTCCCTAACCTTTATGTCAGTTTACTCCCTGAGTCTACCTCTCTCTTATTTTCCGATAATTCTACCTTCAATTACTTTCTTTAACTAACCCTATCTTCTCCATATTTATCTCACCCGTTTTATTTCCATGAACTCAACTACTGCCCTTAGAACAATCTCTTTCCCAACCAACTCCGGCACCTCCGTGTTAGTTTTTTTCAATTCAATTTAGTTTCATAACACATCAAAGGCTCTCAAACTTTTAAAATTTCCCTATTTTTAAGGAAACAGGTTTCACAACCATATATGGTATTATTCTAGATTTTAGAAGTAGTCGATTACTCCCTGATTTGAACTCCCAGATTGAACTTTCAGGATCAAATAATCCTTTGAATGACTGAATACTGTTAGGAGAACCGATATAAATGGAGGCATTATTCATACTATAACATGAAATCTTTCATTAGTATGACATAATCTACATTTTCGTCACAAATAACCTTTGGAGTATGATTCAGACCACAAGATTCATTCCTCCATTTGTTGTAGACTCTTGATCACTTTGAAAGCCCTCATTGTGACGCAAAGCCGATGTGCATAAGCTCTTGCTCTCGAATTTTTATGGTGAATGATCGCACTCAGACGTCATTTCCATTTAAGTCTTTAGTCATTAATCTACAGTCACAGCATCGTTACAATTTATAGAGTGATTTTTTTCTCATTAAAGACTAAATGAATGTCATGATCACGATTCTCCAATCTCGTGAAATTCGAAACATTGAGCAATATATTTTCCTTAACATTGTTTCAGCGCTTTTCATTATATCTTGGAGGAAAATAAGAAATTATGTCGTGATGTTCATTATCATAGCCACTGAAGAAAAAGTACCACACGATTTCGTTTCTCCGCTAATTAAAGTATGTATATCATGATCAGCAAGCGAATAATTCAATCAATAAGCAGGTTATAACTTGAAATATATTAATTAAAAATCGAGCGGTTTATTGACATTCATTGCAACCGAACTTCTTTATTCTAACTTCATAATAACATGGTGATATGGTGAAAATATTAAAATATCCATAGATACATATTTTTTGGAAATATATAGCAGAAATATTCTTGTTTTTAAACTAGTGGATTTATTATTCACATTTTTATATCTCCGTAACTTATATTTCGATAAGATTATTTAGCCGAAACCGTTTTAAGAAAACTGAATGTGTATTTTAACTGTGGCATTGTGTCAACGGGTCAAGGGGGGTTTTCCTCTGGCATTTTAATGAAAATATTTTGTGATCAATTTGTGCGGAATAAAAAATTAATTGCTTATACTTCGTTTATCTCCGCAAAGTAGTACTGTCACTATTTTTTCTCGTATGCATTATCGTTCGCCTACTTCCTCCGGGTTACCAATAACAGATGTGCAATAATAATTATAGGTAATGAAACAAGGCGAATTCAATGAGTAGCAACCGTGGTCTATACCACGTATTGTTCGCGGCTCGGAAGAATTAATGTGTTTCTATACGTTATTAATATAAGGACAGATCAACATTAATTCTAATTCTAGTAATTGTGACACCTGAAAAGGGTGCCCTTGAACCTAAGGCCTCTATAAGAGATGTCATTGTACGTCACTTATATTAATTTCCTTTTGATGTCGTCCACGAAGTCTTCCTTAACTCTGCTGTTTATAAACGAAATGAGAGAGAATTATATTTAGACTTCCTTGCCTAACGCGGAAAGTCAACACTTACGCATCCACATCTGTATTGCAGATTTAGATGTACGAGTGAAGATGAGGCAGACGTTATTAATCAACACCAGAAACATTTACGACCCAATTTCAGAGCTTCATTTTACGCATGGCTAATACTAAAATCCCCGCCGAGCTCCAGCAGCATTGAAAATCATGCAAAAAATTCGGAGAAGGCAAGAATAATAGCGTTGCGTCGTCTAAGGAGCGCGACTTGCGCGAGAGAAGAATCTTGATTGAACTCGAGGAATCCATTCTTTCATACGGAAATTCCCGCAGCGGTTGCTTTATGATTGTTCGACCAACTGTACCTTTTCTGTGGCACTCGGCGCGATGGAGTTATTGGAGCGGAGGACGGGAAAATCAAAGGTTTTGAAGATTCCTTCGACTGCGCATCCATGATGATAATCCCAATCTTCGGATCGATGCAAAGAAGCGAATGTGGGATCTCCGCGGAAGATTCGAAAACCGAGTTATCGGATTTAATTTTAAACTCGAGGAGAGGCCCGGTATGCATATTTCTGTGCCGAGATTCCTTATCTACCTCCAGCACTTTCCACAGTGGAGATAAGCTTATTGAAACACGAAAGGAGCTTTAGGTAATGATGAATTTTTTGGCAAATTTTAGTCACTCTGCGTCACGTTTTTTCTGCCCTTAAATTTTCAAGTTTTCACGGTAGTTCCTAACTTTTCTCCGCAGCGCAGTTTCATACATATGGTACATTAACAAAAATTCTTCTCCATCGATTCGTGACGAATACGTTCATTATCTCCTAATTCATAATAAATTTACTTTTAAATTTGGCAGGATTAGCTTTACTTCAACAAAGATGGCCATCATGTTAGGTGTAAGAAAAGACTTGATAGTCTCAATCTCGCCCTGAATAAAGTCCATTATTATTATTATTATTTAAAGTTCTTTAAAATAAATATCCCCTGTACCAGTTATGGTAGAAACTCTGTTGAATATATAATACCAACAGAATTTAACAAATTACCATTAGAATTGTTAAATATGAATTCCATAAGGTGTGTGAAAGTGGAAATAAAAAACTGGCTAATTAATGTCTCATCCTAAGCTGTTTATTGCAACCTCTTTATGTATTTACCTTTGGAACCCTTAATTGTATTTTAACATGCACTGTGTGTTTGTATAAATATTGATATGTAGTTGTATTTAACTGTAATTTTAATTTTTTTTGGTACTCTACATCTATTAAACTCTTCTTTTTACATCTATAATTTTATATATATATATTTGTTTTTATCTTTCATTGTTGGTTATTGTACTGTTGTATATTCTAAATTGTATTGAATATGGTATTGAATAAATTATTATTATTATTATTATCATCATGTACGAGCATGTATTTATTCATCCGTTCTGTGTTTCCTCAAGGGTTACCGGGGTAGTCTAGATTTAATGAGGGATATCCGTTCATTTCATCGACACTTATATGATCGACATTAAGGTTAAAAGACATCGTGTTCGATTCACTTTGTTTACACACGACATTGTTAATCGACCGACGGAATAAAATGAGTGATGAAAGAAAAATGTAATTTTCAATAAAAAAATTGTTAGAACTGTTTTTCTGTTACATGCATTTGACATTATTTTGCCGGAACAAAATGTCATTGCATTGCTAAAAAATATAATTTTACAATTCCTCCCTGATACTTGTAATCAATAATGTCAGCTTGAACAGATGTCAGCTGATATTCTGGTCAATCAATGTCATCCAAACGAGCTATGTGACATTCTAAATGGATAGGGAGTTGTTAATGTTCATAATGTTTAAATCAGAACAAATGAACTTGTTACCCTTGTTACTTATTTTCTGTCCAGGATGACCAATTGAAAATCTTTATTCCATATTAAGGTAAGGCTTTCGGGATTGGCTTAAAGTTTAATTTTTGATCACAGATATTTATTCAGTTATATTTATTGCGAGGAAAATTCTGCTGAGACGGATTGTATTGATATGGATTTTATCACGTCCACGAATATAATTATGCGAACTATTGGAAGTCTACAAAATTATATTTCTTTCACGTACTATTTATAAAGTTAACTTTTGAAAAAACTAGAGCGTTTTTAAAGGTACTGTATATCACAGGTTGGCTCCCAAAAACATGAAATATCCACCTATCACATTAAAAAAATATTGCGGTTTTACCGTAGAGGGTTAAATCCACTCAGAACTCACTTTTGTTTGGAATCTGCACACGAATCAAGAAATTGAGGCCATCGACTTGGATGTCTTATCACAGGTGAACTCCACAGGTGATGGAGCACCCACCACTCCACGGATTTCCTCGGAGAATTAAGCGGTCATGTCTCATGCTGCCTTTTCATTCCGAGAGTCGTCCAACTGAAATTTCTCGGGAGCTATTATGAGAATTGCCCCAAGGATTGCTGCTAAAAACAAAAAAGTCTCTGACCGAAATCAATAGGATTTAAGATTGACATTGTAGCTCTATTTTCCGTTAAATTGCTTCCAATGATCGATTCAAGGCTTTAATTTTACTCCTCGTTTACCCAAATTGTTTAATTATGTATAAATTCTCTGTAAAAAATAAGTATAATAGATAAAGATAATAATAAAAGCATGGTATGACAAAGCGTATTACTTATTATATTTCGTCAGTTTTAAGTTAAACGTGAGTATATTTAAAGGGAAAACCTTGATTGATTTTTAAATGAATACTTATTACGGATGTTTTATTTTTCATTTAGTCACTGATAATTAAATGATATAAGTATCATCTCTATGTATTTCCGCCAGTCGCATTTGCGATTAAATATTTTCAATGTTTGGCAGAAATGTTTTCGTCGTTGCTATTAGGATTCGAGGTGAGCATAAGTATTTTTATTTTTGATCCTAGAAGACTAAATTTCTACTTTAATTAATTTGAAATATGATCTCTACCTCAAAAGGCTATAGGAATATAAAGGTAAACAGTAGAAAATATTTAAATTAAACTAATTTAGCTTCTTTATGGTTACTTTTATAATGTTAAAACGTATTTATGTAATAGATTTTGATTTAAATATTGATGGACTCTTTGCTAAGATTTTAGCTCTCTTGTTCTAACCGAAAGGATTTCATTATTGTATTTTATTATATAATGTACTGTGCGTTCACTTTAATTTAATGTGAAATTATTGGCTCGCGTTAATTGCATTAATGGATTATAATGAATTCAACATGTCTCTTTGAATTCAGAGAAATTCAAACTTGTTTAATTTTGAATATGAAGATTATATTCTCTTGATAGACGTGCAGTCGTATATCTTATTGTCATACAATACCTTATTTTATACCTAACATTTATTATAGAGAGTATTCCAAAAACGGCCATTCAGATTCTCAATTGAACGATAACCTAAGGAATAATTATTAAGATCATTCCTGTTAGGAAATAATTGCTACAAATAACTTCATACCTCACACACATCCTTAGTTCCTGTAACTCCTACCGACTAATTAAAATGTAATGAGAGTCAAGATAGATATGCGGGCATGGAGCGTCCAAGAATGAGCTATCTAGGATATGTATTAGTGCAGCTGTAAATCGCGTTACTTTTAGCAAACTAATTAAGAGCAAGTGGTGGGAGATCTAGTTAACGGTATTTTTTTCTGTGTGACTCCATGTAGGATAAGGAGAAAAATATTAACAACAGACACGTTTCCGCATGCCTTCACCGAGGTAACGGTATTTATTTATATGGTCACTATGGAAACCATCAATGAGAGTTACTTTGGTTACATTGTACGAAGAAAACTTTTCATACTAGTCATGATCGAGATGGTCTGATAATCACCTAAATATGAATAGATTTCTCTCTACTGCTCTACCCAGCCAATTCTTCCCGTATAGTTTTAGATTGATACTGAAGCTATAAAGATCTCTATGGTCGAAAAATTTTGGCTCATCGGCGTAATGACTCAGATACAGTGCGAGCAACGTTAAAATAAATATTACATTTGGTTGTGTAAATTTCTAAGGTCTATATTTTCTCTTTTGAACAATATCACTCCCACCAGAAAAAAATACAGAGGGTTTGGTGGTTATCATAAATAATACGTTCAATGATAATTTTCACCACCCTAATTAACCACTAACTTTGATCTCTTCTTCCTCCAGCCAAGATATGTTCATTTCCTTTCCTCTAGCATTTTTCACAAATGGATAACGCCATATTTACCATTAGGAATACCCCTGTCGAACACATCCTGGTACCATTCTATCACCATCGTTTTTTCATCCACTTTTTTCTTCTCAAGATTTGTGTAACCAGCTGAAGTCATGGGTTTCTTTGCGCCCTCCCCCAATAAAAAAGTGTTTATTTTTTAACGCTTAACACCACCCAGTTGCTTTCTTTTGGTGACTCGTCACCCGGTGCTTTCGGAAACCGTCTCCTAGACTATCAAATACATTAGTGATTGAATACGACTGCAATCGAGGCGTATGATAATAATGCTTTTCATAGTGACCAATTTACTGTTCTACACATTCAATCATTATAATTTATCGCTTCATACTGTTACTCGTCTAATAAATTCATAACGGTATTGAAAACATGACTTTTTTTAATCACCCTTCGCTGTGCGGTTAGTAATTCGGCAGAAATTCAGAAGGAACATAATTCTTACTTTGATACTCTGCAACTTAATTTATTCAATGATTAATTTGATGAGAAGATAAAATTCCTTCTTATTCAGAAGAGTTAGTTAGTGCAGTGTAGAATATATATGCTATTTTCTTACTAGAAACCCAAGGGTCCTTTCCCAGGAATAATTGAAAAATATAAACCGGCCTAAACAATAACTAAACTTATTAACTTATTGAATTGGAAGTACCAAGTATCGAATTTGAAAATGTATTTTTCAAAGAAAACGAGTAACTTGCATAAATTTCAAATAATGTTGTACATGTATCTTTGAAATTTAGTAAAAAAGGTTAATTATTTCATTTTATAAGCTGGAAGAAGAAAGGAAATTTTTACACATATCTCATGTGTAGGCCAAGAATAGCCTCATACCACGCTTAAAAAGAGATTATGGTTAGTTGGAATACTACAAAAAATGGTCTACTTTTGGGGGGAATATGACCGCTTCCATTTCAACCTCATAGCAGATGCCTATAATATAGCTTCTTCCGAATCACTTTAGCAATGATTCCATTTTTCTCCTCATCCTTTATAAGTTATCGTTTTAGCACACTGAGACTGCTGTGGAATCTAAAATGCATTGGAAACCGTTATGAACGGAAGAACAGCTGACATTTTATTCGTTACGAGAATATCTGTCTCGCGAAGATTACATCGTAGGGAGATACTCTGATTGAAAATTTAATGTCTTCTTCTTTAATAGGTTTCATTCATACGTATCGAAGGTCATCTTCAAATATTACATGAAGGTATGCGAAAGAAGAAACACGGGAAAGACAAACTAGGAACAAAGTTTACTGTTATAATTTTGTAACGTTTGCCTGCACTCGTTGAGTTTGCCAGATATGTTACAACCTCTTTTGAGAGCATTCTGGAATCACTGAAGGACATTGGAACCCTAAAAGTATCCTAAATTTGCCTATTTTTTATACTAAAATAATTAAGAAGTAACGGAAATTAATTATTATGAAAAAAGAAGAAAACACTTTAAGGGCTCTATTTGCGACTTATGGTTCTCTACACTCTTAACATATTTAGATTGTCAAAATATTATAAATTATTTAATATATTACCTCTAATCGGACCTGAGTAAATTCATACTCCTTTTTTCGTAAAAATATCTAATAACATCCTCAAAAACGCAAAAAATTCAATCAAAACTAATACGTTATTTAAATCTAATGAAAATAGGAAATCCAAAAAAATGTCTATCTTTCGAAGTTTTTACACACGATGATGCTATCATGATAAAGAAACGTTTCATAGCTTGATTTATAACTTACAAAAAGCTTAAAGTAAATGTTTTTTGTTGAATCGTTATGAAGTGATTGATCAAGCAAGGCTGGTAGCAAAATAACTTTACTAGTGTAAAGTATCCAATGTTGATAACCAATTCATCTCAATATACATTGGTTGATTTATTAATTCTCATTATTTTAAAAATATACTTTATGTATTGTTTTTACTACCAAATTTTTACTTGCATTGCAATATAATCTTCCATCTTTTTAAAGGAATTACACACGAATCGACAGAAATCCTGTAAATGATCAAAGCCAGCATTTAACCTATTTCATAACTGCGATATATTAGACGTTAGTACAAGGTACGGTACACTAAATTTAGTACAGGTAAATTAGTATATATTGTGAAAAGTTGTGCAACGTAGGAATTACGATTGAGGCTCCATCAAGCCATGCATGTGCTGCAAATTGGTGGAAAATTTTCCATAAATCTACCGTGAAGATGTTTGATGTGTTCTGTTTGAATGAGCTTTTGGTAGGTTTCTTTGGACAAAATTAAAAAAGATAACTAGGCCAAGCTCTCTTTGAGAGTTGCCATATCCCAAGACGCATTGATTGCATCGTCTTATGTAACGTTAAGATTCCGCTACTCTAGGGACTCACTGAGGATCTACAGCTGGAACGGAATGATGTCACAAAACATAAATAGGTTACTGGAAACCATATGTTTCTTCGTTAACGCCCTGTGATCCAAGTGGAAACCAAATGATCTCTCTTTCTCTTCGAGGAATTCTTTCCCATTCCGAGATCCGCCCCTCTCCCAACCGATATTTACCACCGAACACCTGTCCACGACTCGAGGGCGATGCCCCACTCTCATTTAATACCACAAAGTGATCGCGCTTAGAGTCTTCTCAAGAGAGTACGCCCTCCTCTCAAATCAACTCGAAGTTCTCCGTCGACAACGCCTAAAGTGTTCAGACTAGAAGATGACATCAACTCCGTGTATTACGAGGCCTCTTCTTTTGTCTGGAGCCTTATCTTTAGTGTTGATACTCCCAGTTCAAACCTTTTGCATGGACGATTTTGCAAGAATTTTGATCTCAATAAAAAAAATCTCATGTGGCCAACACATGACTTTCTCCATATTTATTGAAAACAGGAGCCTATGCCGGGAATATATAAATAATTCCAAAACAATGAGTATTCCAGGACAATGTTTCATACAAAAGTTGTAGTAAAATACATTATCTACAACTTTGGTTCATAATTGTATAAAAAATTAACGCAGCACCTCCCTAGCGATCCTTAAGGCCGGTGCTGCGTTAATTTTGGCCAGGACTGTACATTGTTTTCCTGCAGTGGATTTTTTTCCTAAGAATCTCTTAGGTTTTTTACATCCACAATTCTTCTAATTTCATAATTAATGACGAAGGGTTAGATGGGAGAAGATACTTTTAAGTCTCAATCTCGCCCAAATAAAGACGATTTATTATTATTATTATTATTATTATTATTATTATTATTATTATTATTTTTACATTGCATTCTGACAGAGATATGCATGAAAAACTTCAATTTTTGGATAAACAACAACTTCCGGTTAACCATTATTCAAGAATAATTCCTAAACAATCAGTCTTACAAAAAAATGTTTCATACAAAGGTTGTAGTAAAATACATTATTTATAACTTTTGTGTTTAATTGTATATACCTACATTGCATTTTGACAGAGATATGTATGAAAAACCTCCATTTCTGGAAAAACAACAACTTCCGGTTAACCATTATTGAAGAATAACTCCTTAACAATCAGTGTTACGAAAACATGTTTCATACTAAAGTTGTAGTAAAGTAAATTATCTATTACTTTTGTTTGTATTTGTATTTACCTACATTGCATTCTGACGGAGATATTAAAGAAACAAACTTTTATTCCGGTTTAACCGGAACTTCCGGTTAAGCGATATTCACCAAAAACCAACAACTCTTGGCATTGTTAGGAAAATACTAAATATGAAGTTTGGAAGTTAATGGATAATTACTTTTTAAGATAGAGCGCACACAAACTTTTTACCACAGACAGACACACAGACACGTTGGCGAAAATGAGCTCTATGGGTCCCAAAACATTTATTATTGTCAAAATCTGGAGTTCGATTTTTTTTGCGAATACAATACTTTCTCTATACTACGTATATGGAGATAGTAAAAATCTTCCGAATAGACAGTTCGGTCGCAGAAGGGCGACAGACAGGTAATCGCAAAGACCTTTCGGCCACGGAAATATCTGCAGGAAGGTAGTTTAGACAGGTCCAGATTACCGGCATGATGGGACAAATTTTACACTATTAGTGTTTTAACCATAAAGTAATAAATAATTTCAATGATATTTCGTAACCTTAATTAACTAGCCTCCGAATAGCTAAGGTAGCAGCGTGTTTGATTTTGATGAAAACAGTTCCAGAGTTGATTCCTAGGAGAACCCATATCTTATCGGTGTTTACTTAAGATTATGATGAATATGGATATCACAAGATACAGATATATTATCTAAATTAGGGGTTAGCAGGTCCAAGGTAGGGGTATAGAATCCGATCTGTCATTATGGGAGTAGATGCCCTAACCACGTTTCAATTATTGTGAATAACAATGTATGTCGCACCATAGACAGCTTAACTTTTGTTTATTAACGAAAAAAATCCCCAGCAAAACTAGCCCAGCGAAATTCGGATGGTATCAGATGAAACAAAAACTGACTTATAGTTGCGATTGCTTCGTCTCTAAAAGCATATAAAACTATTAATTTAAGTGTGTTAAGGTTTGGATCTATAAGAGAATAAAGTAGTTGGCTGGAAATAGGATGGTTTGGTGATCTAGAATAAAGAGTCTTTGGATTCTCAACTAAACAAAATTATGGAATACATATGAAAAATAATTTCTGCTCACCTGGCTGAGGCAATAGAATATGCATATGGGTAATTCCACGCCAATTCGACGAGGAAATCGGCAAAATTGACCCTTGAGGTAACCGATTTTGACCAAATTTGGTAGATCGCTTTGATTTGATAATAAAATGAAAACCCCCAAGCCGTTTCGTAATTAACACAATTGTTTATGAAACATTGCAATGTTTAAAAATTAAAATTTTACAAAAGTGCCTTCGCATTCGAAGCCATATCTCCGGTAATATAGAAGCTAAAAATACAAAAAATAGCTTAATTTAAAGGTCTTGTGTTAGAAAAGATAATCATAGGAAGGGTTTATAAAATTTAAACAATTTAATAAAGTTTATAACAATTTAAAATTATCAAATCAATGTTTGAAGGTGTAGCTTTATCTTTGATTTTCTCATTTTTTTATATGTTGTACAAACAACCCTGTTCTACAATTTAAAAAAAAATTGGCGAGGTTAATATTTCATTTAAGAAAGAAAAAAAAATGTTGAGTATAGGCGTGACGCTCGCCGCGGCTCCGCGCCGTCCGGCTCGCGCGCTGAACGTTCGGAAGTGTGGCCTCTCATATCTCAGCACGCTTATTCTTCCATCTGCTTTTCACCAATTTTAACTGTTCAACCAACATTAACCGACCCTTTAATTCCCTTCATCCTTGCCGACTTATGAAACCAATGGAAGTCATTACACTCCGGGAAAAGAAAGTCGCTTGGGCAGACTGAACGAGACGTTACAATCCCTGGACCAAATACCTATTTCAAGCAAAAAATGTATAGATCAAGGAAATATCTGGCGAGGAAATTGTGAAAAACCAACCACTGCTTTGACATTATGTCTTCAAAAGGTGAGGAGGTGAAAATTCAAGAAGATATTCCTTCATCGGAAGAACAGGAAGTCCACTTCCACCAAGCTGGCAAGAAAATGATTATGCAGCTGAAGGATAAGCTCGCCAACGCCGCAAAAGTGAGTGAAAATTTCTAATTTTATCTGTTTTGCCTAATTCATGGAGTGTTTCATAGATAAATCAGGAGTTTCAAGTTTCGGCATACTAGGTCAGAAAGATGAAGAAGTACGTATCTGAGCAAGGAATTCTTTGCTGTGCTTTCGCGAGACGAAGCAAATCTCTCTCGAAAGAAACTAAGCTGAAAGTGATCGAGTTCTACCGTGAGCCAGATATTAGTAGGAAAATGGTGGTCAAAAGGAGTATAAAAGCATAAAAGAGGGAAATTTGCGCGTAGCAAAGCGAAAAAGTTTAATTCTTTGCAATTTGAGGGAAACCTATGAAGCCTCCAAAAAAAATCCCAATGCAAAGATTGGATTTTACAAATTTGCGGATTTGAGGCCCCCTGTGTGTGTTTTGGCTGGTGCACCTGGCACATACTCCATATGTGTCTGCATTACAGCATGTACCAGAATTACAAGCTACAGTATCTCGAGCTGGATTAGAGCAAATCAAGTCGGATAACGGAAATTAATTGTTTAAAATTATCGGGACTGCCTGATTTCTCACTTTGCCTCCATCCATCAGAAATGTGCTTCATCGGTGAAATCCTGCCATGGGAACACTCCGAAAATGTCGTAAGAAAATGTGGGAGCATATAGAATGACTGAAATCATTTCAGAGTATTTCAGGGAAAACTGTTCCGATGAAGTTCGTTTCAGGCAAAGAATTCAAGAAAATCGTTTTACCTTAACAGCGCAGATTATGGATATTGATAGTTTTTGCGAGGCATTCTCTGAAAATGTCATGAAAGTAAGGAAGCATGATTACATTGCCCTCATGCGAACTGTATTCTATTTGAATGTCAGAGACAATCTGAAATTATGTGAAGTTGTTCCTGTG
Organism: Sympetrum striolatum; assembly: GCA_947579665.1. Taxonomy (NCBI): domain Eukaryota; kingdom Metazoa; phylum Arthropoda; class Insecta; order Odonata; family Libellulidae; genus Sympetrum; species Sympetrum striolatum. Next base: position 90,561,227 of record OX388344.1, on the reverse strand, counting down.
GCCTACTTTTCGGAGAATTTTTCTTTTATCCATCAAGATTCTGTGCAATGAGTCCACTTGTGCAGTAACCACGCTACAATACATCCATTTGCGTGTTACAGCAGAAATACCAGCGATAAAGTCATACCTTTCAGTATGGTTATTATTTCAGATTACATGGACCATAACGTAGGAACATTTTATACCTTTCAAAGGAAACTAATAACCTTTCTTCGAAGAAGGGTACGTAATCTACGTTAAATAATTTACTTTTCCAACAGACCTGTGCCTCCATACAAGAACCGCTACAACATGAGTGATTTGTTGCATCACCAAGAGGATTTTGGAGTTAATGCTGAATGGAATTACTATGCTACATCGCACGGAAAGGGTCCAAGTGACCGGCTATAAGGAATGCTAAAGCGATTAGCCACACGTGCCAGTCTGCAGCGCCCGTATGGAGAACACATTCAGACTCCTAAGGAACTGTACGAATGGGCTCAATCAAATGTTAAAGGGATGGAGTTCGAGTTTGTAGCCAACGAAGAAGTGACCGAGGTAAAGAAGAAGCTGGTCAGAAGATTTCGAGAGGCACCTGCCGTGGAAAGTATCCGTTCAGGCCATGCAGCTATTCCACTATCAAAGAAAGGTCTGTTACTAAAAAGTCTTTCCCATTCATCGAAAGGAACTACTTTCAGCTTCTCTGGTGCTGATTTGCAACGTTTTAAGGAGAGTTCGGATATTTTTCAAGGTCCAGTAAGAAGGTAAGTGAATTTCATATGCGCGGTTAACTAGATAACATTTTTCTCACGGCTAAACGAAACTTTCATATTTTAGGTCTGGAGCTAAGAGGTATATAACCTCGGTAACTAAAACTACCAGTACAGGCATCCCTCATGAGAGAAAACGGAAGAAAATTGATTTTTTTAGGTGTTCTGTGTATCTGTAACTAGTATTGCGTTTGTTTATCTTACTTTTAACGCCCTATAAAAATGAGTGAAAACATTATTGAACATTAATATGGACATAAAAATGTTTAGTGAAAATATTTATATGCTTACATTCAATTGGTATTCTATTGAAATATTAATTACAGTATAAAGTCAAACATTAAGATATTGGGATGTCAAATTCATTATGAATGAATCACCTTTTGAAGACATAATGTCAAAGCAGTGGTGGTTTTTTCACAATTTCCTCGCCGGATATTTCCTTGATTTATGCATTTTTTGCTTCAAATAGGTATTTGGTCCAGGGATTGTAACGTCTCGTTCAGTCTGCCCAAGCGACTTTCTTTTCCCGGAGTGTAATGACTCCCATTGGTTTCATAAGTCGGCAAGGGTGAAGGGAATTAAAGGGTCGGTTAATATTGGTTGAACAGTTAAAATTGGTGAAAAGCAGATGGAAGAATAAGCGTGCTGAGATATGAGAGGCCACACTTCCGAACGTTCAGCGCGCGAGCCGGACGGCGCGGAGCCGCGGCGAGCGTCACGTCTACACTCAAAATTTTTTTTCTTTCTTAAATGAAATATTACCCTCGCCAATTTTTTTAAATTGTAGAAGAGGGTTGTATGTACAACATATAAAAAAATGAGAAAAATCAAAGATAAAGCTACACCGTCAAAAATCGATTTGAAAATTTTAAATTGTTATAAACTTTATTAAATTGTTTAAATTTTATAAACCCTTCCTATGATTATCTTTTCTAACACAAGACCTTTAAATTAAGCTATTTTTTGTATTTTTAGCTTCTATATTGCCGGAGATATGGCTTCGAATGCGAGGGCACTTTTGTAACATTTCAATTTTTAAACATTGCAATATTTTATAAACAATTGCGTTAATTACGAAACGGCTTGGGGGTTGTCATTTTATTATCAAATCAAAGCGATCTACCAAATTTGGTCAAAATCGGTCTCCTCAAGGGACATAACCTTGTCGAATTGGCATGGAATGACCCATATATAGATAGATAATGAAATAGAGTACACGTTTGAAAAATATGGAGTTGATAATAATATTATAAAGACAAAATTTAATTGAGATATTGAATAAAAATAAATGTCGTAATGGATATTTCTTCATGAAAAATTATCTCGTGGATCAAGTTTTAATTAACATGTTGAACATGGATCGTCCAATTGCAGCGTCGATCAACGGGGTACAACGGAAAGGGTACATCGATTAAGGGAGGTTGCTTACATTTGAGAGTCATCACTTTCCTCATCCCCCCGAAAATAATTTAAAATCAAATTCTTCTTCAGCATATCTATGTGAAGAGTTCCATTTCTCAAAGAAGATGAGCTTTTACATTTGTTAAGACGTTCCTCATCGGCAATCCGTTTCGTTTCTGTTTCCACCACTATTTCGCTTAATTTATTCAAAATAACAGCTTGGACCGATGGGCGGGACCAGCCGATAAAAAGTATTAAGATCACCCGGGCTCAATCTCACAATGATTTCTTTTTGGGAGTTTTTTGAGAAATCCGCTCCGAATAAATTAGCATTTTGATAAAGTTTCGCACAATTAACACTAAATTGAGCTTCCTTTTACGATAACAGGAACAGCGTTTTATGTTGATCTGTTACGAGTTCGATAGCTTCACGCATAAAAGGTTACGATAGCCTGCGTGGGCTAAACATTTTCTCGGAATGATTATTCCAGGAATTAGACGTGAAGAGTGTTTTTATCTTTTTGACGATCGTTTTGGAAAGTAAGCTGTTCTAATGCAAATGAGATCCCAAAGTGTAGAAATAAATTTTGAAATAAATGTGCACCTCATAATACGTAAAGGACGCTTGAATATCCCGAAATAACACATCTTTCCTTGCTTTGAATCTCATAAAATTTTCAATAATTAGCTATCATGGGTGCTGATAAAATAAAATTCGGAAACTTTATTTTCGTATATTTTGTTGCAGCATAACTTCGTTTTCCGTTAATTTTAACTGTACAACTAAATAAGGACGGAAAGGCCGCTTATGGTTAAAACATAGATAGACCAAAAACCATCAAAAGACGTACAAGTGAACTGCAAATTTCGCTCCCAACGGATGCATCTTCAAGGGCCGGGGGTCGGCAAAGAACAGCTGATGCTCCCATTCGAAGCGAAATAGGCATGTCGCCATTAGGTTGTACGTTTTTTGATGATTTTTTGGAGTATTATTCTATCTATTTATAACGAAATATTAATTTTTCTAAATAAGTTCTCTTCATATCTTCCTCTAATCTATTTTCTATGCAATGGATAAAAGCAACACAAACCATAGTACTGATTCAATATTTTCGTTTAAGCTTATAGATATTTTCGTTAACGTTAGCTGAAAATGGTTCTTTTTTGTCACATTACCCGGAATAATTTCCAGGATTTTTTTGCATATTGAGCAGTTATGGATAAACTACCGATATTTCCCAATTATTATTCGAACTCGCTTGAATTTCGATCCCTTAACTCATAGCCATAAAATCCAGAAGTTTCCACATACCTTCAATATTAGCCAACCCTAAATTTATGCGTGTTTCTTAATATATATATATATGCATTATAGCATACCATTACATTTACATACACCAAAATCTACACATTTTGGAAGCCAAAGTGTAGACACTTTTCTATTGACTGATTAAATTAACTTTTTTCTGTGAAAAAATTTCTAAGGCGTTAGTTATTCAGTGCAGATGATATGTTTTTTTAAATGAATTTTTGACAAAGAAAGCGTTCATTATCATATGTATTACCTTGTTTCCTTATGCAATGCTTTGTGGGGTGGCTTGTCCGAAACATTTTCTCATGATAGCGGTACATTCAAAGGGAATAATTTTCACCCCGCTCAGGGGCATACTCGCTCTTCCTCATATATATTCTCTCAGGTTGGATTTGAATATTCAGAACCTTATTTCGGTAGATTAATAACGTCCGTTTTGGTGGGAAGTTGACATATGCGTTTGCTTATATAACACCTCTGAGAGATGCGAAAGGATTAATTGCGGCGAACAGAAAAACCGGAAAAGGAGATCTCCATAGACCGCTTATCATTTCTCGAGAGTCCGATGTGTGTAGGACTGTATCAAGGTGTTCGGAAGAGTAAGTTATGTTTGAGAGCTCTTTGTTCTCACGGTTGTTTCAAACGTGTATTCCAGGATCTCATACTTAGTTTTCTGATTCTTCGCAGCTTCATGAGGCACTATTTCTAATCACTTCTTGACTGTTCTTTCTTCAACATATTTCCCAGTTTATGTTTATTTACGACATATTTTGCTACTCACAAACGTGTTTTATGCGCTCATAACTTTAAACGTAAAGAGGATAGGACTGAGGCAGTGAGATTTTGAAGCAGCCGTCTCGGTCCTTGGAAATCATAGGACCGTGAATGATTTAATATTGGAATGTAGATTGAACTCCTAAACGTAGTATATAATTTGTGCATATTCCGATTCAATTGTAAACTATAATGTCCTCAAATCATATTCTTTGTAACTAGGTTTAGTTAGTATTATGATATTAATTTCAGTGGTACATTAATACTACTGTTATTTCGGTGCCAATCACATTTTTTTAATGGCCAAGTTATGGAATTTGGTGTAACGCACATTACACTATCAGTTAGTAAATTTGCCCAAGCGTCGTTGAGTCATACTTAGATATTGAGAAAACTAGTAAGCAAAGAGCTAGTTAGGACTGTTGATACACGATAATGCTAATATGCAGAATAAGCTGTGATTTTTAAAATTCTATACCAAAGAATAAACTAAAAGGATATTTTTCTGAAACTTAAGGATATTTTGATGTTTTCTAATGGCTACAATCCGAGAAAACTCACAGCCATTAGATATTTGGTTTTGGTTAGAAATTTGGTATTTCAATACCATTTGTGTTCGGATGATAATATTTGGTACCTACTGCCCACACCTACTATGCCTACACTCGTACGAACACCTTTAACGGGCGAATTTGGAAGCAGAAAGTCTCATCTTCCATAAGATCAATGTGTTTAGGCGTTATTTAGTGGTAGGTCATTACAGAAGAGAATAAGAAATCTTTGCAAACTGTGGAAGTTATTATCTTATTCTTTTCTCTCATCTTCTATTTAACCCTTGTCTAATTCTAAAGACATGGAAGCAAAAATTATATTTTTAATTTTAATTATTATTTAAGATTCATAGCTATTTGTGCTACTATTATTATTATTACATGTATGCTGCAGTAAGACTATTGTCAGGCGGTAGCCCCTATACATTCAACTAAGGTACAATATATACAAACACTCCAAAATTTCAAACACCAAAAGTCCCACAGACACCAAAGTTTTAAAACAACATCACCATAATTACAAACAGTAACAGAACACACAAATACAGTAAGACTCAGTTCATAAATTATCCACCCGGTAACCCTACCAACACATTCACACCGCATAAGTAAATCCCACCATCACAGTTAGCACGCATTTGTACTCTTGATTTGTTATTTACACGAAATAATGATCAAAACATAGCTAAACTAGCAACCATAACATCATTAATACAATCAACCATAGGATACTATAGGAAGAATTGGTTCTTATGAATGATCATACATCTTGGAGAACCTTTACATTTATTTAAATAGTCATTATCACGCGCAAACGGTACATAGCTATTGAGCTCGATATGGTGCGTGACACACCGCGAAATTGGCTTTGTTTGTTCTGGAGCAACAATCAATGTTTACCCGTTGCCACAATGCTTTCGTCGCGACGGTTATACAAATAAACAGATCTTCTCGCCACAACACTATTAAACATATTCATATACTAGTATTATTATATTGCTACATATCTATCTATCTACATATTTTCCTATGCGTCATATTTCTAGCCGAACCATTGGCACTGGTCTTTCCTCCATTATTTTAGCATCCTTTCCTCGATCACTGCAGCCTCTCCCTGTCTCGCTCCGGCCCAACCTTAACCTTGGTCACCCACTCACAACTTCGGGCAAGAAATCTTCTCCTAATAACGGACCTGAGGCGAACCCAAACACGGCCTCTTCCATATTCCCCACCTCCTCTCCTTCCTCCCCTTCTCCTCACCCCTTTTCCTTCCTCACACTTCCATTAAACGCGAGAGCCTACGTTAGGGCCCATTTGTCTTCATGAACGCGGGTGAAGGAGACGTCCGGACCCGTGACAAATGAATGCCTAAGAAATTGATCGGTCAAACGCGTTGGAGAGGCGTTCGGATGGTAGTCATTACTGTCGATTCGCCATTACCAGCCCAAGATGAAATTGTTATCCGAGGATGGGTCGTGCAAAGGTTGGCTCGGAGGGATTAAATTAGGGCTTCGAGGCGTATTGCACGGGACATCACGCAAATTCCACCTCCTGTACCATCTGGACCAGTCGCGATCCTTATGAATGATTTTCCTTTTCTAGAAATCCCTCCCGTTGACCTGCTTATTTCCTCCTGCTCCTTGATCACTGCCAAGATTTCATATTATGGAAGTGTATTCATCATTTGCCTTCTCTAGAACAGGTTTTTCCAACCTGTTTACATAATAGTCGATAAGCTGCTCGAGTATTTATCTCCAAAAACTGAATTGTTGTCATTAACATAGTCCTTCCATTAGGAAGCGGTTTTGTATCTTCATACTACTTTTTAGCAATCTTTCTCTTCAACTCTTAGTATCTCTGTATATTTTCTTAGGTTTCCATCCAAGCCAAGGTGATCGTTCGGCAATGACCGTTTTAAGGAACTTATTAGGAGTACTGTATTTCAGAACAAAGATGAAAATTTTGTGGTAAAACTACCTTAATTTAACACAATGAATTTTCAAGGTCTAGAAAAATAGCTGATTCAGCATTTCCGAATGCAAAGAGACGTAAGCAATGCAACCTTGTCTATAGGCTTCATGGAGTATAAAAGACAGGGAAAAATGATGACGATCCCGCAAAAAGACAATCATGAAATAGCTTATGTTAGTAAATGTAGAAGTCCGTTCTTTCTAATACTTAGTATTTCTTCACCTATCGTACCTTTGAAAGCATACTCCTCAATATTTTCGTACCTACATATATCAACTATATTTGCTTCCTATTTTTTCTTTTGTTATTTTACCGCAGTATAACTATTTTATATATTTAAGATAGAATAAAAAAGGAGATTATAGTTAATCCCTCGTAAATGTATGAAAATGATAACAGCTGATAGCGACGATGATAGGAGATCTATTTCTATGAAAAATTACCAAAGACCCAGAGAGAATATAGAGACTTAAAAGGCAAGATGAGTTTGCCCTTGCTTTCCTCATTGAGCCATTTTGCTTTGACTTAAAAGCATTCACGTAAGTGAAATATATTTCTACCAATCTAATGGAGGGAGCTTGATTACATTTCTTTCTCATATTTGATTAGCTGGAAAATATTTGCAAGGAGTTGCGACGATGATGATAAACACCACTCCCAATCTCTACTAAGTCATTATTCTCTCAATTTGAAATATCATTGGATCTCGAATAAAATCATCAGAAACCCCTACTGGTGACTTTCCATTTGATGAGAAAATGTTTTGATTAATCCCTTATTCTGAAACGATTTTCATTTCATCTTCGATTTCCTCGCCAAATATTGGGAAATCTCTTTTCATTGGCTTGTTTTTTCATACGTATCAACGGTGTGATTGAAATTTCCTCTTTTTTTCTTCTTTCACTTCAGCTCGATTATTTTTCCAACGCCATCTTTCTTTCATCACGATTTTTCGAAACAATTTCTAACAGAAGTACAGCAAGAAGCAGACAGCAAAAAAAAGTTACCACCCCTGACCTACCAAGAAAAACTAAGTCCAAATTTCGGGCCGGCGAGCCTTTCTCTCGAGAAGAGAGGGAGAGAAAAGAAAGGACATGGTCCGTTACGCTAGCTCTGCTCTCGCGTTTGGATGGAGAATTTTCGTTATTTATATAAATATCATTTATTAGTATCCATTATCTGCCACAACATTTGATGTGTTAACGCGTACTGTTGTATTTGACGACGATCAACTGGAAAATAACTAAAGAAATAAATTTAATTGAGTGCAGCAATCAAAGTAACTCTCACTTTGCTTTTCGATAACAGATTATTAAATCATTTCCAAAACAATACAAATGAATTTAAATGAATACAACATTCGGCATCAAATTAACTCACATTTCGTTTTTGGAAAATTGATCATTTAAATCACTTTCAACGATTGATTATGCTCATATATGTGAACAAAACCAGCAACTTTTCTCTTCTTCTTAATTTCAAATAGGCCAAAACGCAGGATCTTGGACTCAACTATGGCATTTTTCGTCAGGGGGACCGGCTGTTTATACTCACAAAATTTACAAAAATTTTCGTGTAAAATCTCGAAAATTCAATTCGAAAACAATAATACACGACCAGAATAAGGTTTTTTATTAATTTTCTTTGCTATTGGTTCTTGCCTCAATGTCATGTGACCATTGTTTTTAATTCAATTTTGCAAAAGAAATGAAGCCTGCTGCGATAAAAATGAACTTTACGTGAATTTCTTACGGAAATGCTTTGACTCGTCTGGGATCGAATCAAGGACGAAGTGTCCCTATTTTTTACAATAGAAACACATTCGTATTTCATATTTCGTAAATATATTTGAATGCAATGTTCTGTAAAAATTTCAAGGCAATCGACCGAGCGGTTTTCGAGTTTCGCGGCCACAGACACACGCAGGCGCAATTTTTATATATAAGATATGTGCATAATTCGGTGGATTACTACAATTTGATTGCTTTTACAAACCTTTCGTTTAACTTTCCCAATTGAAAAGCGTTCTATTATCAAGAGAAATAACTAAGGAATAAACACAAGGAAATAAAAGTTCCACAACTTCCACACAAAAAGTCGTGTAACTTTGACGAAGTTGTTTATTTCCTTATGTTTAGTTAACTATGAAGTTGCTAAAAGTTGAAGCTCATCCGATTGATTTAAATAAGGAATATTTTTTTCTAGATTACTGTATCCCGTTACTCTCATGACTCCTATAGACTGTGTATTCCATGACTTGGTAAAATTAAATTATCCTTATAACAACACCGTAGAAAATTTACACAATTAGCTTCGACGCTTACTAGCACCATCTTCAACATTTGCATAAATACGCGATCCTCCATATGGCGTGTGCCTGGAAAAAGAAGAAAGAATAAGAGGGAACAAAAGTGTGACCTGCAGGTGAAAGGGTAGAATTCCTGGAGAACTGTTAAACAGGACAAAACGAAATAGGTGGGGGAGAAGGGCAAGATTTCCTTTCGTTGCCAAAGGGGAATGGAAAGGAAAAACTTTCTCGTTGGGAGAAGAGGATTTGAGTTGCAATTTGCTTGATTCATTTTGATGTTATCTAAAATAATATGTCCGCTAGCCTTCTCTGATATATGTATAATTTTTAGCTCGCAATTAGAACAATGACTCGAAGAATGAAACCTCTCATAAAGTGGTACTGCAGAGCATCAGATTTGATATTTTGTATGTTCTTCAGCCTATAACTTACGAGATCTCACTGTTTATCTGATGTGGATTGAATGAAAATAATCATAAATCACTTGATGAAACCACTGTCCTAAAAATTGGATCCATGGATTCCTTATCGTTTCAAAGTAATGGCTTCCAGTAAATACTGTAGTAAATGGCCAGCGGTAGACGTCCTTTTGGTAAAATTCTCGAAATATTATTTCTCAAAAGTTACTCCTCTCGTATTTTTAGCTATTTACTGATCCACCAATCAACTCCGTAGTGTATTAGAATTTATTTCGAAGTTCTCAGTAATTAAAGAAGACCATCTTTCATTTTATCAGTTATGAAAAATGATAAGAGCGCTATCCGTAGAATTGTCACTTTTGCATGACAATGGGTTAATCGACCTCTAACCAAATTTAAGACTTAGCTAGGGGTATTACTTATTAGTACTCGACGCAGGATGAGCAAGTTATTGCGTGTGTGTTACAGTAATGACGAATATAATTGTGTTTAAATACGTATTTAAATGACATCCTTATTTTGTATTTTATAAACGAGGTGAGACCGACTAGCAAATTTTATAAGTAAAACAAGATGAGTTTAACGTTTTGGCTATCATCAACACTGAGAGAAAAAATGTATTCACTTGCTTTAGGTGGTTTTTTATATTAATTTTAAAGGTTCTTTAAATCTACGAAACTAATAACTGTATCTATCATTTAATGGGATAAAAGAATTGAAAACACTATACATTCAATGATAGCAATGAAAAAGAACCAAAGGAACGCTAGTTTACGCAAATAGCTATTTCTTAAATTTTCCCGTTTTGTTGTTGATTGATTTGTAAGGATATCCCGAAGGTTTATGAAGATCGTTGGTTAGAAGAAATAGCGAAAAAAGCCTGAAAAGATGAATGTAAATATTAAGAACGTATTTTTGGAATTAGAATGTTCCGAAGCTTAAATTTCTACGGGAGTGATCTTTCTTTGGTTAATATATGTTTAATTCTACTCCTGTAAGCAGAGACGGTCTGAGACATGGGCAGTCTGGTAGACCGTCCACAGCGTTTGTGGGCTCTTCTCTGATCCCTTGATCAGTAACCTGCGACCGCTCCATTGAAGACCCTTCCTCACACCCCCACGCAGAAGCTCCCTTTGTTTTCTTGAGAAGGAAGGTATGCTTGGTACCGATTAACCGTTATGTAGACAAAAACATTAAAAGCAGACGTAGCACCTAAAGGAGGACTTACCACAGAGATCCGTAGCAATAGATTTAAATGCATTTTTCATGCGTGAGCGTTTACGTGCAAATATTAAGAGTGGAGTTGTAACAGCCTTAAGTTGTTGGCTCATACCTTTTCCCAATGTTGAAACTCTTAATCGTTTTAGTATTTTAAAATTTTTGACGGGGGTTTAAATAAAGGAATTCAATATTTACAAGTATATTATTCAATTTTTTTTCGCTTTGCTCGACTCTGCACGACTAGTCCTTCTGATTTCATTACCCAAAAGAAAATCTCGCGCGTAAAATATAAAGCTGTTTGTTAAGAGACTACAGGTTAGATAGCAGTGAGTCCAAAATGATCGGAGCCCTCCGCTGGGTATCTTTTAAGAGTATAACTCTGTAAAGACAATAATTATTAGAGATATTCCTTAGCTGTGATTTACATGACGAAATACGCGACGACATGATCCCTATTCTCAACGACCGTTATTGTCACACTAAGATGGTGAAAATATTACCGCGAGATAATAGCGAGGACAGATGGTTTATATTGTTATCATCTTACATATAGTATAAGGTGCGTAAATATATACATTATTTAGATAGTTGAGTATTTCACATTCTCTGCAATAAGTCTTATGGAGGCTCGCGGATAGTCAATTTAAATGTATTTCTTACTTAACTATTTTTCACATAGCTGCAACACCATTATTATATTTATAATATATTTTTTCTTATTTTTCCTACTTCCGTTGACCTGATTTACAGTAGTTCATATTCTCTTAATTACCGTATCATAATTAAGCATAATCTTTGCGTAAACGATCATCCTGCGGGCATGTAGAGCATTAACTGAAATAACCAATTTCATTATAAATCTGCATTGATGGAAAATATTATGTATTATATATGCTAGGACAAACTATGAGCAGCCAAAGTAATTCTTGTCCAATATTTTAAGAAGAAGAGCGAATTAGGCTTGAGATTCGAGCCGATTTAACGAAATACGAATTTAATTATTTCATAATGCAATACTGCTTCTAGCGCAGCAAAAACAATGACTTTTAGCGAGTATTTATAGAATTCATACCATCACAAAAGCCTTCAAAACGTGCCAGGCATAAAGAGGAAGACGAAAAGCGCGCTCAAAACAGAGAATCTGAAAGACTCGCCCTTCTCGAGTTATGCTGGTTGCATCTTAGGTGGTAACTTTTTTATGCTGTTTGCTGTACTTATATCATAAATACAGCAGACGGGTAAAAAAACAAAGAACATATCCCTTTAAGAAATTATAACCTAAAGATTTATCCATATCATAAATATGGGCAATAATTTGAAAATAAAAATCTTTCTCAAGAATATTTTCAGAATTCATTAAATGTTTCGCTAAAATTCTCATATTGAGACAAAATTGTTTGACTAGCACGTTTGCTTATGGGATTGAATGCAAGGAAAAATAACAAAAAAATATTGTAAAAAAGAAAAATTTGGAATACGGCTGTTAAAGCATTAGAGGTTAAAATCTCCAACAAGAGTATCTAATCACTCCTGAAAGCATTGCTTTCGAAATGCGCATTGAGTGTTTTTAAACTGCGGTGTCCTTTCTTGTTTTCTCCGAATACCGGGGAATGGGACGAGGAACGCCGACAAAGACGGCATTCGGAGATTTTGGAGGTTTAATTCTAAAACACAAAAGATTGTAAAGCGTAGATAGTTTTAACAAAGGATTGACTCGAAGTTGGAATTGATGAAAACTTCCCATAGTTGGACCATCATGGTGAATCAAATTAGAGCTAAGGGAAAAACATAAAATCATCGATATTTAATGTTGCAATCATGAGTTTTTGGGATCCTAATTTCTTGTTTCATACAAATTATTCTTAGTTTTGCTTTTTTTATTTTAATCTGCATTGATTTATGTAAACTTTACGATAAGATGTATTTGATTTTGACTTATTTATTGTGGAACTTTCCCACCGCAAAAATTGAGGTGCTCATTTATTTAGTACTTCCTGGTGTATTCGTTCTGCAATAGATATTCCACGAAACCATGAAATACTGAACTCAGTACGTATACGCTAGAAAGGTTGTCTACCTTTAGGGATTACTGCTGGCCTAGTTAATTGATAACTTTACATTTGAAGGCAAAATATACCAATGTGGTTTGACAACTTTGTGGTTTGGGGTGTGGTTAGTTATCATAAAATTACGGATAGCTCGATGAGCACAGAATTTTAGAGCAGATGAACCTACCGGGAGGCATGTAGCTCTGTCTAAACTCAGCTACAAGATTCAAACGTTCATACCTCGCTCAATATTCTTCACTGTATAATAATAACAGCTGCAGGGCTTTTTGGACAACGATTTAAAAGCTATAAGGATGACATTATTTAAAGAGAGGAAGTGCTGGAAACCTCCGGGGGACGGATATTGGGTGGAAGCAGGAAATTGGAAGATCAAAGGATTCCGCGATTGAGGCACCGACTCATTATCGTCGGAAAGTTCGCGGGATATCGTTATCAATCACAACGGAAAACTGCCCTAAAGGAAATTAAATTACTGAGACTCGTTTCCTGCTTTTAATTCGTCTTTATTGTCATATTATAATGAAACGTATAAGGCATGAAAATATTTATATCCTTCCATATAATTGATTTATTGATTTGCTAGTAAATTTTGCAAAGCCTGACTGCGATTTTTCTATAGTTAGGTTTTGTATCCGCATCACCCATTCCTTAGTGCAAGTAAAATTGTTGAGTAGATATTATTAGTATTTCCATTTACCCCTAAAAGTTACAAAACTCGAGCTTAAAAGAATTTTCTTTTAATCACTATATTCATGATGTAGTATACCTGAGTGACGAGATTTATTCGTTGCTTATAAGCGTGTCAAATTTTTATGTATCTGAGATAAGGGTGATTAAGTATAAATGGATAGGAAAATGAATATCTATAGTGGCAAGTTAATGAAAATCAAATCCTGGAAAATGAAAGAGAGCAGAAATAAACAGAACCAAAATCAACTCCAAGGAAACTGAAGTCCTAAATATAACAGTGACTGCATATTATTACAAAGATTATGAAATGATGAATTAATAGAAATATTTTAACCAAAGACAAAAGTTTATTTTAATAGCAAATTAAAAAATTCAAAATAAGCGAATAACTCGAAGGAAGAAATAGAAAATATTTAGCAAATTTACCTTGTACCAAGATAAATAAATTATGTAATAAGAAAGGGTTTATAATGAAAGATTATTTATCCGAGTTCAAACATGAAATCAATTTATTATTTACCTTAAGTACTTGAAATACTACCACATTAAAGCTTCAAGTTTCAAGCTTTACGCTTATTGTCAAGCATTACCAAAGAGATTGTTTCGGGCCTTCTGATTCTTAGACTGATCTTGTTTCCTATACCATTATCTGTATCATCATATACGGAATGATTAAATGAAAAATATATGAAACGAGCATATGTTTCTATTTATAATTTGTTTTTGTTTTGCTCTTCAACAATTGGTAGCTTATCGCTTACCCTCGGTGTACGATTTTCTCTCGCCTAAGCATGTTTTTTTTGGGATCCCTTTGTAAGTATGTGAGTTTTTATATTTCATATGAAATGGCATTTACTGGAGCGAAAGCAAGTTTTTATTTCACTTTCATCCTAAGGTTGATCTCAGCTACGTTCAGCACCAAAATTGCGAATTTATTGCAGCCACAAGCTGGTTCAACACGGATGAATAGCCCAGTCAGCGTTCCTTCATCCATTATTTTTGTTGCTGAAAGAGAAAATTATCATACCCCTCTCGGCATGGCTGCCGGGTTGCTTTCATGCTAATAAGCTTCGATATATCATTCGTCGTTCTGCAGATCAATTCTCCGTAACCCGTGACTTCCTTCTAAACCATTAACCACCCACATTTTTAAGCGGCAGGTGTTCCTGGATTTCCGAAGGTCGTGAGGGGACACCTACTGCCTTCGTATCCCAAGTTTGAAACGCTCTATCTCTAATATGGACACTCCCCTTCATTTCCTATTCGAAATTGTCACTCCCAACTCTTTCGCCTCTTCTCCGTTTAGTCAAATTCTCTCATGAATTATAAAAATTATTCTTTGCTCGTATATCTGGTGTCAATGAATTGCTTCAAATTTATTACGAGATTCATAATTTAAAACGCACTTATATGCATACACAGGTGGAAGTGATGACAGTAAATCTTCAATGTTTGGACGTCGTTGACGCTAAGGAGTTTCTTCTTACTCGTGGTGTTTTATACGATCCAAGACTCAAGTACTTTTAGATCGAGCACATTATGAATAATGGAATATTAATTTTACTTAGGTTTTATTCGCTCGTTTGAAGACAAGCTTTATTTATAGACACACATTGTTGAGATTTTAAAGTCGTATAAATGAAACATTGTCACATTTCATTACTTCTATGCTTATAAATAGATCAATGTAGAGACTATTTGCTACAAAATAAATAAAAGTTTATAATCCACGATAATAGGAATAGAATCATGGCATCCATTTTGTACACGTATTAGAGATAATTTCGCAGCATCACACTATAACGAGCTAATTTTTCTCCCTGCCGGATATCGATAAGAAACCGATACGACAATATATTTATACACCAATATAATGAAACTTATCAAGCGAAAACGAAATTCACCCTCCTAATCTAACAGATAACAAAATCCTATAAGCTAATTCGAGAGGGAGAGTCCCACCCACGCGTCATATGTAGGTGTTTAGCTACAGATATACGATAAGAATATATTTCCGTAGGTAATTTTATCCGCAAAGCCGAAACTGATGAGCTAAAAAGAGGCCACCACTGAATACGTGGTCTAGCTACTATATAAGAGGTTATGCAGCCCCTTTGTCCACAGTCTATTGACTGTTACACTACGCACTAAAATTAAAGGGAAACCTAAAATTTTCGAAAAAAAACCCCATTTTAAAATGACCGTATCTCTGAGCTGGTTAGGCCTTTTTTGGCTCCCGACCCATCAAAATGTTTGTATTGATGCCTAGTTTAAGATGATTGCTTTAAAGTGGTGTTTTGACTTTTAAGGGAGCAATGGCGTTCCGTTGAAGGAAAAAGAAATTATTTTGAGAAAAAAGTGTTTACATTACGCCACATTTAAAAACAAGTCTGAGGGCAGCGTATTTATTACATTACATTAAAATTCTGAAATTACAATTACAATGGTTTCACAATTACAATTAATGTATAATTATATATACAATTTTAGATATATAAGATTATGTTAATATACAATAAAAAATTATCACCCATGCAAGATTGTCCATGTTTATTAAAGTCTCATATATATCACAAGCACACCTATAAATGCATACAAACATTTGTACAAACGTATAGTATGACATATGTACACTCCTGGCCAAAATTAACGCAGCACCTCCCTAGCGATCCTTACGGCCGGTGCTGCGTTAATTTTGGCCAGGACTGTACCTACGGAATTTTTTAAATGTAGAGAAATATTTGATGCGTTTAACATTTTCTAAACTAACTTAATATATTTGAAGCCCTTTATTTTTAAGCATTATTTTAAATAAACGATTAGTCTTCTCTATTAATTTAAATATCCAACAAAATCTGTTCTGGTGGAAAAGTTGAACATCGCTTGAAGAGCTGGTATTTTGCCAAATAGCAGATCCTATAAACCAAATTTGTCTTATATTTAGCTACGTTTTGGTCTTTCTTATGGTCTCCTTACAGCCTCCCCTTATAGCTTCACCCATCCATCCAACCTAATTCTTACTTGAAATCAATAATGAATGGCATCATATCAAACAGCACAAGTTAGATAGCTGGTTATCTAAAGACAACAACCCAAACGAGGAATCGCGAAGCCGAGATTTTGGGAATGATGATTAAGGAAGGTTGGTTGCATCAGCACAATGCTTATGAGATAATACAGGAGTTGCTATCTCTCTGGAAATTCTGGAAGGTTTCCAGATATTGATTCGTTCACAGAAATCTCGTGTTCGTGTGGAAAAGAAAATCTACCTAAGTTTAAAGGTTTTACCACATAATTTAAAAACAAATCAGTCTTAGATTTGTTCATGTGTTTGCTTAAAGAGCTTTCTGATCTTTCTCTAAGAAATTCATTCATCGTGAAATCTTACGTGGAATTCATAGCCTAGTTTCTTATTAGATTTGTATATTATTTAAATGATTCAATTAAAAATAAATTTAATGCAATATCTCATACATTTATTATAAAATAACTGAAAATATAAAAAGTGTCCTTTTTGTTATAATTACTATCTTATTTATGGTGAAGAAAAAGAAAAATATATTTCAGTTTCCAGAAAAAGGTTGTGGAAACCGTGTGGAAAGGTTGTAGATACCGGAATATGTAGTTTCATTCACCATAAATAATGTTAGAAGGTTCCCTAAAGTAAACTTTGCAGTAGTTAATTTTCATTTTATAATCTTTAAACATAGAAATATTATTTTTGATAATTAATCATCCAATAATTCTAGCATGCGAAAAATTCCGGTTACATATTCTGATAATAACATTTATTTTGTTTTACATTATTTACATGCTCATACTGTCATATTGCATGTTTCTATAGATGTATTACTTGGTACAGATAAATGCGATATTTTAATTCCAGTGCGTAGAATTAACAAATAATTCACTACGATGGAAATGTAACGTATATCACACGAAATAATTATATTATTATTTATCCTTTAACTGCTGACTGCTTTCCCAATATATAACTGCTAAATGTGTTTCAGCTAAACATTGAAGTCAGATCTTTTCGCTAAATGCAGTTTATTAATGCCTGCTTATTAGCAGTTCTGTAAGAATTTAACAGTAAAACAACATTAAATTTAAAAAATTGCTCATAAATATCTAATATCATGCATATAAGCAAGGGCGCCACATAATAATTATGTCTAAGGACGTGCACAGCAGTTGAAAGATTATTCACGAATTACATGATTATTTCATAAAAATGTTAAGAATTTTGACAATGAACTGAGGAGATGACTTTAGTTTTGTATTTAGCAAAACGATGGTCTCCCGAAATTTACCGAAAAACCTACGCGTGAAATGGGAATCTCCCGGACGGGAAAAAATTGTCAAACGTCATCCCAGCTTACTCCGTATGAAGCTCGACGGTCCCGATGGTTGATTCAATTTTAAATTCCCACCGTTTGATTCCATGGAAGTGTGGGTGGCGATGGACCGCCAAATCCCTCGAATGGGCTTCCTCATATCCTCTGGACAGCCAAAGGGATTTAAAGTATCGCTCACCGGAAGATAGGGGTGTCGGAGGGTGGGCGGGTGCCAAATGCTATCGGACAACGGAGAAGATGCTTCGGCGGTGTCGGAAGCGTGGGCACACAAAAGAGGCGTGGGTGCGGCAGCAAAGGGCGTCATGATTCCCTTTCACTTCTCGTCGCCTACGTGTCCAGAAAAGTGAATCCCCCTCCTTTTCGATTGTTGATGTCACGAGTTTCTCCACTATTCTCGGATTAATCTCCCAATCCCTCCCTTCCGATACCATAACACTATGACACCCAACCTTTAACATTCCACTTTCATAAATTTCTGGAATTCCCGTCCAAATATAATCAGTGATGCTAGAACTATAAATAGGTTTAAATTTTTATCATTTGATTATTTGTTCAATCTAGGGCGTTGAGTAACACATGAGTAACATACTTAAGACTCATATTTAATATTCAACAACAACAGCGAACCATGCGAAATTGTGGAAGCGAGTATTGTGTTCTTTCATTGATTTCGACTGCTGTGATTTTTTTACTGTTATATACTGTTGCCCTTAGGTGGCTTACTACAAGATATGATACAATTTATTGGTTTATTATTTATTTATTCAACGGGACGTAATTAGATTTATGCAATGATCTTTATTATGAAAACTTTTTTTAAATGCTTTTCAGTGAGTTTTATTCAACAGGACGTTGTAACATATCTATCCAATAGGCTTTATCATTAAAACTTTTTTAAATTCTTTTCTGTGAGTTCCTTATGGAAAAACGGCTCACGAAGCTGAAGTATTTGCATTAATAAATATATTTAAAGTTATCAATGAAATGTTAAATATTCAATGAAAGAAGAAATCTGTTAGATTTATAAACAATATTTGGTATTCAATTTAAGATTTTACGTTATTGTTCTCTAATTGTAAAATGGGTATTTCTTTTGACAGGGCCACGACTGGCTCAAGTGTTGAGGGATTGGTTTCTGAGATAGGTCCCCAATCCATCGCCAACCGTCCTCATGCGTCTCTTTGGTAAGTTACGTAAAGCCCTAACATCTTATACCTCTCATGCATTAATTTACTGTGCAAAATATAATACTTAATAGCTTATTTAGACTAAAACTATGCAGTAAAAAGTCCCAGTCCCGGAGTACCGATACTTCATATTACTAAAATGAAACGAATCAAAAACAGCTGTGGTATAAAAAAATTTTCAGAATCAATGGAAAAAGGTTATTTGTAAAAATTTTGATAATCGCTTTCACTGGAATGAAACTGTTGGAAGTATCGGGTTAACGATCTTCCATGATTCACTATGGCTGTGGCAATAATTTAAACATTTTATTTAGTAGTGGTATTGCTGGATCAGAAATCTAGCTAGAATTATGATGTATTTTTATGAGAAGTTATATGAAGTTCAGTCTGTTCTGTGTAAAGTTGTAAGATTATTTATTCACTAGATTTACTGAAAATGATATCAGTTAACGATATCTTTGCTTAAATGGAACAAGGGTGAAATGGATTTGATTATAGGACACTTTTATTGATATTATTGGTTAAAGAATATTAAATATCTATACCTTTCTGATGTGTTTAAACTGAAGCTATCAATTAAGACATCGCAAATTTTCGCGCCTCGGACAAGAAGTTTATATTTTGGCGTATTCGAGAAGCGCCCACAAGAGTTACTTTGCAGCACGCTTCATTTCCTAACCGATTAACTCCAGGAAGAGATGTTTCGTAACTGCTTCTCACTTCCCATCTCAACGTAACCGAAGAATGTCACTCAGCCCCGCGTCTGAGAAAATTCAATTTGATGGGCAAATTACAAAATGGCCGCTGTCAATTTTAGTCAGCTCTAACGCCATAGTTAACAGGTATTTAACATTTCTGTTTATCTTGGTATCCAAAACAAGATTTATGGTTGCTAAGTTTCGTTGAAGCCCTCTGACACATTACTTTATTGATAAATTGATTCATTTTACAACCAGATCACTGGGTATAAATTTTCATAAAGTACAGAATGCAAAAATACTCGGTGTAAATTCATGCTTTAAAACTACTTGATACATGTACATGTAAAAAAATATTAGTTATTTTTACCACTTGGAGTCTTTGAAAACGTATGTACAGTCGTTCGTGCCTATGAAAACTTTATAATCATAGTATTTCTCTTCTCAGAGTACCTAAATTTTAGGTTTATCCAATCTTAATTGTTGGATTCAACCATAAAAACACAGCTTTGCAATCACTTAATTTTATATGAAAAGTAATTCATCAGTTTTTCTGTTGTTCAGAATTCGGCGTATTGCAACATCAGTTGTGGTCTGTATCTGTCATCATCTATAATAATTTACGTGTAACGTCATCAATGACGACAATCATTAGCCAAAACCGATCGACCGATCGTGTTCTGAGAAATGAGTAAAACTTTTATCACTTGCAAGGTATTCAAGATGTGCAGTATTATTAAATATATATTTCTTATTCTTTGTACAAAAATTTTTCCCTGCTCTAGTCACATTTTTCTGTTGTTAGAAAAGTCATCTAATCATAAGGTTGATAAATTCAGATTTTACCGCTAATACTTATCTGTTTTCTTTTTTATATCAATTTTTGAGGTTAATAAATCTAAACCACACCGCCAAAATCCTGAAATATGTAAGCAACTGATCTGTAATTCTTATGTTCTATCATAAAGGAATTTTTTATCTTTAAAATGTTTTTCGTTGCTCGTCGAAATGGAAATTGGAAAAATGGAATTGGAAATGGAATCTTGGAATAATTTCGAAAGGAAAAATGTCTTAATGGGTCTTCTGTGATTGCCCTTTTTTTACGACAAATTAACAGGAAGTAAACAGAAAGTGTAAAAATAGGACGTTTTACGCAATATCATAGATATCTCACTTAAGAGCGAAAAGTGTTATCCCTTCTCTTTCCCTTTTTTTGTAATGATGTAATTCCATTCCTTCGTGAATTTTGAGATAAATTATGTTCTACTTCACATCGTTCTTATATCAATCATGTAAATGCATTTTCTTCGAATTTTGCCATTAAATTCCACCTTATTTCTATGTTTTCTTTTCCGTGCTATTCTTTAATTCCTTGAGCTATGTACATACTAAAGTGTGGGAAAACTTTCAAATGCAAGGAATATCACAAAATATGAATCCCCTCCGATATGCGTTTCAGTTATTTTTGTCTCGGTATTGGGGTCGAGATATTCTTCATCTACACGTTTATCCGCATTCTGGTTCATTAAAAAATTCCGTAGTGAAATGGAGAGCGCGCCTCGACATCATTAATTAGGGAGGTTTTCATTACGCACAGAAGACGAACTTTGTTTTCCTTTGAAACGCAGGAAAATAGGTCGCGCGCATTGAGTTTCGGCGGAATAAAAGGAATTAAGAAAGTCCAATAAGATCTCCTCTGCTTGAATAAAAAGCAATGTTTCCCAAATATTTCGCTACTCTCGAAACTTCGGAAAACGTGTTTCGGTTTAAACGCAAGCCTACGGGAATAATCACTTCCTTTTCATTTCAAGAGTTACTTTTTTAATTAAAAAAATGACAGATTTATTGTTTAGGGATTCTAAATATATACTGCTAATAAAATTACAGTAACTGTTGGACAAAGAAAAATTCACATTGGCTGGAGGACGATATACATCAATTATCAAAGAAATCTACTTGCCTAATTTAGGCAGCAATAAGTACTAGTACTTATTTAGTATTTGTGAAGTATGACCTTGCTAGATAATTTAATGTAGGATACGCTCAAGATCATTCATCTTTATGTTTTGCTACAGTGAAAATGACTCTTTCCGTTAAAAAAAACTCATTCCAAAGATTAAATTATACAATGCCCAATAAAGATCATCTAAGTTTTTATATAATAACATTTACGTCGAACTTGATAGGGTTAAGCTAGGTAATAGGGAATAATTATAAGTGAGTATATCAGAGGAGAACCTGATAAGCATTTGGTACTTTGCGTTCATCAGTCGTTACCGTTAACGTTCATCAATATAATTGTCCAATAAAATGTTGTTCAGATGACATTGTAAGTTATATTAAAACTAGAAATTATTATGAATATTGCTTGAATATTTGGTAAAATGTGACATTAGCTATTATTAATGTATACATATTTGTCTATATAAGATATATGTATATATGTATTTATATATGGATCCCCCTTGCCGTAAATTTTTCGTGAGCGGTATTCCAAAATTAGAATATATTTCATTCCATCTCTTTCTGGGCTCCTCTCCTTTGACGCAAACATCCGGATCCCCGGAGCATAACTCTTTATCAGCAAAAGAAATTCAAATATCTCGATAGCAGAGTGCTTTGGGATTCCGCAATTCTAACTCCAGCAACTCTAAGGACTTGAGAGAGCCTTCTGCTCTCCACTAGGAAAACAGAAGCACTGGAAAAAGATCTCTTTAAACCGATTGCGCACTTTGGAACCATTGAAGCTCGTGGGGAAGTTTTCATTTCGCAGCGATGAGAAGAAAAGCTTCCAACGAAGAGATCCCTCTCGAAAAATCCATCACATGTCCGCAAGAGTATAGCTTTCCAACCGATGGGCCATTATCATAGGTGTGGTGTTTCGTATTAAATCTATTGGTGGTTCAATATACATGAAATAAATAAAAATATATTTGCAACTGGATATATATATATATATAATTCCTTCTCCGGATTCATTCATATAGATAGGATACTAATTTACAGGCTAAACCACAAGCGTCATTGACTTGAAATTTTACGACGCATTGGCCATAACGTGAAACCCCAGCGACTTTGATCCTAAGTGTCATGGGTTCAATTCCAGAAGGCCCCAAAGTCGCGATTTTCTCCATAAGTATACATTTTTTTAGGAACTTCCCAGAATATCAGAGAGTTGAAATTCAAGGGACCGCTAGAAGCCGTGCATATCCAACGAAAATCAAAAAGACATCTTCGACAATTATCCTTGGTTCGACGCTAGGTTAGGGCAAATATTTCCCGTTTAAAATGTATTGTGGGGATTTTGAAGATTTTTTTTTGGATCTTTTCCCGAGGACATGGAAACTTGAAACTCGGCAAGTGGATAGAGATCATAAATAAATTTCATAATCTAATTTTATCTATTCGCTGATGCTCCTTAGTTCGATCCCAGAGGGTAATATACATTCCTCAATGCATTTCCTATGGAGATAACGGAAACAAATATTAGGTACTTCCCGACATGATATCGACTTCAAACTTTGCATTAAATAAGATCAAGTCTTTAAAAATCAAACTGTGCATTCATAGCTTACAATATGTCCTGGGTTCGACACCTGGCGTCTCTAAAATCAGTAGTTGATCTGATTTTTAAGAATTATTTTGAACCCTTTCCCAATAATATAGAAACTTGAAATTCGGCATACAGATAGAGATCATAGATACATTTCAAGAACATGTTTTAGATTTCCATTGGAACCATTTCCTTGGTTCGAATCCAGAGAGCCATTTACATTCGTGAAAAGTAGAACGTCGTTTGAGGCAGTTGCAGCCAATATTTCTGCTTGAATTATCACACATAGTTAGAGATGGTGATATTCTGTTGTGCTGCATAGTAAGTTCAGCAGGAAGACCCGGGTTCGATGCCAGACGATTAAATTGCAGCGAATTTTAAGAATATTTTGAATCCTTCTTTTTTTTCTTTTGAGGACCGTCCCGATATGATGCCGATATGAAATTAGTGTTGTCGATCTACTTGCAGTATGCAAGCTACATTTTACTCGTATGTATATATATATGACATCGCATAGTGAAAGACTTTAGGTACTGTTGGTAAAATGAAAAGTAGTTGATAAAAGGCAAAATAATTCTTTATAGGAATACTAACATGCTATTGGTTAAATTATAGGAATCTGGTAAAACTCTATTCAGTAGATACAAAAATATAGATATTTTGGTAAAATACATATCTTTGAATCTCTCTAAATCAATAAATTATAAGAATTCAATAATTATCAATCATTTATGACCGAACTTTGTGGAAAGACATCGTGAAGTAAAGAAAAACACTTTGTTATTTCCACACATTATCATTTATGCTTCGGGTTTCAGCGCAAAGCCATCATCAAATAATAATTAATTTCCTATTTCGTATGTTTTCATTTATTTAACTTAATTACATAACCATAAAATGTTTAAATAGCATCAATCTCTTTCTTTACTTTCCCTCTGCCATAGGGTTGTTAGGTTTCTGGCTTAGAGTGCCGCACACCCTTAGTTCATGCAAGTGTGCCACGGAGGTCAAAAGGCTGGGAAGCCCTTCTGGGGGTGAATATTTTGAGGAAGAGATTACGTCACAATGTGTAAGTTTTGGTTCCGAGACTTTCCTGAAAACATTCCCACGAGAGGGGCTTCATCTCATGATACCTTTGATTTTCATCCAGAATTGCGTTCC
Organism: Sympetrum striolatum; assembly: GCA_947579665.1. Lineage (NCBI taxonomy): Eukaryota > Metazoa > Arthropoda > Insecta > Odonata > Libellulidae > Sympetrum > Sympetrum striolatum. The sequence goes on along the minus strand of OX388344.1, from coordinate 90,536,802 downwards.
ATCTTTGTAATTAATCTACTGGAAACTCCGAGAATGATATTCGCCATCTTCCGTTTTATATCTTCATGTTGACACTTTATATCAAATATGGATGAGTTTTCCTCAGAGTTCCACTCAAATCTCATATCTTCCCTTTCCTTTTCGAATTGTGATTATTCTGAATCCATTTCGAATCTCATTTATGCGTTTCCTTTGTTTGATCTGAAGTCGTTACTTAAGGACACTGTTTTTATAGGGAAAAACTTTTTATAAAAAAGCACTTATTCTTGCTTACCCTGAGGAGTACTTAGGTTAATATTAAGACAAAAGTGTAAATATATAGTAATGACATTAGATTAATCTCAATATATTTGTTTTAGTTGAGAAACCATGTTTCTGGCCCTGGTGGCCGAAAAGTGGCCAATTAACTTTTTGGCAACTAGTTCTCTGGTTCACTTCGCAGTAAATCGTTTTTTTCCCCGATTTGGGTAGGGATGTTTCTCTTCTTCTTTTATTTTGCTTTCTATAGATAACTAAATTAATTTATTTCCATGTTCATACAAAAGTTCCAAACTTAGATTCCTAAGATCGGTAATTGTTTAGTAAAAAATTTCCATAAGGTTGCGTTTAAGGCTGTACATTATTAAAATATATCTCAAAATTTAATATTAAACCGATAAATACACGATGTTTCCATTGTAGAAGCAAATAATATGCCAAAATATCATTTAATCCATCGGATAAAACTCTTTGGTTATTAAAGTTTGGGTAATTACTTTAAATTTCGTAGATTTATCTCTAAAGAAAACAGAATTTACCTCAAAGAACAATGTACAACACGGCTTATAACGGTTAAACATGCTGATTGGACTGTTAGGAAGTGTTCCTTTTTTTGAAGCATTTAGCTCTATGCCAGTGCATGTCGCAATTCTAGGAAGCTCAGATAGAATTGGTAGAGATGTGGATATGGAGGAAAATATTAAATATCGTTTAAAAGGAACGAAAACGAACCTTAAAACGCAAGGAAATCTGAATAACGTGAGAGAACTGAAAAATGTGACGGTTAGAAGGTGAGAGATTCTTGGGATAATGAGACATTTATGCTTGTGTGAGTAGTTACAGCCCCGTTGGAGTGATACCAAAGAAACCAAGGAGATAAAAGGGAAAAAATACATAGGAAAAATAACACCTCATAATTCAGAAAAGGTTATGAAAGGGTAGGTACTATAAAATCGGAAGAATAGTATAATATTATAATTTACAGTTACATCGACAAGGCTCTTGGCAAAAGAATTATTGTCCTACACATACTCGTGTAGAAAACATCATCTAAGGGGATAAAATCTATTTATTATGCATTACGCTCTTTGGTTCATGCAAAATAGGGGACAACATAAATTATTGTATGGGATTTCTCCCCAAGAAACAATTACCATCTCATCAATAATACTGCTTGAAGATGAATAACGATCAAATTCGTGAATTACGTACTCATTCCCCTAAATTCGTACACATAAGTCACCACTTTAAGGAGTAAACATAAAATAAATTTAAACAAAATTTTGCAAGAGCTTCAGAATAACGAAATGATATTGATATAAACGACTAAAGAGAAAGTAAGGCTGAAGTAAATTTACTTTGTGTGAGATCATTCCATGCGACCAATGTCCTTTTTGAGAGTGAAAAGGGATTAACCGTTAGTAATTAAGGATAAATATTAAAGAGGGAAAAAAATATCGAGCGTTCAACAAGTGAACTTCTGGGAATATATCAGCTAATTCGAGAGGTGAAAGAGTTAGATATAAGAAAGACAGTTGATAGGCGGTCAACTGTTCTTTTGATCACTTGTTCGTTAGGAAGTTCAACGCACAGTTGATAAACACCGAATTAGAAACATATTCGGTGACAACGAGCAAATTGAAAGCACTTGAGAATGCAAATTTCACGTAATGAACTTGGAATAGATCACAGAAGTAATGGTTTGCCGAAAAACGTATCCATGAAACCAAATATATATAATAATACTAGTAATCACTTACTTTCACACTTCTAAGGAAAGGCGTCAGGTATGAAATCACTGCTTTTCCATCCTCCAACCGAATGTTTTGACCCCTTTCACGAAGAATGCGGGCTGCAGAAGACCCTGATATGGGAAATGGTGCCGTGAGAACTCTCTGGAGAGCTTTGAAACGGGAGCAGAAATGGGTCGAATGAGGGCGTAGAAGTGTCCTGATTCTGAGGTTAAGGTCAATCTTCCGAGGGTCGCGCCTTGGATGTCTCAGGGGACAGGGGGAGAATAAAAGGAAAGAGGGCAGGGTAAGAGGGCCGGAGGGAATCATGGGTAGTTGCGGAGTCTGATGGAATGGTGTTGTGGACAGCAACAGGTTCGTATGACAACCACTTCATTCCCTCGGAGACTTCTCATACAACTCCTTTACTCCCGTACTTGATGTGCCTATGAATCACGTGCAATTAAGCCAACAAAGAGCAAACATCCAAGAAATTGGTCCGAGGAAGGTCATGGGCTGCTATGGCGTCGCTCTATTACTGCATAGTGGTTATGGCGTACGAAATAGTGGATCCGAAGCTGTGCCTTTATAAGAAAACCAGGTTACTCGTCTTGAGTTAATGGGTTCTCGATCATCATGCCCATCACTTCTTAGGCACAAGAGCCAGTTAGGTTCATGTGCACTTAAAGTTCCTACTCAAACCTGTTTCCATTGAATTCGCTGCCAGTATGCTTTCTATACTTCATTTAAAGACTACGTTGGTACCTTACCCTAGTTTCCCGGTCATTATTGTCGGTAATACCTAAATTGAAGCATTATATAGAGGTTGTAGAGTTATTATATATTTATATTCTACGCATTAATGATGCGAATTACTGGTACGCTTCCACCGATTTTGCCTATTATAAAACTGTGAATAGTGAAAATCTAAAAATAATCTGTGGACGTGTACGAGTACATTTTATCATTATTATTATGGCCTTCTAAGAAGTAACACTTCCTCACATTGGGTTTGTTATAGTCTACGTTTAAGAAGAAAGAATTCTGAAAGCATACTTGGCAATAATCCATTCTCAGTAATATATAAGTAATCACTCCGTAAGATTTCCCCATTATTTTCTGTATATTATGTTTAACAGTATTAAAAAGATGTGTTCGAGATATCTTGATATAATACCTTTAGATTCATAATGTATCGTTTAGTCTGTGATAAATAACGTAAGAGTATAAATAGTAATTTCGTATTTTTTGAGGTTCTTTGAGTTTATATAGAGTGACATCGCACAATAATCTTTTCCATTTCTGTTTCCGCTCCGGTTCAGTGAAGTTCCGGTTTTGCTCCATCCATCTTCGAACCGATTTATATCGCATTAATTTGTAACTACCGCAACTTAATGCGATCCTTATGAAACGAGGCTCTCGGGTCCTGGGTTGATTCCCAGAAGGAGCCCATAAGTGAAGTGACCTAAGCTGTTAAATCACTTTTAGAAGTATTATTGCTACAGTACTACTACCAATATAATACATCTTCTTAACCCTTCCTTTACTGTGCCCTGAAAACTTCCAAAAACAGCGGAGCGGGGTACTCGGGTACCCCAACGCTTTTTTCGCGAATATTACCTTGTGTTTTTTGTTTTTCTTTTACTTAACCTTAAATTATGTTTATAAATACAGTATTGATTATTTTGTTGAGATTATCTTTTATTATTTTGGAGGTAGCATTAGAGTTTTGGCTATTACATGATGTCAACCCAGGCATACCCAAAAACATCCCTGTACATGAGATTTGGGATGATAATGTGATATAATTACTGTTAATGCAATAAATAATGAATCAATTTAAAAATCTGTAAGAAAGGATGACTGAATAGCCACAATCACACGAAATGGCATTGTGTATAGCAATCCAAGCAAAAGTGGCTGCGCGGGATATTTTGGTAGTACCCCATTCAAAAACTAAAGATATTTTGAAAATGAGCCAGTGAAACAAATTTCTTTCAATTTCATAATATAAAATAAACATTGATGCACAAATACATGAATTAAGAAACAAATGTGGTTAAAAATAAAACTTTTCTATTGAATTTAGCTATTTTGAGGTCCTCCAGTACCCCGCGCCGTCAAGGAAGGGTTAAACGTGAGGAATGCTAAGCTGTTTAAAAATTCATAGCATTGTATATTAGAATAACCTTGCAGCATCCATTATAAGCCTTGTAACTTATGTTAGGTTCATGTACCCTTAAATTCTCTACTTCTAGTAATACCTTGTCTAGCCTATAAATATATAATATAGAATACTCATTCGCTCTTCTTGCTTTCCTCTGCCAATGCAGAAGGGGTTGAGATTCAAATCTGCCTTCACACTGAATACTTCACAGACAGACATTAATTTAAATATTTACATAACTCTAAGTCTTTGGTGGTCGTAAATCTTTCATCCACGTCACGAATCTTCTTCGAGTGCGTAATCTTAACGCTCTCTGACTGAATAAAGACGTAGCGATTGACGAATGATAAATTCTCCCACTCGAATACTATACAGTTCTGGAAAGATTCAAGGCTAGGAGATGTAATTTATTAGAGATGCGATGACTTGCGTTGAAAAAATACAGAATAGAATTATTTCGCCTAGATTCCATGACATCTCCATAATTTTCCAGGCACTGATAAAATAAAATGAAGGAAAGGAAATAGAAAGAAATGAACATCTCATCCTTCCCTCTTTATGATGATAGCAAAGATACTGAAATGTATGTACATCGGGTGATTCCTGGGTCAGTAATCCAGGATTCTCCGTGTTATTCAACTGGCTACAACGCAGAAACGCATTGAACTCAAACACAAACGGCTTTCGAGCCTTTTTTAAACCTCAATTTCATTCACAGCGGTGGTATATTTCTTTTTTACAGTATACATTGCGATATTAACAAAAGATTTTCAACAGTAAATAAAATAAGTGCTAAGAATCGTTCGGCTATATCCTATCCAATACGAAATGTGCTGTGTTTGATAGTCTCATTCATGTGGTCCTTGTTCGTTCGTGCTCTAATCAAAAATCATTCTCAGTGCACCTTAAAGGAATTCTTAACTAGTAAAAATTTATTTGAACACATTGGGAATTGTGGTTAAATAACGAATTAACCAGCTATGGAAAATTGGAATTATATGTTACTGTTGCATATTATATTATTACACATAAAGAGGTGTCACTAATCTATGTTTTCTTCTCTCTTTTCCTGAGAGATCATGTTTATTCTTTTTATTATTTTCACAAAAGTATTTTGAAAATATTGTTCTCAGATTTACGCATCTTTTTGGATGGTGGCCTTAATTTTCCTCATCCTTTATTTGACTGTTAAAAAATTTCTTGGGTCGACTACGAATAACTCAAAAATGGAGAACTTAGGGAATTGATTTACAGCCACTTTACTTCTCATCGCATCGAGAGAAATAGCGGAATAAAATTAAAGAGCGCCTTATCAAAACTAGGACAAATGCAAAAGGGTAGAAAATACAGCAGCGAAAGCCTTGTAATTTGATTCTGTTTCGGATTTGAAAGATCGTAAAATCATATTTTCTAAGATCTCTGGTAGTAGAAATGAGATTTCCAAAGAGTTACTAATTTAATACACACACAAAGCACAGCAATGAAATCTATCAAAACGCTAAAATGAATAGTACTCAATATGTTAAAAACATTTTTCATATTTTGTGCTCACGTTTTAAATGGAACATTGCAACAAGATAACAAATATAACGCAATCATAAAAAAGTAATTTCTTAGGTGATACAGCTCCAATGAACCTGGAGACATAGAAATAAAGGATATAATGCTTGTAAAATCTGCATTGAGAGGGTATAAACAGAGATATTAGATATTTTCTTTGTGCTAAAGTTAAGGTATTTCAAAAAGGTTAAACGAGAGGAGCTCATGTGCAAGATATTAGACATTACATTTAGAGAAAACCAATATGTTCCCAACATTTTGATATTTTTACACGCATTCTCGTAAACCTTCGTAAACCGAATCCTTATAAGTTAGTCGAGTCAATAAAATAGCTTAAAATTCTTTGTCAGCCGAAATATTTGTGAACATGATCAATTAGCGTCTGAGTTACTCTTTACCCTAGTTATATCTTTATTTAAAGTCACATTTATACTGCTTTCCTGGTAGTTATGGATTACATAGCCCGCAATAGTAGGGATACAACACTAGATTGACGTGGGTTACTAAAATCTACTTACCATTCTTCTCGTGTAATCCTATTTGATTATCGTGCCTCAACTTTAATGCGTTGGATGAAAGAAATAAGCTCTCTTTACAGTTACAGAAACTTTCCAAGCATTTAACTTTTGTTTTGTATTTCTTTCGACTCCCTCGCTGCCTTTTTCGCCTCACAACTATCTTTTCACAATTGCGTTAGGAGTTTTATTCATCCTTTTCCAACGTGCCGTCTCAGTTCCCTTTATCGCCACCGGCAATGTTTATTCTAACCAGCTCGAATAGCCTAGTGACGCCTGGGAACTGAATCCTCTTCGAAGTGATGATGATCTCCAGTGGTACGCATTTTTAAGAGCTGTTCGCTGAATCTCTCTTTGGAGAGATAAAAACATTTGCGTAGTTTCCTCGACTAATTTTGGGCAATTGTGGAATCAGAGGAGTTTATTCTGATATAGCACGTGCAAGGAATCATAAACCCTGTTTCGTGTTATCAAACTCATTTAACGAGCTTTATTAAGTGAAGATTTTTTCACATATTGCAGAGCGACAACGATCATTTATAATATATATCAAGTGGAGGTATTATATTTGTGGAAAATCCTTCGCGGTTAAAATAAAAATTTGTGTAAAATATTACTTTTTAATACCCCAATTGCCACTATGAATTTCATTGATCCACAGAGGCAGTTTTTCGGGATACAACAACTTTTGTAGAAATTCTCAATAAGTTCTAAGCATTAGGTCTGCGAGTATTTAGTTTTAAAATGGCACTTCACGAATATGGTTCATTAGGATACTCTATTTTGTTGATTGACTATATCTTCTTCTGATCTGATCTTCATATAGTAATCTAAAAAAAGCTCCTTTGATGGCCTCGAACGGCCATTTTGATGGGTTAAATTGAAGAGGAGACTTTATAATCTCAATTTCACTCATAATAAAGTGATGTTTATTTAATTACTTGTGGTAGATATGAAATAAATCTTAACTCAAACGGATTCATATGCTGCCTTAATTTGTACCGTATCACAAAAAATGATTCCGTTAATAACCGAATGAATAAGAAATATTCTGACGAAAAAGATTTTGTCCACCCGTGGGTGAATGAGAAATCATAATAACTCCTAAAAATTTCAATTTGGCACGATTTTATTTCTGTATAAGAAGCTCTGTTCTAACAATGAGTAAGTTTTCAAAGGACTTATAGTACTCGAGAAATGCTTGAGAAAATATTCAAGAGATGTTTAAGCTGTCAAAGAAATACGCCTCTTTGATTGTGAAGCAATTTACTTCAGTGATTTCTAACTTAGCGGAACAACCGTGAAGTAAAATGTTTGCGAAATAAAGAAGGAAAAAAACCTACACTTCACCTACTTAAGGAGTGGAGATTCAAAGTTGGAAATTGACTTCACTATCTGGAGTCATCAGTCCTCCCACTTATCTCAGAATTGTGATATTCGCGAGCAAAACTTGTCTGATTTATTCTACTTTCTTTCTCACATCATCCTCATGATAATTTATCGAGGAAAGTGTTTTTATAAATTCAGAAGGTACTAAAGACTCTTTCGTAACATTTTGTCTGTACTACGGTTATCAATCCTTTAGCTAATTGGATTGATAACTCCACCGTTAGCCAAGAAAAGTTTTGGAGAGGGAATGAAGCTCAATGGGCAAGATGAAGAATGAGGTAGTTTCCCTTTTCTTTTCCATTGACTCTGAATGCTATTATAGGAAAAAGTCTACTTAGGAGCCCAATGACCCTGAGAAATCACATTGGCGACCAAGATGATTGCTATTATTCAGGGTTAATCATACTCCAGTAACTTTATCTTAATTTTAGACACAAACGAGACTGAAGCAAAAGTAAATGAAATACTAAACCATATTTATTTATTTTTTATTTATCTATTCATTCATTACGGGCAGAGCCCAGTTACAAAGAAAGCATATCGCTAAAAGTTTTATCAATGATAATATGAATAATTAACATAAAATAGCATACATATGTCATTCTTATGACAAAACATCTAGTATTCCTATACATATGCTTATTCATATAATAAATGTCATAATTACTATGTGTACAGGTAGAACTACCGATATATATTGAGAACCTTTGTGTTTGAAATATAAGTAGTTCATAAACAATAATAAAATATATAAATGTATTATGTAGGCAAAAGAAATTCAAAATATATAAATTCAACTAAAGTTAAATCGTGGAAACATAATTTGTATACAAAGAAATGGGATGTAAAACATTAAAAAAATAATTCACAATTATTGAAATGATAATATGGCGCTTAACATAGGTAAAGTCGCATACATCGTATGCTATCACTGTATAAGAAATATTTGGGCACTTGAACGTGCCGAACGGTAGAGTACCTATGCATGTATTTATGTAAATAAGCATCGTACGCTTGATTTATTGCTTAAGTTTTAATGAACTAAAATACGCAACGATGAAATCGTACTTCTTTACTGTAATCTTTTAAACACGCCTACAATATTTTATAGCAAGTATCTTGAGTTTTTTTATCTATGTTTAGATCATTATTTCCTTTATTTGAAACATTAAATTTATTTATTGTATCACATTCATTTGAATTATCACATTTTAATGAAATTCTCTTATCGATCTGAACACATTTTATCGAAAATAATTCGAATATTCTTAAATTATTGTTGTCGTATTATTAAAGGAGTGACCAGTTTGATGAGCATTGCGTATCATCGCACGCATTCCTGGAACTTTCATACTATTACAGTCATGAAGAAAAGTGAGAAAAACGACGTAATATAGCTTTCTCTCCGTATCAACACACCATACAGGACGATGTGATAAAGCAGGATAAGGATTTTTCTTTATAACAGGTGTGGAGAGAGGTGAATTTGTGAGAAGTCATAATTACAATGAGACAACCTTTGTATACTATCAAACTTTTCCTCTGCTTTTGCCATTAATAAATACTGTGGAAAAGTAGGAAGTTTTTCCTTATTGTTATCATGAAATTGAGAAATTCGCTAAAGTGGATGTTATTACCAAACTGTTTTTGTGACCAGCGAAGAGAAAGGAGAAAAGAGAGGAATAGGGATGAGAGATAAGCCCAGGCATTTATACTGAAGAAGCATCTAATATCTCCACGAATGGCCTTTCATTCCGCAGATTTTACTTCCTTCCTTCTCATGAAGTCGCAAAGTGACAGAAACTATCGCAAACACTCTCCAAAAGAGAAGTTGGCAAAATCCTCTCCGGGGAGCATTCGATGGCTCCGGGAATGAGGATCACGTCCTTAGCGGGGACTTCTATTGACTTGGATAGAATTCAACAGATGATCCAGAAGAATTTCTCATTTTCCAAACAGCCTCTTTCCCTTTGCTCCTAAGGTTGGATCGTCATTCGTGAATTACTGCGCTAATCCCACTCGGGCTAACTTTCATCCTTTCAAAAACTGGGGAATCGTCTCTTTGGACGAATTGCATTTCACACTCAAAGTTGAGCTGATCTCGCAAGGCCTGATTCGGGTGAGAACTGTTCCTTTGCATATTTGATGCACTTAAGTCCAATGAAACTTCTAATCACAGTCGGCAGGGTCCTTCTTCGTTAGCTGCAGCATCGCTCTCAGAAAATCATTCCCATTTCTCATTGCATCAAAGGACTAATCACGCATTAAACTTCCAATCTTATGATAAAATGATTAGTCTTGAATAATAGTAATAATTTTTAATTTGTTGATAATAATTATTAGTGTTCTACCAATATGATAATTAACTTCATTTTATTAGGGAGATGGTGAAAGATGATTTTGTACCTTGCAAATATCTCGGTGTCAATTGAATAGAACCAACAACCTGCACTTCGTGGTTGCACTATTGGTTCTTGTACCGGTCCCGTACGACTTTTTTCACATCCGTTACTCTTCGGTTATTATTTTATTGATTATATTACAATTACTGCATTACTTTAACCTTGCTATAAATCTCGTAATTTAGTAATTTAACGTAATTCTATAAAAGGATTAAAGAAAATAAATATATTTAGTCTTACAAGCGTGCATCTGAAAAACTCAAAGATAAACAGAAATAAAAAAATCTCGTAATTATTTTAAACTTATAATAATGGTTTATTCTATACTATATATATATATATATATATATATATATATATATATATATATATTATTGCATCTTATTGAAAAGATCGTAGTTCCTTTTGGGGAAGAATCAATACTAGGGAAATGGCAGGCAAACCATTCAAAACGACATATCTGTATCAAACTTGTATTTGTTTTATCTATGATGGATAACAGGCCGATTCATAAAACCAATTAATCCAATACAAAAAGGCACATTAAATTTTATTATGAAGTCGCGGCATCTCTTCCCTTGTTCTAGCATTCGCTAAACAAGACATTGAGTTGCCTTAGATGGCGAGCAGACAGAGAAAGGTATACAAAGGCTCTCTGGAAATAGCCAGTGTCACTCTGTCCTTGACCCATCCCATATTCGGAACCTCTGTTTTCCGTCCTCTTAAATTTCCGTTGCCCTATCCTTCATCTTCTCCCACACGCAATATTTCCTCTTCCGCCTCCACTCATCTTTCATTCCTTTCAGGTCGTCCATGTTCCGCATCTTAAATTTCTCCTTTCATTCTACGCCCTCTCTCTTTTGCTACCATTCGCACTCGTTGCTGATGCAGGTCATGCCTTTCTTTACTCTGTATTCAGCATTCAGCTTTCACAAAATAGATTTTCTTATAATATAGTGAAAGACCAATATTGAATATACCTTTTCTACGAGATGTTTCTAAAATCCTACACCAGAAGAAGGGTGAATTTATTTATTTACAAATTTCGCCGCAGTTAGACGAAAGTCTGGTGGCAGCTCGTAGTATACGATATTTATCGCAATGCGTCAGTCAACAATATTAATCAATTAATAACAACAATAAAAGCAATAATGTATTAATCTTCGTAATAACATCAATACTTCATAATTACATTTTTGTTTTAATGAACGAAAAACACATCATCGCAGGTCATCCGAGATTTTTCAGGATTCCTGGTAGGCCTTCACAGCTTCCGTGGTGGGCCCAGGACACACTGTCTTCGTTGTACATCACTATACCAGGTATTCCCCAACTCCATTCACAATTCATCTGCAAAGTTATACACAAATTCCACGACTATCTGAGTATATATTAGCATTTTTACACTACAGCAATGCAGAAGATTTCTTCGTACTTACAAATATAAATGAAGAATGTATCAGATGTCAACCTTCGACGTTGGACTGATTATGAATGATAATGATAATTTTACACATATATACATTTGCATTTGTCTGTATAGTATTCAGCCTGGAGGCTAGTCGGTACCTCAACCCCTTCCGGCATAAGCTACTAAGAGTTTGCAGAGATGAATGAGGTTCACTAGTCAGGATGAGGAATGAGGTAGTTTGCCATTGCTTTCCCCACTGAGCCAGAATGTTATAAGCGGAATATGTCCACGTAAGTGAAGCACAATGACTCTGTGAGTAACACTTTTCTTGGTATTCCGTAAAGAGAGACCTTGATTAGTGATATTTTCACTCATACCTCAGTAGCTTTCATTCCATCACAGCCATGATCAAAACTTGGACAAAAGTAAATGAAAGATACATTTCTCTCTATCCTGTACCGCATGGCAAATGAAGATATTCCATTTATCAGAGTGTGGTAGCAGGAACAACATTTGCGTAATTCGATTGTAATATTTCGAATCGGCAGCATCCATTCAACTAATTATTCATATGTTCTTTTATGTCCCCGAATTTTGGAGTGCTAATGTGTTATGCCTCGAGGTACTTGTGTTGTTTTCCGCCTAAAGCCGCTGCAGCTGGAATCCTTATCCTTTTGATTCCATTCTGATTTCTCCGGAAATCGAGTATTTTCTTCGAATACGTGCGGTCCTCGGCAACGCCTCCGTCTTGTCACTAAGGAAAATTGAAAAGCTGTCAATTTCATATCCCCCACAGAATCACTCTCTCAATCCCATCCTTTTGCCATAGTCTTCTTTCCTGCTCCCTTTCTTCGCATACCTCTTTTTTCACTGTATCTCTCCTTCTTTGGAAATATTTCGCTTTCGCTCTGCATTCTTTCCTCCTTTTGACTGTTCTTCATTTGAGTTATTAAATTTTACACATTACTATCTGTTATCATAATCCCATCATTATTGAAGACGCTATTTATAGTATTCTCTCTTGGAAGTGGAAACCTTTGCCATTTGTGGGTATGCAGATTCACCAAGGATTGTTGTAGATGTTCTCCTGCTATTAATACCCACACCATTCACTCAGCGGAAAAATTCTTCTAGTAGTTCATTACTCTGTTACTTAAATCATTCATTTTGAAATTATACATTTATGTTGGAATAAGTTTAAGAGTTTTCAATCATAACCCAGATAATAACACAATTATTAATGTAGTACTAGCGGAGTGCCCGTTGATTCTCAACGGAATGTTGACCATTATGTTGCAAAATCAAAGTGAACCTTTACCTCTTCTCTTGAATAGGATTTATGTTAATTTTAATGTTTTCAGATCCCGTTGGCGATAAATAATGTCTTCATATATGTTTATAAACGTGAATTGAGGGAACGTAATCCAAGCGAAAGTAGACATTCAAACTTATGGGAGTTATCTAATTTAAGCGATGTAATCAGTAATGATAAGAAATGCTCGCAAGTTTTTCTCGCGATCTTTCCTCAAAAATTCATGAAATCTAAATAACAAAAATTAACTACATTTCCTTTACTTGGCCATTTATTTTTTCGTCTATTTTGCATGATTTTAACTCGCAACCAGAAACAAGTAGTATAAATTCTGCTTTAACCTTACAGTACCTCCAAAACGAACACCAATAGAAAGAAGATGTACCAAGAAGGGCAAAACCAATTGTCAATATAAATATAGGAATGATTCAATTTTTGTCAATTCTGTTAATCATTTGCGTTTGTTTTCGGTGATATCGGCATATAATTTAAATTCAGGGACATGATTCCTATAGTTAAAATATTCGAAGAAGATATTTTCATGTAAAAGGAGGAGGACCTATAAAAATTTACAGAGTTAAATATCGGACTAAGGGCAACCATGTACATATACCACCAATAATTCTTTGGAGAGAAGTTGTATAGTGTATTTAAATAAAAATGTGAAGTAAATGAACGAAAATGATTTCAAAAGTTAAATATCTTGTCAGATGAATTTGTTTGGAAATGATGCTCATTGGCCTAATTCTTATTAAATTTATCCAATTCTTCCTTGCCTAGACATACAATCTAAAACTTACGGCAGTAAAAAGATGATATGTTTATTTTATTTTTTCGATACTTGTCCGTACAATGAAAAACCGCATTGATTTGTTAGAAGGGGTAATAAACCCTGCAAAATACGAAAGACGTATTGAAGCATATTTCTAATGGAAATATTTGATCAGCCTGCATAGAACCTAAGTTCAAAAATATATGAAAATAGCCATAATCTGAGAGAGAAATTGCATAGTTTATACTCTAACAAACTTAATAACTTAGTTATCAACTTACCAAGCTAAGAAGCTATAATTACTTTATATGAGAAAATAAAATTCATTTAGTACGACGATGACCATTCATTTCACGTAAAGAATCAACAAACATTGGTGTTGCTATAAACAAAGCTTGGTTGTTGCAGACGCGCTTATGCTAACGAATTTGAATTTAAATATATAGAGCTTGGCCTTGACGACGGGTTGTTTACAATGTCAGATTTTCGTAAAATTTTCGTATTTTACTTCCAAATTCTCACAACTTCGAAGTGAAAGCAATTTTCTACGACCAAAATTTTAAAAAACTCATTCCATTTCCTTTGTTTTGGTGTTAATTTTAGTTTCAAAGGACCATTATTTCTAATTTAATTTTATTAAAGCAAAGTACCGTGCAAATGATAAAAATGTCTTCCTATGTATTTCTTATGGAAACTCTTCGACTATATGGAGTCGAACTGAATACAGTTGGGTCAACAAAAAGTAGCCTATCATTTGCGCAGGGGAGACTTTTAATATTGTACGAATTTAGAAATTTTGAAAACATTTAGCTTTAGAGTTATAGCGTGAAATAGATTTTTGAACCCGACTGGGGACGAACTGGAGACAGCTAGGTGGCTAAAAGGTTGCCTGTGTCACTCTCCGGATGATAAATGACCACCATACCAAATTTCTTCAAAATCGGTTGGATAGTTTTTGAGAGATGCTCGGACAGACAGACAGACATGGAAATTTCTAAAAGGTGTTTCGGACTCGGGAACATCCCCAGTATCCAGCAATACAACTTTTTTTTTTAAATTGGATCAATGTACAGACACGACCACCTCTACAGATTTATTATATATATATATATATATATATATATATATATATATATATATATATATATATATATATATATATATATATAAATATATATATATATATATATATATATATATATATATATATATAGATGTATTCAGTCTTCATCCATAGGAACTTCGGAATACAAAACTTTAAATTCAAATTTCACTTTTTTTTAGTGGGGTAGGGTTCAATATAATTCTTCATGTAGTTATAGTTTTTCTGATCGACTTAATATTATTTCTGTTTTCTCCTACACCGGCATTTTACCTACGTCAACCGGTCTTAAGCCATAGCTTTATTTTTACAAACAGATATTTTGACATCAACTTATCCTGTAGTAAAATCGGCAAATTTTCTTATTTTTTATAACACAGTATCTCCTGTTTAATACATAAATGTACAATAAATGGCTTAGTAGGTATTTTATTTTTGAAAAAAGAAGATGCTTTAAATATCAAGTCTTGCTAAGACTTAACTGTTTTTTCGTTCTTTCCCCAAATATTTTCACTGCATTTCATACACCCGTCGCTGTTCTTTCAACTCCAGAATTTCCTTTCCCACATTGAGACAGCCATCTATATAGCAAATCCTCTTACACAAGATGTGGAAGAATAAAATCCTCTACATTTATACATACCTATTCACGGAATCTTTCCTAGTTCTATAAGCTTCGTTTTCGATTTCAGGATCTGTAGCTCTCTTCCTCACCACGTAAAATACGTTTTTCTCGCTGATAAAGAGACTTTCTGCGCTCTCCCATAGGTTTTCGGTTCCAGCGATAAGGAAACATCAAAAAGTCGGTTTCCTGTACAGGACGTGTCAAAAGCAACTCCCATGAGTGGCCGTTGGTCAAACAGAAATATCTCTTTCGTGACTTTGAGCAAGGTGTCAGAGAATAAATTGAATTTTGTTTTTGTGCAAAATTGAACAAATTTTCATTGACTCTTAAACATGCCAGTTTAAATGGAACTCTATTACAGTTCAAAAGGGTATTTATAGCATGGTCAAAATTAAATAAGAGTGTGGTTGATTGTAGCTGAGCAATCTGCCTTCTTTTGCATTTTGTAAACTTCAATGACATTATTTCTGTGGATGAACGTAAAACTTCAACTGTTAATTATAGTGGCAAAATAATATGAAGTTAAGGGAAAATCTACATTTTAAGTAATCTAACAGAAAGGAAATATTGAAGTTTTAAAAACTTTAAATAAGAAAAAATAATTCATTCCGAAAAATTATTTTCATGGAATTGGATCGTCCATAAACAAAAGGAAAAATACGTGTTACTGTTTAAGCCATTTACAATAACAAATAGGAAATTATAAACATCTTAATAAATTAATAAACAATAGGTATTAAGTATCTCATGTAGGATAACA
Source organism: Sympetrum striolatum (assembly GCA_947579665.1). NCBI lineage: Eukaryota > Metazoa > Arthropoda > Insecta > Odonata > Libellulidae > Sympetrum > Sympetrum striolatum. The sequence goes on along the minus strand of OX388344.1, from coordinate 90,520,799 downwards.
ACGAATAAAATATTTTGTGGTAATTAAATTGGTTTATGAATTTTCTGATTTACTGTACTCCTTGTAATATTTAAAGTAATTATTATATGATTTTTTTAAGAAGTTCTAAGAATAATTTCACAAGCACATTTTACGAAAGAAAAAATGTTATTACTACAATGTACTATTATAAAGGGGAATGATTACGTTTTGCTGGTGTGCACATGCATCCTTCCAATATTGTCCACCAATCACGGGACACCCGTTCTTACCATGAATAATATTTTTAACGCCGTATATTTATCACGTGGTGTGGAAAATAACCCGATTTTATTTTCCAGCGTGAAAAATTTCGAGAGACCCCCTGCAGAGTCAATTATCTCCAGTGTTTAGGTAGTTTTGTAGTTTAGCTTCAATCACAAAGATCTCTCCAAGTGATTTATGCAAGCAGGCTTCGAAAATTCCCAGAGTAATAGAGAAGAGTTCCCGAATGATGTTATTACATCATTCGGGAAGCCTCAATATGCTGGAGGACCTGTTAAGTTTCCTCGTTTTCTGATTACTGGGTGAATTTTCCTAAGCACTCCGCGTGAGCTGACTCACTTAATTGCGTGGAAGTTCATCCTAATAGGATTAGCATATCTCGCTTGCTTCGAGGAATTTCATCAAATTTTACGAAACTGTTATTCCCGTGCCCCTGGTTTTCGTCGAGGATGCAATCGAAATACTGAGAGAGCCCTTGTAACTTTGAAGCTTACGCTCCAACTATTACATCGCTCATCGGCTTTATTCGTCTATCGAAAACACTATACCAATGCAGAAGATCAATCAACATTCAACGGATATACAGAAATCACTCACGATTTTCTAAAGTTTGGATGGTTTTTTGCATAATATTGCTAATTTACCTTTGCATGAACTGTTATCAATGGAAGGCTGTAAAAATGTAAAAAAAATATTGAACGCAACAGATGTCGAATGCTTGAATTTAAATAAAAATATCCAAAAGGAACCTTTACGAAATTTTAATTTTCCGAAGAAAGAAAGAAATCAATATTAAACTAATAAGAAAAATACCCATTAGTTTACTTCCATAAAACCCATTTTTTATGGAATAAAGTAAGGTTTATATATAATATGCGTTTAAGATTAAGTAACATCTAGTGAAGGCTGAAGTGATTAAATATGAAACCAGTATTATTCAATTTATCATATCCTTTCTAGTACCGCAGTAAGGATAATTAACTTGGCCAGGATGTGTTTTCCAGCGACAATATGGTTTATATTCTAGGCCTTACATATCACATATCTAAGCTTTTTTGACTCGGTGGAGAAATAAATGGCAATATTTGTACAATTTTACAGAAAATATTTGCATTACGACTGTGGTTTCGAACTTTCAGCTTTCTGTTTCCTTTATTCCGAAGATAAACTGAAATTTCGAAACCACAGTCACACTTCAAATATATTCTGAGGACCTGTACAAATATTAACGTTTATTTCTGCATCATAAGAATGGAATTACACCAAATGTAGCCAAAAAAGATGAAGTTTTTGACTCGGATTTTCCCATATTTAATTCAGTAATAAAAATGGTAAGAAGCAATAATTTCAATACATGAACTCTGTGTTATTTACATACATCCCTCACGGATCCAAATTATATTGCTTTGATTGATTAATATTGCTTTTGAAAGCAAAAAGATGCTATTTCAAAAACATTTCATCTCTATGTCTTTCAAAATTGAGATAGAAGTCACTCTCATGCATACGGTAATGTTATTTATGCAATTCCAACGATGAATTGTATACTGAATCCTGTATTCATTATTTAATTCACTCACAAAAACATACATTTTGGTTTCTTAATATTAATATAATATCCATTACATTTATTTCTTTAGTGAGTAAATTACCCGAGGAATCAAGTGTATTAATTTCCAATTTATTTCTAGAAACCTTACCGGAAATATAAATTTGGTTCGTCTACGAGTAAAAACTTTTATATATCGTAGAATCCGGAAACATGTTTCGACAGCAGTGAATTCCCTGTTACGGAATTGTTTTCTTTACATGGAAACTCCATTGTATTGCACCTCATTTTATATTTCACTGAAAGTCGAAATTCAAACATGGAGAGATGAAAAAAGTATGACGCTAAGTAGAAATACATATTGACTCATTCGTAAAATAATAAGCTATTCATATTAATTGCTGGTATTATTTGTGCGAAAATGAATGCGATGATTTTCAGGAGTGAATTCAAACTAAAAGAATGACTGATAATAAATTACATAAAAATGTAAAATCTAATGAATAACCGTCTAATTAATACATAATTTAACTAATGAAAGGAAAATATAAAAATTGAAATATATAGAAATGGTATACGCTAAGATACTAAGAATAATTTTAAGAACTTTTTAAGTTAATAATAAACTAATTATTTTAATTATTACTAAGAATTCATTAAATCAGTAAATATCTGAACCACTGTAAAAGGTATGCAATTTGTATTAAATGTACCTGAGATACTGAGTTCCTAATGTATATAATTCCCGAAAAGCTGTTGCGATTGGCTGAAATATAGTAGTAAAAGACTTTTCTACTAATTGCATAGTGAAATTTAACATTCTATTAGGATTATGTGCAATCCAATTACATATAGTTGTTCTTCGAAATTCTTGTGTAATGTTTTTAATAATCCTATCTCTCGATTTTGAATGATTCGGCCATTTCATAAAATATAGATCTTACTCTATTTTTCAATTACTGTACTATTTCAATTAACGGCTTGCTTTTCTACTTGGTCTATGCCACCAAAGATTGCAGAAGTTAATCTCTCTAGAAGCGACCAATTCCAAGGACCTTTATCTCGGACGAATGAGTCTGAAAGGCTCCCTCGCGTATAATATCTTTCCATAATATCGCTCTCGCGAGGTGAGCATTTTAATGAATTTTGACCGTTTCGATACACGCCTCTTAAACAGCCTTTTGATGTAGAATAACGTGCACTGCAGAAATACGCGCTGGCGAGCGTGTTAAACGCCTTCCGAATTAACAGCTACGGGCCCGTTGTTTTCACTCCACGGGTGATAAATTTAAAGCGTCTTTCCGGCAAAATAAATAGGGTCTGCGAAGCTGGAATAACACTTAATGCTCGATTTTCAACTGCAAACTACGGTGTTCCTCCGATAACATCTCATACTAACGGATAATTTTGACTAATGAGAATTAACATCATCCACTTGCTTATAGCGCCTTTCAGTAAACCTATGAATATGCCGCTAGCGCTCCCGATCTTGAAATTCAGAAAGAAAATGTGTGAAAGGTGTGCTGTTAAAAATTTCTTAGACAAGATTGGAAGGTTCAATTTTCATGCTATGTTTGTAAATATCCCGTATGAGAGTTTTTATTCTAATGATAGGAACATTATGTAGCTGTTGTATACAACGGTTTTTTACCAAGAATATTTGAGGAACGTACGTTTTCAATGGAGGATTACAGTTCATTTATAAGCAAGAATTTTTAATCAAGGAGAGGGATTTTGAGAAAACTTACATTTTCACTTTTCAATAGGTCCATGAGCCTTAACATTCCCTATTCAACGCAATTTCTCTTTTGTTGGCTTTCGAGAACTTTAAACTTTTCTCATTAACATAGGTTAGGATAAAAATATAGCTGAATTTTCTCATGCTCTTACATGCATACATAAAGTTTCCAACTTTATTAAACACGCATCATGTCTTTGAATATAAATTTATGTAAAACTGTAAACTCTGAATCTAGATTTGCTGACTATAAAAAGTGAAAATATTATTATATTAAAAATTACTTACTGAATATAAATAGGTTCACATTATTTTAAGGTTTTAATTCATTAAAAATCACTTTTTTAAATTGATTATATATTGGAAGATGCTTCACGGATACATCCGCATGAATAAATTGAAAAGGGTTTAGAATAGGAATCACGGAACATCTGTCATTATAATCTTACATCAATTTTCATGCAGAATTGATACTTTTCACCAGTGAAATGTGACTGCAATTCATAACACGATGCTCCGTTTGCTTCCGAAATTACCATTTGAGTACGCAAGGATCGTGAAAAATGTTTACCTTTGTAATGGCCCATTTAGTCATGTCACTGTCAGTAGTTAAGTTAGGGAATCATTTAAGGCTATTTCCATTCGAGACTCCCATTTCCTCGGGCGTGTTCTAAATTGAATAAACCCTTTATCCCATAGAGGAGATGAATTTCTTCGGCAATCACCTCCATTACAATATAAATCAAGGTTTATACTAACATTGTAAATCATACCCATTCCTTGCAGTAAGCTTGGCGTTTCGCCGAATGGAGAAGGTACCATCCCATAAGAATTCAATTGCATCTTATTTAAGGGTCTCTAGAGAATTTAAATCGTCGCTAACATCTTTTAGCTGGTGTCGTTCTGATGGAAGGATCGGAGGAAAAAGAGAATCATTTATTATTCGAATGAAATTTCCAGGAAAACAGTACAGGATGACGAAAATGATGGAAGTGAGGTGTTAAAAGAAATGAACAAAAAGAGAGATAGAGGACGCCAGAAGTGTTGTATACGATTCCGGGAACGGAATAGTAAACAAGGATGAAGGCGTGTTATTTGAAGAAAGCGAAAGTGGGCTGTTTGAAAGGTTGAGAATAAAATCAATGGATAGAGGGGAATACAAGGATGAAATAACAAGAGAGAGACCTTGGGGAAGGAAGAGAGAGGAATGAGGAATATATGGAGTGCTAAGACATAAAAGGGGATTTTTACTTCCGATAAGTGAAAGGAAGGTACTATGAGATAGATGAATAATACGTAAAAAGGAGAAAGGGAATTTAAAACCATAAGAAAAGACTGATAGAAGGAGGTAGAAGCTAAACAAGGTTGAAATAAAGGAGGAAAAGTTAATGAGACGTTTTCGAAAAGTGAAAGGAAGTAATGAAAGGTTTCAGAATGGAAAACTCAACAGGCGATATAAGAAGAAAAGAAAGATTGAAGATAAAGTTGAGGGTGGAAGAGAAGATGAATCATAGAGGATATCAAGGAGGAAAGAAGAAAACAATTTTAGAAGTGAAAGTAAGGTTAAGGTAAGGTTGGGAAAGTTTACTTCCATACATGTTGTAAAAGTAAAGGGAGAAGTGCATAATAAGAACATTTCCAAGGAGAACACCAATAAGAGAGATATATTTAAAAAGTAAAATGGAGGCAGGAGAGAAACAACTAACAAAGTGAAAGTAGGAAATTTAAACGAGAACGGGTTGGAAATGAATTATAATAATAGAGTGAAATATGAGCTGAGTACTGCTTAACCACAGTGAAAGGAACGCACATTATGGAGCGACTCTGACTCTATTAGTGAAAGTAAATCCAAACTGTAAATTGCTAATAACTTTTAGTTCGTCAGTTCACTAAGGTTTGTGAATTTCGAATCGGATTTTCTTGTCTGCATAAAAAATAATAATGTAAAAATAGACAAATGAGAAAAAATAAAGAACAAAATGCACACAAAAAATACAAAAAAAATTTAAAATATAAAAATTAACCGGCGGCAAATCCCTTTCGCCAGCTTTAATGATAATGTACATATATGTGTATAACTTGTACATATTCCGATTTAATTTTAAACAATAATGTCCTCAAATCACTTCCTTTTTAACTATGTTTAATTAGGTTTAGTTAGCTTTAAGATGTTAATTTTTAGAGATACATTTCTAATGGCCGTGGTGGCGGACTGGTTAGCGTGCTAGCGCGTTAATGCTCAATCCTCACGGTCCCGTGTACGAATCCCGGCTAATCGGATTTTTTCGGTTGGAGAGTGGTTGTCTGTGTATATTGTGTGTCTTTTTGTTTATTAATAAAGGAAAAATGCAAAAACTATTGATAAAATATAAAGGGAAAAATTGGTAGAGTGGCCTTCAAAGGCTGAAATTCGCCCACGAAAAAAATACGGAATTATTATTGTTATATCGATCACAGATTTTTATGCTCGCCAAGTTATGGATTTTTGGATAACGCACATTACACCATCAGTTGGTTGGTAAATGTGCACACGCGTGGTTGAATCATAGCGAGAGAGTAAGGAGAACGAAGTAAAAAGACGAGAGAGAATTTGAAGACGAGGAAGGAAGGTAAAAAGGAAGGCTTTGGAGGTTAAAAGGAAGACGAGAAAGAAAACGTAAGCCAAGAAGTGAGTGGAAACAGACAGTAAGAGAGCGGAAAGGAAAAAACCCATGGATGGGATACACTCTGAGGTAATATGTATTGAAATAAGTGAAAGGAGGATCGGAAAGGGGGCGTTAAAGAGGAAAGAGGGCTAAAGTGGGGTGAGGGAGGGAGGATTCTGAAAAGAGGAAGAGGTTATATCGTCGTGTCGAGTCATGCGAGCAGAAGCTTTCCTCTTACTCTTTCCCGGAGAAAATTGCGTAAAAAATTCTCGCTTGCGGAAATTCTCTCCCTTCGAAACACAGACGAGTTGAAAAGAGGATGAGTGGATATGTCTGTAAGGATAATGCGAGGAATAGAAACTGTTATGCTCTTTATTGTCGTTCCGTTACCCTTTCGAATCCTGTCCCTAGCTTCACCCTATTTCATCCTTACCCCGCTAAATGGTTATTGGACTCTTTCGCTCTAAAAAAAGAGAAGATTCACCTCCTGCTCATATCCGGAATGGAACTTTCTGAGCTAAGGGTAGGATTATTTTCCAAACGCAGGCTATCTTCGTTTTAATGGAAAGTGAAAAAAATTCAATGATACACCATTGATTTGAACTGATACTGGATACGATTAAAAGTGGTAAAATATGAAAAGGTACCTTCGAAAGGCAAAAAACGAAAAAGCTTCCTTAAATGATGATTTTTTCGTCCTACTCTACCCAACGTAGGCTGCTCTTAGTGGCGTCTGGGTAATGCAACATCTTCCATAGGAACAGAGCATACTTTCCTTGTCTTTACGTTATTTCCCAATATTTAATGCACGGAAAATTGATTAGCTTTTAATATTGATTTTTTAAATGATTTCCAATTATTATGGTCAAATCAAAAAGTTGCTTATTAGTACAGAAAACCACCAAATAATTAAAAAAATTCGTTATCGGATACATAATTCCGAAAATATTTTTAACTATATAAACTAAATAAAATTTTTTAAAGAAAAATGGAATGGGTGTATCGGGAAAATTTTTGCTCTATATTTTTCTGTCGATATAATATGTAATTCATCGAAAGCGAAATATGTTTTCAATTTAACGGAACGGGAAACTATTTTTCATCCGTAAGGGAAACTTTACTACTTATTTTCTTCCTTTTATATTACTAATTCAAAAGCAAATATAGCCAATTACTTTCAAATATAAATGTTTCCAATAATTAAAATGGCAAATTTAACATACTGTTATCCAAGTTTGATCATTTTAATTCTCTCGGGCCTTTTCAACATATGAATCAATTTTTTACTTCGTCAATGTAGCTCCACAATCGTATCAAATAAACTGTGAAGAATAGAGTGATTTTGTGCAGTATGTATTTGGGGGTAAACGGAGGTAACAACATTGATTTATATTACTCTAAAATATGCTAAGGTTTCATCAGATTATGAAGGAAGCAGTTGATGCTTGAAATAGGTGAAAAGGTTTCGTAGACATACTTCATTAAACATTTGTACCTATTCACTCCTGAAGAAAAAAGCATTGCTTTCGAAATGCGCATTGAATATTATTAAATTGCGGTGTCCTCTCTTGTTTTTTCCGAACACAGGTGAACTGAGAAGAGCCTCAAATAGCCCAGAAAGATGGCTATTTGAGTTTTTTAACCTCTAATTCTTTAACAGCCGTGTTCCAAATTGTCTTTCTTTACATGTCCTCATGGATGAAAATTTAAGATAAATCAACAAAAGGCGGGATAAAAACTTTTGAATGCTGGGATATACATCGGGTGCGAGTTTGACTTATTTTTTATCTGAAATTATTGGTAAATATAAATAATTCAAGAGTTTGGAAATAAAAGGAGAAAGAGCGGTGCCAGTTTGCACCTTGTATAAATCAACTGGCTTTCAGAGGCACTTCATACATTTAAATAGCAACTTTAGCACGGTCATTTCTTTGGCAATATAATTAAAACGGTAAACGACCAATAGTAGCATCGTGAATGAATGTATTTGTTACTACCTGATGAATAGAAATTTGTAGTGACGGTGTGACGTTAGAAGCTGAAATAGTGCTCCAAATAAACACACAGGGCGTAAAGCATTTGTGTCAGGATGCTTGGTGCTTAAGTTTTACGACCAATCGTTTCGCAACTTTCCTATTCCTGGAGGCCATAATTCGAGCTTAAAAAATCTCTTTGTAACTAGAAAACATGATTGAATGAAAATTTTATTCCATCATTCCAGAAACAAGGGAGCGATCGAGGATGCAATTTCATTAAAACTCCGCTTCTAGCAAGGATACAGAGAAAAATACTCGTCCTCTGGCCACATCCAAAATGGCTTCTTTAATGATTCGCTGCATGTTACTGCGAAACCGATTCTAATGAAAATGGAACGTGTATGAACTGTTAACAATGTTAAAATTCGGTTTACTGGTAAATTGAAGCCATATTATGCCTCTATTCTATTTTATTTATATTTTGGTAGTTCTTTGCTCATTTTTTGTAAATATTTTTTTGTTATCTTTGTTTAAATGCATATTTATCGTTTTTTGCCTTTCATATCCATCTTAACCTGCTTTCTCGGTAAAAATTTAATGAACCAATCGCAGGTTTCGCAGATTATTTTTTCAACCCCCTTCTTTTGAGTGTTTTCCTGCTGCGGTGAATACTTTTCATAAGTGACTCAACTTGAATTGTGAATATCAAGTTATTAAACCCGCAACGTAGTTTTCTTCAGTGTACTTTTTCAAGCTATCTCTTTCTTTAAAATTGATATGACTAAGGGTAGGATGTATGAATAGTCCTATTTCGCACTTATTAGTCTTAATTTCTCCCTAGTAAAGACGTTTATTATGATCATATTATTATTATTTTTTTCATATAAAGGAGATCAGTACAATCGCAAGTGTTCGAAAATGAATCCAAGATAACTACCACTTAAGGTATACACATTTTTGTGCACGGTTACTTGACATCTGATATTATTTTCCTATCACTTGACTACACAAGAAATTTGACCGATTATCGAAAACCGAAAACTGAGCAGCATATTTTTTATTGGGATATCTCTTCTCGCTCTGCTTGACGGAGATGGGCTTCAACAATGTTTAGCGTAAGTTGCGATAGGATTTCTTCCTCTCTCTTTGAGAGTTCGATTGAAAATTTATTACATTTAAAAAAAGTTTTAATGGAACATATTTTTAGGCCTTCGATGAAGTCGCTTAAATGCTGAATGTTAATGGAATATGGATGTTAAATAGTGCGTAGTTATGTAATCTAAGGCGATGTTAAAATGGAAAAGCGCGTCATTTTTTTGTAGAATCTCAGCGTGAATTAATTCATGGTGGATTTTTTGTGTTTTTAAAGTAATTAATGTTACTGTTAGATGTTGGCATTATTTAATGTGGAGGAATATCTTCGCTTCATGAGGAACTTACTTAGAAACAACTTAGGAAGGAAGTAATTTAAATTCAAATAGCTTAGCTATTTTAAAATATTTGTTTATTGGATGTATACATTTATATAGGTAGCTTGTATTGCTTATTTAATTTTAAGATGCATATATTTTAAAAGATTTGATCAAAAATGTGTATTTTTAGAAACCTAAGTACAGGAATAAACAATTATTTTACATTCCTTTAAAATTGTTACCCGATTATATCAATTAAAAATGGATGCAATTTTTTTATCCAACCAGGATTTCAGATAAGTCGTTTTTTATTTATCTACCGGAAAAGAATCTCCACTCGTGAAAAATCTTCGGTTGAAAATCTTGGACGAAATGTCGCTGAGATAAGTGCTATTTGGTGAAGCGTCTGTCGAATGAAACGTTTTGGAGGAAATGTCTTGTTACCGTGCTCATGGCATCAGTCTGTTTACGCCTTGGCTTGCGGTCCCGTGTGCAATCAAGCGCACGTCCATAATTTCCCTCGCTTCTTTATTTGCGCCGCCATTTTCTCTCGGAAACCCAAGTCTAACGGTTACCCACGCGACGCAATAACGTCTTCCCACGAAAATCTATTCCCGAGGAAAGGAAACATTAATATCGCGGGGGTAAAAGGGGATATTGAGCAGCGCGATGCGTTTTCGCAGAGAAGAAAAGCCATTGTTCGAGTGAAATATATCCGAAAAACCACTCATCATGCTTGAATTATTCCATAATCCGTCTCCGAGTAAAAGGGTCCGTTCCGAGTGAAGCTCCACTGCTCCGAAGAAAGGATTCAATATTCCGCGGTTGCTTTCCGCGGCTATCTTTTCCCTGCGATTCTACGCCGAGAGAGTGAAAGGAGTTTCGTCTAGTGCGGTTTTCGTCGTTTAAAAACGTTCCTATTCTGAGTGGAAACCTACGCAGATTTATGTTTTGGTTTGCAAATGCCCACCGCGGCACGCCTTAGAGCTCGAAAGTGGGGAAAATGACGATTCCGATATTCAAGGACTACAAGGGAATGCTTTTTCGTTAGGAATCGTTTGAGCATAAATTGAGCACGATTTTCCCCGTAGAATAACTGCCTTATAACAAATTGGTCGCTGCTATTCTCACAAAATGGTATTTACACATTTTTATATGTGCTCGTGACTTCCTTTCACAGTGTGTGTATGAGGTTTGAGACCAAGACTTTGGCTTTGGATTCAATGTTTTTACTTCTGTGTATCCCAACCACCATTTCTGTACTTCTATCATGTTTCATTTCAGTTTTTTGTGCTATTACTTTAAGAAGGATTGAGTAGGATTTTTATACGCCGTTTCTTTATAGGTGTGTTTCTGCCGAAGACACTCATCCCTGAGTATTTTTCAGGAATTCGTCATCTCTAAGCTCCCTAAAATTGTTCTCTAGATAATTCTTTTCATACGAATTTCTATTCATAAACTGAGTTAGAAATGGAGATTGGGAAACTAGACTTTTCAGTCCCAGCTTTTTGTGAATAAAGACGATGATATTTTATTCAGTTGTGTTAGATGAATAAAAGTTTCTAAATTGGGCTCCGCGAGGATTTAGTTTGAGTATAAAGGTGTTAGGATTAAAATTAAGCTCTTTTAATGTTATTTTTACAATTATGTAGCAGTAAAATTTTAAGTGAAGGATTACTTTCTGTTGGTATTTTGGATGGCTATCTCTAAATGTTGGCTATTAATTTTTTATTACTACATTCAACAATATAAGATTGAGTCAGAAATATTTTATATTCTGCGTCAATAACTATTTAAGAGATATATAAGCAACTTAAGATGTATATTTTCTTAAAAAAATCAGAAATAAGGTGAAGTGGTTTCTATAAATATTCCAATATTCAGTTCAATGCTTACCGCATAAGATATGTTTTCTTTAAAATATATTACGGCTTTAAATAACCTGAATAAAATTAAAGTTTACTGAAATACGAGGTGTAAATTACTTTAATGCCATGAAGTATAAATAACGCACTTCAATGGCATTAGTGTTTACTTTAAGCAAATTACCTCTTAGTGCTCAAAAAAATTTAATTTAGCTTTATAACTCATTCCTTCTTTTCCAAACAAGGAAGAGGTAATTAGTCCTTCTTAAACTTTTCTGCGAAGCCCACCAAAGTTTTTGATTTGTGAAAACGAGAAGATGTGCTGATTTAAACTTTATCTCTCCTTTATCCAACTCCTAGCTCTTCATTGGTTTCTCTATCGAATTACCAGAATCCTAATTTCTCTTATTATAATTTCTATCTCCTAAACATTATACGAATTTATGTAAGGTAATAACATTAAAGTTTCCTCGCAAAATAAAACACTGTAGTTAAATTTTACGAAGGAAAATATGTCCGGAAATAAAATTCTTTATTCATTCGATATAATCACGTACACAAAGACCGAATATTTTCAAAGCTAGAGAGACATCATTAATGGAGAAACATCACCATCAATACCCTAGAAATATAATTATTAATATACATTGCATTGTAAACTTACCCGTTTTATACACGCAAATGCAATAAATGTATAATATTTTTATCTCAGTGAAAATTTGATTTCTCCATTGTTAATCATTTTCTACATAACTCCAATAAGTTGCCGCTTCTTCGTTAACGTTTTCGGAATATGCCATTCTTTAAGTATTTGTTGTAGTTCGATTAACTGAGAAAATTTCAGCTAAATATCATCACTATTGAAAAATCATCATTATAACTTTTGTATTGAAATGGTCTTATAATTGAACTTCAGCTTTGTGGTAAGATTCCGTAATAAAATAAACTGCATTTCTATGTTTATCATAAATAATATGTATTGCTATCCTACATAAAAACAATGTTCGTATAGCAGTAAATATTTTACATGACATAGGTAGAAAAGCAGAGTATTTTATCTACATCTACATTAATACCCTGCGAGCCGCCTTTCAGCGTGTGGAAGGGGTTCTAAATTCCAGTTGATCTAAGCTACTTCTTTACGCTGTCGTTGTCGCGTATCGTTCGCAAAAAAGAATGAATTTTGAAAACTACTCGTCCTAGCATCTATTTTACTTAACTTACATTCATTATCGGATTGGCCGAGGTAGTTAGTACTTATCATTTGTATAAAAATTTAATTATTTGTCGATGTCTAATTAATCCCAACCGTTTGATGTTTCCTTTCAGATACATCTTCGGAATAGGGCATCAGGACACATCGCGAATGTGAAAAACTCTAACCCAACTGCGTGTTTACTGTGCGTGTGTCATTTCATTTTGCCTGGAAGCAAGCATTCCAACACTCCGCGATACTCCCATCTCAACAATCCTTACAACATGTGATCCATAGGTGTTCGTCGCGAACCGCAACATAGTAAGAAGTGCACTTCAGATTCAACGAAGGGTAAGTGAAAATACCTATGTCTTTATTTTTTATCTTCCATTATAAGTATTCATGTTGTTATGGTGACATTAATTTGATAAACCTTTTCCATAAACGAATTATTCTGTAAGTTTGAATGATCAAATAAATACAATTTCAATTGGGGTTTAATCTTTTGGGTAGACCACCTGATACGGTAGGACTACTAGTAGATCACGCACAATCGCTGTTCGGTCCAGCGACTAAACACGGCACCAGGAATACCCTCACGGCTTTACAGTTTCTGGTGTTGTCGGTCCATAGATTACCTTAATGCGTAATCTATAACTTAATATGAATAAAATGAAATACCAAAAACCATCAAATATCGTAAATGCTATGGCAATATGAACATTCCGCTCACAATGGTAGCATATTCTCCTCGCCAACCTCCGGGCTATGAAGACGCTTCCATTGGGAGAGGAATATGTATATTACCGTAATTTGATGGTTTCTGGTACTTCATTTTCATATTTTAACCATCAGCAACCTTCCTTTGTTATACTTTATTATATACTAGCAGAAATGCCCGTTTATTCTCAACGGGGATTTTAAATTTCATAAATACCAGTGTTACAGGTATTTTATCACATTGTTCGCAATTTTGAATCGAAAAGTATATTCCACGACCAAGACAAGAATCCTTATTCTATATTCCTTCTTTTAGTTCTTGATTGGACTTTCCATGACTGTTATTTCTTACTTGATATTGCAAAATAAATGAACCCTGCAACGAAAAAACAATGAACTTTACGTGTATGAAAACAATAAGAAAACACCACTGACAGCAGTGTAAATAAATAAGAGTCAAACATATACCTTGAGCTGTCAAAAGTTAAGGAAGAGGTTGGCGCGCATTTCGCTAACATGTGTAGCATCTTCAGCAGACCAAGAGTGACTCTTGGTATGCTATGTATGTGTATGAAAACGTTTTGATTCGTCTGTGTTTGAACCGTGAAATTAAAGCAAATAAAAAGTAGCTGATACTCTGCACGGAATCAATGTTTAATATTATAGAAAATTTCAAAGTTTTGTGACTTTCGGGTCTCGAGTTTTTAGTAAACATACACACATACATACCCACACTATTTTATATATTTATGTCGTCATAATTTAAGAAAAATATTGTGTGCTACGGTGGCGCGCAGAGGAATAGGTATTTATGATAAACAAAAATACCTCAGGTATTCCTATCCGTGTCTTCAATTTTAATATCCGAGTTTTTGTTTCATTCTTTATCCGCCATTGAACATCGATAATAGGTTTCGAAGGCATGCCTAGATTAACCAATATCCACAGAGAAGTCGAATGACTTGGACACGATTTTCGATTAAACGAAACGCGAGATTCGCCTCATCCCAAATTCATAATCTCCGAAACTCTGTTTGCATTCAATTGTTTCCCATCGATTCTCTTTTGACCCATTTCTTCTTGTTTAAATAGGCTCCGAGGCACTAGCCGTTCGGAAATTACTTCCGAGATAATCTCCAAGTCCCTCAATCTCAACTACGCCACTCTCCCTTCAAGTCATCCGCGTTATTGAAGATTCCTCTCTAATTCGAATCAATTCCCTCCAAACTTATTTCCGTCGACACGCTTTTTCCTCCCAAGATAAACATGACCTGCTTCCTGTGAAAAGCAATCAAGTCGAACTCATAATTTAGCTTCGTAGATTTTTTCAATCTTTTGCCACACGTGTATCAATTTAGGGAGGTATTTAAGTAAACTCAACAACATTTAATGTAATCAGTCTGGTCTCGTCTAGCGTAGAAGCTTTTCCCGTTGAGGTTATTTATATTTGTGCATGCAGGTGTGAGTTCTATTCTCTTCAGCTATACGTGGTAACGTTCCATAACAACGTTTAATAGCAAGAAAAACAATAAGAACATTTACAGTGTTAAAGATTTTCAGTGAAATTATTCAAAATAGTATTTATATTGCTATGTTTATAAATATTTTTATAATTATATGAATCAATATATAAATAATTATTTTTTTACTTCAAATATGTATAATTAACTACATGTAATTTGATCCGGTGACGGCTCGAACTGCCGAAAGAGTACAATGGAATAATTATGTTGGTTTACTTTCACCGTAGGATGTTTTTCGATTCCTTCGTGACGATTTACTTTCGTTGTAATTATGTATGTATAAAGTGCTGTAAGTCACTGAACTACCAGTAGAAAATTACGTTACAAACACGTACTCGCAATAATTCTTTGCAATACAGTAAGTACATACTCCAGTAAAACTGTGCAATGGAAATTGATTCTCAAAATCTGCCTCTACGGGAGTATTTTTGGAAGGCTTAAAAGTAAAATGAATTGCGCCCAGTATTAAAAAATAATTTCAATATACATTTCAATATAAATTTAAATGTTATTTCAGCAAAGTGTTTTGATTCTATGGGTTGGGTCTTAATTACTCTGAGCACTTTCATTACAAATATATCCATCAGGAAGAATAAAAATTAACGCTCTATGACTACAGTGTGTTTAATTGAAAAATAAAATGTAATGCTCCATTATTATTTCCTTTTTTATGAGAAATTGCGTGTAGTGATGTGTTAAATGCAAAAATATGTATGAAAGCTATGAAATTTCTAAGGTCATTAGAAACAGCGGTTAGGCGGTTTCATCGAATAGTTGGGCGACCGCAAAGGCATAATGCTCAAAAAGAAGAATGATTTTGATTATAAAACTTTAGTTTATAATCAATTTTATAGGTTATAATAATAATAATAATAATAATAATAATAATAATAATAATAATAAAAACTCTTCATTTGGCGAGGTTAGGCCATTAGGGCCTCTCTTAGACCTAACCATTAAGGATAACTAATGGAAGGCTTTCGGAGAAAAACCCACTGTGCGGGAAAACGCTCACACAAGAAGGGGAGCGAAAAAAACCCGCAAAAACACAGATGAAAATAAATACAAGCAGGTATATCACTAGTTGCATAATTGCTGACCAATATTGTTGGGTAAATTTCTTGGTGGTTGACCATGGATGTCATTTACCTGAAAAGACAGAAGAAGAAGAATAGACGGAAAATAAAGAGCTTTCAGAAATGCGATTTAAGTAATGGAGGCCTTAAAGATTGAGATTAATCAGCTACTATAATGTAATTAATAATCCACAATTAAATATTATACAATAGTTATACTGGTAAGGAAAATTAAAGTTATATTGATAGATAAAGCACGATTTACCTGCTGTAAAAATATTAATAAATCTAAAAAAATAGTATTAATACTAAAAGAAAAGAAAAAAAAATTAAAAATGAAGAAAATAGTAATAATTATTATTGTTATAAAAAGACAAGTTATAATGTTACCCTCAAGATTTGATGATGGTACTAGTAATGGACATGTGAAAGGTGTCTGATGAAAAAAAAATTAATTATCCTTGTTAATTAATATGTTTGAGACTGACTGTTTGAAGGAATGAAGTGAGAGGCATTTGAGATTGTGGTTGGGTAGTTCATTCCAATACTTCGCTCGCTACAAAGATATGTTTTAAAATTCAGTCTCTGGCGATGTCTTATGGAAATACGTCATGATGAAGAAAAACAATTTGTACTTTTTCCACAGTATTTTATTAAAAACAATAAAATACTGTGGAAAAAGTACAATTTTTTTTTCTTCATCAAAATATGTTTTATCATAGTTACACAAAAGAATTAATATGATAAAATTATTTGAAAAACCTAAAATTATTAAGATATAATAGCAAGATAAACTTTTGCTATGATTATTGTTAGTGTAATTTGATTATTGATTAATTGATAGTAGATTGGTATTTGCCGTTGTAGTTCATATTGAACATAGACAACGTAAAGCTCAGACACGGCATCTTGCATTCAATGGCTGACATTTCCTGTTGCTATAGCGCTGCCTTGGCAAATATTAACTCAATGTGCTCCATTACTTCGAAAATGGGTTGTGCGCGTGTGTGAGACAGTTTGAAATGCATCTGTTGAATTTTCGGCGTTGGATTCTATCTTAAATGAGGCAGTGAGCGATAAGGATTCCTCGAAAATAGCGGATCCACTACCGGTAGCACATCGCAACGTGGTAAACGCGTAGGATTGCACTGATTGTACGCAATTTTGTATTTACACTCGCTAAAAGGAGGCGGCTATAAATAACTCACTTATGACGTGCCTATTCCTTTTAAAGGAAGTTTGTGATAGATACAACGATCCTAGGAAGTTATTTGAACAGTTCTTCTAAGCAATACCAACTCATTAGGTATAATATGTGCTTCCTCTCATGTATGCAATACGTGGCGGCGGTGGACGAAAGGCGGCTCGCAGGGGAAATATATAGATGAATAATTAGTTCCTTCGTATAAAGCTATGGTGAGGATGATCTGTTGGTAAAATAACAATACTAACTACACAGAGAAAATTTCAAATTGTATCAAAAAATGTTATTTATGCAGAAATATATTTCCACCTTAAAAAATGACTGACATGTATAATATTATTTCCCCAAAATGAACATCGTTGTATATATTAAAAGACTGACGTACACCAAAAGTAGCGGCTTAGGGGTTTAGTCCTTTAATAGTCCTACAAATAATTTCCAATTTAAGCAGTTTTTACTAATAACTCCTTGTGAATGAATTAAAATAACATTTCATTTTTTTTAACCAAAAATTTTGCAACGATAATTATTAAGTTCACCATGCAGCTTCAATTGTATATGCTTGGCGTATTTTAAGCATCAATCTTTTATATGGACTTAAAGCAAAATTTTAGATGCCCCAATTTTAAAAGCAGTTGATATTTGGTTTGCTTAATTTTGATATTCAGTGAGCCGAATCTATGTTTTAGCAGTACTTAATTCACACATTAAACTTTTGATTGAATTGAATTGAATGAAAAACTTTAAAAGATTTCACGAATAGAGGTTAGTTTTTAAAAATATTGGTATCTTTTAACGCACAAAGTTCTGCTACTTTGCTTTCCAAATTTTTGTCTCGACCTTTTCCTTTAATAAGAATGTTTTAGAATTTTTCATCCAGTAGTGTTTCCATCAAAGCTTTTCCAGAAATTGAAGCATAAATTTAGTCATTGAAGTATCAAAATGAGCGACTCAGTAAGTCCTTTACGCAATGAGTTATACTGGATATTTAATGAAGGAAGTTTGCTAGAAGAATTAAATTACTTTTCTTCTTTGTTTATTATTGCAATATATTGTAATTTTATTACTTTGAAAATATTTTAGCGAGAAGTTTGATCGTAAATTATGATTATGCGTATTTGCACAGTTAATAATTTACTTTATTTTAACATACTTGTACATAAAAGCTATTTTTTGCCAAACAAGGACATTCACTATTTTGGAGAAGGGAACTTTTCTAAATTATCCCCTATCCGCATATGAATCTCTTGCGTGACATTTTGCCTATTTTGCAGGATACATTTCACAGACTTTATTCCATTCACATTTTTCACCTATTGGAACCATATGCGTTCTTTGATCTTTGCTTCACATTCTTTCCATGCCCCACTAAATTCGACCAATCTCACCGCGCGAAACTTCCAATGGCTTCATCGTCCATTCAAGTTCACCCTTTTTCATTATCCAACTCTGATGTAGCAGAAAATTTGACTCGAATTTTTCTCCCATTTTTTCATCCCGCATTCATTCGGGCCCTCCATTATCATTCCTCCAATTCATATTTACGACGAAAAATTAAATGTATCTCGAACACGCTTTCGAATTAAAACGCTAATAATAGCAGATCCCTCGCCTTTAGCTAAAATTATACCCAATACTATCCGAAAGAACGAAACATCCGTATCCGTTGTTGCCGGAATATTTTAAATATAACTTTTTTGCTTTCCCCTTCCAGGGAGAACTCAATCCAATGGCGTCATTGTCGATCTGCCTGGGGGAAAATGGCCCGAATCTTTTAGAAAAACTTAATTTGAATTTTTCCTCGCTCCCTCTCTAATCTTTCCTCTCTCTTGATTTTTCCCTCGTATTTCCTCTCCCGGTATATTTTTTTCAATCCTCTTCCTCCTCGCCATCCATTCACTACTTATCAAGCCTTCCCTCTTAATTCATTGCCCTCTTCTCTTTCTTTGATTATTTTTCGCTTCCGCTTCTTGTGACGTACTTCTCTACAGTTCATCCTCGACCTTTCTTTTTTTTTAATTCCGCCTCCTTATCATTTGCACCAGCGCAGCGCCTATAGAACGCCGGTAATTTCCGAGAGGCTTATCAGGTGAAAGGAAGAGAGGCACGGCGGGTATTTCCAGTAATTAACTCAGATCCTATAAGGATCTCTAGTCTTTCCCTTGCCCTCCACAGATAACTCTACTTCTTCCCGCTAGAGTATCTGCCTCGGCGCGCGTGTTATCTTATCTAGCGAAAGAGTTTAGTCAAGGGATGGAAAAGCTGGACTTCGTTGAGAATGAAAGGATGCGAAAGTAGATATGGAAAACACATACAAATAATCACCTTCAGACGTTGTTTACAATTCTGCGTCTGATGCAGATCTCTCCAAGAGCCCTCCAATTCTTCTGTTTCCGGCTTGTTTTGGTTCGTTATTTATAGACTGCTAAAAGGTACTAATTATCAGGGAGGATTCGGTCTCTTTTGGCTAAACTAGAGGTGGGGATACCAGCGAATTTTAGGTTACATCCGGCCTTAATGCACGTTCAGTGCGGCGTTTACTTCACCTTTTTGTGAAACAAATGCCTGCCTTCAAATCTTTGCCTTCCCCAGTCTATTTTTATATTTCTAGTGATAATGATATGCAAAATATTTAAACTATTTTTATATGATAGTAATGGACGCCATTCCATACAAAATATATATTTATATATAGATTACATACATATTTAACTATAAAATTAATGGATCTGTCTTTATCCGTGCAGTGCTGAATGTGAAGAAATTGCATATAAGTAATTCGCATTCAAGTGAAGTACGGCCCTGCTTATGTCTTTATGTGCTGCCAAATGGTTTCTTATAGGAACCAATGGTCAATTTTGGTCCTTTGGACTTGACTTCGGCACTTGCATACCTTGATGACAATGTCTAGGACCAAAGAGTTAATATTAATATCGCGGAGATAATATTTATTAGAGTTACTATTATCAATAAATACCAATACCATTTTCAAATAAAACAAACAAGAGAAGAAACGACACATTTTAATTACTTTACCGCAAGGGAAACATCCGCACACACGACCCGGGTTTCGACGCCTAACATCATCATCACGCCGAAACCATCGAATCTACCGATACAATTACATTATAGTTAGTTTAGAGTGCAATATTAATGGGTAAACTGACCTCTATTTAACGCAAGATATATTTTGTGAGTATATTTATCTATAGGGAATATTCTGTGGCAGATTGCTTGTTTCTGTTTTATAGTAAATAAAAAGATCAGTCCCTTAAAACTATATCATTGATGTATGCTATCCAGGGATATTTGTGTCACTAAAATAATCATTCTATAACAATAATTACGTAACATTTAATATGTCGCTGTAAGGACTTATTCTTAAATATATACAAATTAATAAACATTTTGCGTTGTATAGTATCGTATCTACTTATTTATATGGTGTCCGCCTTTGGCAGGTGCAATTCCGGAGGGAGTACTATTATCTCTATTGAGTGTTGTAGTAAGTAAGTAAGGCAGTAAGGGCCTTCATCAATATCTATTACATATGAGTATTACATATTACCTGCCTTTCGGCAGGTTCATGTGCATTCAAAAATCCCTATTTAACGCCATATCCTTCACTTCCCTTTAGAAGGGAAGGAATTCTCCTAATATAAAATCCCCTACCCTCTCAATATTTGACCCACACATTTCTTCTGTCGATGGTTAATCACTACAATCAAATTCCTCTCGTCACTAACTAACTCCAGCACCTCCGTGTTTGTTATCTTATCAACCCAACTTACTTTTTCCGTTCTATGCCAAACCCACATCTCGAAAGCCTATAAACAACTTCTTCCTTTTTTGTCCATGTTTCGCACCCTTTCAGCAAAACTCCTAAGGATTTTACCAATATTTTCCTGATTCCTTCATGAAGACCTTTGATCATTATGAATTAACTATAAAAATTAATTCCAAACCAAATAAATATTCACTATATATCAACATTATCATCAACTGATGCTTAAAAGTGATGGGAATAATTAATCTCATGAATGATGTAAAGGATGATTGGACTTAGCACATGAAAGTGTGCAGCTTAACCTAAAGTTATACAAAAGTAAAAAATTGTGACTTGGCTGGGACTCGAACCCAGATCTCCCACTTTCCGAGCTGGTATTCTAACCATGAAACTAATGAAATTCAGTAATCTTTTCACAGAATGTTACGCGTCAATCATTGCGTTGTTTTCATAGTATAACTTTATTTCACTTTCAATCATCGAGATTGCTACTTCTCATTCTGTTTCTGAACGCTTCTTTTCATTTTGGAATTAATCGAAGTTTAAAGTTTGCTCATTAAACATCCATTCACAAAACTTCGAGTCTAAGTCGCCTATTTCTCCCAATTACTTCGGAAACCTTTCGTGGAGAGTATTTAAAGAGCATAATAGGATAAAATTTGATGATATTGTAACTCCGGAGGCGAAGTTAGTTCATGCAGTGAGTAGCGTCAATTCATAAGGCCCCGTCGGCTCATAAATAGTCTTCCCGTGCAATTTTAGAACGAAACCCAAGATTTCCGCGGAAACTCTCAATGAACACACATATTAAAATCCCCGCCTTCAGTTCCACCTTTATTGAGTTTTATCTCAACGGAATCGCTGTCAACCGGCTCTCAGATCTCTTTCATTTTTTGCCAATTTGTTTTCGTCTTGAGCACACTTTCCTGCTTTCATTCATCCCGAGATTCCCGTTTTAGCCTGCAGAGGTCCTCTCAAACGTTTAAACTCCGAATTACCGCAGGATATTGAATCTGGAGGTCTTTGTGTGATCTTTGAAGTAGATTTGAGCGCACGCGGTCTTTTTACTTCAGATTCATTCGAGAAGATACCTAATCCCTTCGCTGGTTAATGTCGGTGCCGCAATACTTAGCGAACTCAGTTCTTAATTTGGGGTTACGAAATGTAAGCACTTAAATTTGAGAGGCATTTTGGTTTTAGACAGAAAAAGTAGCAAAATTATTTAATTCTTTTCCGACCTTTGTCCTTAAGACATGATAATCAAAAGATCAAACTCTATTGCATGGTAATTACAAGAAAAGTAATTTATATGCTGCTTTAAGTTTATTTAAAATGCATATCAACTTATAGGTAATTCATAGCGGTGTGTGTGTTTTTTCCCTTTATTATAATACATGTAAGTATATTTATGTATTTGATTTTTTTTTATCTTTTACCATTTTTTACAAGTGAATGCTTACATTGTAAGAAGTTGTTTTTCTAATGGATGCATAGGAATATATTTTTATTTTATTAATTGTTATATGTAATAACGTCTCCACCTGCCCGCGCGACTAATTTCAATATTTTTGTAAAATAAATAAATAAAACAGGGGATGACTGCTACAGTTTTTGTTGGTGAGAGTTTTATTATGTATTAACTACATTTTTACAAGGTAGTCTTGGCTTTTAGTTAATTTTTGGCTGTTATGCTGGCAGCGTAAGTGGGTGGTTGAAAAATCAGAGGTGTGTTTGTCTTCCGGTAAACGTTTTGTAAAATGTGATGCATATGAATTTTTGAGGAATTAGTGTTTTTTGGTTCTTGTCTGCAGATAACGGTTTGTTTGACCTACGTGAATATCGCCGAATACTTTACCTCCTCAGTAATTGTGAACTGAAATCACCAAAATCAAAGTCTTTTAAGACCTTGAATCTAAGGACGGATATTACAGACAGCAAACCAATCCGTGCAAAGTTAACTTCTCCATAATCTTAAGAGAGGAAATTTACGCGGCTTCCGAAAGTCGCATCAGCTTTCATCATTTTCTAATTTCGGTAAGTTTGATACTTGAGTGGTACCGCGATCACCAAAATATTGATCGACAAATCTCTCCCTGCAGGAAATATATGTATTTCAAAATTGAAGCAAGTATTTTATTCCGTAAAAAGACTAAGAAATATTAATTAATATTGTAAAGGACATTTTTTAATTATTTTTCCCGCATGGATAATGAAGAGGTCACTGGTGTAATGAAAGCATTCAAGTTTGTATATTATGTTTAAATAGAATTCCAAAGAGTTTAAACTAAGAAATGGACAAAAAAGTACTTTATGACAGATTAAGAAATAGAAAAATGTATAAAATGAAATTGAAATATTTTAATATTCAAAGTAAATATCCCTTACTATAAGTATTGAGATGGACTGAAATAAAAATTTATTTTGTCCGAAAATTAATTTCTGCCCGAGATTTTCATAACCGTTATAATCAATTGCAAAATTGCATGGACCAAATATTGGAAGATGTGAAAATTTAGAATTAACTAAATAGTAATATTCATTAGTAACTCAAACACTGCAAATACATTTCAGCAATTATTATGAACTAAACGTATCAATCATGTAATTCCAGTTGATAAAGTATGTTGCTAAATTTAGCAAAAATCAGTCAAATATATTATCGTCCACTCTCTTAAAATAACTCGGAACTTTAGCATTCAAGAATTCAAATATTTTCTTCGCATTCTCTTAGAGTAAGCACTAGCCAAAGATCGTTTCACCAGCCTATTCAGAACCGCTTACTCTTAGCATTTTCGCACCGTACACGTGTAATACATCACCGGTACAACGAAGACTGCCCACTCTGCGCCTCGGGGAAAAAATAATTTATTATGCAACTTCGGCACACGCGCTGTCCTCTTCTCATCTTAAAATTCTCTGCGCAGCGTTTTTCGCAGTCAAGTAGGAAACGTACGTATCCCGAGAAGAAGGCGGATAAAAAAATCGCTTCCGTTTTCGGAATCTGTTCCTCCGTGTTGTTGATAATGCGGCGCAGGTGACGACACGTGATGAAGCGAAGTCCAATACATTTCGAAGACGCAGTCTTTTTCAAAGGAGAAGGATGTTGTGGACCAACAGTGGTGGGGATACACCACAGTATCCGTCATGTCCTAACACGAATCCCATCCTAATATCAATGCTGGTGAGCGGGGTCAGGTTCTTTCCTCATGCTTTTCATCTTTTTAAGGAAATTATCGTATATACTTGGGCATAAACCGACTTTTTCGGACCATTTTCACGCTGAAATAACCCTACTCAGACACTTATACTCGTGTGAGGGTCCCACTTACCTGTTCTCTAATCGGAAAAGTCTGCCGTGGTCGGAAATCGGCTTGTAAATTCCTCTCGTGCTCAATTAACAATTCTTTGTTGATTTTATCCGCAATCGCGTGCCGTTCGTAGGGAGTTGTCGGATTGAAAACAAACATTGTTGATGGGACGTCTTGATAGGGTGACGTCGGATGTCATCGGATTTCCCACCCAAGGCTTATACTCGAGACAATTAGTTTTCCCAGTTTTTTTGTGGTAAAATTAGGTGCCTTGGCTTACACTCGAGTATTTACGGTATAACGTTTTTTTGTGTATTTTATTGTAGCAGGCAATAAAACGTCAATGAATATGTGTACTTAATCCAATTAAATAGTACACATGGTCTTAAATATATAATATAATCAAATATATTAAAGAATAAATATATAACTACGCTTGCATCCCTTTCCAAAGCATTTTTTGCATTTTTTTCAAATTTATGAGTTCTGAGTTTCTTAATCGAAAGTTAAATTCGTCACATTTATTTATACAACCACATTTCGCTTTTATTGAACTTCTCTGTGCCCATAATTGCTTGTTCGGATTTATTTGTTTAAGAAACGTTATCTCAATTTTTCCATACTATCGTCATTAAAAATGAGTCAAATGAAATAGCAAATATAAGTTACGTTAGTTATGCAGCACCAAACGGTTAAGGATTCAAACGAAAGACTTACTCAACGTTAAATTTATATTGTCCACTAGTATTCTACAATTTGAAAAACAATTATAGATTCATTCTCATCGTATTTTTATGAATGTGTTGTTTTTGTTGTGTCATCCACGTTTTGTTTTCTTTCTTTTGTTGTCAGACCAATGTAATTAGTCAGGATTGGCTGCTTATGAATTTTGATGAATTATGAAGAAAAAGCATTTCTTACGTTTTAATTATTCCAATTTATGGGTATATTTAAACGTTCCTTGCCTACAGAAGGAGGTAGAAGACCTTAAACATATTAAAATAGTAAATCTGACGTATAGTGAGGATTTTGCGGTAACTACTGACGGATATTTGTTTCAGTAATAGTAGTTAATTAGCACGATACAATTTTAACTTACTTTAACTCTAGAAACTTAATATTTACTTATAAGAAGCTTATATCCTGAAAAATCAAGCGTAGATAAGTATTTAAACTCGGATAAACTGTCACATGAGCTTCCGTTTCCATATTTTGTCCTACTGTTTTCTAATCTACATATCGTGATCTTTGTGACAAGTTGCTCGGTAAAGAAGCAGTATGCGCAAAAATTCATGCAGCAGACAGACTGGGGAGCAAGTCCTTAAGAAAATCCATAACATTGTAATCCTATGTTTTTTCCTGGAAATCATAATATGCAACAGGAACGGAATTTCATTTGGCTGAGAATTTCTCGAGGCAATTTGCTTGGAGTCCCTTGTCTACTCATCTGTATGAGCATCAAGTAAATCAATCCCATCCGAAATATTTGCTTATACGAGGGAGATCAATAGACCGTACCCCTCGTTCTGCTTCGCTATCAATAAATATTGCTGCCGTGAGTAAAGCATCACAAATCAGTTCTAAAACAATAGGAACGTTTGTACGACCTCGTTCAATACCATTCAATGCTATTTAAAGATTTTGCTTCGACGGCGATCCATGTTGTCAAAGGTTAAATTTATAACGTACCTGCATACTTCAGTTTGAGAATCCGAAACCGCTTGGAAAGCATGTCTACTTATCGGTGAATGAATAGTGTATTACAAAAGGTCTCACAGAACTCAATTACGAAATTAGATTATGAAGGATAATCCGTATGCGTAAGAGAGGAATATTAATTTTGCTTTAATACGTCTGAGGTATCAAGGATTTTCATAACTATTCAGATGTTATGTTTTCTAAATATGATTTTATAATAGAACGAGCCATACTTTGGCTAGTTAAACATGCCTTTTGAGTTGTAATATCTAAGGTATTTTTATATATAATTAATCCGATGAGTTAATTATTTCACTGTGAAATTGACACATGTACGCAGCTATGACACTAGTATGGAATGATTCGTAGCTCGTTTAGAGAAATGGAATCTTCCGTGCCATTATTTTCTTTAAATTTCCCTTAATTAACTGTGAAAACTCTTAATTTTAAGCGATTATACGCAGGATAATAACAGACTTAGCACTAGATTGAGACACTGAGATTCCCAATCCGATGGAGTTAAAATCTGTTGCAGACTGTATTATAGCGATTTTTGATGTTGATGAGTCTTCCTCCAAGAAATGCTGGCAGTAAGGGGTTCGCGTTCTCCGCTTCTTGTTGGGAATATATGGATGTATTTCTGACTGTGAATCGTATATATTTTTCTCTCCTGCTTTTCATCCCGGGAGGCATTCTTATTTCGTTGATATTCTGCGCGGATTGCTGCCATGAGATGTCAATTTCACCCTAAGCGAAGAAGTTGAATGATGAGAACTCCTTACAAGGTCATGGTCAGTGAGGCCATGTAAGAAACACATTAGTCATTCCCGGAAACTTATATCTCCTCCGAACTGGAATACGATCATTCCATCAATGTGATCCATTGAGTTTCTCGATAAATATATTGGTACTTTATCTGTAAGATATTGTATTTTATTTTTTTTGTAAATACAAGTTGACCAGACTTAGTGGAACGCTATTTAATAAATAAATACTGATTTATATCTTACCCCCAACATTATGGAAATCGTGAAATTCCAAATCTTGTGAAAAGTCCAATCTACATTTATCGATTTTATTTGTAATGTAAGAAGGGTTTGAAATATGTGAAATTGATATAAGGCCAGTGATGCCATGTTAGAACAAAATTAACTCTCCCTGGAGACTTATTTTAGCAGGTGTATTTTTCTGAACTGGAATACAACATTTGCACAAGAGACTACCGTAGGATTTTTCGATACCTGTATTGGTAGTTTGTCTCAATGATATTTTATTTCATAACCAACACGAGTTTACCACTGTAGTGTAATGCCCTTTAATAAATAAATACAATTTTTTGTATATTCCAAAAAAAATTTGGAACACGGCTGTTCATGAATTAGAGCAGGGGTTCCCAACCGGTGGAATGCGGGAACGTTTCAGGTGGTACACGTGGGTGATACGAGCGATTATGAGTAGTGAGAAGACCTATGAACAAAACTGGGATTTGGAATAATCGTTTTATTTTTTCCTTGATTATAAAAATGTTATTAATATACATATATCACTATACACTTTAAATAAAAATTAGCAAGAAAAATTTGAAAAATATCTATATATATTTATTGTTGTATTGATAAAGGGTAAAACTGATTAAATACCAAGTTTTTTTTGTAATTTATTTAAAATAAAACAAGCCTTTGGGCACTTTTCCGACATTAAATATATGTTTCTAAAAGAATATAGTACGTTGGTTGGTTGGTTTGTTGATACGCCAAATTTCTAAAAATTTCAAGTGGTAGGAAGTTGATAAAAGGTAATTAGAGATTTAAAATCTTCAATGGTCGTCTTTGTCGGCATTCCTTCCCTCTTTCACCTGTATTCGGAATAAACAGGAAAGAGTCATCGCTCTGTTAAAGACACCCAAAAATTATATAATCTATTAAATTCAAAATCTTGTGAAAAATATGAATTCCAGTTTTTATTTGTCTATTTTTTGTTTGTTTTGTTAAGACACATAAATTAATCTTATTGACATAGTTAGCATATATTTAATGTTAGATTCATGGTGACTTTTAATGTTCAACGCTAGAACTTATCCCGCCCCGTCTCAAGGTGAATTCCAGGGGCATCCGAATTCACAGTGTAAGACCGTAGTAAAGGAACCTCGCGCTGCAATATGCATTTCCTTCTTGGGAATATCCGTGACCTCATCCACATGCCCTTTCATCTCTTTTGTGGAACTCATTCCTGAACAAAGTCCATCCTCACACGCCTAAATTCACTCTGCCTTGTATATTACCCCACCTAAAGTCTCTTCTACGGAAATGAAACTCATTCCTCTATTATCAACTGCATTTTTTGCAACTCTGCCTGGCCTGGTTATTCTACTGCAAATATGAACTATTTTAAGAGAAAGAGAGATTTTAAGAGTTTTTGCTTCAAAAGTCCAGTTCATCAAATATTCTAACAAAACTCCATTATTGTTCTTTTGAATTTTCTATACACATCCTCAGTATCTTATTTATTATTTGTACCTTTATAAATGGGACGCAGACAATTGTCGTTTAGATGAAGGAAAAATATAGTGAGCTTTGTGTAACCTCAATCGGCTTGCTCTTGACTTTGTTAATTTCTAATTTCCCGTACTATTTACGCGACCTGTTTACCTGCATTCTTCCCGTAACGTATTTATTATTTTGTACACAAATGAATGAATCAAAAAACCATTTGCGAACATTCCTCCCGCCGTGCTCGTTTCTATTATTTATGAGTTGAATTTTTGAGTATCCGATGTTTAATTCTCACTCCGTATTCATTTGCAACTTCGAATCGGACAAATATTTCTCTTTGATAGATATGAGCATATCTAGGCCATATAAAACCCGTATGCGTGTCTGTAGTTGGATAAAAACTACAGGAGTAAATACTAAATAGTAAGCTTTGATTGATATAGGATAATATAATAATATAGGATGAAAAATTTTCGGTACAGAATATTGCTCTTTCTGAGAATTAAAGATACACCAAAGGGGTTATGAGAAAACTAGTAGTACGAGTACCTAAGGAAGCTTTCATGGACAGAATTAATCTTTTGTTCAATTCTAGTGAGTCGGTCTTGAGGACATTACGGAAAAACAAGTCCTGAATTGGAGTGTATTGTTGTGTGGGTGTGAAAAGTGGACACAGAGAAAATGGGATATTGAAAGATGGAATGTATTTGAGTTGGGGTTGTGGCGGAGGATTGAAACAAATATTTGGGTTCATAGAAAATAAATCGAGGATGTGTTAGAAATATAGATAGAGAAATGGGTTTCGATCAATGAAATTAAGAGGAAGGGAAATAATAGAAAAGTAAATACTAAATAGCTGAAGGAATTAATTTAACTTCGAGTGCAAGGGTAAAGATAGATAAGAATACAAATTCGGAAGTTTTACAATGACGACTAAGTCAAGTGTGTTAATTGATAAATTAATTTATAAGTTAATTGATAAATTAAGAAACAGGGTGTTTGGTGAGGAATTACAGTGTGTATGATCTGGCCGATAAGAAAATACAAAAATGGGATAGCCCCCCCATGATACAAACACGGCATACACACACTGAATGGGAATTATTAGAAGATAAAAAAATCTGATGTGGCCAGCACATGACTTTCTCCATATATATAAGATGTAAATATTTATCTACCGCAATAATTTCGAACTCTATATTCCATCTAAACTTGGAATTTGAGTTATTAATATTATATATTATCTTTGATGCCAAAAACATGATAAATAATTTTTACGGGACATGATCGATGAAAAACGATGAAATTGGCCTTTCGCCCATAGAGCCCAGAGCGCCCACAAAGTACATAATCAGCAACTTCCGGTTTATCAGTATTTCATGAATAACTCCTACACAATCAGTGATACAAAAATATGTTTCAATCAAAAGCTATAGTACATTTTATTTTCTAAAACTTTTACAAATAATAGTATATACCTAAATACCATATTTATGGAGATATTTTGAAAACCGGAAATGAGCTTTGAAGAATTAAGCTCAACTTCCGGTTAACCGATTCACTCCAAAAACTAATCAACTCTAACGACACAAACCAAAATACTATATATGAAATTTGGTGTTGATCCGACAAATAGTTTTCATGTTAGAGCGCCCACAAAGTACATAATCATCTTCTTCCGGTTTATCAGTATTTCACGAATAACTCCTAATCAACCGGTTATACAAAAATATGTTAAATACAAAATTTATAGTAAATTATATTATCTAAAACTTTTATAAGGAATACAATATACCAATATATCATATTTATGGATATATTTTGAAAACCAGAAATGAGCTTTACACAACGTACATAATCAGCAACTTCCGGTTTATCAGTATTTCATGGATAACTCCTAAACAATCAGTGATGCAAAAATATGTTTCATACAAAAGTTATAGTAAAATAAATTTTCTACAACATTTATAAATAATAGTATATACCTAAATATCATATTAATGGAGATATTTTGAAAACCGGAAATGAGCTTTGAAGAATGAAGCTCGACTTCCGGTCAGCCGATTTACTCCAAAAACTAATCAACTCTAACGACTGTAATAAAAGTACTATGTATGAAATTTGGTGTTGATCCGACAAATAGTTTTCATGTTAGAGCGCCCACAAAGTACATAATCATCTTCTTCCGGTTTATCAGTATTTCACGAATAACTCCTAATGAACCGGTGATACAAAAATATGTTAAATACAAAAGTTATAGTAAATTATACTATCTAAAACTTAGTAAATTATACTATCTAAAACTTTTATAAGTAATACAATAGACGTATATATCATATTTATGGAGATATTTTGAAAACCGGAAATGAGCTTTAATGAATAAAGCTCGACTTCCGGTTAACGGATTTACTCCAAAAACTAATCAACTCTGACAGCACACACAACAGTACTATATATGAAGTTTGGTATTGATACGACTTTTAGTTTTCGAGTTAGAACGCCCATTATCACACACACACATACACACACACACACACTCACACACACACACACACACACACACACACACACACACACACACACACACACACACACACACATACACACAGACATCATTCAGAAAATGGTCAAAACGTGTTCTAGGGACCCCAAAACGTGTATTTCCGTTGAAATCTCGAAGTCGAATTTTTTCATGAAAACAATACTTTCTCTATACTTCGTATATGGAGAAAGTAAAAAAAATCTGATGTGGCCAGCACATGACTTTCTCCATATATAAGATGTAAATATTTATCTACGACAGTAATTTCGAACTCTATATTCCATCTTAACTTTGAAGATGAGTGATTAATTTATATATATTATTATCTTTTACGTCACAAACATTATAAATAATGTTTTTCAGGACATGTTCGATGAAAAACGATGAAGTGGCCTTTCGCCCCAGCGCCCAGAGCGCCCACAACGTGCATAATCAGCAACTTCCGGTTTATCAGTATTTCACAAATAACTCCTACACAATCCGTGATACAAAAATATGTTTCATACAAAAGTCATAGTAAAATACATTTTCAAAAACTTTTATTTTTAATACTATATACCTAAATATCATATTTATGGAGATATTTTGAAAACCGGAAATGAGCTTTGAAGAATAAAGCTCGACTTCCGGTTGGCCGATTTACTCCAAAATCTAATCAACTCTAAACACACAAACCAAAATACTATATATATAATTTGGTGTTGATCTAACAAACAATTTTCATGTTAGAGCGCCCACAAAGTACATAATCAGATACTTCCGGTTTATCGGTATTTCACGAATAACTCCTAATCAAGCGGTGATACAAAAATATATTAAATACAAAAGTTATAGTAAATTACATTATCTAAAACTTTTATAAGTAATACAATATACGTATATATCATATTTATGGAGATATTTTGAAAACCGGAAATGAGCTTTAATGAATAAAGCTCGACTTCCGGTTGACCGATTTATTCCAAAAACTAATCAACTCTGACAGCACACACACCACTACTATATATGAAGTTTGGTATTGATACGACCAATAGTTTTCACGTTAGAGCGCCCACTATCACACACACACACACACACACACACACACACACACACACACACATACACACAGACATCATTCCGAAAATGGTCAAAACGTGTTCTAGGGACCCCAAAACATGTATTTCCGTTGAAATCTCGAAGTCGAATTTTTTCATGAAAACAATACTTTCTCTATACTTCGTATATGGAGAAAGTAATAATAAACTCTAATCACAACAACCAAAGTAATATACATGAAATTTGGTGTTGAAACGACAAATAGTTTTCATGTGAGAGCGCCCACAAAGTACATACTAAGCAAATTCCGGTTTATCAGTATTTCATGAATAACTCCTAAACAATCGGTGATATAAAAGTATGTTTCATACAAAAGTTATAGTAAGAAAAATTTTCTAAAACATTTATAATTAATAGTATATACCTAAATATCATATTTATGGAGATATTTTGAAAACCGGAAATGAGCTTTGTAGAATGAAGCTCGACTTCCGGTCAACCGATTTACTCCAAAAACTAATCAACTCTAACGACACCAACAAAAACACTATATGTGGAATTTAAAGTTGATACAACGAATGGTTTTCATGTTAGAGAGCCCACAAAAGACATAACAGCTACTTCCCGGGCTATCGGTATTGCACGAATAACTCTTAATCAACCGGTGATACAAAAATATATTAAATACAAAAGTTATAGTAAATTATATTATCTAAAACTTTTATAAGGAATACAATATACCAATATATCATATTTATGGATATATTTTGAAAACCAGAAATGAGCTTTACACAACGTACATAATCAGCAACTTCCGGTTTATCAGTATTTCATGGATAACTCCTAAACAATCAGTGATGCAAAAATATGTTTCATACAAAAGTTATAGTAAAATAAATTTTCTACAACATTTATAAATAATAGTATATACCTAAATATCATATTAATGGAGATATTTTGAAAACCGGAAATGAGCTTTGAAGAATGAAGCTCGACTTCCGGTCAGCCGATTTACTCCAAAAACTAATCAACTCTAACGACTGTAATAAAAGTACTATGTATGAAATTTGGTGTTGATCCGACAAATAGTTTTCATGTTAGAGCGCCCACAAAGTACATAATCATCTTCTTCCGGTTTATCAGTATTTCACGAATAACTCCTAATGAACCGGTGATACAAAAATATGTTAAATACAAAAGTTATAGTAAATTATACTATCTAAAACTTTTATAAGTAATACAATAGACGTATATATCATATTTATGGAGATATTTTGAAAACCAAAAATGAGCTTTAATGAATAAAGCTCGACTTCCGGTTAACCGATTTACTCCAAAAACTAATCAACTCTGACAGCACACACCACAGTACTACATATGAAGTTTGGTGTTGATACGACCAATAGTTTTCACATTAGAGCGTCCACTATCACACACACACATACACACACACACACTCACACACACACACACACACACACACACACACACACACACACACACACACACACACACACACATACACACAGACATCATTCCGAAAATGGTCAAAACGTGTTCTAGGGACCCCAAAACATGCATTTCCGTTGAAATCTCGAAGTCGAATTTTTTCATGAAAACAATACTTTCTCTATACTTCGTATATGGAGAAAGTAAAAACTTATTCAAACTTAAATGAATTTATTAAATAAGTTCAGAGAAATTACGTTCTCAAAAGATGTAACCAGTATAATGCGACCTCCTTATTTAGTAGGCTATTCTGATACTGCGAGGAAGATTAGGGAGATAGATGCTAGTATGAATTGTTTCAAGAACTCATTTCTTCCGCGAACAATACGCAAAAGCAATCGAAAAAGGAAAGTAGAGTTAAGGTGCTAGCACCCCCTACCATATGCCGAAAGGCGGCTTGCAGGGTTCTTACATAGATATAGGCATAGATATAGGAGATACAAACACATACATACATAGACAAGCAGAATTTGATTTGACCTAATTTTTAGGTTATTTTAATCATTCGCTTTTTTACAATTTGTCCGTAATTTTTTTAACGAGCTAAAGAATGATCACCAGCTAATTCTTCTCCAAGTTCTTGCAAAAGACAGGGTAGAGTTTCCATCCATATTCCTAACTGGATTAGCGATGAATTACTGAGATTATCTCATTAACCCAAAACGGGTTCAGCGACCCGCAAAATCGAACGGAAGGTATGCACCAGTCGTGAGCATAACTCATCCACTGCTGAATTTTTAATTGAAAAGATTACTTAGGGAAATTTTACTAGACGGAGTAAAGCTTTTGTGCTTATGAATGGTGGAAAATGCTCTGAATTCGATCAGGTGAATGTTGACGCTAAGCAGGGGTGAACAAACTCGCGATCTCACGGTAGAGAATGTAAATTGCATTAAACACGATTCCGCCAATTGGAATCAACAGCACGTTCACTGGATCACGAAATAGACGAGAAAATAAACCTTTTATTTTCGGAAAATAAAGTGAAAATTTGTCATAATATTCATCGACTGTGCTTAGCAAAATGAACTTTTGTAGCCACACATGTGAATTCTCAAGACCAATTTGGTGAATTTTGGTGTAATCATTGTCAAATAAAGTATCTAAGGACGTGCCAGACTCTTATGTGTATATCTGAAGGCTTATTGATGGTGTCAAATCTTCGATGACACTAACAAAGTATTATATTAAATATATTCTATAAATATATATTTATTTAAAGTATTATATATTTATCGTGGGAATATAAAGTTTGACATAAGATAGGAGTTAAACAATCGATTTTTTTCTTATTGTAAAACATCATACGAAATCATAAATTTGATCGCTTAATCCGTCTTCTAAAATATTTAATACATGCTAAATAATTCGATTATTACTGAAATGTCGATGAACGAGAAATATCCCAGATCCTTAATTTGTTATATTTTAATCATTGCTAAAGTTTATGATGCCTTGGCCCGTACTATTGTAGAATTCCATTGACTAGTTGAAACGACTAAAGATGTTTATGAAAAAAGAATCTATTTCTGTTTAATAAACCACTGGTTCCCAACCAGTAATTGCGACCCGCAAGATAGTTGCCTTGGCTTTATTGGAAGGTCGCCTCCTGTATAATTATAACACCTGTTAAGCAGAAGCAAGCTAAATGATCACATTAATCATTAATTCGTAGTAAAATATCATTACCTATGATAAGTGATAAATTATATTTTGTCAACTCTCTATCTTGATAGTGTATTTATTAAATGTAATCATGTTTCTTACCATCTTTTTAGTTAATACTATCGGTAGGTTTGCGCAGGTTTTTCACACCCCCCTTCTTAGTGGGTGTTTTCCTGCAGTGGATAATTTTTTTTCCTAAGAATTTCTTAGGTTTTTTACATCCACAATTTCTTCTCATATCTTTTTTATACTATCTCTTTAAATTAATTATTTATGTATTGTATGACGATGGGTTAGATGGAAGAGGAGACTTTTAGTCACAATCTCGCCCGAATAAAGCCGTTTTATTATTATTATTATAATTATTATCTTTTAAATTACTCAAATATGGCGGGTGAGAAAGCGGAGTTGAGAAAATTCTTAAAAAATCTAAAAGGGGACGCCACTAAAAAAAGGTTGAGAACCACAGCAATAAACGGAGAAAAAAATGATCCTCTCAAACCATTGAGGGCTACTTCATCCAGCGCAAGAGTTAAGTGTCATTAACTCAGAGTTAGGTCCCAGTATTTGGGTCACTCCAACTCCCTGTCGCGGGAAACGTCACTCCTGTTCCTATAGATCGCTCTGTCGCTAAACCACACGCTCCTTTATGGCCAAGCGAGTGGGCGTTAAAAACATCATCATTTCTCCGCGTTAATTAACGAAGTCGTTGCACAAACCCCGTTTGGTTCCAAAAGGAAGAATCTTCATCACCTGTTTTTTTGTGATAATTTCTGCGCCGCAAGTTACCCAACAGATGTCGCCTTCCAATCGGAATAACCTCTCCTGCCTGTTGCGATTCGTTGGTTTTAACTGCTCGTGAATGTTCGCGGGAAGGGCTCTCGCTCCAGCCCTCCGACGAATCACTTCCGTCTTCGAGTATTCTCGTCCATCTGCTGCCAAACGCATTCATGTGGGTCACCGGGACAATGCACCACAGTCTCTATAAGTTCGGGTTAAATACAAGCCCTTTAAAAATTAAAATTATAAGCACTCTCCGAGAATGATAGCTTCACACAAGGACCGCCGAACGGGAGTTTAGTGTTTGTAAAGAGAAGGGGTTTGCTTTGGCCGCAATCCAATAGAAAGTATTATCCAATCTGATCCTTTGCCTTGAGCTAGGGACGGAAGATCCATCTATTACACGGTCCTAGGATCAACAAGAGCGAGGTCTCCCCGCGTTATAAATACCCTATTCTGAATGTTTTTCAGATTCGGTAAAGAGAGAAGTTTATGCGTCCTTAATGGTCTACAGTGGCAGATATTTTGAAAAGGGAATGACACAGACTCATGCCGTAAATTAATTTTATTAGCACGGTATTTTTAAGAATGCTTTAAATGACTTGACCATCAAATTAAACATGGTTTTTATTTTGGCTAGACTTGCTTAACGTCCTCTCAAGTCTACTCCATGGTCATTCTTAAAACAGTCCGAAAGAAAAGAACTTAAGAATGCCACCCATCAGCATAAATTCAAACTGTTGGTGGACCATCAACTTGACCGTCAAGGACCCAATTCGGAAAACAAGGGTGTAGTACTTTATATTTGGGAAGCTCCCCCATCTTTCTTTATCTCTTTTACTCCGTATACATATTTAATCTCAGCATTCCGATTCGGCGAAAGCACGTTATTTACTTCGATCATTCACAATGCTCTTCCATGAGGAAGAGCATTGTGAAACTTACGATGAGGAAGTACTTACTTAAGATAAGGAAGTACACCAATCAATCATTGCAAGCTATATATATTTTGATAAATTCCATTCTATTTTTAAACAGCTTCGATAAAATAATCCTTCTGCTAGTTTTATTATAAAATAAATCATGTTTTTAAGTACGTAGAATTGATTGCACTGAAAAGTCAGAATTACAATCAAAGATTAATGTTCATTTATTTAATGTTAATATGAATTGCTATTCACAGTTGCACATGTTTATTAATTGTAAACACTGTTACACATGCTGAGAATATGAACCGATAATTGGTACAGAAAAAAATATTGCTTTCTGATTTCAGTTTAGGAGTAAGGATTTTCATTTTTCGGTTCGGATTTGGTTTTCACTTCGACTAAAATAGCGATTTTTCTTATCGGTTTAAATTTTTCATATCGGTTCTCGTCAAATTCCCTCTTTAAGAGAGCCCAATTATTAGCTGTGGCGACTTTAGAGGAGAAACCGATCAATAACAGGCATATTATTCGAAAATCAATTCTTCAAAGTAGCATTTGTTCGAATGCTATGTACTTCAATCGTTGACCACTCTTAGAAACCTGGAGATATGTTGAAATTATTATAACATGTAAACTGATTTCCAATGTATTACTTACGCTCATAAACACGCCTACTCAGTGAGACGACTTCAATTCTTCAAACGAGCCTTTCATCCACTGACATATTGTCTAAGTATCGATGGCAAAGCTATCATCGAGCATTAAAAATATATAGTGTTGCTGTAAATTGTATAGCCTGTTTATTACATAAAGGCTTTGTTTGTATCAATTATATCTTTCTTTTAAGTATGTTCAGACTTTCGTTAATATTTTAACAATATTTCAATCGAAGACATTCTAGTTTTAAAAATGCAAATTTTCAAAGAACTGATTTCAAAGAATTCTTATGCTATGCAAGCGATATCTCTCCACCCTCCTTGATCATATTGCCAAACAAGGTATCCATATGCAAATTCGTGCAAATTCGTTGCAAATTCGTACAAAAATAGAATGACATAGTTTTTCCACGAAAATTTCATCTCTATTGGATTTTTCGTAAAAATCTGTATCCGTATATTAGAGATAACTTTGATACCAATAATTCCTTAAAACGTGAGATATGTATAAATAATTCTAAACACCTATTGAAAAACTTCTAAGCCCGCCATTGGGTTATATGCTAAGTTATTTTCAGGCAAAAATAACTTTCTTATCCCTTCGATGAATTTTTGGTTAATACACAGTCAATTCGGTCGTGCTTCGCATCTATAATCAATTCAACGGTTTCAAACAAGCGAAGGCGCTAATTCAAGCCGTAGATCGGAGGAGGAGGAGGAGAAAGAGGAGGAAAGCGATGAAAAAGGAAAGAAAAGTGTTTTGGAGCAGCTCCAAAGCGAAGGAGTGATAGAGACAGCGTCCCAATGAAGAGGCGAGTGTTTTAAGAGGATAAATGGAGGAGAAAACACGAGAGGAGGATATATACGTCCCTTCTTTCTCGAGATCGCAAGGATACACACGTGATTTAACATCGAGTGGAACACTGATGCAAGTCGCGATATAAAGTCACCAACATGATGCTCGCCGCCTATGACTCTTGATGCTCAGATGAAATATACTCCCCCAAAGCCTCTCTATGGGACCACCTTTGCTGCTTATTTGAAATTTAAACAAATCGGTCGTTTCCTTATGCTCATGTTTTGGATGGTCAAAGAAAATCATATTTCATGATTCTACGGATCGTATTTCATGATTCCATGCATCCTGTTACATGTAAATCCTTTATGACTTCTGTTCCTTTCTTGATGATTGGATTAATTTTAATATGTGGTTTGTTCGATAGCGAGAAAATCGATGCATCCTTTTCTTAAGTCTTATGTCCATTTACTCAGAGAATTAGAAATATTATCAAGAAGCAATTTGCAAGAACCCCAAAAAATCCAGTGAAAATAGTTACAGATAATATCATAAATTCATAACTTAGTAGTAAGGTATATACTATATATATATATATATATATATATACGAGTAAAATGTAGCTTGCATACTGCAAGCAGATCGACAACACTAATTTTCTATCGGCATCATATCGGGTCGGTCCTTAATAGAAAAAAAAAGGATTGAAATATTTCTTCAAATTCGCTGAAATTTCATCGTCTGGCAATGAACCCGGGTCTCTCTGGTGAACTTACTATGCAGCACAATAGAAGATCACCGATTCTAACTATGCGTGAAAATTCAAGCAGAAATATTTGGCTACAACTGCCTCAAAAGACGTTTTAATTTTCACGAATGTAAATGGCTCTCTGGATTCGAACCAAGGACGATCTTGGAAATCTAAAACATGTTTCTAAAAGTTATTTATGATCTCTATCTATATGCCAAATTTCAAGTTTCTATATTGTTGGGAAAGGTTTGAAAATAATTCCTAAAAATCGGATCAATTTCTGAATGCAGAGACACCTGGTGTCGAAGCCAGGAAATACTGTAAGCTGTGAATACAAAGTTTGATTTGTAAGGACTGGCTTTTCTATCATGCAAAGTTTGATGTCGATAGCATGCCGGGAAGTACCTTAATTTTGTTTCCGTTATCTCCGTAAGAAATGCATTGAGAAGTGCAAATGGCCCTTTGGGATCGAACCAAGGACCATCAGCGAACATCTAAAATTTGATTATGATATATATTCATGATATCTATCGACGTGCCGAGTTTCAAGTATCCATGTTATCGGGAAAGGATCCAAAAAAAATCTTAAAAATCGCCGCAATGCATTTTAAACGGCCGATTTTTGCACCGACCTAGCATCGAACCATGGACAAAATTCGAAGATGTCTTTTTGATTTTCGTTGGATATGCACGGCTTCTAGCGGTCCCTCGAATTTCAATTCTCTCCTTTTCCGGAAAGGGCCTCAAAAAAATTTTGGAAAATCCCCGCCATGTATTCTTATGGAGAAAATCGCGACTTTGGGGCCTTCTGGAATCGAACCCATGACACCGAGGTTCAATGTCGGCTTTTTCCTGGAGGTTACACGATATGGCCAATATGTCGTAAAAATTTCAAGTCAGTGGCGCTTCTGGAACATGGCTAGAATTTTAATCCCCTATGAATGTGTATATATATGAATATACGAGTAAAATGTTGCTTGCATACTGCAAGCAGATCGACAACACTAATTTCATATCGGCATTATATCGGGACGGTCCTTAAAAGAAAAAAAAAAAGATTGAAATTTTTCTTAAAATTCGGAGACATATGATATGATCGTCTGGCATCGAACCCGGGTCTTTCCAGTAATACTTTCTATGCAGCACAATAGAACATCACCATCTCTAACTAAAAGTGAAAAATTTAAGTAGAAATGTCGGCTTCAATTGCCTCAAAAGACATTCTAATTTTCACGAATTTAAATGGCTCTCTGGATTCGAACCAAGGACGATCTGGGAAATCTAAAAATTGTTTCTAAAAGTAATTTATGATCTTTATGTATATGCCGAATTTGAAATTTTTATCTTATTGGCAAAGGTTTCAAAATAATTCCTAAAAATCAGATCAACTTCTGAATGCAGAGACACCTGGTGTCAAACCCAGGACACATTGATAGCTGTGATTGCACTGTTTGATTTGTATGTATTTGATCTTTCTATAGGCCAAGTTTGAAGTCGATATCGTTCCGGGAAGTACCTAAAATTTGTTTCCGTTATCTCCGTAAGAAATGCATTGAGAAATTTAAATGTCCCTCTGGGATCGAACCAAGGACCATCAGCGAATATGTAAAATTCGATTATGCTATATTTTCATGGTATCTAACCTCATACCGAATTTCAAGTTTCTATGCCATCGGATAAGGGTCCAAAAAAAATCTTAAAAATCGCCACAATGCATTTTAAACGGCCGATTTTTGCCCCGACCTAGCATCGAACCAAGGATAATATTCGTAGATGTCTTTATGGTTTACTTTAGATATGCACGGCATCTAGCGATCTCTTGAATTTCAAATCTCTCCTTTTCCGGGAAGTGCC
The DNA here is from genome assembly GCA_947579665.1 of Sympetrum striolatum. Lineage (NCBI taxonomy): Eukaryota > Metazoa > Arthropoda > Insecta > Odonata > Libellulidae > Sympetrum > Sympetrum striolatum. Next base: position 90,479,848 of record OX388344.1, on the reverse strand, counting down.
TCAAAACAATTTTCGAAAATCCCCGCCATGTAATCTTATGGGGAAAATCGCGACTTTGGGGCCTTCTGGAATCGAACCCATGACACCGAGGTTCAAAGTCGGCTTTTTCCTGGAGGTTACACGTCATGGCCATAACGTGGTAAAAATGTCAAAGCAGTGGCACTTGTGGAACATGGTTAGAATTTTGATCCCCTATATATATATAGGTATATCCGGAGAAGCGTCTATATATAATAGACGAGTAAAAAGTAGCTTGCATACTGCAAGCAGATCGGCAATACTAATTTCATATCGGCATCATATCGGGACGGTTCTCAAAAGAACAAAAAAATGATTCAAAATATTCTTAAAATTCGCTGCAATTTTATCGTCTGGCATCGAACCCGGATCTTACTGGTATATTACTATGCAGCACAATAGAAGATCACCGTCTTTAACTATGTGTGAAAATTCAAGCAGAAATATTGGCTACAACTGCCTCAAAAGACGTTCTAATTTTCACGAATGTAAATGGCTCTCTGGATTCGAACCAAGGACGATCTTGGAAATCTAAAATATGTTTCTGAAAGTTATTTATGATCTCTATCTATATGCCGAATTTCAAGTTTCTATATTATTGGGAAAGTTTTCAAAATAATTCCTAAAAATCGTATCAACTTATGATTACAGAGACACCTGGTGTCGAACCCTAGAAATATTGTAAGCTGTGAATGCTCAGTTTGATTTGTAAAGACTTGCTCTTCTATCATGCAAAGTTTGAAGTCGATAGCATGCCGGGAAGTACCTTAATTTTGTTTCCGTTATCTCCGTAAGAAATGCATTGAGAATTGCAAATGGCCCTCTGGGATCGAACCAAGGATCATGAGCGAACATCTAAAATTTGATTATTAAATATATGTTCATGATATCTATTTACGTGCCGAGTTTCAAGTATCCATGTTATCGGGAAAGGATCAAAAAAAATCTTAAAAATCGCCGCAATGCATTTTAAACGGCCGATTTTTGCACCGACCTAGCATCGAACCATGGACAATATTCGAAGATGTCTTTTTGATTTTCGTTGGGTATGTACGGCTTCTAGCGATCCCTCGAATTTCAACTCTCTACTTTTCGGGGAAGTGCCTCAAAAAAATTTTCGAAAATCCCCGCCATGTATTCTTATGGGGAAAATCGCGACTTTGGGGCCTTCTGGAATCGAACCCATGACACTGAGGTTCAAAGTCGGCTTTTTCCTGAAGGTTACACGTTATGGCCATAACGTCGTAAAAATTTCAAGTCGGTGGCACTTGTGGAACATGGTTAGAATTTTGATCCCCTATATATATATATATAGGTATATCCGGAGAAACGTCTATATATAATAGATATATAGGTACGAGTAAAATGTTGCTTGCATACTGCAAGCAGATCGACAACACTATTTTCATGTCGGCATCATATCGGGACGGCCGTCAAAAGAAAAAAATGGATTGAAATTTTTCTTAAAATTCGCTGAAATTCCATCGTCTGGAATCGAACCCGGGTCTTTACTGTGAACTTATTATGCAACACAATAGACCATCACCATCTCTAACTATGTGTGAAAATTCAAGCAGAAATATGGGCTACAACTGCCTCAAAAGACGTTCTAATTTTCACGAATTTAAATGGCTCTCTAGATTCGAACCAAGGACGATCATGGAAATCTAAAAAATGTTTCTGAAAGTTATTTATGATGTCTATCCATATGCCGAATTTGAAGTTTCTATATTATTGGCAAGGGTTTTAAAATAATTCCTAAAAATAGGATCAACTTCTGATTGCAGAGACACCTGGTGTCGAACCCAGGACACATTGATAGCTGTGGATGGACTATTTGATTTGTATGGACTTGATCTTTCTATATGCAAAGTTTGAAGTCGATATCGTGCCAGGAAGTACCTAAAATTTGTTTCCGTTTTCTCCGTAAGAAATGCATTAGGAAGTGCAAATGACACTCTGGGATCGAACCAAGGACCATCAGCGAATATGCTAAATTCGATTATGATATATTTGTATGGTATCTAACCTCATACCGTATTTCAAGTTTCTATGCCATCGGATAAGGGTCCAAAAAAAATCTTAAAAATCGCCACAATGCATTTTAAACGGCCGATTTTTGCCCCGACCTAGCATCGAACCAAGGATAATATTCGTAGATGTCTTTATGGTTTCCTTTAGATATGCACGGCATCTAGCGATCCCATGAATTTCTAATCTCTCCTTTTCCGGGAAGTTCCTCAAAAAAATTTTCGAAAATCCCCGCCATGTATTCTTACGGACAAAATCGCGACTTTGGGGCCTTCTGGAATCGAACCCATGACACCGAGGTTCAAAGTCGGATTTTTCCTGGAGGTTACATGTTATGGCCATAACGTCGTAAAAATTTCAGGTCAGTGGCACTTGTGGAACATGGTTAAACTTTTGATCCCTAATGAATGAATGAGTGTATATATATACGAGTAAAATGTTGCTTGCATACTGCAAGCACATCGACAACACTATTTTCATGTCGGCATTATATCCGGACGGCCATCAAAAGAAAAAAAAATGGTTGAAATTTTTCTTAAAATTTGCCTAAATTCCATCGTCTGGCATCGAACCCGGGTCTTTACTGTGAACTTACTATGAAGCACAATAGAACATCACCATCTCTAACGATGTGTGAAAATTCAAGCAGAAATATGGGCTACAACTGCCTCAAAAGACGTTCTAATTTTCACGAATTTAAATGGCTCTCTGGATTCGAACCAAGGACGATCTTGGAAATCTAAAACATGTTTCTGAAAGTTATTAATGATCTCTATCTATATGACGAATTTGAAGTTTCTATATTATTGGGAAAGGGTTCAAAATAGTTCCTAAAAATTGAATCAATTACTGATTGTAGAGACGCCTGGTGTCGAACCCAGGACCTACTGGCAGCTGTGAAAACACATTATGACTTGGTTTGACCTGATCTTATTTAATGCAAAATTTGAAGTCAACAACTTGCCAGGAAGTACCTAAAATTTGCTTCCGTAATCTCCATAAGAAATGCATTGTAGGATGTAAATGGTCCTCTGGGATCGAACCAAGGACCATCAGCGAGTTCTAAAATTTTATTATGAGATATATTTATGATATATATCCTCGTGCCAAGTTTTAAGTTTCCAAGTCATCTGTAAGTAATTAAAAAAAAATCTTAAAAATCGCAATGTAAATTAAACGGGAGAATATTTGCCCTGACCTAGCATCGAACCAAGGATAATATTTGTAGATGTCTTTGTGGTTTCCTTTAGATATACACGGCATCTAGCGATCCCTCAAATTTCAACTCTCTACTTTTCCGAGAAGTGCCTCAAAAAAATTTTCGAAAATCTTCACCATATATCCTTATGGAGAAAATCGGGACTTTGGGGCCTTCTGGAATCGAACCCATGACACTGAGGTTCAAAAACGGATTTTTTCTGGAGGTTACACGATATGGCCAATATGTCGTAAAAATTTCAATTCAGTAGCACTTGTGGAACATGCTTAGACTTTTGATCCCCAGTGTATCTATTATATATAGATGCTTCTCCGGATTCATTCATATCTATTATATATAGATGCTTCTCCGGATTCATTCATATATATATATAGATAGGTATATAGATAGGATACTAATTCACAGCCTAAACCGAAAGCGTCATCGGCTTGAAAATTTTACGACGTATTGGCCATATTGTGTTACCACCAGAAAAATTGTGATTTTGAACCTCAGTGTCATGGGTTCAATTCCAGAGGGCCCCAAAGTCCCGATTTTTCCCATTTAAATGCATTGCGTTGATTTTCGGGAATTTAAAAAAAATACTTGCAGGATAGGTAGGGACTTTAAACTCAAGGAGCCGATATATATGGTCATGATCTATCGAAAACATAAATGAGTTTTACGGAAAATATCCTGGGTTCGATGCTAGGTCAAGGCAAAAATCGGCCGTTTAATATACATTGTGACGATTTTTATGATTTTTTTTGGACCACTTCCCGATGACATGGAAACTTGAAATTCAGCATGAAGTTGGAGAACATAAATATATTTCATAATCAAATTTTACATATTCGCTGATGGTCCTTGGTTCGATCCCAGAGAGCCATTTACATTCCTCAATGCATTTCTTATGGAGATAACGGAAAAAGGTTTTAGGTACTTCCCGGGATGATATCGACTTCAAACTTTGCATAATATAAGATGAAGTACTTATTAGTCATAATGTGCATTCCGGGCTAACAATATTTCCTGGGTTCGACACCAGGCGTCTCTACAATCAGTAAATCATCCGATTTTTAGGAATTTTATTGAAACCCTTTCCAATAATATTAAAACATGAAATTAAGTATATAGATAGAGAACATAGATACATTTCAAAAACATATTTTAGATTTCCTAGATCGTACTTGGTTCAAATCCAGAGAGCCATTTACATTATTGAAAAGTAGGACGTCGTTTGAGGCAGTTGGAGCCAATATTTCTGCTTGAATTTTCACACATAGTAAGAGATGGTGATTTTCTGTTGTGCCAGACGATTAAATTGCAGCGAATTTTAAGAACTTTTCCAATCCCTTTTTATTTTCTATTGAGGGCCGTCCCGATATGATGCCGACAAGAAATTAGTGTTGTCGATCTGCTTGCAGTATGCAAGCTACATTATACTCGTAATAGATATAGATGCTTCTCCGGATTCATTCATGTATCCATATATCTATTATATATAGATGCTTCTCCGGATTCATTCATGGATATACCTATATAGATAGATAGATAGATAGATAGATAGATAGGATACTAATTCACAGCCTAAACCACAAGCGTGATTGACTTGAAATTTTTACGACGTATTGGCCATAACGTGTAACCGCCAGAAAAATTGCGATTTTGATCCTCATGGTCATGGGTTAGATTCCAGAGGGCCCCAAAGTCGCGATTTTCTCCATAAGAATACATGGCGGGGATTTTCGAAAAATTTTTTGAGGTACTTCCCGGAGAGAGAAAGAGTTGAAACTCGAGGGATCGCTAGAAGCCGTGCGTATCCAACGAAAATCAGAAAAACATCTTAGAATATAGTCCATGGTTCGATGCTAGGTCGGGGCAAAAATCGGCCGTTTAAAATGCATTACGGCGATTTTGAAGATTTTTTTTGGATCCTTTCCCGATAACATGGATATTCGAAACTCAGCACGTGGATAGATATCATGAATATACTTCATAATCAAATTTTACATGTTCGCTGATGGTCCTTGGTTCGATCCCAGAGGGCCATTTGCACTTCTCAATGCATTTCTTACGGAGATAACGGAAACAAAATTTAGGTACTTTCCGGCATGCTATCAACTTCAAACTTTGCATGATACAAGAGCAAGTCTTTACAAATCAAACTGTGCATTCACAGTTTGCAATACGTCCTGGGTTCGACACCAGGTGTCTCTGAAATCAGAATTTGATCCGATTTTTAGGAATTATTTTGAAACCTTTCCCAATAAAATAGAAACTTGAAATTCGGCATATAGATAGAGATCCTAAATATCTTTCAGAAACATGTTTTAGATTTCCACGATCGTCCTTGGTTCGAGTCCCGAGAGGCTTTAACATTCGTGAAAATTAGAACGTTTTTTGAGGCAGTTATAGCCAATATTTCTGCTTGAATTTTCACACATAGTTAGAGATGGTGATCTTCTATTGCGTTTCATAGTAGGTTTACCAGTAAGACCCGGGTTCGATGCCAGATGATGAAATTTCAGCGAATTTTAAGAAAAGATTAAATCCTTTTTTTTCTTTTGAGGACCGTCCCGATATGATGCCGATATGAAATTAGTATTGCCGATCTGCTTGCAGTATGCAAGCTACATTTTACTCGTATCATATATATATATATATATATATATATATATATAGAGAGAGGATACAAAGTCACAGGCTAAACCACTAGCGTCAATGGCTTGAAATTTTTACGACATATTGGCCATAACGTATAACCTCCAGAAAAATTGCGATTTTGAACCTCAGTGTCATGGGTTCGATTCCAGAGGGCCCCAAAGTCCCGATTTTTTCCGTTTAAATGCATTGCTTTGATTTTCGGGAATTAAAAAAAAATACTTCCCGGATAGGTAGCGAATCAAAACTCAAGGAGCCTATATATATGGTCATAATCTATCGAAAACATAAATGAGTTTTACGGAAAATATCCTGGGTTCGATGCTAGATCGGGGCAAAAATTGGCCGTTTAAATTGCATTGTGGCGATTTTTAAGATTTTTTTTGGACCCTTTTCCGATGGCATGGAAACTTGAAATTCGGCATGGAGTTGGAGATGAATAATAAATTTCAGGATCGAATTTTATATATTTGCTGATGGTCCTTGGTTCGATCCCAGAGGGCCATTTAAATTCCTCAATGCATTTCTTACGGAGATAACGAAAACTAATTATAGGTACTTCCCGGCACGATAAAGACTTCAAACTTTGCACTAAGAAAGATAAAGTATATACAAATAAAACTGTGCATTCCCAGCTGTCAATGTGTCCTGGGTTCGACACCAGGCGTCTCTACAATCAGTAACTGATCCGATATTCAATAATTATTTTGAACCCTTTCCCAAGAATATAGAAACTTAAAATTCGGCATGTAGATAAAGATCATAAATAACATTCAGAAAAATTTTTTAGATTTCCAAGATCGTCCTTGGTTCGAATCCAGAGAGCCATTTAAATTCGTGAAAATTAGAACGTCTTTTGAGGCAGTTGTAGCCCATATTTCTGCTTGAATTTTCACACATAGTTAGAGATGGCGATGTTCTATTGTGCTGCATAGTAAGTTCAACAGTAAAGACCCGGGTTCGATGCCAGACGATGGAATTTCAGGAAATTTTAAGAAAAATTTCAATCCATTTTTTTCTTTTGATGGCCGTCCCGATATGATGCCGACATGAAAATAGTGTTGTCAATCTGCTTGCAGTATGCAAGCAACATTTTACTCGTATATATATAAGTACGAGTAAAATGTTGCTTGCATACTGCAAGCAGATCGACAACACTATTTTCATGTCGGCATCATATCCGGACGGCCATCAAAAGAAAAAAAAAGATTGAAATTCTTCTTAAAATTTGCCTAAATTCCATCGTCCGGCATCGAACCCGGGTCTTTACTGTGAACTTACTATGCAGCACAATAGAACATCACCATCTCTAACGATGTGTGAAAAGTCAAGCAGAAATATGTGCTACAACTGCCTCAAAAGAGGTTCTAATTTTTACGAATTTAAATGGCTCTCTGGATTCGAACCAAGGACGATCTTGGAAATCTAAAAAATGTTTCTGAAAGTTATTTATGATCTCTATCTGTATGCCGAATTTGAAGTTTCTATATTATTGGCAAAGGTTTCAAAATAATTCCTAAAAATCGGATTAACTTCTGATTGCAGAGACACCTGATGTCGAACCCAGGACTCTTTGATAGCTGTGAATGCACTGTTTGATTTGTGTGGACTTGATCTTTGTACATGCAAAGTTTGAAGTTGATATCGTGCCGGGAAGTACCTAAAATTTGTTTCCGTTATCTCCGTAAGAAAAGCATTGGGAAGTGCAAATGGTCCTCTGGGATCGAACCAAGGACCATAAGCTAATATGTAAAATTCGATTATGAAATAAATTCATGATATCTATCGTAGTGCCGAGTTTCAATAATCCATGTTATCGGGAAAGGTTCCAAAAAAAATCTTAAAAATCGCCGCAATGAATTTTAAACGGCCGATTTTTGCCCCGGCCTAGCATCGAACCAAGGACAATATTCGAAGATGTCTTTTTTATTTTCGTTGGCTATGCACGGCATTTAGCGGTCCCTCGAGTTTCAACTCTCTGCTTTTCCGGGAAGTGCTTCAAAAAAATTTTCGAAAATCGCCACCATGTAATCTTATGGGGAAAATCGCGACTTTGGGGCCCTTTGGAATCGAACCCATGACACTGAGGTTCAAAATCGCAATTTTTCTGGAGGTTATACGTTATGGCCAATATGTCGTAAAAATTTCAAGCCATTGACGCTAGTGGTTTAGCCTGTGACTTTGTATCCTCTCTATATATATATATATATGAATATATGATATATGAATGAATCCGGAGAAGCATCTATATATAATAGATATCCGGAGAAGCGTCTATATATAATAGATAGGTATATCCGGAGAAGCGTCTATATATATTAGATATCCGGAGAAACGTCTATATATAATAGATATATACACACACAAATATACTATATGTATGTAATCATTCTATGAGAATTGTTTAATTATAATTGATGTATTTTATAAAAATTATAATTATAAGTTGTACAAATTTATGTAGGTTGAAAAGAACTGCCACCAGGCTAGCAGACAACTTGCAGTTTATGCCTTGATAATAATAATAATAATATTATCTTCCACAAATACCACTGATATTCACAATTCAGTGAAATTCAAACCGAAATTTGATGTATGATTATGAAAGCTGTATGAATTTTACTTAACATTCACTTCGGTCACTTCTTGAATCCTCCGGAAAGACAAATGGGCAACGCATCCGTCTTTGGTGAAACCTGTCCTGAGTTCGATTGCCAGTTGGGGCCTTTTGAGTTTATCGCTGCTGTAGTACACTCCACATCAGAGACATTGTACATAAAAAGCAATGGTAACAGCTTATTGAATTCTATAAAAATTATTGTTCTTAGAAACGTTGTGCTGCAGTAGCGGTCTCTTTTACTTCTAGCCTCTCAATGAGTATATTAAGGACAAATTGCCACTCCTCATCTTGCCTAGTAAATTCTATTGGGACAATACGCAAATGGTGGGAGAGTTGAGGTTCAGAACGATGCTCGATCAACATAACGAACTGTCTAATCTTGTGTGCCAATATGCCCAACTAGTCGATCGTGAAATGTTCTTTTGTAGATCCATAGATTGAAAAATAAGGTATGGGTTTGTATTCTAAATTTATTCGTCATTTTCTATGGTGAACGTTTTTAGAGCAGGTGAATGACTTATCTCGGATTCAATCAGCAATCGATAAACGATAAATAACGTTCATTACCCCTAATGATCGATTTTGGACCTATAATTGTCCAGTATGACCGTTATAGTTGATATATAGGATAACCATTTGAAACGACATTTAGCATAACTGGATGATGTATTTGTGAAATTTCTCGGTTTCATGATAGTCTAACATAATAGTTGAATATTGGATTTCACCATATTTCGTTTGACTAGAAACTGGACAATAGTAAGCAGTAATTTTTTGTATCCTTTCATTAAAGTAAAATTATTATTATTATAACATATATGCTTCAGCTAGACGACTGTCAGGTGGCAGCCCCTATACATTTAAGTAAGACTTAACATAATATATGCAAACACTCCAAAAATTCTAACACCACTCTCACAAATACAAAGGTTTTAAAGCAACATCACCATAATCAAAAACAGTAAAAAAATACACACACAAAAACAGTAAGATTCAATTAATAAATCATCCCCTCCCTCCTACTCATTTACTCCCCGTAGATCTCAACATCACAGTTTACATTTTTCCTTTGGATATGTCATTTATATGAAATAATGATCGAAACAGCTAAATCAACAACCATAGCATCATCAATACAATTAGTCATAGGAGACTATTAAACATTTTCATAAACTAGTATTATTATATTTTTACAGTATTAATTACATCATAAGATTCTGAAGTTACTAATCACGAATAAGTCGCATTCACTGAAATAGAAATTAATGATTTGTAGCACGCAGGTTCTGTTAACCTTTTCGTTTGGAAACGCATATTTTCCTTGCGAATTCATACGTTAAAAAATCTTTTCTCAAAATACAATCAAAATCTTTTTCCCAAGGGCAGCTCATTTATTTATTCATTTCCGCGGCTCTGTCTTCACTTTTCTCATTTTCCGTTTCTGCCTCGTTGGGCTTAATTCGGCTGTAAGAGGGAAAAATGAGAAACAGTAAGCGGTTACGACGGACTTTGCTCGTGAACCGCATCAAAAGTGAAACCAGAGTGATTCTCCGGAAGACTGTTTTGTTTGGCTCGATTCCTCGAAATGGCTGGTTATCCGCAATTCACTCTAAACCCAAAATTAGTTCCAGACAAATAAAAAAATCAGAAATTGGCGAATCTATTTTAGAAGGCTCCCGGTTAGACATGGGGGCTGCGTTTTCGTCTGGCTTCGGTGAGCGACCCCTGGTTCGATTCCTGGTGGGTGTCCATCTGCGAAAAATTTAAAATAAAATCCAGTTTTCTTAAATGTCAATGTAAATTTTCAACGTTCTAGGTGAGAAAAATATTGAGGAGACTTTGTGAAAATAAAAGAAACGGTTAGTGGTAGCTAATCGGGATTTTTACCGTTACTTCTTTTCAGGTAGAAATTTTGAGGGTCGCCACCCTAATCCGGACCCTTACATCCTCGGGAGCGCCTGGCCGTAACAACATGGGAGACCATAAAAAAAACTGACCGCGTGGAATACGATTTAAAAAATTATAAGCATTTCAAATGAGAAAAAATGTATCATCTTCGTCGTCTCACTCGTCCTAAGAGGTATACAAGCGTCTTTTGATCGACGTTCTACTATGAAAATTAAGATTTTTTGCGATTTTGCGAGAAATTACCCGTTTACAAACGGCAACGTTGCCGTTGGGTTGGGGTTCGGGGGAGGGATTTCTATAAAAAATCTAGAAATCTTCCACCCAACCCAACCCAACCCCCGTTGAGATATTTAAAACACCCGCCTATCTGACTGAGCAATGTTGCCGTTTGTAAACAGGTAATTTCTTGCAAAATCACGAAAAATCTTGATTTTCATCGTAGATCGTCGATAGAAAGACGCTTGTATGTCTCTTAGGACGAGTAAGACGACGAAGATAATACATTTTTGCTCATTTGAAATGTTTATACTTTTTTAAATCGTATTCCACTCGGTCAGTTTTTTATGGTCCCCCCTGATGTGAAGGGGGGACCATAAAAACCCCTGATGTGAAGGTCGGGCGATCCCGAGCTGGAAATCCCAGCTAAGAGTCCGGATTAAGACGGCGACCCTCGAAATTTCTACTTGAAGGAAACTAACGGTAAAAATCCCGCTTAGCTACCACTTACCAAAAAACTGTTATCTCCACATCTATTAAATACCTTTGAAGAAAATAACAAGAAAAATGGCGCTTTTTACCATTCCATGTAGAAGTAATTAAGTATAATTTTATCTGATGAAACTTAATTTCAAGTTTAGTTTAAAATCATAAAATTTATTTTTATGAATCAATAATTAATTATACTTTCTATCATAAAAACTTTGTCATAAACCACTTCAAATGTAACAATTAATGTTATCTAGTTGTTGGTGCTCTCATGTTTCTAATTTTAAAAGTAAACATACGCCTCGTTAAATAAAACACGTCATTTTAATAGTCCGCACAAACTTAGTCAGAGTCGCTAATATACCGCTGATAGTTATCTAGATGAGAAACGGTAATAGACTTCCGGACCATAAACACACATACGCAACATGCGCCGTTTCCATAGGAACTGCATACAATTTCAAAAGCTGCGAAACGACAACGGAGTGCGGCAGACACGCGGTTAATGGGTGACACCAAAAGGCAGACACTTTGGCAGCCCTTACATCAAAAGCAACGCTGGGGATAATAAATTCAGGGAAAAAATACGCGAACGATCCTTGCGACAAGTAGTATACCTATTTACGAGCGGAGCATAGTCGAGAGATAAATACGACTCACTTTTCTCAATGGAGAGAAGCCGAGTTGAAGCTTTGAGGTAGGAGTAGGATGAATGGGTAACGGGGAGGTGTGTGGGAAGTGGTGGGGAATGGAAGGTGGTATGCGAGGTTAAGAAAGGGTTTACGCCCCCCGTTAAGAGGTCACTGACTCCATCGCCGTCCGTGGAGTCATAAACAACGCATCGCCACGGCGATAAACTTATCCACGAACGAGAGAGCGATATCGAAACGATGGCATTGCCAAATTACTACCCTGAATGAGAACTCTTCTCTCTTCGACCATCGAAACTGAAAAATACTACTCATAACCGTACAAAATTACGAACGACATTATTCATGCGCTATTAAGGCGAAATTGCCCCATCTTACGTTTCATTCATCTGTGGATTGAAGCGGGAAATAAAATGGCTCGGTTTTGTGGAGTTCGTAATGCTTTGATGGATTACAATCGTTAAACATTATTTCCACTGTAGGAGAAATCGGGAGTGGGCCGAATTTTTGAGGAATTAAAAAACCACTCTTACTGATGGAATATTTGGTAATCTTTCCTTCAGTTACACATGTAGTTTTGATGGAATCATGTTAACTTTATCAGGAGGTATATTAGTACATGTACTTGATGATACAGCGAATCTATCGTTTTCTTTCTAGACAAAAGAGTCGATTTTTAGTTGGGTTTGATTGGTGTGTGTTGAGTTAGAGGAATGTGTACTGTCCACGGGAGGTTTTTGGAGGGGTTTCCCTCCCGTCCTTGGACGAATGCCGGAAGATTGTATTTTTCTATCCCCCTCAACCGTTGCCACCTGGTAATCATAATTGAAGCGTATAGATTAAATAAATAAAGAAATAAATGTATCTCTTCGTAGGCCAATAAGCTCTAACAACTCAATAAGAATTTTCTGTGGAGCGTAATTCAAGGATAAAATGATATTACTCATAAAAACATGGCAAAACTCGAAGAAAATAACATTGAAGTTTACAAATACTATGCAGGAAAAGTAATTACGATTTATAAATGTAGAAGAAAAAATAAAATTATATCATTCATACACCATTAAAAGTGGTATGACTTTAGTACAGCTTTTTGGAATTGAATTACATAAAAGCAACAACCACAAATGCATAAATTTTTAAGTCTTAATAGCTTTGTTTCGAGAAAACATTTAGAATAGAACAGTCTTTGACGGATTTATTTTGGTGGTTAATTATCTGGGGGTTTCACCATAAATTTTTTTCAGGTAGAAATTAGGTGGGTCTCCTGGCTAATCCGGACCCTTAGCTCGCCTTCGCAGGTACTAAGCGCCCGACCTTCCCATCGGGGGGACCATAAATAACTGATAGCGTGGAATAGGATTTAAAAAGTTATAAACGATTCCAATGAGCAACAATTTATTATCTTCGTCGTCTCACTAGTCTAAAGAGCGTATTTTGATCGACGTTCTACGATGAAAATTAAGATTTTTCGTGATTTTGCTAGAAATGACCCGTTGACACACGGCCACTTTGCCCCGGGGATGGGTTAGGGGGGGAGGATTTCTAGATTTCCAGATTTTTGCTAGAAATCCCTCGCGTCAAAAGACGCTTATATTTCTCTTTGGACTAATGAGACGACGAAGATAATAAATTGCTGCTCATTTGTATTGTTTATAACTTATTAGATCGAATTCCACGCGGTCAGTTTTTTTTATGGTCCCCCCGATCGGAAGGTCGGGCACTCAGTACCTGCAAAGGCGAGCTAAGGGTTCGGATTATCACCGAGACCCTCCAAATTTCTACCAAAAAAAAGTAATGGTGAAACCAACAGATATCTACCATTAACCATTTAGGTTACCGATTTCACAACCGTTGTAGGATGATCAGGAAAAGAAAAATTGCTTTACCGTATCTGCCTAATACATAGGTTGTTGAAGATAGGAATTTGGTCAGGTTATTTCTGTATAAGATTGATATTTATAAGACATTTCACTATTATTATCAAAGATTTGGAGCGATCTGCAATCCGCGGTTAGTTTTATAGAGATGTAATTGAGATGATTGGATACGAGGTAAGGGAAGCATAATGTTCTCTCTTTATTATTTTCATATTTTATTAGTAGTAAACCCTCAGTCAAACAGAACGGAACTAAATAAAATAAAATGATGTGCGATACTCGTTGAATATATTTTTTACTCTTTGTGTAACACTTTTAGGTACAATCCTCTATAGGGCACAGGTGATCCTGGAAATTATTTAAAAATTACTTACGCGAAGAATATTTGAAAAACTCAACTGCTAGTCAACGATAGTTATGAAATTATAGTCAATTCATTAAATTCAGATAAATAAATTACGCTTAATGTCATTTGGCACAATTTTCCATAATTCATCGATGATCGGGGATTCATCGGGCGTGCACCCAGGAAAAATGGACTTGAGAAAAATCCGACGGGGCCGGGAACCGAACCCGGGATATTTCCAGGGTTAAATTCCCGACCCCGTCAGACTTTTTTCAAGTCCGTTTTTCCTTGGAATTTTTTAAGAACTATTGTATTCCTTATATGAATTCTTCCTTGGCCTAAGTTTACCATTTTTTATGGAAAATTTAGGAAATAAGATTCAGCAATCGAGGGATTGAAATTTAAAATCGAAAGCAGTATCCATGAGCGCTGGCATTTTCATACAATTCGTCCTCTTTTTGGCACCTCTATCAATTTCATAGCACAATTATCTATAATTCAACTTTGTAAAAGAGTTAAAACTCTTCAAGAGATAAAAGAGGGACAATACCAGCATTTCTTATGGACGCGATTCTGAGGAACTTGAAGTCAAACTAGGCATATTTGATCACTGACAGCTGCACTTCCTTCTTAACCGTGATGTAAGGACTAAGTAATTAAATAACTTTGATTGAAATCGATGGTGTGGTCTAGGAGATTCATAAATGTATATTTGAGGAAGGACAGTAGCCGACATCCTTGAATAGAGAAGATTTGGGGGTGAGTCATCAGCAACAAGAGAAACCACGGATACATATTTATTTATTTATCAATTTATAACACAGAATAAGCTTAATTACGGTGATAATATTACAATTTTGCAAAAATATAGAGTACCTTCCATAAATAGAGATGAATACATACACTCACACACACATTTGTAAACACGCACAGACAGTACATGCCCACACGTTATCAATTCCTATCACTTCAATGAATACTCCATATCGGTCATGTACTGTCCTCGGAAGTTATCTCCTTCTTCGCCGACTTAATTGATGCTCCGCGCACGTCCTTGATCCGAAACTTTTTATCTCGGCGAGAAACTATTAGGGAACGGGTGAAGGAAGATAAAAAGCAGCGAGGGCATTCAGGTTCCATCCCTGGAAGGAAAGGCCGTTAATTTAATTCATTCCGCACGAAGGGTTGACTTACACCGCGGTTTCCTTTACGGCACCTTTCTGGGAAGCATCCACGGTGCGTAGGGTACGGATGCCGGGAGTGGGAGAGGCCGATGGGGGTGAGATAGGGGAGGTCTTTTGGCCCACGTTCAACGGGAGATGCGTTGAGGGCGGATCGAAATCGAGCTGCGGCACTCGAGTCTGCCTTGAGTACGGCGCCAAGGGGTGCCAACAACTCGATATTGGACCCCTCTCTCCGTAAACAGGGTGAGGAAGGCTGAACCCAAGTTTAGGCGGATGCGGACGGGAAACGACCTTGAATTTTCTGCCATTGATCTCGTGGTTTCAATGAGATCCTAGGCGTTGCATTTATTCTTAGTAAATAAAAGCCATAAAAGATATTTTAACCCTTTTGAGGTGCCCTCAGTTTCGTTGAAATACTAATGGAAAGGGTTTTGTAGGTAATATTTGAAAACTTTTGGAAAATATCCTACAAAACTAAAGCTGCAGTTACTTAATTATTTTCATGCTGGTATGGGTACCACATTAAAAAGTTTCCATAATTCTCCATACAATATCAGTGTTGAAGGAATAAATGTAATTTTCAAAAATTTCTCGTGGAGCTAGTTCTATGGAGTATAGCCATATTACTTGTATTGCAAAAGGACATCGGAAGGTGTTTTCAATAAAATTGCTGAGGATTGAAATTAAGAAATAAATATGTAACTAAAAATAAATTATTTAATTTACACGAAAACAGGCAATCATTGTGCTATCCATTTGATCGCAGATAAATTCCATTTAGTCAGTAACCAGTGTTAAAATTTTACGCTTGTAAAGTTGGCAACCCCGTATCTTAAATACTCCGGAAGTGGATAGAAATCTCTCTGGGTGGTTAAGGATGAATGGACGAGGGAGGAAGTTGAAAGGGCGAGGGTAAGAAAGGAAGAAGATAGGGGCGGATTTCTGAATCCAAGGAAAGATTTACTGCCTCGATCTGAGAGGTCGTTGGTTCGGAAGGAAGGTGAAACGTCACAGAGAGAGAACGAGCGGCGATAATTCGAGGGAGGAGTCGAAAATACAGAAAATTCGGATTAAAAGGCGACAATCCGAAATCGACCGAATCTTTCCAGCTTTAGAGTCAATTAAAATGGGGATCTAAGTCTGAACCTTCATTTCACGGAACGGGTTTTATCGCCGTTGCTCCTAGGCGATAAAAGAGATGAATTAACGGCATTTCTCTTAAAAGGTCTTTGCCGAAGTAGCTCCTTTCTCAGAATATTCCCTACGTTAAAATGCATATTCTAGTATGGGAATGCATTATATCTTCTTAGTTAGTTCTTGTGTGGATTTGTATAAATTGTAATGCATTACTTTTTCATGTGTGAACGTTTATGCGCACTAGTATGTTCAGAGGTCGCTTTAAGGGCATGATGGATCTTTCGTTATTTGTATGCTATATTCAAAATGAGACTGAAAAGAACATAAAATATTTTCAAATTTTCTGTGGTAAAGAAAGAAATATTGGTAAACGGCTGTTAATGAATTAGAGGTTTAAAATCTCCAAAAGCCGTCTTTGTCGGCGTTCCTCCTCCTCTTACTTCCCGGTAGTTGGTACAATTATAGTGCGGCAATCCTTTCTTGCTTTATTCGACTACCGAGAAGTAAAAGGAGGAACGCCGACAAAGACGGTTTTTGGAGATTTTAAACCTATAATAAATATTCTTTGGCCTAAACATCGATAGTTGTCCCTATATAACATAAGTATATTTACATAGATTAGGAGTACAATAGCATTACAAATGAAAAATATTTCTGTTTTATTCTTCTGATTATGTTTGTTAGGAATATATTTTGATGTTATCACTGTAATTAGAAACACAGTCGATGTCCCACTATTTGTAACACCAAAAAAAGTAAAGCGAATGTAAATTTAAACAAAATGTAAAATACAAGACCAATGGCTAAACCTGGAATAAGATGGATATATAATACAATATTTAAGATTAATTTAAAATATTCGAACATAGAATTTTAGTGGTAACCAGTATTTGTAAAATTACTGAGAGAAGGGATATTTCACTTAGTGTGTGTTACATAAATGATTTCATCATGGTTTTGTAATTACATTTCCGGTGAAATTCTTCACTACTTAAGGCCGTCTCATAGACTACGATTCTAAAACTCGAGAATGTGCTTGAAGTTTTATCATGATTTCACGATTAGTTACTTTAGGAATCCACGGTGATATATTGTTGGCTTTTTTTTCTTCTTATTCAATCCTCTTCTACCGATTGGCTGAAGAGATTTGCTGGGTTCCTGTAATTAGACGTGCAGAGTATCAGGATTTGAAATCTATATTTTTAAATTTACTGTCCTTGACCTCGGTTCTAAAATCTAGATACTTTACATTTTACTTTAGAGAAGTCTGAAGTAGGGTTATAAGACTAGAACGATTTTTCTTCGACAAAGGTACTCCTTTGTGACCACAATTCTGTCCATTCTTAACGCCCATATCCCTCCGTAAATCCATCCGATAAGGCGCCGTAACTCGAGGAATAAACTTTAACGCGAACGAATAAAGCTGATACAATTGGAGCCGAGAGAGAAATTTTCCAAAGATGACTCGTAAAATATTACAAAAGGGTCTGGGACAAAATGACACCGCGTGGAATGATCTCAAAAGAGAGAGAGAGAGTTCCCTAAGATATGACTTTATCCCTCACTTTTCAATAGCGCCTGACCTCTTTCCTTTTGGGAGAAACGATCCTTTAAACCGAACCATCGAAGGGGAGCAGTAAAATTGTTACCCCCCGCAGAGAGGCAATGTATTTGAGCCTTCGCGAAGGTGCGATGAAAGAATAATTCTAGGAGATTGGAATATAGGTTCCAATTTGGCATTGGATGGGTAAGCAGAGAAGGGATCTTTAGAGGGCAAAGGTCAGAGGAAATGCGGCGTCGACGAAGGAAGTTCCTGCCTGAAAACTCCGAATTAAATAAGTGGGACACCGCCGGTGGGGATGAGGACGGATACAGGAGCAGAAGCAATTAGTGCTCCAAGGAGTTAAAACCTTCTATAGTTTCTGAGGCATTTCTGCCCTGGGCCATGGCGAAGAATCTCATAATCAAACTGTGTCCGTACATAACACGAGAAGACCTATTTAGAGATAAACCTCGAATATCGCAGTACCACGCGTAGTTCACTGATCGATGGATGTAAAACGTACACCTTGAAGGACTAGCAGCCCTCAACATGTTGATATACAAGGGGTTTATATTTTTATAGCTTCAAATTAATACAGTGATAAAGTTGATGAATGGAAATAGTTGGATCAAAACTATATAGAACTTCTAAATAGAGAAGATGATGTAACGATTTCAAAATATTTGGATTTAATTCAATCTTGTTGTACTGCTATATATATTTATTTTACTTTATCTATGGGAAAATAATGTCGTTAAATATAAAAACCAACGCAGAAGAGCGGGATATTTTATTCATTTGTTTTCTGAAGTGTATCACAAAAATCCATTAGTAGGACAATTACTGTGGGGGATCTGAGTACATCTCTTTTATGTATGAAGTAACATATGTATGTAACAAAAGTATAAAATATGTAAAAGCATAAAATTACATAAACGTATCCGGTTACTGGGAATTTTGACGTAAACTGAATCACTGCCAAAGAAACCTTATTTAATACTTATTAATAATGAGCGGAATCCATTCTATTTAGGTGTTTTATCTAAATGATTCTTTATCTAAATGTTTTCTATTCGTATGCATGTTGGTGTATCTTCAAAAATATTCTTTAGAAGAAGTCGAGTGTAACAGTTCTTCATCCGCGTAAAGGTTGACAAGCTGAGTCTCAGCCGAGGTATGACTGAAATATCCATTCAAAATTTCATTTATTTATTACATGCACTTACATGACAATGATTTTCGATGAATTACCTTACAAAATAATTGCAATAAAAGAGAGTACGAGAGGCCTGTGCAAAGCCACTGATAGCAGTAGCTTAGAGAGCTTATCAAGATAAACCTTTGCAATCAAGGCAAAAATTTGCTACCGGCATAAATTTCTTAACGGTTTTATCCCGTGGGTAAAATTTGATGGCGTTTACTTCTTTAGGAAAAGCTCAGTCATTCAAGGAAATATTAGGGTAAGGGTGAAAATGAAATTGGGGATTAATATATATTAGAAAGAGATTTACTACGAATATAAGGCATTTAAAACGTGGAGTGGCCTTACGACGGTGGCAGGAAAAGGGAAAGTATGTTCAGAGATAAAAGGAGAAAGGTCGTTCGAATCGAGGGAAAGGTCGCCGGTATAGAATTGCTAGAAAAGGAGAATTAAAGGGGACTATTTTCAGGAATAAAATTAATAGTATTTTGAAGACGGATTTGAGACGAAAAGTGGGCTCGTAAACGATAAGGATAGGCTGAGAGGAATATCCGAACCGATGAACGCTTGCTGAGAAGCTGAGCCGTGAAATCCAAGGAGGCTACGGAGATGGGTGATTACATTTGGAGAAGTATTATTAAAAGCTCGATTTCCTTTCAAATATAGCATGATGTTGATAAGTCTTGTGTAGAAATTAGGGGCATTTTCCGATTTTATGTTGTTGTTTAAACACTCATTTCTGCAAAGAATATCTACGAATGGAAAAGAATTATTCAAGTTTTTTTGGAGCCACTTTCAACACCTACTATCAAACCTGGAGGATAGTAAGTATTCATCGCGTTTTCCGAAGAGCTTTGACTTGATTTTTAAAATTAAATTTTATATTTTTAAAATTTAATTTCAGAGAGATTAGTTACATACCCTGCACGGAATACTGTTTGGAAATCCTTTGGATAAGTATCACTCAAATAAAAATTCCTCTGAATGAGTTGTCCTTGGATAAACCTTCCTCGGGTGAAACATCTCTTGGGTAAAACCTTTTAAGTGAGTTTCTAGAATCCGACTTAGGAGATTTAATAATTTTCACACAATAACTTTGTAGCCATGTTTCTCACCGAGTAAATTTACGGGAATGAAAGTATTTAAACCCTTTATACATTATCTGGGCTCTAATACCGTCAAAATTTATCATTCAACTCTTTAAAAACAGATAAGCTACGAAAGCAGCCTTAGATAGGATTTGGATTCCGAACACGGTCCTGACTCTACATTGAATCTCTCCCTTGCGATTTATATGAATAAATCTCGGAAAAATTGACGATGCATCACTCAACGCTCTGCATCTCCAAAAGGATCAGAATGTGAGACGTAAATATTAAAATACGGGAAAGCTCAGAAATTGTGATGAAGAAGGGGATAGTGATAAAGAAGGAACCAAACGGAAAAGAATATATTATGAAATTGGACTAAGATGGCTAAGAGAATAAAAGTTGATTTATGATAAGTAAGGATGGGGATATGAAGAGGGTGTACGAAAGCATAGGGAGATACACGCAGGATACAGCTATTCGAAATAGAATAGAATAGAAGGTAAACTAATAAATTAGAGGTCTAAAATCTCCAATAGCCGTCCTTGTCGGCGTTTGGCTTTGGCGTCGTCTCATTAACCGGTATTCCGAGAATTTAAGGACACCGCACTTTTTATTTAAATTATTTTTCTATAAGGTTTCCATCATTAAGAGTAACGAAATAAATTGGACTTTTATCTTTAGCACAGAAAATGTTTACTACACCTCAAGACCATGTTTTTGATCCCTTGGGTTAAATACATATACTCTCTTATCGTAGAAAATATCAACGTAAACAAATATATTCTTTTTTCGAAAAGCTCCGTACCTAATGACGATGTTAGGTGTCAAAACCATGCTTGTATAGTACAATAAACTCTGTGGTAGAGATATAAGTAAGATTTTTAGTATACTTTAGGAAGCTGAAGTAACCCTTATAGGTTCGAAATTGGAAATATATGTCTAGGTGCAATGTTCATATGACTTGCTAAAAATCTTCGGTGTGAAATACGATGGGTTAGTGAAGTGAATGAATGAAAAATAATGGATATTGAGACTAGGTAAAACAATGTAGGTTGGGCCTGGGAAAAACCAAAGGATAAATACTGGCTGCTGCAGTTAGCTCTAGCAAGAGGTTGCAAAGATCGATTGAAGAGATAACAGAGTCATTTATTCACTTCGGAGGAGGAGAGGTGATCACATACGAGAGTTCCTTTGTCCTCTTCCACGCCTTCGATGCCTCCTTCTCAAACACCCCCTCACTTCCTTTCTAACGCCCTATCTATCCTGCAATATCTTCCCAAATCACTTTGCATCGATTCTAATCTTGGCTCTCTCGAGCATCAGCGAAGGGATTCCACCCATTTTGCCGCCAGTACCTTGATCGACACTTACTTTAACGCTCTTCGCTTCGACGCAATGTTTTACAATGATGAGAATATGAGTTTAATTTAGATTAGAATAAGCATGAGAAATAAATATTAATACAATCGTCCCTCACTAATTCGTGCTTCGACTTTCGCGGTTTCACTGTATCACGGTTCTGTCTAGAGGCTCTAATAATGTATAAAAGTACTTAGGCCGTAAATTGTGTTTCAATCCTCTAGCTATGAAAATATTCTATTTATAAACAAAGAATCCTACTGCGTAAAAATTCACTTATCGCGGTAGAGTCTGTACCTGATTAACCATGCTAAAGGAGGGCCGACTGCACACCTAAACGAGAAATTCGATTCGTAATATTTTACCAATAAAAAACGGTATCCGATTTATTTCAGCGAAAATCCAGCCTAAAGAATACAGTTTTGGTGTTTTACATTTACTAAATTATTTAAAACATTGTCTTCATAATTTTTTTCAATACAGCCGCAGAAATCATTACCTCAAATCTAACGAGATTTGCAAATGTCTGCGTCCAAATGAAATTGCTACTGTCATTATATTTAAGAAACGTTTTTGAAGAAATGATATCCTTTCCGCGTCTTCAGATTCCTAATAATTATCCTGAGGATCCCTCAATGTTTCCGTTATGAAATCCTTTTGACCTCTCCTCCCACTCATATAACCTTTGATGTTTTCAACATTATTTCCTCTTATCACTTTTACGAAAGAAGAATACGTTCAGAAGAGGGATAATGGACCTATTATTTCTTACCCGGACCATTGCTTCATCCCGGAATGTTATATGCTGAAGCAGGAAGTTACAGGCAAAAGAGATTTGCAAAAGTTTAATGGGGATTTAAAAGGAGACGAAGGGTATTCCGGAGGGAGAGCCAAAGAAAAAGTTTCTTTGATATTAAGTCGTTATGAATGTCCCACACAGATAATTTTTAAGACCTCTTTCAGTATATTTTAAAGCAGCTCGTAGATTGGATGAGTTTGCAGCAGTAATGGAAAATGAATTTAATTACCGAGAAGTGTTTCCTTTTAATGTAATTGCCTTCGCTCTTCTGAGAACTAAACGTAGACGAGCTGTTTAGGACGAACTCTCTGAAAAACTTTACGTACTTATGGACGATTCAAATGCAAACTCTGTAACATTGTTTGCCAGGGCTTTTGGCTTAAAAAATAAATTGCTTTGACAAGTAGTTGGAGTTCTTCAGTTAATTAACAGGTCATTATTATTTTTTCAGCCGATAGGAATCAAATTTTTCAACGTCCCTAGACCCAGCTAAATAGTCCCATTAGGACGTCAGGTCTTTATAATTAAAGTTGTTGACTTAGATTAGGTTTATAAAGCAATATGCAAGAGGTAAAGATTTATAAAGTTACGGTTAATTAACTAGTGATTTCTTTGAATAAATAGTGACAAGTGATACGTTGACTAATGAGTAATCTCGCCAACTACTTCTCAGTAACTGTTCCTCAGATTAAGATTGTTTCGTTATTATTTTGGGCTGTACTGATAAATTTCCAGTTAACGAATATCTTGGCGGATGTGTGTGCAAAACATATCAAAAGTTTCCAAAACTTTGGGAACTGGGTAGTTAAACTCACGCTATCTTGCTGAATACGTAACTTCAGTAAGTATGAAGACTTCTTACCTCAGTTAATCATTGAAGACAATTGTATGATTTGAGATCCAAAAGGATTCCGCATTTCGAAGAACAAAGAAGATTTTGAAATCAAAGAAGAAATAGAAGTGAAAAATAGCGGCATGACTGGGACTCGAACCCAGGTCTCTCTTCTTCTGGAATGTGAGAGTTAAAATCGTGTCGCTGTTTATTGCATATGTTAAATTGCACAGCTTTACGCGATAAGTTATTTACCTTCCTAATTTCCATTTCCAGAATCAGTTATGTCCATTATCCATAGTGGCACTATGTGAGAGTTTTTGTACCGTATGTGAGGCTTATTTTCTTGA
The DNA here is from genome assembly GCA_947579665.1 of Sympetrum striolatum. Taxonomy (NCBI): domain Eukaryota; kingdom Metazoa; phylum Arthropoda; class Insecta; order Odonata; family Libellulidae; genus Sympetrum; species Sympetrum striolatum. The sequence continues at coordinate 90,456,332 of OX388344.1, read as the reverse complement.
AAATTCAATTCAAAATAAACTTTTGTTTTAAGTTACTCATTGCAGACATCTGCTAACTTCGGTCATCGTGCTAGGGTGTAACTCTCTGGTTAAAATTCTTGTGGTGCATGGTGGTTTATATTCGTTTATTGAAGGGTCATTAATATGGTCAATTATCATTATGAGAATGGTCTCATCGGACTAAAATTCTTTCATAAAAACACGATCATTATAATCATTTATTTCAATTTTGTTTTGAGCACAATCCTATACTCCTTGCTCTTTGTCCTTTTTCAACATTTAATATTTCCCAACGATATTACCAGTTGATCTAGGTAAAAATTTAAATATATCCTGTTGTCGAGTAAAATATCATGCTAGTATTGACTAATCAAAGAATATAGGCCAAGACTGGAATAGACAGGCCATAACTCCGTGGTGACATTAATCTTTCTTGAGCCTCTGGTTCAGACCTCCGCATCGTTGAAAATCGAACCACCCCGTGACAAACTGTGTCAATGTGGAGAACGTATGAATTATATGAGTTACTACTCTCAGCTAATGTTGTATTAACGGCGAGTGGTTGACCCAACTCGTGTGGGTGGCGTGAAACGATATCGGCAATGGATTACTACCAAATAGGACATTGAGTGCGCGGAGAGATTTCGGACGATAAGTGGAAATGGGAGTGAGTTAATGGAGGGTGAAATGGGAAGGGTTTCCCGAAGCGAGTGGTTCGAATCGAGTTATTAGAATGTTGGAGCGAAATTAATGCTAGGCGGAGGTTCTAGCGGTGAAGGGGGAAAGGGACATGTTTTGCTGAGGAACTCGACGAGATTTCGCCTTAGGAGGAATACGAGCTTTAAGAGTAACTTAAAAAGGTATATTACAGAATCATTCTCTTAAGATTGAAGTTCACCTGTTAAAGTTGAAGCTTTATTTTTCTTAATAGATAATCCCTTATTTATGAGGTAATACTCTCATACACAGACTCTTGTATGGCTCTCTACCCCCTAACTTCGAATTCCATTATATTATTTAATGTTAGTATTGGAAAATAATGACTGAAAGAGTTAATAGTAACCCCTGCAACGTAAAATTGCCAAAAAACATCATTGCTGGTAAAAACCCACAGAGAAGGGGAATGGAAAAAACGCCAAAGCTCGGCAAAATAAGAACAATTTTAGACAGAAAAACCGAACAAAAGTTAAATTAAAATTCAGAAATAGATAAGTTATACCTAGTAAATCTCAAGAAAAAATAGAGACTTGACAAGCAAATAGATGAAAGTTTATTAGAAAAAAAAGAAAAATTGCAACCTACCTGACAAAAGTTAATTAATGATATATATAGTCATTTAAAATTAAATATAAAAAAATCCATATGGTAATTATTCGTTATACTTCTACTCGAAGACATTCGTTGAATTGCTAGTTTTAGTTTCATGACTAGTATTTATCGTCATCTAAGATTTTTGGTTTTTGTTTCTTGAGATAAAAAGAGTAGGGATCGATGTAATAGAAAGATTGAGAGGTCAAAAAATGATTGACCGATAATCTTCAAATGATAAGAACTAATTCCTTTGTATAACATCCAAGAGCTAAGTAGAGTAACGATAAATCTTTAGTGAGTGCTGCGATCCAAGAGGCATTAAATAATGTTTGTCTTCATGGAGCTATATCCCTCAGTGGGCTAAGGTTTTGCCATTTACATTTAGTGTGGGTGAGACCCGCAGTAAATGTCGTCTCTAGTGGTCAACACATCAACTCCTACGCTGCCTTATATTGTCTCTTCTAGACCGCATTTGACCACTAATCCATGCTCCTTCGCGCGATGCTGGATCAATATCATTGCACCCACCGGGAATTAAATCTGGAACCACTTGCTCGGATGGAAAACGTTCTTCCTACGTACTAAATGTAATAATAATAATAATTCTTATGGTAAAATTGAAAGTATAGAAAGTTATTTTCACGTGCAGTCAAAATTTATTCACGAAGTGCCCTCACTTTTCTTGTCGTTTTTGTGGTCATATCATTGCTCTGTTGATCATGATGAGCTATGGAGGTAAACGGATTTTTTTCTTCACTTTTACTCCCTGTTTTCGGCCGCTAAACTTTTTCACGAATAAATAGGCTTTCACCAGAGCCCGAGGCGCATTGACATCAGCGTATCCCTGTGTCTTTTATCGGTGTAGGATTTATCTCTATGATACGTTTGACGTCGATTTTAAACGTTTGATGGGATTGATTTTCTTTCACATAATCAGTAATTATTTTGATTCATAACTTCAGATCGTGTTTTGAAATACGGAACTCTCCTCTTAAAATATAATTCATGTGTACTATGATTTGTTTCATATACCGATTCCATCACAAACGTAAATATACCGGACCCCGGAGGGACGTAAACCCTAATAACTGACGAAAATATACAACCATTTTCTAATTTATTAGAGGTTTAAAATTTCCGAAAGCCCTCTTTGTCGGTGTTCCTCGTTCTCTTCACGGTAGTCGGAGAATGCAAGAAAGGAATGTCGCACTTTTATGATACCCAAAGTACTTTTCAAATTCGATGCCTTTGTCCTCAGGGGTCTTATGATAATCTAATAATAAATTCGTATTTTACCACCCCTGAGGACGATTTTGTAGAAAAATACATAATTTATACATGAAACAGTAATTTTTATTCAAAATTTATTTTTATCTAAAGGTATATGAAAAAAAAACTTTAATAATGAGGTATTACATTCATCCAATAATTTTTTTGATTAAAAAAGCAATATTATTTTACCCAGCTTTGAATAATCTTATCATTTCTATTAGAGTTTAATAATCTCCAAAAGCCGTCTTTGTCGGCGTTCCTCCTCTTACTTTCCGGTAGTAGGATAAAGCAAAACAGGAAGTTATGATCCCTGAGGGCAGTAGCATTCCTATTGAAAAGGGTACAATTATAGCGCGGTATTCCCTCCAGAGTAGAAACCGCAAAAGTTGCGGTTGCAATCAACATTGGAAATTAAATGGAAGAAATTTGTAACTTTGAAAAAATATTCGGTTATAGCATTTTTAACTTCACATTCGAGCAAATTTTACTCTTCGCTAACTAAGTTGTTAAGTATATGGATTAAATGAATAACAATTAAATTACAGCTTCGCGAACTATGTGATCAAATTGCATAAAACATGGTACTATTGCTTTGGATGAGTATAGTATACTTTGAAAATGTAAAATAAAATTCAATTACTACCTGTAAATTATCAGTTGGTTTGAATCTCAAAAAATTACTGATTGTCTATAAAAAGAGGGAATGAGCTCAAGTACACAAGATTCGGATGGAGGCAGTTTCCACTTGCCTTACAAAGAATACTTTGAGAGAAAAAATATCCAAGCGTAGAGCTATAATCCTGAGTACCACACCATATGCATCCTTCCATAAGGAGTTGCTAGCATGAAAGTCTCGGTAGCTTACAAACCGTTACAGCCATAAACGTGGTTGAAGGATAATTCAGTAAAATATGCATTTTCGACCACCCCAATCAAAGGACTATTACACATGATCCATTAACAAAAATGTAGGCACGTGGCGAAAAATTAAAATAAAAACTATTACTAGAAAGGATACGAGCAAAAATGATATAGACAAGATAGTTACGACAAACAACTTAAGTAGAAAACATGGATGATAGAGCTGATGTAGGAGACCCTGAAGCATCGATTTTGGTAGGAAAACATCCGGTGTGAAGATTAGTGGGCGCTGCAAAGTTTGTCACCGAAGAGGAAGCCTCCGAAGGCGACAAATGATTTTCACCCGTGTCCGCACCATTAGGAAATTAAATACACCTTCTAAAGTTTATAAGCTTCTCTTCCCGAACTTTATTAAGAGGAGATTAGCCCAGCATTCGATAAACCGAAGAAAACTAAACTCACAATCCCAAGACCAAACAAACAACCTCATCAGTGTATATTGGTACGGGACTAATTTAATAGCTGATATGTATTGTAAGAGAGACCTTCAACGCAATGCATCTGAGTAGGAATGAAAGTAATATGCTCAGACTTCCATGAATGGAATTTCAAGGTAAATAATATCGATAATATAACTGTGACTTTCTACAATTACTTTACATTTCTACTGTTTGTTTCATCAGCGTGATAACATGACAACGTAAATGAAAAATGAAAATGAAACATTTAACTATTTTATTCCGGTAAGACAGTGTTTAGAAGAATTAAAAAAGCAAATTTGTGTAGTAAATAAACACCTAGTCAGAAATATTCTGTGAGAAATATTCAATAAAATGGTAAAAAAATATATATAATCGATAAATTAATCTAGTTTACCTTACCCGCTTATAAATACTGGCATTGCAACTAAAACCCTCCATCTTTTACGTTTTACCGGTCTTTAATACTACAAAACTCAAGAGAATTTTTAATGTGATGCATAAAACCTATCGATGATACGTTTTTGTCATGTAAATATTCATCGTTTGTCTCATTTTCTGTATTCCAGTGTCCGTAGCAATGGATATTTTAAAGTATAATTCTTCAAAAAGCGACAGAAAGTTTAACAAAAAATTCTAAATTTATTTTATTCCATTTATGATCTCATTCTAAAACTGCCAATGTATCGTTAGGCATCCAGAGTAGTTTTCATAACTTCTTGGATGTGCATTGAAGGCCAAATAAATAAATGCCTTTCACATTAATTGATAAAATTATATTCGTGATTTAAATTACAGAAAATTTTTAATTTTTGTAAACTATGCTTGTTTGAAATAAAAATCTGTAATTTCATGTAAGAGAAGAGGAAGTCCGGTTTCGTTGAAGAAGGTAGAGTTAAAATTATTTTACGCTTTTTATTTTCTTTTTATTTTGCTTGGATAGGTACATTTATTGGCTTTTGTCTTAACTTTCCGTAAATAAGGAAACTTACCCTTAAATTTAACCGCTTTCATACATCTCGGGAAAATTCCAATAAACCCACGGCATTAAACTCCTCATTTAGATTTAAAATGAAAACCAAATAGTTCTTCTGAGAATTATCTTTTCTCTCTGCGCCTTTTATTAAGATCCAAATTTAAAAAGGAATCGCATTTCGCAGACTTATTAACCGTGAAGTTTATAAGCTAACTAAAAGTGTGACTTAATTTTCCGCCTTCAGATATTTCTCTTAAAAATGTTAAATCTGCCTCCAGCACACGTCACAAGAATTTTGACTCGCACTCCAATATGCAAATAATGATAGAGCTAATCCTCAAACTTGTTTGCCCGCATCTTAGTTAGGTAAACTTCCTAGATACCCGCAGTATAATTTAACGTAAAAGCAATTAAACTTTGATTAATATGAAGAACTAAATATAGCAAAGTTGTTAAATGGTATCTCACTCTTCATAGCTATGCTAAGTTCTGGTAAGTGTCCAGTTTACATTAATATGTACCATTAGCAACTCACGCATGGATATTTCTTGTTTTTCAAACTCATGTTTACTTACGTAGTAATCCATTGAATACATAGCTTCCATGCCTCATTCAGTCTACGGGATGGACGTACATGTGTTCTAATTCTAATATATTTTCTATAGACAACAACAGAAAGACTTATTCCGTATTATTACTTTCTCCATATACGAAGTATAGAGAAAGTATTGTTTTCATGAAAAAATTCGACTTCGAGATTTCAACGGAAATACACGTTTTGGGGTCCCCAGAACACGTTTTGACCATTTTCTGAATGATGTCTGTGTGTATGTGTGTGTGTGTGTGTGTGTGTGAGTGTGTGTGTGTGTATGTGTGTGTGTGATAATGGGCGTTCTAACTCGAAAACTAAAAGTCGTATCAATACCAAACTTCATATATAGTACTGTTGTGTGTGCTGTCAGAGTTGATTAGTTTTTGGAGTAAATCCGTTAACCGGAAGTTGAGCTTTATTCATTAAAGCTCATTTCCGGTTTTCAAAATATCTCCATAAATATGATATATACGTCTATTGTATTACTTATAAAAGTTTTATATAGTATAATTTACTATAACTTTTGTATTTAACATATTTTTGTATCACCGGTTCATTAGGAGTTATTCGTGAAATACTGATAAACCGGAAGAAGATGATTATGTACTTTGTGGGCGCTCTAACATGAAAACTATTTGTCGGATCAACACCAAATTTCATACATAGTTCTTTTATTACAGTCGTTAGAGATGATTAGTTTTTGGAGTAAATCGGCTGACCGGAAGTCGAGCTTCATTCTTCAAAGCTCATTTCCGGTTTTCAATATATCTCCATTAATATGATATTTAGGTATATACTATTATTTATAAATGTTGTAGAAAATTTAATTTACTATAACTTTTGTATGAAACATATTTTTGCATCACTGATTGTTTAGGAGTTATCCATGAAATACTGATAAACCGGAAGTTGCTGATTATGTACGTTGTGTAAAGCTCATTTCTGGTTTTCAAAATATATCCATAAATATGATATATTGGTATATTGTATTCCTTATAAAAGTTTTAGATAATATTATTTACTATAACTTTTGTATTTAATATATTTTTGTATCACCGGTTGATTAAGAGTTATTCGTGCAATACCGATAACCCGGGAAGTAGCTGTTATGTCTTTTGTGGGCGCTCTAACATGAAAACCATTCCTTGTATCAACTTTAAATTCCACATGTAGTGTTTTTGTTGGTGTCGTTAGAGTTGATTAGTTTTTGGAGTAAATCGGTTGAGCGGAAGTCGAGCTTTATTCTACAAAGCTCATTTCCGGTTTTCAAAATATCTCCATAAATATGATATTTAGGTATATACTATTAATTATAAATGTTTTAGAAAATTTGTCTTACTATAACTTTTGTATGAAACATACTTTTATATCACCGATTGTTTAGGAGTTATTCATGAAATACCGATAAACCGGAATTTGCTTAGTATGTACTTTGTGGGCGCTCTCACATGAAAACTATTTGTCGTTTCAACACCAAATTTCATGTATATTACTTTGGTTGTTGTGATTAGAGTTTATTATTTTTTAGAGTATATCATTGAACCGGAAGTTGAGCCTTACTCTTCGAAGCTTATTTCCGATTTTGCAAAATACCTCTATAAATATGATATTTAGGTATATACTATTATTTTTAAGAGTTTTAGAAAAATTACTCTACTACACCTTTTGTATTAAACATATTTTTGTATCACTGATTGTTTAGGAGTTATTCGTGAAATACCGATAAACCGGAAGTTGCTGATTATTTACTTTGTGGGCGCTCTTACCTGAAAACTATTTGTCGTATCAACACCAAATTTCGTACATTTTATTTTGGTTGGTGTCATCAGAGTTGATTAGGTTTTGGAGGATATCGGTTTACCAGAAGTCGATCTTTATTTTTGGAAGCTCATTTCCGTTTTTGAAACATTTCACCATTAATCCTTAAGTAGTCTCGTGGGGTCAATGTGACATCAGGCGCTATATTACCGTCAGGATCACAGAAACTAATGAAGATATTTCAACCAAATTTTCGTTTTGTAAAAATGTTGTCCATGTTATGATTATCTGAGGATTTTCTTAATGTCAAGTTATAAGAAGTATGCAATTTTAGCAGTGCTACCAAATTTACTGAAATAAATTTTAATAATTATCTAAACATTATTTCAACAATTTTTAAGCACCTATACATAAAATAATTCATAGGTAAGTACCAAAAAAATAATGAACACCATATCATGCATATAAACTGACGAAAATTAATATCCAAAACATAAGGTTTCGGGATATTATAAAGATTTACTGAATATTTTAGGAATGAATCTATAATGTTTAAAATGCTATTACAGTTCACAGAATACCTTACTAATGCTCACTGAGTATATATGTGTTGATATAGTTTCAATATAGTAACATAGAGCTACGCATTAATTTGTTTTTTTACTTTCTCCATATACGAAGTATAGAGAAAGTATTGTTTTCATGAAAAAAATCGACTTCGAGATTTCAACGGAAATACATGTTTTGGGGACCCTAGAACACGTTTTGACCATTTTCGGAATGATGTCTGTGTGTATGTGTGTGTGTGTGTGTGTGTGTGTGTGTGTGTGTGTGTGTGTGTATGTGTGTGTGTGTGACAGTGGGCGCTCTAACGTGTAAACTATTAGTCGTATCAATACCAAAATTCATATATAGTACTGTGGTGTGTGCTGTCAGAGTTGATCAGCTTTTCAAGTAAATCGGTAAACCAGAAGTCGAGCATCATACTTCAAAGCTCATTTCCGGTTTTCAAAATATCTCCATAAATATGATATTTAGGTATATACTATTACTTATAAAACTTTTATAAAATATTATATACTATGACTTTTGCATGAAATATATTTTTCTATCACTGATTGTGTAGGAGTGATTCGTGAAATACTGATAAACCGGAAGTTGCTAATTATGTACGTTGTGGTCGCTCTGGGCGCTGGGGCGAAAGGCCACTTCATCGTTTTTGATCGAAAAGGTCCCGAAAAGCATTATTTATAATGATTGGGACGTAAAAGATAATAATATATAAATTAATCACTCATCTTCAAAGTTTATATTGAATATAGAGTTCGAAATTACTGTCGTAGATAAATATTTACATCTTATATATATGGAGAAAGTCATGTGCTGGCCACATCAGATTTTTATTATTGGTTTTGGTGGAAAGTATGTTTTGCTGCGTTATTAACATCAAATACATGAAAATATCACTGACCTCATTACAATTGATATTACAAACTGTTTATAGAGCCTAAAACAGTTAATTACAAATTTTCCTTAAGATAATATGTATTATTACTTTCTCCATATACGAAGTATAGAGAAAGTATTGTTTTCATGAAAAAAATCGACTTCGAGATTTCAACGGAAATACATGTTTTGGGGTCCCTAGAACACGTTTTGACCATTTTCGGAATGATGTCTGTGTGTATGTGTGTGTGTGTGTGTGTGTGTGTGTGTGTGTGTGTGTGTGTGTGTGTGTGTATGTGTGTGTGTGACAGTCGGCGCTCTAACGTAAAAACTATTAGTCGTATCAAAATCAAACTTCATATATAGTTTTGTGGTGTGTGCTGTCAGAGTTGATTAGTTTTTGGAGTAAATCGGTCAACCGGAAGTCGAGCTTTATTCATTTAAGCTCATTTCCGGTTTTCAAAATATCTCCATAAATATGATATTTACGTATATTGTATTTCTTATAAAAGTTTTAGATAATGTAATTTACTATAACTTTTGTATTTAACATATTTTTGTATCACCGGTTGATTAGGAGTTATTCGTGAAATTCTGATAAACCGGAAGAAGATGATTATGTACTTTGTGGGCGCTCTAACATGAAAAATGTTTGTCGGATCAACACCAAATTTCATATGTAGTACTTTTGTTACAGTCTTTAGAGTTGATTAGTTTTTGGAGTAAATCGGTTGACCGGAAGTCGAGCTTCATTCTTCAAAGCTCATTTCCGGTTTTCAAAATATCTCCATAAATATGATATTTAGGTATATACTATTAATTACAAAAGTTTTAGAAAATGTAATTTACTATAAATTTTGTATGAAACATATTTTTGTATAACTGATTGTTTAGGAGTTATTCATCAAATACTGATAAACCGGAAGTTGCTGATTATGTACTTTGTGGGCGCTCTGGGCTCTATGGGCGAAAGGCCAATTTCATCGTTTTTCATCGATCATGTCCCGAAAAACATTATTTATAATGTTAGTGACTTAAAAGATAATAATATATAAATTAATCACTCATCTTCCAAGTTTAGATGGAATATAGAGTTTGAAATTACTGTCGTAGATAAATATTTACATCTTATGTATGGAGAAAGTCATGTGCTGGCCACATCAGATTTTTTTTAGAAATAGTGTGTTAAAATTAAGTAGTAATTTGCAATATTACTTTTATTTCATCATTATGTTAGTGTTATGGACCCCGATCTACCAGTGTAAAGCGTAGGATAAAAATTCATAAAACGTCATCTACGTAGTAGGAAACATTCATGAGCGTTCTCTTACCTCCCTAGTAATTGAGAGCAACGAACTAGGATGCAGGTACTATTCATTCAATGCGGTCTAGCTAAATATACCCCGCAGCCACAGTTTGTCTTACAGACGTGTAAAACCTCTCCTACTAATTCGCACCGCCATGATTCAGCACAGCATTGTTACGTGGCTTCATTCTGACCTCCAACAATAGCGTAATTGTCTGTACTGTGAATGCGTGCTTTGGGCTCCAACGTGCGATAAATCAGGGCGTGCGAAGGGAACACGCCCTGAGCTTCTTTTACTGCATAGGTGTGGAAATGCCGTTTTAACCTTCCACGGTCTTTTGTCCCTTCTGTTTCAACTCCTTCATTCCACTGCCTTCCTCCGAGGAGTAATGTTCCACCTTCGAGTTCCTTATGGTGTTGCCGAGACCCGGGCTCTGCGTGCAGAAATGTTCTCTTCTCCCATATTTACTTTACTGTCTCTACAACTTTACAGTCTCTTGGGATGAGAAGAGTGGGCGGGATACATAGAGAATGAACTTCTTGTTGAGTATATTTTTGTGAGAGGCATAAGAAGTCTTTTATCTTCTGGAAAACTAGAAACTGTGGTCGAAACTACTCTATTAGGGGGGAAAAGCCCTCTTACATTCTACAAGCAGTAATTATAAGGATAAAGAATTAGGAGAAGGAAGAGAAAGCTTATAGTTGTGCACACTTTTATATAAAATTCAGTAAAAATATAATAAAAATTAGAAAGCTATACCGTTATAGAATACAGAATTAAGTAACATCAGTCGAAAGGAATAATTGCAAATATAGTAAATTAATTGGCATATAAAAGAAAAAGATAGGTAGATAAATAGGTTTAATGCAAAATAATTAAGATTTTAGTGGTTTAACTTGAGTGAAATCATTGATAAACTTTCCATTTTCTTCCTTCCAAAATTAGTAAGATATTCTCTGTAGCTAAGTTTATAAAGTAATGCTGCGTTTCCTTTGAAGATCGATGACAGGTCTATCATACGCCAAACTGTTTGCGCCATCTATTGGATCTATAGCCAACAGTATCTTTAAATTTCACAGATATTATAGTGATGGATTCCTATAATGTATGGTCGTCCTTCGATTAGAAAATTCTTTCATATACGTTCCATGATTTCAATTTAGATATTTTCGGTGGCAAAAATGTGATCAAAATCAGTCATTATTCACAATGGAGTCATTTAACGTTAATTTTTAAATTAATTCATTTAAATAAGGTAAGATCTACGATTAGCAAAATAAAAAAATATAAAAAACTTTGTGGGATATAGATACCATGTGGAATGAATTTTTATTCCGCGAAAATACATATCGACCTAAATCAATATGCTTACTTTTGTCATCCTTGGTTTGAAAGCCATTGTAGTTTGCAAGATAGAAAAAATAAACATTGAGTAGTAATACAAAGTAGTGTTACTCAATCATGGTTAATAGATAGCAGGAACTTAACTATTGCTTTATGACGAACTCAAATTTCAATTCACTCTAGTTGATTCATAAGTCATCTCTGCTACTTCCTTTTTTAAATTTCCTAAATTTCTCCTTGTTTCAAATTGATTGCTATAATACTCTACGATTCTTAAATCATATACTTCACTGTGCACCTTAATGAGAGCAAAGGCGATCAGGATCTTATGTTAATTAACTCCCGCTAACGTCCTTCTGATTGATATATTAGTGGGTCATGACATTGAAAATTATTTTGCCAACGTCTCTGTCTTGTATTCCTTCCTAAAAATGAGATGAAATCTAAAAAATTCACGCTTATTCAATAGATTGTGAAAAACGTCACGTGTACTTCACGTTGTGTGAAATATAGGAGTATGGAAACTGTAAAAATGTTTCTGAGGATATTGAATATATATTATATTATTATATTATTATTATACATATATTCGACGGAGCGCGGTAAAATTAAATATGTAGCGTTTCCAGTGAAATGTTAGGAACCTGTTAAGGAAAATTTGAAACATCTTTTTAATTCGTATGCACGGTAATCTGTGTTCAAGAAGATGTTCCGCAATAAATTATTCCTTCTTGGGAGAGAATACCGCCCAGAACTTTGAATTTCATATTCTTCTGCGTTTCCCTTTCACTTACAAACTTTGGCTATTTGTCCGTGTGATTAAGGGCTCTATTCATTCCTCTATCTTGGATTCCCTCAACCACAATACCCACACGAAGGTGGAAGTTGCTTTGAAGTTGGTTAAAAACCTTCTTAGAAAGGGTAATAATTACTACAATTAGGTAAATGACTCAGAATACAGCCAGTGTGGTTTCTAGTCTGTTCACAGTAAAATATTATATCGTAAAATTACATTAATGCAGATTTTTAATACCATTTTCAACATTCAGTTAATCTAATGCATGGTATCGTATTTGTTATACTGCTGTAACGTGCTTGAATTATATAGTTTAAAATTTGTAGTTTTCTCTGCAGTAATTGTTTCTTATAAAATTTACCCTATTATATCTGGCCAAAAACGGAAAAAAAAGCATTTCAAGTACTTAATTAATTAAACCTAATCGTCGGCTGGGCTTATCTAATCAACGCAATATATATTCGTGTACATGTGATTCTGTACTCTCATGTGGTATTCAATATTAGAGTAAAATGGAGAAAACTTTATTCATTTAACTTTTAAATTTTATTGAAGATATATCAATTATAATGTATATATTATAAAATGATAAAAATATTTTTCTTTAAGATAATATTTTTTAATTTGAATAATAAAAGTATGAATTTAATCAGGCCTACTTCTGGAGTAAAATGAAGTAATGAAAGAATGTTCAACATACAGTATGCAGTGCCCTTTTTGCAAAAGTAATTAATTAGCTAAAGTTGACATAAAGAGCATCATGTTTGCTGTAGACCACATGTATCCCATTAATACTCTATTTTTTTAATTGCAGAGAGTAATTTTTTTGATGGAAACGATGACTGTTAATGCTTGGAGCTCACCACGTTGAACGAGCATATCATAATTAATATACTGTCATTGCTCCTTGCTTCTTTACTGATTTACGGTGGCGTGTATGTAGAATTCTTCGCTCTAACCATCACTAATTGGGTTTAACTCCATGCAGATGCAGTAAGCAGCAGCAATGGTACGTACAATGTACGTACGAGTGATTGAGTAAGTTGAATACGTTTAGCACATCGAACAGCAAATTAAAACAAGGAAGACAAGAGTCCATTCTACGATTCCTATTTATCTCCGTCGAACTACGCAATGCAATGATATAAATAAGGAAGTATTGTTCGGCGCGCGGGTTGCATAGTTTAAGGATAGGGTTATAATTTTCACGTTCTTCGTCATTGTACAGTACAGTGCCTTTGATTGGATAAACAGGAACTATGATCACTTTAGATAGATTTATAAACAGAATTCACAGCATTGCCTTAGAAACGGATAGGATTGGAAAAAAGCATAGCCGCTTGGGAAATCTGCGCGGGAAACTTTAAATATTTTAGTGCGTGATATGTAAATCTAGAGAATGTTTTTCTATCTCCAAGCTCTTCGAAAATCTCTCAATTATGAAGAAAGTTTAACCGTTTTGTTAAACCAAGAGAGGGAATCTTTGACGGTATAAATGTCTCGCTCCATTGGCCGCATGATCACTAACTTCGCTAAACCAAAAGTCTTCCGAAACCTATATTATGGTACGGTGAAGCTTTGACAAACTTAGGAGAAACTTCACCAGACTACAATGTGGGCAAATATTATGCTTATTTATGTGTTTAACATTATATATTTATTAGAATATTTTTAGCTATAATCACCCTTTCGTCGCATTAGTTGGTTTTATAAAATAATTATAAATAAATTGGTAAGTAAAGGACAACATAAAATACATAAGATGATTTTAGGCAGCAAACACATACTTTAAGCCACCGTAGTTTACTCTAACTGGGTGCGTGAAGAAGGGAAATAACTATAATTTCTATCCTGGGTATTGGGCTAGGCAGGCAATTGAAAATTAAGGAAGTTATTTGCTTATAGTTTAAATCATTCTTTTCTTATTACAAACGTCGTTTGGATATCTAGAGAGAGAATTCAAGGTAGGTAAATATTTTAACAACTCTACAAAGCTTTCTGAAAAGCTCAATATTTCTTGTGAAATTACGCGTGGGAAAATCATTTAATTAATATGAAGTATCCACGTCCGTACATGTATCCAGCGAGCCGCAATTCAGTGTGTGACTGGGGGTGGGTTTTGTATTTCGTGTGCAAAGTATTACTGAAGCTAAGCACTAAGTAAATTTTCAGTAGTAGCTTTGAGCGTTTTATTTTGTATCAACTAAACCTAAAAAAATACACTGTATGAAGCTTAGGGACACAGAAGTCCGTAAGACGCAAAATGTCCGGGACGCAAAAGTCCGCATACGGACAGGGGGTGAATGCATGCGTTATTCTTTTTTCTGATATCTTGCTGTAGGGTAAGGGGTAAGTGCTTGAGACGATTTCAGTTAGATTCGATGCAGCATATTATGGGAAAATAAAATTTAGGCTCTGTTATAAGTGTTCTTTTTCAATGAAGAAAGCATCTTGGTAACACTTATCAAATGATCCTCTCATTTTATATAAGAACGGAAATCATTCTTAAAAGCTCCTCCAATAAGAATATACTGATTTAAAGCCATATTTCTTAATTCTCGTTTATTCGTAAAGAAAGAATAAAGAGCCATTTAAAGGAAGAGGTTTTTTTTCAAAGTCCGACAGGTAACCTTTCTGAGAGCTCGAACATTTTTAAATAAAAGCTGGATTGCCAACAACGAGACCAAGATGTCACTCTCTGCGCTTGGGCCCCAAGATCTCTAAGCAGCAACCCATGTATTATTCTGGATATTTTAAAGATGAAGTTAACTTTCCGCAATAACCCATTACACTTATTAAACTAAAACTTTTAATTAGACGGCGATCATGTTAAATATGACCCAGACGTGCAGCAGTGTCCTTGGGAAGGATTCTTTTATTTTATAGTCTGTACTTCGAATTGTGATCACATTCATATTTCGTTAGACAGACAATAAAAACTAATATTGTATACTGAAATTATAAACATGACGGATTGAGGTGTAGAACTGTAGAACGATTGGTGATTTTTTAAAATTATTTTTCTTTGATAAAAATACTTTTCCTTGATAAAATCAATTGACGAAGCTGTAACTTTGTGGAACTCCATAGCGTAGGAAAGGAAGAGAACACTTTGTCTTAGTTCCACAGTAAATTTATTGTGCGACCGGTTTCGACTAAGGTATAGTCATCTTCTGGCAGAAAATACAAAAACTGACACACGTATATATACAAGAGACAACAATAAGCAAAAGGGTGGGGTAAGTCTAAGGGTTGGGAAAGGAAAGAACTAAGACAAAGTGTTCTCTTCCTTTCCTACCTTTTCCTTGATGTTATCTCTTTATTTCGTTATGTATATTTTTCAATAGCCCTGCATACATCTTTAGGACGATTGAGATATTACATCATAACCCCAGCCTAAATATTATAATTGACTCTTATATTGTCTCCACACAAAGGCGAGAGCATGCGAAGGCGAGGCAAAGGCATGAACGAAAGTGAATAGAGCAGGAGGAGTGAAAGATTCGTTTCGGACGACGAAAAAATACAAAAGGAAATCTCGCGACTGGAATAACGGCCCGGAGAAGACGCTCGCCGTAGACGAAACAAGAGGCAATTCTTGAGAAAAAAACACGGCATCTTTATAACGGCACAAACGAGCCGACTCGGAAAACAAAGGCGCGCAAAATGATCCTCGGGAGGAGAAAACTCGTTCGGGGCGAAAATATTACGAGTCTGAAAACAAAGAACCTGCTCTTCCTTCCATCGAGCATTCCTCGAAATTCGGCGTCTCCCGATTCCGACCACCTGTCGCTCTCGCTTTCTTCTTGTTGTCCCTCCGACGGCGATCACGTAGGCCGTTGAGGGCCCATCGCATGGGCAGACGCTCTCTGCACGCCACGGGAAAGTTAATCGCAGACTGTTTAATGTTCTCATTCAGTCCGTTTGCTCGCGTGGCCGAGTAAGGATGCGCGGGCGCCTGCAGTCTCGACTGAGGCCAAGGACGTTCAAGAGAAATAGCAATCAGGGAAACGCATCCCCAAATGAGAATTTTCCGAATAAGGGCCCAATATGATCAGCATGTAAGGGTCGTAAACGCGAGAGTTGGATGAAAAGTAATGGCATCGTTGTTATTATTCTTGCGTGGTTTTATGGGGTGAGGGACAATAGCTACTTTCCTGCGATGCAATCTCCGGAGAGGCACGCGCATGGCAGTGCGCTGTTGGCTAATTCATGTCGGTCGATGTCCCAAAAAGACAGCCCTTATAATGGGGTGCATAATGACTAGGGTTGCCTGAGGAAAACTTAAATAAATCAGAATTTTTAGCCAAAATTGGTACGCAAATCATCACGATAGCCAAAATTAATTGAGTGCAGTATTTAATCATCTGGGTATGAATCTCTTAGTGACAAGGATTGGTATTACTGTATAATGTATTTTTTAAAACTGATATTCAATAGTTTCCTACTGGAGGACTTTTCCAAAAGAAAACTGCTATATATGCCTATTTTATTTGAAAACGATGTATGAATGAATTTTGTATTGGACTTATAATCCAAGAATGGGTATACTTTAATAAAATAGGTAATCAATTGTTACTATGAGGTATTTTTCACAGTGTCGATTTTATGAGATTAAGACCAAATAATTACTATCCTGCTGCTAATTCCTTCAATTTTCAACTATTAATTATTCTATTTCAACTTTCACACTCATTCTAAATATATGATAGAAAATGACAATATTAAGAGCGATATTGAGGCTACCTGGTCTTCTCTTGTATCTAACCCATACATATTTTATACTCAAAACGTAAAAATGGAAGAACGCAATCAAGTAAAGATAAAAGAAGGAAGATACTACTTTTAATTGAAAATGAAACCAGTTGAAATTTAGAAAAAAACCTCCTCACAGGAAAATAAAGTGAAGTGAAACAATGTACTGATAATTGATATTTTACTGCTAAAAATATTAAAATCGAAACATCTAGTTTATTGAATTTCATAAAAACTTCGTAGGTCATTATTTATTTACATTGCACATATTTTTCCTGTTTTCTCTTTATCCTATTTTCGAATGCTCTTTATTAGGTTATTCCAGATAAATGTCACCCTGTTTTATGCACTTTGATATTTTTATTTAATATTTAAGCAGAACTAATACATCACTCCGAGAAATATAGCCTGAGCAATATTGTGGAACTGATGTAAGAGATTAATTCCTACTCATCTAAAATACGATGTAAGCAAAGTAATATGGTACTTAACCCTCGCTCAAGTATGGGATGTAAAATAATGGAATTCACGTCAGTAGTATTCTTACGTCATCTCTTCTTCTCTCGGTGTTTTACTACTGCGCTTTTACATAATCATGAAAGCCAACTTGCTTTTCCACTTGTCTGCGCACTGTTTTCTCTCAGTTTTATACTCGTATCATTGAGCTGCAAAATCCTTTAAGAGCTTGCGTCACCGACTTATTCAGAATAGAAGCGAGAATGCATTTTCACCAGTAAAAGGAAATTGAAGGGATTGGAAACAATGGATTTTAAGAATGGAATGGTTACCTACTATCTGTTATCATTTGTGTCAAAATTGTATTTTTGAGTGTATTTCGACCATAAACGCTCTTCCATATACTTTATCAATTACTGTATGTAAGTACAGCAACCCACAAAAAAATCGAACGGCGTAGTCGTAGGTGTATAAGATTGAGAAACCTTGAAATACTGGACTTGGCAACACCGGAGGCCGAGCGATAGGATGGCTATAATCGTGAGGTCCCAGGGAATGCGATACCAGCGATTTCTGGGACTCTTTCGGAATATAGTAAGTTATTTTGAAAAGGGCAGTGGCCATAAGTTAGAAACGGATTCCTCTTTACTCGTTACGAGGAGGTCCAACATTTTTCAACTTCTTGAAATTTCTGAAACATTAAATCCTCCCTTGAATATTAACGACTAAAACACACTCATAAAATAAAATTTATTGTTAATTTGAAATATAAATTCCGTTAAATTAGTTAATAGTTAAATTTAGATAATTAATTTAAAAATCTGAGGTGGTCAGCACATGACTTTCTCCATATATAAGATGTAAATATTTATCTACGACAGTATTTTCGAACTCTATATTCAATCTAAACTTGGAAGATATATAAGTGATTAATATATTATATATTTACTTATACGTCACAAACATAAATAATGATTTTTATGGACATGTTCGATGAAAAACGGTGAAATTGGCCTTTTGAGCCTACTACAAGCACCACTATAGGATGAATCACAAAACTGATTATAATAGGCGATGGAAACAAAATCAAAATTCGAACGAAGAGCAAAACAACGCACGAGCGGCACAAACTATTAACAAAAATAAATACGCGTGTTTTCAATTCCAAATCAATTTCCAAATAAAATTTGGAGAAATATAGTAACCATGTTGAATATAACATTATCATGAAATGGTATAAATGAAAACGACATTTTAACGTAAATATATCGCAATAACCAGAAAATTAGTTAATTATGATATGACTCCTAAACGGTGGTTGATATCGATAATTTTTTTAAATAAAACTTATAGAAAAATACAGTTTTGTAACTTTTGTAGATAACTGTAATACCTAAATAATTAATGGAGGAATTTTGCAAAACTGGAAACGAGCTTCGAAAAATAAAGCTTGACTTCCGGTTAACAGATTTACTCCAAATACTAATCAACTCTATATATAGATAGATATTGATTTCACATACTTTTAATAGTTAATTCATGGTATAGGAACGCAATTAAAACCATTTGGCGTGTTTAAAAAAATTATAAAAAATTAAGGTTTTTCACAATTTTTAGCTAACTTCGATGGCATTGCGCGACCGGAAGACAAATTTATGAAAAAATAATAATTAGTGCTTTTTTATGTCTATACCAATCGCAACTTTTCCGCACTATAGCGATCTGAAATTTAAAAAAAAACTTTTTTTCGAACCACCCTATTAGGGACTCCTTAATACCTAAGTAAACGTACCTAAGCATGAATTATTGATGGGAAATACAACGACCGTTGAGTTGATACTAGTATTTAAATTTAATAATCCTAAATAAGGTATAATAGATAATCATTCACTCCGCTAGCTTATCAGTCTTTAGCTTCTAGTTTAGGCTGAATGGATTCTATCCAGCGATCAATTTATTATCAATGCAGTTTTGCAACCATTTGTGAATCCCTGACTCATGCGATTTAATCGAGTCCCAGGCTTACTTTTTCGTACAGTCAACAGGGTTGAGTACGACTAAGGAGCTATATCGGATTTTCAAATTAAATCTCCCGCTTTTATCGGGATAGTTGAACTACTATTTTTGCTAATTTTGGTTTGAGGATGTTACGGTATTGATTACGAAAAGAATTGAAATGAAAATTCAAATCGAAATAAACCTATGCTGTTGATAGAGTTGACTGACCAAGCCTGAAGTTCCTAACCGCGTAACAGAAACATCCTGAATACCTCAGCGTTATTCAATTTTTTTGGTTTGTTAGACGGGCAGAAAAGTAGATTTTTATGATAGCATGTCCAATATAATCTTCTTCACGGTAAGAAAGATTTTTTATAAAGCTATATCTTATTATATACGATCTGTATAAATGTTTAATTTAAGTGGAGGCCACGCTTTAGAATTCTTTAAAAACATTTTTCTTTAAGTTTTGCAATTCAGGTTTTAGTTTCTATCTTTCTCGATATATAGTGCATTTGATAAGAAATATCTAATCGGAACTAACGAGAGAGATCCAACATTTGTCACTTCAAAGAATGGATCTTTTATTTTGTGTTATTGCGTCGATTAATGGAAAAAATGTGGTTTCTCATTTGATTTTAATATTTTACGATATTAAGTATGATACCTTGGCTCCTGATTGTTGGTGTCACTTCGATCTTCACCATACTCATATTCCAGGCAATTCTTTCAGAACTTGCCCTAGGATTTCAGCTGAATGAGTTACTGGACGTATGGCCGATGGTAAACTTGGATACTCTATTTTAAATTTGTTTTCATTGTTATATCCTGAATTTTTTACTTGACAAAAGTAACAGTCACTTGAATGATTCAGGGTTCTCGCCAAATCATAAAAAACAG
Source organism: Sympetrum striolatum (assembly GCA_947579665.1). Classification (NCBI taxonomy): domain Eukaryota; kingdom Metazoa; phylum Arthropoda; class Insecta; order Odonata; family Libellulidae; genus Sympetrum; species Sympetrum striolatum. Next base: position 90,436,081 of record OX388344.1, on the reverse strand, counting down.
GTATAAACTCTCGACACACTCTTTGTATACCTTGTGAGGGGCCCAAGAACTATCTTGATTACCAATTTCAACTTTAAAATATGCAAAATAGGCTTGCCTTACAAATGTACTGATGTTGGCTCTTTGACAGGGAATTGTAAAATTACCACATATATAGCAAAACGAATCGGGGCTGGTTAAACATTTACGACGCAAAATAGCAGACATGATCTAAATTAAAACTAAACTCTGCTAGCTACTTGCATACAGAAAAGAACTCAGTTTCTATTTAGGAATATGCTTTACTATAAAAAGGGTGACTCATTACATCTCACTAAACTGTAACTAAATATGTAAAACTAAGTACCCAAAATAAGTAGGAACCTGTCAATAGTTTACTACGTTGTCATTCACTCCTCTCCAATCTGCCTATGATCCAGGGGAGAGTGGTCACATTAAGATATGCTGTAGAAAAAAAACTTGACGTGATAGAAGAAAACTAACTACAGTTTAGAAATTGCCATGCCCATTTACCTATAAAACTGCCGATTTATCAAACTCAACAGAATATTTAAAAATATTGTTCCCCAGTGTTAGCAATTATGACTAGGAGGAAGTAATTTTCTCGTATTGCGACGTGAAGCTATGAAGTTTTCCAGCTCTTAATTGAGTAGGCGTCGTGCAGAATGTTGTGACCCAGAGAAATGAAGGTTTGATTTGTTTGTAAATATCTCACTGTCTTCGTTGACTATTGCTGTGTTTATTTCTGGCTATTGCGTTTTGAAAACATCTTTCAAGGTTTAAAACAACCGTTTATATCCGCCAGTAAAATTTTATATCTTTTTTCTAGCATTTGTAACCCTACCATAATACATGTCTCTGTCAGCAATGTTTTCAACTATGATTTTACAATACAAGCAGATTAAGTAAACGAAGTAGAATTAATTAGAAATATTTTTCTTTTGACATATAATCATTCTTCCCTGTAGGTCCTAATAAACAGCAATATTTAGATTTGCTAGGCCCACTAATAAGCCCAACTTATGGTGGGAGTTAAAATAAATTTAAAATATTAGGTAGAAGCAAGGGGTAACTCAATAAATGGTTCCTTTTGAGCTGAGGCTAAAAAATAGGATTAGTAATCTATCGTAAGTTCAAAATGAATTACCCACCTTATATTTTAGAATTACACTTAATATTATATATACTTGCGTGAAGTTTGTCTTTTTAACCCAAGTATAGCTATATAGATTCGCTCAAACTTTTCACTTCTTTCATCCCCGTGGATATTTTTCCCGAGCTCCATTCATGTGTTTATTAATAGGGTCTTTTATGAGATATTTATCCAATCTTTTTTAATCAATTTAATCAATTTCTTTATTTTTCTAAAGAGAATATTAGTAGGTTTGACAATAATAGCAGCATGTCTTTATTCGAGCGAGATTGAGGCTAAGATTATCCTCTTCCATCCAACCCATCGTCATAGAATATACAATAATTAAATTGAAGAGATAGTATGATAAAAAATTAGAAAAATTGCGGATGCGAAAAAACTTAAGATCTAAATTTAGGGAAATGAAGGAAGGAGAGTGGTACTTTTTCCACAGGGTTTTATTGAGAACACGACCGAATTCGAAGTTTGAGAACTAAACCTAACAGTAGACTACAAGGAAGATAAGTCCTGTCCCTGTATCTCCCAATTAAAAACGCTACTTGGTTTTATTATTAACTAGCAGAAGTGCTCGTTGATTCTCAACGGGGAAATTTAAATTCATAATTACTCTTGGTGCAGTCTTGATCGTAATATGTCCCTCATAATTATGGTGGATAGCAAATGCCAGGCTATAATCTTTTCCAAACCAATGAACAAATAAAATAATCCAAGGAGAAACGAAACGGCATGTAAAATTGTTCTGCCTCTGTTGCTTAGCTGGTTAAAGCATTCTCCCGGCAAGAGGAAGATCCCGGGTTCGTTTCCGGCCTTGGTGGACTTTTTTCCATGTCCGTTTCTCCTTGGGTTTTTCCTGGGAGCACATCCTATTGTGCAATTTTCACCCATCCTCTTCCTTGTTAAATAAAATAATAATTAAGTCTACGAAGTCACCTAAAAATTCAATCGCATGTCCTCTGAATGAACACTTTCTTCGATGAAGACAAAAATATTCAATCACAATACCAAAACTGAAACAAGGATAACAGATAGATAGTAAATGTATAAGAATTGGAAGCACTTAATAACCACAATGAATAACTTTATTCTGCGTACAACAAAACATAAACTTGCTTTACTTTTTCGATCAAGGGATGTAATGTTGGAGATTTGCTACAGCTTTATATAAAGCCGTTTAACTCCAACACTGAATATGGGAAATCTTTACGATATTCACTAAATCTATTTTCGTCAATCGGTAAATATTTATCGATGTTAATAGATAAGTTGTAATACTTAATGCAGAAGATTATATTAAAAACATCTGCAACCTACCAGGTTTTTAAGTTTTATTGATGGAGCAATATCATCTAATAAACTACTATAAACCCAAATATCCCAATAGTCAGTAAACAGTTACGTTGATATAAATAAAACTTGGTTGCTACAAACGCTTCCATAAAATTTAAATCTTTCTTAGATACTGGTATTCGTATGTTCGTACTTCTTTTTTCTCAAACTTCTTCACAGTAAAGCTGCAGTTACTAATATCTCCTTAAATTTCTCCCTCTTAATGTAATCCATCACTTAATCTTGAAATTAATTTGAAGTAGGCATATTTTCTTGCGAATAAATACATGAGCTGAGAACTCAAAAATCGCCTTGATCGTCAGGTGGATGAGTTGTTTACAACCTCAAAATTGGTGCTTGTTTAGACATTCTAAGGCAATTATTTTTAATTTAATTTTGCAAAAGAAACGAACACTGCAGCGAAAAAAATGAACTTTACGTGTATTTCTCATGAAAAGGTTTTACCTGTCTGGGTTCAAACCGTGGACTTTAAGTAAATAAGTAGCCTATACTCTGCGCGGGGTCGGCTTTTAATAATGTAGAAAATGTCATAGTTTTGCGAGTATCGAGTTTTTAATGAACATACATTCAAACACACCCACACACTATTTTATGTACACTCCTGGCCAAAATTAACGCAGCACCTCCCTAGCGATCCTTACGGCCGGTGCTTCGTTAATTTTGGCCAGGACTGTACATAGATTATTTAATTATGTATTTATGTACACGTTTATTCCTTCAATTACCCATATATTGACTTACATAGTTCCTTATTTGTTTGATTATTCATTTTTTTGATAAAAACTAAAACACGAACACAATTATCGAATAAAAATGAATATTTTTTATGTAATGTTTATGTATAATGTACGAAAGAACATCACAAGGACATTAATAGTTGGTGTGATTTACTTCACAAAGTCTCTATTACACTATCACATGATTCTCCTCACAAATGCATTTCAAAAAGGTTCTTTAATTTTTATCAGCACAGCTCCCGTCTGTCCTTTACGCTTTAATAAGTTTCACGGAAATCAAATCACTGGAAATCCACCGATGTGCGGCAATTTTAACCTTCGTTTGAATGAATTCGCTGTTTAAAATTATTGCTCAAATTTCCACATTACACCCCCAAGCTGAATTACCTTTTAGCCTATGTGATGGAGCTCTCGCCCATAGATGGCAGAGTAAACGCGGATGAAACTATACGATTCTGTGAAATTGCTTTTCTGTAAACTGCGTTCCAACGATTGGAATTTTCCTCGCTATTGGCCATAAATAAACATCCGGTGAGTTCGCCTTTGTATCTATGCACAACATAGGAAAGATACTTCCACGGAGAAAACTGGCCGGAGGCAAATAGCAAAATCTCTTACGTCATAGATACCCTGAGAATAAGACCAAGAGAAGAATGGATACGCAAATTCGGTACATATTCTAGAAGAAGCATGGAGCAAGAAATGGTATGACGTAACATGCTGCACTACAATTCTTTAGTAACGGTCATTTTTAGAAGAATTTTGGGTTTTTCAGCAATACGTCGCATAGTATGAATTACTTGCTCATAAACGTTCAGTGCTATGTGAAACATAATTTAGAAAGAAGCTATAATAGTTATTTATTCCAAAGAGGAGTAGATTATAAGTGTGTCGTTACTCATTTGTCTGCTTAATTTCTGGAGTCCCCAAACAAAAATGGAATAATGAGATATATTTAGGGTGTACAATACTTTTCAGACTATCGAACGCGCCAAAATATTTTATACTACCCAAATATACACACGTTGGCCCAGTGAACCTACCCTCTTAAAACCCAGAGACATATCCACCAGTTAAGCCTGAAATCCTAAATAAGATCCTGTCTACACAAAATTCAGTCTTAACAATGGTTTGGACCATATCCCCTCAATATTAGCTACCAAAGGCTGTTTAAATCATCAATAACGCTTCGTGGTAGCTAATTGATAACTTTGTGGAAGGTATTGAGTGTAGTGAGGTATTTTACCTTCCTTATTTTTACGCAACCAGAACGCCATTAGCACCAACATTCACGGAATCAGGACAAACATAGTTAATTTCGTGATAAATTTTAGAACATCCGCTACGCGATTTCCAGTTATTATATTGGCTCCAATTATAGTATAGAGATTTTGCATATACTTGCCTTTACTATGCTAAAATTGGAGCTAATATTACTTCTAGGAATAGCATAACGAATGTTTGAATATCACAAAATTACCAATGTTTACCTTGCAGCACAATGATCCTGTGAATGAATTTTTTAAGAGAGAGATAAGTAACCAAGATGAATACCATCAATCAATATCATTCATACCATAGTAACTCTCATACTGTAGCAGCCATGAACAAGATATTCAGAAATAAATTGAAGATGCATGTTTCCCGTCCTGTAACAAAAGACATGAAGAACGTTTCACTCATCAGGTTCTGATAGCAGAAACACGTTTAGGACCCCAGAACTTAAATCCTTCTACGGCCCTGATAAATGAGTGTTATCAGCAGCTCTTTGATTCCATTGTTTTTTTAAATCGTGGGAAAATCATTTCAAATGCACATCTAGGCAAGACTAAGACGTTATCGTAAGACCAAATATCGTAGTTTGATATATTCATTCCCTATTTTGAAGTTAATGTGACATTTGGGCTCATAATTATTTTGGCAAGCAACAGAATTAGCGGCTTTCTAGCGAGGCGGAAGACTAATGAGGGAAATGTTTACTCCAGCCACTTCGAGATAAAGCTAATAAACCGATGGGAGTCTTGGATGACGATCTCCAGACTGTGTTTTCCCCATCCCGTCGCAAAGGATTGTTTATCTAAATGGGGATTTCAGTCCCCGAGAAAACAATAATCGGAGCTGAGCCAAGACTCATTAGCAAACGTTTATTTTTCACCCCCTGAATCTGAATCACGCAGTCACGGCCGTTCGTGAATATCTCATCCACTCGCGGCGCCGTTGTTGTGACTGCGTCGTAGAGGAATGCAGATCTAATGGTGGCCTCCCTTCTCATCTCTTACCATTTTTCAGCGCTTTCCTTGAGAATCCTTGGTGATCTTTTGCGAGGAATGTGCACCGGGGATTCCATATCAAACGATGCACCGGCCACGTGGGAAGGCGTCCGGCTTCCGGTCGCCTCCCGTATATCTCGGGAAATATTAAGCCTATCCAGACAGAGTCGTCCAGCGCGGTTGCGAGTAAAAATAATAATTTTATTGGTCCATAAAAACAAACACAAAGAAGTACGTATAGGACTGCTCTAATCGAAGTTAAAAATTTTCCAATAGGATACGATCGTAAATGAAGAGATAATTGCAATATACAGCGACACACAGACATTTACCAAAGCAAATATTTACAAACATGTTTATAAATTTAAATATTTTTCATTTATAAATTCATTTACTCCTTAATACATTTAATTGAAAAAGGCTATATTTTTTTAGAAAAAAAAGGGTACCATTAAGAATCTTCGAAGTACCAGGCATATTATTGTTCACTTTCAGAGCCATTATCTTAATGCTTTTTCAGTTAGTCTTAGTCTACTTGGTAAAGCCGTTAAGAGGAATTTTCCCCTTGTGAAGTGATCATAATTATCTTTCTGTTTATCATCTTTATCTATGTTTGAATGAACATGGAGAGAACAAGTATAGATATACTGAGGGCATTGTTAAAATTTTCCACTCCCTGCCGAAGGAGTAAAGGGAGGGAATTTTTTTCCATTGATTTCTAATTGCATTTGGTAAATGCTTGGAAACGCTTATGAGAAACGATTATACCTATAAAGAGACAATATTTTTCGGAGATATAAGATTTATAATGAAACAGATACTCGATTTATACTCTAATTGGACAATAGTTGGGTTTGCACTGGAATTATCTACAAATGATGGCTTTTTAGCTACTCTTTCTTACTCTCATTCTTATTCCTAATGAATACGATGTGATGAAATAGTGAACAAAATCATCTCTGCTGGAAGATCAATCAATCAATGATTTCAAGGCGGTGAAAACTGGAACTTATTGACGATATATTGGCATTTTTCATCAGATGTTGCGTAATTTCAATCCATTAAAATCGTTCCAAGATTTAAGTAAGAATCCTCGATACATCTTCCTAGTTTCTTGTTCTCGTGACACCATTATTTCTCATTTATTTTTGGCAAGGAACTTAACAAGATATGGAAAAAGATATACTTTTGTCTTCTGTAGAAGCCTTCCTGAACGGTCTTACATTCTTCTTGAAATTGTTTAAGAATATTTTTAATGCCTCTTATGTGCTTTATTTCCACTTTTAAGAAGCAGAATATTATTAAATCTATTTTTCTTCTAGTTCTTAAAATTTAAGGGAATAAGTGTACGAGTAAACCAAATTACATATTTCAAGGTTACGTAAGTAACTTCCTACTTACAGTGTCTTCTAATTTCCTGGAAAGAACAGTATTTTCGCATTATTAAAAACATTGGAAAATGCTCAGGAACGTAACACAGAAAAACCCGATGCGATCTCAAAATTACATGTCTCAGAAAAATGTCGCTTCGCATCGAAATTCATCGAAGAAACGAAAGATTTGCCCTACAGAAGAATCTGAAATGTATGGAATAGGAAATTGGAGGAGATGGGAATGGAATAGAGGGGGAGAAGCAATTGTGTACCCATGCAACGGAAATGGAATAGCAAAATAGGAATTTGGAGTGCAAAACGAGGAAATTACATTCATAATTTTATCCAATCGATGCGACCCAGTTCCACCGTGAATCGACAATCACGTCCAAATCTATTCTCGGCAGAGGGAGCTTAAAACACTCGATTATCGTTTTGTGGATTGTTACGATATTTCCGATACTCCCGCAATCTCGTGAATCAAAGACGTTATTATAGGTTTCGGGCGCAATCGTTCTTAATTGCATATGCGCAGTCTCCGCTCTCCGATGCAGAGTTTCCGTTGTTCCCTTTTGCGAAATTAAGTCATTCAAATATCGTGCATGCCGATTACCAATAGCTGATGGTTTTTCTGGGATCTTTTCTGTTAAATAATAGGGATGGTAAAAGCTGTACGCGGCCCAGTTTTCATTTTCTTAATTCTTTTACGCGGACATTTGACATTAGATACAATTAGAGGGAATCGTCGTTAGAAGTGAAGTTTTATTTTAAAAGTTACTGGATAATTTTTATTATTGCTACCAATTATAATTTTTGGTCCAAATCACGAAAACTACACCAAAACTTAGTTCAAGGTTGTTATTTCAAATCGCCATTGCCTTGAATTTAGATCCGCTGTTGAAGTCGAGTTTAAACTTTTCCCTCGTACTCATGACATAAAGATGGAGTGTGACCCAGAAAAGAATAAACGAGGATAAACGATTGACTTTTTCTATTTGTGTTTTACTAGACAATTTTACAATTACATTTACCCTGATTATACTCAAGTTTTAGACAAAAATTAAAATATCTGTAAGATAGCTTAATACTGTGTATCTTGGGTTATTAAAGAGATAAATTATCTATGATAAATATAGGTTAGCAAAGATAATACTTTTTTTAAGTACAAAGCAAAGCACAGTGAGTCTTAAGACAGGAATGTATAATACATATAATGAAATCTCTCTTTCCCAAGCAAAAATCTATCATTTGAAGAGCTAAAGTAGAAAGCTTTACCTCTTCTCACTGCATACGAGGCAATCCATTTTTTGTGACAATTTTATGGTATTTTTAAATTCATCTTTTACTGATGCATCGAAATGTTTGGCTGTATTTTGCTTTGTTTAAAACAACTCGTTTCCAAGTTCCAGGATAATGTTTACTGTAAAACTATGGCTAGTAAAACTATGGCTTGACAATTGCTTTATTCCAACTAATAGTAAAATTTTAGTTAACATATTTAAACGTTAATATTATTCCGTAAATATTTTTCATGCTTTAAATTAGTTATATTAGCCTACTACTACTAGAATCAAACTAAGTTTAGTTTGATTCTAAATCTATCCCTGGCTAGTATTAAAATATGATATGATAGTGATTACTGTCCAAAATAAATATTAAATAGAGTCGGTAAATTATTTCTTCTGGGATACTTTTAATTGCTCGCTAATCAACATTGTTTCGTAAGAAAATTCTGTTGTTAATCTGTGAGTTAATCTTGTGAGTTAATCTTAATCTATCTGTGAGTTAATATTGTGACTCCTCTGATCATCGTAGGCCCTGTTCCATCCGCGAAATTTCTCTCACGAGAGAGTTGTTGGCAGCACTAGTGGCTATAGGACAAAAGAGGCTTTGAATGAGAGATGTTGAGTAATTGGGCAGTGGCTGTTCTCTCGGACAAGGTGTACATTGAGAGAAGATTGACGTCAAAGAGATGATTGTTCCATTCAGATGCTTTAAAAACAGTGAGTGATGATTTAAAGGAGAGGGAGGCGTTAACATATGAAAGGGTAGCGATTAGTATTGAAATTTGGTGTCCTATAAGAAGTCTTGCTTCATTGAACCAGCCGAGAAGATTCATAATTTTCTTTTGCCATACCACTAAAGTAAACGATTAACAGTTCTGAAAATTAATCCTCCGTAGAGCTGGTTGGATCCCACCCCTACACTATTATCTGCTAAAAGCTATGATGGGGAATTATGTTTACTAAGTGGATGAGGTATGAGGTAATTTCTCAGCTAGAATACATTCATTGGAACAAGTATAGATAAGAGCATAAGCCTGTTTTTTTTTAGAGAATTCTATTAATGTTAACGAATCAAAAATTATTTTCTGACAACTTTCAAAATATTTTAATTACATTCAATTTAGAATGAGAAAGATTAATAGCATGATTTAGCGTCAGTTACCATCATGTTATCATAGCCATGAATAATTCCAAGATAAAGGTAAGAGAATGATACATTTTTTACATCTTGTACCAAGTGAGGCTATCACTTACCTGTTCTCTGGTGGAAAAAGTGTCGTAGTTGGAAATAGGCTTGTATATTCCTCACTTGGTTTATTGACAATCATTTTAACATTTCAAGTACTGATACCTAAATCACTGCAAATGTATTGGTATCTACTTTTATTCTCAAATTTACCAGTAGTTGCTGCATTTTCCATCCGAGGTTTATACTCAGAGGATATACGGTTTGTGTCTTCCCTTCTTTGACTCTGGAATGTTTCAGCTTGCAGTTAGGATCACTTTTTGAAATGAAAGCTTATCAAAAGTAAAGGCGTAAAGTTACCTCTCTCTAGAAAAGTCAAGTTAAGAATAGATAGATTAGTTAAGATTATTACCTTTACAAACAAACGTCTCTACATTGTTTCATCGATATAAGTCGATTTCCTCCGCATGGTTAAGAAGATGAAACAGGATAAATGGAGATAAAGGACCAAGTAGCGGATCAGAGAGACTGGAAGGGTTGCATTTCTGGAGAGATCCAACGGTAAAAGGGAGGCTGGATGATTGTTCAGATTGAAACGGATGTAATTTCGGCAGCGCTCCTTTGGTCGATGCCATTGGACCGTGAACGGCGTCAATCGACTAAAATGCGTTTCAAAAGGATCGCCCGATATCCGATAAGACAAAGGAACCGAAATCTGCGGATCCGAGTTTGGATTTTCGCTTCTAACATCAAATATTGCGCCGCGTCTAACGAATCGTAAGTCGAATCACCCCTCGGTCTTGATTGATTTCATGGAAACGAAATTGGACGATGAGCCACGACCTCGCTATTCTGAAATATCCGCTTTGGCCGTTTTTCAAAGGTCCGTGATTGCCCAAACAAATGGAAGATGAGATTCGATATTAGTGTTCCACGAAACGAGATTAAGTGAACTTCGGGTTTTGAGGTAATCGATGGCATCGGTGCGCTAACCACGTGTCGTCTTCGATGATGGATACAGTCCAGGGATAATAACTGTAAGATCTCAGTCAGTGTAACATTTTGATCTAGATCTATCTATATCTTGATCCTAGAACCTAGAAATACATGTTCTTTCATCTCTATAAAGATATATATTATGAAATGTATTAAAATGGAGCTACGAATCTGAGAGATTTATTTATTAATGATTTCATCGATGTTTGAATCAATATTTTGTAATATTATATAGGTATTTCGATATAGATAAATATTACCTAGGTATTATTTGGTATGCATTTTTGAATCAAAGAAAACGAATAGATGTTTTGCAATACGTACTTTATTACTTTGTTCCTTTCTCTCATCGGAAATTTTTCGTAGGCAGAGGGGAGGGATCAATCCTTTTCTAACAATCAGAGCGGTTTCTTTTTGTTTTAAACAAATATACAACCATGATATCACCACTGAAGGAAAACTCCACAATCGACGATATTAGTTCTGGAAAAATAATTAGGTATTGCTGGCTTTGTAACATTACGTATTGGATAATGACTAGATTAAGGAACAGTTATGCGTAACTCAACAACTGATATCCATCGGTATAAAATCCTCCACTTTTTAAGCCAACGAAATTTTAGAAAATTATCGATTAATTGCTAAATTTAAACACAGATATATAATTGAGAGTACGCATTGCTTCCCCATAAAACAGCGTGGATCGTAAAATTGAAATATATTTCAATTTCATGTTTATCAAAGTCAATTAAGATTTAGTTTAAACAAAAAATATCGTATTTTACGCGTTCACACAGTTTTCACTTGTAAAATTTTACGTAATTAATATATCGAAATGAATAAGTTTGATTAACTACGCTGGATTCAATTTAATCAATTTATTATGTATAATAATTAAGAGTTAATTTTTGAGGGCATAAAAAAATTAATAAATGAGAAACATTGAAGGTTTAACTTAAATTTTAGTTTCCTTTTGAGATAGGATTATAAATGTGTTCAAAGAAACTGTAGTCTCTTTTGCACGGACCATAAACACCCTAACAAGAGAATTACATCTGTTCGAACAAAAATATTATCCTCGGTAATAGAATATGATGATAGAGCTCAAAAATAGAAATTACGCCATGAAGTAAACACCATTTCCCTTCACAGGGGATGGCAGTTTGTATACATCGCCATCATCTCGGGAGTATTTCCTTGAATTCCTAAAAGATGCGCAGATAACAAAGGATGACGTGCAGAAAGATTGAAGGGCAGAACTAAATTTGGCTGTGGTGTCTCTCAACCATTGATCACTTAACACCCCCGAATCAATTATGGTGATCCAAGGACAGGCCTTGAAACTTATTACGGAGCCCTCTCCTTTGGAATATCTCCACCGTCACATTCGCCAAAATACGTAAATACGCAATTTTAATGCAATTAGCATTCTGAATCAAGTTTCTAAATAGTTATAATTTGATCGTTGTGAAAACTATGCAGTGCTATGCTAAACCACGCATACTTTGCGTAGCTTAAGAACGACTTAAAAAAGTGTCTTATTCTAACCGAAAATTTTATATCTCAACCATCTTGACAAATAATATAGGAATTATTTTTTGAGACCACTTTTTCTTCTTTTAAAACTGGAATATTTGTAACTAAACAATAATTACGGTAAGGAATCCATATTTTTCAAGCCGCCTTGGCCGTAAGCTCGTCTTAATCATTTCGAGAAACAAATTCAACAGACCAGAGAGTTACTCTGTGGTATTCCATCACTTAATAGAATATATTCATGTGTGGTATTTTGCACAGAGATCCCTCAATAAAATAGGAACGATTTCCCTTGTGTTAACCAGTGCTGTTTTATTTTATATTTCATTCAGTTCCAGGAATAGAGAGTATGGGAAATTTTATAGAAATTTACATTTATGTAAATCCTTTGTAAACTTCTAAAAGCTACAACATTCAAAACTATCTGAGGCGCTAATTTGAAGGTATGGAATGCGGAAACGGTGTGTTCAAAGAAAAATCAGTTTGCATTTTCTTTTAATATAATTCTACCTTTATAATACCTGTTACAATGATCAGTTATATTCGGGAGAAATCTCAGAATAATATTATCCTTCCACCTTGATGAAAGCTCAATTAAAAAAACGTGTGTAAAATCCAATTACATTCACCCAACTGAGAGTTACAATAACTGTCCGTAATCGATTTCCTCTCTTTCATTTGGCACAAATATTCGCCCTTTGCTTTACAAATAATCCTTTCACTTTGTATGGTGTAACAACACTTGCATTTGTCTTCCCCTCTACCTTTCCTTTGGGTCATAATTCTAGTTATGTTCCATAGAAAATCGTGCAAATATTCTTCCTCCATTTTATAAATCCTACCAAATCTCTCTTTTTTTTAACACCTCCTTCACCTCGTTTGCATTTTTTGTCAATATGATATTATTGATTATTTTTTATCAACTTAATCTACTTTTAGATATTACGCCGTACACATTTTTCGAGCTGCCGATTTTCTAACGTTCTTCTTCAGGGTCTATGTGTATTTACTAAATTAAGTTTAAGTATTTCAGATAAATCGTTTTATAAGTCTATTCCTGATTATTATTTAAGACTCGTGATTCGCATCTTTCATCTATGTTAAACTCTAATTCTATCCTCTAATCTTCTAATCTCATTCATGCACTTACCAACCTAAGGAAGAGGCAGGCCCTAGAAAATAAAATTGTCCAACTGATCTCACGCATCTACGTATACATTAAATGCAATAAAAAGTTTGCGAAGGCTTTAGTAAGAAGAGTGCTTCTACTGACAGTTGTAAGATACGAGGCGCCAGAGATAAAAGAAAAATAAGAGAAACTGACAGTAAGAATGTGAATCTTGAGAAGGATTATCAAAACCAGTTGGACTAAAATAAAAACAAACCAGTAAGTGCCGAAAGCAAAGAGATAAAATGGAACCATATTGGATTCCAATGGAAAATAGTAAGAATAAGCTATTGGGCTTTTTCTGAGACTTACATTGATTTAAAGTGGTTGAGAAGACAGTAGCAATGCAATACCTCTGCTTATTATGATGACGTTTTGAATTTTTAATTCATATCCCTTCATAATTTTCTCAGAGGGTGTCATAGCTCGGTGTATATTGTTTCGGTGTATTGTCCCTTTTTCATGTGATGAATGTCATTACCAGAAATTAGAGTTGGCATCAGCTAGGTTTTTATTTTAATTCAGAAAGCAAAATGCTGGATGCGAGAATTAAATACCAACCAATTTCAATTTTGAATCAATCCTGGAGTAGATTTAAGGGGAATGAGATTTTGCAGTATCCTGATGACCTTCGTCTTGAATCGATGATAACTTTCTCTCATTCGTTTTCTGTCTGCCGCATTGGATGCACGAGGAAACCAGAATCCCTTTCTTCCTTTGCTAGAATTCTTATTCTCGTGCACCAAATGTAATCAACTTATGACTATTTTCTTGCTTCTAAAAGCAATGCCACCAACTAATTTCATGGGTATGATGCTCCATTTTCTTGCGATATCATGCTGGACCGTTTATTTATCTTTCTTAAATCAGATTTGTTTATCTTTGTCAAATCTCTTTTCCCAAGTTTTCTTAGGTTGATCTATAATACCTACCTTCCAAAAATACAGCCATGTTACTTATGTTTTACGTAGGGAAGTTTTCTTACAATGTTTTCACAGGAATCGAAAGGAATGTCATTGCAACTATATAAATTAAGGACATTCGTGAGTTTATAAATAAGTGGTTTAAAGTCTTTTTGAAGAAAAGAATTGTATGTAAACTTGTCATTTACCGCTAATAAGTTATCCGTCACTCATCAAGTATGCTGCAATTATCGTAAGTCAAGGCTGGATTCGAAGAATTGAAGTGGTTTTAATTCCATATGAAGATGGAAACGAGAATTACGCGGGAGGAATAAAATATGAGATACGTTAATGAAGCAACGAGTGATCTGTGTCTATTCAAGATAATTGTTTCTTATTTGACTTTTGATTTGATGCATTTTCGTCAATCAAGAATAATGCATGGCCACAATTTTTTTTCGCCTGAGGAACTACAAATAGCATAGTGAAAATACAGATGTTGTATAAATGGGACAAAACTATGATTCAAGCGAAAAGTAATCCACACCTTGAACAAACGTTAATCTCCGATACTCCTTCACCAAGAAAATATATCTTTGTAATCCTAGGCGTCTAATAATTTAAACTTAAAATGCGTATATATTAAATTACCTGCTCTTGAAAACAGCATCACTGCTTCATCCAGCATATTTAATTTACAGCAATTATTAAGAGATAAAACAAGGTAATTCGAAGTGTCTGTGAATATCTTGATATAAGTCCATCATATATGCTTCATAAATTCTTTTTCAGTGACCTCAGTTAATTTATGGAACGCCCTTCCGCATAGTATCAAATCTTCCTGTTCTGTACACACTTTCAAGAGGAAATGCCTTTCGTATCTTCTAGAGAGTCAATAACGCTAATTATTTCCATCATAGCATTTTACATTTTACCATAAGTCGTTCGTTTTTTCTTATTTTATTCATGCTGCACGGAACAACACTTCAAACTTATTTCTTTACTTTGGAATGTTTTATTTAATTTTGGTACTACAGTTTACATCTATTATAACCTTTTCTTTTTTCCTATTTTGTATTTCCATAATATTAACTTACCCTAGATTATTGTTTAAGCCTAAATCATGATTTTAACTCTCTTATATAATTATTGTGGAGCGTTGTTTTGGATTGATCGTGTTTTATTTTGCTTTTTTCTAGTTCAGTCATATTTTTGATCATAAGTGTATGTATCTACTTACTGTATTCTCTGCATTTCATTTTTTATCAACTTTCATTATTTGTCTTGATAATATGTCTCTAATATTTCTTGTAATTTTCCAGGTTATTGTTGTTTCCAGGTTATATTTTGTTGTTCCCTCTCTACGAGAGGGAACAACAAGTTGTGCTGGATGGCGTTCGCTCAAATAGAGTCAAAGTTACCTCTGGCGTACCTCAAGGCAGTGTAATTGGACCTCTTCTTTTCCTTATTTATATCAATGACTTGAGTGACGAGATAGTTAGTAATGTGAAGATATTTGCGGATGACTCGGTTATATATAGGGTAATAACAAACGAGGAAGACCGGACATCTCTCTCAAACGATTTAGTCCTCATCCAAAGGTGGTGCGAAAAATGGGAATTAGATATTAACGTAAGTAAATGCTCCGTAGTTAATTTCTTCAAAAAGAAAAAAATGCGTCCAAATCACCCATACAAAATTAATGGAATTAGTATCAAAGTAGTAGATTCAGTTAAATATCTCGGGATCAATATTACTAATAACTTAAATTGGAGCACGCATATTCGAAAAATCTGCGGCAAAGCAAGTAAAAGGTTTGGCTTTGTAAAGCGTATTGTCGGTAAATGCGACGAAAAGGTGAGAGAGCGATGTTATTTAACCTTGGTCAGACCCCTTCTGGAATACGCGGCAAGTATATGGGATCCGGCGGATGAAACGTGTACTCGCGAACTCGAGAAAGTGCAGCGTAAAGCGGTTCGTTTTGTTAAGAAATGCTACGATAAAAAAGCAAGCGTTACAAAAATGCTCTCAGACGTAGGTTGGGAATCCTTGAAAGAAAGGAGATTGGAAGCTAGGCTGCGATTGCTTAATAAATTCAGGGAAACTACATTTTCGGAAGATACAATCGGTATCATGCAACCCCCCTGCTACGTCGGTCGATCCGATAATGACCGTAAGTTAAGAGAAATAGATGCTAGGACGAATCGTTTTAGAGATTCATTCTTTCCGCGAACAATACGTGACAATAATCGAATAAGGAAGTAATTTAGATTCAACTGGTGTTTACACCCCCTGCCACACGCCGAAAGGCGGCTTGTAGGGTATTAATGTAGATGTAGATGTAGATTTTATATGTACATTGTTTTCTTTAATGTCTTTTAGCTCTTGCTATCGGTAGGTTTGCGCAGGTTTTTCACACCCCCTTCTCTTTGGGTGTTTTCCTACAGCGGATATTTTTTCCTAAGCATTTCTTAGGTTTTTTTTAACATCCGTAATCCCTTCTTACATTTTCTGATATTTTCCTCTAAGTTTCATCGATACATTTAATATACTTATAATGATGTAAGAACTTAACGACAGGTTGGATGGAAGAGGAGACTTTCTAGTCTCAATCTCGCTTATAATAAAGACCCCTAATAATAATAATAATATATGGAAGCTTTGTGATAGCTGAGATTATCTACCCTGTTATATTTTTTGTTCACAAACTCCTTAGTTTTTTGTTCTTTTACAATTAAAAATCGTGATCAATGTTATCATTTTGCTTTCACGTGCATTTATTTTGAATAGTCTCTATATTTTTGAGTTTGATAATTAATATGATTATTTTACTTGTAGCATATTCGTCGACCATTTAAAACAGGAGGGCTGGAACCCTAATTCTTATACGTAAATGCTACAGCATCGTATTTAAACCAACAATTCTTAAACAATATGAAACTTGGAAGACTAATTAATTATCTTATATTTAAAAATACTGTTTAATAATAATATGAAATTTTCCCATTATATTACTTTCTCCATATACGTAGTATAGAGAAAGTATTGTTTTCATGAAAAAATTCAACTTCGAGATTTCAACGGAAATACATGTTTTGGGGTCCCTAGAATACTTTTTGATCATTTTCGGAATTATGTGTGCATGTACTTGTGGGCACTCTAACGTAAAAACTATTGGTTTTATCAATACCAAACTTCATACATAGTACTGTTGTGTGTGCTGTCAGAGTTGATTAGTTTTTGGAGTAAATCGGTCAACCGGAAGTCGAGATTTATTCTTCGAAGCAAACTTCCGGTTTTGTAAAATATCTCCATAAATATGATATTTAGGTATATACTATTATTTATAAAAGTTTTAGATAATGTGATTTACTATAACTTTTGTATTTAACATATTTTTTATCACCGGTTGATTACGAGTTATTCGTGAAATACCGATAAACCGGAAGTAGCTGTTATGTACTTTGTGGGCGCTCTAACATGAAAACCATTCCTTGTATCAACACCAAATTTCATATACTTTGGTTGGTGTCGTTAGAGTTGATTATTTTTTGGAGTGAATCGGTTAACCGGAAGTTGAGCCTCATTCTTCAAAGCTCGATTCCGGTTTTCAAAATATCTCCATAAATATGATATTAAGGTATATACTATTATTTATAAACGCTTTAGAAAATATAATTTACTATAACTTTTGTTTGAAACATATTTTTTTATCACTGATTATTTAGGAGTTATTCATGAAATACTGATAAACCGGAAGTTGCTGATTATGTACTTTGTGGACGCTCTGGGCTCTATGGGCGAAAAGCCAATTTCATCGTTTTTCCAAATTGTTGCCCAAAAGGATGGCCACTACCTCTTTAAACGAAACCCAGGCCCTTTTTTCCACTGCATTCATTGTACATTCAAACAAATTGTCTTTCATTAAAATTCTGATCTGTAGTCTCACAAAGATCCCTTCTTTAAGTTTATAATAAGATACTTTAGGATATATTGTTACCAAGTACTGAAAGCAGTCACCTTCATTTGGAAGAGCTTTAGTGAACTGTTTCATTAAATCGTGTTTTATGTGCAGAGGAGGTAATTGTATCTTGCTTCGTTGAACGAGTGGTACATTTATTATGTTCTGTGTACCGGGTTGGAGGTCTTTTCTTTCGGGCCAGTCTGTTTTCTTCCAATGCTTGTCTTTGGCTCGGCTGTTCTATTCACAAATGGAACACGGCATTTTTGTATAGCCGGATTTTTGACCAAGTTCCAACTACTTTTAAATACCCACAAATTGTCCAAGAATGTTTAACATAGTTCACTTATTTAAGCAGAGCTTTGAGATTTTCGTATCTCTCCTTAAGATGTACTGAATGTGCAATGGGTACTGAACCAAACAAATTTCCATTATGTAAAAGTACACCATTGAGGCTACTTTTGGAGGAATCTATGAATAATCTCCACTCACTTGGATTGTGATTGACATTAAAGTAATTCAATAAACCCTTAATCTCACAACAATAAACCAGAGAGTCTTCTTCTTTAAAGAATTTTAATAATTCTCCGGTCCTATACAAAAAGAACAAAACTCTAGATAGTAGAAGATTTTTTGCTTTCAATCTTAATCCAAGCAATTGGGCAACATCTTTTGTCAGATTCAAGTCAAGAGTTAAATCATTCGGTTCATCTTGATTGGATAATTTTGGCACAGAATCTTCTTTCGGCTCCTAATCATCAGCATCACAGCTTTCAATTTCTGAGTTGCTTTTCTGCGACACATCTTCAAGAACGTACGATGGAACTGGGATAGGGAGAGAATCACAATGCGTAACTGGTAGTATGGTCGAAGGAATGTTCGGATATTGTACATCCTTCTTACTTTTTGCGTTATGACCTTGAACGTTAACCATACAAAAATAACAATCGTTAACATGATTTTGTGGCTCCTGCCAAACCATTGGGATTGCAAAAGGCATTGATTGATTTTTTTACACCATTTTTCCTCAGTCTCAGTCCCTCAACACATGCACGGCATTCTTTGTGCGGTGCCCAGCTTTTGTCTTCACCACCAAGCCTTATGCCGAAGTATACATAATAGACATTTCTCACGAAACTATTGATGTCCTGTCTTTGCTTAGCAATTACGTAGCTACCACAAATATAACAAAACTCATTTAGATTATTCAAACACTTCCGGGAACTCATAATTACAGGACGTTCACAGACTATCTATAAAATCACAAAATACAACCTCGCAGCTTTATAGAATGTATACAATGAATTTATACATTATAGAATGTATACAATGTGTCCCACCTGACAGCCAACTGGGTGTAACAAGTGTGGCCAACTATCCCGCTTACCGAAATAAAATTTCCCTTGGTGAAACTTACGTGTAAATGAAAAAATGAATTTACATGATTTGCAAAAAAACTGTACGTGATAGGATAAAACGGATAGCAGATCTGGAATCAGCGCAAAAGAATACTTAAGGTACACCTAAGACTACAGGATCATAGAATATCATGTTGCATTGTGTTATTGATTTAATTTAATATTTGCGCAACGTATTCGTGTATGTGAGTTTATTTGACGAACTACAATTTTCATTTAGATATTCCTGCTTGACGTTTATCTTACCAACAAAATTTTGGACTCCCGTTTCAAGAGACTTTTATCTGATTTATAGTTTATAAGTGTCTTTTATTCTGTCTCTTCTTTCTACGGGGACTGCAAACTGAAGCTTGTGGGTCAGATTTTTAACTTTATAGTAGCTGGAACAGTAAAGAATAATTGAGAACGGCAAATAAAATTCTAATATATCTGCTTATAAACTATTAAAATTATTTCCCGACACTAATCTCTCACTCTCTCTCACATACACGAAATATTTATTTGTTATATTATTCTGTATTAAAACTCAAAGAATATTGTAATACTTTAAATGTCTTTAATAGATAAAATATATTTATGGCTCCCGATTCAATATTAAACCATCAAAAAAGGTTCTTTCTGTTGCTTTGAATGGTTGAATTATTCTGTATCCCAACTGAATGAAGAGCTTATAGAATAAGCTGATATTTTCGCTCAATAAATTTTACTACTTTTTTGGATCTTAACTTTGGAACTAGTATCTGACTATTGTTAGATTATAATATAATCGTAACGAAAATAAAATTATATCACATCTGTCTATGAACTTGTAAAAAAAATCTCGTTCCTCTATTAAGAGTTAATTTGTTGCATCAATCTTCATTAAAACTTCAAATATTTTTAACCCTTGATAAATTATATTTAGAAATGTCTTTAAGAGATAAAGTATATTTATTGCTCCAGAATCAAGTTTATATCGTCAAAAAAGGCAGGTTCATTAGCCTAAAATGCTTGAATTACTTGAATATGAGACTTTTCAGTCCAAATCCCACCTGAATGAAGATCATGGAGGATTTTGACTAAAGCTAATATCTTTCCTCGATAAAATTTCCTCCATTTTTATCGGATCTTACGAGTTTTCTAATTTTTTCCTTGATGATGCAAATCGAAGTTCTGATATGAAAACGGGTTGTAAGAGGGAGGAAGGCGTGGGAAATAGCGGAGGCGAGAAGAAGGCGTGGAGCAGGCGATAATGTGACAGCGAGAGAAAAGGTCGGAGGAGGGCAATGGATTTTGGGCAAAGCACCGGTGGAAAGAAGAGAGAAAGGGAGTTTGGGAGAAACACTCTGGGATTCAAGTCACGATTCACGTCTCTTCGGAACGGTGCGTTCTTTTCCATTCAGTGTTTCTTATTCCGTGCCTTGCTTCGTCTGCACCTCGTTTTCCCTCAGAAGTTAATCCCTCCAACCTAATTGCGCCGCCCCGAGAATTCCACTCGGAAGATCCGTTACCAAAAGAGGGAATCCGTCGCATTCCGTCTTTTTCTGCATGACAACCACCTTTATTTATTGTGATTTCGTTTGTTTTCGTGCCGCGCGAACGTACGACCGTTCGCGAATGAAGTCCGTCAATGTTATGAAAGCTTGATGAGATCCACCATCATCAGGTGTAGAAACTTAAGTTCAATAGCTAATATACCAACCAGAGGAGGCTATTGAACTTAATTGAGGTTAGTATTTCTACCATTTTCAGGTATGGAAACTGGAGTCCAATGGCTTATTTACTAACCAGAGAATGGGTATTAAGCTATTTATTGTAGTTGAGGCTAGTATTTATGATACCGAACAGCAGTTTCTGCACCTGATGATGGTGGAAATAATAACTCCCTCTTGAGGTGAATATTTCCACCATCAAGTACAACATCATAATACCTCTCCTGTGTTGAGTATATAAGCTATTGAACTTAAGTTTCTGTACCTGCTGAAGGACCCAACACAAAATCCATTGTAGAGTGAATAATTATTTTATGCCGTAGACAGTATATTTTAATTTTTTTAGAATAAAGTTTCACCAGATTTCAGTTGAGACTATTCGTTTTGAGATCTGTCAGCCCATTGACTTGTTAGAAAACGATATTAAATAGCTTTTCTTGTATAGCTTATTGCTTGTTTCTTCTCAGTGTTAATTCCCTAAGCAACTAAGATTTTAATGAATGGACAAGGAAAAGATGATTATTAGCTTTGTTGAAAAATTCAATATTTTGATGTTGAACGAAGGCTATTTCTTTATAGAAGGCAATAAATGGAAATAAATTATTCAATAATTTCGGCCTTCACTTAGTGGAAATTCATCTTAAATACATAAGATAAAGATAAACTATTAGTTTATACTACAAATTTAGAATATTTGTGGAATTAACTAATAATTTATTTTTACCTTATGTTTGGAAATTTTTAGTCTTATTTATAGAAATTTAATTAAAAAAATCATAACAACGGCGTCTTTCGAATACATCCTTAATGATTTTCTTCTACTATTCAAGTAATTCATCAAGGATATATCAGTATGTTGTTTATTTATTAACATTTACGCCTTATATTTGACCAAATTTTAAATTAAGTAATCGAAAAATTCGATTTTGCTCTCTATAAGTTCTGAAGTGGATAAATGGTCTGAATAATAACACTTTAATTGAATTCAAAATTAAAAGGGTTAAACAGGTCAGTGTTACTTTAAATATGTAACTGAAATCCAGTGAAATTTTCCTGTCAATATTTACGAAGTTATAGAAGTAGGAATCGGCTTCAACGTGCGTAGTCAAAGTTGTTTGGTACTTAATGTGATACTGTTTATCAGTTTTGCTGCATGATTTGTGCCTTTGAAATTCAATTTCGCAAAATACTTAAGAGACCATAATACCACTTAATTTCAAAAGATAAAGCTAATACTAGTAAATAAAAAGTTTCTTTCAATAATGTATTTTCTATAAAAAATAAATAGCAATTTTATTCAGGGAACTGAATCCCACCTTATCTTTCTACTCATATATTGAACAAAATGCATATAATTCTATTAAGCTGAGTAAACTTTATTATATTCCTGATATACATTTAAAGACCCAAATACGATCACTCATTCCTTCTACTGATCACACGTTAATTGATAGTTGAACACTATACCCAATCTTCTCTCCAATAGAATCTTGCAATTGCGGTATAGACACCCGTTTTCAAACCTTATTTGGGACACTTTTTAATTGCCTACGCTCGGTTCAACCTCAATTACAATTCGGTATGTGAGGAAAATCATGTCGATAAATTTTATCAAACGCAGTAAATGACGAGAACAGACAACTGAAGGTCATCATCTTTGCCGCAAAAAATTTCTCGCTGACCTTTACGCCAGAAGTTTGGCTATAAATCTCGAATAAATACTGCACTTCTCGGTGAAGTTGTTTGGGCAAATGGATCTCCGGACCACGAGTGAGACAGATGAGAATGAGAGCGGGAGTAAAATATCATTTGGGCGGAAAAGTTATAAAAAAGACCCGAGTTTTCCTCTTGACAAACTCACTCGTTAAAAGCACAGAGCAGCGCTCTTCATAGCCGCGGAATTGATCCTTCGCCTCACGTTCCAGACGGCAAAAGATTCCAGTCCATTGTGCGCCATTTTGGGTCATTTCGGAATCGGCATTTATTTCCTGCCCACTGAAGGAAAAAAAGGCATTTCTGTATTGATTCTTAACGGGACAGCGCTCCGAGAATAAGAAGAGTGGACGCGCCTCTAAACTTTTCGTATAATTCATCGCCCGTCTCGTGCAAGGGAAAAAATGTTCCTCCTATCTTGTCCAGATGCATCAGAAACCCTCGCGAAGTTTTTTGGAGTCGTGGTTGCGGTTCGTCTGCATTAATTCGCGGACTATTACTGCGCCCTATACGAGCCACTGTTTTTTTGTGTGCATTTCCCATCAGGAATTTGTCTGAGATGTGCCCATCCGTGGACATCGATTTCGGAGAAATTTCAACCCCCTATCTTCATGAAGCTGTTACGGTGGCTCATTAAGAAAAGTAGTTGTATCTGGACGCACAGGATTAATTATTCATGCACACCGTCTATAGAGTACTTGGTCCGAAGGCCGGTTTTTGACCTCAACCCATCCACTGTTAAATTTTGGAGAGGGAATGAGGCCTACTATGCGAGATGAGGAGTGGGGTAGTTTTCTGTTCTTTCCCCGCTATATTAGAGTGCTAAAGCGGAAAAAGTCCGCGATCGTGAAATGTAATATAGTAACCAATATGATTTGGCCGGATATCCTGGAAAGACTAAGCAAAGTTCTAAATTAACTACACTGTTATTCATAGTATCCACCAAGTGTTTATTTTAGGATCGGTTTCGGTGAAAATGCATCCATTACGCAAGAAATTAAGAATATTTATATAAAAATAAGGGTTTTTGTTGTTAGGAGGGGGGGTGAGACAGAAAGGTGGGGGGAAGAAGTAAAAGTGTTTTAGTTGGGATAAGGAGGGAGGAGAAGGAATTGGGAAGTCGAAATTGTTCACCAACTGCTTCGTGGAAATTGTTTCGATAGTTTCTATTTCATCCATTTTTCGTCCTTTCTGCAATTGGTTTATTGATCTCCATTCGAAACCGTTTGCAAGTCCCTCTTTTTGTATGTGGTCCGTAAAAAATCTCAAATAACACTTTCATAGCTTAAAATAAAGTGTAGCCAAAATCAATGCTATCGATCAACATTATTAATGCCTCCATTGCTTTCATATTATCACATTCATGATTAAGTAAAAAAAATCTTTCATCTCCATCCTGTATTGATACATAAATGAATACTTTGAATTTGATTTTGTTTCAGACCAAGGAATCATATTCAGTGTTTCTTTTTCACATTTGTACGAATCCTTCTCAAACATCACTATCGGCACATATCTTCCCCCTTTCCTCCCTTCTCTCCCATACTCCTCTTCCCCCAATCTCTTCCTTAACTTTTCCTCTCCTACTTTCATGATTTTTCTCTTTCTCATAAAATCGACTCTATCCGGCTATACTTTCTCTTTCTCGCTTAATTAAGGAAGCAGTGATAATCCTCCTTCTGCTTCATTTTACATTTTAACCCCCTATCGCTATTCATGGTTTTTTATGATTGACAGTGGAGAAGATTAGGATCTAATCAGTCTACCATTGTTTAGGGTGTTGAATTGGGACACCAATGAACATAAATACGACATTAAAATGTGATTGATCATTGCGTAAATGTTAATGAGCTTACCAGATTCAAGTCTTATTTAATCATTTTCCACTCGAATTACTTAAAAACTCGATATTTAATCAGTGAAAGCATCCGGGGAAGCCCGGCTTTTCTTGTCGTTCAGGGTATATAAACTTATCTTTCCTTAATTAACTTTCAAAATTTTGTAGAAAAATAACACTTGGTATTCATCCTTACTCTATAACCCTGTAAACTTATTATAATCATCCAATATTCTAAAATTCGATTATTGTACAAAAATAACTTTCATCACTGTCGATGTGAATAAACAGTGTATTCAGCTCCACAGAATAGCTGAAAATAGTGTACTCTTGGAGATATATCTTAGTTTTATCCTAATACTAAAACTCATGACCTAACATACGTAACTTATTCCCCTTCTAATATTTTGAATATACAAGATTATATAGATTTTAAAATTTTGTAGACCTCTGGGCACCAAAGAAAGTTTTCCTTATGTTATTATCCTTTAAGAATAAAAAGATCACACGAATAAAATCTCCTTTTTTCCTAAAACAATCAACTTAAAATCGTCCTCACTCGTCCGATCATTTTTAAAAGCGAAAAAAAAACCTTTCGTGAAGTATTCCCGAATCTCCTAAATATCGATATATACCCATGAATCGATTCGTTTGGAAAATTAAAAGGCAGAAAAATGTTGAATACGGAGGCGGGCGCGTTGGAGATGAATGGGAAGCAGTTAGTATACGAGACGGGTGTTTGCTATGGTAACGCATGAAGGAGGAGAATCAATTTACGAGGAAGGGATGGTTTGCAACAGTGGCGCAACTTGAAGGGGTTTGAGCCACGCCCTTTCATCTATCCACGCCCACACCAACTCTTGTCCCGCTCCCCAATCCAACGGATTGCCGCAGCTTTCGCCTCGTGTTTTTTGCCGCTCTCGAAATATCGTTGAGTTTTACAATGGGATTACTGGCTGGCGAAAATTGACGGATTAGATTACATGGGAAAGAGGCGGATTCTCGCTCAATTAGGTCACAATAGTTTGCGCTTGAACTGTAACAATTGATGCCAAAATAACCTCACTTCTAAAGCATTTAGAATACGCTAATCATTGCAGGAATGTCACACAGTTTTATTTATGAAAAGGACTGAATTTCAAAAAATTGTCCGGATTATATTTAAAAAAATATATTTTCGATAATGTGAAACTTTATATAAGCGTGCATTAATTACAACAAATTAATACACAACTCTATATCACTACTTCTAGTATAACACTGAATATAACAGTTTATATTCTTATTACATTTTTTTCTAATTTCCCCTTCCGTTGACCAAATGTACAGTAGTTCATATTCTCTATGATCGTTTCATAATTAAGCATAATCTTTACGAAAACGTTCATCCTGCGGCATTAACTGAAATAACCAATTTTATTCTTAATCTGCATTGATGGAAAATATTATGTTAGGAAGAAATATGAGCAGCCAAAGTAATTCATGTCCAATATTTTATGAAGAAGAGCGAATTACGCTTGAGATTCAAGCCGATCTTACGAAATACGAATTTAATTCTTTCATAATACAATACTGCTTCTACCGCAGCGAAAGCAATGACTTTTAGCAATTATTTATAAAATGTATATCATCACAAAAGCCTTCAAAACGTGCCAGGCATAAAGAGGAAGACGAAAAGCGCTCTCAAACCAGAGAATCTGAAAGACTCGCCCTTCTCGAGTTATGCTGGTTGCGTCTTAGGTGGTAACTTTTTTATGCTGTTTGCTGCTATAATTCCCAGTGTAGAGATAACGTATTCGAAATGTAATGATAGAATAGAAGCACTGATAAAAAATATGCATAATTTAGTTGTGTTTTATTGAAGTAATACGTACTAAATTTTAATAATATTCACCTGTATATGCAACATATTTTTAACTTAACTATTAATTGCAACTTGATTAATTATTACTAAATACACAACTTTATCCCACCGCTCCTGAGGAACCACACAATTCGCAATGCAATAAAAGAATTGAAGCACTTTCAAAAATATGTATAATGTAGTTGAATTTCATTTAAGTAGTACTCAGTACATTTTATGAGTTAATTCATCAGAGGAGGGTTTATTAATGTTACTTAAAGGGATGAAAATTCACTGTTTTATATTTATTTTAGCTCCACTCTGCACTGACCAATCCTTCCATTAGTTTACATGCATACTTTGCGCACTTAAAACAAATTAGTACACTTTTTCATTCCGTTAAAACTCTTAAAATTTGAAAACTTCTACATAATTAATCACACCAAATACAACGAAGCACGTGAAACGTACGAAGTTAATCTTAAGTGAGGCTAAATTACTTGGCTACTATTTTAGAATTCATGCGAAGAGTAAACAATGTGAGATCAAAACCCGGGAAAGAAGCATTTCAGTGGCAGCAATATCTGCAGTGACGGGATACCAAAATGTAGGTGCGCAGCGAAGTTGAGTTTAATTAGCGTTCTCTCCCACGCGTACGTCCGAGTCCAGTCAAGCGTTTGATATGCGTGTACGTTTCACTTCAAAGTTTCGCACGTTATGACGCCTTTTTCATTTTTTCTTTCCTCTTACAAACTTCCTTATTATTCAGGTTGATTAAAGTTCACGTGAGCATGCAACCGCTACGCCCTACGCTAGTTTTTTGTTTGATTATTCTTTTGAGTACCTCGACTATATGTACTCTGTTGCTTTTGGTCAGCTGAAAAAGAGGAAATTAGCTCCAAACTTACAACCCTGAAAAGACTAAATGATTGAATATTTTCAAAGAATACCCTTCATGAAATTTTATGGATAAAAGGCTTACACTTTTGCTGAAATATAATGTTAAAAAAATGATTTTTAAAAGGATGCATGCAAATTTGTGTTGAGGGTAGCCCAAATACAGCTTCTCCTAGTGGGAGACCTATGTATTTGCCCATTTTTCCATTTTTCTTTAAATATCTGTATGTAAATTATTATTGGGTATAACATACAAGGATGAATAAATGTACTGTTATTATCATATATATGAGTTATGAAGCTGAGCTAATATCTGGTCTTATCAAATACTACATACTTTGTACAATAAGCTAAAATACGATGTACCTTTATTCCTCTTCTTCACTCCTTTTTCAGATTACTCTATCTGCAAATTTTACTAGCTATCTTTTCCCTGGCCCTCTTACGGGTCCTTTCTCATTCGCTTTTGGCTTAGGAACCTAAGGCCCCGGACGATAACCCCCGAGGTATATAATGTACTTTTCCTCCCAAAAACTAACAGAAAGATGACATTAATATCTCATAGTTTATTGCTCTATTAAAATAAAATTTATTGTATTTATAAAACTAATTTTGTTTGGCTATATGGATTGCTAGGGTAAAAACTATATACCGAAGTAAATAGTACTTTACAACTTGGATGCAAGCTGCATACCTGATAAATATGGGAATCATCGGACATTGTAGATTAGAGCGAGGAAAGATACAAAGCTTGAGGTTTGGAAAGTGAAGACAACAGCTTACGAAACGGAAGAGAAATCTCAAAAGAATACATCGGAGAATACCTTTAAAGGAAACGAGTAATGTTTTATGGATGAAATGTAAGTGTTAAATCGTAACAAGTTTAAATTTTCCTTCTATCTGATAACTATTCATAAAAATAAATTGAAGAAAAAAAATTTTCACTTGCACGATTTTCCACCGTACATGTAAGTTATCTTACGAAACCGGTCGTGTGTAAAATATACAGTGGAAAATACTAGTACAAGTTAAAAATGTATTTCTTTGATTTATTTCTATGGAATTCCACATAGTCAAGCCTACTACCATTGGTTTTATTTTAACTATTTATAATTTTCCAGCTGCAAGAAAGCACTTCCAAAAGAGAATGACATTTATCAAAACATGAGCAGAATGTTTTACTAGTAATATGAAGTTAATTAATAGTATGGAATGGCAGCGATGCTGGTCAGTTATCCTATGAACTAATTTGGATATTTAGGAAATCACGCGATTGCATTCTCGCGTTTTGCGGGTGAGTTTTTGAAGCGTTAGCATTTCAGAGTGAATTAATGCTAATTATTAAGAGATTAAGATTTAATTCAGTTACGTTAGAATTAATTGACTGGATTAGCGATATTACCGTGATTAGCTTTCATGAACAGACTTTCAAAGCTAAATTTATCTCATGTGTTAGGAGCTCGTACAATCAATTTGACCTATGAATGTGATTACGATATGCTCCCTTTTCAGCCCTTGCCAATTAAAGCGTTTAATATTTGCTTCCTGTGAATGATAATGAGCTTGATGAATTACGATGAGCATTTGAAAGTATTCTATAGATTCGATAAATCATTATATGTATTTTAATTATTCGTTGTTCATTGTTATACAGGTAATCATGCTTCGTTAAAGATTATTGCGATGAAATTGAATTTATACTGATTCAATTAACTCTGATTTTAAAAAATCAAAATGACGTCTTCGATTTCTGTGTGTTCTCCTTATAGAGAAATTATATTACCGCGTTTTTAATATTTTCCGGAGACGAAATTGGAATTTTTTCTCATAATTAAGATACTAATTGGTTGTACACACATTCTTGACTCTAGCTATTGGCTATACACCAACATGTTTGTACATTTGTAATGAGAATTTAGCTATTACAGTACTTAATAAATAAATATTTATTTGCCGCATGTTCCTGCAGATAGGACGAAATTTGAATCATACAAATAGTCCCCAAAACCTGGGAGTTGTCCGTTAGAACAAATATGAAAAAAATATTGAAATTTATATTAAATAAAATCATTATAAAATGAAACAAATCACTTATCAATGTATTAAAAGCTAATTAGTTATGTAAAAATAGTAAAACGTTGCTAAAACATAATATGTATATCAAAAGCTATGTTTATTAGTCTACAAGGTAATCAAGATCAATACTCGAATGCCTCAATCAGAGCGGATTTTTGCAGCAATCGAAAATTATAAATAGAATATCATTTCATATTGGATATACATTATTGTTATCCAGATGATAATAGCTTAATTGGATTATATTTATAGGCTGTCTATAGTTTGGGGGTCGTCTTATAGGACAGATATATGCTAAAACTATAAAACTTTGACGAAAACATATACCTCGTCTTATCTGAAGGTCGTCCTATCTGCATAAATATACGTTATTTCTTTTTCATTAACTACATGATCTTATATTGGAATCTATGACGAGTAAATATTAATGTTGTCAAGAGAATGGTTAAAATTATGGTGTAGATGTGTGTATTGGCATTTTACTTTTAACTACCCATGACGACCAAGAGATATTTCTAATGATGAAGAGCCACACTTTTTGTTTAAAATGGAAACCATTCCCTCGAAGCGACCAACGTCTGGAGAAGCCGATGATCGCAAGAGATTTCCAGTTCTTTCTCATGTTTATCTGAATCCTTGCTCCCAGTTCACTATCAACGACTCCCTCCCCCTCTCTTCCCCTTCTTTCCATGCATCCCTCCGATACAATCCCTTCTACTTTTTTACCGTTGAAGACTATTTTGTGGTCTTCTTTTTATTGCGACTTACGTCATAATCCTCCGTTTTATATGATTTCCTCGTTCTTTGATACCGTCGCAACAGATTCCGATATGAATCTAAAAGAGCGGAGTATAGAAATGGAAAAGAAATACAGACGGGGGAACGATTTCAGAGAGACGTATTGAGACTAGGAAGTCCCATATTACATTTGCCCGTTTTTCAATAAGATTGGGAATAAATGCACAACGTGAAGGTTGCAGACTATAAGCATACATTCAGATATTTACATTTACATAGGTACTCTTTAACTTTTATATCTATATACATGAATAGGTATTTATTTATAACAATGCAAACATTTATAAAACAATTCATGTATAGGATTTATTTCACCTATAATTTAATATTTATCATATATTCATACATAATATTCGTAGCAAAGATTTACTATAAGCCTCACTGGTATTTATGAAGCAACATTCTGATTAATTAAGGCAAAGATTTGAAATTAATAGTTTTTTTTACAACTAAAGAAAATTGAAGTTATAGCGTAAAATGACACAAATTTTACAATACTATCAATATAATAAAATAAATATCAAAGCATTTATCGTTCTTTTTTTTAATTGCAAATATATTACACATAAATGGTTACCAGGCTATTTCGAATCGAATTTGTGTTTTAATTTGTCGCTTTAAAGATGAGGATTCAAGGTTCTGAAGAGTTTTAAATTAAACCGATCCGCAGCAAACCAAAACATTGGGAAATATCTCACTCATGAGTGAGATTTATTTGTCAATATCCTAAGAGAATTTTTCTTACACCTCTGTCATCGCATTGATCGAGTCAGTAGTGATTCAACTCGCACCTATCAAACTCTACCACAATGGAAATTTCCGTTGCTTTCATCGCGGTGCACGTGATCCTAGCAATATTTTGCAAACTCGTGGCTATTTCAAATAACTAAACCTTCCATCAATTCGCAGAACATAAATGCAGAGCATTTCTCGCTGTCTGTTATATTTTTCGATAGTAATAGAATTAAACAAGAGACCCTCACCGGAATCACCAAAGAGATCAGTGAAAATTACATCAGATAAATCGGCCAGAAATTTTAAAAATAAAGAGTGAAAAACATTTTTGAGTAAACGCATGATTTTTAACCCTTTCGTCACAAATGATTTTATAAACCAATTTTATCGATTTCTTCATTGATGATGGAGACAACTTATATCTCTTCGGTGAGTGCAATCGTTAGTAATTTTGGCTGAAAAGCGTATCATTTTCTAATTTGCACAGCCTTATATAGTTCCAAGTACATTAGCATAGACACAAGAGCCTGTTTCTTATTCGAGCGAATAACTGGAAAAATTAATAAGTTCCTTTGAATTTCAAATAATGGTACAGTCAGTCTTTCTGATACTACGTGTGAATTTACTTATTTTTTATGTATCGTCATTATGAAGCCAAAGAAATTGAAGGCCAGTGATAACGCACTATGGAAATTTGGTATCGTTACATCACCTTTAAGATTAAGCGATGACCGCCCACAAGTAAACTTGGGTAGATCCGATTATAGCTATAACATTTGCTGGAAGCCTTATATTTTCAATGAGATCAAATGCACTAGCTCTATTCTTAGAATTGGTGTTGAATATCCACTTTAATTGATACTATTTTTTGTTATAAAATTTTACAATTATTCTAATATTTAAATGTTATTGTAGAATATCAACTAAATTGAAATCTTTTTCTGTTTATATAAAATATAGAGTTTCTACATGCCATGACTTCATAAACTTTCACGTTAGTATTGGAAGCAGTCTTTTCTAAACTTAATATCTTCAAACAGAGGTTAATAGAGAAGTTTTAAGAAGCATAATGAAGGAAAGGTTTTATTAAAACCAGTGGAAAAAGTACCATTTCTCTTTTCTTCAATATCGACATAATGGATCTCCACGCTGTATTGCTTAATTCTGTGAAGTGTGAAGACTTCTTGTGTAGGATTTTTTGTTCTTTCCATTGGCTTTAATTTTTATGCTAAATTTAATTTATTTGAAATTAGTAATGAAGGGGAAAATGTCAATGAGCATGTTAAAGACCTCTGAATTTTTGAGTTCCCGTCAGTGGTGAACTTATACATGGCGTGGTACATGAATAAAATAACCATTTAAAGAAAAACGTTTACCATTCTTGACGAAGACAATACGTTTTGCCGTACCTAACAGCAACCGAAATTCCGCAAGAAATTCACCAAAATCTCCAAATCTCTCTCCAGCACTCGCCATCGGAATAATTGAGGACAATTCTTCCTTACATGCGAAAATACCCTAAAGAACTAAGAATTTCGGGAATGCTTAGCAATAGGGCTATAAAAGACATAAAAGCGCACCGACTCGAATAGTTTACGCGTTTCTGGGCACGCGCACGGATGTACCAGAGAGCCGTACACTGCTGCGAGTAAAAGCCGCTAAAACTAAAAACTTGATCTCTTTTTTTTCGAGAGAGCGAAACGTCGTCCACGGAGATAACTCCAGAAGGGGTTCCAACAATGGAAAGCCCTCATCCTCAGACTGTGCTTTTGTTGGCCCGTTTTGGAGAATTCCCCGCACCTTTTGTCTTGGCCTCTGCGGGCGGAACGGGAATAACCACAAAAATTCGATCCTTCCGAAAAAACCGTAGGACGTTCGCCCGTGGCCAACAAAAGAAGATTTCCTTTTTCTGTGGTGGAATAACAGTGGCGATAGTGGGGCTGAATAATGGAGAATCCAATTAAAGGATTGTGGGGGGCGTATGTCCACCTAGCCCCCCCCCCTCCCCATTTGATTCCCCATTCCAGTCAGCGCCCCCTTGCGGGAATGGCCACCGCTGCTCCTTTCACCTCCCGCGCTTCGCCACCTCTGCCCCATCAGACCGACCCTTTAGGGCCCCATTCGACGATCGACATGGACGCGATGTGACATCAAGCCGAATTTCGTTCCGGATAATGGGAAGAGAGGGGTTTTTTCGTTTCCCGGCGGAATGTCCGTTTCCCGAATTCGCTGTCAGAGGGCGTGTGGAGAGGAAAGTACTTTGGCTGGATCCGTACGACTAATTTATCGATCATACCTGGTGCCTTTTCGGCTCTCTTCTTCCGTCGTGATGCCGCTCAGGAGGGTTGATCGATATTAACAATGATTCGAGTGTCAGTGGGTGGGATCGCGGGAAAATTCGGCGCTCTCATCTGGGAATGTTGTAGCGACGGCTTGGGACCCATAGGGGCCAAAGGTCAAATCAAGGTCACCATTTGAATCATCACTGTATGATACGAGGAAATACATGTCTATTTATGAAATAGAAATCCAGATAACATCCAAGCAAAATTCTACGCTCTATAAATTTATAAACAGGTTAATAATTGAAATCGAAATTCGTCCTTCGTAATATTCTCTAAAATTATAGTTTAGGACCAATTTTTGACCTTTTGGAAACCATCTTTTTCCCGAAGACTGAATTGAATTATTGGTAGTATAGGCATATGATGCTGAATTATTGAGAGGAATATTGAAAAAGGCTCAAATTGGAAGGGAAGTACGCTGAATAGAAACTTGAAAACTTAGTGGGAATTGGACTTTTATTCAGTGTATCACTACCGGAACATGTTGATTAGATAAGAAATTAAATTAAATTTCATTTATGTGGCATATGTGTTGCAATAGATGATATGTTTTATATATAACTCGGGTGATTCATTTCCGAAATATATGTAATTAACAGTTTTCGTTTCATGATACCACATATAGCATGCACAAGCTTGACATTTTCATAAAACCAAAAATATCAAATTGTTTCCGAAAGCAGAAATACTGAAGAATCCAAGCATGTGTTTAAATAGTTTTACGTTCTCTTTCAGTAGTTAGATGTTAAATTGTATTGAGTTTTACCAGTGAACTCTAATAGTAATTATATTTGTGTGAATATAGTAAATTTTCAAATAATTGTAATCGTATTAAAAATCCAAAATTTGTTAGTTCTTTTTTTAAAGGATTCACTATTTGCAAGGTCTGTGGTAATTATAGGAGGGGTAGGATATTTTTCACAAAAAATGTAATATTGCACATCTGCTGATTCCATGAAAAATTCAATAAATAATATACCTTTTAAGAATCTTTTATCACTCATTATGCCAACTAATACTTAAAAGGCATTACTCTAATGCTTCCTAATGTTTGACGCTATTTTAGAAAATATGTTGTTTTCATTCAAATCCTTAACTATCTTCTAAGAATTATTTGTAATTGAAAATGTGCTGTTATTAATGGTATAATAAATTTAAAATCAAATTATTTAATAACTGATAATATGTTTAAAACTAAAAATTTCTTCAAAAGTATAATTTAGTAATTTTCAAAATATTTAAAAAATTACGGTCTCCTTGACCGCACGTCACTGGTAGTACGACAAAAATTTTCAAGTCACTGGTTAAGGGTAAAAATCAATCCAGCTTACCATTTTCCAAAACCAAGTTAAAGTACATTGCATTTCTCCATTTAAAAAATAATCGCATGAATTCGAATCGGTATTATAAAATATTCCGAAAAATGTATCAATGTGTTAGCAATACCCAGACCGATCCAACCGAATTGGTTGTGAGTAAAATACTAATACGTGAATACAAATTTCACTATTTTTAATGAAATTTATGCTATGTAGACGTATGTAATACCTTATCTGTATGAGAGATGTAATACATTTTCAGTAAGAGAGTTGATAGCTGTCAAAGCTTTTATATGTTCTTAAATTTAAAATCTCCCATAATTTTTATTCTTAAAAGAATAAATCTCATTGAGAAGGTTAATTTTCTCTGAAATGATGTGCTTTGTTCTGTAACGAATACAATTCATGAATTCAAAAGGGAGGCTCATGAGAACGTATTTTTAAACATTTGCTACATTATATTGAGTAATACAATAAAAATTGAAGCAATGCAGCTTCTTGTTATACGTGCAGGGAGCGAATGTGAAAGAGGATGGAGTCTAAGTTGGTAAATTAGCCAATTTTGCATAATCTTGAGGCCCCATCTGCCATCGAATCACCGGAGCAGTTGCTAATCTGATCTCCGCAGTTAGGGATGAATTATGGCCCATCTTCATCACGCTTCCTCCGCATCTCACTGCACCTTCTAGTACCGGTTCCCACCAATTAGTCGAAGCTAAATCAAATTCGAAATAAATAATCTTGACTGCTTATTAATTACGTACGGCCTTGAAATTCATATTTGCTCTAACATGCGATTGCACCGTTTAATGGATGTATAATTTAAGTAGAGAGGAAGACTAATTATTTCCGTAAATTGTGAATTAATTCCTTGATTTATTAGAATGTGACTGCTTAGATTCGGCGAGAAAACATTTCTGCAATAGTTTTCCCATTATCTCAACGAAAAATGTGGTTAAAAACCGGCAGATATGTATTAGGGCACGCCTTTGTAGGTTCGTCTCCACTGAGCATTTTAGAGCTAGGAAAATTGGTCTTTCTTTTTATGCTGGTTTTATATGCATAAAAAAATTCACGAGATAACAAATTTGCGGGATTGCGACATGAAAGAGTAAGTAAAGAAATAGAATTTGAACACGACAGTTAAAGAATTAGAGGTTTAAAATCTCCGATAGCCGTCTTTGTCGGCGTTCCCCGTTTCATTGACCTGTATGCCAAGAAAGACGGCAATTTGGTATTTTAAACCTCTTATGAGATCATTTCGTGAAATTTGAGTTAGGAGACAATAATACAAAGCATGAATTAATATATAAAAATACATTCTGTGATGAAGAGACGTCCAGGTTAAGAGAGTCGATCCCATCTCCATGCCCTCACTAGCGCTACCAAAATTAGTCCAGAAATTTCCAGTTACTTAGTTATCAAAGAACGAAAATCAGTAGAATGTTTAGCCAATTCTATAGATTTTCTTCATTTGTACATACATAGGCTTTCTTTTAGCGCCTACCACTTGTCACCTCATCACTTTTAATTTAACTAGTAATTTTCCGAACAATGGCGTTGTTGCTTTCTTAAAGATCAATGCGAGCTTCACGTAAATGTTGGTGGACGTAAACTGGACCCAATGAGCTCTTCTTGCCCGGAAAGTTGCATATACCACAGAGTCAATTACAATATCTGACAGCTTTTTATCACATTCAAATTAGATTCAAATTAATTGTCAACATTGCAAACTTGAAAAATTTTGAAATTTATTCATAATTTTAAAATAACATCAGAAATTTTGCTCGAACTCTCAGAATGAAATTCACCTATTACAGAATAAGTTACCTAAATCACTCTGAAGGTCCTTGCCTGAAAGCCTGAAAATAAAAATGTTTCAAAAAGAAATGTTTTAATGCGTTGTGGCAATGTTATTTAATACTGTGTAATGTGTTATAGTAATTTAAGGACCTACGGATGCACGGTGATTCTACCCCGTGACCGCTACGGTAGCCGAGAAGGCCTGTCATGATCCCCGAAAAATTCGGTAAAAACTGTTATAAGTAATACTATAAATGCATTATTTAGTTGTGAAGTATATATAATATCTATATATAATAGATAAGTAGTAGCAGTAGTAGTAACAATAGATTTATTGCTCTAGGTCAGTGTTCTTTGGAATATACTAAAAATAAACACAATTTACAAATGCTCCGTGGTAGAAGAAAGTAAACAAAGTAAGTATTATGAATAGATATGGTATTTCAAGTAAGACAGTTTCAATTTGAATTTATACATACAATGCAAGTAGATAACAAAAGAAAAACACAAGACGTTAATAATAATTTTCATACAAAAATTAAAAACATTTTATTTTGAATTGATGTAAGCTTTGTGAACTCTTTTATATTATCTGAAAGGCTATTGCATACTTTTAAACCTAAGTTAAAGGAAGGTATTTGACAAACCTGTACATCAGTTCGGCATTTAGGTATGTAATCATTCTATAGGAATGGTATGTTTATCTTGCATGTACATATTTTATATTAATTATGTCTCCAACTTGTATCTATGTGTGTAGGTAGAAAAAAATGTCACCAGGCTTACTGCCTATCTGCAGTTAATGCTATAATAATAATAAGATTACTCATATTCTTCGAAAGAAATTCTTTAATTTTTTCAAAATTCGCCATTATAGTATTTTGTTGGACATACAGTTCGATGTCGACTATGGCATGAATCTATCGGATGAATAAAATAAGAAAACGTGCTCGACGACGACGCTCTCTGAAAAGAAAAAACAAACGTTTATCCGAATCCTCGCTTTAAATCTCCAGCGAAAGGATGGAGAGAAAAACGTGGGCTCATTCGGTATGATATTCGCGTTCTTTCGACTCTTTTGCTTTATTTATTCGTCGGACTGACTTCGGAGGAAAGTCAATATTATGCGGAGGATCTGGAGTTTTTTCACCGAATCCTTTCTTCTCGTTTGGAAACCCGTCAAACGTGTTGCGCCGTGGCGCGCGACCACTGCCGGAGCACGCGGGGGAGTGGGCGTAGCATCTGCACTCTTCCCACTCAACGTTTGATGAGGTGATGTGGGCAGGGGTGGGGAGGGAGGGGAGGTGGATAGGGGAGACAACGAAAAGGATGAAAATAATAGGATGGGAAAGAAAAGATATGGCAAAGGAAAGGATAGACAGATAAAGGAAAACTATATTGTAAGAGCATTTCATTCAAAAGTGTTTCTTCCTGAGACAGTTCTTAAAAAGAAGAAATTTTCTCTCCATATTTTGCGATTTGACGTTATTTTCGCGGTTATGATTAAAAATATATTTGTATTATTTTTCTGCGTCATATTATACACAGGCTCCCGGATAGTCATGTGGACAGCGCGTTTGCCTTTGGTGAAAGCGGTCCCGGGTTCGAATCCTGGAGGGAGCCAATGTGCGAAATGGCCTAAGCTGTCGAAGCACTTTTAACAGTACCACTACCATATTATCCACAGTGTATGCTAAGTGCAAAGAATATTTCCTAGACATCTGAATTTTTCTGAATTCTCTTCCACTCCGCTGTATTGTTTCTTAAAATGACATTTTTCCAAGATTTGAAATTACTTAACTCCAAGCCAGTTGGAATCAAGCCAGATAATCAAGCACTATCAACCAATAACAATTCCATACCTATTCCTTATAACATAAAACAAAATTTCATTTGCAATGTTTTCTCACGAACGTATCACCCAACAGACGGTTCTCATAAAGACATTTACTTAGTGGATACACACCCACATCAATTTTGTCTCTGAATTTTCACCCGTGGATTTCTACCCAAAACCGGCTTTTCCAATTAAAGTTTTCCAAATGATAGCCTCAGTAAGGCTACGAGTAGTAACAGTCGATTATTAAATACTATTTGTTAACACCAAATAATTCCCAGAAATTATTCTTTCAATCTCACAAACAATCTTAGTAGGTTATATGTTCAATGAACCACATGGATGCGTTCAGTTTTTTTTTTTAGCTTGAGGCATTTGTACTGACTATTGACTGCCCTTTTGATCAGTAGCACCTGAGCTGGTTTCACTGATTGTTTACTACCTGTAATCAGCCCTGGATATACCGTCTACATGCAGAATTTTACTCTACGTACTTGATTTTAGAGGGATGCATTCCGTTCTAATTTTAGACAAAATCAAATGTACACGTATTAATAAAAACTTTTTTAATAAACATAAATAATAAAAATGGATATCAATTAGGATTAACGAAAAATTATGAAACTGAAAATGATACGCCTGTGGCTAACATCATCGGAGAACAAACTATATTTGGACAAAAACATTTCATAGAGGTAAAAAAGTAACCCTGAATGTGTTGCTTCCTATATTCAAAGTGGTCTCAAAAAGGCATTTAATACCTAAAAGTTAATACAGCTTCAATATCGGCGAGTTTTGCAAAAATCCGATGATAACATGAAATGTAAATTGTATATTGAAAGCGTTCCAGGGATATTAATTTCCTCCCAATTCATTCGACAAATGAAGTCCCAAATGCGTTTACCGCAGGAGAGGAAAAAATGTGTTAATATTGAAAATCTTTCGACTTTATGAAATGGATTAAGGAAAAGCTTTGCTTTTATGCTGATTCCGTGCCTATAAAAATCGCGTTTTCATTAAATATGTATCGAGCATACAATGCAACCAATTTACTTGGCAGTAAATTAATAACCTACTCATAAATGTATCCAATTTGGGTTACCACCACAAAAAATACATTTATCCCGTTCTCAAAATTTTTTCTCCTGTGAAAATTCAATCAGACAACATTTTTGAAAAATGCGCCGATAAATAAAATTTATAGGTTTCAATATTAATCTTCGATTATTAGTTCCAATTCAAAATCACGAAACCCTTCATAAAACACAGATGTATTCGTACGTCCTAATGCCAATTTTTGAAATAATTAAATTGTATTTTTATACAATTCTTTGAAAAAATATGAAAATGAATATTCTGCATAAATGTTGGTGGTATGTTATTAAGGGGTCACGAAAACATAATTCCGGAAATTCAGGCAATACGGGAGTTAATGATTGCTTGCGGAATAAACAAAAACAGCCTTTGAAAATTTTCTATTATAGCATTAAAAAGTTTGTCTATGGTAACTCTTCTTTGCAACACATGTGCCAACTGCTTTAGTATGTAAGAGATCCCTTTTAGCAGATGCTTTTCCAAGAACGATATAGGTAATATTTGAGTAAAATTACGTTTTTATGTAATTTCAAAGTTTTGATTAATGTTTAAACTACTATAATCAAGGCATAAGAGATCAAAGATGATATAAGCAACATAAACTACCTCGGAAAATGTTTTCGTCATAAAGACAATGGGCAGTTTATCTTTTATATTAATCGTACTCGTGTATATATTTTAATATCTGTCAATTAACGCGATATCAGTGTCATCTACAAAGTTCGAAGCTTCTTTATCTTCCGTTAAAAATCCAAAACCTGTGCCATTTAGAGTAATAGTTAATATCCCGCAATAAAACTGAAAGTCTTTGCGAAAATTTCCCAATGGAATGTCTTT
Organism: Sympetrum striolatum; assembly: GCA_947579665.1. Classification (NCBI taxonomy): domain Eukaryota; kingdom Metazoa; phylum Arthropoda; class Insecta; order Odonata; family Libellulidae; genus Sympetrum; species Sympetrum striolatum. The sequence goes on along the minus strand of OX388344.1, from coordinate 90,395,922 downwards.
AAATTTTGCACTACCATTATTACTGATTAAATGTCAGCCAACGATACGAAAACTTAAAATTTGAGCGTATCTCTTATGGATGTTACGGGAAACGGTTAATTAACTTTATATATATATGCAAATATGTACACAAGGGTGATTATTATGAGAGATAGTGCTTGGGCGTTTAAGACGACGAGTGGGAATACTGCAAGTGGGAAATTCTTCAATGGAAATGTGGGAGGACGAAGATGGGAAAGAATGAAAGTGAGTATGAAAGTGAGTATGAAAGATGATGGGAAGCAAAGAAGGGCGAAGATAGAGCTGAAAAAGGACGGAACATGAGAAAGATTAGGAGGAGGAGATAAGCAGAAGAATAAGATGGAAGAAAAAGGAAGACCCAGGGATAGGGGCAATACAAGGAGGAAAAGAGAGATAAAAGACGTATGGGCAAAGAGTGGGAGGGGATGAGAGGCATAGGGGAATGAAAGAGGGGGAAATATGGGATTGTTGGAAAGAAGAGACCCAGTTGCCCTTGGAGATGGCATATATTTAGATGTGAGGACGAAGACAGGATAACAATGAAACCGTTTCCCGCCTACCCATCCAACATTATTATCTTCTCTAAATTTTATTCCTCGAACCCGAGACCTCTCAAGTGGGCGAGCCGTGAGGTAATGGCACCGGATGTTCCATTGTTGCGGAGGACGTCATCTCGCCACCGGTAGTTACTCCACTGCGGCGTGCTTTACTGCTTCTGGAATGAATATTTCCATCGGCTTATAGCACGCTTTCCCTTACGTTCTCCTTGATTGCTTTTCTTCAAACTAAAGGCAAAACAACGGGAGACGGACGATTAAACGCCAGGATCTTGTATCCATCATTTAGACGGTAGCTCTTCTTGATCTGCGAGCCACCTTCGAATCAAATGTACAGATATTCTAATCGAATCTGGAATCGAATTTTGAAGTAAATTATGATTGAATTATCATATGAACAGTTTCTGTAAGTTTTTTCCACTCAATCCCTTTGTCGATTGCGGAGTGGTTTGCAAGGTTACTAACACAAAGGTCTCGGGATCGAGTTCTAGTTAATAGGGGTTGTCATCGGTGAAGGTGTAGTGTGTGCGTGTGGTATTCAGGGTAAAGCTGTTTGTATGTGTGTTCGTTTTTTTAAATGTATATGTTTCCCTATAACTTTCCAGTGAATGTACGACGCAAAAAAAAATAAATTTCGTTTTTGTATGATAAGTTTACGAGTTTTCTCCCACATCCAAGTCTTCCGTGAGATTAATTATATATTTCAACGAAGAGCTTTACTTCTGTCATCGACTTTAGAAGTAAGGTATACTAAGAGGCCTGTTTAGGCATTATCTCGTCGAATGAAGGCTGTAATTGTGATAATAATTTATGCATACTAAGTTCCAACAAACTAGCTTATGCCGAATACTAAATACAAAGTAAGTTCCTTCTTCTCAAATTGCAGAGCGATTCAGACGAAGAATTGCCAATGATTACTTAACATACAATCAATGGAACGGAAAACAACTGGTGAATATCAAATGTTAAAAATTCTTAGTGTTATTTGTAGTTAAACAGAAATTACTTCATTTTTAAAAGACAAAACGTAGACGGATATTTTTATATTATTCACTCACAACAAATTACTCTATACAATAGTCTATTCCATTGCTTTTTAACCAATTTATATAATTAAATTATAATTCAAATTCGAATAATTTACAGATAATCTCCCATTACTTTCTATATTGACTAAACGTTTTTCTTCCAGACGAGGACATTGAATGGAAATATACCCGAATAGATAGTCCTCTTCAAATTCCATCATTTAAACATCTCAAGGCTGTTGATTAAGAAACATTCAATTGCCATCATCGCATCTCTCGAACAATCTTCCTTTATTGTGCTCGGCTGATAAACAGTTTACTTGCAGATCATTCACAGTTAGACGAGGTAGCTCATACTAGTTCCTTCTTCCTTTATTTGATTATGTCTCGTAATTGTAATGACTCAGGTTCAAGAACGCATCGGCAGAACCGCATATCTGTCGACTCATGCTTCACCTGTGCTTTATTGCATCTTTTATTACCCCAGAAACGAAAGGATAATTGTCTCCTCATCCCATCATTGAGAAAATGTTTTCCAGATAATCGTCCAGGAAGTATTGAGTTCTGGAAAAGTCCTCCTGTTAGCAATGCAGGCGCTTCAAGGTTGTTACAGAGCTGTTAAGCGAATCGAGGGGACAAAAACGCTAGGGATTTCTAAGGAAGGATGGAAGTTTCTTTCAACCTAACTCCTCCAATTATCAATGCCCCGGCTCTTTCCATTGAAACGGTTAATTGAAAGGAAAAAGTGTTGCATCTATACGCCTTGATAATGAAACAGAACCTTATTTGGAACTATCGCATTAGAATATTTTTAAACTCTAGGAAGTTGGACAATTGTTACGACTAACCAGTGTAGTTAACAGTCAGTCTAACAGTCAGACAATAGCTGTGACTAAGAATATTCTCAGTATGTTTTTCTGAAGGTCAATGACAGAATTATCTCCATTTATCATTATTACAGATACATCATGCTCGTAAATAATTTTTATAACCATTACCCACATTAAGAATATTGTAATGCATTTATATTACAATAAAGATACTATGAAACAAATTTAACATTAAGAATGACCCGAAAAGTACTTTTCATTAATCTAGCTGTTTTTTTAATAGGAAGACAGATTAGAATAGTTCTTTAAAAGTATCATTTAAACGATACGATATATTCCCAGTTTCCAGCTCCTAATAAAATTGATGGTCCATTTCATTCCCATTAATTTTCAGCGTAATCCTACCTACCTTCAAACACGGACACTAGTTCATATTTTTAATTTTTTAATCAGCAATATTTATTTAACTCTATAAATTTAAAATTGATTCCCGAACGTTAAAACAAAGCATTACATTCATTATATTTAAGTTATATACATTCAAAATAGGAAAGAAGGCTTCAATATTAAAGTCCCGTAGAGACAAAGTTTTCTCGGCTAGAGGTCCCGGATTGCAAAAACAGTACAATCACATAAACGGAAAATGCATTAATTATGAAGAAAGTAACATAACGAAATAAATGTAAGAGTGCTAAAAAGTTATGCATAAATCAATACATGAGTAACTTCCAAGAATAACAATACATGAGATAATTAATTTTTACAGTATAAACAAGTGTACTATATTATATACTTTATGTATTACCTATAACAAGTTATATCATATATTCAATTAGTTCAGCATTGAAATCGATGGAAGGGAAATTTAAATTTGAGTGCAAGGTAATTTAATTAGCAATTTTTTTGTTTTAGGTTCTCATAGTACAATAAACAAATCAAGGGAAAAATTATTAAATTACGTTCATTTGTAACTGAAAGTGAAGAAATCGCCATATAGAACACCCTAATAGGTCACACGAGGCTTAAAGAACACAGGCTCCTTTCCCGTAGGCTTGCGATTGGGTGATTGAGTGATACCGAGATACACAAATACCTCTCCCTATCCCAAGTCTGGAGCACCTTTTTTTCGCCTCACTCTTCATTACGTAAGAATCCTATTTATTTTTCGGCGCGTGACTCCGAATCGTGCTGGACCCAGAGGTATCGAAAGGGATGTTCCAGGTGTGCGATCGGCGTGGGAAAAAATGTAATTAAAAAAAGACGGGGAATGCCTCCGGTGAAGTCATCGACGTATATAAAGCGGGGAGAGCTGCGCGGGAGCTCCAAACGTCTTGCGGATTCCAAAGAGGCGAAAGAAATAGCACCTGGATGTTCCTCGCCTAATTGGTCCTCTTCTGCTTGGACATGGAGGCTCAGTCTGCAATCTCCCTAGCGAGGTATTCGTGAAATAGCGGTTCGTGCGATTTTCGAATCACAGTTCCGACAGCTGCCACTCGGAAGGGAATTAAATCATTAGGTTCAATCGTGACTTATGGGAACAGATGGCCGCTAAGAGCAACTGACCTAAAATTAGAAATGATTTCTTGAATGATAAATCTCTCGCTCTTTCGCCGGGCTGAGACTTTTAACGACTTACGCACAGTTTGAGCTGCTTTGAAACATAGGGCGCATTTATGTGAATTGCTGCAACGTATATTATTACTGCGAGAGTTCAAATGAAATTCATCATATTCTGGACTTACTATACTTCCTTTACAAATTTAAACCATACCTTGCGTGATTTTATATATCTTTTTTCATTGTCTTATTCTACTTTATATTTATAAATTTACTTTCTTATGTAAATGATAAAAGATCATGAATATTGGATTCAATATTTCACTCCTAACATCGCTCCAAAATCAACGTATATATTACAATTATCTTTATTCCTTTAATATTCATTATGCCATTCTTTAATGGTTAATTGTAAGACTGAAAATATAAGTCCCAATTCCAACCCAAAAAGGTTGAATTTATTTGAGAGCATTGCGCAACCAAAATATAGAAAAGAACCCCAAAATCACAAATATAAATATTGGATAGTAAAAAAATACATATAACATCAAAGTAGCTAAACCGAAAGATATATGTAGTAGAAAATCATTTACGTTACTTAGTAACATTAGTAAGGCTAAGGATGTGATGGATCGTGATGTTTTGCTTCTTATATGTACTTTGCATTTTCCCATATTAAGCTTACATACTTTCTTTGACAGATCAATTGAGATAAAATGCTGTTAGTATGAATACTGATAGTTAACTTCGCGCTTCATGATACATATGTGAAAAACTACAGGTGAACGATATAAATATCTTTGGAGGCGGTTTTCTCTCTGAGATCAATTGTAAATGAGGTCATATTTATTTTAGCGAAGATTAAGTGAAAATATGCCGATAAACTGATAACGTAAAATTCCGTTTGGAGGAAATGAGCATGGAGAAAATCCAGAGATTGATTTAGAAAGGAGATCAAAGCATATTTCGATGATGTTTTTTCATCCAATTATTGCCTGGATCTTGACCTTGAAATTTATCGAAAGCTCATGTTGTGAGGGTTGATTAAATCCCAGGATAAAACCTACGATCACATCTTATATAGAAAGCCAAGCTGTTTTTAAATAGTTGCAAATAATATGTGAAGGTGATTTTTGCCATAGAGTATACATGAATGATGTTATGCGGAGAATTTGAGGAGCTTTGAAATAAATCTCTTATTCATCCTGAACCAGAAGCATTCCCCTCGACTTAATTAAGATTTCCTTAAGACCGGAGAGATTACTAACTGGAGATTGACTGACTTGAGACGATAATAAGCTCTTTTGATTCTGTAGTATCCAGATAAGGGACTATAGTTTGACTTGCGTTCCATAATTTTTAATTACTCTGTTAGCATACTGTAAGGTACCCATTTCTTAAAGGTAATCATTCTAGAAACGTATATATCTAAAAATTAACATCCTTACGGAATAGGTGCATTTTGAACTACGTTTTATAGCATACCACTCAAGATTTTCAGTTGTTGTACTCTTAATTAAGGAATGAATGATTGAGAAAAGAATAAATTTCATTTTGCAATATTTTATGGGATCAATGTTAACTCAAATTGAATGAAGTTTCTAAATTGAACAATTTTATACTCAAATCAGTCAAAATGTTAGATTAATGGGGAGCTCTTATGAATCGTGCGGCCTGCCAGAGATTTTTTCCAGTAGACCGCTGGTGATGTTTGGTGGATATCTGTAAAACTGTAGGAAAAGAGGTTTATTTTTTCATTAATAAGGATAATTTCAAGATAAATATTGCTTCACTTATATACAAACACTGTCATTCTTTTAATTTAATTGCGTTATCAACACTATTGCACCATGAAAATCAGATTTAAAGGCCCGTTATCTTGTAGTTACTCGCTCTCTAACAGAAAATATCGTAATTAATCATAACTATTTGCTCCCATGGGAATTCTGTGGGTGGTGCTTCATAACGCAATACATTTGGAATCCTTACAATTATAAATTAAGCTCCATTTGAAATTAGCAGGAAATAACTTGCATAAGCACATCAAAGAATAAGCTTGAGATCCATCCATTCCAATTAACTTTTCCATTCTTATAACTATGGATTCCGCATGGAACTCGTGCTTGATGATAGAAAATGAATTGGAAAAGAAAAATGCATTCCGTAGTCAAGACTCAAATCAAAATTTACCACTTTCCGGGAGAGTGTTGTAGAAAAATCAATCTTAACCTAGCCATAAACTTTAGAGGAATTCTGACCTTGTTGCATAAAAAACAATCCATAAAAACAGAGCTTCCTGTTTTCCACAGGTTTCATTTACTACTGCCGGTTTCGATAGTGAGGTTTATCATCAGGTTAGTGAGGTTTATCGTCGCCTTATGAAATACGCTTTCCTATTCCAATTAAAATTCAACTCATCATAAACTAGGTGACTTGGCCTATGTAGCATAAAAAAATATCTCACAAAAACATCTCCGTATTTTACACAGGTTTATGTTTACTACGACCGATATAGGCCACGTAATTCATCATCAGATCACCAGATTTAATACACTGTTTTCGTGATTTTTTTCTAACCTCACCCTATTCACAACCATCAAGAATTTCTCATTAAATAATCCCCAAACGTTATTTCGTGGCTAAATAACTGAAAGTACCCAGAAGAGGAAAATCTTGGCAATAGCCCCGGCTACCTCGGACCTTTTTTTCCTCTTTATTGTAAATATATTTTTAGTTCAATGCATTTCTCTTACATTTGAATATTTTACTGTTGAAAACGCCAGAATAGATTCAGATCTCGTTTCAAATCTCTCCTCCCGGGGAGGTTTACTCAATTTTAATCGGAAATAAATACCTTTCTGCCCGAGGCGCTTTCGTCGCCAATTAAGGAAAACAGAACTCATTAATAGGCGCAGACAATGTGTCCCTTAATTAGCTACATTCCTAAGCTTTCGCTTACAAATGAGGACGTAGCTGCCTCGAACTGCTTTTAGTAACTTCTTGCCCATTATAGAGGAAAGGGAACGCTCCTTTTCGATTCTCAATAAAGAACACTTCTGAATAATCTTTGAAGGCGCTTAAAAGACTTTGAGAGTCAACAGCCAACAAACTCCGCCGTCACATGCGAATTTGAATACGTTGTTGGATTAGTCATGTTTTATTTTTTCTTACTGTAAAACTCGAGCAATATTGTATAATTCATACCCTCAAAAGCAACCTTATAAGGCATTGAAATTAATTTTCTCATTCTCTCTTGGATTACCTGTCTTACTTTGCTAGCGTTTCAAGCGAAAAACATACTGTATTTATCTTTGCTATTAATTTGTTTCACCATTTATCCGAAGAAACCTACTACAGAACAAGGTGTCTGAAATAGATCTTTAACAGCTGAAAGATCACAGCTTCACTAAAAAGAAGCAAATGTCTTAAAAAAACAATGAAGTGACAAAGAATAAGCAAAATTCTTCATTACAAAGAATCAAACTTGCATTTTAAGAAATATGAAACTGATGAACGAATTCAAATTCAAGAATGATAAAAAAGAAAGTGTAACCTATTCCTATATAGTATATGCAACCAGCATGAATTTGGACGTATCTTATGGTGAAATGATTCTAGTATCGAGAAACATTTACAATTATAACATTTTAATAAAACTTTCGTCAAAAATATATTCGTTAAATTTAATCGCTATCAATATAACAATGCAAAATTTAATATTAACCATGCCAAATAATGCCATTATTACAATTAAATAATCACTATATTGGAAAGTTAAAACTTTCATTTACTTAATTTCGTCTGTTTATAAAAGAAATATATATGGAATATTGTTTAGTTATTGATATAATATTATTTGGTTTCAATACATTGTAATGTGAAAGTGAAAACAAACTTTTACTATACCACAGAATAAAAGTTTGTTTTCACTTTCGCTCCTGATGGATCCATACCACCAAGTCACGGCCCAAGCAGTTGATTCTAACATTGTAATGTATTTAATCAATGGAAGAAATCTTAGTTATATGGAACTCCATCTGGTGCTGAGAAATAAAATTATTTTAAAAATTTATTTTATTCTCATCACCATAATTTAATATAAATGCATTTAAAAGTCATCACTTATAATTAATATCATATTTCTCATTTTTTAATTTTATAACTGAAAATGTATAGATATTTATATAAACAAAACGTAAAAAGTTCACAGTTGTTTTACAAAAATCACGTCGGCACTAAACTGAGGCCTGTTGGAGCAGCAGAAGTCTTCCGGAAATGAAATTACATGCCGAAGGGTATATCAAAATCTCTCCTGGAACATGTTCCTCCACAGAGACCCTCTGGTTAACACCATCTAGTCAATGATTCCGCATCATCTCTTCACGAGTGGGCACGATTTGTCTCCCTCACGCGAAAGAAGTGGGCTTTGAGTAGAGGCAAACTCTCGCCGTTTTATACAGAGAGCGTGATTGAGACGCGGTGGTGACGTCACTCGGTTTGTGCTTTTCGCGGCGTTGACGCAGCGCCTTCGCCCACCGAGCCTTGCAACACTGCCTTTGAGATATTTGCCGCCTTTAAAACGGTCTAATGCCGCCCTCCGCTGAGGGTAGACAGCTGTTGTGCGGCTGCGGAGGAACAAAGTGGTTGAGAGGGATATTTACCCCGCATTCCGCGAGAGGGCGGAGGAAATTAATATATTTTGGAGATCAAACGTCTGAGATGAGGGCGAAATTAAGGACTGCGGCGGCGTTTTTGTGATCACCCAAATCGATTGTAAGCAAGCTCTTCTGTCAGGAAAATCCGGATAAAGGAAGCGCTGATCTACCGCAGTGACGTCTACTCTTTCCTGTCGGTAAAGGATATAATTTCATTAACTTCGTAAGTTTAGTGTTTAGTTTCACGAAATCGTTTCTTAGCAATATGATTGTGTTTTTAGTGCTAGTAATATGAAATTTGAATAACCTAGGTAAGAGATACTCAATCACTCTAAAGGAGCAGTCATAATATATATTAAACGGTGAGCCTTTAGATGGCATGGTCTTTCCGATTTCGTGATCTTGATTTCAAGAACATAAAGAGCTAAAGGTCTATTTGGTAATAAGGGAAGAAAATCGGAACACGGCTGTTAACAAATTTCGGATTTAAAGTCTTCAATAGCAGTCTTTGTTGGCATTCTCCACTTCGTTACCATTGGTACTCGGAAAACAATAGAAAGACCCGGATTACCTGCCCAGATCGACTACCTAAGAAACACCTAATGTACAGTCCTGGCCAAAATTAAGGCACCACCTCTCTAGCGATCCTAATGACCGGTGGTGCGTTAATTTTGGCCAGGTGTGTACATTTCAATATCAATGATCCTCAGGGGTTAATTTTGCACATATAATAATAATACCAACTTCTCTATTGGAAAGAGGAAAAAAATCCCAATTGCATCCATTTCAATAATTATTACCATTTACAAACACAACCATTTCCTAACCAGGAAACCGATTAGCCTGGATTCGAACCCGGGAGCGTTAGCTCGCTAACCACTTCAACACTACAGCCGATAACTCTACCTTAAATTATACCAACCAATTTTCTTGTTATAATTAACTTATTCAATGATAAGTCCTTGCAGACTTATGATACTGATCTCTAAGTTGCGGTTAAATCATTAACCATTAGTGTTATAATTACCTCATCATCAGTACTATTACGAGTTTGTAGGTATTCTTGTACTCATTTATTTTTTTATTACAATTTTTTTTTCTTTCATAAAAGAAATCATGGATTTAAAGTAAGATATACGTTAAAAATCCTAGGAGAACAAAAATGAATTTTTTCAGGGTACAGTAAACTCCCGTTTATCCGAAATGATTGGGACGGCGGCCGGATTGGATAACGAAAATTTCGGATAAACCGATGTCCCGCGTGAAACACCCCGAATTGTGTCAATACCACGAAATGTGACCGTAAAACGTGCGTACGTAGAGTGTTATTGATATGGTTGTGAATAAACCTGCACGTTTTTGACTGATAAAATTTGCATTGACGTGTTAAAAAGGCGCCAAAGTATGATTGAAAATTCAAAGTTTTTAAATGCTGAATAACAAAGCTCGTTTATTTTGCGTTCTTACACTAAAAATCCGCCTTATTTGGCAGCGGGAAAGAACAGGAGTTTTAAAGAGGTGTCACGAGCAAATAAGTAATGGGTTGCGATGGTATTCGGTGGGTGTGGGTGGGGTAGGTGCATTCGGAAAAGTTTGCTCGGATAAAGCGGATTTCGGATAAACGCGATTCGGATAAACGGGAGTTTGCTGCATTTAAATTCTTCCAGAATAGAGAAATATCCGAACTCCAATTACTGGTTGGCTGTAAGGATTTCATTTTTCTCTATCAAAATGAACCGGAAGTTAGGAACTATCGGAGAAAGCCAATTAGTTGGGATCTATTCCAACATCGATTGTCAATAGTTGCATTCCTTAGCCTTACAAAATGCGAGCACTCACTGGAAATAACTGTATCGCAGTTGTTCCTGGTTCTTGGCCGTGAATTCGAACGGTTCGTAGCCAAGGCCTTCGAGAGAAGAATTCTCACCGAACAATTGCTATGTTTTGTGAGCATACACTTATCGTCTTACCGTTACTGGGGTGGAATCCGCGCATTCCCGAATCACTTTTGGGAGATATGGTAAAAAATCACCGAGGATAAAATTTCACTACAGTTAGAAATGAAAAACGTTGAAGGCTCACAAAGATCTGAGAATAAGTGGTCACATCCGAAGATCTGCACGCAGCAATTGGTGGTCGTACGCCGATGTATATCTTGATCGCTCTCTATTCCATTGTTTTAGGAGAAACTTATAAAGTATTATGTTCATCTAAAATTCAGCTAACAGGCTGGTTATATCCCTAAACTATTCAGCGAAACCTTTGGAGAGGGGATGAGACGACCAAAGCGGATGAGGAGAGAGGTAGTTTTCGCTTACAATTGATTAAATATTCCTTTTTTGGGAAAAGACCGAGATGCATTGAAAATGGTGTAAATATCAGAATCTTCTTAGAAATTTGTACGTTTAATTCTGTTTTCTTTCTAATATAAAATATCTTAAAATCTTTATAAAGGAATATATACGTTAAAAGTAAAATTTCCATACTTGTAAACAATGTGTGCTCAGTGCTCAGTACTCGTAATAACATTTTTTGCCAATTTAAAATGGTTTTATATTTGAATGATACATTCATCCACAACAAGTTGGACCATACTACAACCAGGATTTGGCATGAGCAAAATACACATAATGCAGAGCAGATATCGGGCATAAATATTTCAACCGTTAAGATATTCTGAAATCCGAGAAAGTTTCAAGTATTTTATTTATTTATTCCTGAGGACTACAAAAAGATACCAGGCCAGGTGGTAGTTATTCCTATAGAGGGATGGAAAAATTAAATACCCTGCCTGGTATTCAAACTAGTCGGGAGGGAAACCTCCCTTATCCTTCATATTGTGTTTGTAGAAAATAGTGCCTTTTTATCATGAAATCAATCAGCAGGTTATTTTTCCATTAAATTTGCCAGTATGTAAATTATTTCCGTTAAGTAAGATCAAAATTGGCCCAAGTACCGACCCTTGGGACTATAGAATTTATTAAACATTTTGACAATAATAATTTTTAATTATAACACATTGGATTTTCCCAGATAGATAGCACCTAAACCTTTGACACAGTCAAAGGTTTTGGTGATATCAATAAACACACTAGGTATTCTTCGATGATATCAGAACGTTTTATCACCCATTTTATATCCCTTTGCTACTGGAATTCATTGACCAGAAATTATTTTTTCTCGTGCTAATGGAGTGTTACGGCAAACAATCTGATGTATTGCAGCGGTCTTTTATCGGAGGCCATTTCCTTGATAAAAAACGGAACCACTTCCGTTTTGTAAATAATGTGATTTCAGAATATTCATCCTTTTCTCTGGGCAATCCTACGGTAGAATGTAATATTCATCGAACACTATAAATTTTAAAAGTCGTAAACCCTTTAGCTCGCATACGCAATATCTCTGGCATTAAATTCGTTGGACTTTGTATATTAAAACTTCTAGCTAATGCAGAGTACATAAGAAAATACAAGTTCGCGTACTACTTTAAATGCATCATAACTGTGGAGGAGTTAATGTATGTCTTTAGTCACTGAAATGATGAATGTAACTTACGCTATCAGATAGCGGTGTTGAATATTCAACGCTGCATACATAGACCGTTTTATGCTATGGGTAATTTCCAAGAGTATGTGGCATCCATAGTGGGCGTTTTCAAGATGGATTTTTATCGTATAAAATATATATTTGCATTTTCAATATCTTTACAGACGAACATGGAATAGTTGTTTCCTAAAATGTACGTTTATTTAGCCTGAAATATCTCTAATATAAACATTAATATCTTTCCGGTAAGGAGTGTATGATGAATCTCATCGCCACTGCATTTGTCTCCGGTAATACATAAAGCTGATGAAGTATGTTTTTCATTCCTAACAACGGAAATCTATGCGCAAACACCAATCAAATACGTATGACATGTACTCTTAATCTACTTATATAAATATCAGTATAATTTATAAATGACATTCTTCATCGCTAAAGAAACTAGAAAATGTCGACGTTGCACAAAAGGAAATCCTATGATAATATATTTCTTTGAGATAGAGTTATCTTAACTTAGGAATGAATAGTAAAGTCTCTAGTAAACTTGATTAAATTAAGTTTAGGGGAGGTTTTCTTAAGGTAGCGCAATTAAAAACGTAAATCAAATTTATCTTTGAAACTATAACAGTTGAATATATTATTTATTTATTCTATAACTTGAGATAATAAGATATTATCCTGTTTAACGTTTCTATGATATTGGATAGTTATTCAGTAAAAATACTGACCCAACCAAAATAATATAAACCAATATATTATAAACTAATATTTGGCCAAATAAAATGATGAAATTAAATTTGATAAACCTTTATTAGCAAAACTTGAAGTTTTATAGGTACAGGTTGCGGCAATATAAATTCCTTTTTTCTCATTTTCGCATTTAGAGAAAGGAAGCTATAATGCCGCACCCTGTGTTGCAAAATTAAATTAAGTAAAATTACATTGTTAACAATATGGCAATTGACAGACATACTTATATTAGGAGAAAAACATTCTCACCACCAATTTTATGTGGTTTTAAATTCCCTACGCATTATAGTAGGAACATTCGTGGGCTTGGCTTCAGCAATCTTGGTTATCTTCAAGAGATATGAGATCAAGAGGGTTGCTGGTTGCTGAAATTCGCAAAGTTTCAGGAAATTTCATGCATTAAATTTCTCGCAATTCCGAATCTAAAATCCAATTCTCCAGGACCATAATGACAATCTTCATTCGAATTCGCTCCTTTTGGTCCATATCTCGGTTTCGTAAGACCAGCATTTCTAATTTAATGTTTGAATAGAAGTAGAGCGAGGGAGAGATGATAGTAAACTTTAATAAAGAGGTTACGCAAGCGATCGACCAATATATGTAGCTTCAATCTTTTCCCGGCATCCTGTAATTAAAGCAGCCTTCCCTTTCAGATGGGAAGTACGTACTCTGCAATAGGGAATAACCAACTTAGATATATCTGCAAGCTGGGATTTACCATCTCAGGGAGGTCAGGGTAGCACTCAATCCGTAGATTTTTTGTCTGCTTTTATTTTCTAGTAGTAAACATAATCGTAGCAAGAGATGCTTTTAACTCGGCTTCGAAGGTCTATGCATAACGGCATTCTGAGAAAATCTTTATGCAACGACATATGAGGGAAGTGCCTACGTATTTATTACATAGGAGACGTTTTGAAAAAGAGATGCTGTGTTTGCATGAATAGTTCCATATTTATAGGGAAATTTGAGCTTTCATATGCTAGCGGTAATAAGGTTTCTTTGAAGAGACTTTTAGTAAATCCCAGAGACCAAAAAGTAAGGGAATATGCTAGGAAAATTTTCCATGAAAATGAATGCTATCCGTTCCGACGAAGATATATAGATAGCAAGTCGTACTCGCTCACTTAAGAATTAACCTTCATATAGGAGTTGATTTTAGTTATATATATATATCTACACAGTATTTACCTCGTAGACCGGTTTGAATATTGAACTTTCTACCATCGTTTATCAAAAGCTAGATGAAAAGTGAGGTTGTTTGTTAGAATCCGCCACTTGGGCATTGATTTTATGGTAAAACTTCATCAGAAACAAAAAAATATCACTTTTAAAAAATAAAATATGATTTATTCTCAAACGACTATAGTTTCGACTCGTGGAAGATAGATACTGAAGGCAGGATTCCAAGTAATACATTTAAGAAGGGAAAAAACAGAGGAGGCAAAAGAATATTACGGGTGGGGAAAAGTCTCCGTAGTCATTGGCACCCTTCATCATTGATGAATGATATTAGATCACGAACAGAATTAAAGAACCACATATTAACCTTTCTCCAAAGACTGACATGTGATAAAACTAAATGAAAGATTTATTTTCCTCTAAGAAAAACGACTAAAAAATATATCGTTCATCAAGATATGGTACGAAATACAATATAAGCTTATATATTCACATTATTAATACAGTCATATATAATATATAACACAATTGTGTGTTAGAAAAATTAGAGTTATTATTACAGTCATATATCATAACTGATTTTCTAACTATATAATATAACTATGTCGATATTAATTTTATCATAATAAATGAGAATAATATCTCTAGTATTTAAGGGACTGCACATCGATAGGGAAAATTAAAATGGTGAAAATTGCCAACATTAACTAGAGAAAATTTAGGATTGAAGTAACACAGGAAAAGTTACCAAGGTAAGACATAGTTCACACATATAGCAAAGAGATTAATCTGTTTTCAGTCTCCCAGAAAATAAATTTTATTTCAGTACAGTGTTATGCAGTGGTATTAAATTTATCTCCATTTTCGCAATGATCTTCTTCATACATACATATATATTTTAAGTGGTGAATACTCATACTTATTCGCCTACGGTGGAAAACGTTTTCTAGGAAGTTTTTTAAAGGGAGATGAATCTCATGAACGAGCGCTGCAGGTAATGCGCAGGCGGAATTAAAAGCATTCATCCTAAAAGGAGAGATTACGGGAGGGATGTCATCTTTCCCTTTTTGCTATTATTGTTTGTCTGACTCTAAAGTACGACGGATAGGAGTGCTGCAGAAAAATAAAACTGAGGAGTTGGAGCTCATTGTGGAGTGGAGTCGTGCAACTGGTTTGCTGCCTTTTATCATTTCCACTTCTCGAAGTCCATTCTCAAGCCACAGATCTCGTATCATGATAGAGACCTTTGTCGCAGAGTTAAAGACTGCTTTGTGCAGTTTTAAAAGGAAGATACGCAGAAGTATGAGGTGAAAGAGGAAAGCGGCCTATTAGTTTTTTCTATGATTGACTCTATTGTACTACAAATAATGCATACTGATAATCTTAGCCCTTAATTAACCACGTCGGGTCAGGGTCAATATTGGTCAACCTTTCTGGGTTAACCCATTCTGAAATAAACCTTTTGGAACCACTTCTATTATTTACATAATTACATTTACATTTATTGCGGTGGGTGACCAATCCTTTGATCGATTTAACATTTCTGAAAAAAGTGTTTACACTCACTCACTCAATCTCACACGTTTTACGTGACATTAACATCTAAATTTTAGGTTGAATTACTCAATAATGATTTATTTTTGAAAAACTCTATTTATTCATTTTCCAGTTTACTTTACATTCCTGTCTTAGGATTTGAATTTTCGTTGAGATTATATCTACTAATAATAATAATAACTTTTCTAATGGAAACAGGAAGATCCCAATTACATAAATTTCAATAATTATTACTATTTAATTATTTTAATTAATTCATTAATTAATTTACTAATTAATTAAGACATAAAACCATTATTTAGCCAGAAAAATCCGGTTAGCCGGGATTCGAACCCACAACCTTGGTGTTGAAGCGTTATCACGTAGGCATGCTAACCACTCCGCCACCTCGAGTTATACCTGTCACACCTTTTTTTAATTTGTAGTATTCCAATGTAACTGTTTAAATGCTAGATTATTATCACCTTCAGAAAGACAAAAAATTCTTTCCCCTATGGGTTGGAGCACCACTGCTTGAAATCATTATAATTTTTCATTATTACATCATCTGGACACGGAAGATTTTTGACTGCTTATCAATAGAATTGATTCAAAAAATGTTTAAACCCCTCCAAATATTTTGACATTAAAGTTTCATAAGTATGGATACTATTTTACTTATATTTAGATTTTAGAAAGAGAAATAATTAGCCCTGGGTTCAGGATAAGATTTTCATTGCTCAGATCTCAAAAGCAGTGTTCGAAAATTCGAAAAAATAAGGGAATTAAGTACAAAGTCAGAAGCATTTAAAATGAATGCGTTAAATAAAAATCGTGGTCGGTATTTTCCCCACCATTTCCTTTCCCGTCCTTTTATATGTTAGCTGTTGTCATTCACTTCAATTTGAATGCGATTTGCAATGGGAAATGAATAATCTGCAATTCCTGTTAAAATAGAAAAAATCGGAAATCACGGTTGAAGGAATGTTTGTAAATTCGCTACGATAATTTAGCAAGTCATCCGAATGGTACAATTTGTACTTTAAGCTTCTCCCTTCTCGGAATAAACACAGGATACCAATGTAAAATATTTTATAGCGCTAGTTGACGTCTTTCACTTTTCATCGAGAGAGTGTCAGATAAAAATTAATTAAAATTTGTCGGTGCATATTCTCAATTGAGATCTCATACCGCTGAGATATCAGAAACCTGTTGCAGTCACTTAATGAAATCCTCTGAAGGATTCCGAGAATCGTTCCGATAAAAAGTATTCGCGAGGCATATTGTTTTTATCAGCCATTTCGTAATGCACCCTCGCACCATTTGCGTTGGCCTTGCTAAATCACTACCTGCGATAAATATAGTGGTGCCGATGGTGTTGGATTACGTAAAAATAATTATCAGGATTGTCTCCGTCTGGAATAAAAATAAGATAAATTGGATTTCCCATAGGCTTTAACGATTACAGATTTTTCTTACGAGTCGAAAACATTGTGAAACTTCAATGAATCGGTAAAACCCTAAAATATTAAAAGGACTATTTCTATCTTTTTACAGACTTTTTGTCCGAGAAAGAGTAGGAACCAAATTGAATATATAAATAAATTTTTCAACAAGTTTCACCTCAATATAATCAACAAAAATTACCGCAGATTTTGAGGTAAGAGTTGGTGGCCCCTGTTCAAGGTCTTATATTTTGATTTTATCACTAAATTATCCCTTTTTATTATTCCTTTTACTTAGTTAGCCCTGCATTTTATCCCATCGGCAGGTATTTCGTAACAGCGATTCAACGAATCGTATTTACCTCTTGTTAATACCCAGATGTTTATTATCTGTTCAATCAAAATAAAATTAAACTAACATGTCACATTGAAACACAAGCAAACTTCAATCTAGTATTAACGTATATTATAATCAATTGTGGAAGGCTTTACTACGGGGAAATCCATGACAAGTAATTTAAGAAATAAGAATTCAAAAATACTCTTTTGCGTAATAATGGTTAGTAATACAAACCAATAGCTTTGTAGTATGGAGATTATATAAAAATCAGCGCTTTATTTCTACCAAAACATACCATTGACATCCCTTTGGATTAACATTCCGCCGATCTCATCGTAATAGAGTGAGCAAATTGTTTCATATAGCACTTTGACTTTCAGTTATCAAATTGTCTCTTAGTTATTTGTTGCCTTCTAAGCCGGGTGTACGTACAGTGCTCGTGCCAATTTGTCTCATCAAAGCAGGCCCCATCCTCAGATATACGATAATGTACTTAAAGTATTCCGCCCGAAGGCTGGTTGGTGCCTTACCCTCTGACATAAGCTACTAAGAGCTAGTAGAGAGGAATGAGGTTTACTAGGCAGGATGAGGAGTGAGGTAGCATGCCTTTGCTTTCCTCGCTGAGCCAGGATGCTTTAAGCAGAACATGTCTACGCAAGTGAAGCACAATGACCCTACGAGACACAGTTTTCTTGTCAGACCATGAGGAGAGACCTTGATCGGTGTTATTATCCACTAATACCTGAATAGCTTTCATTTCAATATATACAAAAATATTTTTCTCTATCCTGTTCCAAATGGCTAATAAAAATGTTCCATTCCTCAGAATATGATAGCAGAAACACAAATGATACAGCGTAAAAAATACTATCGTAGAGCCTGTGCTTTTCTGGTGGATGGAATGGAGTCGGCGAGTAAGTAAGAAGCCAGAGTAAGAGCCTCTTCAGCCTCCGCAAGGAACATTTATGGATTGGCCGTGGGAAACCCTTAAAAAAATTGTAAATATCTTGAGTGACTCTGCGGTTACACGAGTTGAAGTCGTTCACGGAAGCAGCAAAGGTCGGCCGAAAGTAAACTCTTCTTGGCATTACATCCTTGTATCAGTTTCCTCCAGACAAAACTGTTTAGTAATGTAAAATGTCTACCTCATTTTTAGCTACAGCATATGTTCCGAAAAAAATATATGAAAATGCTTTGACATTAAGTGGGCGGGAATAAGGACGCTCAAAGATGTAAGACGAGACGCAAAGACTCTATCTGACGAGGACAGTTTTTTTATACGGCGCATTGAGAGAATGCTCTGCTACACATTAACGGCCTTTGAAGTGCTGTCGCTTTGTTCTGCTTTATTCACTTATCTACCATGGCTTTCGTTTACTTAGGTACAGAGTATTAATTCATTCTTTTAATCATTCATATCACCATCGGAATGTCCTTTCACAATAAATATGAAGCAATACGTTAGTAACGGTATGCAGAGTAGGTACTAATTCTACCAATCACATACCAATCATACCGGAACCCTGCTATACATACTTTTAAATTTTTGAAATTGGTGATTTTATTTAGATTTCTGTTTTTCCTCCTCTTTATAAAGGTTTTATAAAGCGATTTCATTAAGATCATTCTCATCTTTAACTATGTGTGCGAGTGAAGTTAACAAACTCAACTGCGCAATGTTTCCAATTTGTTTTAATACTCCATCTGAAATACGTATTCGATATTTAAAGCCCTAAAGATAATTGAATTTTCAATTAATTGAAAATTATGCATCGTAAATCCTTGCGTTTTGTTAAGAATCTCTAAGAGCAATTCATAAGATCTACATGCTCCTTGACATGAAATGAGAATCGTTAGAAAAAAGGAGGTGGAATTTTAGATTGTACTTACTTGAAAAATTCAGATGTAGGAGTTTTTTAAAAGACGTTGTGCAAATGTTCCTTGGAAATCAGGGAAATAAATATAAGAAACAAGACGCTAAAAATATTCAATATTCATTAAATAACACGTGGATGCACAATCATTCTACTTATCTCATCTGTTACTGCTTGTCTACCTCTGGCAGGTGGTTTGCAGGGCATGTAGATTTTAATAAGTAAATTACTACCAAATACTTCACCAATTCAGATTAAGGCACACTAATGGCCTCTTCCGTACGAAATACTTGCTATTTTCCTTCCCTTATTCGCCCCCTTCAGATTTAATTAATGACTTTTTCAGTCGACTATGAAAACATCAAGCTTCACTCCCTTCCTCTCGGTAGGACGCACATCAAACAAGTAATTACTGAAACAAAACATTTCGTACCTTTGATCGATACTGCAGGGTAGTGAAAAGCCAGAGCTAACGCATCCGAAGAAAAGCAAGACCTCCATGATCTTTGAAACAGATAGGTCTCCATCCCTCTAATGCATCTGGAAATCTATTTTACGGGTGCCTCGAACCCTATTTTGGAACTACTAAATATACAGCAACGGTAATTTCAATATTACATCCCTTAATATTCTCCCTACGTCGATGGCTGATATTTATAAATCTTGCTTGCGAGAGTAGAGGAATTTGTAATGCGGATCAATATATTCTCCCCTAATAGATCTTTGCAGTTCTAACGTAAAAGTATTTCAATTGAAATAGATATATAACGTTTCATCATTACACAAACACGTAAAAATAAAGAATATAACTATAGGTAACAATTTCATTCCTAATTCAGCATCAAAAGAAACCTTTTTGCTGTTTATTATTAAAAACGATTTTCAAGACTAATAACTATAGACATTAAAAATATATATTAGGATTCGTGAACGTATATAAAAAATAATACTGACCTTAAAGTTTTATATGAAATATTCACATTTGCGCAAGTTCTTGATGCAATATATGTATTATACACTGTGCCAACACTCAAGTATCTGTACCTATGAGATAGGTACAGTGCTTGGAACATGCTGCCTTATGCGAGCATGTCAGCAAAGTAAGTTTTCATAGAAAAAAATTAAGGATTCCTCAGAGTGGAAGACGTCTCAGAAAATTCGAAGTTACGAGTTTCTGGAAAAGGAGTGCATACGTAAATCCACAACAGTTAGATTCATAAGTCTATCAAGCATCAGCTGTGGATCGTATTGACATTGAATACTCTTCCTTTTGTAAGTCTACATACCAGTTCACTCAACCGGTTAAGGCCGAAGAGATTTCTTTGGCAGCTTTTCCAGTCTCTTAACCAGAACCAATTCGACAATACCTCTGTTTCACAACTTCGGAAGTAAAGAGAGAATTAAGAGAATGATTTCCGCTTGAGTTTTATTTGCAATTTTTTATTGACCAAATTGAAATGAGCATTTTGCTTAATCGATTCTTAATTAAAATCTAACCCATTCACTGAAAACAGGAATTAATTTGAAAACAATAGAAATCATATGCTTCACTGTTTGTATACTACAGGCATAATTTAAAAGTTATGCATTTTCATATTTTATTTGTAGAGTATTCAAGTTTGTAGTCTTTTGAACCTCTAACACTACACTACTGGATACGATACTAATAATAAATGCAAGTATACTTTCAAAATCGATCGCTCATTAAACAATCAGAGGAGATATACGAAGTTTTAATATTCAAAGTCGCCATCGCAAATATCAGTTAAAACTTTCACCATGAGTGAATGGGAATAACATCTTTCATGGCATGAAATAGGGAGTGAACAAGATAAATATCATTATTTTGCATTAATCTTACCTTAGTAGCTTTTATATCATCACACCCGTGAACGTTTGATGTAAAAATAAATAAATGATATGTTTCCTCAATTTTGCACCAAAGGAAAATGAAAATATTCCGTTCATCCGATATACGTAGTAGCAGAGAAATTCATGTAAATAGGATGCAATTTGAATATCTAGTTTTCTAGGTGAGATTGGGATTAAATGCAACTTTTCACATACCCAATACACCCAAGAGAAATCTTAAGCTAGTCTTAATCGTGTTTTACCGTACCTACTACTACACATTTAGCGAGTTTTTCACATCTCCCTTTTCTTTTTGGATACTTTTTCTGTGATTAAAATTAACACAGTTTTTCCTTTGCTTCAGAAAACCATTCTTTCTTTCCATAATTCCTGTCTAACTCCACAATGCTTGATAGCAATCGGTACATATCACTGTTACGTTATGATTTTATGAGTATTAGACAAAGGTTAAATGGAAGATGGGACTTCCTAGTACCAATTTCGCCAAAAAAAGAGGTTTTGTATTGTATTGTATTAAGAGATCGCCGAAAATTGAGCAAATATTTCCTTCCGTAAATGGTATTAATCCTCACTTGAGAGATAAAAGGACTTCGTATCCGCTAATGTTTTCTTCGTACTTGCGCTCACCACTTTCCCTCCTTAGAAAAACGGTATGATTCATGGGAAAAGCAAGACCTTGTACGTTTTCTCTGCGTGTCGAATTGTAAATTGGAATCGCGGCGAAAGGATATCACGGACGCGGTATGAAAAAGTCGTCTCGCGCCGTTTCAGGTCATTTTCAGTCCCAATGCCAGTTCCTCATCGGAACGATTATTACGATTGTTTTTATATAAGCGTTCGGAGCGGTCGAGGTCGCAACTAGAGGAAGTGGAACTTTCCCTCGACGTCCCTCAGTGCACTCGAAGGGTGCATCAGACAACTAGGTTTGAGTTGGACAACGACCGCACGTATTTCGACACCGTGATCATTTTCTTCAAAGTCGAAAAGTTATGATCCGTGAAGAATCGACGTTGCCCTCCATAAATCGGGCCGATTTCTTCATTTTAAAAAGGGAATTTAGGGTTTCCTTGTCCCCGAGACATTTTTGATTTGTTTTTTCGAGGTCTGGAGAATGGAAGGATAGGAAATGGTAACGATCCCAAAAATGAGGTTAGCCTGTGGTTGGTATTAATAGGGTCAATGTTCATGTTGTTGTTATTTAAATTAAATATATGAATTCGTGTGATTGATACATATACATTGATTGATATATATTGATAGATATGATTACGAGTCTGAAGTATTATTTGAATAAGTAAAACTAACACTAGTTGACACTAGTAACACAAGTAAGATATCTCATTTATAGGTTTTATTGGAAGTTAATTACGTATTAATTCTATATCTAAGCACTTTTTATACTTTATCCATAGTCAATGCATTGATCTCATTACGTAGGTGTACTGCTTCTGGTAACCCAGCTCTTCATTACGAAGTTACTTCTCTCTCAATGTGACCGTAATATTGAAATTAAGATTCTCAAGTAAAATATACTGGAACTTTATTCTAAAATTTATAAAGCAATATTTTAATTTCTTTCTGAATCTCTTTATTGTATCTCTTTTCGATTTTGTACATATTCAACTTTGCTATGCAAATGTGGTACTTCGTAGACTACAGGAATTGGATATATAATTTTATTAAATTTTCAAAAGAAAGGCCTTAAAATGGAATTCTATGAGCAATTGGAAATACTTAAATCTCTGTATTTTTCTGAATCAATACTATTAACGAGCAACGATTCCTAACCCCTTCCCCGATCCTCTCCGCGACGGCTAAGGGCCTCGCACCCACTTCTTCCTAACCCCTCCTCTCACCCCCCTCCCTTTGTCTCATCATATATATACATCTATATATAATAGATGAGAATGCCACAGCTTCTGTAATGCTGCATGAAGAGACCTAGGAATTCAAGATTGAGAAGGGAGTTCGACAAGATGACGGTTTATCTCCCATCTTTTTCACAACCGTTTTAGGAGAAGTTTTTAAGAGTAAATGGGGAGTACATCAGTCACCTCTGTTTTGCAGACGATATAGTTCTCTTTCCAGTTAACGCAGAAGATCTTACTTCAAGACATGAAGAGCTTAACACAGCGGGACAGAAGATAGGACTCAGGATAAACCTAACAAAAACAAAGGTAATGTATAATTCTTTTGCAGTGCAAAAGCCAGTCAAACTTCAAGAAAAACCTCTGGATGTTTGCTCGGAATACACATACCTGGGACAACTTGTAACAACAGGAGAGAAAAACAGGATTAATAAAGTAAACAAAAGAATGAAACTTGGCTGGAGCGCATTTGGTAGGAACTCACACATTCTGAAGTCAAGAATGCCAATGGTTTTGAAGAGGAAGATCTTCAACCAATGCATTTTACCTGTCTTGACCTATGGAAATGAAACTTGGGTGTTAAATGCTGCAATAACCCAGAGACTTCAGACAACGCAAAGGAGCATGGAGCGCTGTATGCTGGGAATCACAAGAAGAGACAGGAAACGCAACACTTGGGTGAGAATGATGACTGGAGTTATAGACATAATAGATAAGGAAAGATCACTGAAATGGAGGTGGGCCGGCCATGTAGCGAGAAGGAACGACAACCGTTGGACATCTGTAGTTCTCAACTGGATACCAAGAGATGTGAAAAGACCGAAAAGAAGACCTATAGACAAGTGGAATACCAATGAATCATGACATCATCAAGTACTTAGGTGTAACGTGGCAACGTGAAGCTCAGGATAGAGAAAATTGGAAATTACTTGGGGAGGCCTACATCCGACGTCGGATTGAAAATGGCTGATGATGATGATATATAATAGATACTGCCCCGATCCTGCTGTATCTTTGCCTGAAGATGACTCGACGGGTTGAAACCATGGTCGTGAAATAAAAAAATCTGTGTGGTAAAGTGTAAAAGTGTTTCCTTTCTTCGTCTTTAAAATGAAAGACTACCACAAAGTAATGGCCTCATTATTGGATTCTTATATTAAAAAGAAATATTAGATAAAAAATGAGAAACGATGTGATTAAACTACGATTAATCAATGTATCGCTGCATATATTTTTACGAAGCTAGTCCAAAATAATGTCCAAGATAATGAAAAACGAAACGTGTTTTTTGTCGCGACAAAATACGGAAATATTTCCTTGGCTGTCTACTAAAACGCAATGAGTCCACTTATTTTATATATACTCTACTTCTTATACTCTTGCCCGAAGCGAATCCGGCGGTAAACTCTCAATACGAAGGCAGGAAGTCCATTTGGAAGTAATCGGTTTGGAGATAAGACTCCAATTTAGAGAGATATTCAAGCGATAGTTTTGATAGATAATGTTCTCAAACAAGAACGAGGAAATGAGGAGATTGCATTAGTTATCTCATCTGGCGTAGGAATATAATCAAACGAATGTGTCGAAGGGATGATCCTTATCGCATCGTTTATGAAATAATTCCACCTCTCTCCCCAGGGGTCACGTGACTGTTTCCTTTATTATTCATTCCTGTCGTTATTGAGAGTCACATCCAGTGACGAGTTCAGTTGCGAATCCACTCAGAACAATATTTACTCGCTGTATTAAAGTTGACCATTTCCATTCACATTTAGTTAGTGTCGCCATAAATTTTTGCTATTCTACTACGTTCTTGTAATTATTTTAGTTACATATACATTTGTTCGTATAGTAACCCACAAATCTAGCTACATTAATTCACGCAGGAAGGTTTTCCGAGGGGTTTGCCCTATCACCTAGGGTAAATGCACGAAAAGTGACAAGTGCTGCCCCTGGATTCATTATGTATTAAGCGAATTTTCTCTTCCGTATATATTTATTTTCTGCGTTGTACTCACTCCGACCCGGCACTGCACTTACGAGGATTGTGAAATTGTTCAATAATAATATTAATGTAAAAGAGGCTCCCAGAAAGCCAAGTGGGTATGGCGTCCGCCTTCAGTGACAGTGGTCGTGGGGACAATTACCGGTGGAAGCACTTGACGGCATGACCTTAGCTGTCGAAGTGCTTTTAATATTAATTCACATAATTATAATTACGTAAGAAATAAGAACGTATTAACTGTGATTCAAAATAATTTGAAATAAAAGAACATAGAAAATACAAGATAAATCTAAACTGTCTTTATTCCAAAATAATATTATTAAATTTAGTTCAAATTGAAAAAGATGGAAAGTAAAGGAACCCGTTTACAGAAGGACGTGACTCGCTTGTTGAGTGGTTAGAATACCTGCCCATAAAGTAGGAGACCTTTCGAGTCCCAGTCAAGTCACTATTTTTCACTTCAGTATAACTTCAGTTTAAATTTTGTGGAATAAAGACATAGTTTGTTTTTATCTTATGCGTGTTAAGATGAAATTTCACCAAATGAAAGCCGCAATGATTGAACAGATAATGAATTATTAACGTCAGTTTTGTTGGAGTTACTTATACGGCAATTATCTGCTACCCTCATACACTGCCATTATTCTATCAATCTGAAGTTATAAATTATTGATTACGTCAGAAATACTTCACTTATTAATACTTAATCGATCCAAAAAAAAGCCATTCTTGCGGACAATGAAGTATGCATATGTTTTCCTTCTCCTAGCTTGCAGAACTCTCTCTCCTTCCCTATGTTGTGATATAGACGATACGTCTCGAGGCACTTCCTCAATTGGTTACACTCAATAGCCGGCCCTTGTCAAATGCTATTCCATTGAGCCTCGCATGAATGAATAGTATGTCGTGTACCGAGGAAGAGTTTGCCTCGTCGAAAATTTCACATCTAAAAATATCCACGCAGACTTTCAACTTCAAAGCAGTGACTCTTCGTAAACATCAACCACCTCTCGGATCGAATGAGAACATCTGAGGTTAAGCAAGTTCTGTATTTGGAGTAAGGTTAAAAATATATACGCACAGTTTTAGGAGATCCTTATTTTTAGATGTCTTCTTTCATCTCCAGGAAAGCTCAAGTAAGCCCACCCGAGTAGACAGAGAGGGGTAGAACGTTTGCTTTCATGAGTCTAAATTTTTAAAAAGTCAAAGGGAATGCGGCAGATATTCCCGACGTCTTCGGATTGTTTTTCAAAAGGAATCCGCTAGCGTGTATCCTCCGACTCCTTCCTCATCCTTACTTCAGAAGTTATAAGCGATAAATTAGGAATACCAGTGAATTCCGAACGTTTAGCTCCCTTAAAATTGTTGCTGAGTAGCGTAAAGGGAACTTTAGCAATGCAGTCTCTGTTTACGAACTCTACTACTAGGAAAACGCTCAAATCCTTATTTTAAGTACATTTCTTAGGGAGAATTTTTTTAACGAGTATAAACAAATATCTTGTATTTGTTTGCACTATTTAAAATTTGAAAAATTACTCCATAAAACAATAAAAAATAAAAAAAGGATCTCAAGTATTCAATGAAAAATTAGGACATTTTTATATAGAGGATTTTAATAATATCAATAAAATTAAATTTACAGTGTAATACCTAATATGACGAGAGGAATACTTTTAGAATGCGTCAAATTCTTACACCAGCAACCAAAGTCGAAGATTTAGAAGAAAGAAGCGAGAGACTAGCTCTAGTAATTTTCGGCATATAGTTTGTACACATCCATGATGCGTTACGGTTAAAGTTACTTTAACATTTAAAACTCACTCGATATTGCTCTTCAGGTTAAACATCGCTTTAAAACAAGTGAAAGTTTAAATGCCGATTATAATACACTTTGCTAGAGTTAAGGTGAACACTATAGTTAAAGTCCACTCTAAATGCACATGATAATGCTGGGCCTTAATATCAGAAAAAAGCACTAGGGCCAAGTTCTGTTTATTTGTTGTTCCTGGCAACAAAATCAATAACTAAGTAATAATTACATAGAAAATACACTATGCCATTCGATTTTGAATTCTCTATTCATTTTGCCATGTATCGTCAATTATAAACACCATCCTCTTTCCTCTTCCTTCTGGTTTTATCTATAGAACTTTTTCTGATGATCGCATTTAATTAATTAAATCTTATTTTACTTCTTTGAGGTCCTTATTTTCCAAAATTAGGTTCTCTTACGTCGACTTCCGTCCACGCGAATTTTCTCCAACGAGATGTTTGGCCAAACTTTTCTCTCACATAATAAACCGAAGATGTTCAGTGTTTATGGTAGATGAACATTTTTCATCTCAACGAGCGTATGATTCAATAAGCTCTTTGAGCTTCGTCAGTAATGCAAATTGATGGTTAAGCAACGAAAGCTATCTTTAATCACACAATCGGCTCATGACTCAACAGTTACTGATTATTAATTACAGCACTGGCTATTCAGGCCATCGTTAATCAAATCTGTGGCACCGCAACCAGCAATTGCGGCTATTCTTACGAACAACACTGCTAGAATATGATGAAGAACTTCAAACAGCAATGTATAAATTTATTCTCTTCCAATTTCAGAATAGTTATTACATTATTAGATATATTAAAAATACTTGTTTTTAATTTAATTGATTTAATCAATTTTTAATGCAGAAACATTTTAATTCAAGTGCTATCAGTTATTTTTCGTATGTTATTTATGTCGTAGACATTTTAAATTGCATTTCGATTAATAAAGCTATGGAATATCGCCTGATCCAGTGGAGAAAATGGCCAATAAACTTTTATTGATTTTGTGCCATTCGTAAGAACAAAAAATGATGCAGTATTCTATCATGTGTATATAATGTCAATTCTCGGCTAATGCATAAAATTCAGCGCCCAAAGATGATCACCAAATTTTGCCTAACAGCTAACATGGAGTAGGCAGAGCTCAAGGTTCACCCAGCACAAAGGGAAAAACCATGGACCCAGAATTTTCAAGGGCACCTGAAATCGTAGGAAGAAAACATTTCGATAAAATTCTGATGATATCAGATAACTACAACCCCTACAACTCTGTTCTATGTGTTCATCATTTTTCAGAAGAAAATCAACGTAGGAGATGATAGGAGTTTTAGCATTTTGACCTTTTGATTTGAATGCGATTTGATGCAAAAGCTATAATCATCAGCATTCGACTGGGGATGTATTATAGAAGACACTCACTAAAATTGCTATCCCACCATCTCAACGCATTCTTCAGTAGAGGGCCCGAACTAATATTTAGCCCTTAAATTAGACGTTGGGCCCTCAAAAACAACCGTTTCGCGGGGGTAAAGCCCTGAAGACCGTGTTTCTTTCACTCCCAACCGCTCCCTGCTGCAGTGACAGCTTCGTCTTGAGACCACCAGATTGCGCCACATTCAAGGACGTTATCTCCCTCCACTTGTTCCATCTGAAAAACGGGGGCGACGCATTCTCCTCCGGCTGATGACCATCCGTTTTTTCTCCCTCTCGATGGAGAAAGCAGCCTCAAGAAGCCTTTGGTCATTGACATCGCCGCTCCGTTCGGTGCATCGAACGTTCTGCATTTCGTCTGCATCCGTCTCATGTTCCATGAGTGGCATATGTGGAGCTTATGGGTGTGTGGAGTTTGTCAGCATGAATAGGGCCCTCGATTCAAATTCAAAAAACTCGGTCGAAGTAATGCTGAATGGACTCTTTTAGAAACAAATTATAATTAGGATATAGTTCATATACAAAATATTAGTTATGTGAAATTCCGTTGCAGATTAAAGGAAATGACTTTTTCAAACTTCCACTTATTAATAATATACATACATACAGACATACATACATACAAAGGTCTTTATTATTGGGCTAAATTGTGACTAGACAGGCCCATCTTACATTTAACCCATTAAAAATATATCCATTAAGATAATAAAAAACAAAAGGAACAATTACAATTATGACGACAATTAATTGAAAATTAAAAGATTAATTACAGTTTAAGAAAGTATAATTATAGCTTAAAATTTTTAATTGAAAGTTTAATAAACTCAAAAGTATGTTAATTACAAAGAAAAATAAAAACAATTAACTAAAGAGATTAACTACAAGTTTCAAAATAGATTAGTCGAAATATCAATAAATGAATATTTAAATATGTATATGTACAGTCAATATATAAAAGAAAACAACGATTGAAAGAGGGTGGATAATATCTTCTTCGATAAAAACAAGTATACCCAATAACATCCATCTTAATAATTATTATTGCTAACTAGCACGACATATGGTTATTACGACAACATGGTCATGGTTGCTGTTGTTTGAATATTAGCACCCAAACCCCAAGTTTTCTGGCTCGAGTCCCGGCTAATCAGATTCTTTTGTTAGAGAAAGGGTGTATCAGTGTACTCGGTCTTCCAGAATAGGATTGGCGGCATTTCCGACCGTAAAAATCAGCGCCTAAACCAATTTCATCATCATCATTATCGAAGATAATAATCCTACCTCATTAGTGATGGGTATTGGGCTTACAAAGAAAACAATTGACGAAAACACAAAATCTCTCCCGAACCAGATAAATCCGATTATCCCGGTGAATGCCTTCGTTAGTCCAAAATTTTTAAGCGGGGTAACTCGTTAACTATTGCATCATTGTATATTTTTCCACTTTTTAAGGTTATATTTTAATCAAAATTAGTCTCATCCGCTTCAGCAACGTTCCTTTAGGATTGATTGAAGTTTTTCGAAAATAGTTTTCACTAGACCACTCCAATTTATTCAAATGGTCCGTGGATCGCAAAATGTACAATATTAAGCGAAAATCAATATAGATTTGAAAACATTGAAATTATCCCTTGTTTCAGTGTAACGTTGGTAGAATTGCCAGCAGATACCTTATAGTACTTTATTTTTAACGATAATTGTTTTAGTCGCGGCTTATGAGGTAATAACTAAATAACAACAACATAACAATATAAAAAAACTTTGGCAGTAATTAGGCCAGGTATTAATGATTTTATTCTGAGAATTCATACAATTCATAAAAATGTGGAAGATTTAACCACGTTGCTATTTTTCTGCGCCCTGTAAACCACTCTAAAAATATTTTCGATGATCCATGGCTGAAGATGTTACAAATCGAATTCGTCATGGGATGAAGAGATGTAATTTTTTTTAAAGGATCGTGATGGTTGGTAGCAACAATATTTATGTCTAGGAACTTCACAATGCTTAAAGATCACTGGGATAATAAATTTTATTTACAGTTCCATAGGTGGTTTCCAATGTAGAAAAGAAATAAAATTGTACCTATTTCTGTTAATTACGTTTGAGTTTTGATAGTAAAAGAACCCCTTTCAACACAAAAGTCGATAATAGCTAACGAGGTTTCAAACAAAGTGTGGTTTCCAAGGAGAGATAAATGCTGTAACAGCGTTATTCAGATTCCTTCATCTATTTGAGTGCGTTCTTTTTAAGAAAGAATATATTTCCTGAAGAATAGCGATTTGGCATGCTGCATTTGTTGGACTGAGGGAATCCATCAACCACCTTCTTAATTTTTCTGCGAAACCAGCAGCCTAACATACGTAGGATACGAAATTGAGCTCTAACTTAGAGTATTACAGCAAATTTCATCTACCGTATACTATACTGCATTATAGCTATAAATTGGAGAGAATCCAAGAACTACTATTGTTGATATCTTAATCATTCATAATGTTCACAATCGTTAAAAATATCGAGAAACTTTCGGTGAGTCTTGGGAGGAGAGGAAAACTTTAGTCACTTTCTAAATAACCTTCGACCCCTCTACTAGGACGAAGTTATTCTTTTCACTGCTTGTGCCCCTTGTCTCCACTGAAGTCACCAACTCTTGAAAGTGATAATCATTTAATAGAGCATTCGATACTTAAATTTCTATGAGAGGTGCTATGAACCAAGCAATATAAGGAAATCCAAGGAAAAATAAATTCCATCTATAAGCAACACCGGATGAATATCCCATTTACCGCAATGATGCAATTGTAAGGATAAAAATGCCCGAATGTGTGTCGACATCGTTTTGCATGGGCTATTTCCTGATCACTGACCGACGATTCAAACAACGTTCTCCGACCGATAAACAGGAGATAAAGCGTGACAATCGTGTCCTGAAAGGAAGCAAACACTCTTACTCATCGACCCACGGCAAATTGTGTACTCTCCTTTGCTGCGGTTGGTGCCTCTTCTAAATTTGACGGGGAAGAAAAAGGAATTAAGACTTCAAAGGAGTTTTCCACCGTTTGAAATGATTCAGACTCGAATTTTTCATTACATCATTTTCCTCTGATTTGATTGCTCCTCTTTGAAATTCATTTTGGAGGAGGAAGTCATTCTGTTTCCGCTCAAGATTATAAATAGAGCTTGAGAAAGGAAGGAAGATAGGCCAGTTTAGGTGTGAACAAACGTTCAAGACATACGTGTTAAACCTTTTACTTCGTACTATTAAAGATGAGAGTAACTAATATAATTAATATTCTAAAGAAATGTGTATACCACCACTACATAGCACTAATAGCAGTAGTAGTATTTTGATCAAACATTAAACTTCAGTCGAAAAAATAAAATCGACAGTCCGATAATCAATGCTAAGATAGTAGATAGTAGTATTGCTGCAAATAGGACAAAACATGAGAAGGCTATTTTGTATTTTCTAACGCCGAGATCAAAATGTATGCGTTGTACAAATTAATTTTGATGAAATAAACGGATTTATTTTATCACAATAGAGCAAAATTCCATCTTTTTACTTACGAGGTTTTTCAACGCTTAAACAAATCCCGTATATATATATATATATATGTGTGTGTGTTTATCTGAATAAATGTGATGAGTATGATTAAAAATCAACGAAGAAGCTACTTTCTAAATTCTAGAAAAAATTAACGGATCGAACCTCTTCTTCTTCGAATTCGTCTCATCGCATGGGACGATTGCTTTAGAAAGCCTGCAAATATTATGAAAATTATTAAGGGAGAAGAATTCAACTGGGAAAGGTCTGTCTTGCCAACTAACGTAAATTTCTCTGTAGCTAAGTGGTTTTCAACAGTCAATGATATTAATTAGGTATACGAATACTTAACATAATTATTATTACAATAAAAACTTTAATATATTTTCTATGCAGATAGCCGAACAAATCGGAAAAGCTTCAGGATTTTTTAATGTTCGGATACATCTGGATTCCTTGGCATATGTTGACATGTAAAAGCAATTATTGATAGTGTAAAGATTTAAGCATGGATACTTATTCGTTTCTCTCTTTATAGATAAAACTCCAACGAAACACATATTTGTAACTATGAAATATTTGAAATAATTATTGGAGTCTCCTTTGCAATTCGCTCTGCGATTTGGTTCTAAAACACAAATTTTGTTTCTATAATTTATTCAATTTTTGCCTATGAACTATATTAGGTTACCCACTTGAATGTTGATTCCATTGTTAATTCCTTACTAGCTTTCATTGGCTATTTGATTCGTCATCATTAAACCGACTCGAGACCCAAATTGAAAGAAAACCATCGACACAAATACCAATCCTCTACTTAAGACTGTTCTGAGAAAGAGTAAGTCATTTCCAGAGCAAATAGTTCTTGGCGAAGGAAGAGCCAATTAACGAAGAGCATACAAAAATCGAAAGGAAAACAGATCATCGAGAGAGGGCCCATGCATCACAAGATGATGGAGATAAGAGGATGTTAACCTTCCCGCCGGAATAATTCCGCTCTGCCCCATTTCCGTTACGTAAGCAAACAGAAATACTCCGCGGGATGATAAGCCTCGACTTCCGAAGAATCTCCTTCTCTCGGTTCCGTTTGGAGAAAGGAGAGAATGCATGGATTCGAACAACATGGCCGCTCTAAAGAGGCGGGAAGAAACAGGCGAGGAATACCAATAAGGAAAGGGAAAGAATCCCGAATGAAAATATCATCCATCATCAATCTTTCTAAAAATCCCTCTCTTTTGAGCTTTCCCCGAAATCCCCTTTAATCAAGAAGCAATCAATCGTCCCTGATTCCTCATCCCAATACGTTTCGGATGGATAAAATCACGTATTCAAATCGAATGAAGAATTAATTTTTTTTTGAGGAGAGCGATGCGTAATCATTTTTACATCCAAGGAAGTAAGAAAATTTCATCAACCATCTCAGCTTTTGTGGATGAAATTTTACTTTGCCTTCCCAAAATGGCTGGCGTTGCTTGATAAAATATTTGTCAACATAAATGTGAACTGCAGTTTCCAATCCAATTCAATTCAGGTCCCTCAGAACCAAATACAGCTCGTCAAGAGGTGCTTTAATATTACACTTACTTATTTTACAGACTATAAGACGCACCTTAATTTTTTAGCATTTTTTAAATTCTTCAATGAAAATCCCACGAAAAATTAAAAAATTCAAGACACCAAGAGGTTGCAATTGTGAAGTAAGACCTCCAGGAATAGACAGAAATAGGTTTCCCGTGGCATCGAATATATGGCCATTTTTAAGGCTAGCGGGAATTTCAAATTAAACATGGACATTTTTATATTAATTTCAAGTATAAGACGCACCTGAATTATGGAGGCAAGTTTTTGATGAAATTGTGCGTCTTATAGTCCGTAAAATATGGTATTGACTAAAATTGCACAAAAAACAAATAAAAGGAAATATCACAAAAATATATTCCTTACCAGATTATACTGTACATCATGTTATAATATATATTTGAATTGCACATTTATAATGAAAAATATTAATATTATTCATAACATTGGTGATATTATTATTGTAATAAATTTAAAAGAAAAAATATTCTATGCTACATTACATTGTCAAGGCCATCAATTTTTAGTTACCATTTTTTTATTTTTGTTTTACTATTCAAATCCTTCCTAGAAGTCAATTAATTCAGTTCAATGGTCAATTGGCAGTTCATTGAAGAGGATATGACCAGTTACTTCTACAGCTTGCTTATCATTTTTAATGTAGTTTATAGAAATTTCATATCACAGCTTGATGGTATGTACTGTATTCAAAGATAACACCACAAACATTTATCTTCCAAAATCATCTTTCATTTCACGTTATCCTAATTCGTCATCTTTTGCTAGGAGAACCTCGGAAAATTAATTTTCTCGGAATCAGAAATTATTTCGTTGATTCTCATTCTCTCGGTCGTTAATATGATTTAATAGAGGAAATGCCTAACAATCAACGAGATCGGATGAGAACAAGATTTAGAAAACAAAACTGACGGCGAGTTCACCAGACATAACATTTTACGAGAAATTTGAAAAAGATGCCTACTTCATCTTCGTGATCTCAGGACTATATAATATAAAATATACTATTTCTATGAATTACGGTTATATTTAAGCAGTTGTAAATATTTGCAAAAATAGTAGGGTAGACCGAGGCTAAACGGATCACTCCGCCGTTAATTTCTTATTGCAAAAAAAATTTTGGAATATATTCCTTTAAACTTGTTTAAATTAAATGCCAACTCTTCATAAAACGAAGGAGGTAGGTTATGTATGTATTGTTGTGAAAACTTTCACAAAAATTGCAATTAACCGTCGACCGTCCAATATCCGTTTAGCCCCTATTAACGGGGTTAAACCCACTTTTTAATTGGCATCCCTATCTGGCTCACAAACTGCACGGATGAAGTGACTATTAAACATCTTCTTTTTGCTGCAATTCTCATGACGCCATTCTTCGCACTTGAAACATTTATTCTTTCTCTTAATAGACCCTCTGGTTTAGACAGATGACAATGTCGTTTGAGGAATTCATAGAACCAATCTTGCCTAGCCATCTTTGCATCTTGGTTAAAAATTGTGAGCGATTCCCATGTGTTCACAATAATTAAAGGCATTTTCTTTAAATTTTTTGGTGCCGGCCTAAATCCTAGTTTTGACAGATGTAATATTCTAACTACAAATCTTTTTTTCAGATTCGAGATCCATTACAGTTTTAGCCCCCAAGACTTTGACTATACCAGTAAGAGAAGAAACTCTTCTTCGAAGCGATGTGTAAGGTAGTGTACGGCAGCTTGGAGCAGAGTTATAGCTTTAGATTTTACTTTCTGCACAACCTCTTCCATGGCTATTTCTAACCACGTCTGCCGGAAATAATAATAATTAATCAATGTTAAAGATATAAAAATAAGTAACATTTAAGGTTATGATCCGTTTAGCCCCATTTTTCGTGATCCGTTTAGCCCCGAATAACAAAAGTTAATTACAAAAATCTTAATAAAATAATTCAATACTTAATGATGGGACACTAATTAGTATGTAACTTTTTAACAGCTACTGCTTCATTATATTGCACAAATATTAGAAATATAACGTACCCTGAGCAGAAAAATCCTTTGATGTTGTTCACAGAAATTACTTTGACGATATAATCAGGTCCACACGGTTCGGCGACACTTCTCGGAATGGCCACTGACGTGAGCGCAAGACTTCCAGTCACTTGTTTATGTAGTTCATATACGCACCTATAGATGACTTTCTCAAAATTAAACCCAGCAATACGGAAGATATGTATTCTTGGATTGGAGAAGCGACATACCTTAGCAAGATCCGTTCAGCCCCGGTCTACCCTACTACGTTGTCTACCATTTACGTTGAGAATTCCTATATAGGCTTTACCAAACTGAAACCGATAATGAATAATAAAACAGTGAAATAGGTACAAGTCGGTCTCTTTTCTTTCGTGTGATGGATTTCCAAAATACAACGCCTTCCTGCGTTAATTTTATCTCCTAAAATAAACGATTTGAAGTAACCAGTTCAATATGTCCTTAAGATAATTAACTTTTTCATTCCTAATTTTTCAATAAAAGTTCGGAAATAAAAATTAGCATGTTAACATTCAGACGTGAAAAGCTAGCCGGATAAGTTGCT
Organism: Sympetrum striolatum; assembly: GCA_947579665.1. NCBI lineage: Eukaryota > Metazoa > Arthropoda > Insecta > Odonata > Libellulidae > Sympetrum > Sympetrum striolatum. The sequence continues at coordinate 90,359,893 of OX388344.1, read as the reverse complement.
AGCTACTGGTGCCTTTCTTCCCAAATGCTTATATTTTTATGCCGTGTACAACTTTCCTTCCAGGTCATGCGATTATCTGATTGAAATTGTTAACCAGCTTAAAATCATTCCAATGACATTCCGCGATATAAAACATAACCAGATCTGCTTCATGTTGTGCATGAGGAGTAATAACTATTTAGAGATCAAAAAAACGCCGCTGACAACCAAAAGACTCCATCAGAATGTTCCCGGAATTCACTAATTGCGTCCTTTTTAATGAGTTATTTGTACACCGCTAAATATAAGGGACGAGGCTAAGTACATATAAATGACCTGTTTACAAACAATCGTTAGAAATAGTACTTAATTTTACTATTTACTACGCCGGTCATGATAAGAGATGATTTTGTAGATTTCTATTTAGATGCCTGTAATTTTCTTGTAAACGGGTCAATAATCGTTACTAAATTTTATTGATTTGTAAATTAATCTTAAGCAGTAATTGATATATTCTATGTATGGCATAAGTCTTTATTGATTCATATGAGTAAAAAATTCGAGTTCTTTCTTATCAATTCGATAAATTTTTATATTTTTTTATTTAATTTCAACTTCGTATCAGTTAAAGTAAAATAAATAACAGTTAATGCATCCTCCCACGTCAAACTTTTCTGAAAGAAACTGTTATAGTTCACAAAATTTAAAACATCTCGCAATAAATATGATTTTTTTTTTATTCTTGTCATTAGTCTTCCACAATGATGCTATGAACCGTATCGCCTTCACATGTATAGTTTTTTCGGCGGAAATGGTAAACATTGTAGTTCAGCAAAAGTGATTTTTATTTCATTCCCCGAAAAATATTGCCTACCACAGTACTGTAAATTGAATTTAAAAAAAATAATATCATTGAATTACTGAAATGGAATGATTATGTCGGACATTCGGGTATTTCACTCTTCTATATTTTAATGCGATGTAATCTGGAATAATTATCAGAACTTTCGTAGGTATCCCTATTCGAATCTAAAAAGTGTAGATTATGCTTCGAAATAACAGTGAATACTCGCTCAGAGATGATCACGAAATCACATGCTTTAGCCTAAAAAAAATCCCTGAGTTCACAAAACCTACAACTACTAAAATTTATAAAATGTTTCACAATCATGCATGTGTAAAGCAAATACAAAGAGTTATTCGTATTTTTCTCGAATTTATAAGCTATAATAGACACACCTAAGTTATCCTCCGTGTTTTAATATTTCGAAACATTATTTCCTCATTAATGAGTTCATTCATTAAAGCCGAGTGGGAATGAAAGGGAGAAAAATTCTTTTGACAAGAATATTTTGAGAGTTAATCCTCATTCGAGGCATCATTGAGATTGTGCTCTCATCGCACAAAAATGTTGGCATTGCGCTATTACTTTTGAATGGGATGTAAAATAATTCTAAAAAGCGGAAATTGCCTTCACCTGGATTTTCCTCTCCGATGCATCGACTGCGGAAAAGCAACCTCAATCGTTCGAGCTCTTACTTCGACCTCAAATAGCATGTTTTATTCTACCGTCGCTTTACAAGCAAACACGTGCTCACTTTGGTTCACAAACAGGAAGATTAATATCAGAGGTGTACGAATTTCCCATTTGAATTTAATCTCCTTGGAATTATAGTAGCTGGACGATATTGAACTCGCGTTTTCGTTCCCTCATTTTCCCTTCCATGAAATAATACGGAAAGCATTTACCGCATATTCTCGTGAAATAAGCCGAGTTTATCAGAACATTTTTAATGCTGAAATGGCCCCCCTCGGCTTATACTCGAGTGAGAGTCCATCTTACCTGTTCTCCGATTGAATAAAGTCTGCCGCAGCCGGAAATCGACTTTTAAATTCATCACTTGCTCAATTAACAATTTTGTAAATTTTCTCCTATTAACTTACCGGTGCCTTAATCGCTACGATTTTATTAGTAGGGTAAACATCTGTAATTTCATGACAAATTTTCAAACATTCACTACGCAATTCTCAGTGCCAGAAGGCATTCCAGCAAGAGTGCTTAAAGAACTGGCAGAAAGCGTCGCCCCTTATCTCAAAATTATATTTTGTAAATCGATAAATGAAGGTAGGGTCCCATCATATTGGAAATTAGCTAATATTACTCCTGTTTAAAAAGCGGATTAAAGAAGGACCCAGGAAATTATAGACCCATATCATTAACTTCGCTATCCGGAAAGGTAATGGAACATATCGTCGTAAGCTCACTCATGGGATTTTTAGATAGAAATGAATTCCTCGACGCGAACCAGCATGGTTTTCGTTAGTTAGCTCAAATAGAGTCAAAGTTACCTCTGGCGTACCTCAAGGTAGTGTAATTGGACCTCTTCTTTTCCTTATTTATATCAATGACTTGAGTGACGAGATAGTTAGCAATGTGAGGATATTTGTGGATGACTCGGTTATATATAAGGAAATAACAAACAAGGAAGACCGGACATCTCTCTCAAACGATTTAGTCCTCATCCAAAGGTGGTGCGAAAAATGGGAATTAGATATTAACGTAGGTAAATGCTCCGTAGTTAATTTCTTCGAAAAGAAAAAATTGCGTCCAAATCACCCGTACAAAATTAATGGGATTAGTATCAAAGTAGTAGATACAGTTGAATATCTCGGGATCAACATTACTAATTACTTAAATTGGAGCACGCATATTCGAAAAATCTGCGGCAAAGCAAGTAAAAGGCTTGGCTTTGTAAAGCGTATTGTCGGTAAATGTGATGAAAAGGTGAGAGAGCGATGTTGTTTTACCTTGGTCAGACCCCTTCTGGAATATGCGGCAAGTATATGGGATCCGGCGGATGAAACGTGTACTCGCGAACTCGAGAAAGTGCAGCGTAAAGCGGTTCGTTTTGTTAAGAAATGCTACGATAAAAAAGCAATCGTTACAAAAATGCTCTCAGATGTAGGTTGGGAATCCTTGAAAGAAAGGAGATTGGAAGCTAGGCTGCGATTGCTTAATAAATTCAGGGAAACTACATTTTCGGAAGATGCAATCGGTATCATGCAACGTCGGTCGATCCGATAATGACCGTAAGTTAAGAGAAATAGATGCTAGGACGAATCGTTTTAGAGATTCATTCTTTCCGCGAACAATACGTGAGAATAACCGAATAAGGAAGTAGTATAGATTCAACTGGTGTTTACACCCCCTGCCACACGCCTAAAGGCGGCTTGCAGGGTATTAATGTAGATGTAAATGTAGTGATTATATAGGATCCAGTTTTGCTATAAAAAATGCAAGTGAACGAAAAATTTTCTCCATGCCAAAATTGGAGCCAAAATAACCTCTAGGGTTACATTTACTATTTCTGGTTATATCGTAAGTGAAAGATAGTGACTTGGCAAGGACCTGGGTTATTTTTCCCGTCTTGTACAATCTTAGGGTTAAGTCGCTTTCATGTGCTAAGATAAAATTCAATCCCATCATTTATATACTATTATTATTTTGAAATTTCCCAATAGCTGCGGAATTTCTTACTCTAGGCTTATACCCGAATCAATTAGTTTCCCCAGTTTTTTGTGATGAAATCAGGTGTCTCGGCTTGTATTCGGGTTGGCTTACTCTCGAGTATATACGATATATATCGCATGGGAAATTATCATATCTTCAGAATACAGTGATATCTCTCCTGATTCGCTCCAGAATTACATTCATCGACCAAAAGACGATTTCTTATGATGTTTTAAATCGTAAAAGATTCGTAAACACAGCTGAAAAACTACCAAACTCTTTTATGACCTTTGCTGCGCATACCCAGGTTACCGTCTGGATCCGGTTCTGATGAGTTATGAGCGGCAATTCATGAATGCGGACAGAAAGATAGACAGCGTAATCAGTATTAAAAGGGGTGTTTTACGTTGGATTGGTCGTATGAAAAGGATGGATTGAAGTTGAATACCTGAAATGGAGTATTAGGAGGAAGATAATGATTCAAAAGAGAAAGGGATACCGAAAAGTAGTTGTTTAAGTCATGATGAATATGATACTGAGGGTTTAGAGACGTATGTATCTTGAAGGATAAAAAGCATCGTATATACTTGAGTATAAACAGAAATTAATGTAAGCCGACTTTATTTTATCACAAAAAACTGGGAAAATTAATTGACTCGAGCATAAGCCTAGAGTGAGAAATGTAACAGCTACTAGTAAATTAAAGAATATAAATAGATTCCATTAAAATTACAGTAATTGAGGAATAAAAGTAATAATAATAATTATTATTAATAAGTAATAATAATTATTATTATTAATAATTATTATAACTTTTATTCCTCAATTACTGTAATTTTAATGGAATCTATTTATATTCTTTAATTTACTAGTAGCTGTTACATTTCCCACTCTATAAAAGTAATAATAATTAAAGGCTCCCGGATAGTCATGTGGACAGCGTGTTTGCCTTTGGTGAAAGCGGTCCCGGGTTCGATTCCCGGTGGGAGCCAATGTGCGGAATGACCTAAGCTGTCGAAGCACTTTTAACAATACTACTACTAATAATAATAATTAGCGTATTTTATTAAAAAAAATCAATTATTTCTGACCGTACTTCGTGGAACGACATAGTGAAATAAAGAAACACACTTTGTAATTTCCACGCAATTATATATTGACAGCCGGTTTCAGCAAAAAGTCATCTTCAGGTCACTAATACAAAAAAATGCAGAGCTTATATACTGTTAGGAAATTTTGGAAGGGAGGGTGAGGAGAGGAGAAGGGGGCATGAAAGATATTTCATTTGTCAAATTCTCTTTAGACATTATTTCAAGAGCCTTCTTTTATTAGGGCCATTTCGACACTCTTCTTACATTGAACCATTCGTTAAATAAATTTTAAAGAAAAGGATAGCTTAAAATATGCACTTAGAAGAAAACTACATTGCGGGTTTAAAAACCTAAGGTTTCACTTAGGGAAAATATATACACCTCATTAGTAGATTTGTGGGATAAAATTTACAGAATTTTTAATAAAGCAAGTGAAGAATCAACCAGCAGAATTCCTGCTACGGAAAAATTTTCCACTTGAGAACAGTAAAAAGTAAATTATATACGATATACGAAAATTTAAACTCATATTACAGAAGTGAAGGATGTGTGTAAGGATATGAAAGTGTGATGTATGTGTAATTTAATCGTATTTGAAATGTGGGCTACTGTCCTCGTACTTTTCTATCGGATAAATTTGTTTGTTTGTGAATAATGTGGATATCAGATTTTAAATGAAAGCAATACGCAACTCATGAGCGATCGAATTATTTCACTTGTTCACCATAACAAGGGGTGCAAAATCCTTGCGTTATGCATGGAAAAAAAATAGAGAAGAATTGGTACTCGGGATTTTGTAGCACTGGTTGTGTGAAAAGCTTTGAACAGGAATATGAGGGCAAAAGCTAAGATTGTTTCAACTTTTTCTTCCTTCGCGTGGCCGGTGAATTGGTCCGGGGGGAATTCGACCGAGGGGAATTGATCTCCCAACAGATTGATATGCGGGGAATTGATCCTCCGCGCTGATGTTATTCAGTCTTATGTTAATAAATACTGCTATTCAGTCTATGTTAATTTACACGCCCTGGTTAATGTTATAAATAAATTAACCGGGGGGGTTGGTTTGGTTTGGTAGTACAACATCAGCACGGGGGATCAATTCCCCGCGAACGAATTTCCCGCGTACGAATTCCCCGCGTACGAATTCCCCCGGATCAATTCACCAGGCGCCCTTCCGGAACGGTTAACTTGTTGACTTCCTGTTCGTTGGTTAATATTTAATACTATTTTCAATGCCTATCTTCCGATTACATTTATCTCGATGTTTTTCGTGAATGCGATAATTAGATAGCTACTGAGGTATTATTGATGATGAATATTGGAATTAATCTTGGTTATATGTATATTGTTTGCTATGAAAAGGGTTTTATATATGGCCATTGTGCTAGTACGGATTCCGCTTAAATAAACCGGGCGCAATTAGTAAAAATTTAATAAATTGACTTCACGCCTCATCTGGTCTAGTAAGCCTCATTCTCATATCGATGGCTTTCGTTAGGTAGTGGTGCTCAAACTGGCTTTCGAAATATGTACTTCACAGTTATTTAACTTTTTCACATCCGAATTTTGAAAAAGTAGCAAAATAATTAATTATTATATGAAAAGTCTTTGAAGGTGCTATGTATCTTCTGAATAGCTTTAATTCGTTCAAACGTAACAAGAACCAAAATTTCTGACATGATTTCAAACGGAGTCATGTTATATTTAGCGAAAGATTTACAAACACATTTTTCAGAGCTACTACAGAGCTTAAAAGCTTAAACATACAATTTCGAACGTTATCGAAAGAGTTTCAAAGTTTTATACGTCAAAATATTCCACTTACTGTCAGTTTTTCAATAACGTAAACACCGCCACAAATACACATTGACGATAGCTCGCGTGCAAGAGTACAACTATCTTCATCTACAGCTAAAGATCATAACTTTTCTTGACTGGCAGGCCATAAAATCTGCTGCTGGAATTCCGTATTACAGCATATGACCCCAAATAGAGTCAACGAGCGATATGAGTGGATGCTAGAATCAAAAAAGCAACGTGATTCCATTCGGACTCACTGGACAAGAAAGGACTAAAAGGATTTTGATCCAACTGTTGCGATAAATTTCTAAATTAATATTTCAATCGTTTTAAATTATCGCTAAAATAAATTTTACGGAAAATTTTTCGGTCAAAATTAGTCCCGCAATTTGGGTGTCGGCCAAGTGTCCGTTTGAAGAAGGGAACCCAAACATCAATTTCGAATTATTATGACTTCAAAACACCTATATATTAAACTCTAGCTATTATCCTATAAACTATTTAGGGCTTAAAACCAGTCAACCATGGGTCTGTATAAACAGTTCATCGATTAAAATCAAACCCACACACTCTCTAAGGAATCGAGTTCCGTCGCTCGAACCCAGGACTCCAATATCCGAACCGCAAGCAACGCGCTGCCTATTTGGGTCATCAAAACCTCACAGTAAGTTTGGCGAAGGAATGACCTGCGGTTTCTATGCCATTAGAGAGGACCACACACACGGGCAGTTTAGCGATGTCATAAGACTTCCCCGCTTTCTTTGGGAAAGTAGGCTAAAAATAGCTCCCGAATTCGATGGGCAATGAACGATCGCTTCCAGCCGCTCTTTAACGAGCTTGAATTCATCTTCGGAATGGAGTGTTTATGTTAAAATACTGCTTCCCATCTTTTTTTCATTTCCCTCTCCTACATCAGTTTTATCTTCACCGCGCGGTGTCCGCTCATAACGCTCTTTCCACATTAAAAATTCAAACGAAAGGGGGAGAATGAAGGATATTTCGTACCTCCGCTTAATCTTCCCTGAAACGCCGGGACAATGAACGCCGGCTTATCCCGAGCTCAGATGTATCCCAAAAGTAATTTGCTTGATTAACTCCGTTTGATCGACGAGATTTCTTACTCTTTTCCTTGTTGATGTTCATGTCACCGCGGCAACTTTCCGTCTCGTTTTTAATGGAATGGAACGAATTGAAATTCTGAGAGTCTGTACTTTCCGCGACTCCACGAAATGTCAACAGTGTTCTATTTATTATGAATATATTCAAAATTGCGGTATTCTCTAACCATATCCTGATGAATGGAATATTTTTTTGGTTTCCTCTTGTGCAGGATAAATTAGAATGTATCCTTCGTTTACCGTTGTCTCAACATTGTTCATGGCTTAGAAAATATGTTTATAGTAATAATAATAAATATGGCTACTTTATTAGGCAAATTTTAGTCTAGAAAGACCACTCTTACAGACCTGTTCAAGAACACAATAAACCATGCCTTAAGTAGTGGTAGTACGTAGTTTTAATGATATGTTTGATTTCCTACACGATTTTAATGTTTATGATGTTCTATTTTATGTTTATTTGGGATACATTATTCTCTTATAGTGTATTACTGCAATGCTTCCTGTTGTTGTTTTCTTTTTTCGTAATCTTGTTATATTACTCCTTTTTCTAATTTGCACATCAAACAACTTTCCTTTAAATCTTTTAGCTTATACTATTAGTAGATTTGCGCAGGTTTTTCCCACCCCCCTTCTTTGTGGGTGTTTTCTAGCAATGGATCTTATTTCGCAAGATAATATCCTAGGTTTGTTTTACATGCACTCTTAAATGTTTCCTTTCTATCTCTATCCACCTGCACATTATTTATGTTATTAATATCACTGACGAAAGGTTAGATGGAAGAAGAGACTTTTCTGTCTCGATCTCGCCTTAATAAAGATTTTATATAGAACTTATAATTTGATGGCCACCGAGTTATGAATGATGCTGTCCATTGATATTCATGCTGACCATTCCTTGAGGATGCCATGAAGAGAGTCATTATAGAGAGATAAGGTCATTGTGCACCACTTACGTGGGTGTTTCCAATTTGAGGTCCAGTGAAGCAAGAACAAATTACCTCACTCCTCATATTGCCTAGTGTACACTATGACTATCATTCACTCCAAATCTCTCATAGCTAATGGTTGAGAGGATGAGGATCAAAACGGCCTTCGGACTGATGACCTTCCTTGATACGTAATAGAGGACACTTTCTTAATTACCTGTGTAAGAAATGAATGAGGAAATAATCAATTAGAGCATAATCGTATGTAGATGCTATTTTAAGATTGCCAATTCAATTACAATACCATCGGTGACTAAAAATAAAATCTTCGATAAAATTATCATTAAGGAAATACTCAATGGTAGTGAAAGCAGTTTAACTTATCGGAGCTAAACTAATGAGTATATGCTTCAATGATGATTCGTTATTAAATGGTGATTCCAAAATTAAATTTCAGAGGATATATATTAAAATCCTCTTATCTCTGGAAGGTCATACTTTCCTGCTAGATTGGTCTTACTTATCTCCCTGTATCTTTCGATGCATAGAAAAGACGAAAAATGACCCACAGGGTTATAGGTATTAACTATTTGTAAATAATTGTGCAATATTAAATTATTGCATTGTAATATTGTTGAGGGACATTTTATACGCATCAGAATAGGCCACCGCAAGCTATGGAGCCTCAAAATGAGACTTTCTTTGCAAGACGAAGAGTTTGGCATTCTGCCGTTACATTCCTCAATGAGCGACAATTCTGCGAGTGGAAAATATCCACTTGACGTGACTCAACAGTTTCTCAATGAATATGATTATTCATAGCATTCAACGAGGAGCGATTGAAACAAATGCTTTCATTCAGTATTAATCAGATCTCGGTACCTTTCACATCATTATGAAGAACTCTGACACATGAGTAAATGATAAAGGAAGACCGCTGATGATTGAATGTATATTGTTATATATTATATACAATATATATTGAATAAAACGAAGCACCAAAATTGCTATTTGATGGTTTTTGCTGTTTAGTTTTATTCATCATAAGTGAATGATAGATATATTTTCTCTGCCCAGTATCACAGGAAAAGTGAAATATATTCAGTTCATTGATACATGGAAGAAGGAGCCAGCCTCGGTCGAGTATGAACATCGGAGGAGAGGACCAGAATCTGTGGAGCAGAAGAGACACGGAGGCTCTCCATCGCTGTACTGATTGTGAATGCGTCGGAGAATCTCTCTTCGGAGGGAGGGAAGGCTGGAGTCTGCGCTGTTGGCGGAGGCGCTCTGAGGGGTGGGTGACAACAAAGGAGAGGGGGGGATGGCTTTACGGCGGCACGGTGTCCCGATATACATATCTCTACAGATATGACCTGTTCGAGATGCGTTCCTGAGTAATCCTGAGAAAGTTGAATTTCCCGAGAATCTTGGCGTCCTTTGTTGGGATGCCAGTTCTGTCTTTTCGATCGGAATATTCCTTTCGACTCAGCACGTTATATAAATCAGATTCACGCGTATGGGTGTCTATGAAGATATAGTTTCTACAAATATGGAAACCAGCGGTAAATACACGGAGTCTAAATTTAAAGTCATCTTTAACAGGTTAGTAGGATACCAACTCTTTAGCTATCAAAAATTTCGGAGAAAGGATAAGGCTACTAAAAATAAGTAAGATGAAGAGATTAATAGTTTTATGTCGCTTTCCCCGCTGTTTACAACAAGTTGAGAAGCCCAAGAGCAGACTGGAGTGATCAAGAAGAATAACTATAATATTAAAAAGTTCACTATGAAATTTAAATATACAATCCAATTGAAAAATAAATTATTATATCTTATTTTGTAGTATCCAATGTTAACCTGTAAATGTTTCTATTTCTTTGTTAATTTTTAGAATGGCAATATTTCCCTATAGGCTATTAATCGCTACCATGTTATTACAGTCATGAACAAGGCACAAGTTTACAAAAATATAAGAGAGACCTTTTCTCCGTCCAGTCCCAAAAGATGAATGAAATGCAAAGAGAGTTATGGAGTAATTAGAGGGAAACAAGACTCGAATAAGTTCAAAAAAGAGGAAGAGCGTAATTGAATCCTGTCGTGAGTAATGAACCACGAACATAAAAATCTTCCTTAATTATTCCTAGTCGTGCATTACCCATTTGAAATTGGCTACTGCGCTGAGATTTATTGGCTCGAAGCTCGTTGTGCATAACAGTTCTGTTATATGGAAATGGGAAGTTGTTTAGCGATAATACATCCGATTGAAAATGCCCTCAGGATATACCTCAACGACAAAAATGTGATGCTGTAACTTTCCGCTAGATATTTTTATTCATGACGCAATTCACTGAATGTGCTGGTATAACGGAACGTTTAAAAGACCTAAGGAGTGACTGACGAGATCAAGGTAACAGATGATTATAAATGTGGATTACGAGTCTTCGGTTGTTTACCGTAGACCTTAGTAACGAATGACAAAGAAACAGCAATTTTTTCGATTTTGATTACGGAACTAAGAGAGGGTATTTATTTAAAACTGTATATTTAAGTGAAGCGTATGCATAGAATTTTAAAAACGAAACTATTGCTTTGAATTATTGGGAAAATTAGTGTATATTTATGACATAATGTATGGGAATGTATTTACAAAGAATTTAATTTATTTGAGAGTGGACTAATTCTAATGCAATTGATGAACTGATGTGATAACTGTAAAGGAATTAAAGAATACAATGAATGACGCCCGAACAGAAGTCTTATATTTTTAATACATTAAAATAGAATACCTAAAAAAGCAAAGATAACGTGGTAAAGCAGGAACTTGTCGATTAATTGTTCCGTGCACTGTGAGTAAAATCTGAAATATAGTTGGTAGCTCGATTCGGTGCCGAGATTCGTTTACTTTGCGAATGATACTCAATAAACGACAGTGGAAACAGATAATTGGTACATCCACGTTGCGTTGAGATGCGTACTACGGTGTACATATATAGATGTGAAGCTTGGTGATATATAAACAAAAACATCAAAAATTAAGCAAGGATACTTATTTATTTTTACAAGTGAGGAATCGAACCATCTCGAAAATTCATATATTGCATTTTAAAACGATGGAACTCACACTTGTGAATTTACTCGGTACTCGCACCAGGGACCTCTTCTTAGCGAGGGGGAGTGAGCTCACCACCGCAAAGGGGTATTTCAAAGTACAGACGTCTGCAACTTGAGAGGGGAGAAAGGAAAATTAGTAGGGAAGAGGAATGACGGAGATCTATATTTAGACGGATGGAAGTCTTTATTGGGGACGAATTAAAACTAATAACCCTCATCATCCACTCAGTTCTCCTTAGCGGTTCTAAGGGTCAATCAGATTCCACGAACAGAAAAATTAAGGCCGTAACAGTGGTGTTGTTATGAGTTACACGCGTTCCAGGAACGTTATTCCTGCACAATACCAAATTTCAGGACATCCCTTAGAGTTCGAGACTCACAATAAATACATAGGAGTTATTCTTAGCAGTATTCTTTCCTGGATTATTTATCAAAGAATGGACTTTAATTCTCTAACCTTAATTCCCTAACCACTAAACATTAAATTGATTGTAGAGAGATATGTCAAAGATTATTTTGAAGATATTAATAACTGAGATGGAACGTAATTAATTTTTCATATTTTTATTTCAGTGTGTTTGATAATGCCTTTGAAAATTAATTAGATGAAGAAAATTGATGTTTTAAATTATTAAAATTGCGCATATTCTAGAAAGTTGTGTGACTAACGATAGAATACTGTATCTCGAACTCTTCATGGAGACACTTCAGGAAATCATTAATAATTTCTCTACTCGTCGAATATTCCCTTGAAGTATTAAGAGCAAGTTTTGGATCCGAATTATCTGATTGAATGTAGTGCGAGGCGAATTGTAAATCGAGTTTAAGAGACTCCTCGACTATTTAATCTCATCAGAATTTGCTAATGATCTGATGAAGGATATTCACCCATTGAGTTCCGTAACTACTTAACAAACTATGCGATTTAACCAAATCATCTCCAACACGCTGAGGAACTCGCTTTTCGAAAGTGTGGATCCAGAGTGGACCAGTGACTTCGTTGCTTAGCAACTTGCTATGGAGATGAAGTGCAGCTTTAACTAAAACAGTCTGAGAATAGTTTAGACTTAGATTTTAGATTTAGATGTATACCCTTGGTGCTGACAGTGGCGTATGGCAGGGGCTGCATTAACATAATGCGCACTAGGGGAATGGTTGTCGCGGTTTTGCAGCGAATATTCTGGTATTTCTTTTAGAACCAACCTCTTTAGGATTTATTATAAATATTTGAATAGTTCAAACATTTCTTCTTTCTCATTACGTTCTTATGATGTGATTCGATAAGTTAGTAAATTGTAACTCGTTCAAGATATAAATAGTAACAGTCTTGAATCTCTGCCACAAGAGAAATTTGTTGATAAACTGCTGCATGAACGAAAATTAAATTATTTATCACTATTCAATAGAGAATTAACGCGTAAATACTATTGTAACTTTGGAAAACAGTATATATTTGATATGATGAAATTGTCTCAAATCTCCCCCGTTGGTATGTTTCCATCCAAGGATGTCTCTTACAACCCTTTTATTTTGGGAAAACGAACTAAAGACGCGAATCTGTCCTCGGAACCTAAATCCACATCGGAATGAATGGACAGACAAACTATTTCAACTCTCGGAAATTGAGGTAAGGAAGGAGTTACGTTTAAGGAGTGAGGGGAGTCGGAGGAGAAAGAGAGGGAGATGAAGAGGAGAGGGAGGCTGGAAGTGCGTATGGTGCGGAGAAGGTTGAGCCGCGGAGGGGAGGTCTTTGGCGGGGAGAAATCGTAGGGGAGTCTGCCGATCGCTCCGACCATCAGTCGCTTGGCGTTTGTGCCGGCGTTAGGTCGTGTCGTTCAGTGCGAGTCGGAGTGAGGGTCGCTGGTGGTTCGAAGAGTAGTTCCTCAAAGAAGGAAGACGAACGGGAAGAGTTCATCAGGACTGCTAGCCCTCCCTTCTCCAGCACCCCATCGTCGCGGAATTCACCGGAGGAGTCGTCCGTCGCAGCGGGATTCGAACCCGCGCCCAACCGCAACACTGCTTGGGAGAGGATCGCTAAACGGTGAGTCTCGCTCGGAGGGAAAATAATCGAGGGGCGACCCGCATGCGGGTCGCTCTCTCGAAATCTTCTCCAGAGGGGCGGTTGGGGGCGTAAAGTGTGCGTGGATTTGTGTCCATGGGGGAAGCGTAACGTCCCTCGAGTTCGCGGGGTGTTTTGGGGAGTGATCTTTGCGGTGGGCATGAGCGGAAGAGTCCGGAACACGAAAAGCCTTCGTTTGGCTGTTCCAAAGTGCATCGCTCTCGCTGAATGAGGCGGAGAATTTTATCAGTGCGGCGGGATGCTAACGGTGAAGTGACTCGAAAGTGTTTACGTAGGGACTCGCAGTTCCGTGCACCCCTTTCGGACGCGAGGCGGTTTACGTTTCGTGATTCGACGCGTAACCTCACGTCCGAGAGTCTCGGACCTGTGTGTAGTCCTTGTGCTGATCAGTAAGAACGGTTTGCGTGCAACCTTTTTTTGCTTGACCATTGCGGTAGCCAAGGCTTGATTTAAGGTTTTTCTGGATCTCAATGCTTGTTTAAATGATAAAATTGTATTTTTGATGAATGAGAGCGAATTTGTATAGGATTCAGTTATGGGTAACCTCTTTGTTAGGTATTGTCCGCTTCACAATATTCCGGCTCGGACGATCTGATTTTGAGAAATTCACGTCTCTCCATCGATGACAGATTTGGTTCTCGCTCGGTGGTCCATAATCTTCGAAGGCCCGGAGGTTATACTTGGGTAGTCAAGATGTTTTTGTCCGAAACATTCTCCATGTCGTTTTATTAAACCATTCAATTAAGAATTTTACTTTTATGCGCGTTTAATTCAACAGCTGGATAAGGTTGTCATTCGGGTTACGAAACGCGAGATAAATAAACAAACATTCTTGCTTTATTATTGCGAAGAAGGAAGTTCACGACAATACTTCGAATCCAATAACATTGGGAGACTGCCTTCATGTGTTGAATGAGAACAGCCAAACCCTTTTGCCATAATTAATTTATCGATCATTCGCATGGGTTCCGATAATTTACAAATATTCTGACTGCATCCTCTAAACCACGCATATTTGTTTTCGTAACCACAAGACGAAATAATGAGTATATATTTTGTAGTCGTGCAGTGAGATACTTTGCTGTTATTATTCGAAGCTCACATTGTTCGAATAAGTTTATTCTTTACGTTCGCTGACTGATATTGTTTAGGTCCGATATCTAGTATGTATCGATGGTAAAGGAGATGAGAAGCGATGGTTTTCAATGTTAAAGTCCTTTACAGCAAAAACATTTTGCTTTCTCGTTAATGTGAATGCATTAGGACGTTATCCAGTTTGCAATTGTTTCGGATCTGTTGGAGATCCCTGCGTAGCGACCGCTTCCACAACCGCTTGACACCCACCCCATGATCACTCGGAATTCCAGCGGGAATCCTCCGCGATCGAACAGCGAAATCCCGCCAGATTGAGGCGCGGATTCCACAGAAACCGACAAGTCTATACGAGAAAACTTCTCTCCTCCCCGCGCGCGACTCTTGATTGCCAGTCGTCTACTCTCGGCGGGACATTATTTATTCCACACTCGCACAATTTGCATTTCGTCGTATCCTAGCTTACGTACGGATTCAAAATTACTGAAGTAGCGGTAGCGAATTCGAACAATAGGTAATCTAGGCTACCTCCTTAAAGGGTCTGAATATCGGAAATTAACAAGAATGCTTCAAACGAAAGGTTGAATGTGTGGAACTTTTATCGTTTGTAATAACGACTGGATATGAAACAGTTGTAGCGTGTGAATGAATTAAAATTAGGATCATTGACGCCGTTCTAGAGCTGAATAACGTAACGAGTTAATTATAAATTATTGTCTCAACCAATGTAGTGATACGTTACAGTAATTAACATTGTTAATTTGTTAACATTGTTAATGTAGTTTGAATCTGTAGGGATTCAACAATCAAAGCAGCAATGAGCTACAAAGCAATCATATTAAAATGCTAGTGGAAAGATAGAAATTAGTTGATACAATTAGGTATGATTGTTGTTTCAGAAAGCCCTCTTACTGTTAGAAAACATGATGAATGTGAAATCATCATAAACATTCAAATGAACTCAAATGAAGTTTTTGATTTTCATAACACTGATGCTCTTATGTTAGACCGAATGTGGCACACCAATACGCGGCACACCGGTCCGGGGCACGCCGATTGAGAAAGATTGTCGCGCGTGGTCTTCCATATTTTTCGCCTTCCGTTTCGCTTCTGTTTAGACCGCCCAGCGGATCACTTTCTCTCCTGTTTTTGGCCTCGCTTCTTTTCGTCAGTTTGCGTCACCGTCAGTCCGCCGCCAATAGGTCAGTTAGGTCCTCGTCGGCCCTCGCTTTTAACTCTCTCCCTCTCTTATCTTTCGCTTTCCTCTTCTCTCGCGATCAACGGTAACTCCTTCTCCGACGAGGCTCTCTCGATGGCCTCTCCTGTTTCGCCCCGAGCTCTGTCACGATGTCTGGCGGACTCCCCCGTGCGGTTGCGGGGGAATTCCGTTTTTGCATTCAATCGACGCCTTCCAGTAGCGCTTTTTGCGCTCGGCTAATGATGAGCTTGCATTGGTTTTTAAATGTCTCGGAGGATCGTGTTGTTTCAATGTTTTGCGGTCGGAGGCTGTTTGTGAATATTGGGAAATTCCTCGGTGCCCTTGGTTCGCCGTGTGCTTCCCCGTAGTTAACTGTGATGATCTCGATAGTTTATGACGATGGTTGAAAATACGGGGGAAAAACTTTTGCTTGAACACGTTTTAGTGTTTATGTAAGGGCAGTTCGTGATGTATCTAATATGTTTGAGTACAGTCAAGGTCGCAAAAATACTTGACAGAGGTAAAAAATGCCTATAGTTAATGAAGGAATAAGAGGCAGTCATTTTTGTGAAATTTTGTTTACCCACTGAGCTGATAAATTTGCTAGCATAATGGAATGATAGAGCTAAACTTTGTCAATTTCACTGTAAGGATAATAAGTATATTTCCCTATAGATCCTAACTGCTTCATATTTTTCACTGCATACTAACATTTTCCAAATACTTTTCCATTTTCTTCGAGCATTGGAGAGTAAAGCATAGAAAAAATAAATACAAAATTATAAATAAATATTTTGTGTTAAACATTTCACCGACAGGCATTAGAATTTTAACTCTCCTTAATTTACCAGTGAGGTCATTTCAAATGAAACATTTTACTTTTGTAAATGTATTCAATTTTTTCCTGCATCGCGAATACTAATTTATTCTTATGGCAAAACCTCTATTCAATTGATCGCAACGTATTATACTAACCAACTAATCGAGTTTCCGATGGAGCCTTATATGAATAACTTCACCCTTCGCTGATCTAAATACTTATTGCGATTTTATGGGTTTTTCCGCCTTAATCCGGCCACTTATCTATAACTGCCGACGACGTCATTCGTCTAAGTTTAATTCAAGGTTCGGAATGACAAGAAAGACCACAATTCGCACTGTTCTTTACGCTAACACGGAAAAACCAACCTTTGGACAAGTGTGGTAACTTAGCTGCCTAGTTACCATTGTTAAGTATCTTACTACTCGTTAGTGTCTTTGCTAAGAGAGGAAATGTGCAGCTTGCTATATTTCATACGAATTCTCTCTCTTAGGGGCCTGGGATATAATGATAGCTGTAATATGTTGTGAATTCAACTATTCTGTGGTATCTCGGTAAACTATTTAACTTTCGACATATTTTTCGACTAAAGGAGACTATTTCAATGCTTTTCGGACTCTGTTCCCGAGTACGTATTTACAAACGATTGTATTCGTGAATTCTTGCGCATGCAAATGTAAATACGAAATATGTATTTCTCATCCTTGCTTTACACTACAAGAGGAACGAAGATATCGGCAGAGTTCACGTATATTTTAGAATTTGGTGATTTCTGGGAAGCAAGAATGCATTTTTTCTATCGGATGTGACTCGGAAACGAGTTCTCTTCGCCATCGGAGGCATCGCTGTTTTTTTCATTCATTCCTCTCCATCGCATATTTCCGATCACGCAGCGCCGAACTTTTTCTCATCAGAATAAACAGACTTTTTCCCGTTTTATAGGTCGCTGTTAGTATCCCCGTTTCATTGTCCGTTAGAAATCAACTCCGGATGAGAGACATAACTTTTCGAGTGTCGCCGTACTTTCACCGAATGCCGAGAGTGCGCGAAGTATTGGGCAGTCGCGCGGAGAAACCAGAGGTTCCCTCTGCACTTGGGGGAGTTCCTGCTTGAATTACGGAGAGCGATTTTTAATGATGGGCGAGGGAAAAATGTGCCCAAAAAAACTTGGGGACCTCTGAAAGAAATGAAAACTTGTGGGTAAGAGGCACCACGATCCCTCTTGCGGCGGTGGATATAAAGAAGGGATCCTCTTCGGGGGTGGTTCCCTAGAGTCTCATTGACCGGTGTGCCGCTAGAAACATTCGGTGTACCGCGAGCATCTCAGACATTTTAGAATGTTTATTATTCATAAGAGCTTCGATATGCGACATATTTCGTTTTTCTGATAGTTCTATGTGTGTGTATTTACTGGCGAATCCGCTATCTCGGGCTATTATTGTCATTCGGAATGTTCATCACTTCTCAAAAAGTATTACTTTAGAGGTAAGTATGATATATTTCGGCGTAATAACCGCAGTGACCTTGTATATTAACGTTCTTATAGTTAATTCATTTCCATCCTTGCATCCATTTTTCCTCTGAAGATGCCTAAAAACGAATTTACTAATTCTCTTTCATTGTGATCTGTTTACAATCAATTCCCTTGCATTATTCATTCTCTATTCTTTGTTCGTTATCCATTTGCCTCCCGATCTTATTCGACTCATTCAAGCAGCTTTACTTGGGTCTTCTTTTCCCTTAACTGCCACCATTCCCAACAAACATAATCCTTGTCGTTTCTTATTCTGTCCCTTTATTCATATGTCCCGACCATCGTAAAATAGGGAAGGAAAGGAAACAAAACAACCTAACCTAACCAGTATGAATCACCTCATACTCGCTGAATTGTGCTAAACCATCCCTTTTCTATTCTCTCCCATCAAGAATTGAATTGAAATTGAAATTGAATAGATGAATAAATTATATTTTAGCGCGAAGTTTGATTTTGCGCGCAAGTACACCGAGCAGTAATAAAGGTCTCAAAGTGTTCTCGAAGTTAACCAGACGTGGAGGAATCAGCATCGGCACATACACCCATGTAGTCGCATGTAGATGAATGTTTCAGATAGCAGGACGTCTTCGATGCGACAGTTTAAATCACCGTCCTATCTCTGCGACGGTATTGA
Organism: Sympetrum striolatum; assembly: GCA_947579665.1. NCBI lineage: Eukaryota > Metazoa > Arthropoda > Insecta > Odonata > Libellulidae > Sympetrum > Sympetrum striolatum. The sequence goes on along the minus strand of OX388344.1, from coordinate 90,340,996 downwards.
GGAGGGAAAAGTATTACACGGTTTGGGCATTAGCGAAGAGCCCTCTGGAAAGGGGTGTGGTCTCCACCTGCTGATAAAGTCCGCGTGACGGCTTTTGGGAATCGTCACGCGTGGTTGGGTCTCTCCAGTCTGCTACAGTTTCCGTGAAACCTCGGCGTTACCGGGGGTTTTGCCTCCAAGGGCTTCCGCACTCGGGTGGTGGAGAGGTCAGGGGTCGCAAGAGGCGCTCGCACCATTGGGCCATCGATCCAAGGAGTGCGTCGAAAAGCGAAGCGGCGGTCAGTGCTCTTCTGAACGGGAACGGCGAAAAGGGTTGGGGTCTGAAGATGTCGACTCGATCGCGGTCTTCCGCAGGAGGAGCATCGGTGCGCGAAGTCTGGCTTTACGGATGGCAAATGACGCTGGTTGCGTTTTTCGTGAGGCGGAACGTCTAAAAGATCCGTCGCTCTTGGGTTGACGGGCGTGTGGAAGTTGTGGCTGCACAGCATAGCAAAATCGGGGTGAATACGCAATTGTGAATCCGCGCATATTCTTCGGCCATTGTTCCATCTTAAGGTCAGCGGAAGATCGTCGTATGAAAATGTATGGGCTTGGTAAATCCCCACCTGAAAGAAGATAAATAATTTGGAATTTCAATTTTCCCTGCTTTGGAATAAAAGCAGCTTGTATATTTTATTGAATCATGTTATTTCAAAATAACGAAAGCCTCATTCCGACATCAAGAGAAATTATATGTGAAAAAACTTTTTACATACTCCCTAAAACACATTTATTATATATTTTATCTTTAATATAGTTTGTGCGAGGCCGAGCGAAGAAAAATTCCATATTTTCATATTTTTTGTAAATCAGAATTACGTCAGAAGTTAATACTATATTTTAGTTTGTTTATTGTAGCATAAAGTAAGGGATTTAGGGAATTTGTCACAATGTATTTATTTCATTAATGATTACTTTTGGAGGCTTAAGCAAATCTCTTCGTTGATGCCTCCAACCTTTCTAATTTATCTAATTATTACGTCGAAGAAATACTTAACTTTTAGGGGTTATTTCCGCCCTGAAAATTTCCAGACACATTGCTTTTTATGAGACCAGGAAATTAAATTTTGAGATTTTTAAGCGTGATAGCAGATGTAGTTACCAAAACAGTTGCTACGGAATTTGTTTAAAAATTTGCTAATATTTCCTATATTCTAAAGGATAAATATTACGCTCATATCTTCAAAATATAGGATTCTAGCTGTACGGAATTGGTTGTATTCATCTTGCAGTCATTACTTGGCCTTACTGAACTGCTGAAAGAATGCCAGAACTTTTCTAGCCGTTGGAATGATTCATTTCGTCTAAAACACTCGAAACCACTGGTCTAGAATCAAACTGGCTGGTGAGCTGCTCCATGAATGCGATTAGTTCCTGGTGTTCGAAAAACCATAAAGTGAATCCTATTGAGAATCCACATCTTAATCTCCGGAATCGAAATGCGCGAGATAGCACATCCGAAGCCAAGCATTTCAGAGGCAAAACAATCGTCCATTCAGCCATCCCCTACACTTTCCTCATAATCCCGCATTCTCGGAGGAGCTGCAACTTTCGATTCGGGAGAAAACATCGGGGCTCTTCGACCGTGACAAAATGGAGCCCAAGCGAAAACACCCCACGCATCGCAATGAATCGCTGAGGAAAAAATCAGAGCCTCCTACGTATTCACCCACCCCCCCCCCCACTATCAACCGCTCTGAGATCGTAAACAAACCATCAGCTCCCCTCTATCCTCCGTCCCCAAAACAGGGGATCCAAAAGCCGTGAATAACAAAGACAGGGTTTTGGGTTCTAATTGTGCCAATAAAATGGTTAGCCGAGAGGATATTCACTTCGTATTAGAACGGAAACTGTTTTATTGTTTAATTTTAATGGTCCATGAAAGATTTCCTCGTACCATGTTATTTACATGGATTAAGGGATAATAATTTTGTTGAGTACAATCAATTTCCTTTCATCTTTTGTCCCCAATGTAGGGTATCAAATAACTGTAAATCACAAACAGATTTTTTCTGATTTTTGTAGTGTTAATTAACCAATGTAACGGTTAAGTGAGAATCAGCCACAGATGACTTGACGGAGATATAGCACGAATATAAACCGTTTTAAAGGTTAACCGAGAAAATATTTTTTCCCTATAAAAATGGAAACAAAATTAACACGTTCATTCGTAACTTGGGGGAATCACGTACAGAACGTCTTAAAAGGGAAACTCTTTGTAACTTCCACAATACATAATTATGGAAGTTATTGTGTGCTTTTCATTTGAGATGGTTTAAAACGGAAACAATTATAATGCTTAAACTGTTATTATTCCTCCAGATATATATATTCTCAGATCAAGTCATTAATATGTATTAAGGGTTAATGATTTATTCAAGCATGAGTTCGGTTCTATACGCAACAGTCAAGTTATTAAAGTAACGTTTTAATATAATTTTAGCATCGTGCTTCTCTAATTTGACATTACGCTATCACTGGTGCTCAAAGGAAGAATATATGTATCGCGTCCTATTACAGGTAAAGATAGCAAAAATTGGTTAAATTTACATTTGAAGATTCAAACTTTATCCTGACAATTTCAACCGCTGGACATGAGTCATTTAACATCACGAGGAAAAGGTCACAAGATTTTTCTAGCTTTTCATCTCAACAAACTGTTTTTTGCTTCCTCTCTATGTTGCGTACGCTGTTGTATTACAGAGTAAAATAGATTTAGCCGGTTTTTCCTGGCTAGAGATGCGTGACGAACCCGGTTATCCGGTTTCGGTGTTAATCAGTTCGGATGTCCTACCGTTGCTAATACTTTACTTCCATTTGCCTTCCACTGAGGACCGCTCCGGAGGTCGTGGCCGTGAACTGCTCGCCTCTCGCCCGCCTTTCTTCGCAGGTGTTCCATTCGGAATCCGTTTTACTCTTTCCCATCCGATCTTCGGCGACACCCACTCGGCCGGCAGTGGGCGGAGGAGTCGCCGTCCCCAGAGACCGTCCTCTGAGACAAATAGGAAGGAGCCTTTTACATCTCACGCAGCCGATTTAGATTCCGTCCATGGACTGCGTTCTTCCCTCCTCTTTTGTTTTTGCATTATAAACGTGCGTTCCCAAGAGTTGCGGACGTAACGAGCCTTGGTATTGAGGTCACGAGTTTGTTTGGTAGCCGATGCAGACGTTGATGCGCGACGGTCTGCAGTCCGCTGCTGGATGAAGTTGTTAACCAAGTCCCAGTGGAGGAGAGGGGGGGAAATTTTCGGAGCTGGTTTTTGTCCCGGGCTGTTGATGTCTGAATGAATGTGCTTCCCAATGCGCTTGTCACACCTATTTCTGCTCGGACTAGAGAAATTGCGTAACTCGCTACAATGGAACGTATCTCGTCGATTGGATGACGCCAGTGGAGAACTTTACTCTTGTGATAGAAAGGAGAAGGGTGGGTTCATAGTCTTTCTTGGCCCCACGCCAGCGATTTTGGAAGTAAGGGTACGGATTATTGGGGCTTCCGAAGTTGATTTTTTTCGCATGACGCTAAAAACGTTAGAATACATTAACACATTGATTTATGGTATATAGTTATGCTTTTGATTCTTCTTCAGTCTTGTAAAAAGCTTTCTTTAAGTCTTCTGCCAAAGTATCACCTCCTAATTTACGAGGAATTCAAAGGGAAATTTTTATTATTTTGGCATCTAATCAATTCAGATTACGTGCTCGTACTTAATGGCAGAAACATCATAATTAAAATGTTTCGGAGATATATAAACAAATTATTAATAGCTATTTTGAAGTCTCTTAGAGTCGGAATTGATCTACAATTATCATTCTCTTAACTTTCCCATCCCACGTCCGGGAATATCTTGCTATCGCTTATCACTTACCGTAGCAGTTCGTAAACAAAACTCACTGACTTTCGCTGTACCTTTTTAGTTCACGGATGAAAAGCTGATCTTCGGGGTCCAATGTGATGCAAGCACCGTATAATTAGGTCTAACAAGCGTAATTAGCAATTTTCGTTGCGTCAATTTAATCGCTGAAGTGCCCGTACACGTATGTTTCTGACGTTTTTGTCGCACGTTGAATTCCTCTCGAGTACGACTAATCTGCTTCAAAATATATCTGAAGTATTTCGGGGATTAACATTTATAGAAATATATGCGTTAATACATTAAGAAATTCAAATATACAACTGTATATGTATAGGTTGAGTTGCGGGAAGATGCCCATCTGAAAATTATTGACGCAAGAAGATTAATTTCATATTCATCCTAAATGTACAATAATTCTGGGTGCCAGGTCAGCCAGCATACATATTGTTTTTAATGTTGTCTAACCGATTGTGGCTAACGCCCATGAGGGATTTAAAAGCCTTCAGCCGGAATTATTATACATCTAATCATGAAAATACTACTTTTTAATGCCATAGTATTCTTTCTGAATGGATTCTAGTTGAAAATATTAATCTTGTAGTCAATGTTTCCCCGTAATGCCAACCAATCCAGGACTTAAGTGCCCATTGTGCATTTTCCCCTTTAAAGATGTAAAGAACTAGAATAAAATGTAGCACATGGCATCCCTTCATAAGAATTCCAATGACTAACCACCTCAGAAAATTCACTCCATGCCCTCAAAAAACCTACTATCCCTGAAACAAGTCTCCTACGAAAGGAATCCAAACGGATCAGAAAGCTGAAAATCGGAATTTTTTCCCAGAAAATTCATCGCATGAAAACATAAACTTCCCGAGAGATATTTTCCAGTAGATCAGAGCATTCCACTCACGAGGAGGAAAGTTTTTTTTACGAGCATGTCCCTTCGCTCCTTCCGATGCTGATATCCAAAACATCGCATGAAAAATGCATGCGATTATCTGATCGCTTGGAATCTGGGCGGAAAGAATCCCCTCTCTACTGTTTCTCTGATAGCATAACGGCTCCTAAAAAGGTCATTTTGGAAAGAGCGGCTTTTCCCAGAGTCGCAGAACGAAAAGGGCCGCAATTCCTCTTTTGGCATGGGCCTTCGAGAGTCCTCACCGTGGAATTTCAGATTCCAGGTGTATAACGGGTCAAGAATTCGATGCATTCCTGCTGAGCCTATAATTACGCTGTCTTGATACGATGTGTCACTATGTTTGCTTTAAAAATAACGCGGTTTGAGTCACGCCATAGCTTTACCTGAGAGGAAGTCTGTCTACCTGCGTAGTAATATTATTAATTGTTTATCATACTATATGGCTAAGGATATAATGTTATTGAACACTAAATTAAACGAAAATTTGTCTTCATCTCTTTATAAATACCAGCTGAAATCCCGGCATTGCACGTGATGCGCCAAAAGCGATAAAAAATAAAGATTTCAATATCACTCCGCGTAAACTTATTTTTATTCAGATTTAAACTGCACAAAATCTCGACAATGTTTATTTATCGACAACTCGTTGACAACCATGTCACACCAAATAACAACAATGAACAAACTTATCATTCGATAAAAGGTTACATACACAAGTTTAAAAACACATATAGTGTTTTTAAAGACCAAAAAGAAATATATCATTTAACTATACTGCAACACTCGGTAGAATTTATTCACGGCGAAAAATGTTAATCTGCTGCCAAAATAAACCCTCACTAACTCAAAATTTACGCTAAGAATACAATGTTCCATGTTTCAAAATAAGACAAGTCATCCTATGAATTAGAGTGTCTTTGATTTCAGAACAGGAGCCATAAGTGAGGCTGGAGGATAGCCAATTTATATTAATTATATAACCACAGAGGAAAATATAATCTTAAAATTGTTCCGAGTTTAATGTGCAACAAGAAAAAGTCACCCGTCCATCATCGTGCTTCCCACTGTCCTATTTTCGCACGTATTCTAATGAGTACGAGGAGAAAGTAAACGTTAACTTAACTTCATCAATTTGTTATCAACGGACCGTGATTGAAAGTGATAAAAAATTGACGATTTTTGGTGGATTTTAGTGATTTTTGCTTGAATCAAAACCCGTAGAATCCATTCTTGATATTAAAAATAACCATTTTCCAAATAAATTTATTCCTACGTCATTAAAACGGAATTTACGTGCATCTTTAATGGAAGCTCTTCCAAATGAGCTGTTGTCGATTTTTACGTGAAAGTACACGCCGTCACACCCACCCGCATACTGAATCATTCATAAGAATTGGGATTTATTACTCGGGTGTATGTTTTCGATTCAAAATCGACAGCTAATGACAATGCAGTTTTAAAACGTCGCGCACCGTTAAAAAATGACAATTTTTATATAATTACCATCATTATATGTTCCTAATTGTCTTCCCTTTATCGACGCATTATAAATTCGAAGACCGCCTTGTGAATATTACACAGGTACGCTTTCAACACCTGCTAAGTCTATTTATTTTCTAAATATAAATATCCAAATATCATGCTTAAGATGATTTGCGAGAGAATCGTACTTTTTTGCCAAGAAACAATTCACGCGAAACTAATTCCAAAATTCTGCGAACGAATTCTAGCAGAATTTCGTAATTTATCAGCATAATTTACGACACCTTGACAACAATTGTGTTTGCTGAAGTCGATTTTTTATTACTTCCCCCTATTTCTCGGAAGACCTCTTAAGAAAATGAGCCCTTAAGGAGCTAGAGGTACGAGATGGGAGACTTCGGGACATTGTGTTACGTTCTCAAGCATTTTAATCCAATTTTCCGTATCACAGTATTAATAAATCACAATATACGGTCGAGATGTTGTGAATGCATTATATTATTGCTCAGAATAAAAAGGGGCACTTCATCCTTAATTACAGCTCACACTCTCGTTAAAGCAATTTCCCCAGTGACTCACCTCCTATCAGCCGCTTTTTATACTTCGTAAGTTTGTTTTCCGATGTTTTATTTCTTGCCCTTGAATGACTTTCTCAGTTCATTTGTAATCGCAGCATAAAATGATCAACGTTTCTGGTTAGAGTTCCATTCGATCTTTATTTTTTCTATAATATACCGACAGTTTATTCAGGGCCGCGAATTAAAATTTTAAGACTTTTAAGCTCCGTGAATCTGTTGTGATCCCTTACAGATTTTCATTAAGTCCCGCATTAATAAAGTCTTTGTTTTTTCTCTCTATTGCTATCGAATACAATGGGAGCTCTTTTCGGATCCAAACATCGCTTAACATCCGTTTCCAAAAGTGAAAGTCCGGCTCCCCAATTCTGCGGCCTTCGATGTTTTCTGCAGCCCTCTGTCTTTATGGAACTTCCAGGAGCGCGTATTTTTCGCTCCCAGAGCTATGAATCTTCCCTTGAATAAATAAGCACAACCTCGGCCGAAAACATTCGTAACTCTTTGAATTCTACCTCGCACAATTCGAATCTAGTAGGTGAGTGTCTATAGAGCATGGAAAAGTTATTGGTTTAAGCAGAGATCTACGGCCTAATCAAGTTTTTCCATTCAAAGGTTTGCAAATTCTTCATTATCGTATTTTTTATTGCTTTGGAATTTCAACGGAATCGCATCAACTCTTTTTTCGTGGATTGGAATGCAATTAAAGGTGTACGAAAGTAGATCTTTGACTCATCACTCGGTGAGTAACATATTGCGATGACGTATCAGACTCATAAAAATACTTCTCACGGAGTCTTCAGGAAGTGTTTACGCTTTTTAAAGCACATCAATCGCTAAAATATTGTGATTGATCAGATGAGTATGTCTGCCAATTTGTCGCGTTGGGATGATAGAAAATTTGCAATTGCCAATCATCACATGTTCTACTCAACAGTAAGGAGCATACGCAAACAGCAGTAGAGTTATGTCGGTTGTTTTTTGCTTGGAGGCAAGGTCAAGTGCAGACATTATTCTCAGGGTACAGCTATGGCTATTGCATGAATATAACAGTAAATATTGATATTATAGGGCTATCAATCGTATAAATGATACGAGATGTGGAATTTGTAATCATTGATTAGTTTTAATTATTCATCGTGATAAAAAGTAAGTAAATATGATGTTGTTATGTTTAAACACGTGATTTGGACTTAGAAAAAGTATATAATGGCACAAATTAAAGGAATAAAACGCAACTAGCAAAGAAGGAAAAACTAAAATTTGTACATCGTCTTTAGAAAGAGTACCAAATTAGGTCAATAGACCAAGAATAGAATAACCTGGGGATTAAGTGATTATAACAAATCGGAGGGCTTTCCTACCACAAACATTTGGCAACGAATCAAATTATACCAATTATATATTTCTCAAGACTTTTATCTTATACATTTTTTGTATGTTAATTGATTCTGACTAATTCAACCCTCCATTACGGGTTACAATTTTTCTACTTCTAACTTTACTTACCCTGATCGACCACCCCCGAACAATAAAAGCACGTCTCGTAGGAGTTGTTGCGTAGCAAGATACCATAAGTCACGGTAGAATGAATTCAAAATATGAGATGTAGCACTCTTTGGTGGTTTAGGCTTAACCCCACATGTATGACTCGTCTTATACATAATAGATACGGCAAGGACCGCCGTTGTTCCTCACCGCGATACTTCCGCGGGCGCACCCGGCTGCTCTTGCGGGTGCGGACGGCCCCTCAGGGACGCTGTTGTAAGTGCATTCGCAGCTGCCCCTCTGTCGCAGCACCCCCTGAGCGTGCGGTAATGCCTCGCCTCGTCCCTTTCCCTCAGTAACTCGATTCCCCTTGGAAAAACTCACCTTGATGAATTGCAATGCTTCGATCGGAAATTTTCCAATGCGCAGATAACCGCGGCTCTCATTGGGTATGGGTCTTGGTGCACTCGATCTGCGGCTTTAATCTCGACCACCGCAAGTAATCATTCGATACGACCCGTCGGCTTCTTTAATCCCAAATTTTCCACTGCCTCATTTCTTCGTCGGAAATGATTTTCTAAATTTAGGTACCCGATGTAAGGTCACCAGGGATTTTTGGAGGTTCACGTAAGATGAGTTGTAATGGTATGAGTAGTACCTGTGATTATTTCGATGACCTTAGCCTACAAAGCTTCTTATGAAAGGAATGTGAAATTTTTCTGCCGCGGTACAACGTCCGCTCACGAACGAAGATATTTCTTCACCGCGTATCAACATTGGATGATCTTGATAGCAGAAATATAATTGGAATCGACGCGGATTGGCAGTTCCGTGGTTAGAATACCTAAGCGTTAGCGGAGACTTGGGTTCGAGTCCCAGTCTCATCACCATTTATAATTCAGTTTATCTTTTGGTTTAAACCTCTTTTCAAATATAATGCAATTACTGCGGCTTCACTCGATTTTCTTTCGATTGCCTTACTTAGTGTTGTCTTTTATCGAAGTTAAGATTAAAATATTTTTTATGCTTGATGAATTCTTTTTATCTCCTTTATTAGATTATTCTCATTAATAAAATAGCTTAAGCGGCGCAGGTAAATCAACAAACTTGCTTATTTTGGTACAATATACCATCACTGGTCTTTACTTGAGCTTACTTTGCCTTTCAAATTTGCTTACCTTTATTTGATTTTTTTCATAAGTTGATTATTGAAGTACATATTTATTTTGGATACATTTCATTCCTCCCTTTTACTACATTTTTCCAACAGCACCACATGCAGTTGGTGGTTCGCGTTTGGTGTGTCACTTATCATCGCCATAATTGCATGGTTTTGAAAGTTCAGGGCACCAATTAGGGAAGTTTAGAAACCGCCAAAACTAAAATTGCGTGCGACCCTGCTCAACCTGCAACCCTTAACCAAAACGAGCCCTGCCAAAAACAGCTCGAGAGACTCGGTCTAAATGAAATCCATTTCCATTAGACCCCACTTATTTTAGCAAATGCCATTAGGAAGGTACGGATGCTGTTCTGAAGGATGGCGTGGTGAAGGATGCCATTCTGAATGCCTCGGTCGCGATTTTAAATGGAAATGCCTAAAGGCATACATATCTTCATAGATTGTTATAGATTTTAAATTGTCTACTTTTTGCAAGCTTGAATTCGTCCCATCTGTTGGTCACGCATTACTTAATTATCGTGTTCATAATCTGTCGTATTTATCCTATGCATCATCAAATTACAAAAACGTAAGTTCTATGAAGAACCTATAATACAAATATTATATGGTTTCCAATGTAAATTAGAAACAAATTTTACGTCCCTATACATATTTATGCTTATATGATCTTATGGAAGCGATTTTGGAAGTTAAGAAAAGCACAATCCATTTGCTAGATCAAGGATTTTGTCCGGTCTTCTTCCATCTTTGCGGTCAGGGCAGCCTCATGAAAGCTATTTATATCAGTCAACCGGACTTGCAAGGTTCCCTTGATTTAGACAACCTCTCTTTCACACAAGCATTCCTATAATTCGCATTTTTCCTTTCGAATACATTTTTTTCACCAGCAAGCACTTAGGTGAAAACGAATACCTAAATACATTAACAATCCCCTGTAGAAACAATATATAAAAATTTGTTGAAGCTAGAGTAATTTATAGGGCAAAGCGAGGGGTATTCGATAAGTTACCTCTATTTTATATACCAACTCAAGTTTTGGAGATAGAAATTCAATTAGTAATCTCTGGTCAGGGTTCAAACCTTCTCTTGGTCGTATTTTGGTCCCTCCTGGTCCAGAAGTTTCTACTTATTTTTCCTTTAATTGTGCTATATTGGTGATATCTCTCTTGAAGGACTTTCTGTCACAGTCATTTTGCATAATCTCACACCACGAGCAGAAGTATAGAATTCCTGCCCTCTGTGCATTGAGAAGCAATTCGTCAACAACTTCTGCAACTGATGGTCGTTCAAAGGAGGCGACTGTGGTTTTCCCCTCCGTTAGAGGTCGACCCGCGTTATTTGCAAACTCGCCCTTCGCTTGACGTCTCATTCCGTCACGGGCTATTTGTCTCTCTCATCTATAAATGGTCGCGTGTTTTGTTCCTGTAATCACCGGAAGAGCCCTGCCGTAAAAGATATTGGTTTCTCAAACGCGGAATTCTGCGTGTAATGGCTGCAATTTAAGAGAGAATTCTCCTTCATTTTCCCTTAATTTAGAGATAGTTTCTGTTTAGCTGGCAAGGAAAGAGTGCTGCAAAATTCAGACTAATGATATATGGTATTATGTAATATTTTGTGAATATTCGATACAATGTATGTGTGCCCATATTTTGTTTAATATTCGTTAGGTATCAACGTTGTTAATTCAGTATGAATAAGTATTTTTCGGTTTATATTAGAGAAATACAGAAGATATGCAACGGATGTTATGTTCTTGAAGTAAGAAGGACTTCAATATGAAAGTTGCATCTCGATTGACCTTACAGTGAGGGTTAGATCTGATGATTAACCGTAGAAAAGAATCATAGAATAAATAGGTAAAAGCATTAAAACGCTTTCCCTCTACCTAATGATAAAGTGCTAATAATGCTATGATAACAATAATAAGATTAATGTAATGCTTAAGCAACAATCAGGGATTGTGAACAAGCAATAATTATAGAAAAGATTTACACAACTTTGATGATAAACTAGGCCACCTTATCGTTTACTATACATTCAATTTTATAACAATATCAATGAGAAGTGCAATATACTTGGAGGTCAAAATAGAAGAAGTAGAGTAGTTGCATGTTGCATTTATCAAAAGCCAAATTCTAGTTAATAAAAGGATAAGAGCCTTGTTGGTTTTCGAGTCTTATACACTTATATACTTTCAAACGTGTATCCACATGCAACTGTGATATATGCCTGTTTCCTGTGAATAATAAAATACCACCTTCCTAAAATTCAAATAGACAAGTTGACATTCGCACAATTCCCTTAAAGGATATTTTTTCGCACGAAAGTATTCGCGGTGAATTCTTTGAGTCCCTGCGAAGGAATGGCCGTGGAGACAGTCTCCCCCGCCTAAGAGGAATTCCGCATCGATTGATCGTAAAAAGATCTCGGACCTTGGAGAACCATATGGCGCCCAAGGGTTGAACTTTGGACCTGAACACTTTTAAAAGCTTTTCCGTAAGATTTCCGATAAAAGAATCAAGATCTCCGAAGCGCCGAAGGCCAGCTCTCATTCAGTTATATTTTTGAGGAAACTTGCAGCTAATCCTTAAGTACGCTCCTAAAATTTTCGCATCCTCATCTCCGAGAATATTTCGCAATTACAAGCTACCGTTCTTTCCCTGGAAAGGGCGTTACCGAATAGCTATTGCCGAGGACCATTTACAATCTTTTTGTGCCCTTGGAATTTGTATGCTTTTCATGAACGGTCTAGTGGTAAATGGGGATACCTTCCCCCATCCCCTGCTGCTTTCCTTCTTCTATGGACCTTTTAAAACCACCAGTATTAATTATTTTTTCTTCGGTAACTGCTGAATGTAAACTTACATCACTTATCATTCGCCGAGAAGTAAGGTTCATTCTTTCTTTTTGACATGCGGCCGCTGCCGGGTAAAAACATTGTTGCGATATGAATGTTTATAAGATGTTGTTGGTGGGGAGGGAGAGTTTCATTATACGCCTCCACTTTGACAAATTCTTATTTAAGCGTACTTCCAATTATACATTTTTTAACTACCGGCAATGCACCAATCACTCACTGATATATCGTTTTATCATATGAAGCAATATTTTCAGAATTTATTATATTAAGCAATATGTTAAGAATTTTATATCCGAAAATAATTTGATGTTAACTAGGGCAGGTAAGGAACAGAGGGTAGTGATTTGTGATAAACAACAATATGTGTACAAGTGCCGTGATTTTATTGATAACAATAACATTCTTAAAAAAGATCCAACGGTATCCAATCAAATGTGTGTGAGTGAAGAAAACGAATTTACTCCCGGATAGAGGAAATCACATCTGATAATGAGTATGAAATTTGGTAAAATATACCCTTAAGAAAAAAGTGCGAAAACGGACAGGAGCAAAAATCTCTTGCCATTACCCTCTCCTCTACTATTGCTTTAAAATATGGACGTGCCGAATGACATAGTGAATGTAGACGAAATTAGCAAGGAATTTTAAAAATTAAAGTTATTTGAATCAAAAATTCCAAGAAATTGATTTTTCACCAACAACGGAGAAGCAACCGGGCCTGTTTATGGCTAGCCCGGTTCTTGTGTGTGAAAGGATCCCTACCCTGGTTTCTCGACCATTTTATGACCGACCGGACGAGCGAAACCGGTGAATGCGTAACTAGCCGAAGGGTTTCCTTCCATTGGGGTGAAAAAGTAGTAAAAGGAGGCGAAAGGAGGGCTTTTACGCCGCCCACGTACTTTGACCGAATGTCATCCGATCCGGAGTGGTCGCCCCAGCTACTGTTTGAGATATGACGCCGATGGACACGTTTCAAATTACTCAAGTCTGGACCATTCTTACGTCTTCGACGTTACTTCGACTGGTCCCCGGGGGAAAGCTCTAGAACATCAACAGATCATTTCCATTAATACGTCCGTGGGCAACTTGCCCAAAGAAATTTCGGCGACAGACAATTCGGCGACGGTGGGGCGGCGACGGTTAAATATACGAAAGGAAAATTCGGTGATATAGAATATAGTAGACCGCTGATGCCAAAGCATAATGTGTTGAAAAAACTGACAAACCATCAAAATTGTGAATTAACCCAATGCGCATTTTGTTCTCCAAGAGAACATTATCTGGGCCAGAAGTAAACTGGAGGATGATGCAGGTCATGTAGGCTAGTGGAATATTTATATACCTACACACAGTTTGTCGGATACGGTCCAGTTATTCTATTTTATAAATATTAAATCCTTAATTTATAAAAATCCATTATAGTTTTTTTGTTAAACTTGAATTACTTTCGAAATGGAAAATGAATGAAAAAATAAAATTCGTAAAATATAGAAAAAAATTTGATCAACTCCCATCTCTTTGAGTAAAATTACATCCAAGCCATACAATTTTCCTCCGCAAATTTTATTTCCTCTCCTTTTGCCTGAAGAGCACAAAACAGAATAATCGCCGAAAAGAGGAATTTAGGGTATATATGTGGAGCCTGAAATACAGGAATATCAAGGGAAACGGAATAGTTTAAATGCATTTTCCCCGCGCTTGCTATTCTCTTCGAGATTTATACGAATTTTCCAACGGTCTGCTGAAACAATTGCCCTTTGTTTGGTGCGCAACTTTCCATCCACGCGTTTTTTTGTCTCCAAAAAGTCCTCCCCCAAAGGAATGGGAAGCAAGGATTTATTATGGTGAGCTTTTCGTAGGCGGCGAGCTATTTTAAGTGGTATGACAACTTCGGTCTTAAAGGACAAAATTTAATGAATGTAGCTAGGAGCCGTTTTTAATTGCGGTTGAAAGCTCTACGGCAGAGGACCTCGAATACCTAATTTTCGAAGTAAACCTTTTACATTATAATTTGCAGTGAAGTCACGCCAATCCCCGTTTTTTATTCTCCAGGTTTTAGAGACGAAATTTCTTTGCGACAAAGCACGTCTATCAGAGTGCACTACTTAGTCACGACATTATTATTATATACATTAATTAAAATCACTGAGAGTATCAGGGAGGTAGTCGTACATTTCATAATACATTAACATATATTCGTATATAGTCAACCAAATATACCTGTTAATAGGCATTTTGTTTTGGGATAAATTTCATGAATATGAATCCAGGAAGTTAAATTTAAAAAAAATTAGTTTGAAGTGAAATTTATTAAGTTCTGTGTTTATTATACATGATATATAAGCTACACTGCTTATTTGTATTCCCGCTAGGAATGTGCACCCCTCCTAAAACCTCCCCAAGACACTGCAATACAGAATTCTTCAAATACACAATTACTATCCGACTCCATGAACAAAAATATATCATCACCAAACTGCACTATATAGAAATTTGCTAGCTCTATCCGAATTTTGCCTAAGAAATACAACTCATTCAACTTCGCCTTGAAGGTACCCAGTTCAAGAGGAAAAGGCTCGTAAATACTTGCAGAGAGAGCAATTAAACAATTATTTTTTTAAATCCTCTTATTACGATAGAAACAGCTTGGACGGTGATTTTGTACAAGTAGATACCGCAAAAACAGTGGTGTAGGAGGGAATCGTCAGACCACCCAGATGGGAAGCTATTATTGCTCACTCTTCCAGACTATTCTACGCGAGAGGGCTCTCTGGTAATAGCTGCTTCAGACTAGAAAACCTTTTCTTATCATTTTGGGACAGGAAATGTGCTATTTACGGTCTAAGCCAGACGTACCGATCTATCTGAGAAGGTGTCGAAATCCCGATTCATTCCGACCCCTATTTTTCCTCTGAGAACCGTAAATTGCGCAACTGGAAGATGTTTGGCTCCTTCTGGTGACGCGGGAAGACTTAGAAACACTTGCGGTTACCATGCTGAGATTTTCGCCTATTCCGCCGAACCTGTTGATGCTGATAAAGACACCGGGGTGACCTTACGGAGGAAAAATCTCGAGGAATACAGACGCCTTCAAATGAGACAAAGGAAGTGATTGCGGAGGCCTCCGGTGTGGGTGGGAAAGTCATTTTCATGCCCTCTTACCTCAGCTTGCCGTTTACGCCACCTCGACGTCGTATGGGGTTTCCAAGCCGTTGCTCAAAACGCCTCGTCCTTCCCAGATGACTTCATTTCTTTCTCCATTGGTGCGTCTCTGCCATTCAGTCGATAGCTCTCTAAAAATGTCCTTTTTTGAAATGTCGCGTGCTACGGAAATAACCCCCGCGAAAATAAACCCCTCTGTCACTAGGGGTGTATTTAGAGACGATGGAGAGTTGATGGTTCCCCGTTTATCGTAGCCTTATCGTGGTTCGAATTGAGAAACGCGGAAAGGGGAAGAAATTTACATTTTCCCAATCCAAAGGGTCGGAAATCAATGCGGTCGACGTCGTTTCTCTTCGACTTAAACGCCTCGGAATTGGTATTTGTAAACAAGCAGCCCTTAACAACCGACTTCGCTCGGCACGGAATCGATGCCATAACTCAATTACTTACGTTTTCGATATGAACGGGGAGCTGCCTTAATTGTGGCGCTGCGAGCGGCAGGCTGATCAAACATTATTACGTGTTCGACAATTGTTGATGACGGTAGTATCTCCCGCTTATTTTAGACTCTTTAGAGTACGACTCCTATTGTGACGTAGTTGTGTACGAGTAATCAAGTACACTGTGTGCAGTCGTAATTATATTGCTAATTCTGAAACTGAAAGGGCGGTTACTTATCTAACACCAAATTATACCAAATACGCAGGGGCTAGTATACATGTCGTAGGTGATCTACAACCGAAATCAACATTTGTAAAGAAAGGAAGATACTAATGTGGTACGTTGTTTATAGAAATAGGTAACTGTATTATTGCATTATTTTCAGATTGAGTTATTTACAATTGGAATGATTTTGATCACCGTTAAATTTTAAAATAAGTTATAAAATATACGAAACCTCAGTTATTAGATCCCAACATATTATAAATTAAATTTTACTCTTCTTTATTATAATTTATGTACACCTATGCATATTTCAAACAGCTTGTATAGCGTCCCATCTTCGGAAACCTATTTCAATATTTACTTCATGATTATCTGGCTTTGATAAATGATGCCAGATTTTTTCCTCTGGCGATATGATTTGCCGTTATCCAATGAGGTACCGGTGCAATGTAAGGATTTTGTGGGAATCCGTTTATTCCGAAAGCACCGGGGACGCATAAAGAACGTTAGCATCAAGATTTTCCGAGCATCGGGAGTAGTTTTCTTCGTGATCTCATGATCTGGAGGAAAGGGAATGGATTTAAAATGAGATAAGATTCCACGGTTCCGAGAAATAGTACAGCAAAAGATTTACGTAAGAAATTTCCCCGGAATCTGCCTTGCCGTTCTTCCCTAGGGATGATATTCCTCGACCTTAGTACTTTCTCGTATGTGATCTCTTAAATGTCACCTGCATACGAAAAATATATAAATGGAGTCAAAATATCATCCATTTCCTTAGCAACAGCCCCTGAAATTAATGGGGTGCATGATGGCAATCTCGAAATTCACTGCCGTGAAAATTGAAAATTCCATTCCGTATGGTCACTTTCCATTCCAATTATGGTTATCGAGCGGTTGTTATCGTTCCAACAGTTTCGTTCATCGAACGGAAATTGGTTTTTAAATTTCTCAAATGCATATCGATTCTTCAGAGAGATTCTCCTAATTATCTTTGTCTACAAGTAGTTTGAGAAAAAATCATCTTTTTTTATAATCATCTGAAATGATATTTGAAATGCTACCTATCCTCGGAATTAGTTATTGTATTCAGTATATAATATGAGCTTGGAATATTTAATATGGGAATCAGTTTATAAGTACTCGTCACATAATTTATTACTACAAGCACTTTGACTCCCTTATTGGTTGATGACTTTATTAATAGACCAATGCGTTTAGAATACTGTTTATTATAATACTATGCGTTAATCCAAAAAAGAGTTTCCGCTAATTTAGTATTAATTAATTATAACGAACGTTTCTTTCGATTGCCAATTTATCAATGTGATCATGAAATTGAAACAACTGATAATAAAATTTTGTTTTCTTGAATTTAAATAGTAATGATGCTAGATGAATATAAAAAAATTTACATTGAAATCCTTAGAAAAACATGATCATGCAACTAAGTACGTTCGCAGTGAGACCGCACAAGCTTAAAACTTTAGAATTAAATTTATCTCTTACATTAAGACAAGAACCATCAAAACTTTACGTAACGTCTTTGTAATCCGGTGGTGGAAAAACCGAGAATTATATCCGTTGCTTTTGTCTGGGAAAAGGCGCCAAAATGTTCCCATGAGAAAGGCTCTCTATAGAGGCACAATGGAGTGGAATAACGGACTGATGTGTGGGAAGAAGGAAGGAAATGAAGAGACGGGTGCAGAAAGAGAACGAAGGAGAGAAGAAGCCTGAAAAAGTACTGCTTTAGACTCTTCCGTGCTTTCATTAGTGTTTTTCTTCTCCTATTTTAGAAACTATTTGATTAGTAAAGTTATGCAATTGTTGAGATACTCCTAAGATTGCGGTTATCTCAGAATTCGACCCAAATAATGCAATAACGCAGTATAGTGCAATTTTATAATTCAATTAAAATTGCAATCATATATGCAATTCGAACTTTTCCAGCTTCCGACGATCATGTTAATATATAAAAATTCACGCATCCATATTAAATACGAGGTACCTTCATCATGGCGTACTGAAGCTCTTCCTTTTTTCGTTGTAATTAAATTCTCTCTTCTTTATCACTGTTTATCCATCATCATCATGAGTGTACTACCTTTCGGTAGGTTCATGTACAATCAGAAATTCCTATTAATCCCCATCTCCTTCATTCCCTAATAGTTAACTCCACCCTTAAAGTCATCCAACATCTTCTGTCTCCGTCTTCCCTTATGTTTTTCCCCTGAATTCTACCCTCAATTATTGTATTCAAAAATCCCTCTCCCCTTAATATTCGACGCACCCATTTCTTCTGTCTACGCTTAATTACTTCGATTTAAATTGTTTATCCATACACTGTTCAAAGAGTTCCAAAATGGGAAATACGAAAAAGTATTTCCAGAGAAGAAAACAGCAGAGAGAGCAGCAACAAACAGGGCCCATTGCATTTTGCGCGTCTAATCTTCTAACCAACTAAAATTGTTTTATCTGGGACGGTGGATATTCTGCAGACCCCACTTATCCCCCCAAGGCGATGTAGTGTGATGCAGTCCACTCCGTTCCCGCCTTTTAGTTTCGCCCATAACTCCGAGCACATCAACCGTAACACTCCTTTGCTTGAGGACCGTCCACTTCAAGGGAAAAAAAAACTTCCAAATATGGCTTCTTTTTCCTCTGCTTTCTTTGGTGAAAGCGTTTTCCTCCGAGAGAGATATCTCTTTGTTGCGTGGAGACGTGTCTTTAGGATCGCCCTCGACCGCATCCATTGCCGTCGATTATTTTTGGAAGCATTCTTTCCGCCTTCCGCTTCTTATATAGTAGATCGCCTAATGATAAGCGCTTTTCACTTTCTAACCGACCGTTGTAACGGCTGCTCGGATAGGCATAACGTTTCCCTCCGCGTTTTTCAAAGTCACTCTCTCGTCTACCAGCGGCTGGATTTTTAGTGCGTGCCTTCGCAGCTCGCGGTCATTTGAGCCTCCCGTGTATCGAACCCGGTGCCGCCCACCTTCCTGGTACCGGTTTGAATGTCTAAAATAAGAGCCACTCCTGTTGTGAGGGTAACCAGTAAACATATAAATTTCCTATCACAGGAGGAAAGATTCCGAAAAGCTGTAAACAAAAAGCTGCATTGTCCAACTAGAAACTGTTTCATTGTGCCGAGGAAACACTACGAGATCCCATTTTAATCCATCGTATTTTTACGTTACGTAAATTACAGTTATACTGAGTAAACATTGGTAATTTCGTTTAATTAGTAATTTTATCTTAAATTCTCAATCTGTTACGCGACTCTCATTGGTTTTATTGGATCCAATTTTGGCGTAGAGAATTTTGCATTCACTTACCTTCTTTTTGGTAAAAGTTTGAGGCAATATAAAAAATAATAATTGCGTAACAGATATTTAAAAGTCAACACGGAATATAAAATGCTTAAAAAAATAAAAAGTAAAAAGCAAAGAAAGGATTAAACTATATCAAGAGAAATATTTCTAGTGAATCAAGCTAAATAAGACTAATTGGTAAATTCCGCCAAACATTCTAGAAAATCATTGTCACTACTAGTTAAGTCTAAAATAATTGCGATGTGTCTTTTATTTCCTCTTAGACTCCGAACTATTTCCTATCTTTCGTGATTACTTTGTTAGTTTTTGAACTAGTTGTTTGATTGTTTATTATTCGAGTGGTAGTACTTCTTTGAAATTCGGAAAAACCATTCCATGGAAAGTTTCCGTGAAAATCAATTTTATCTTACAATTAGCTTCCGCGTGCTAATCCTCATATTTCCGTATCCTTTTAAACTCGTAACATGAGCCCAAAGCTTAGGTTTTATCAAACATATTTCCCAATCCTCCAACTTTCCTCCGATCGTATCCGTGGCAATGTATTCACGCTCACTGTTATCATTCCCACGCGTTCTCTTATCTCTTCTCCAACTTTTCCCTTTTCATCCTTATTTATGATCACATCTCTCCTTATTTCTACTTTCTCTCTTTGCCACAAAGTGAACTTTCTTCGCGCTGAATATTGGTAATGCTCGACACTTTCGCCTACTGTTAAGGGGTACGTTTCCCACTGATGATTCTCTGATCGATATTTGATGGACGCGCTGATTTACGTGTATTCGGTGATAAGTGAAAAGGGCTAATGCAAGTTTGCGGCCTGCAGCTCCCATGCAGCCCGATGGTTCCATTTTGTGGTGCGAATTGCCCCCATAGGAAATAGGTTCAAATAAACAAAATGAAAATGTTTTATTTTTTTTACTGTTAGAAAGTTCGACTATAATCAGTGTATTTTTTCAAATTCTCATTCATCATTTCTGTCAGTCTTTGGTACCATAAGTTAATTTTCTCTAATGCTCTATTGCGAGAGATGAATCCCTTACACTCTGGCAACTAATATATCCGATTACAATATACTATTTTTAATACTTAGAAAAAACAATGCATGCACAAATCTGCGGAAAATGCACGCTACGCAACCATACACAATTTTTAGTTTTTTTATTTCCATTAACGATTTTAAACCATTAGGAATTTTTATTTTCCATTTGAAGGAGTAATTCGGGCCAAATAATTCAGAATTAATTTCCGTTTGAATTTCACAAACATTTTACTTTCTTATTACGATAATAAAGATCGTTTTGTAATATCACCAAACATTGCGGAATTGCATTATTTTTGAATTCTACATCTACATCTACATTAATACCCTGCAAGCCGCCTTTCGGCGAGTGGCAGGGGGTGTAAACACCAGTTGAATCTGTACTACTTCCTTATTCGGTTATTGTCACGTATTGTACGCGGAAAGAATGAATCTCTAAAACGATTCGTCCTAGCATCTATTTCTCTTAACTTACGGTCATTATCGGATCGACCGAGGTAGCAGGGGGGTTGCATGATACCGATTGTATCTTCCGAAAATGTAGTTTCCCTGAATTTATTAAGCAATCGCAGCCTAGCTTACAATCTTCTTTCTTTCAAGGATTCCCAACCTACATCTGAGAGCATTTTTGTAACGCTTGCTTTTTTATCGTAGCATTTCTTAACAAAACGAACCGCTTTACGCTGCACTTTCTCGAGTTCGCGAGTACACGTTACATCCGCCGGATCCCATATACTTGCCGCATATTCCAGAAGGGGTCTGACCAAGGTGAAATAACATCGCTCTCTCACCTTTTCGTCGCATTTACCGACAGTACGCTTTACAAAGCCAATTACATAATTACATAAATCTCTTTTCCGTTTGGTCTTATATCATATTTCTTGCATTCTATCTCCATTTTTCTCACATATTCAGTCACATTTTTGACCAAATTATCCCATGAAACGATAAAAAAATTACGGAAAATATTCCATGTGTAATATATGATATAAAATGTTGTTATGTAATACAATAATATAACCTATTATTATATTATATAATCATATAACATATTATTACATAATATAATCATGTAGCATATAATTATATAATACATAAATATAACATATTATTCTATAATATAATGAAATATATAATGAATAATGATATTATTCTATGATATATGAAATATACTGTAAAATTAGAAGCATATGTTACTCACGGATATTTATCGTAACGCATATACCTTGCGCCAAACCTACTCGTATATACCGCTGCACACCGTTTGCGAAGCATGTCCTCAAATAACTATTGGTGGAGATCGACCTGTTGCCCAAACTAAAATAACAGCGCTAACTTCAACAACGCTTGAGTTCTTGGGTGTCTTATTTCTTTGCTACCTGTGCAGCTGATATTTTCGTGCCATGGAAGAGCACCGCATCGTAGTGTTTCTCTCTTTCTGTTCTCTAAATAGCCTCGACACCGACTGAAATAAATTCTCTTTCCCCGATTGTCTCCCCTCGGTCCCCAGATATATTTGGACCCCTCCTTTATTTTTTTCGCATACCTCAGTACTCCTCCTGACCTCTTTTCGTCCCTCTTTTATTCAAAATACGAGTGGCGTTTCCGCCGCAACATAATGGCGTCGACTTCCGGGAGAAAAACAAGGCGATTTTCGAATTTTCTCGCGATGCCCCCTCGCGGTGCACTAGCCATCTGTTTCTCTCCCTTGCGTCGTTTCCCGCGGAAAAAGAAGTACTTCCCACACTATGCGCCGGAGTAAAGCTTCCAAAGGGAACTGTTTTTTCCAATTTATATCTCCTTTTAATTGGATGTGCAGCGAGGGAATGGAGAGGGCGGAAGGCGCTGAATTTATGCGATTTTCGTCTGTTTTTCCCATTCGATTTTCTTACGCTGTTTCGTCACCGAGAGAAGTCAATTATTTCTGACTTCTGTCCAGTGACGTAAGTATTGTTCGGTCACCGTTTATCTGTTTTATTGCCGTAAAACTTTCTTAGATAGATAACGTATATCACCTTTTCGTTAACAAAATTGTGTTAATGGTGTGAAAACTGCCACAAAGCACAGCAACTTGCGATTATATTATAATTCACATGACATAATAAAATGAAAATCATTACATAACAATTATAAATTTATTATTTTATTATTATACATTTATTTTCATTAGTTTTATTTTGCATTATTGCTGCAAATAGCCTCTAGTACAGGTAGTGACGTTGTTTTATACCACATTTAACTTCTGAAACAAACATTTATATTGCATTATGTCACGAAAAAATAATGCAAATTATAAGTTTTCTAACCTCTTATTGAGACAGTGAAAACTTGATGATTTATCAAACATCGTGAATCCCAAAAGTATCTCTGTTTCATAGCTAAAGAAAAACATTACTGGTGCAAGATAATTTATTTTCAACTTCTGAAACACGCGGTGTTTCAACATGTAAATTATGAATTGCCATACGTAAATCGGCTCCTTATTTTAAAATGTAAAATAATTCTAGCATTCTCTATAAACATCGTTTGAGTATGCTTCGCAAAGTAAGTTGTGAGATCTTGAGTCCTTCATTTTTACATAACCATCGTTTTTTTAAAGATCTGAGTGCACTTTACAGACGCCTGCATACTTACTCTTCGACGATTGGGAAGGAGTAGCCAACTTTAAAATACTTCTCAACTCCCTTCACTGAAAATCCAGTACGGAATAGATGAATGAATAAGATGATGAAGGAATGGCAATGAATATGAACCATTCATTCATTAATCCCTCAAGACTATCTAAGCCGCCGACATTGCTCTGGAGCACAGAGGTCTTTTTACGGATTAAGTCTTTGATGCTTTCATACATAAGGAGGATTTGAAAAATTCACCAGTTCCCCTTTTAATGTAAATCTCCTTTGGTGATTTTCTTTCATGATTTCCGTATAAGTTTCGGCTTGTTCTCCTAGTATGAATTGCGAAGTCTTTTGATGTGTTCCAAAGAGTAATTGTTCATTCATGCGGCTAGTTTAGATATGCACCGCTTGCCGATAATTTTGCTGCTATTTGGTAGGTCATTTTTAACCCATAGAGACTTTTATTTTATTATCACATGAATGTTTATAATTAATCATTATATATCTGAACGCTTCTGTAATCCGTCCTGTTTAAAATAAGAGGTTAGGAAATCAAAATTTTAATCACAAATTAAGATTTGAATTCTATTGTTTGATTCATTAATCTCCAATTACTCTTAACTCATACTTCACATAAACTGAAAAAAGAATGCCATTAATTTGATCCTTCGTTTTCCCTCCTGACTTAATTCGTGTGATATTCAAATTTAATTATTTTTTTAGTAAGTATTTATTCGCGCGAAACGATCTGGTTATCCAATTTCACTCGCATTGTTGAATTCTTAGATTCCATTGTTTTTATCAATACATCAAAACCTAATAAACAATTAATTACCTGTTTGTTAATGTTTGATGGTGTGCAATTAAAAGCCATGTTTAATTCGGTTTTATCAAGGTTTCAGTTCTTTTCGCAGTTACAAATACATCGTTTCGTAGTTTGAAAAAAATTATGAAACGAGGACGTACGATACGAGTCGTGCATGCAATCCGGCAAAAACATTTTTTAAATTTTATTTTGAAGTTTGAACACGACATGAGTGTACGGGACGCTCCCGTTGAGAGAAAATTGTGTTTTTAAAATGAGAATCGGTCCCGAGGAAGGTCACGAACAACGAAAAACTCGCTGACTGCTCCTTTGGAGTGTCACGAATCTCTCCCATGCATCGATTCGGGGGCCCGCAAGAAGTCGTCCTATAGCGTTAGCTGCTCTCGAAATTCAATTTCGGCCTCTTCCCTCTTTTTTTTTACTCTGCTTATTTTCCATTTTGCGAGGAGGTGCTCTTATCGGACTTGGAAATGCGGTTGGGAAGAGTTATGGGAGCCAGAACGGCCATTTTCTATTTTCTTTTAAAGGAATCACGTGCCGGCTGATGTTTCCCCTAATCTCTCCCACTCCTTCATTGGAAGATTCATCAGACGCCAATGTTTAAAAGGAGCATTAAAAACGTCGCAGGCCCCATTAAACCCAAAATAATTGGACCACCATTGTCGAGGAAAAAAGACGCCCACTCTTATTGGATTTGACAATCAGAGCGAGTATTTATCGAGTTTTGAGGCGATACTGCAAGTTCAGTCTACGCTTTTGTCTTCGTAATTAGAATTTTCTAACATTTTCCGCGAAATATCACGAACTTGCTCGTTGTATTGTTGTTTTAATCGTTGTTTCAGCTGAATTGTTGTTAGTTTATTTATTTTTGCCCCCGGTGTCCTAATTAACATCAATTTGTCGGACAATTACAGCTGGAAGTTTAACTGTAACAATTAACGAACGTAATTGCTTCTCTCATACTATGGTACTCTTGCCAAATTGCAGCAATACAATTAAATTTATAAACAAATAATTCCCATGCCCCGACCAGGAAGACCCCGATATTCTGGAACTAAAACCCGCCAAGGTCCTTCTGTAATTGCATAAGTAATAGGTGTTTGTGTGAAGAACTGGGAAGTAAATGAATTCACAAATTTAAAGTCAGATTTTTCCTTATTGCTTTGTCATTTGCGCTATTCTTATTTATGGCATCGTTAGTTGTTGTGCCGTTTTATTGTTGCGATTTTATTTCGTGAATAATCACTTGCTCCATTGTTATCTGTTGTATAATGACTAAAATTCTAATCTTCAGAAAAATCTCTTTTTGATATGGACAACAGCGTGTTTTTTCCATACCGTTTTCATTTTATCATTTAAGGATTGTCGATTTTAATTTATATTTTTTTACGATTTATACCACCTCTCGTTGCCATAATAAGACGCCCAAATATACTTCAAAAATGTATTTCCGGTAAATTTTTCCGAGCCACTTTTTGCCCCTTCCACAGATTCAAATGTGAAACAAATTATACCAAAATTTTACTGTTAGTGGTTCCTAATATCTGGAATTTTCAACAGATTTAAACATTTGAAGAGCTTTTGGAAAGCTTCTTAACTTTTATATGTCGTTTGGTCGAAGTCCTTTAGAAAGAGTGATGCCGATAAGTTTTAGGAAAATATTGAAGGACGAAAAAATGAATTTTGCTAAATCGCGTTTATAAGATGTTAAAAACGTTCATACAAGATCCTCATTTAGTCAAATACCATTGAAAGAATAAAATGTACAGGTGCGACTTTGATTAGTTGTTGGGACCACTGCTTTGGCGCATTATTCCAAGAGGAGGGTTCGATCGATAGCCACCACACCCTCTCCCCAAACACAAACATCCCCATCTAGTCCACCCAACCACACTTCCTCTTTCCCCACTCATACCTTTTGTTGCCATGCTCTTTTCTTTCGTTATTAATTTGAGTACGCTCCCTATTTCCTAAGAGAAATGGCCGGCCACAAAAGCTACTTGCCTAAGATATCCGTTCCCTCTTTTGTCCTCAGTTTCTTTATCTGCTCTTCTTTCCGATTCTCCTTCATCGGTGATGGGCATTGTCTCCCAATGTGTGATCTCTCTGGCCGCTTTCATGGGGTCTTGAAGTCTACGTATTTTCCCGTAGGATTTTGAAATAGTTCGGAAACCATAATATGATCAATATGATGTATATCGGTCATATATATATATATACATATATACCAACAATTTTGCTGTTAGTAGGTCATTTTTAACCCACAAAGACTGTTATTGTATCGTAATTTGATTCTTATATCATAAATGTTTATACTTAATCATTATCATTATTTGAGGAAATTCTATAATCCGTCCAATTTATAATCAGTTTGTTTCATTAGTTTCGGATTGCCCTTCATACAAACTTAAATTAAGGGAAGAATGCAGATATTTTTAATCCTTTATTTCTCTTCCTAGTTTAATTCGTGTGATCTTCATCTTTAATTATTTCATTATTAAGTACGTAATGGAGCGAAATGATCTTATTATCCCATATGACTCGCGTTGTTAAATCCTTCGATTCCATCTTTACTTCTTTGTTTGTAACCACAGAATCACACTCACCGTATATACTCGATTATAAGCAGAGCCTGACGAGATCTATAAGAAGAGGCACCCACTTTTACAGGCACGTAACAAAAAACTGGGCAAACAGCTACAGATACAGCAGCTACTTGTCTGTATTTGGAAATAAAAAAGATTCCGACAAAATTAAAGTAATAGAAGCATCAGAATGTTAAGTGTTTATGGATATTATACAAAATATATATTAATTTGATTACGCCCCACCTTAGTGAGACCCTCACTCTGGTATTAGCCGAGGGGGTCTTTTTCAGTATAAAAATGTGCTGAAAAACTCGGTCTATACTGGAATACATACGGTAATTCATATCAAATATACCATTCACACTCGACAACTCAAGCGTTGCTATGCGTTATATCGTTCGCTGTTATTTAACATACTTTTTCCGTGGTTTCTTTTACCTGCTCCATTTTCTTTGATCTTCGGCTGTTTAAATCGCATCTCTTTTTCCGTCCATCATTTTCCGTGTTCCCGCCACTTCATTTCCTTCCTCCTTTGTCCAGCGAGGAGGTGTGTGCCGCTCCCTTGGACTGAAGAGAGGGACCGCGATAATGTAAACAGCACCCAAGTAAAGCGATATCCAGGAACAAGAGAGCGTCGCTGGCTCAAAAGACTTTTTCATGGAAAAATTCATTGGCTCTGTAGGTGGGTTGGAAAAATGGATGAACTGGGTACACCTTGATAGTTTTAGTGGTAGATTAAGGAAATGTCCCAGAAATTTCGAATATACTTACTTCAGCATTATTAAGCGCAATGCGAGATAATTAAAGGACAATGGATTAATGTTATGATACCGATACAATGTGTACTAACTTTTATCTGTTCAATTTTAGATTTTAGCTTTATAGTAAGCCTTTCGGAATTGAGTTCATGAGTCGGGGGTAGTTGTAATCTTCGGGCCAGTGCCCCCCAACCGCTTTCTTTTATGGCGTACTCATTCAAAGTCCATGGATGCTTCAGACAATAAATTCAGTTATTTAAGTCGGAATTCTCAATCATAAAGAAGATATTTTTCGAGGAATTGAAAATGTAAAAATTTACGTATTAGAAAACCATGGAACGACAAATCATTCCTGAGTACAAAGCAAATAAAAATTTAAAACTGCATCATAGTAAGGTATGTGTAACTGAAATTCATGAAACGCACAGATAATTAAGTCACTGCCAGTACCGCGCTTAATATGTTGGGAAGGGGAATAAGTTGACGAATTTTCGTCGTGATGCAATGAGAAATTGAGTTTTGTGCCCCATAACATATAAGAAGTAAGTTAAGTCACTCCATATACTTAGCAAAATGGTGACATCTTTTAAACTTGTGCCTTCCCAGTGTTCTCGTTCTATAACCGGAACACAGAAGCCAATCTTCAACAGATAGATTCCATTATTGTGTATAATATTGCGTTCGGCTCAAGGAATAGTATAACAGCTCAATTTTTCTGTTTTTTTTTATCGTGTCGCTGCATTCATAGATCACACGTCATTTTTGTATTGACTAGTAATTTACTAATACCAAAATCCATATTGAGAAAACTTTTACTAGTCCACAGAGAAGGTACACAAGCGACCATGGTTTCGCAGCATGGCTGCATCATCATCCTGATGATTCAGCATATTATTAATAACTACCGCAAAGCTACGCCTGATTCCGTTTCGTTTTAGTAATTTAGTAGTTGCGACGTGAATGGTGCTCGTGATTGACTCGATAGACGATGGAAATCGAGTTTAATTCAACAGCTTTAAATTAGAGGAAATTGCCTGTGATGAGCAAATTAAATCGGTATCCACAACAAATCGATCAAACCAACTATGCTTCAAGTCGTAGCTGTGATAATTTACTCGAAGATGGCGTCGACACTGGATTTCAGTCAAAACCGTTTCGTGTCTGCTGTGCTAAATTTGACATCGATTCAAAAATGTCTGACTGGAAATTGATAAATCGGGAATTTCTAATTAGAGGCGCTCCGGAGTTTCCTTCCGTTTCGTTTCCCTCCCTCTGGCGTTTGCAATTTGAATCATTACTCTCCCGCGCTAAAACACTCGGCCATGAGAGGATTCCTACCTCACATCAAAAGTTAATATGCCACGCGAAAACGTGTTGGTGCATCAAGAGGTAATTATATGAATGGCGGGGTAGCCCTTACGAGTGATTCTATTAAAACTTCGGAGGTCTGTGAACCCCTAGTTTAAAGCAAGATACGCCCTTCGAAATGACTTTGTCGAGCGTGGAATAAACAAGATCAAGCTCGTCGACATGGAGTGGCTTTAGAAAATTGAAGTTTGAATCTAAACAAGGAGGCTCTCACCACGAAATTAATAGATTATTGCCAATTATAGCCGACGACATATTTTGACAATAGGATGTTGTATTCCAGTAAAACTTTGCTATTAGAAAAGAGGATGATTTTTTGTTATTCTATTATAGGATTCAAGCAGGTCCATAAAGTCAGGTCACTTAGGTTCATCTGTTTTTTAGTAGTCCCCAAAAATGGAATAGAGATTTTATTATTTAGAGAACAAAATAGATTTATTCTAGAGAACGATCTTTATTCATCACTAATATATTCAAAATTCCGGTACATGTATCACTAACAAATCCATTGAAATTTTTTCTGAGAAAACAGTAGTATCAATCAAATCTTCTTTAATTACTGCACTTAAATATCTCAATGGAGTCGAAGTCGATACATTTATCCTACTCCGTACAAAATCGATTATAACTCTGACTACATGAAAGACTTCTTTTTATTATTTCTGGCATTGTCTGCTCCTAATTATAGCGGTACTCCATTACAAACAAATAGTGCAAAGCACTTTGCTTTAGTATATTATGCGGCAATTAATTAGCAGAGCCGCAGTACACAGTGAAGCCATTGTTTACTGCGGCTCTGCTAATTTAACTTGTTGTCCCGGTTCCATTCTCGTAATTCATTTTCGAAGGCTATGTTGCACTCTCGATCTATTAATTTCCATAACTTACTTACTACATTGGGTTTACCAAAACATTCGTAACAATGAAATGCGGTAAAAAAAGCATTAGAAATAATTCTAGCCCATATAAAACTCAAATTTGCTGATAGTATAATCTATATAATCAAAATTGGTCAAATCGAGGATTTTTTAATTTATTCAAAAATTTTCCATCGCTGGAATATTTCCCCCTTTCAAAATCTCGCCCATTTAGAAGTCAAGGGTTCCGCAGAGGTTATTAGGCCTTAACCGCAGCTTAGATAAGAGCGTTTGATGGCTACCAGCTTTGTGAATCTTTGCTCAAGGATTTGTTTCTCTGGATGTTTTATGGTCCCTTACATTCTAATTTATGCTCTTGTTTGCGATTAAAATCGCAGATTTTCCAGTTTGATACGCAAGCCGCTTCTCGGATCGCTTTATTAATTTCGTTTCCAGCCGCGGAGGGCGTTGGAACGTCTCTTATCTTTACGGTCCAGAGGTTTTTGTGTCATAGAAACTTCCTTCTGAGATATCGGCTACTAATGCGTAAAAGGCGGCTTCTAAAGACTCGAATTCCATTACCGATCGCTCCGAAGAACACTATTCAAGAGTTCCACAGGGTTCTTAAAATGAGAAAACACCTCTTCAGGGAAATTTGAAGCGTAAAAGTTTTTATCTCTATTTTGTATAACCCAACTCGTAATTCAATTTACTCAATAAATAACGATGTTCATTATTAAGGTATGGTACTATTGTTGTATTTTTATGATTATTTTTTTCAGATGGGTTTAACTAAGTTGTCTTGATGGAATCACTAGACTCACAGGTTATCTATGAAGATATCGACACTTGTTGAAGTAATGTTATCACTTTTTCTGAAATATTAAAATTCCCTTTTCCATGCTATTTCTGGTATTTTGCTGAAACATTTCCATCATTATTGTTGCGAAAAAGAATAGTGAAAATTGTTTGTGCCCTAAATTGTGCTTTCGGTAAAGAGTATCAGTGTGCTGTTCATGTGTAGTTGATATACAGTGTATACATACATAGAGATATATATGGTGCATATGTAGCCGATATATAGAGATAAAAATCCCCACCTATCGTGCGGGAGGACGGAGTTCGATTCCCCGCCAGATAAAAATTTGATTACCGTGGTTGCCCAGGAATAAGCATTCTAATTGAATGACTCTTGAGGACCTGGGCTCGAACCTTGATGAGTCTATGCATATTTGGGTTGATTGTTATTCTAATTAGACAGAAATTCCACAATAAAAGGATTGCTATAACCAGAAGGAATCACGAAGGATGCTCGAGTCCCGTAGGATTCCTATTGCCCTTAAGTTTAGCGATCCGCTGATAGGCACTATTAATAGATACCCAAAATTCACTGCACAAATAATTTATCGTTTTGTATAGTCAGTATTTTTCTATCCGTGTGCTTGGCTTGAACTCAACGATTGAAAATATCGCAAATATCGACATTCCTTTATTTATGCTGAATTCCTTCGCAAGTTATGTTGCCCAACCTGATTCAGAGACATCAAAATATCCGCAGTCTATTCTATATTGCATTCCGATAATATTTCGTGCCGATTGAAAGAATTTAATGGAATACCGCTTCGATGCTCGTCTTCTATTTTTAGACCGAAAACAGATCTTTGCTTCACTTCCCGAATCTTCCCCTCTGACGTCATGTTTTGCTTTCGCTTCCCGATTGATGCCTCTCGATTCTTTCCTCGTTGGTATTCAAATTCCAACTTCTCCTTCCTTCCTCATCTTCTCCTTCCTCATCTTCTCCTTCCTTTAGTCTTCCCGCCTTCCGATTTCATCGGATCGATTAGATCTAATCGAGCGTGTTCCGCAATCACGTTCACCTTCGGCTGCGAAATGCGGAAACTAATGTCATCTGCCAAATCCGCTATCACCAACGAGAGTGAGTTCGTCTTGAGGAAGGATTTATGACGAGTCTCCTCCTTGCGGCTGTAACGAGTGATTTCCTCTCCAATACCATAAGCAGATATGATCCCCATAAGAAAATAACCCTCTCTGAATGCTCGAGATGAGTTAGGCGGCGATTACCGCTTAGTATCTCACAACACTCCTCTGAATCGCTCTCCGATTGAATTAAAGATTTAAACTCTTATTGATTAATATTTGATACTGGTTGAGGAATCAATTATTGTAAACATTGTTGTGCAAATCCAAGAATAAGATATAGTCATTGTTGTGCAATACAGGCTTTTGTTGTAGCTTCAAGCATGATGTACTGAATTTTTTCGAAAGAAGTTTTTCACGTTTTTGATTACTGTATTTATTTTGAAAACTGTTTAGAACCTCGTCCCATCCACCATTAGCAACAGAAAGCTTTGAAGAGGGGGATGAGGTGACAAGGCAGAATGAGGAGTGAGGTAGTTTGTTTTCCTCTCCAAGCTAGAATGCTGTTAGTGGAATAAGTCCCCATTCGTGAAGCACAAACAGAATTTTCCTAGCATTCCATTGGAAGAAAACATTTATAATTTTTACATGTAAAAATTATGAAATTTAATATACAGGGTCAAAGTTGTTCTGTAAATGCAATAATATATATTGGAAAATAACTAAAGAAACAAGGAGATCCTTTCGAAGTAAGAGTAGACTGATGTTTTGAATTTATTGTTAACCGTATGAAGGTGCCCGTTTTGCTGTAATGTCTCTGTTAATATGTAGTAATAGAGTCGTTTGTTCCGTAAGGTTAAACGATTGAAAACCCAATGGAGAACCCAATGGAAAATAGTCAATTCAGAAAGTTATG
Source organism: Sympetrum striolatum (assembly GCA_947579665.1). Lineage (NCBI taxonomy): Eukaryota > Metazoa > Arthropoda > Insecta > Odonata > Libellulidae > Sympetrum > Sympetrum striolatum. Next base: position 90,308,591 of record OX388344.1, on the reverse strand, counting down.
CGAACTCAAGGGCAGTCGCATGCTATCCATCATTTCAGGTGTAATAACAAGACATTTTCTTAATAAGCGGAAGAAAATTGCATAGTTTAACCGAGACTGTTGGTATGTTAATGGATGCAGAAGTAGCTGGTGGCTGTGGTTGAAATAATTTACTATCGATCTAACGTTTTGCTCGTGATCAAAATAGACTGGCTTTGGATGCGGAATCTTCGGTACTGACTGCAGAGTTTGCTTCAGATTCACAGTTACCATAAGGGAGGCTGTTAATGGTCGTCAGAGCTAATCTTCGTCAAGACCCATTTTGCCAAACTTAACTTTGAATTTTAAGTTGCACAAAGAGATTGATGCATGGAACACAAAATATTTTTTTATATAACCAATGGTGAAGAAGGAAGGATATATCATATCAAATACTTAGGAAATATCTCCTGTTCCATCATTTTGGGAATATGTAACTTGGAAATGATTACCTCGCTAACCTGTTAATTATTGAGCCCATTTTGGATTATATAAAGCTCCTCATTTATTTGCACACATACCATAAAGATTCCAACATTGCCACGGGATTTATACCTGTAAAAATAGGTTCTAATAACAAACATTTTTAGGCTTCCCCTCTCTAGTTGCGCTTTGAAGCAACTTCCTCCCCTGTTTACCAACTGACGCGGTGCTGAGGCTAGTCGCAGCTTCATATCGAATGAATGGAAAAAGATTTGCGAGTTATTTTTGTACGAAACTTTGATGATTCCTGTTCCGTAGCTATAGGCACGCTTTGTGGTATATGGAAGTTGGTAACCAATGAATCGTGGGTGACGCCCCCTTTTTCCCCTGGGAAAGTGGTCATTAATACCGCAACACCTAAGAGGACCTCCCACGATTCTATTTCTCCCCATTTGATATACCCGTGTCCCAATAGATTTGCGTGCCAAAATGAAATATGAAGGACTGTGCCGACGACCCTGAAATCTGCAGGACTGCCATCCTCGGCTAATCCTCAATGCCTTCGCTCTTATCTCCCAAGTTCCAGATCCTCCCTCCAGAGGACTCTGGGAAATGGAAGCCATCCTTCTGCCTTCTTACCAGAGGAGGATCGGATTAGGGTATTAGTTCAGGATTAACGTTAATTGGACATGGTCTCCTAAACAATCTCCCAGAAGGCCTCAATCGAGGTCGCGGATTTGTTTCGAAGGAGAAATCGAGGATGACGAAACCACTGCGTGCTAGTCCTTCATTGCGCTGCTGATGTGGAAGAACATATTAAAGTCATGAAGGGAATTATACTCATACATATTCCACTTGCGTACCTTCTAAACTTAAGGTATATTATTTTAAGTAACTTTATTACATTGAATTAAAAAAAAACATATCTATCCAAACTGTAGGTCAACTATTGAATATGTCTAGCATATCCTTTGTATTTTAGTTGTTGTTGTTGTATTTACATGAGCAACGCTTGTACTAACTTCGTTAGATTCATTATTTATTGGATTTATTTTTAAATACTATTCGCGAAAATTTTGTCAAACATAGACTAAATTCAATTAAAATTTTCAATATTCGCGAATTTTCTATTTTGCTGGTGATGATATCGGAAGCTTCTTAAAAGGTTGATTCTTAGATACGAAAGAGCATGGAAATCCCATTATTTATCAATTTATTTAAAATACTCACATACGGTTATGTAACCATTTTAGAGTGGAAACAAACGCCAGAAATTTACAATCTATTTCAATAAGTTGAATGATAAAAAATAAAATCAAAAATTATCGTTTAAAAATTGAACATATTCCCTCTTTCCAGTATGGCTTCTATTTCCTCATGAACTCTATTCGTTGCATTTGATTCCAGTCGAGCAGCGAGAGAGGCAGTGATTCAACTTTAACTTGTTCTTTCATTACTTTTAAAAGCACGAATGGTGAATTCTCACCTTGTAACTTCATTTCTCACGGTGAAAAACATTAACTTTCCATCTTATTAAAATTCTCTTGGATATGAAACCGTTTTAGAACGGTATGATTAAGTTAATGGCCTTAGAATCCTTGAATCTATATGGAGATATCTTCTTCTATTAAAGTGAGTACATTTATTTCCTATTAAGGGAAAATGTTAAAGGATTTCTGCATTGAATTGCGGAAAAAATACATATTTGCACAAGTATTCGCGCGTTTTTGAATAGACATAAAACGAATTCTTCCCAACTTCTGAAATCTTTTCTCTACCGAGAAATAAATGCAACTATACGATATCGATACAGTATTAAACATCATAAATGCATTATTTATTAAAGTTATCCTTCATAAGCACACACAGTAGCATTTTAAACAATAATGTTTCTGTTTGTAAGTAATTGTCGGAACAAAACAAGAAATCAGAGCAGAAACTTTACTGTAATCTTTCCTATTCAAACCTAATTACAGATTCTTTATACTTTAACATTATGGATAAGACTTCTAATATCTCCTTCGAATACATTTTGGTGTATAGAATTATTGGAGTATATCTATACGTTGTTAAACATTGTAAATACATTATTTATGAAAAAATTCTTCGTATACACTCGGACTGGTGTTTTAAATAATAATGTATGAACAAAATAAGATATCAGAGCAGAAAGTTGACTGTGGTCTTTTCTATGGAAACCTAATTATAGAGATGCTTTATGCTTGCTGGTCAAAACTCCTAATACCTCCTTCGAATAAATGTTGGTGTACAGAATTTTTCCTCCCTTCCATCTTCGCTTAAGGTCACGTAGTCCTAATACCACCGGAGCGGGGATTTTGATGCATTGTGCGCCGGGAAGGGACGTTGTTTGCTTCTGCCGTTATCGCCATGGGCCCCGGCGGGAAGCCCTCTTCAGAGACGCCCTGAATCAGCGAACTCGCCGGTCCCCGAAGAGTTTGCGGACAGGAAGGGACGCAGGATGGCAAAATAGATTAGCCCCTTATCGGGCTATTAGACGGGCAGAGCGGGCTTTCTCTAATGAATCACAGAATGAAATAATTAAATAGTAGCTCTTACCATCCGAGAATTTGACCGATGATATTTTCGGGTGAAGAGCATCCCGGTTGGGAAATTGTGGTAGATGAAATGCATTATTATCTTTTTAAATGTTTAAAGATATTTAAAAAAGGATCTTATCTAGCGTTACTTGCTGCAATTTCGTTTTAAACGGTTTAATTACAAAACTTGTTCACTTCCACAAATTGGAACGATCATTTTGTGAAAATGTAGTAGTTTTGTAGTTAAAATGTTTGCAAATATATTTTTTGGTTGCAGTTGAATATACAATAATAAGACAATCGATGTTTTCTTACTTTTCCTGTGGTTTTATGTCGGCGTTACTAAGCAAAAATAGTTCGAAGAATCAAAACACAAATTCAGCATTCGAGCTTGTTTACGAAATCGAATATTGTAGATATAAAACAGTAGTTCAAGAAATCGTTACAATAACAGTAATCAAATATAATTTCTGCAGTCAATATTTGTTGAAGAAAATGAGTAGTACGAACACCACTGCAGCAATCAAGGTTTATTTCTTCAATCGAATATTGCAATTATGATGTAGAAATATTTCACACTACGACGTTGCAGTTACAGCAATCGAAGTTTATATCTACAATCGAGTATTTCAAATCGAAAACAGTATTTCTTACATTCACGTTATAATTTCAGCAACTATACCTTGTTTCTAAAATCGAAAACTATAGAGGAAAAACAGTAGGTTAAACGATTACGTTTGTGTTTAAGCAATCAAGATGTATTCCTAATCTAATATCGCACATAAAAAGAATATTTTGATGAGTAAATCTCAATTTAAAGATTATACAATAACCGTCTTAGAGATTATTTAGATGTAGAGCAAGCTCCCAATCGAATTGATAATTGCGATAATTTTTGAAAACCTTCGTTTTCCTATTTTCACGAAAGCTCTGCGAAAATCTCGTAAATTGCTTTATAATAAATTCACGTTAAAAGTATTTCTCTTCGATTCAATTTCATTTTCTCGAACAGTCACAATCTTATCGACAAGTCATCTACGCTGGTATAGGATAACATTTGTGTATTGAATGTCTTACCTCGCTCGTATTGTGAATGGCAAAGGAATGATTTCCGAGAGTGCATACCTCGAAAGCGAGCCCTCTGCAATTATGTCACGTCAATTAAAATTGAGTAACAAACATGACATTTCCACCTTGAGATGTATTACTAATAGATAGCGTCGTTCTCTTGAAGGAGCCCTGGATTTCAACATAGCCCACCGCAACGGTAAACCAATGTAGATATAGATTATATATCTGAAGCCGCATAACCTTTCATATTACGAAGCGAACATGCTTTCTATCATTGTGAAGTCCTTGTATCTCTGAATATAATTTTGGGCTTCTTTTTCTGGAGTCCATCTGTTTGTTTAGTGGGTTGCGTAGGTTGCTATGCTAGGCTAACCTAGTGGTGTTTACATATTACCAGGTCAGAGTATCGAATCCCAAGTCGCCCAATATTGGCATTTCTAGTGCACATTGGACCCACTACATATTAGCTTCGGGCAGATTCCAAATATCTTTCGACATCGTTGCTCCAACCAGGAATCGAATCCGGGACCGCTTCCACAGAAATCCAACTCCATTCCGGTATCCTTGGTATCATCATTGTTCATTCAACCCTCTAACTTTTGTCAGATCTTAAGTCCCCCACTTGGATGGCTTGGCTCTCATCGTGGCTGTTTGTAAATAAATAAGGGATATATTGCCTCGAATTTTCTCAGAAGCTATTTCCTTTTCTCAGAAACTTTCCCTTGCAAGCCATTTGTTCCGGGCATTAAAAATAGGGCAGTCGAGCGAGTGCTTTTGGAGGAAAATTGGAATCCTTTTAAGAGTACCCTAAGCGTCCTGAAATAAAATATGCGGAAGAACACGGCGTCTTCTCATTTTATATCCATGGAAACCGGGATCCTTCTCCGAACCTCTCTCATTCGGGTCCACGGGCTGTTGGGAGATCTTCTCATGACGTGGGAGGTCCGAGAAGATGCTCTTGGGATTTAAATATTGGGGATGGAAATGCTTCCTTGAAACTCACTTGCAAGTGTCGATAAAGTCAAAGGAACTTCTAAAATCGCGGGTTATTTTTATCGTTTTTATTTGCTGTAAAAATCTTATCTACATAGACATAAAAGTATAGTACCGAATTCGATCGGTAGAAGTGTTTTTTCTTCAATTCATATCCCACGCCATAGCTGCTTCCTTCACATAGTAGTAAATTTTTCAGTTTGAACTTTCCTGTTCTGTTTTCTATATTAATTTGGCTCTTCTTTGATTTACCTATCTATTTATCAATAGTTTTATATCGATAAGTTTAATAATAAACTTTTATTTTAATGATTATCATGTGGAAAAAGGTAACTTGCTATATGTATATGCTAATAATCTAAATTTATGAGTGAATATTTCGGTAGACGATCAATAATTTCTGGTCATTGAATAAAACTTTAACCATCATATTACCACGGTATTATATATTAATTTTCATTTAACCACTATGACGAGTTCACACTAAGTCACGCTTTTAGATTGACAGCTTCTATTATCAAACACGCACTGTGTGCGTGTGTGTGCACTTTATTTAAGATAAGGGTTGAACGGAATAGCATCGAGTCCGGAGACAAATGTGAGAGAAGCCATTGATAATAGGTCAGAGTAGAATTTATTAGAATGCATGATCTGTGATATGAAGGGCACACTCCAGTGTATAAAGGCACGGCCTAGAGTGGTTTGGGGGTAATGCTAGAGACATGAGTGACCCGTGCATGGCCGCAATCAGAATGTGGGGCAGCTCGCGTCGGTCACTCGGGTTACTGCTCGTGATCAGTGATCTCTCAATCAACGCTGAGGGAAAAAACTGACGTGACAGCTTTCGACGGCACGCGGAGCTGTCTTTCGCATGAAAATGCGGCAGAAGCGGCGAAGTAGAGTTGCATACAGACTGGGAAAAGGAGCGTTCAGCTGGAGACGCTCGAAATTATATGGGCACAAATCAGGTGGGTTAAGGCCATTCTTATCGCAGATTTGTGTAATATATATTTTTTCTGAGAGTTTCTCATTAAATGTTGTATGCGGTCAAGTTTTGGATAAATAGTTGACATGATCGATAGATTTGGAGGAATTTAAACTGAATAATATTTCCGTTATCTCAGTAATTCAACAAGAGATTTTACTATTTCAAATCAGTTTTTTTAGGAAGGTAACGTTAGTTTGTTCGGGTAATTTCATAGATATTTGCAAGAGTGTATAGGCATGGTAGGTGAGAACTCAGAAGTACAAATACGATTTAATTTCATGTAAACAATACAACAATTGAAAACAGCGCAACGGTACGATCATATATTTTTAGGCCTCTTTGGTTGACCGCATTTGACACTTTGATTTCGACAATACATGGAATAATGGATATTTGGAGCTATCACTACTATTGTTCATCACGAAACGTTAAGTTGAATAATCCCAATTCGAAATGAATAAATTATTTATATTGAAACAGAACTTTTGTATGCCAAGCATCCTCCTTCTGAACTAGCGAAATTTTTTGGAATACTACATTGTCAATATCTTTAAACAATACATTTTCATCACTTTAATGTGAAACGGAGCGAAATTATTTGAACACTTCATCCTGATCCCACTCCATAGAGCGAAGGAGTTGAAGAGCGGTGCAAATTTTTCCTCACTCATTTCTAACAAGGACATTTCGAAGCAGCATTTCTTTTATTCCTTGAATTTTAATATAAGTAGGTCTTACCGAGTAATTCCTTGCCGTTGATTTTGCTGTCTATCTTTAAACGTACGTTCTCCATCGATTCCTTTGTCTTTGCCGAAATGGAACAGAGCTTCAATCCGCGATCCCTACACTTCCGGAATTCGGATGGCACAAGTTTATGGCCCTGCGTCGGACATCGCTCGCCGTGCTGGTGACATTCGCTTTGGTTCGTTCTTACCCCACACGTCTCTGTGACATTCTGCTTCCACTTGATTAGCGCGCTAAGTGGACAGGAGTGTCCGTGCGGATTTCATTTCCATCTTTTTCGCCCCCCTCACTGCTCTCCGTAACTCCCTCTGAGTTAATATCACCATTAATGTCGCATTTACTCTGGGGTCGGATACATTGCTAGCAGGTCTAAATATGACTTGGGAAACGTTTCTGTGAATATTTACTCACGGATATGTTGAAGAGCTTTTTTAACTGCTTCTGATTCACTGCCATGCTAATGATTTACCTGTTGGCAAATATTCAGTTAAAACTTTTTTTATTCGCTCCAAATTACCGCAAAGACCAAGGGTTCCCAAAATAGCAATGCCATCGACCTCTACTGTTTCTAGCCATCTGTCACCATCCAGTACAAATATAAATTTAGATAATGCAAAGAGCTATCAAATTTATGCTAAAAATATATTTTTCGCATTACGTATAATTTTAACCAGTTTTCTCAACTATTACTTGCAGAATCGTAGATCTGTTAAATAATTTTTGTTTTACGCCAGATACATAGTAACAAGTATTTTTGCAGTCGTTTTTCAAAGTCATACATGAAAATAGAATCAACTTTATTGCTCCTTCTGATGTAAATATGTGTACTAAATATACATCCGTAAATACACATTTAAATTATACTCGTATGAGATTTACGCACGCCAAGTAAAACCCCTTAGCTTTTCCGAATCTTTCTAATTACTTTTATTAGTATTTTGATGCTATAAATAATTTAATTTTCTCTTTTGCTATATTTCAACCGGAAGTTGGCCACTATTGGGTATGGAAATATGGGATAAATGAGTATTTAATTAGAAAGCCAGGAAATCGTTTTGGATTTCCGTCTCCGGAGAGGAAAAGATACTCGTCAGCCTTAGCGATGCGAGGTTCGTCCAGCTCACAAGTTGCAAAGAGAGGACGACTAGGAGATATTTTTCGCCTTCCTCCGAGGGATAGTTTCTTCCTATCTCGTGTTAAAAATAGAATCCACTCTCGCATAGCTCATCCACTTTCTGCTTTAAGAGACTCTTCCGAAGGCCATCCGTCTCCTTTTATTTCCTCCTCCAGAGATCCGCGTCTGACCTCTCCCATTTTACATCCGTCGTAACCGAGACTAGTCCTTTCCCTGCTCTTCCTTCCGCCCTTTGCCCTCACTGTCTCAGCTTCACCCTTCGGTCTGAGGCCTTAAGCTTTCTCTGCATCTCGTGGTCGTCATGGCAGCCGTGGGTGCAACGGAACGCCGCTTCAGGTGCGGACGTTAATCACGCGAAAAATTCTGTGGTCTCGCGCCCAAGATGGCGGAAGTAATAATGGCGGGGGTCAAATGGGGCTCGATCGAGAGCGTCCTCTATCGAAGGCGAAGATTTCAATCTGATTTGGAGAGTCATCCGTTCGACCTCCTGTCAACAAAAGAAATCCAATTCGAATGCATTTCAATGCAACTCCATCCTGCTTCATTTCTGATGGCAGATTAGAATATCGATTAGGTCAGATGTGGAGGAGAAAAAAATGTTATGAATTGTTCCTGAATGCTGCTGCACCCCTCAGCTATTATTGCAGTCAAAGTTAGTAATATTTTTAATATAACTTACTCATGATCATAATTTAAATCATTTCACTCACGACTTAAATAGAAGCTTATTAATTTTAATTCGACGGCTTTTTTACCCTATTTTACGTATGAATACAGAAAATGATACCCAATAATACAGATTTTTTAAATCGTTTGATTTAGCTTTCTGCGTGAATAATTATTTTTTCAATGATAGTTAATGTATTAGTATTTTGAATGTTCTTTACTGTGTATGTATCTATAGCTTGTTCGCTTTATTGGGCATTGATAAGCCAATAGTTTCTTATTCAAGTTACTCCAAATCGCAATAAACGCTGTGACCTTTTGCATTAACGTTTAATTTTCGTCATTGCATTAATATGTACATGGTAAATATTTTATCGCATCTTTGGAAGATTTTGTTATTGACTTGGCCGTTTGTTCTATTATTTTAACAGTATCAAAAATAGTGCTTCTGTTAAAAACTACCTTCCTCGTTATCCGCTCATAATTTAGAGAAATATTTGCAAGGATTGTTTTTCCTTTTGTATTTTATAATGAATCCGCAGATTATCTAATACGATGAAGTAGATTCAGGGCACTTCTCCGGTGGTCCATCGGGAAAGCGCTACACATTCATTTTCACGACGCCCTCCGACTGCGCGCCATTTGATATCATCTCGAAGTGGACAATGGTAGACATTGGCGATTCGAGGAGATATTGAAAGATTTATGTCGAAACCGTTGGAGGAGAACATCCGTGATGGAGCACTAACCGGAGATGGAATTAATCTAATTCAGAGTTGTGAGACTGGTCGGTCTGCTCCCATCTCAGAGCTTAAATCATGTTGTCTTTCATTGCGAAGTTTCATCGAATATTGACGGATGATGTTTCGCAGGGATTGTTTCGCATTAATGTTTTGGAATCAGTTTAACTTAATGTTTCACAATGCTGATTAGGACTTAATATTTTTTAGTAATAGCTTAAAGATATTACAGCATAATAAATATTGTGATCTATTTAGGAGTGCATTTCAACCTTTTGCTCTTAAATTTTAAGGTTATTTTTTTCCAAATGCACTTCCTTGTAAACTACTTCTTCGTGGTTGCTATGTGGAATTTATGATTCTCCTGACCTATGAATAGTATCGGGTTGTTTTCCTTGTTAATTAATTTTATTTGGGGATATTTGGAGACTATTACAATTAAAATACTATTAATAAACGCAAATTAGCAAGAAGAAATCAAGGTAAGGCAGTCCCGAGCCAAATTCCCTTTATTTAAGCATTTCAAACGCATTGACTAAGAATATATGCAGCTTCCTCTACAATCTGTCTTTAATGTATCAAATACCAAAAAAATGAACGCTTTCTCACTCAACGAAGTTATTCTCAATCTTTATCTCTTGGCCACTGAAAATTTCTTTTCCTAAAGCGGTGATCAGGTGTTACCTTATGAGTTATATTTTTGAGCAAGAGCTTTAGAGAAAATCAATTAACTCTTCTTTAAACATATGTTATTGATTATGAATTTTATTGTCTATGAATATATTTTTTCTCATCGTGCTGATCAAGTTTATTCAAAAATCATTCAGTCTGAAAATTTCCCCTTTCTCTTCGTGGGTGTTTTCGCCGGATACTTTACCTCGGTATCCTCTCGGGAGCTTTAATTCCAGGAACTTTTCTTATTTTTCCTCGAGTTATACACAATCATATTAACCTATTTATGTAGTACGTGTAAAATGACGTTAGGTTATAAGGAAGGGAAGACTTTCCTGTATCAACCTCCCCTAATGAAGACTCCATTCTTCTATTTTGAATTGAAAAGGAGGAGATATTATCTAATTCCACGAAACATTCTAATTCTATCTCGACCTACTATTTCGTGTATAATTAATTTTGCTCTATATTTAGGATAGATGCAATGGAAATAGAGCATTGTTTATTTGGAACTGGGAAGCGGGCATTGTTAAAGCGAAATTAACCGGGAAGCACCGGAACCATGGAGTAGGCAGCGTAGGATGGGGCCGACCATCTGTGTGAGAGAGGGAAGAAGACGTTGAATGTTGTGTTGGGGGAGGACTGTAGATGAATGGCTGTTGATTGGGAAGAGGTCAGGAACGTACGTGGGACGAGAAAGAAAACGGTTCGCGGAATCACATCGGGTTATTTCATCTCTGCGCTATTAATCTCTCTCGCTGAGGAGGTTCTATCTTTGGGAGGATTTCAATCTAGCCCTCGGGGGACGTCACGTGTCCTCTCCAGTCTCTTTATTTTAGCCTCAGAATAGAACGAATCAATTCCGCAAACCGTGAAATTAAGAGTGCGGTGAAATGCAAAATCTTTTCGGAGCAGAATTTGGATGACGGAGATGTCTCATAGTTTCCTATGCACTTCTATACGTATTTGGTTTACTTCTCTTAATTTTTAGGACGAAGCGTATTTTTACTATGTTTTACACTATCTTAGAGAATATTAAAACGTTTATATTAGCATGGCTAAATATTTTAAAGTACACGACCTCTTGCAAGAGCGCTATCAACACAAGGATGGGGAACCCCAAGCAAACCTTACGTGGAAGGAATTTAATGAAGTAAGCAATCGTGTTTCATCGGAATTGAGTAAAAGCCAGGGAAGATGGGATTTGAATCTCATTGAATGTCTAGACATCCAATTATGTCTAGTCTATCCAATTTCGGATATAGTGGAGTGATACAAGCACCTTGGATTAAGTAAACCCACGCGTGGGTGTGAAATTTCGTATCACATTGCTGTATAGTAAATGAAGTTGTAATTCAAGACATGCTTGGAATATATGTTTTTAATGAATGAAACACCGTTTTCATGGATGAACCATATACAGGGTGCAGCAACATAACTTCCTTTTTGCGAAATGCGAGTTATGTTGCCGCACCCTGCACTATATAACCGTATACTGTAGCACAATGGAATTTGTTTCATGTATAAGAGTTTGTAAACCTGTTTGATTTTAATGTTAATCTTGTATAATTTCAACTTGTAAAATTCTATTGTTCATTTTGAATCAATTTCAAAAGGGAAGAGGTGTTTCTTGTATAAGAGTTTGGTTAGCAACACAGTTTGTTTATATGATAGAAGTTTATCGATTCTATTGTTGGCATTGTTGACTCGAACTGAATTTAAAAGTTTAGCTTTTCTACTAAATTAAATACTTTATTTCTTATTTATTCAAGATAATTCAATCTAAATTAAGCGAAAAGAAAACAAAATCGCCTGAGCATATTTCCGCAAACAATCGCATCGCCGTGATTGCTGAAACGTGAATAACCGTAACGACATTGGAGTGATCGAGTAGCACCGATTGACCTCGTGATCATTGAAAAGTGAATCGTGACGAAAATAGAAGCGGCGAGTTCATCTCTCCGTAGGATTGGTTACGCATCTGGAGAGCCGGTTTCCGGGCAGCGTTGCGGTAACTTCGAGTTTCATCTTCAGTCGTGAATGCATGCGTCGAAGCCCTGCAGATGTCTCCCCTCTGTGGGAATGCCCGCACTGTTTCTCCCATTTTTTTCCTTTCAATGGATCGCCGCATTCTGCCCGCTCTCCAAAACGGAAGAGAAAACTCCCTCAAGGACGCTCTCGTCACAAAGGAGCCACGGAGTCTAGTGGAGTAGAAAGGGAAAGGAAGTTTAGAGGGGAAACTGATTGAGAGGAAAGTCTCCTCACCTCGCCGCGGTAGAGTAATAGTCTGTTTAGCTTCCACGAAAGTCCACGGCACTCGTAAGCGCATTACATAGGGGGAATCGATTTTAAAAGGGGCTAGCTTAGGAGGAATATAAGTAAACATAAGGTACAAGAAGAAACTCGCAGAGTTTGGCGATACAATTTGGAAATCCATCCTGAAGGAAGGAGTAGCGATACTTGTTCCACACATCTTTAAATAAACAGATTAGATATTAGAAGTAGATGCCATAGATTTGTCATACATACATGTGGAAAAGGTACCACTTCTCTTTCCTTCATTATGCAAGGGTTACAAGGATTGGGACACCATCTACCGAATATACTCAAGTATAAGCCGACGCTAACATAAGCCGACGTACCTAATTTTATCAGAAAACACTGGGAAAACTAATCGACTGGAGTGTAAGCATAGGGTGGAAAATACATTCTTCTGATACATTTAAAATAAAAATATATATCGATAAAATTAGAGTAATTGAGAAATCAGTAGATTAAATGACAAAAGAATTGTTAATTGAGCTCGTGAGGAATTTGCAAGCCGATTTCCAGCTATGACAGACTTTTTCCACCGAGAACAGCTAAGTAGGTGTCCTCACTCGAGAAAAAGCAAAGAGGGGCTTTTTTTGCATAAACCTGTGCTGTATACTCGAGCATGTAGGGTAATTGTAACTCAAACCCTCGCTAAGATCTATTTCTGGAATTTTTAGACTCTTCCAAACCACATTTCGCGTAGTGCGCATGTGCCTTTGGTTAAAAGTGCCATGAGTTTTGGTGGAATCTCTACGTTACGGAATAGGCTATAAAAATAGATCACATAAGTCAACCGCCATCTGCTGTGTATCTTATCTAGGGTCATATTTATGTACCCTTAGACAACGGGGGTCGAAACGTCTGAGAAAAAGTCAACATGCAAATGTTTGGAACAAATTCATTTTCTCCAGCCGTAATAACTCACCAATTTTATTGTATAAGTAAAGAATCACTCGTAAACATTGTTTTTTCTAATCTCCAGGACCATGCCTTTCCACCCAGGGCCTTTATATGCCCAAGGCGGTCCAATCTGATACTCCTCCGTTTAGTCTGGAATGCTTCCAGGGCAGTGTCGAGGGCATCGGGAGTCTGCTGGAACGACCGGTTGTTGTTTCACGGCCCTCCGAACCATTTCGGGGAGATATGCCCGGAGCGGAGTCTTCCGTCACTCCCGAAAATGTAGCGAAAATCATTTATCTCTGGGGTTGTTGTCCACAGGTGCGGTTGATGACGCTGATTCGGATTCGAGATATTATTATGGGAAGTTGTAAAGTCGGCCCACGCTCAAGGAGTCGTGGGATTGATGTTTAAAGGTGTTTTAAGCGCGATAAGCGTTGTTTTGCATACCACTGACGGACGCTTTTCGAGTTGATGTCTCGAATAAACGTGGGAAGCAGCGAAATAACTCGTGAATCAAAGAAAGCGTGTATTCCGGTTTATACTAATACAAAGTTTGTCATCAAAAATTGTGGTTAAAATCTGAATGGTTGAATATATGTTCAACTGTCGCAATCCTTAATTATATATTAGTAGCGGAAAAGGGCATTATCATATGGCATGGAATTGTAACCTTATTTAATCAATTAAATTATCAATAGCCGATTACATCCAATCAATTAAAAGTCCATCGTTGCAATCATTGTTAATTAATTAGTACATGCTACGAAACTTTAGACTAAATATAACTGAACAATTCGATCATTTTATTATTATGTTAACGAGTAAAGTAAATTATGATCCTGCTACATCATAAGCGCGCTATATTTTTAGCAACAATAAATAGGGAACAAATTATTTTCTCTTTTGGTTCTTTAATGTTACTATATTAATGTTTAAATTGTCCTTATAGGTATTTGGATGTTACCACATAACGCGGAACAAATTATATTTTAAATCTTAATGTAATACGTATAAATATAGCTCGTTTTGAATCCATATTTTATTCAATTCTCAACTTTCCCTGCTGACTTCATATTTAATGTTATTAAATACCTAGTCATGGCGTCATACATTAGATTAGTATAGCTCCAAAAGTATGAAAAAATTACTTATGCCATTGAAGTTATAATATTTGGAGATTGGACTTGTTTGCCCGCTGAAATCTATCTGAGGATATTGTTACTATGTGCAATGCAACAATGCAGACGAGTTACCACAAAAAAGGTACCGCTACATTTTTAATTCCCTTTTCGTTGATTAAATAAGCTTTGGAGTTAGAACATAGATATTTTCTTTCAAAACATTCTCTTTAAGTTACCTCACCCGGAAAATTCAAGCACGCAATTCACTTAAATAGAGAGTAACGTATTCAGTCTCTAAGTTCTCCCCGTTCTTTCCTCGAATCGCATCGGGCGTACGATCGTCGTTCCTTTTTTATTTACTTACGCATCCATGCAGCACTTTCCCCTCCTGATCTCAGTCGTTCCTGTTATTCCACGGATTGCGTCTTCGCGACCGAATTCTCCTCGTAGCGCTTCCCGGAATTTGCACGTGTCTCCTCCGTCAGGGCCAATGCAAAGTGCGTAAGGGAAACCCGTTTTCATTGTGAGAATTTTCCTCCTCAGCCTCCTTCGCCCGGCTCCAGCGTCATCGCCAATTAAGCTCGAGAAATGAGAACACATTAAAGTCCGCGTGAGTTTAGAAGGACAGGGGTGTAACTGGAAGGATTAACTCACTCCTAAACGACTTCGTTTTGGAAATGGACTCTTCCTAGCTCTGATTCGTCGACTGTGCATCTACCACGACCTTCTCTGACTGTTTATTTACCCATAATCATTATTATATTAAATCGTGAATCTCGTTTCAATCATCCATATCTTACCATTGGTACAATATCTTTCAACCTGTAATAATGTTTTTCGGTTGAATTCTATTATTTTACAGATTAACCTATCTCATGAATAAATCGGTTAGTCTGTTAATTAATCCACAGGAATGGTATGGGATTCCCTTTTTCTCTATGTTTAGCAGCCAATAGATTTGTAGGGGGGAATGAAGCAAGATGAGGAGTGAGGTAGTTCGCTTTGCTCACTTGAGACACGCTGACAAATGGGATAAACCCTCTAAAGTGCTGTACCGCGAATAAAAACATTTTTCGTGTATTCGATGAAACTTGGGTTAGTTGGTTCAATTCCTCTCATATATATTGAAAGAATACTTTCTACAATGTCATTAAACTATAATAAGAAGGTATATCGTAGGCCACTGATAAATATAACAGAAAAACAACAGAAGTTGTAATCCATCCCTATGCGCATTTCGTTTCCTATGAGAACATCTTTAGGGGCAAAGGTAGAAGATGCAGCAATGCAAAAAAATACACTCTTCTCTATTATGAGGGAATAGTGAAATTCATTGCTTCGATTTATAAATACGCAATATCAGGCAGCAGCATATCTAAACATTAATATTTATTTTTTTCAATTTTAAGACTACTGAGGATTAAATTTGCGTGCAAATATCTCGTATCTCTTCGTGCTTTTCCGCTGGCTAGTTTGAGTCTCTTAATTGCTCGGCACCACTGTTTACCGCGTCAGTTCGCTTTCTCTCCGTAAAAATCCCAATATAGCTTTTCGTCAAGTCCTTAAGTGCGGCTCTTTTCCTCGTGCGGCATCAGTGTATTTTCAGATTCCCCTTGGTGTTCGCCGCTGAAAAGAGCGAGCGAACTTCTTTTTCCCGTCCCTCGACACGTCATAGTATTTCGCGCGTAGTGCGCTGTCTGAAAGATTCCGATTCTGCTTTGTTTATCCACGAGAATTGATGGTGTTTTGAAGAATATCGAAAATAAACATTACATGGGATCCTTTTAATGTCTCGAATTTCAGAAACCCTCGGCCTTTCCCAAAAAATTCTTCCTGAGTATACACAGTTGATTTCCTTGAATAAGTAAATGATTTTTCCTCGCAATTATTTTCATTGAAAATGGAGCGTATTTTCTTTATATTTTTTTCTGAGAAAGGTGCCTCTGTTTTCGTTTTGAGAAAAGGCGAACTTTTTTATCGGTTTTCCCAAAACGTTCACTGCCCGGGAGTTCTAATTTTAAACCATTTATACGAACCCTTTGAGAATTCGGGAACTGTTTTTCGAAACACTGAAGCGTATCCTTGGATTCATGTCAGTCCAAGGCTTGTTATTTAGCTAAGAGCTCTTTCGAGTTCAACGTCAGCTATGACTGCTCCCGGTATCGAGTTGCTGACACCGCGCTCCGAGTTATTCAATTGTCAACCTCTTGTTTTGCACGATCTCGAGTAAGGTGATATTTTCAGCGGCTCTAAAAGACTCCATGCTTGTTTGTTTTGCTCTGCACATACCGCAAGCTTAGGCTATATATTAATTATTTTTGAAAGCCAATTCCGACTAGTCTTTGGCGATTCTTTTTTCGAAACTGACTTGATAAATTAAGACGTTAACTTAGACTTCCGGGTCACCAAATCTGAAATTGCAATAAAATGAAATAAATACCGTGGTAAAATGGAATTCAATGTAAATTTTTCAGAATTAATAGTTTACGAATTCTTATTACGAATTTAATATCCTTACGTTTATCCTCGGCAGTATTTATGAAAGTATTATTTTTGATGTCATTAACAATATTTAGCCATAGAATGGCAAAAATATAATTACTAATAAATGCGTTAGTTAATAAATGAGTTATTTTCTAATGCTATATGTAACGTTTTATATTTACTACCTCTTGCCCACTGAATAATTCGAATACGTGAGTCATTTTATATGTTATCCAAGTTTGCAAATTATGGCATCATAACTTCAACATTCTCAGTACCGAGACCCAAGTAACTGGGCATCATCCGGTTAAAGCTTATATATTTTTTTTTAAGTGATATAATTTTTGTTTAATTACTAAGGAAATTGGCAGCATGTAAAAATGTGCGACGAAAAAATCGTGGAAACTGTTGCATAAAAATTTAATTTTCTGGTAAGTGGATACCTTTAGAATGAAAAATATTCCAAAGAAATAGCCCTGGTTTTAACACCCCAGAGGTAGTGAATAAGTAAATTGACGTCGGCCTTTCTCAACTCCCGACCCTAACATCAATTCCAATCCCCTAATTCTCGAACTCCGACCGCCCTCTGCTTAAAATCCGCTCATATGTGAAAACGTTGTCTGCATTTTCTTCCATTGATGTCATTAAGCGAAGATAGTCGCCACCCTTTCCTGCCTACTATGCGTCGCACAAAGCCGGTGAATTATCTGAAACCGATGCGGTCGATAGCGAAGGGTTATCTGCATCTACTCTTCCTCCAATGGAACTAATCCATTCCACTTGCATAGATACGAATTCTGCGGTGAATATTTCAGGACATCCCGATCCACCCGCACTCAAACTTTCGAAAGCCATTTTCCCCGTCTACTGCTGGGAAGATGGGTCAAAATCCTCTCCCAACTCCATATCCGGAGGTTATTAGGATCGGGAATTCGCCCGTGATGCATGAGCTAGAGAAAAAGTGCACTTTACTGGCTTCGTTGCTTTATTTTTCAATGCACTTATTAAGGATTCCTGTGACTTGGTGGAGAATTAAGGGACTGGCATCGAATCAACGAAGTACGTCGGGTTATCCATGAATCGATACAACTGGTGGTATCGCTGACAGTTGGACGACGGTCTACTGATCGAAAATACTGCACAGAGAAGATGTAAATCGGTGACATGAAGGAATTAAATCATATAGGTGTTGTATTATAAACTGTGAAGTAATAGGTTGGTAAAAAGCTATTTCAGAAGAGTGTTGAAATGATCACAGGATAAAGTAGGCTAGTATACCAAAAACCGAGCTAGACATTAAAAAAAAACTACAACTTTCCCCGTATAATTAGCAATAATGGGCAGGAACCATTTCGTTTTGGACATTACTTAATATTTCAGCTCTTACATTTGTGTGGGCAACCAATATTTTAGTCGAGTCTGTAAAACAGCGAAACATTTCTCGTTATCCGAAAAAATCGTAAAGAGCGTGACTATTTAGCTGGAGTGTCATTGCATGAGCGTAAATTTATTTAAGATTTTTTTATTAAAATCATACCATGTCTGAGAAAACCGCTTGTAATGATCATTATCGGAGGATAGCGAAATAAGAATGTAATTACCTATCTATAGGAAATGTGATTATGAAATTCGTGCATTCTTCCCGTAATCCGCCGTCTCATTCACTCTATTTAATCTTTCTCTTTACCCTTGATTCCTCGCTCCCCCCACCAGAGGGTGTTTGATACTGTTTGCATTCCAATCAGCTGACTCAGCCGTTGCTGGCCGTGCTATTTCTAATTGCCATGTCCCCACTGCCGGAAATGAAGAAAGGAAATATTTCGTAGGAAACTTAGGGAAGGATTCTCCATTAGTGATTCACTGTCAACAGTTAGGCATAATTCATTCTTATCCGCAACTCACATACTCTCTGTTTTGATGTGGAAAGTCCAAAGAAATATCTGTAAACTCAAAAAAGTACTTGATAATGAAAATGATTGAATTTATATCAACATTCACCGTAGGTGTTTTAAAATTTCAAAATTCTTGTAAATTAAGTTCATATTTTTGTAGCGAATCGTTAGCTATGAGACGTCATTTCCTTAATCATTCCACTAGTTTAAAATTTGTAATTTTCAGTTTTAGAATGCTCAGGGTGGCTCAGGTTGGTATCAATAATTTGGGATTTTAATTTATGTTTTTCGAAATTCATTTGCAAAAATAATATCTTCCTGATTCAGTACTATAGGGCCGCTTTTTGCCGATCATTAATCTACAGATTCATATTTGATCCTACTATTTCAATAATGATGTCCTTTTGTAACACAAAGCCATGAAAATATGAAAAGGTACTCGTATAATCAATGGTGTATCAAAGAGGAAAATATTTGGGTCACATGAGGCTACTCTCGAATACTCCTGCAGTAATTAACCATCAACCATTTTAAGCCTAACGGGATGTGTGATCCTGCGCTTAAATCTCAACAACAACTTAACAACCCTTGCAATGCATTCATTTGATAAAGGTCAACTACGATCCATAGAAATTTTTTTATCGAATACACAGAACTTGGGTTTATATATAATCAGATAGAATGAATATATCACTATATATATGGAATAATCAGCAGTGCAATTAGTTCTTTTTAGCCCAGCATTTTCACAAAAGAAAAAGTAGTGAATGTCAGAGTAATCTCGGAAAGCTCTTACGTGAGATTGCCTTTTTAATTGGTCTCTACCATTAAATTGGTGGAAATGATTCTAGTTCACCTTGACACCTTTCACAGCCATTCTCAGACGAATAGAGAATATTGAATTCCCCTTCGCCATTTTCTGCGATAATAATTCCTCGGTTGAATAGAGAAGTGCGGAAATACCACGGAGGCGGCGAAAGAGAATTATTGCGCCCAACCAACATATAAGAACACCAGAGCGATGTCGTGTAGACCCGCCACTCTAAATTATTTAAGATCCACCGGTTAAGAGCACACTCGAGGAACTCTGTCGGCCTTCCTTGGAGAGACGCCCAACACACAATAGAAAGTACTCGGATTTATTTATGTACACCTAAAATAATGAGTGGGTTGCAACAGAGAACCTTCCGCAGACACTTCCGCGTGGAATGCATTAATAACATTTTTCCCATCGCCCGCAGTACAAACGTGAAACTCCGGCAGATTCGGGATTCTCGGAAACAGGATGCCTATTATTCTTTTATTAAATTCCACTTCTAAAAATTGTGGCAGGAGCGAGGGGTAAGATCCTCTCCGTCTCGGCAAGTCGGAAATACGACTGGATGTAAATATAAATGCGGATCGGAATGAGAGATGTTTAAGCGTGGGGATGGGAAAGGGGGACGGTGTTACACTGTTTTCTTCGGGAGGGGCTGTGAATCTTGGAATTTTTTTTGAGGAGGAAAGGGAAGGTGATGAATGGAAAGGATACAGCTTATTAGCGCTCCCGTTAAAGGAAGAAACATTTAATGAACGGATGGAAATAGAAGTGAACATATAGAGCAGACCCGCGCAACACGCGGTCAGCGGATGACTTGTTCTCCGTGGTTCACTGTGAGACCCGGAATTTAATCTGGAAGTAATATAAGGAAAATGTAGTTTATAATTTTATAAGTTTCATTTCCAATTTTTGTATTTATGAATAAATAGATCTATAACTCAATCTCAAACCATAAAAACACTTTGAGAAAATTATTAAACAATATTAAAAAAGTAAATTTGTATTTAAGATTTAGATAAATGCCATACATAATATATTTAAATATTTTCCATACAGTTTAGTGGTAGCATTCTGTGGTAGATTATTTTGCTAAGAAAAACATACTCAAAGTTAATTCTTTAGTTCTTGATAACCAGGTATGCCCATTTATTTAAATATTCATCTTCCCCTTTACCATTCAGCCAGCATATGCCTGTCAGTTACATTAGTAATCCATTCCTTTTCGTTATTTCATACACCTGGTTTTATATGCTTCCTGTCTTACATATTCAATCAAACCTTTTCCTCTAGCAAAATAATCTTCATTCATATCCATCTGCGGTCTGCAATGATTTCTTTAGTATTCATTCGGACTTATTAGGTTGTCGCACCAGAACAATAATCCATACGTCGTGGAATTCATTTTCGCGAATCGGATCCTCCTCTTGAACTGTGTCCCTTCTTGTACACTCCCATATATCTCTTTAAAAAGGGTAGACCGTCCCCTGTGGCATCATCCCTTCACGGTTTTTCCCTTTCCTATTTATAGAATTGCTCCCTCCTCCACTACACTTCCTCTTCTGCTTTAACATATACACCGCCGCCGGCGATTCTTTTAGGGAATTTCTCATTCGACCACAAACTCGGAATCGAATTAAGACCCCGAATCGATACCTATCTCACGTCCCTAACCCTCGGAACCTGAGGATCGCGTACCCTCAAGGATACACGAACACATTTTGGAAGGGATGCAATCAACGAAGTTTAGCAGACGGGCTGAGGGAAAGGGCAGTGCCCCGCGTGAGCAGTAATGGAAGCGCGCAATTCGCAGACCATTGTGTATTGATCTGGGGAAAGTATGAGTTGTTTTGCTCGGTGACTAGCTGTTATTAGCGACAATATTCATTCATTCGGTGTACTTATCGATTAGACTATTAGCAACGGGCTATTTACTTTGTGTGACAAGGAGACTTATTTACGGAATAGAGGGACTACGTTCATTCATCCGTTAGCAGTTCACTGAATTGTTTAATTATGGCTATTTTTGTTTTCCTTGTTGAACTTTTTAGCTAATGGAGAATTTTTTATGATACTAGGCTCCGTAAGAATATGTCATTCTGAATCGAAATCAACTGTTATTTATTGATACTTCTCTATTTCCTAATCATCCTGTTTGATCTTTAAACATGTTTAATTTTTTACCAGTCTGTTTCGTTGTTCAATAATGTTTTGTTTACTCTAGCAAACGAAGGGATCAACCAAGCATTCGTTCCTTAAATCCCCATAGCAAGGGTAATGCAATTCAAAATAATAAATTTCTTGTTAGTATCATATGTCATTTATTCAATTCAATAATTCTGTGCTAACATGTTACATATTAACAACTGAATTATTGTTAATCTCTTTAAGACTTTTTAAAAAGCGTTTAAACGATTACAAATATTTTTTCCGACTTAAGAATCATTCTGCCCGTTGCTGGGCACAATAATTGTAAATAACAGACGCTCATAAGTGGGGAAGAGTCTACAATGTTCTTTCCCGCAACTCGTTAAACTTATACCTCATCGTTCAAAATTTCTGCTCGTTTCTAAAAACATACTTATGCATCTGAACTTCATTTCACAATCGATGAGTACGTGAAATCGAGGAAACTTTTTCATCTTCCTCGAAATGGTGTGAGAAACGGTAACGACCTTCGACAAATCTCTAAGCTTATAGCAACAGCATTAAAAGGGGCGGGGAAATAACACCGTCCCTCGCTTTAAAACCCCATTTGCCTCTCCATTCCATATTCTGTGGAGCCGTTATCTCGGAGGCTGAACGTGAAGCAGACGGATCTGCGGATAGCACGAAAACTTCTGAGAGAAGCACTTCAAAGGGTCCTTTCCATTCCGCCTTACCATTTGAATGCGGAAGATTGAGATTTCGGGCATGAGGGCGTACGAGTACTGCGGATGCGGGCCCAGTCCATATATATTGCCTTAGTTGCCGATTTGGATGCCGATTTCCTCCAAATTTTGACTCCCATTCGCTTCTTCACTTCTGTCAAAGAGTAAAACCTATTTAGATGCTCATAATCAAATGATAGAAGTACTAGTTTCCTCTTATTTTTCTTTGCTAATCACAGATATGATCATAATTTAAGATAAGTCGATTTCGCAGAAATAACAGCCGTTGCTAAGATTTTAATTTTCCTACAAAAATCGATTCCTCTATTCTGTAATTAATTAATGATCGTCATAGTTAAGGAGCATGATAGCGAATGCAAGTAAATTGTAATAATATATTTTAAAGAGGATTTATAAATCATACCGTCATAAAAGTAAAAGTAAGGATACATGCCAAAAATATGAGTATTTACCTTCGATTCGCTTTAACGTGAAATTAGCAATATAACATTTTGAAAACCAGTGAAATTTATCAACTACTTCTAGGTCTATCTGTACAGTTGCATTTTGCGGTGACATAATCAAGTATGTGACATTGTTATCGAATTAAGTAAATACCTTATATCGGTGCATGTCCGATAATTTGCTGAATTTGGTACCAGGTTTCTTTGCTAGTATCTTATCAATTCAATTTAACCATTAACTTTAAACATATCGAAAAAATAAAACCAATACTAGTACCGTTATAATCTTCAAACTGGTTGCGCCCTCAATTCTTTTGTTATGGATTATACAAGTATGATTGCGTTTTACATTTTATCTTGAAAACACTTCCTCCAAGCATTATTTAACAATTCGCTCACATTTCCATCAAGGGGTACTTGAATAACATTGAATTTCTGTTTAATCATCGGTGTTAGCCAAGTCTTCGCTGCTACTCTGTGTTCCTTCTGAAAGGAAAAACGCTTCCTCTAGTACATGTAGGATGCTCGCAATTTAAGGGATTTAAACAAAGTTTGCAACTTTATCAAAGCAAGATATTACCCGAAGAGAAGGCCTCTCAGTAGAGAGCGACTGTCAGTAAACAAGGGCTATCTTAGGCAAGGAGAAAGGGGTCTGTGAGGGTTCGGGACCCTTCTCCCAAGGGAATGCGTCAATCGTTCTTAGTCTCCTCTTTCGGTCCAACTGCAAACACTCGTAATCCTCTGCTTCTACGTATCTGCCATCTCTCCACTCTTGGGATCCCTCCGAGACGCGCGCTCCTTTATCCCACCGTTTCACGCGCCTCTGGTTTTAATCGTCGGAACTGATGACCGCCGCTCCCACTAGTAAAGGCCTTCATTCGAGATTGACTCGCCTTCTTTTGGTCACGGTGGTGATTTTAATGGGCGGATAACCAAAGAAAAAAGCCCAATTGGGGTGGATTAAGGACACTGGGGTAGGCGTGTGCTAAGGAGGAAATTAAACGGCAGCTGGAGGCCTCGCCACCGTTATTTACTTGGCTGAATTTCGGGGACGGAATGGAAAAACTTAGAATAGATATCGACGTATTAATGCAAATCGGTTGTGGCCCGCGAGCGTCATATTCAGTGTCCTCTGGGATCTGCTTACGTTAGCGGTTCTTAACCTCTTTAACTGATGCTGCAGCTTTCTTGAACCTTTTTCTCACTCCCATGAGCAAAATATTGATGTTTTTTATTCACAGTGAAGGGCATAAGTTGTGATTTCAGAAGAATTAAGTTATTGTCACAGTTTATTGAACAATAGTTGAAGATTAATATGCTTACAAAATCCGTAGAAAAAAGCATCACATATAAACATTTAGCCAACCAATTGGTACAAGTATATCACTAACGATACCTTTTTATCGATGTATTCGATGATAAAATAATATTTATCGAATCATGTCCTCTGATTTGCCTTCATGTGGGGGTCATGTCGATTTATTTTCAAATTTCAAGTGTTTTTTCAATGTTTGGAGTAAGCTATCTAGTATAAAAAAATGTCTTGTAATATACTTTTTATGTCTTCCTAAGGAGGTATTTGACTAATTATCCTTTCTTTCATTTACAGGTAAGAGAATAAGTGACCCTGTGTGACATTTCTTGAATATGAGCTTCCCTTCCCGGCAAACGTAAGTTCAAAATGTATTAAACCAAGAATTAGCAAATGAAGAAGAGTGTTACATTAAAAGGTCGTCCGAAAAATTTTATCCAACGAGTCTTCTTGATTGTGAATGAAAAATAATGGTAAATTTTATCGCAAAATACTATTTGACAAATTCCTTTATTTAAAAGATTTAAATTGAAAAATTCGCATTGCAAAATTGGTCAATATGAGAAATATTCTGTGAACTTGTAACCGATAGCGTAACATTTCAAAATATAATATCATCAACAAGAGCAACTATTTCCTCTTAAATCACAGAAATTCCTAAGTGTCGCCCTTTCATTTCACATCACTGTATTTTGTAATTATTGGAAAATTAACGAATGAGTCGTTATTCTTGGCGCATAACTGTTAAAAAAGGCGCTGTTACATTCTACTCTAATGCTTGTAATACTAGTACTAACACATTTTATTACGCCTTTTCACATATTACATCGATCAAGTATCGGTTTCTCCACCTAAGTGACTTTACGTACCTTACTTAGGTCAATTACTTTCAGCGCCATGAAGAAATATAGAAGGTTTCGCGCCATTATGGTATAACGCCTGTGATGTATACAATCAGCGTCATGCGTACTCCTTATTCTTAGCCTGACCTTATCGCAACCATTCGGAAACGGGAATTTCCCATCACTAGAACAGAACATGTTTCTCGCACCATTTTCGATTTTTTTCCTCACTTCCTCACCGCAGGATGTTATTTAAATGAATACTGAGAAAGTGGGAAAACCAACTCTATTTAGTACATACATTTCGGTATGCCTAGGGAGTTTTAATAATAATAATAATAATAATAATAATAATAATAATAATAATAATAATAATAATAAAAGGCCTTTATTCGGGCGAGATTGAGACTAGAAAGTCTCTTCTTACACCTAACCCATCGTCATATGTGAAACAGCAAGAAAGAGATAGTTTTCAAAAGTACACGAAGAAAATTAGTATGTGGATTTTTAAAAAACCTAAGCTGAGGGCTCAGGAAAAATTTCCACTGCAGTTTTAGTGGTATATTAAGTGTTAAACAAGCAAGAATTCAATTTTAGAAACAATAGTAACCTCTCTACCTCATCTTGGGCTAATTTAAAAGGTAACGATCCTAATACATATTCAGTTTGCTTTGAAAAAGAATGATCGTTTATAAGGTCTCAATTATAAAATTAATATTGAATATTTCAGTTATTCCTGTATACATTAATTATTGATCTAATCAATTACCAATGAAAATGCATTAGTTTCCAGTTTTCTTAGACAAGTGTTAACACAAATCAAAATTAATTGTAAATACTACGAAAAGGAAGAAATATGTTGGAGATAAAAACGTGACGAAAGGTTCTAAAACAGGACTTCTGGTCAGCCTATCTATCTTTCTGTATGTTCCATAAATAGAATATACTTTTTCGCACTGATTTTACCACGTAGGAGATGTAAAAACTTCATCCCGTCAGCAATGGCTACACTATAAATTGTTCGTCATGGGTTACCAACATATTATCGTATTTAAAACACTACTGGATAAGATCCAACTCCCTTATGGGTAGACAGGGTGTAGCCGCCGTTTGTTACAAGCAAACCTTTCCAGAAGGGGCACTCACGAAGTTGCACTCAACCGAGTAGGAATTGGCATCTTCAGTGGAATGGAATGTGCAAATAAAGGAAGGTCTTCTCGTTTTTAGCGCGTGGTTATGGGAAAAACGTGGATTATTGGAGCGCCTGTAACGCAAGGGTCCGTACGAGAGAAGGTACTTTTAAAGGGACTTAGGTGGAAGTCAGCGAAGCGGAGAAGGGACTTCAAAGGGTAGATACTTATGATATTGAGACGACTCTCGGGAGAGCGAGAGAGTTCAAGGAAGAGATATGGAAGTGCGAAGATATTGGAACAGTCGTAAAGGAGGAATGCAAAAGGTATACATACTTAGGAACAGGTTCTGATCCAAAGTGGAAATGGCCGTTTGACCAACATATACTGAAAGGTGTATTATATACTACCGCAAATAGCTCTCCTACTTTGAAGCGTCATCTATCCATTATGTGTTTAGATGCCTCAAACAATATATGTTGAAGTCTGCCAATGCAGATTCATCGTTCGTGAGAATTCATCTCCTTCCAGAAAAATAATTAAGGAAACCGGCAAATCCGATGCAATTCGGAACAAATTCCGGGAAATTGAAACTTCATGATACTTTTGGTATATTCTACGAAGCCATCTATTTTCGCTTCAATCGTTCACATTTCTCTTAATATTATTCTCCGCGGGTAAAATTCCGTATAATCCAAGAATATGGATGCAGCGATCTGCACAAAGGGACTGTTTATTGCTTTCTAGAAGCAGATGAGATACATAGAGCAATATGTTGACTTATTTGATATCTGATAATATCTGATAAAAAGTTGTTAAGTTATTGTTTCAAACGGCCTTAAAGATATTAAAAATGAATGAAAGAGATACGATGAGTTGCTAGTCTCGAATCCAATGCTTAGCAGAGGCTTTAGATAACCGATTTTTCGCTATTTTTAATTTTTTTGCTGTGTTTTGCTAAGGTGAAATTCGATATTAGATTATGACGAATTATCATTTTTTGTTAACGACATCTTGTTGCATAGAAAAATTCTTTCGCAGAATGTATTATAATATATGCCACTACGCCTAACTTATGAACTACTACAAAAACACAGCTTCGGGCAAAATTGAAACTTAATTGAAATTTTTTACATAATAATAATAATAGTAATACATCGTCTTTATTTGGGCGAGATTGAGACTTAAAAGTCTCTTCTTCCATCTAACCCATCGTCATAAATTATAAAATAAGAAGAAGAAATAATTAGAAGAATTGTGGATGTAAAAGAAACCTAAGAGATTCTTAGGAAAAAAAACGTACAACCTCGCGCTTAGCAAGTGTTGTAATATTTGCAATGGAATACGATGCATAAAATGGAATACTCTTACTGTAGGGAAATGTTTTTTGTCTCACGAACTGGAGGCCGAAATTTCAGTGT
Source organism: Sympetrum striolatum (assembly GCA_947579665.1). Lineage (NCBI taxonomy): Eukaryota > Metazoa > Arthropoda > Insecta > Odonata > Libellulidae > Sympetrum > Sympetrum striolatum. The sequence continues at coordinate 90,281,017 of OX388344.1, read as the reverse complement.
CTAGCTTTATCGGGAAAATTTCACTACACTTTTAATCAAAATGTTTTCGACTTGAATACCCCATCCATTTTTCTCTGTTATTTGTGGAAGCGATATTTTAAAGGGAATCCCCTTCCCTTAAAAGAAAGGGACAGGACTACGTCCGCAGTCCAGATGGGCCCTCAACAGTTGGGACGTGTTATTGCGGTTGCATACATCACAGTATTATCTCCTCTGTTAAGTCACCACTTCCCGAAAAGTGGAGTTGCGAGAGTTTTCGGTGCCTCATTTCGCAAAAATATCGCTGAAACGCTGCCAGAAATTTATTATGAACCTCTTTTTTCAAAATAAAGAGGTATTAACGGGGCTGGGAGGCTTTTAATTCAGAGAAGGAATTAAAGACCAAAACAGTTTGAGTGGTTAATTCACGAAAAAGAATGTTTAGTGGTTGGGAATACTGAGCGAATCTGTTGTGCTAATTTAGAAGTAAATTTGTGTGTCTACTCACTGCTAACTTATTCTCAGTAGTTTTAAATCAGTAACTCGTATCAATTTCATTCATATTAATCAATACGATTCTAATTTAGGTCAATAGGAAGGTACTGAGTGACGGAGTGTGAGAAACCGGAACATTTATGTGCAGTACATAAAATTCGGATTATAAATGGAATATATATATAACCATACTCTAGTCATCTCAATACAACAGCTCTTCTATTCAACAGAGTTAATCACATCTTGGTTTATCTAATTTTAACTTTGCATTTAATCTTCTATTATTTCTGACATATCTTACAAATTTCTCGATCAGTAGGATAGGGTGAAGTTCATTTTATACCACTGATATTTTGTTTTTTTTTCTACTTTTTTGTGAAAACCATTTCCTAAGTATTTATAGGATTTTACATCCACTAACAAACTAATTTTTTTCTCAGGCTGTTACTTTTAGATTAAATCTTCAACTATGGAATACTGTAATATTGACGATGGGCTAAATGAATGATGATACTTCTCAGTATAATTCTCACCAATATAAAGTTACTATTTACTAATGTAATATACGTTCATCAAACGTTTAAAAACAGTTTAGTGCTAAGGTGTCTCAATCGATTGACCAATACCGGAAGACATCCAAGTTAAATGCCTTTATACAAGACATCTGGGCTTCACAGTTTCCGGCACTGCGTGGGTGCAGCGGGGGAGAAGACGGAATTCGGGGAAGAACCCGGAAAACGCCGGACACCCTGACCATAAGTCACGTTGCAGATCGCCTTCCTCGCGTGTCGAGCGATACAATTCCCACGCTCCTCCCACTTCTGATTCCTTATGCGATTCCGTTGGCAAATGAGACGTCTATTCCATCTCAATCCGACACGTTTCGCCGCACGTTTCAAGGACTGCGTCCGAATCAAACGGCTAATGCGATTTGCGGGGCAATCCCATATTAGAGGGTCGGATCCCTTAACCTCCGTGCGTGAGAACGGTGAGTTATAAAATCGCTCCGCGCCACTCATTGTTTTAATTATAGAATGAGGCGCCCTTGGCGCGACATTGAAAGTGCGCCCTGTTTTTTTAAATTTTCCTGCGGATGAGTTCGGTTTCCCATCACAGGAAATGCGGACGCGGCGAATCAAATCATGGAGAGAGACAATGTGACTCAATTAACTTGCAATGTCCTGTTCAAATACACGGGGAGAGAGAGTTTCACTTCGTGAATGGATACACCATTCTCCTTTAGGGATTTAACTAAGAATATAGGTCTATGCGGTTGAGATGAATTAGAGTTTATAAACTAATTAGATAGTTATTCAAAATTAAGCAGTTAATTAATCTAAAATCATACTGTTTCTGCCTTCCATATTCAATCTAAAACGCATATTACTTACATTTTGTGGTGTTTTTTCTATATTTTATCCTATTTTTTACTCAATTTCTGCGTTATATTATTGTGTATATCCTAATTTTTGTAAACTATCGCAATCTAATACATTATTCAATATCTTCGTTCTTTTTATCTAGTACTATTGAGTCTCAGTTTGGCCTTAAAATTATGCTTATGCTTTAAAAATAGGTAATCATTTAAGCGAGGAGACACTGTGTTATGTGTTAATGTCAATTTATTTTTCAAAAACATATGATTCGTGTACAACTAACGGCGTTTTAACGTTTCAATTTTTACTCCACCGATTTAATATTAAATTCGTAGTAGTAGTAGTAGTATTAAAAGTGCTTCGACAGCTGAGGTCATTTCGCACATTGGCTCCCACCGGGAATCGAACCCGGGACCGCTTTCACCAAAGGCGAACGCGCTGTCCACATGACTATCCGGGAGCCCTATTAAATTCATTTCTGATAGATGATTGCTATTAGTTTTAACTGCTGTTATCTCACCTTACAAAATTCTGTTCCCTTTTATCTCATGTGTTCCTTCATTGACATCCCTCTCTGAATAACAATCTATAATGCGTGAGAAATTTATATTTTCTTCCCATTCCCATGTTCAGAAAATTATATAAGGAGGAATTTAAAACTTAACCTCTCCACATTATGGTGTAATAACATTACGTTTCGCCAAGTGTTGTTCGCTCCCACATTTTGAATAGCTTACCCTTAACCTTGTTTTATTTTTAAATTTTGATCTCTACCTTTTCTTGTATCCACTTACAACTTCCATAATCAACATGAGAAAAAAAGTTTCCTGCACATCTGTCCCAGTCACCTGCGGCAATTCTAAGTAGTTCAACTCTGCGACAGAGTCTTGTCAAGGCAGCTGCTCCGCGAGAATTTGAAAGGGGTTTAGCATATTCTAGATTGCCCAACTGATGTACAAGACCCTGATATAGAAAAAGATCTTCAAAACTGAGAAACTTTCACTTATTCTGTGTACGACGCGTTTTTACGAGTTTTGTCTAAAGAGCAGGTGATTGACAAGGCTCGTCGTTATAGAAAATGAAAATAATGCCAACTGACAGACCCAAACACGTTGGTTATTTCAGAATAAAAAAATCGTATGTGCCTGAGAATAAATCAAATTGAGGGACTTGGGTAGTTACTTTTTTCACTTCAGAGTGAAGTTTCGAATTTCTTTACGTCTGAAGAAGAGAATTTTACTGATTTCAATAAGGCCTTTACGACATTGTCGCACCTTTTATCGGTCTAAGAATTTCCGTTTCTAAATCTCTGTTATATCCCTTAGCTACCTTTTGTTGTTAACAACGGTAATAATTATTAGTGTTTCCAGTCATGGTATATGATAAAAATGTCCATTGCTAATTATCTCTGTGGCATTATGAATAAATTAAAATATACATAGCTCGACGACTCGATTCCTCCAATAGTTAGTATGCTTATCTATTTTTGCCGAAACAACGTGAGATATCCCACAACAAATTTGTGATACGCTGTTGTCTTAACACTTGCTTCAAGGTGCGAACTTTGAAAAAAAAAACCAAGTTAATTCCAATATTGTGAATGAATACAAGAACATACGAAAGTCATTGAAGGTGATTTTCGCTTCTATTATTTCCCAACACTATTGCTTCAAAATACTGACTCAGCATTACGTTTAGTATATAACCGTGTGACAATTTTTAAACCTCTATTCTTTCCCCGCAATTATATCGAGACTGTGTTGACAGTATTATAAACGTAAGGCTATTGCGTTGAAGAGAGCAGGTTTATTTCTATTTACGAGCACGTGTCACCGGACTTTCATAATCTTTCCTGCATTCTTTCTTCTCGTAACAGCTGCTGTTTTCCCTCGTAACTCCGTCCATCATAGCATTCGATTTAAATGGGAAATTGAGCATTCCCCTGTTCTATTACCGATCACATCTTTTCCGAGGGGATGTAGAGAGTTATGAGGCGAAGTGACAAGCAGTTTCTCGGAATCAACTGCGTGGGAGTAGCGTGCTCTCAAGGTCGCTCCAACCTCCCATCCGCAGATTCATTCTTCTTCATCTCCGTGCCAACGTGCTCTCTTCCGGTTTCGTAGCCCTCTTCCGCTTTGTTTACCACCCCAGTGATTCATTGAGTCAAATGACTCACTGCTATCTTAAGGTGTAATGGACCTAGTCGTTTCGATATCACCAATGTTTTGGTTGTTTACCTCACTCGTTTTGCTCGAGATACTTTTCCCTGTGGCTAATTTCTTATTGTTTCCGTCGAGTGTTCTGAACTGACCTACAAACGTTTTGAATGATTAAGAAGTAAGCTTGGCTAAACAGACGCGGAGTTTTTGTAGCACATATGGAGCTGTTTCGGAATTCTAAGTTTGGACTGTCTTTATTCCATTACAATTGGAATGGCAAATGAAATAACTATTTTAATATTTATAAAAATATTTTATATATTTATTAAATTTTGTAAGTTAATTTATATTTGCATAAATTTTTATTTATTTTTTTTTCATTTATAAACAAATACACACATGCGTATATTAGTAACCCCACGCTCTATTTCTCAAGACAAGGACCGATTTAATACTTTTAATCTCTGATTTTGTCATGTTACACATCATAGTAAATTAATATTCACCCATTTTTAAACAAACCGTATCTGTTTCCTTTAATATAGAGACCTTTACTTTATTTCCCTGAACTTAATGGTCTTCAATAGACCATCATTGAGTAGCATAAATAAATTATAATATAGGTGAAAAAAGCAAGGACAAATTCTCTCAATTCTCATCTAGCCTAATAAGTCTCATTATGTCTTCAAAGACTGTTAGCCAATTCTGGGATTGATGTTGAAACCGGCATCGTACTGAATGCTTTAAATACAGAGTAGAATTCTGTGTAATCAAGTATTGAAGAGTTCTTTTACTTAGTATAAAGGCCAAGGAAGGACTTCTCCGTTTTATTTCAACGTAGGATAAACGCTGTCATCTGTTTTAATATTTATATAAATGAGCCAAGCACTCTAACCTTTTTCTTACTTTGGAATCCGTTATAGAAACAGCTTTTAAAAAACGCTGGCCCGGCGATTTGCTCGAAGAAATCTCGTCGATGCATGAACAAGCCCGAGGGGAAAAGAAAATTTTTCCGCCAAAAACCTCTTTCGCTTCCCAAAAATCTTAACGAGAATCTCTCATTTAGAGATGAAAACATGATGAGACCCGCAGAGAGTAAAGTGCCTCTCTTCTGAAGAAAAATCCCGAAAGTCATCCAACGCTGTGTGAGTCGCTGAATGAAGATGACCCCCCTTAAAGTTAGACGCCGATTAGAGATTGAAATTCAGGGATTCGCGAAGGGAAACGAGATGAGAGATAAACGCTCCGCATTTGAGAGGAGTGGGTTAGGGTGCCAAGGGAGGGATGTCTCAACCTTAGCGGGAAGGGGGGTGGATGCAACCCGGGTCGAGATTATTTGCAAATCGCGAGCGTTGGCGGCTTAAAATGTATTTGCTCTCTCTTTCCCGAAGATTCTTTTCTTTCTCATTTTCTCCCTAGTTTCCCCAGCACATTTTGTCCGATTCTCCTTATCTTTTTTATTTTTCTTTCCCCTCCTTAAACGTATTGTTTATTATTTAATATTATCGTCTTTTATCTAGAATAATAAACGAATTTATTTCATACCGAGACTGAAACTTATAGTCCTCTTCTTACATCTTACCCAATGTCATTAAATATTTATAGAAAGAGCTTTTTGGAATTAAATGAAAAAGAGAGGGAACTATTTTGGGAGATTACGAAAAAGGTTACGTCTGCATTTAGAAAAAAGGAAAAACCCAGCTGGAAAAAAGCCACGAGAACGGGGAAGTAAAACTTATGCGAAGCCCAAAGGGACAGTTGCAATTAAAATTTAAATGGAAGGACGAAAGGGGAAATAAGAAAAGTGAAAGTCAGCTATTTTAAAGGTATTATTAAGGTAAAATCAGCTCTCTTTTCTGTGTGGATTTCACTAATTAAATCTTCCAAAAAGCATTATCCATGATTTCATTCTTGCTATTTTTACACTCAAACACTAATAACTAATTATCATTTTGAGTATTGAAAAAAATCGCTGTAACGTATTCCCCTAGTGTACGCAGTTAGAGTACAAGAAAACTGATAGACTCAATTCGTTGAGATATGAATTCTTTTTAGAATTATTGAAAGATTATAATTATTTATAGACAAATTCATTCATAAATTATCTCATTTTCTAACATTTTTAACACTTCCGTAGTGTTTTTGTGTAAAATAAAAGTTGCAGTTTAACATTTAGGCGTTACTATAGTTAGTCATGTAAACAAACTCGTCATTAGCATGTTCATTAAATGCGACTGTGTTTATAAGACCAAATGTTTCTGCAATACACGTCAAACGAAACCATTTATCTGACTCAGCTTGGTCCTCCTAGGATGAATAGATGGGAATCATATATCCTGGATAGATGGATGTACCATTTTTCCTTATTCTACGAAATATTTCGATCTAATACAAGTAGTAGGGGGTTGAATTTCCTTTACTTTTATACCTTGATTCTAATTTATTTCCGTTGGTACAGCATGAAGGCAAAGTGGTGACATTGTTCCAATACACATTTGGTGGAGCACCTTGCTCCATCTCCATAAAATTTGCTCCATTTCCCCCCTCACTATTCTCACTTTCGATCCACTCGACCCAATTCTTTTATCAATCGCTTCCTTTATCTTTCCATTTCTGTTTGATATCCTATCTCCACTCCCCAGAGGGTTATGATTGAATTCTTTTCACCTGCTTTTAGCCATAGCATCTCAAAACCATTACCCAGTTCAATTGTATAACTCTACTAGTTTATTTACGTCTACTTATATAAAAGAAAAAAGTTGTGGGATGGTTTTCAAATTCTTTTAAAGTCTTAGATTTGTTCAGTGGACATGGCTTACTTCTGCTCAGCATTGCTCTTTCGATACTGAATGCTATCGAAGTCCATTTCTATTGTTTTTTTACCGTATTGAACTCAATAAGTACCCTATTTTCTGCAGGAGATGCGTCTTCCCCGTAGCCTACGGTTCGATGCCTGCTTATTAAGATTATTCATGAATAACTATTTGTATAAATCGGATACGATATTTTCCTTTTGAAAGAGAAAATTTGAAACAATGACCCTACGAGATAAACGTTGTTATCATAGCAAAGAATCTTTGTAAATCTTTTCATATCGTCTTACTTATAGCCAAAAAACATAACAAAATAGTAAAACCTTCCAAAATGACTACAGTTTTGACACATTTTTTTAACATTGTCGTTGTTCTCTTTCATCGTAAGATTATCATGGAAAAGTTTCGTTTTGAATACCTCGATAGAAGATAGACTAAGCCAATGAAATTAGCTTATTACATGGATAATTTTTTAATCATAAACGACAATTTTAAAGCATTTATCTCGCAAAACATTAAAAAGAAAAATAGTATGTAGAAAATATCTCTTGAAAAATCAATTAGTTGTATTAGCACTGCTTATTGTTTTTATCCTCGATCAACATTTTCTGTCAATTTTGTGATATAATTTTTCTTTTGGCAAACAGCACAAATTCCCTCAATCGTTCTTGTTAAGCTTGCACTAAAAATTTTGCTAGTAACACCAGAGTCTTTTCCCTTCTTAAAGAGGCTGGAAATCCTCCTTATTTTAATACCCGGTGAATTTCCCCGTGGTCCAAGTTGCATAGAAGCATCTCACGAATCAAATCTTTTTCCGTTTAAAAATGCAAGAGATTGAAATATACTCGGGCGTAAGAATGCAGGAAAAGTAGTCCTCGCGGAGAATCTCAAGTATGAATCGCATTTGTCACTCTCGGATACCTTCCTCTGTGAATGTTTGGTGCATCGTTTTCGTGAAGAAAGAAGTCCGTCCCGTAAGTTTAATGGATAGAGGAGGGGGTGAAAATAAGACGAGGAAATACTCGGTGAAGGAAGCGGAGGAAAATGGAATTTTCGTAGGAATGAGCGAAAAAAGTAGTTTTTCTGACAAGGAAGGCTAGTTAAGCTTCTCATCATCTTATGAAATACCTTCCGATTTTTTTCTCGGGAAATTACTTCGTCATTTAAGGAAACGAATTTTCCGCTTCTCGTCATCTGAGACCCCTTGAGGTATTTACACCACCTCTTTCTGTGGAAGTTATCCAAAAATGCACTTAAGCATTACACGAGCTCGCCTGGATGAATACCCATCTGAAATAACTGCATGAGATGACGTAAAAATTCATCATAAGTGGATTGGGAGGATGATTCAGTTTTCTAGAAAAACCGCTATAAAATTATTTTCCGCGAAATTAAATTTCGTTGGTATCTTTAGCTCATTTATATGGAATCCAATAGGAATTATCTATCAGTTTAACGCCAACAAGGATTTGATGTCCCAATCATAAGTGGTATGATTAGAATACTATCGAAATACACATGAAATATTTAGCATAATATACGATACAAAAATTTCAGTCTCAGTAAAAGATATCAGTATCCTAGTAATTGATATGGAAATTTTATTCATAGAGTTATTTTTCAGGCCATGCGATGACGTGTTTTACCTTAAGTATGCAACATTAATGAGAAGTGCTAGTGCAAATCAACTCATTCCTTATCCAGACTATGAGTCCTCATTCCCTCTTCTGAACACCTGGTTACAACTAGTAGAGGGGATCAGTTGGGTCCAGCCAACTTCCCGGTGGATAAAGTTTTACGTGCATATGATTTTACTGGAGAAAGTGTTGAAAGAAATCGCTCATTTAACACCAACGTATATATTGTAAGTAACAGACGTTGATTTTGGATTGACGCTAACTTCAGTAGGGAGATTCTCTTAACTATGTAAAATGCTTGAACTGTTTTGATTTAAATCAAGTAAAATGATTAGGAAATTAATAAACAGCGGAGAAATATTCGCAATTTGATTACTTTATCAAAACTATCACAGTCACCGTTCTACTTCATTTAATTTAACGTGTGATATCGTAGTTTTGCCCCCAACGTGTGACAAACAAGTTATTTCTCACTTACAGAGTTGAACTGCAAGATCGTTTCAGAAATAAACCAAACATGAATGCTTCATGGGAAGCAGCTTATCGACTGGTTTCCCGCAAGGTCAATTGCGCGAGCCTCGAGAACGCATTTCTTTCAGCGCGGATTTCGGACCTGTTTTGTTTCTTATCCATTCCGGAAAGTAAGCGCGTGCATGAGTTCCTAAATTTCGGGGAAAATCGCCAAAATAGAGATGGCGACACAGGTGCTTTCCACCGTGGAACCGCTCCAATTGATGATGCCAAGAATTCCGCAAGGATGGATCAGCATTCCCGTTTCCAGGTGCTAAGAGAACACGCCCTGTTCCCAAGAGCATTGAAATGGTGCTGGATTTACAGCGTGAATGAATTCGGACTAAGAATGTGTTTATAATCCATTGCCTTATCAATTTTTTGTTAAACTTTCGACCAAACGCACCGTTACTAATTTTGATTTCTTTAGCAATGCACTCTTCAGTCTCTATACTCTAGGTAATAATAAATAAACAAATAGTCTACACAATCTTCTGATGCGGTGACGGAAAAGCCCTGTTTTAGAAATAATTTGGTTTTTCTCTGTTTTATCAATATTGCTAATCATGTTCCTTGACACTGAAAATTATAATTACAGAGCTTCACAGTTTGCCCAAGGGCAGTTTTCAACTAGAGGCATCTTGTCGGAGACGTATCGTAGGATTTTCTCTCAGGAGTTGATGTACGCAAAAGATATCCTATTCACTCATTTGATACGTTTTACCAAAGATTGTTTTAAATAAAGATATTTAAGAGTGAATTATCGTAAAACGTTAAGGTTCTGCATGTATGAACAACTACGATTCAAAACCATTCGGTGATTGGAGTTTTTTTAATGACACGATTGATTTTTTTATAATTATTCTAATCATTAAATTGTTTGAAAAAAAACTGAACTTTAAAATTATCCATCGATTTCTTCCTTCTATTTTTTAAATATATGCAGAAGGCTTTCTTTGTAAGGTGGTTTAAATCCAGTGATGGATTAGTTCCTATTCTTTAGTTTGTGCTCATGGATCTCTTTATTAATGGGTATTGTTTCCTCCTGAATTCTATTCCGACGCCTCCGCGACCTTCCCCGTTGACATACTAAATTGCCCTCTACCGAGCGAGCAAAATTTATGGCTCCGAGAGATAGATTAAGATGGGCTTCCATGAATGACATTAACAGCCCCTTATTTGTCTTTCCTCGCGCGCCAGCTCATTATTACGTCAAATGTATGCGAGCGGTAGCTATAAACTGAAATCTTTGTGAATCCCTCTCAAGCCAGCCATAAAGATGATCGTTTGGGCACTTTTCACCATCAAGTAACCTCTTGTTGCTTAGGGAAACAAGTGATGCTCGGAAATCAGTTTGTGAATGAATTCAGTAGTTCTTCCAATGGAATTCTTCTGAATATAATTCGTGAAAGTGATGCAGATAATTCTGGAAATTATTTGATGTCAGTTTATTGTTATCATCTTAAACTTTCCTTCTCACTATCTTAAGTATATTTAAAGTTAAGTTTTAGGTGTAAGCTAAGAGGATATAGACTTTATGTTCGTTTCATACCTTGCTTTAAAGCTTTTGATCTTTCCGAAAATTTCTACGGACCACTTATCTTGAAAATCAAAAATATTTTAACGCTAGTATAAAAACATTAAAAATGACAATCTGAAAATAGAAAAAGTTCTGGATTTATCTTTTTTGAAATATACACCGATATATCACAGTATATTTTAATTCGTTCGTGAGTGATGGTTTTTAAAGTGATGAAATAACATGTTTACGATCGTGCATTATATGGTATAAGATTCCTTTCAGGATTATTTGTATAAAATCTTTCAAAGAAGGAATGAGAAAGAAGTACTAAAACATTCGCCATATCTGTTACCAATAGAGGAAATTATTATCGATCAAATTAAATTAAATTTGGCTCATAAAACGAAATGATTTGGAGATTAATCTTCTTGGAAATGATATTAGTAAAAGAATTCTTGAGCCCTGCGGATGAGTATATTGCTATTTGGGTACGCTAGAGAAGGTATAAAAGGACGATTTTTCGGAAGTGGATTTTTCGTTTGGTAGAAAAAGTAATCCGAGTGTAGGGAAACAAGTAAAGCCGAGGACGATGAGAAAGGAAAGGGTTTTGATGGAGAAAATAGAATGAAAGGAAAGAAGTTGGTCGATCAGGTTTTGAGAGGGGATTCGTTTCTGAAGAAAACGATTGATTGGAGGATGCTTGAAGAGAGGAAAGAAAATATAGGAATTGTTGAAGGCAATAAGAGCTGTGTTATTACGGAATGAAGGCCGACGTTAAGAAAAGTAAAAATAGAAAGCAAAACAAACGGTAAATGAGAGATGAAATACGTTCCATGAGGGTTCGTAAGGAAGATAAGATTATGAATAATGAGGAGAATCTTACGATTCTGAAGTCTCACGATGTTTGATGACTCATTAGCTTTTTAAATTGGGTATTGAGCATCTATTTGTCAGAAGGCAATCGTTTATTTTGATTTTACTCCTAAATCAATTGTGATTAGGTAATCTATTCGACGTGGCTCTTATTAATAAAAACACTGAATTCTCCCCGTTATGAAAGATTCCGAAAGCAAATATAAATTCTTTGCCATAGTGAAATGTTTCATTCCATAACAACTCTTGTTTCACCCTCCAATAATTTAAGCGGGGATGACAGACAGGCGAATTCAGATGAATAACGAATCCCGCGCGGGCGGGAAACAATAACATTGTTAGGGAAATTTGCATTATTGAACGACGCCATCTTGTGTTCGAAAGCATCACGTTTCCCAGTAAGCTTTGACTCAATGGAAGCAAACGGAAAAGAGGTATTTTGAAAGTATTTTGCCTTGATTCGGAAAAAGTAGGAAATAGTAGAGTGGGAGAGAGGTTTGTGGAGGCGTCTGAGAGTGAAAGTGGAGAAAATTGAAATGTCTCGACGGCGGAATGGAATGGCAAAGAGAGTGTAGGGATAGGGAAGGGATTTGGATGGGCAATCAGAAAGAAACGAGTAAAAAAAGAAATGAGGGAAAGGGGAGGAGGAAAATGGAGTGGAAAACAACCGAAGGCAGGGCCCATCTGATGGGACATTTTTAATCGGAGGCATGAACTTCTTTATCCTGGCTATTTGGAAACTAATAAGTCCCTGACATTTGAAAGAGTCTTCCAAGGAGAAAAAGGGTGAAAGATTGGGAATGGAAAGACTTGAGGGAATGGGAAATACGTGACACAGCGTGGGTAGAGATGATGCCTCTCATCACTTCCGGATTATTAACAAGCGATGAGACGTCAAAAAGGCTGCGTGTAGAAGAAGTAAAGAGTGGGCGGTCCATTAAAGCAGACAGGGCTAAAAATACATCTTTGATGGGGCGAGCAAGATGCTTTCATGTTTACATTCCCAAATTTCGATTTCTGCACACAAAACTCGGATAGTGAATGTTTCCTCGAGAGCCGATATTTTATAGTAATTTCTTGGCCGCGAAATTTCAGGACCTCGTGTTCCGTTATGTAGTAGAACGAAGACCCTAAGGATGACCACTAAAAAATACGTGTGCGGTAGACTTGGGTACAAGGGTACTAATAAGGTACTTAATAGTAATAGCAGCGAAAGTAATAATAGGTAAAAGCAGCGAAAGAGTTAAACTGTTACAAAAGAATTTTTCTCACCTTCCATCCTTCCTCCAAACCATTAACAGCCAATGACGTATTCATTGGGAACGTAAAGCGCATAAGTTTCACACAATGAATTTCAAAAATGACCAATGATCTATCCCTTATATTTTGAATATGGTAATCGTAATCATTGCTTATTAATTTTAAGATGTTTATTAATTATTAATTTAAGTGTGTATTGATCGTTTGCGGAATATAAGAGTGATCAGAAAATATAATAATAATTGTTGGGACAACAGCAATAGGGCATTTGGTAGTTGCTTACTTACTTCAATTGCAACATCGTATGTTTGACTCTTCTTTTAATTTTATAGGGACAGTTATTTATATTAATATTAGGCAGGCAATTTCATCTGGTAGAATTTATCTGGAAGATTTAAAAATGTCTCCCATTTCATGTATTATCGCAATTTAAAGAGCAAAAAGGGCCAAACAATTCGTCATCGATAATCTTGCATTTCCTTTTCCATTACAAATTCATTTAAACAGTTGAAGCGTCATAAGGCAGAAAGGATGAAATGGATGGAGAATTTTGAGATCTGTCGCTAATTATGCGAATAAGTTCTTTTGGCAGTCCGAGAGACACTTTTTCTCTCAAAGTTCATGCAGTTCCTCGCTAACTGGACTACATTGAAAATCCCACAGAATCTTATTCGGGTTTTTACTGTTATTCCTGAAATCAGACAACAATTGTAGTCTCGAATATTTTCTCTTTTGTATATATTTGAGGAAATGCAACGACTACGAGTGGGAGAGAGCCCTGTGGGATTGGAAAAGAGGAAAGGAATCCGCTCAATTAAGGGGAGGCAGTCGAAATGGCAGAGAAGGAATTTGGGCGTCTGGTAGACCTCGTTAGAGAGGGAGGAGAAGCAAACAATAAGGGAGGAAACCAGAGAAGCAAGGAGACTGATTAAATTAGGAGATTAAGGCATGAGATGAAACGAGAGAAAGATAAGGGAGCAAGGAATGTTTTCCCAGAGAACAAAATCTCGTAATATTACGGAAGCCTTGGTAGTATTTTGGAATTGCCGAGGGATTTATATGAAGAGTGTAATATGTGATGATATGTGCTTAATGGAGAGATGTTTTATTGATTTAGTACGTAATAAATTTCTCGGTGATTCCCCAAAAGAATAAATATTGCTATTTATCACTGATTTGACATTATGATTTAAAAAAGAAAGGTGAATTATGATATGCCATCATATCTGTATTAATTTACTAATATCAATTACCAATTGATATGTTTTTGTATCGATGCTTTTTATGCTGTTGAGAGTTTCATACAGCGATATTTATAATTAGTGTATCTGTATGCTAATATCAGCCTTAATTAATTATCGATGTTTTTATTACTCGGACCGCCAACTTCTACCGTACAGTACGGAAAAATGTTATAAAAGAAAAACTTAATTCATCAATTTTCCGTTACGCAAGGAAATTCTGAATAGGCTCAATTATTAATTAATAATAGGAAAGTGATTTTCTGATTAGTTTATATTCCGTAATAATTCACACATTTCCCAAAGATAATATATTCAGTGTGATAATTGAAAAACTTTAATTAAAAGCATAAATAACTCTGGATAAATAAAAGTGTTCCCTAAAAATTACAGGTCATAGGCACGTAATGCCTATGACCTGTAATATGCGTATGCCTATGTTATTAAAGTAATTGAATTGCTTTAACGTTGTTTAAGAGATTAATTCAATCAAAACCTCGGGGAAAGACAATGACACCTCTCTTGAGAAGTAACCCTGCTTACGACTTTTTCGGGTTTATACGAATATTTTCGTTTTATTAATGAACTGGATGTCGAATATCTTGGCAAATATTTGTGCATGTAAGCATGAACATAAGATCGAAATTGGCAAATAATATCGGAATCTTTATGTTATTAATTTATGCGTTGCTTTTATATGCTCGCGAAGTTCATATACATTTTAAGATCTGGGAGTCTTATAGAAAATTCTCTCGAAAGGAAAAATTATTGACTCAACTAAAACTTAACAGAGGTTAGTATGTAAGGATTACTTTAGTCTGTACAAGCGTCAGTGTAAATGGGGAAAAATTTATGATATCGAATTATTAAATAAATACAGTAATTTTATCAAAGATTCCTTCCTTGCTTCTAATCACTCACCTGCGCACGTCATTCCAAGCGCGCAGTCTCCGTTTTCGGATAAGAAAGGCCGTGACAACCGCTAATATATCTCATTCTCGCCTTTTCAGCCAACTTATCCAAAGGCAGCTATCAAGAACCTCCTTCTAAGGGAAAACGTTCAAGAACTTCCTACTCGTAAACCACTTCATCACGTTTTTGGATCTCTTATGGGCACCTTTGCGTCTTTCTTACTTTCATCGGAACGTTTCCGTAAACGAAAAATCCATCGCGAGGAAAAGGCAGGAACTTACAGAAAATGATCAATCCTAATTCTTGTCACTTCTATTATGTCTTAACGAATGTTAAAGTAGTCATTCGTCTATAGTTTCAGGAAAAAAGGAAATTGAATCTTCGTTTTGACATACTTCAGTCTTTTCATACCTGAGATATAATAATATCTTTTAAGGAATTAATTATGCCTCAGTATGAAATTCATTTCTTTCGATCCTTATTGAATGCTACAAGGAGAGTTACTTATCCATTCTGCTGTATTTAGTAGTACCTTTTCCCTTTATTGTATTGAAACAATATTGCTCCTTTTTTATTTTCTCTGTATACGTAGTATAGAGAAAGTATTGTTTTCATGAAAAAAATCGACTTCGAGATTTCAACGGAAATATATGTTTGGGGTCCCTAAAACAGGTTTTGACCATTTTCGGAATGATGTCTGTGTGTATGTGTGTGTGTGCTTGTGGGCGCTCTAACGTAAAAACTATTAGTTTTATCAATACCAAACTTCATATATAGCAATTTGGTAGGTGCTGTCAGAGTTGATTAGTTTTTGGAGTAAATAGGTTAACCGGAAGTCGAGCTTTATTCTTCGAAGCAAATTTCCGTTTTTGCAAAATATCTCCATAAATATGATATTAAGGTATATACTAATATTAGTAAAACTTTTAGAAAATGTATTTACTATAACTTTTGTATGAAGCATATTTTTGTATCACTGATTGTCTAGGAGTTATTCGTGAAATACTGATAAACCAGAAATTGCTGATTATGTACATTGCGGGCGCTCTAACATGAAAACTATTTGTCATATCAACACCAATTTTTTTTAATGCTATAATGAGAGTTATTTATTCACTTTTCTGCATTTATTAGTTCTTTTTTCCTTATTGGTTTAGAAATAATCTCGCAGTTAATCAATGATAAGATACTTTACTTCCCATATTGGCCAGTAAGCCTCATTCCCTCTGTAGAGCTTTTGTTAGCTATTGGTATAGGACTAGAGATTAGACTTGGTTTCCAGGTTGAGTGATAGTCTGTAGAAATACGTCCTAATTCTACAGAGGTCACTTCTCATCTTTTTCCTCATCCCTCATCTCTGATTCCCTTCTCCACGAATTCTCCGACCATTTTCTCTTACGCGTGAAGTATTGCCAATGTTTTGTTCCTTTGTGTTGACCTGTTAGGAGAGAAAGAAAGGCTAGAGAGGACAGTAGGCGCATTGGAGGCGGAAGCAAGTGAAAATGAGATTTGAGCGGAAGCGGTGTCGTGCAGTGGAAAGGAATTAGGAGATCGCGTCATAGTGTGGAAAGCGGCCTCTATTAGCGCAACTTGTCCGCGGAGGATGAAGGGTTGAAATGTGATACACCCGGATATTACGGCGGTGGACGGCTCGTCTTTGTTTTTCGTTTGGAGGACAGATTTCGTCCCCGAAAAGCGCGATTTATTTCAATCCGAAGACAATGAAGGAGTTTTCGTCGTTCCAAAATAGTCCATGTCAAAGTCAAAATAAGGTCATGTGTCATGGTTACTTCGGGATAGTATCGTTTCTCAAGTCTTCCATTGTCATCAAAAATGTAATTTACCCCGGTTTTTAGCCTTCTCCGCTAAAATTCTTACATCCCATTTTTTTGTAATGCGTGATAATGTTACAGTTGAACTGAGATCGATTGCTATTTAAATAAGACAAAATGTACTAAATCCTTGCTGTAAAAACAAGTGACTACTACCGAAATAAATTTGGTGTTTATGGTGCAGAATTTTCCCCTCAGTTAAGTCAAAATACTCCCTTTTTTACTATAAATACAATATTTTATCGCTACAAAATTTTATGGATGTATTCTAATGATATCTATGCTGAAGTGATTTAAAAATAAATAGCATAAATATGCCACAAAATCGTAAGAACTTCGTCCCGAATTAGTGATGGAAAACGTCCCGTCAGTGAAATGTTCAATCTACTTATAAAATATTTTTTATATTAATATATTGCAAGCGATGATCCTACGGGTGTAAAAAGAGGGTGATTTGGCGGTAGTCGGATGCTGCGATCAAAACAAATTTTCATCTCAGCGTTGAATTTTAGGCGAAATCTCTTCATCATTATGCGGACCTCTGGTACTGGGATAATGGGATACCTTATCACGTCATTCTCTCGAGAACGTCGATTGAACGTCGCGGTCAAACGGTCTGCTAACGACCTTATTTGTAACGATTCGTTTCACTTAGGTGTCGATCATAAATCCATTTAAAGAAAGATAGGTTTCGTGTAATTGACGGAGCATTTTTTATGTCACCACGTATTATTTTGACTGACAATTTTTTTGTCCTTGTATTTGATTTGTAATCTTCTCTCTCTGAATATCACCATTCTTTACTTTAGTTTCACCTAGCAAATATCAATAACAGATTTATGGACTGATAGATAATGGGGTAGCAGAAATTTTATGGCGGGAGAGGAAATGGATGAGACTAATATTGATTGCTGGGATTGGTAAAGCAAATATTTGAAGGGAACATGCTAGGGAAGGTGTAGAGAGAAAAACAAAGGTTTGCTGGTTGATGTAAGAGAATAGGTTTGTTATTTTATTATTTTAGTAATCTATATCATAAAAATAGTATTCCCTTTATCTTATATTTTTACTAGTACTAATATACGATGATTAATCGTGTTTTCTCTTCTTTTGCTGGTAAGAAAATGAAAACCTTGTTTGTGATGAAGTCTCCTCTGCAGACATTTCCATACCTGTAAACGTAAGTCAGTATTGGAGTTCCTATCGTTTGCGTGTTGGTTTCCTCAGCTATGTGATAAACGATGAATCTCGGAACCATTTTTAAAGGTTTATAGCAACCCAATGGTTCGTGCGTTCATGATTAACAACCTCAAGCTTTGAAGAACCATCCTTTGGCAATTGTTATACAGTAGGGGTGACCGATATTGTATGTACGGCATGTTGCAGGATTCCAGAAAGCATAGCAGTTATTGAAGGAGTTTACTCGAAACTACGAGGGCTGACTGAAAATAATGCCTCCACCTTCGTGAGTTGGCTTTGGATGAGAATATTTTAATAAATCAAACGCTTGAATAATCCTTAAAATGTTCTTTTTAATTGCAGATACTCGCCATTTCATATAATTACCAGATAGCTGTATACACTCCGCCAACGATGCATAAGTTTTCTGAAGCTGTCACTGAAGTTTCTGCAACTAGTCTCTTAACTTCTTCAGCAGATGCACATAAATATCTCCTCAGATCCCCTTTCATTAACTGACCTTACTTACATTCTAAGAATTATTTCTTCGTTTGATTTATTGAAATATTCCCATCCAAACCCAATTTACGAAGGTCGAGGAATTACTTTTCAGTCAAAACCCAAATTAAGTGGAGGCATCACTTTCCAGTCAGCCCTCGTAATTAAAGAGGCTGGCTGTCTTCGGGATCACTTCTAAGGAGGGAAGAAGAGTGTCAGCGTTAAAACTCTCCGCGAAACAAAGTTTGCAGTATTCCAAACCCCATCCAAAAGTCAACGTCCATTACAATTCGGGACTTCTATTTTTTTAGCGGAGCCAACATCATTTTCCGTCTGGTCGAAACGAAAAAACAATAGCCTTCGCTATTAAAGGAGAATGGGTCCGTTGACGCTTACGGAGCATGTTTTTTACTCCTACGGAAAGCGATGCTCAAAAGAGGATTTTGGCCCGTCAATCGCTCAACTCCCACGGATAATCCGAGGGAGAATGGAAGAAGGGAAAAGGTTCGACAAACACTCGAAGCGATCCTAAAATGGGTGACAGCGCTTCGAGAATCGGCGAAGAATTAGGAGCCTCTAAAAAATCTCAGGGCTCAATAATAAAGCGTCTGTTTGCAGAAAAGGCGCTCGTCATCAATCGGGTGGCGATTTCGCAGAGTTGGAACTAATAAGGAAAATGAAATGACTGTCGAAATTCGCCGCGGAAAGGAAATGTAGATGCTTTGACGTCACTTTTTTCTGTGTAAATATCTTAATGAATCCTAGTTTACTTACTGATACGTTATATAATTTATTTTGCAAGCGTCTTTTGCGTATCTTTGCAAAATCATCATCCATATTCATTTTTCATTAATTATTTTCTGATGAATAATTTTTTTTTCAATAAGTACATTCATACTAAAATTCTAAAAGTCTCTTGGAATCCTGGTCTGTATCTGACATGATATCGGTAAAGCCCGTTTTTACGGAGATAAAAGCATAGTTTAATGTATAATTATAATTGCGTTGCAGTAGATTTACCTGTGAACCGCAACAATTGAGAACTTTCGTCAATGAAAGACATAGGTACACCGTAACTTCATTTCGGAATACAAACCTCGGGATTAGCTAACAGACAATGGAACGGGATATCTTGCCAATGTAACATTTCCGCTCAAATTAAATCAACTGAGACGGTGAAGATATGGCAGCTGTCCAACGAATATTAGGTAAAAATTTGTTATACTATTGCTATACTATTTTTCTGTAGTAAAACTTACTTCCAAAAAGGTACAGCCGTATCTTAATTCATCTATGTTAATAAATAAAGGATATTTTGAAGTTAGAAAGGATCTGGTGCTTTCCCGGCTAATATTATGGATAAAGTTCTCTCGGGTTGCAAGCTGGGTGGTTTCTTCGATGTCTCTCAACGTCTCGGTACCTGTCTCCGGAACCATCTTCAGGAGCGAATACCGGCTTACAACCCGAGAGAACTTTATCGATAATTTGAAGTGTTTGCTGGATCTTATATACCGCGTAGCTCAATATTTGGTTGGTTGATATGTGTTTCCTTAAATTAGCGTAAGGAATGGTTTTGAAAAAGTTATCTGATTTCATCAAAGTTTTTTACGTATTTAAAAGTGCATGTATAACAGTTTTTAAACCCCTTGCCATTAATCGGTCGAAGATAATCATGCATCCTTAAAATAGTATTTCAGAACTGTGAAAGAAAGTCTATTTCCGTAGAATATGTACAGCTCAAGCTCTATTGAGGCACGGTGGTTGATAAGCAGTGACGTGGACACTGTTCTAGATGACGTCATATTTCAACATGTGATTGGTGTCGCGAGTGGTTTTGTTGACGTATGACAGGTGCTAATTGGAGGTTATACAAGTATTTCCTCGCGACCTGTCCTTTCAACTCAGTGCCTCTTTCAAAACTGATTGAACTAGATAGAGGAAGGAGAGATGAAAGGTGACTGGCAACTCCTGTTTCGCTTTCCTAAGAAAGGTGCGTGCCCTTGGGAATAGCGAATGTCCACCGGAGGAAAATCGAGGGCAGTGGAGAAAGAGAATAAGGAAATGAGAGAGAGATGGCGGATGGAGAGCATTTTTCTACGTTGGGATTTGTGTGTTCCGTTGAGGGCTGCGTAGCATCGGGAAACCTGGGAAATGATCCGGAATCAATTTACCTCGAAGACGGCGATAGGAAAGCATTTTTCTATACCCAATGAGGATGGCAGCAGAATCAAATTCCGCCGAATATTTATCTGGAATAAGCTGTTAATTGTGATGGATAACAGCCTAAACTAATATAAATCCTACTATCTCTATTCTCAGCAGAAAATATTGGCTGGTTTCGGGGAAATCCCGCTTCAATATTGCTCGAAATACGATTGCTTTGCATTGATTGCTATTTTCTTTTGCTAATCGGTACTGTTTAAACTATTCCTCGAATGATTTTAACATGTAGATGCGGTTAAAACCTTTTAATGGCTAAGCCAAAAGATGAAATTTGTACAAATTGAACAAATATATAATTAATATTTAATAAATTTTGACTCTGATATCAAAATATTTTAATACAAAATTCCACCAAGTAACGCTAGACAATATTATTTATTTAGGTGCTACATTTTGAACTATAAAAAAATCCGGTTTATTAGCAACTTTGGAAATGTTGAAATTGGTCAGAAAATTGGAGCGTTCTTCCGGGATTGAAGGGTCCGGCTTCGATTGGTATGAGAGTTTATTTTCCTTTCTTTAGAAATTTAAAATGTAGCTAAATTTCCTGCTCCTTCGTTTGAAATTTACTTCCCGCAAATATCAATCAGTTACATGGATTTATGTAAAAGGCAGTTCTTTCTTTTTAAATGCCCATGTGAATCATCTAGGCATTTGGAAGCAAAATATAAAAGTTTAAATGTTTTCTTTATATATTTTTATTTATCATATTTGATAGTAATTTATAAATAAATTTATAATATACATGATACGATATTAAATAAATATTATAAATAAAATATAAACAATATTATATTATTAATAATAATTTTCTTAAACGTCGTAATTTAAAAAGAAACAGGCAGATGGCCTCCCTTTAAATCCATTCAACCTTAAAGTCTCAACTTATCTCTTATGTTCAAGGCTTACTCTCAGTCGAGACACGATGACAACGAACTTTGAAGCGCAATTTCAGTGTAAAGACCACGCCTAAAAGGAGTAAGCCATGTAAATCCGGTGCCTGTAATAGGTGTCGAGATGTCGCGAAAACAGATTGAACAGAAGGAAAAACACAAAAGAACGTGTGACAGCAGGGAGCTCTCGGCGAAGGTCAGACAGTTTGAGAAGGCGTTGGTTTTCAGAGACACTTTTGGCAGAGGCGAGAATGTCAGATGGTTTGGTCGCCGGAAAGGAAACCGTGATGGGGGATCGAAAAACGATACAAATTCGTCGACAAACGGACTATTTGTCAAAAGAAACTTTCGAGGCATCATTCAAATTTATCGGAATCTACACTGTGGTTAGAATCTGCGAGGGCATCCAATTACCACCTTTGGAAAATGGTCCCGAATCCTGTTGAAGTTGAAGAAGAGAATGATCCGAGGTCTGTTGAAGGATAATATTTTATTTACTATATTATTATTATATAAGATAGTCTTGCAGATAGGCCTCAAGCCTGGTGGCCGGATCATTATAAGTAAAATACATACATAGGAAACACATAACTTACATGACGCAAAGTCAGGAAAAACAGCATAGCAAATACGACGCTAACTCATTTAAATACTTCACTATGATCAAATATGTGTCAAAGCCTTCCCACTATCTTTCATCTAAACGTTATAGTAAGGTTAAAAGTTAAGGGATCAAGAATATCTTCAGGTGTTTCATTCTATTATTTAACTGCTCTATTTACATAGGAGTATTTACCAAAATAATTTTTATATGGTACCTTATATTTTACAGCAGAAAGTTTGGGCTTTAACAAGTATTAACTCTTAACTTTTCATTGCGAAAGATTTCTTATCATGCTAAAAATGCTAGGCCAACTGAGAATTTCGGGAGTTATGGCTACCACAACTTGACATTTCGACTGAATCCCATGGTTTATTTATCCTGTTTATTTAGAAGGAAAGAATGTGATTATCTAATGATAACATTGTCTCAACAATCACTTTATTTACCCCCGTGGACAGCGAGCTAACAGCCTCTGTATGTAGTCCCTCTCACTTTTCTTTCCACGCGCACAACTTTCACTTTACATACATCCAAGGATCTTTCCATAAGGCACATTGTATTACTCAGACTCCTTACTACTATTTCAGACCCCACCCATTTCTTCAACTGACATTTTCTCTCTTCAGCTCTCTTAACCTCTGTCTAATCATTCTAACATCCATCGCATGCTATTTTATTTTCCTCATACTCAAATCCAAATCATGGTGAGATATGTCGTTAGGTCTGTTCTAGAAATGAATGAATAATTCATTTTCTGATAATGTAACGGAAATGAATGATGAAAATGGAACCCGATATGTTGTTTTCAAATTCAAAGCGTATGTTTCTTCCTTGGGCTTTTCAGCCGTTACCCTTGGGTTTGGATACCTATAATGATGATTAGCTTCGATGGCGAATTTTCATAGTGGCCCCATTTGCCCTTCAAATCGCCAGTCCACATAAGGGAAATATTGCTCACATAAGAATCGAACCCGGGACTTCTTCCACCGGAGACTAACGCGTTTTCAATTTTTCCAGACGGGAAGTAGTTTATCTTCATTATACACTTGGGCAAAATATCTTGTATATTTCATTGAGAATAAGTTCCGTCGAAATTGAAAGATTGCCTTTTAAGCGTCCCTCTTAAATCCAAGCTTCCGTGTTCCTAATAAACGGCGGTCGTTATGTCCAGAATTAAAAGTGCCTTATAAGGTCCTATTCGGGGCGAGATCGATGTAATCCTCGTTCGGCTGGGCCTTGAGAGAAGATTTCGATGTTCTCGTGGCGCCATTCATATACTCCGCCCAACGCAAATTCAACGAAGGCCGCAAAAACGTATGCGGTCAGGGGCTGCCTCCTCCTACCTGCCTGCCTCCTTTTGCATATTTGGACGCGCGTTTCTGTAGGTTAACCCTCTGCTGATTCGTTGAATCTGTGGTTGCATTTAATTTATCCAAGCTTAAAATTTTATAATTCAATCTTGCGCAGTTTTTCGTATTTTGCCGTCGACTGGTGTGGAGGTGGCACAGACGAAATAAACTACAGTTTTAAATAATAATGTAACTCAAATTATCTTTGCTATGAAAATACATTTGGAATGATACATCGAATATTCAGTATAAAGTTACGAGTGAAAGACACCCGGGAGTGATTGTAATAATAAAAAATAAATAGCTTTGGAGTAATATTTTTATGATAATTTAATATTATAATTTGATTTATTTCGATGAAAATAGTTTGCCTTACTAAATTTTACCTTCCTCAACATCTCCCTGAAAATGGATATTGAATGAACTTATAAAATCACTCATTCAAAGTACAGATTTTTATACATATGCGCAGTAAGTATTTTTAATTCCAAATTCGTCTGATCCAAAAATGTTTTCCCCCGGTTAATCCATTGGAATATCTATAATATTTCACCTGACTCACATGCACAAGGAATTGAAATATATAAATTTCGGGCAGTCAAAGTCATGCGCTAGTTTTGAAGCATCTCGGTGACGTAAGTTTGCCCACATATAAACCTTGTTTCCGCAAATTTAATTGCAATATTAAATTTCAAGAATTTTTATTTTTAAAGGAATTATAATAAGAATAACACATAAAAATATATTCATCCCAAAAATACACTCCTTGATGAAATTAACTTTTTCATGACTGAATCGTTTTTGAGTAACAATTGTAATCGAACTCTTCCTTGCCCTTCATTCCAACTGACTCGTTTCACATTTCCCAAGAAAATGCGGCTCCTATTACTATATTTTATCATCTCTCTGAACTCCAATGATGGAGGCACTTTTTTGTTGAGCATAATTTTCGTCTCGTATTGACATAAAACAGAATACCTACCGAGATATCGGCGGCATAAACATTTCGGGTGAGAAAATTGTGAAGGAACGTTTGATTTAGAAAGGAAGGGAGAGGGAGCAAAAATTTATGGGGAAGAAAAGAGGTAGGTGGATGATTGGGTGCGAAATGGAGTTGATGAGAATTGTGGAAGGAAAAGGAGGAAAATTGGGAAAGGAAAGAGGAGGACTGGAACCGGAGAAGGGCAAAAGAAATCGGAGGATGAATTTGTAAGGAGGAAGTGGAGGGAAGAAGGAGAGGGTCGTAAGGAACATGTGATGAATAGAGGGACGACTTCTGTGAAAGAGTATGGAAACCACCTCCGTCAGAAATGGTTGAATTCAGCCTCTTCTTGCGTACCCATTGACCTGTACAACTGAAGTGGTAACAGAATTGAAAATGCTGAGCAAATCTCCGAACAATTACCATGATCAAGTGCGCATTGAAATGCTAATCCCCTCTTTGAGTCAATAGCAGGACGTTATTGTGATGTAGAAATTTAAGATGCCGACCCTTCACTATTGGACGAGAAATGAATTAACTCTAGAAGTTGTTCGTCACAAAGTTTATCTTACCGCAGAATATCCCAAACACATTCAAACCACTTTTAAACCAGACGATGAATAAAAAGTTTTTTTGAGTAAAGAAAATTAGGAATGTCAAAGTAACGTAATGAGTTTACATAGAGTTAATAACTCTTTGCAGTTTGCTATTTTTATCCCTGGTCGGAAATTTTTCAAATATACTGTAAATTCTGAAATTGCGAAAAATTATTTTAGCGACTTCGCGAAAAATCATTATTGGATGCATATTCAAAACATGTTGTATGGTCTTCAGAGAAGATTACTGTTATTCTGTTTGATTTTCAAATGATTTTTAGGAGAAATGAATTATAGTTTATGTCGAAAGTAGTACAGGTTAGGGACTTTCGGAGAAATTTTGAACTAGCGTGAAATGATCTAAATTAACGATATTTTCCAAACCCAATTTCAAAGTAAATAATACTTCTTGGAATTTAATAAACGACAATCCAAATAAATGCCAATCTTCACTATCATCCATGCCTCAGTAGCTTCCATATTATCAAAAAAAACATCAAAAATAAATGACAGACACTTACACACACATCCCTTACCAAAATACTAATTAAAATATTTCATTCATCAATTTATGGTAGCAGTAACCTATCTCCGAAGTGTGTCATCCCTAAACGGAAGCCACCCCTTTTAATCCGGCACGCTTAATGAAATGCCGGAGCGGATAACGGAAAAACATCATCCTGCAAGCAAGGCTTCAGAGTCATCCTCTGATTACTCGCGGATGTTTTCTCAGCAATAAGCTCGTGTTGACTCATTACTCAACCTTTAAAAACTGAACATTCGAGTAAATGGCGCTAGAGGTGACGAGGTTAACGCGAAGTGTCCTAACGGTGGCCTCTGTCCAAGGAAAACGAAAGCTGGCAGCGCTTCTTTCTGGTGGTGCAACAGTGTTTACATTGGAGCCGGTTTCCATGGTGATCGCTCCATGAACAATGGCGGCGGATACATCAGTCAGCGCGGAACGTTTTTTTTGACAGTTTTCATTGGAAAGGACGAGGATTTGAACCGCCATCATGACGTCCCTTGAATCGCCAGCCCTTGACACTGCATCGCTCTCGAGGGCGGTCAATAAAACTGTCCAAGGACTTCTCGGTCCGCTCTTCCCACTTGGAGAGTTATGAAATGTTCTACTATGGATTTATTAAGGCCGATTTCTGAAGAAATTAATTTATGGCACCCGAGATAACCAATTATCCTGCTAATTGCCCCATTATATCGATAAGGAAACGTTTGATTTACGTATTTAATTTTTGAAGTTACTTCGACTCCTTAGCCGCTTCAGTAATTCCGATCTTTAAGGCTACCTTATGAAAAGTTAGAACAGTAGCGATTTGTGCTTAGGAGCTTTGCTTAGAATTATTGGTTGGCTCACGTATTGAAGCTGAATTGATGCTTTACTAATACTAATAATTAACTAATATTTATTATTGTTTTTATTCTTTAATTCCTTTCACCATCGTTAAAGTTTCCGTTGACGTTGTATTTTTTTAATGATTTTCTTACGAAAACTGTGTACCTTAGAACCAGATCGTCTAGTTTTTTATCATTAGAACGGCTAACAATTATAAGTAATCTCCATCCCCACTTCTTAAGTATTGCGATTTGAAGATTCCTATCAATATTTCATATGCATTTCAGTAATACTTACATATTTATCGGTATTCATGCCTCACATGGTCTTCAGCAGAAATCAACATGTCGTATGCGGTATATGAAGAATTTCTTTCTCCTAATTAATATTTATAATATAAATTCTATAGTGTTAGGCCTGACTTCGTGGAAAGCCATACTAAGAGAGCGTTATTCATTTCTTAATATTTATCGTATTTGAGCACTGGTGATGGAACTGTTCGATTGTACAAAAGTAAATGCGGTTATGGTATTTTTTGTCGTTGAATCGTTCATAGAAACAAAATAATATACAATTGAAACCATCTGTGATAATTTTCGTGCTTGTCAAGGAATTCACAAGATAATTCAGATCAAAGAAACAGCTTGCGGGTGTTAAATAAGAAACTAATTAGATAGCCAATAACTAACAACTGTGTTAAAAACATATGTTTCAGTTTGAGTATTATTAACAAAATGTAAACAGAATTAGAATCAATAACGATGTATCTTTAGTCTTGGGGGCTTTTCAAATTAGACTAAAATATGCCATTAAGTAAAGTACTACTCTATTTTCATGCGAGTTAGCAACAATATTTCAAGGTAATCCCTATTCTGAATTCTTATTCTTCAAAATTTAAGCTTTGAGGTCTTTCGTGAAAGCACCGAGGTAAAAGGAAAACTTATCCAGCAAATGCGCAGCTTAAAAGAGTTTTTCGAGAGGCGATTGTTTTGTTGTTATATAATCTGCCATTACCATAACGAACTGCCCCTTGCGAATTAACCTTCGAGGGCGGCGTCGTCCAAAAATTATTTCTCTGTAATAGGGGGAGACACCGGAGTGTTTGCGTGAGAAAGGTATTGGATAGTTTCCCTTTCCGGGAACGCCCGTTTAATAATTGGAGTGTGCCTCCAGGAAGTTGGATAACCTTCAAAGGAGAGTGATCGGGAGAGAATGCTTTTTGTTTTGTGGATACATTCTCTCTCTGTCTGCAGTGTCGTCAAGTTTTCCTAACTTGCAGGTCTGATTTTTAGTGTATCCGCAATCGGATAGGATCATACATTGACTTGCTGGCTTCGCTCGATGTGCCGCTACTGGATTCCTGGTGTGCCTCTCATTTTATCAACTTCGGATTATTATTTATACATATCTATAGGAATTGGTCATTTACCATAAGAATATTTAAAAATATTTTCCCCTCTCAATTGTTTCGCATAAATTCAATCCTGGGTTTTCTCTTTAATAACAAACTTTAAATCAAAAACGCAGATCCCTACCAAAATCATTTCAATAATAATGAGATGGATTTTTAATTGTATATTTTCAGATGATTAGAGCTAAAAAGAAAGATAATATGATCATAAGAATATTATTATATAGCATTCAGCCTATAAAATCGATTTTCTTTTCGATTATTTCAGTATATCGACCGTTATTATCGATAGAGTAAAAGTCTGTCACGCATCGAATGACATATTATGAACTGTCTATAAATATCTCTCCAATATTAAGTTCGCTCTTAATTTTTTCCAATTTTTTCTTAAAGGTCAATTCACGTATTTCACGAACATGTAAGGTGCCGAATTGAATACCGTTTAAATTTTTGAGATGTTTAATTTTTTAATCAATAATAATACTTATTTGTTTAGCACTGAACTCAGTATTTTTTCTCTGTAAATTTCAATTCGTACTCAAGGTAATAATCCCATTTCACAAAATCCAAAGCTTTGAGTGTTCTACAGTAGTTGGAAAGAGATAATATTTTCTGCAACGGTATAATCGTTGTTAAGCAATAGAGGATGAGAACCCGTTTTAATAATTTGACCAATCCATGTGCTGTCGTACTGCACAACCTGAAAGATTGTGCGTATAGAATGTTCCGAGTTTCCATAAGATAATGCTGAGATTTTGCTAACCTTTGCGTCTAAGCCATTTGTTTTGCTTCCACTAAGAGGTATAATGATGGACATGTAATTATTGACGGATTACCTACTGCACATGAAAAGGACCGAACTGAAGTATCTGGGAGCCCTAAATTTAGGGATCCCTCCACATTACGATACCTATTAGAATACCCACCTCTGAAACATATATCGAAGGATGAATTAATGGTCCTATGAATACCACTCACGATCCTAAATCTCAGAGTCCTCCACGCAAAGGGGGTTGTCTGTATGCCCCTGAGGTTTATTGGTCGCTAAGGCTGCAATCAAAATCCCTCGACCTGATCGATTGCGTATACTTATCCCCAATATAGAGGCTTCCACTGGTTCTTATCCTCGTCACAGACTTCATGTCCCAATGAAGAGATTACCAGCCGTTCATATCTCCGTCATGGACTTGAGCCATCGCCGTACGCCGCCTTCGACTCGTCGTCCTTGGACGCCGTCCCCCTCTTTAAGCCGATCTTGCCTCAGTAGAGCAATGGGCGAATTACGTGCATTTCATTACGGCAGAGGTCAAAACCTAAAGAGACAGAAACGTAATTTCGCCCCGAACGACTCAGAGGATTTAAGCAGCACGTCAATCGGAAGGTGCTACGAAGTCGGAAGACTTTTCCATCCTTGTGCGGAAGGAAAAAATTCTATCTAATTTGGCCGAAATTTACATAACTTAAACATTTAAAAGGAAAAGCTTAAAACTTTCCGAAAAATTTTACTTTGGAATGATCGGTTTGCGCCAGCATAGCCATTTTGGGAGAATTATCGATTTAAATGGTTTTAAAGGACAAAAACGTGCTGAGGACTTCACGACAAGTTCTACGGTAGTTTTTCTGCCACAAAATCTTTTATTAATACAAATTGTTTGCTTCTCTTCCTTTAGAAAAGGAATTTTATATCGCAGTAAACAATGAAATATTTACAATTTATTTTTCTGAAATAGTTTCGACGTCCGATATGTTTTTCGGTCTCAGAAATCAAACAGCTGTTTGAAGATTAGATATCGATGAAATCTAAAATTATCTTTTACAGGCCAAAATAGACCCGTAAAAGTATCTCTGGTAGTAATGATCTGTTTGAACTTTTATCTGAAAACATCAAAAGCATAAAACAATAAAAGTGAATTACACAAAAATAGGGCTTAGACTTTTTTTGTCCCCTCTCATATTATGCTCGTATAATACCCGCTGCAAGTTCCAATTGCAGTTGGATATTTCCGTTGCATACGATAACTAAATTGCATTAGTGTCGGGCAAACTGATTTGTTACAAAAGAGATAAGTTATCAAAACACGACGATTTTCCCAAAAATGGGGCTGACTGTTAGAATGTATGCATCGACAAAACCAGACTTTGTTTTTAGCAACGGATAAATAACTCTCAACAACATGGCGTCCTTCCCGTGAAAAGAGTAAATGCTTGATAAATCCGTTTACATAATTGCGTGTGGCATTGGTTTATTTGTTACCTCTCCATTACTCACAGTGTAAATGTTATTTCCTCTGCCCGTAGGCATACAATTCGCCTCGAGGGCGGCTTATTTTCACTCGCAATCTTTTTATCGGTACTCTCTCTCGCTCGTGATTGCTGCCTTTTCAAGCGTATTCCATAAATGACCCTCGTTCATAGCCCGCATTGCCAGACTCCGGAAGTGCTCCACTTTCCCCCTATCTTACGCACGGACATCCTGTTTGTTACGTTTGAAGGATCGAGTTGTACATTATATTATGTCTCATTACGGGAGAACACTTTGACAAATGAGGTCTCGCTCATCCTTAGAGCGAATCGGAACTTTCATGTCTCTCGCTTTGCGGGAAGCCATTTTATTG
This sequence comes from Sympetrum striolatum, assembly GCA_947579665.1. NCBI lineage: Eukaryota > Metazoa > Arthropoda > Insecta > Odonata > Libellulidae > Sympetrum > Sympetrum striolatum. The sequence continues at coordinate 90,250,707 of OX388344.1, read as the reverse complement.
TCTGTTATTGAGGCAGGGAGCGGAGACATTGAGGTAATTTGTTGGATGTGGAAAGGGGGGTCTTATAGTTCAAGGATGTGCTCGATATTATATCCTCGAAGATGTGGAAAAAGAGTGTGCAATATCGAAGTCAAACAATGAACTATTTTCGTACTTTTCCTATTGACAAATCCGGTAAATTTGCTTAAAACTGAAATAACGCAGTTTCGTACTTTCGCAACACCCTACTTTGACATTGGTACAACTGAGCCATTCATGCAGACTCGAAAGAATACTCTCAGTAAGACGCATGGAAACGGTTCCATTCGGAGTGGAAACATTCATTCATCCGAATATTTATTTTCCTTGATTGTATTCTTCGAGAGCGTGGGGGTCGCATTTAAGGTTGGCCAGAGGCGAGGATTGACAATAAGATTTCTCTTTAGGCACAACCTTGAGGACCACCGCCATAGGAAACTTGTTCTCCGTTTTTTTCGCGGGCGGAAATGATAAATCTGTTTCATTTGAAAGGGTGCTCAAAATGGGTGGATCATTCAAGTCGTTATCCCGATCTGTATCTGAGACAGTTCTTTATTAATGCGGAAATAAATTCCGAGAAAACAATTTGGATATATCCCATTAAGTATTGTCAGTTAGTACGGAGAACCGATGTCTCATGCATCTGACCGAATGGCGCTTCGTATCTGGGCTATTTATCAACAATTGGCTCGCTTGAGATACTGTTTTATAAGCTCTCGACACAGTCCCTTACTACGAAGTGAGGGGACAGATAGCTAGCTAATTAAAGTATATGCCTTGGAATTTGAAATACATTCCAATTACATAAGTAATATAAAATACAGCGAAGTTTTGAACGCTTAATTTGATTCCTTAAAGATTGTTTGCAGTTAGTATCACTTATCATACAAGATAAGTAAAACTAACCTCGAAAATATTGCATGAAAAGAAATTAAGACTCTTAAATTGTACATGAATTCTCAATGAATTCATGTACATTCATTACAATGAATTCTCGGCTCAATAAATTTTGTGAGTACCAATATTTTTTCTTTGTTTTCTTTACGTATTCAACCAGCCTTATCAATCAAGCGATTAGTATAGATTATTATGAAAATGTAGTGATGCACGTCCTTAATAAGCTTATTCTACTCGGTGTAAATGAATACAATTCAACAGCAATCAATATTACCTTAAGATGAATCTAAAATGACATTTTGATGAATCTAAAATCAATTTATTTCCTGGTACAACACCGAGGCTTGAAAGGAATACGCACGAAGAACCCAGCAAAGATTCTTTTCTTCGCTTAGCTCCTATTCCCGCTCGTTGAGCGAAACCGTCTTAGAAACTAGAGTACAGACGACGAGGCATTATTCGCAAAGACGGATTCCAGCATCCTTACTGTGGAATCCAATTCTCAAAGTGTCCCCAAATTCTGCCTGGAACCTCTCCAAATGTTGCCGCTTTTAGTCGAGAATTCCACCCTAGGGACAGAGTGTTGGTGAGACGACAAGTAACGAGAGCTCGTAATTTGCGATAGTGCCGGCTGGAGGCGCTCTAGTTTCCTTTAGGCGAACGTAAACAATGGTTGTGCTGTTTAAGCGATTGGCATTCCTACGAAAAAATGGTGTCAAAATGAATTCTCAAATAGCTGTAGCTCGCTGGTTCTAAGAAGGAATTCTCTGAAGAATTTTAAACGAAGGAAAAATGTTTTTGTGAGACTCATTATGTGAGAAAGTTAATAGTTATTCAAAGCGATTATTAAGTTACGAGTCGTGATTTCACCGTAGTAGTGGAATTAATTTTCCAAATAAAAGACTTTCTTCAATCAAGATTGACTACTCATCTAAAACTCATTATAAATCAGTGACTTTATGTCCCGCACAGGTAACTCAACCAAGCTTTACAGCGCTGTAATATCATCTTACTTTTTAAATTAGTAATTTTATATTATGTTAATTGCATTACTACTCTTTCGTAGCTACTAAATTGAGTGATATTTCGCAGTTCCTCAAACATAAGCATCTTGTTTTAGCCTTATTTTAACATCCTTTGCACCCTACATCCAATACAATCCATCATTGTGATTTCAGATTTCTCGGAAACGTGAAATGCAAAAATATAATGACGTATAAACTGCAGATACCTCAATTTTTATTATATGCGTGAATTCTATAGAAAATAACTTTCTTACCATCAAAATTTCCTATGACGAGTTTCTTATGGGTTGAATCGAAATTTTCAAGTTTAAATAATAATTTTAACTGACAAGAGTAATTGCGTGCATAAATATTTCTTTATTACAATGGCTACCGACAAATGCCAGCAACAATGTTTGTTTATTCGTTACCACAACACTCTCACTTCTCTTGAATCATTAATTTTCTTACCATAATCTATTCCATATCATTATAATCCACAAGGATTTAATCGTAGTAATTTTCTGTTTCCTAACTCCTTTATCTAATTAAGGCCATCCAATAAATGGTTAAGTGATAAAACTAAAATTAACTGCATCGAATTCCACTAGTCGGAAAATGAGGTTTGGGGGATCGAAACAAGAATGATAGCGATCGGAAAACACAAGGTCCCTCATCGGTGACACCAATCAGTTATTTTGGAATCCATTTCTGCCTGGATGATCTGAGAAAAGCAAGCCATCCGTGAATCGACCGGTTTGTTTTTCCACATGGCTTTTCGATTTCAATATACAGGGAACCTGTTGAACACGATGATACGGATATGAATTCAGATACGCCTGGAGATGTGTTTATTTCGACACATGCTGAGAAGGGAGAAGATATTCCTTCGCATCTGTATTAGCGTAACCTTTCCCCATGTATCGATGTACCAAAAGTTACCATGGTGAGTTTTTTCTTTTAGGCCCTCTTGGATTATTTTTAGTATCTGCGATTTCCTTTTAGAAATCTTGATTTTGAATACGTAAATTACTCATAATGAAAACATTTCCTAACGTCAATTGCTTCTAATTACACGAAAGGGGAACTTAATTGTATTCAATTTTAGTTACTCAAAATCAGTTGTTTGCCAACCAACAGTTAATTATTGTTTTCTTATTCTGATATGTATATATTATTCAATTACTATTATCTCCAATTTTAACCGTATTTTAAAATTCTTATTATCGTAAAGAATCACAAATACACCGATTTATCATTTTTATATTTTCCAAAAAGTATTCATGATATTTACCTGTATTGACCACAGACTTTTTTAGGTATTTTATAATACCTATCTTATTTTGTTTCTTGAACAGCATATTAGTTTCTATATTTCTTCATCAAGTGTAGGACTCCAGTATATTATTCAGTCCCTTAGAAATAGATGTCAGTTGAGATCAGTGTTTAATCTCAATTCCGCTCGGAATTTAGATGTACCATGTATGTTTTTTGTATGTAAGGTCATCTTATTTTTCCTCGGTGAGGTGAAAAAGAACTCCACCTATTATTTCCACTGCTATAAATCCTTTGAAAAGCAACGCTGTGGATCACCTTACTCACAAGTACGATCTTTTTTATATAAACGCGAAAAATCGCTCAAACTCGTATATAAAATATGTGCTATTCATCATCGAGTTCCACAAACAATCTTAAATGCCGCAGTTTGAAATGGAAGAGCAGGTTCGCCTTCCAATCCAACATTTTTCCTCCTTCCGCTGAAATATGTTTCATTTCGAGACACTCTGTCTCCAGATGGACACCCTCCAGAATGAATCGCTTTGGGAATAATTGGGCGCCCCCTTTCTTCAAATGTACCGTGATAAATGATAAGGGGCGAGGTTTCGTCGTTTGTTTACAAGTGGTCGGAAGGGCACAAGGACGGGGCCTTGAAAAGATATTGCGATGTATCGGAGGAATGCAGAAAAGATATGGTCGTTGCAAGGTTGAAATGGAATTTATTTATCTCGATGTGTCGTAAGGAAAACTCAGGTGAGGCTTCAGGATTTTCGTTAATTTATCGGGCGGATGATCAAGAAATGTCACGCAACACTTCTCCATATAATTACTGCTTACCCTTAACCGTGTGTACACTGTCAAAACCTACAATTTGGGTGATTTTGCCATGTAATATTTTTTCACTACGGTAACCTTATTTTTATTTGGTAAATACGAATAACTACCAGATGGCAGTAAGAAGATTGTTTGCACCGCTTCAAGTATAAGCTGGGAGCACAATTTGGAAAAAAAATTCTTCACACTTTGTATACGCTGGATTGTCAGGAAAGGTTCAAATACCACATTGAAATTTACGGAAATATTAAAAAAATATGGAAAACGCTTTCCTGCAAGTTTTTTATTTTCTTCGATCTCAGAATGGAATAATTAAGGTTTTCCTCTACTCTGGCATCCGAGTTGAATTAGCGATCATTATTTCTCTCTGCCAGAGCTTTGTGATATATGGAAGAGATATTTGCGGTTACGTCTACTTTCACTGAATTTCTCCTCATTCAAGGCCTATTGGAGAGAGATTTGGGTTTTTTGTACATATGTTACCTAATTTTCTAACATTTCGCTGAATCAATCGCAAAGAATTATCGTTCCTCGCGTTTTGTACACACGCTTCCGCATTCTTGAATCGTACGCTGCTACAAGAGGCAATGAAAACCCGTTTTCTTTTGAGTGTTTTATTCCATTTATGTCAGAAATCGAGTTTTTCTATATCGATTTGAAACTGTGCTGGAAAATTGAGTGTAACATGTATACTATCTGTCTGTAGAGTTTTCATTGACGAGGAAGGTTTTAATTTCATCATCCACCATTAATTACCAATAGCTTTCGAGAGATAATGAGGCTTACTTAGGCAAGGTGAGGATTGAGGTAATGTGCTATTCTCATTTAATGTAAAAAAGATTTGAATTCACTCGATAACTCTATACACAACATCTTATAAGTATAAAACTACATGAAAGCCATTATTCAGCGTCATCCATATCTCAGTAGTTTTCATATCACATTAATTATGGGAAACGCCAAGAAAAAAGTGAATTAAACATACGTACATTTTACTCCAAGCAAAAAAAAACAATGAAAGACAGTTGAAAAATATTTTATTAATTCAAGAAATGTCAGCTGAAAAACTCGCTCATAACAAACGGTCCAATAGAAGAGAAAATATAGGTGACATATCGATCTCATGAAGTTTCTCATGTTCGTGCCCTATTGATGATGGTAAATGTCTTTTGATAAACGATTTTAGGGACTTTAACGCGTGCTATTAATGGATGCGATCAATGCGTTATCGGCGTGCGTTGAGTAGCACCATTTCTCATTCTTCGCTCTCTCCCCATTATTTCTCCTCCTTCCTCATTCACCGCAATCTCAACCGCCCTCCCATATCTTTGAGAAGTCAATACGTCCTCTGCGAGGGAAAAACCATTGGGGGATTTGTGTAATTTGGTTATCCTTGGAGTGACCGTGGCTTGTGGTCAGACACCGTTTGAAACAAGCGTGCCAAACTTGCGGTGTGCCACATGGCCCATCCTTTACGGTTCGGACAGTTCAAACTTTCGCTGTATCACATAGGCCATTGGTTAAGTGGGCAAAACCATTCAATGTTCTTCGTTTAAGGAGAAGAACGAAGTCATTAGGTAAATCTTGAATGCTATTATGTCTACAGTTATTCTTTTGGCATGGGATGGAGAAATGCATCCAAAATTTTATCTTGTTCTTGACTGTGATGATTTGAAGGCAATGAGGTAATAAATGAAACAAAATTATGGGGTTCAAGTATTTTTCCACCGAACACAATGCAAATTTTCATTCATTGGTTCTTTTCGGTGCATATATTGACTTTTCAATAGCATTTCTTCTCACCAAAAAAGGAAGGGTAGAGTTTTGGTAGAATAATCACCGCTTCTATATAGTCCCTTATCCCGGCAAGCTAATAGCTTCTTGAGCTATTGTTAAAAGGGAATGAAAATACAACCACTCATCAGGCTGATAACTTTACAGATAGATATGAGTAAAATGATCAAACCCTTTTTTATTGAACTCCATCGTAAGGAAATGACCACATGCAGACTTGTCTGTTCCTCCAAAATATTAAACATTACTCTAACTGCAAACTCAGTTTCACGCATTCATGTTAAACCATCTTAATTGCTTATTTTTTAATACGTCGTTTAAAAGATAAAACTCAAAGGAAGTCTTTCCATAGTTAATGTCCTCCTTCCATTATTTCACAGCGTTTATCAAATAGTTTCTCTTCAAGTTTACGTTTTCTATCTTCAACCTGTCATTGAGAGATTTCGTTACTACGTATTTCGTCCTGATTGGATAAACATCCCAAAATCTCTGCTCCGGTATGTTACAATTTCCTCAAACGTTTCAATCCCCAGCTCAGCTTGCGCCCTTTTAATTGTCTGTTTGATTTTTGTTTTTCCTCCGCATTTCTGTGGTTTCCCCACTCCCTCTGCCTTTGCCGTCCGATCGACGTAAATGAGAATTGAGAGGGCAATCTGCCCTCTCAATGTTCTGCGGTTTCAGAGTCTCCGATTTGTTTGTGACATGTTTTTCGCGTGTTATTTCCGACCGTATTTAACTAGCAATGAAGCAATACGGAGAGAAAAAATAACGATTCCTTCCATAGATGCAGTTACATAACAATGTCCTTCTGTGATTGGTTCTTAAATCTACTTCTAAGTTCAAAAATTTCTTGAACTTATTTTTTTCCCGCGAAAACGCCGAGCAGGAGAAATGTAAAATTTTGTTGGTAGATAGCAACTTATATTGGGAGTACAGCTACGTACCACCTACTTACCTATCTACCACCAGAATTTCACATTTTTCCTGCTCGGCGTTTTCGCGGGAAAAAAATAACTTCGAGAACTTAGTAAACATATTCAGTGCTCATTTTCGTCCAACAATAAACCAATTTTGCCGCGACAGAACTATTTAATAGCTCATTCTTTCCTAATGAGCAGTCTCTGCTTCACATGGTGGAAGATCATAGCAGAGTACTTTCAAAACCGAATTTCCCTTGCTGCTCCGATACTTCGGGCCTAACGATGACCGGTCTTTGCCGGTTATGTCTCACAAAAATATATTGACAAAACCAAGTGTTTGATTTTCAAAGTCTTGTATTTATTTCCCATTCCGCCCATTGAATCAACATCGTACCTGTGCTAATTTGTGTAACTAAATTTAGAAAAATCTGAAAGTTAACCTCAATGACTCCTGAGGCTATGAGAAGCCATTTATAAACCAGTGATGACAGCCTCATTAGCGCTCTATAATTATTCTGTTCAAGTTAGGAGTTAGCGCATAGATTCAAAATATCACAATGATTCATACCGATGAAGTGCATTTGATATCGACTTACAGCACCATCATGTTTCGTTTATCGGCTAATTTTCGTATTAAAGCAATGAATCAAAGGAACATTTTACTTAGAACTAGCGTAATTTGTCTCTGACTATCGAGTATGATAGACAATTCATATTTCTGCAAATATTGTTTTCACTACTAATACGCTTTATCCGTGAGCTAATGTTCCTGCTCTTAATATCAAATGCCTTCAGTAAGACCTTGACCTCTTGTGTTGTTTCCGTGAAAGCTTTCATCAATCAGATGTGTGGAACGATTGGGAAGGCTATTTGGGTCTAACGTCACCCCTTCAAAGGAAATTAAATGTTTCCTAGTACTATGGTCTTTAACGAAATATTTAATACTAAGATATATGTTGTAATGGTGCTTTGTATGGAAATGCATTCTGTATTCTAACGGTAACTCAACTTATCCGGAACTTGTGTCAATTACCGATTTTATAGCAAAAGGAATAAGCAGAAATAGATATTATTATGCAAAGATAATAATTAATAATATACGTAAAAGTTCTTGAAATCCCTGAACTATATAGCCCTACGGGAAAAGTGAATTTAGGGAAAATGAAGATACTACCAAGAAATGCTGTATCATCGATTAAGCAAGTGATCTCTTTCAGGCCAAAATTCGTAACTTCTAAAAACCACAAGCTCTCGGGAAACTTTAATTTTAATAAACAAGCGAGTGACTGCGCAATCACTGAAATTAGGTCTCTGGAGAACGAGCGTCAAAATTCCAAAATTTTCTTTGTTAAAATTACTGAGGTAACGGAAGTCGGAATTCCTTGGCATATAGCAGAAGGCGAGCGCTACTTTCAAATTCCGCATAATTCTCCCTCAAGAGAGCAGGTATCGCTCCAAGATCTCCCATTCAAAGGATAACGAGCAAAGTAATGGTCTCAGTAGAAGTTTCTACGCCGATCGAGGGATCAAGATCACGTCTCTGCGCGATGTGTTAGGAGAGCGCGTTTCCAAGACGACGGCCAATTGTTTTATTTTCTTTCTCCTGATGGACCGACATCGCTCCCGTACCATCTTTGCGGGGGGCGTCGTAAATCATGTTGGAGGGAAAACAAAGTAGCATCGCCTCGCTGTTCTTCATTGCGTATGGAAACGATCTATCGGAACGTGTGAGAAATGATAATAAAAACGTTATGCAACATCATCGCGTGATGAAGGAAGAAAAGAGATTTACCGTCTTTTCTCGTAACCTTGACTCAATTAAATCCAGCATCGACTTCCTTGTGGCACGACTGTGGTCTTCCTTGGTCCCATTTTTATAATGATCTCCGAATATGGTATTGTCTCATAGTTTTGGCTTAATATTGAGGAAAACATTCAGTCTTCGGTTCAGTTGGAATTCTGTACTGAACGGTACTTGCTAAGTAGCCCTCGAAGGCTTAGCTTGACAAATTTCCAAGTAAGAGGAATATCTGTTTGTACGTCTTTTTTAATTGTGATTTATGGTGAATCGTAGATGATTATTTTACATAAATAATTATTGTTACTCTAAGAATGCGATGCCTCTTCTTTCGAGTAATAAGTAAGTAAAAGGTTAATGTTAAGAGTAAGACTTAAATCCTCCCAATTAAGTCGATATTATTATTGAGTGTATGGATTTAATATGGTAAATATATATTTATCAATAAAAAAATTTATGTATTTACGATATGCTATTCATTCATTTTCCTACATAAAATTATAATCATTTTTTTAACCATGGCAACATATTTTAATAGCTTCACTTTATTGATAAACAGTTCGATAGCAACCTCAATTTTCCAACCCAACCCATATCAAGGATGGCTGGTGTGATTAATGAGTACTATAGTTTATTTTTATAACGAAAGACTTTTATCAAATCATGCAAATATAACTTCATTGAGAACGTGAGATATTGTAACTGAACATATCTGCATTTCAACAGCAATTATATTTCTACGCACTTATGATGTACCCGATAATAAAATAATGAATCCTTGTCTTTAGTGACGAAAGAATTTTTCCACCGTGACAACACGCAAGTTGGCCAATCGGTCAAATGCGGCACATTCGGACCTAGATCCGGCGCACAACAATCAGCCGTCCCCTCTTCCCGAAGGCCGTTTCCAGTCCTTTTTTGGATCCATCTTATCTCCGACGATTGCTACACGGGGGGTCCGTCCTGAATGTGAATATGGGATTTCTTTAATCGCCGCTTTATGATGGTGCATGAAATGGCTTGTGCATTCATTGACGTGGTTTGACACGGAAGGTTGCCGTACGAGTATTCCTTCGCCCTTTCCCGTGAAATGCGAGTTTTTATGCCCGCCGAAGAAATACGTTCGGCGGAATCCTCCGCGAAGGTCATTACCAAGGTAGCAATGGGTGACCTCCTTTTGCTAATGCTTCCATTCGTATTGTCACGGATCCACGTCACGTTTCCACTCCCGTAAAACGGTCCTAAGTTCTAGTCATGAAGATGCATGTGACTTTTTTATTTTACGATTCTCTTCTAGTTCTCCATCACCCAGAGTACTCTCAAATTGGTATGTGTCTTGCATTGTGATTTTTGCAAAGAAGGCGATTTAGTAGGACTAAAAAGTATGCTTAAATGTATTCCATTCATAGGGAATGGCATCCCTCGCCTTTCAAATTGTTCTAGATGATCACAAAAGTGAGAGTATTGGATACGATCAGGGAGTATCTGTTATCGTATCACATGGTGTGCGGAAAGGTATGATGACGTACTTCGAGCAAAAGTCATTCCTGAATTTAAAGAGACGAATTTAACCTAAATTTATCCTCATTTATTTTATTGCTGTATGCTTGTTAATGCTTATCGATTTTTTCTCTTTCGATATACGCGCTGGATGCACTCCGATTTTCGGATTTGGACATGAGATGCAATTTAAATAAGTAGAACGCGTATATTGCCAATTCTTAGGTATTTCCGTGTGCTTTGATACACAAAGGAGCTATAGTAACAGTAGTTTGGGGAAATTTACCTGGTTTTCCAAACCGGCTTATCCTATCCTCCAAACCAAAATGCATTAACTAGAATAAATACTAGGAGATAAGCATTAATATTTCTTGAGCTGAGCTTGTTCAACTGAGTTACGAAAAATTTATAGGTGGTGTCCTAGCTCGGATTATTTATACAACCACAAATAGTTCAAGATGTCCTATTGACGGCAAGGTAAGCATGAAAATTAATTCAATTCTGATTCGAATAACAAAGAAATGGTTAGTTCAACGAGAGGAATTCAAATTAAGGCGGTTGCGTTGGTCATTTATCATCCTTCAACTTTCAAATAACAGTCAACCTTAGAAATCGACCCCGCTCTCTCAAAGGAAGTCGCTCTGACTGCAGAAAGCTCTTTATAAATGACCAGGTATTCCCGCAGTTTTGTCTCCAGAATTCTATATTTAAAGAGAGCTGCTCTAATGGGACTGAAATGGAATGGTAAACAATGGAGTGTTGTTATGTAATGATTCAGCGTTAGCAGTTGTACATCGAGATGGAGTTCGAGAAATATAAGCGGAAAACACATTGGTTATATGTTGTTTTTAATGTGAATTTTAATTGGAAAAGTTGTGGGTTTGCTGTTTTTTTTTTCTAATCCGAATAAAGGTAAGGAAAGACGATGAAAGCTGTTTCTACATCTTTCATAAGTCGTTAACGAGAAGGTTTCCCTTCAAAGAATTCTGCGTCGTACTCCACAGAATATTCTGGAAGGAAATAATAGAAATACAAGTATTTACAGTTATAATTAAGTTAATTCAGTTATGTTTGCATAAGACCTTGAGGAGGATGGAGTTTATGTCCTCAAACAATTTTCAAGCTCGAGAAAATTTCAGGAGAGTTTGCTGCTCACTCGTTTGCACATATTACCAGTTTCATCCGAATTTAACCTGTAATTCCAATATTCAGTATAATATGATGGGGTGTGATAACATAATCTATGTTTCTATGGAGTGAATCAAAACTGTTTATTCTTCACTTATCTACGAAAGGATATGCCAGCGTCTTTGAAATATTATCCTCAAAACTATCGATCGACCTTTATTCGTTATTTAATAAAATTTTTTAAACAATTTTTATTTTATTGACTCTTTCCCTGCCAGTTATTTAACCATTCGGTACATTTATATCAATCCAGACCACTCTGAAGTACACTTAAAGGCGGTGATATGCGAAAGAAGCATCTTATGTAAAGCTTAGATCTTTCTAGATCTCATCTCGTCTATCTCTTTAGTAGTCAGGTTTCCATAGTTGAGTTCTCAGGTTTGAAGCAAGTGACACCAATAGGCACTTCACGCTGTTGTTAGCATCGCTGACGAAGGTGCATCAAGAATCCGACAACAGAAATTTTACTGAAGAAGAAATATGTACACTCCTGGCCAAAATTAACGCAGCACCTCCCTAGCGATCCTTACGGCCGGTGCTGCGTTAATTTTTGCCAGGAGTGAACATACAAATATCATCAGATATATATTTTCTTCCATCTGTGACGAAGTTATAATGACGTCCATCATTTTATTCCTAGCTCATTATACTTGAATATTGAAATGATTCTATCTGAAAAGGAAGTTCCAAGGTCTCCTTACTAAAATCGTATTTTTTTCCAAATGAATACTCTAAAAATAAAAGTTAATACTTAATATGAAAATTTTCATCGTCTTTGAGAGCCATCTGAGGTTATTTCCTCGCATCCTTGTCTATCGGCTTGGCCCTGTAAATATATTCATTTTGGTCGCCTTGTGAGGGAGTACCCCTGAAAAAATTACTGTTCTCTAAAGCTTGATTACGGAGGTGGCCATCAAGCCATAAGATAATTAGGCCTCCCCTAAGATCTGCCGTGGGAAGTTTACATTCCTAAGAAAATGGAAATTTGGCGGTCGACTTTGGATCGGGAGACGCGCTTTTCGGTAATCAAGGCGCTAATCAGCGCGACATCCGAGAGAAGTCCCCGTTCCCAAAATATGTTTGCCGATCGAATCGAGCAAACCAACGCGGCGTAAACACGGGCGGCAGAAGTTCCCAGCCTTTAATCGTTTAAATCGCAATTTAAACTTGGGACGAGAGTTTCGCAAGGGATTCTTGAAGGACCTGCTCGGGAAGGAAAAGCACGTGCGGGAGTACCACCGCGGAGGACGCCTCTGGAGGGACCCGCCCAATTCGAAATTGTCGCTCTCTAGTTTCGCAATTGGAGGCACGCATCCCGGCGTTCTTAAACACGCCGCTCACGCACGTGGGCACGCAAAGCCACATGACCTGGAAAATAGATTTTTTTCGAGGAGTGTGCCACATCCAGTGTTGCGTCATTGCTGGAGGAAGTGGTCTTCGTATGGCTAACTTTTTCCTACCCCCCGCGGCCTATCAGGAGAAATGGGAAGAAGGATCTTTTTCCGAGGAGTCTATTTTTAAGCATTCCGTTATCAATGCCGCGTTTCAGCTAATAGAGCTTCAAGTTCGCGTGACATAATTTGGCGTCGGAAAGAGGCTTCTTCCGTCGGTGGAGTGGGCGGTTGCATCAGAGGATGGACAAGCGAGATCCTCCGGTGAGGCCTCGAAACTTGACTGGACACCCCCATCGCTGTTTCCGGTCGCGGATTCTCTGAAGTGACATCATTTCCATTCGATTTCGATAGATTTTCCGATACTGTATTATCCCATCAAGTGAAGTATTACCTCTAAAATCACGTACTCAAGCCATTGGTTTTCTTAGAGGGTTTTAAACAATAATTTAAATTTAGAAATCAGTAGAAATCCCCCCCTGAAGCTTAACTTAACGCAAAAGAGAAATTTACATATTTTCCAATGAATTTACATCTCAAAAAGACAAAAATATTAATTTTTTTAAATTATAATCCCTAGATCCATGAATTTTGCCAAAATTCTGAAACTTTGAGGGTTAAGTAAATGAATTCGGTAACCGTTTATAGAGTTTATAAAAATTTATCTTAATGTCATATCGGAAATGTATTCCATCTACAGACTATTTATATGATTATGCGGCGGTTGATTTTCCTTTTTCATTTATATCATCAAAATTTTTGGATTGTTATATCTAAATCCGACCGCGAATCTACGTAAAATTATGTTATCCTAGAATTTATAAAAATACTCTTATATCACATGCAGATGTAAATTTATGGTGCAACCTTTATATGTGTATATATATATATATATATATATATATATATATATATATATATATATATATATATATATATATATATATATGGGATAAAATGGAAATAGTTGTGGACGATCGTTCAGTTCGGAGAACTGACGAAGGGGAGAACATTTGGCACCGTTGTTACCGAGAAAGCGGCCTTCAAAAAGTCCCAGATTATTTTCCAAGAGAAAGGTGTTATCTCCTTAAAATCGCTGGGCTCTTCCCAATCTCAAAAGAAACGTTTTGTTTTATGGCCAACAAGAAACCCCTTACAACCCACTTTTCGCATCAATCCGTGAATAAGAATTCATATGTTAATTCTCTACGCCAAAAAGGATAAAAGCGCACATCTAAATTGATCGTAAAATAATTTTCGTTGCCAGTTTAAGTAGCTGTTCTTCCGTTGTTGCTTTTGTTTTATCGAAACTAGAATGTTTTAATTGAACGGTTTTTAATCGCGCTATGCCTTGAAGTTGCCCCTTCTTGATATGGATATAAGTATTCGATCTCTGTATATGTTATCCAACGTTGGAAAAGGCAGTCGGTACAATATACAATCTTGATCGAATAACAGAAAAATTTTCAATGGATTAACTAAACTAAAGTAATTTTCATTACATGGGTACAAATCGTCCATAGCATCTATCCTTCGTTTTTACTTTTCCCAATTCTTATTGCGAAATTATAGATGATAATGGATAGTAATAGTCTAGATTGCTTTGGGAAATTACTTGCATAGCATGTTAATCGCTGAAGAAGGAAACCAAAAGGAAGATTCGAGTGAATGCCGTTACAGTATAAGTGTTTTATAGAAATCGAAGTGTTGAAATCGAATGAAAGTGTTGGTACCGAAGTAATTGCGTTACGCGGTGTAAATACCATATACAAGGTGATGAATGTCTCCAAAGTGAAAACCTACTCAAATTTGTTCCAAAAACTCACGGTCGTCGTGGGAAATCAGCCAAAACGTTTTTAAAAAAGGTCAGAGCATATATTTCCGCTGAGATCTCAAGGTCGAGACTTTCCTCGAGTACAATACTTCCTCTATGCGACTTGAGTTTGGGAAGGTAAATATTTGTGAATATTCCTCGCTGTTTTTAAGTAGTCCACCTATTACACAATGCGGATTTCCATGTGTCCTTCGTTAGTTTTGGCAGAAATTCTAATAGCTAATGAATATTTGATCTCATATGTACGAAGCCAAGTCTAGTTAGTGCCGCGCCAACTCATGGTGTGGTAGGGACGAAGACCCGACGTCACCTGGCACCGACAAAATAGGAGAGCTAATTCGCCGAAGTATTTTCCTCCATGCCTAATAATCGAGTGCCGTAATATCTACTTGTACTCGAACACCAGGGATACCTAACTGTGGACTAGATACTTGTAAGTAAAGTTAGTCCTTTATCAAGTAAACAAACCTCATATTTACGGCCATTTAAATTTGTATCGAATACAGATACAGATATGTATAACTATGTATTGGGCTACAAATTATCTCCGTTCTGCAGCATTAGGATCTAATGATTCATTATAAAAAGGTTTATCAGAGAGAATGAATGAATCAAAATGTGGAAAATAAAATAAAAATATTTGAAACATTCACTGGCTTATATACATTTTAACTTGATTTCTCGATGCCTCGTTTCAGTATTTTATACTTTCTTTGTACACTCCTGGCCAAAATTAACGCAGCACCGGCCGTAAGGATCGCTAGGGAGGTGCTGCGTTAATTTTGGCCAGGAGTGTACCTAAGGGATTCTAGATTTTTCTATCTGTTTAATTTCTTTTTTCATAGGCCTGTTAACAAAACCATATTTCCCAGCTTCCCTTTGAAGAGGTTCAAGATTTATTTTACAATAACGATCATTTTACTCACTTAAACTTGTCGGTCTACCTTTTTTCCCATCCTACAAGATACCAATCCAATTTATACTCAATCTTAGTAAATGAATTAATGCAATCTCCCAAGTAATTCAGAAAATGCAATTTTCTAAGCTTCCCTTTGAAGAGGTTCAAGATTTATTTTACAATAACGATCATTTTACTCACTTAAACTTGTCGGTCTACCTTTTTTCCCATCCTACAAGATACCAATCCAATTTATACTCAATCTTAGTAAATGAATTAATGCAATCTCCCAAGTAATTCAGAAAATGCAATTTTCTAAGCGCCCAAATTATTCTCTGTGGCTATGTATGTATGATTGCCTTATGCTCGGAGACTAGGAATTGCACCGCATTAAACACTCAGAATATTACTCAACGTTGTAATGATAGAGGGATTACACAATCACATTACCCATTTCTATCGCCAAAAAAAATTATTATTATTATTTGTTAAGTAATGGTCCCATGATTTTGCTACCCGACCTATTTTAATAGCTGCGATATGCTAATGAAACCATTGGGAAAGAGCTTGATTACCAATAAAAGACACTATTTTCGATTTGCATCTATTCTTAATGGAGTGAATGTCGCGTTGAAAAAAAATTAACACGGTGGAGTTGTCGTAGACTAAATCAAATTCGCCCGAACGGAGGGATGTGCTCATTATGACCTTGCGTATCCCCTTCACTTTCTCTCTGACACAGCATGATCCATCGACCTCCCACTCCGCCATTGTCATCTCTTCCGCTATCGTCACTTCAATGACCTAGCCCTTGATCTCTCCAAAGGAGGAATGCATCACGAGTGGCATCCCTTCAAAATCCATCCTTTTATATGGAACTCTCGTCTCTCTTCATGTCTGGAGTCGTGAGACATCTCCAATACGTTTTCTCGAATAAAAATGGAATCTCATCTTTTATCAACCCTTCTGTATGCTAATATCTCCTCTCTTATGCATTGAGGTGTCTGTCTAGGTATCAGCGTATCTACTCCGTAATCTATCTGTGAGTCCATAATCCAAATATAAATATCTATTCTGTTCGCGAGTATCATTTCGAGAATTCAAAAATATTATGTTTTCTTATTGGACACTCTTATGGGTATGCAATAACAATAGTATGAAGTGCGCAATAATGTACAGAATCATGACTAAGCATTATTCTAAAGAAAGATACCATAAAATACCAAGAACAATGCGCGCGGAATCGTCCACGCTTCGGTAATTCACCCTATTATTACACTCAATTGAGCCTCTTTATATCAATTTCAAAGGCTATGCTCCGTTTCTATAGATGCTTTACGTAACGAAGATTGTAACTCAAACATAGATGTGTTTTCATTGAATTAAATTGTGATTACTCTGATGCCTAAGGTTGATTTTCTATCATGGCGTATACTGCACCCATAAACGCTAGTATTTTATTGGCATGCACTCGTGGAATTACTTTGATGAAACTATCCAAGTACAACTGTTTGTCCAAAGAAGAATGCAGGCAAATAGCGATCTGAGCCCGATTTCTCATGAATAACATGTTACTTAGGTAACTGGCTACCGTATTGAACAGGCAGTTGCTTCATTTCTTGGAGTATAGAACTGTCAAACGTTCACGTAATCACGGTATCTCTCAACTCCACACTGCAAATGAACCTGATTATATCTTGACATGTTTTTTCCGTCAACGATAGCTTCTCTTTATTAAAATTGGTTGACGTTCAAGTATCAATTTCTCAACTGAAGCCTGCCACTAGATTAAAAACTATTTACACTCCCAAATTATTGAGAAATCTCCTTATTTTCGCAAAATCCATTTCATTTAACAGCTCAGTACTGCACGAGCCATATAATGTCGTAATATCGAAAGATAAAGGTAGAATTGTGAAATTTCTGCAAAAGATCACATTATTATCACATATTTCCCAAAGTACTGATCTTCTTGAAATTGCTCCTAAAGATCGTCCAACTCCGTCTAATTTCATCGTGGTTTAATTATTTTTTCTTTAGAAAATCTTCATCTAAAAAACTTAGGCTTTGGTTAATAGTTGTTGAAGATATATGACGATGGCTTCTTGAATATCTCGCTTCAAACCTGAAATGTACTATTAACGAGGTTTTTATCTTTTTTAAGAAGCGAACATGATTGTTTTGGGTGTGTTTTGAAGATAAAGTGAGATTAGATATTGTTTCAAGAAAAACCTGTTTTCGAAGAAAGTTTATGTTGATAGACATCGATAAATTTTTGATAAAAATATACCTCATAGAAAACCATACGGTGTTTATCAATACTGTATTTTTACCCACTCTGATGTCCACGTTACATTTTTAATGTATCTTTATCGAAATATGCACTTTTAGAACGAATATCCCCCGCACATTATTTTCCTTGTTCCTAACTAGTGTAGATTTAAAGGCAAAACTTGAGTTTTTGAGTGATTACTAATTTTAGCGTCTTTTTCGCAATTTTTGCCCTCAGTTACATAAGCCTAAATCATGCTTAGCCTTTAATACATATTACGTCTTCCAAAGAAATGTTGTTTTGGAATATAATGAAGAAATCTTACTTACCTCTTGATATTCTTTTTTGTGAGGATTTCCACCTTGCGTTGTAAACCATTTTGGAACCTCTTTTCAATTTTTCATAGTAGTTCTTGATAATAAGTATTATTTTATGTTCTTTCGATTTACTTTACGCCCATACATTTAATTTACGCTTTTCGATGTGTATGGTGATTTTAATGCTTGTGTGTTTCATGTTTCTCAATGTACTCTTTTCTTTCTTCCATAGGTCCCTCCAGTTGAGCGGTAGTTTTGACGGACAGAGCCTTCGCAGTTCCGCGGAAATATCCGAGCGCATTCCCACGCGACCAACGCGTTGAAGGGGCCAAAGAACGCCCCGGGGCGCCTCTGCCTATGATGGATGCCCGCGGGAAAATAATAGAGACCTCAGTGCTGGTCGTTTGCGACATTCTTCTTGTGGTGGTGTTTCTTCTGGGCACCGCCTCCAACTCCATTGTGCTGCTTGTGTTCTACAGGCGGCCAGGACTCAGGACATTATCCAACAGGTGAGGATCACTTTTTATTACTAGATGTTTCACTTTCTTTCTCCTAGCAAAATGTAACCTCCGTACATCAGGGCGTACATACTACACTGTACGCACTTTGTCATTTGCGGAATTACTAGCATTCTAAATAAAACTACCATTTTCCATAATATGAAACATTACATCTTAAACAATTTTATTTACGAAATATTCATAACCTTTATTGAATATTCCAATGCGTCCTCGGCAGTATCCACTGAAAAATATTTTTTCGTTAATTTCCATATTTCAATGTCCTTACGCATTTTAAGTTAGGAAGACTAGAAAGATATTTTCATGCGACGGAGAGCACAAGAGAAATTTTTCAAAAAGATAATTCGAAAAACTTTAATAATTAATTTAAAGTGGTACCCGGACACCACATTGGGGTAAGAACTCTTATCCTAGTTGGTGGTGCATCCGCCTACGGGGAAGCAGTCCCGGATTCGTTCCCGGACGGAGCCCAGTTTTCCCGAAATGGGTTGACGGCAGGAAGGGCTTCCGGCTGTGAATATTAGTGCCAATATCGAAATGCATTGCTGTATCATTAAATATCATTTCCATTATCAACGGCAGACCTCATAAGTGGTGAAGGAATAAGGCTAAGGAGTAGAACCCGGACCCCACGTCTCTATTAAGAGGGTCAATGACTAGCCAATATGTACCGAAGCTTCGAATTGCAGCCATGGATACCATAGGTGGATTCAAGAGATTGCGATTGGGGTTACATACCCCTATCTTGATGATTTAGTAATACTAGAAATTTCCATCGTAGCTAAATTTTTAATAGTGAAAGCATTTCTACGATAATCCTATATTTAAAGGATTTTTCATTGCAATTTATTTATTTATTGTGTTTTAAGTTCGACCAAAAAACATTACTGGGCAAACACAAAAGCAATGTGGCATGTTAGTAATTTATAGAAGAGAATTTAGGTACCTACTATTGTTGCCCTTACTTTGAGATAGGTTTATAATTTATTACCCCCTTCATTAGAATGTGTTTTGATTCGCATTATATAAATTAGGATTCTTATCTTTTCCATGCAGGATTTTGAGCAGAAATTTCGAGGGAAAAATATTAGGGAATTCATTTATCTTGTATTTTCAAGTTTGACTCTATTAGATCTTAGAAACATTCTTAAGAAAATTTTTTCTGCACTTGATTGCAACTTCCATTACCATTCTCTCTTCCTGCATTATCGGCCTCTAAATAGAATTACCTCCGTCCCTTTGTAAGCTCTTGAGAGGTTTTTCGCAGCGACTTTTTTGCACCCACGTTTTGAACTCTTTGCCCACTTGTTTGTTGAGCCTTTGAAGTCCCCATTGCGGCCCGATACAACGACCTATTCCCCATTTTTAGCTCTTTCGAACACCCTGATACCTTCGCAAGATAAACACGCTACGAAAGACTGTTCCTTTAATACTCCTCCGAAATAACTAGGTCGCTGCCGTTGTCGCCTCCGTACTGAGGAAATGAGAAAGGGGCAAAATAGAAAGGATGATTGCGTTGAGATACAGATGAGGAATAGTGCTGGAGAAAGAGACCCGAGTTTTGGGGTGTTATTGGATTGGAAGGATTGAATTGTTTGGTAAAAGATCATGGGATTGTATTTCGTGATGTCTTATTTAGTTCTATTTCTTTGGCAAGGGAATACTTTGATACGAAACTACTAATGCAAGAGTGGAAAAATACAGTAACTAAGTATGTTAAATCGATCGACAAAAGGACGAAATGTAGTTGAAATGGAGGTGATATCAGAGGCAAAATGTTTGGGTTATAAAAATTGTATTACCTACTAAGAAGGAAAATAAATAAGTTATGATCAGAAATGGTGGTAGCATTAGGGATTTCTGAGTTTCACAACTAAATAGATAAAACACATTGGTTGTTTGAAGAAACAGCAATACGATGATTTCCTGTAACCGTATTATAACCGTAATAATACTGAACCTCAATCACTTAGCTATTGCTTTGGTTATTATTTGTATCTATACCTCCCCGATACCTATTAAATTTGATTCTCAAGAGATTTGCGTTCTGATACATTCGTTGCGAAGGGGCATTGTCATTTTGACGTTTGCTAATCAGCTTCTGAAATTTCTCTCCGCGGAAACTATTTCACCTCATAGGTCTTCGACCCTCCGACCATCGAGCACGCGGCACTCATGCGCAATTACTCCATCGGTTGAATACGGTCCGACAGGTAGGCAAAGCCTCATTAGTCGAGAGAAGTGGAGACTTCGCTGTGACACCTCGCGAAAACTAACAGGATGAATTGAAGGATGTGGGCGTTGCGTTGGGTTAGGGATACAGGAGGTATGCGAAGGAATCATTCGATGAATAATGAGCAGTGGGGATGAAAGGAGCGGTAATTGGGAAATTGAAAGTCGTTGAGAGCTCCCTCCTATTCGCCCCGATCGAATGGAATAGATAATCCCGATCGTAAGCCGTCTTAGAGCGCCCCCTTCCCTCCTTGTCTTACAGCTGCAGATTGCATTCCGTTTGTTGCGTCACTTCGTTGTGTCAGGATGTCGCTGACGGAGGCGGATTCCGAGATAGACACTGTCTCATCATGTCGCGTGTATCTACAACATATCTTTCAATCAAAAGGACTTTTTCTTAGAATTTCCATATGCTTGCAGCGGCGTCGGAATGGGTAGCTTACGCAACACACATCGGCGCTTGACTTGTTGCCGAGATTTGTTGATAAATAAAACTACTATTGAATTTTACTTTTATATTGCGCGATGAAATTTGCAGTTGGGACACTTTTCCAACAGTAATAGTTCCGTTGAGGTAGGAGGAGAAGTATTACCTACTATTATAATTCGATAAAGTTACTGAATCAGTTTATAACAATTAAATACAATTAATTTCAAGTGAGTACAATTATATTTAAATGGATAAATATTACAGTGGTAGTTTTACAGAATGAGATGAAGTCATCATCAAAGGAATGCCGAGAAATCAACTCTTCAATTTCAACTTCTTGACTTTACATTTAAATGTGTGCTTGTTAAAAGTGAGTATTTGCTAATCTTGTTTCACTCCGTGGATTAGCGTTTTCTTGGCAACTGTAAATATCCAATTTCTCACTGAGCAGTAAAACTTGGAAATAGATGAGAATTTACTCTGCCATTGAGCTCGTAAAATTTATGAGTGAAAAAACAATGTGCTATCAATTTAAAATAGTATTACATGTAAGACATATAAATGTTTTTATTTTAGGATTTCTCTGAATATTGCAAACAGAATATACCATCTGCTGGAAAAGCTCACGAGGGTAGGGAGGTATATATAGACCAAAAGGATTGCAATCTACAAATTTACATTCCTGGGGTTTAAACAAGAAAAAGAAGATTCAGTGACATACATTCATACAGGCAACTTCGTTTGAGATCAAAAATGTCTAAATTAAAGATGAAGTTGTTGCACGTGTGGATTAGAGATATTTCAAAAGAATCCATTGACAACTATTCTAGCCCAGCAACGCGAGGAAAGAGAATGAAGAGTTGGTTCATTAGGACATCTTATGAGCGGCAGCTTTTTTATAGCCAACCCAAGGTCGATAACGTACTGAAGGCGTTAGTTGAATGTAAATGTAATGTGGCGGCTAACCTCTCTTCACATCCATCGGAAGATTTACCTCAGTTAGCAACAAGCAACTACCTTCGGATGATAACATGATGGACACCAGTAAGCCGTGGTTGTCGTTAGCTTTTGGATTGAAATCAAATAATAACAAATAATTCCAATACATAGTTATACGAGTTATATCATATTTTGTAATGGAATGATTATTAGTGGCATACTTCAATAATCAAATTCAGTTAATGCAGGTTTTTAAAATGTTTAAAACTCAAATCTGATTAGAATATTCTCTTCGTCGATTTGAATTATCGCTCACGTTGAATAATTTATGGTTTTGCGAGTCATAATTTCCATTTCGTTTCGGGATATGGACAATTGCGATCAATGCAAACTATTTAAAGAATACTCATTTTCTCGATTCTTTTATTTTATTTCGACATTAATTTGATAAATATATTATTGATACCAATAACAACAACACTCCATAAAAAGACACGAACTTTGATTTTACTTTCTTGTTTACAGCCCTTGGTAGTGAATTTGAGGTAATTGATATGTTTGTTTGTAAATGTAGTATTTAAGATAAACGTTCCCGTTAGGCAACTCGCTCAGGCATTCTTCTTTCGCCTTTTCTGCACACGAGACCCACCCATTCAAGTCCACCCTTAGCACCTGTGGTCAAACGCAGTCGCTCCTCTGCATGCAAGACCCCCACTTCCTCTGCCGCTCTCGAATTAATGAGGTTCTTTATTTGTCTCGCTTCCATTGAGACCTCTGCCATTGCGACTCGGGTCAGCTTCCATATATAACTGTATCAACAGAGCTTGCCTTTCTGCTTCCCTTTGAAAACCTGTAAAACTCTGCTAATGATAACTAAGGTTTTTTTTGCAAAAACGACTTTTTTTCAATGTTCAGGATGCATTTAAATGCACTTGATGAATTCTTCAGTAAGTTCTAAACAAATGGGTTTTCATAATGACGTAACATATTTTACATCAACTTAATATATTCATGTTTATTTTTATTGTACATTGTGAATTAATAACATAAAAAAATTAACTACATATTCACTTAAGTATATTTATACTATAGGGTTATCCATTGTTTTCATGGCATACGTTTCTTTTCTCTTGCTCAAAAATGAAATAAATTCAAATACGTTTCAGTTTTTAGTAGATAAAGCTTCTCGTAAATAACTGAATAAAGGATATATAAATTTTTTAACTGAATCAATAAAGTTATCAAGTAAGGCTATTATCATATACATTAAATAATTCTAACCATAACTCAAGTAAAATATTTTATCGCTAATTAAATCATTTACTTTTTGGAAAATGTTTTAGTTGTATATTATAACAAAAAGGGCAGCTTTAATTCAACTGGACGCATACTTTAATTCGATCAGAATTATAGAGGAAAAGATTTTAAAGAAGAAGTGGTTTTTTCTTATCCTAGCTATGCAGGGTTATTTGATGGTCAAAATAAATACATAAATAACCATGATATCTTCTTGAAACAGCCGTTTTAACATTTTATTTCATTTTCTAATATAATCGATTATTATTGTCACTATGAGTATATGGAAATGTAAAATTTTTGGAACTGTATGACTTTCGTTAAACAAAATCAGTAATTAGTCAAGTCCCTCTCAGGGCTGACAAAAATGCTAAACATACATACCGTTCGGATTTTTGAGAAAGTCGGATTAAATCAACCCTTAAAACTTTAGAAAACCGTTCCACAAACGAGCGCAGATTCCCAGCACGCCTGAAAACTCCGTCCCTCCCCTTAATGATCGTCTCATCCCTTGGGCACCAGAAAATCTGTGTCATTTGTGCAGAAACCTTTATTTACATGCACGCGTATTCCACGAATCCAAAGGGAACTTTAAAAGTTCCACATTCCCACCGCAACGGTGGTCTCTGGTGGGAGAAAGAGGAATTTGGGAATTGTCAAATACGGCGAGTCACCTCTTTAGACCGAAATCGAGTCCACAGACCGCGACGGCGGTGGACAGCGCCTGGGGATATTGGAATTTTTCCCGGTTTGCGATCTCTGTCCTCTTGTCCGGGAAAGGCCAGAGCAAGAAAAAGAACGAAGAAAAGAATGAAGGAAGGAACGTGAGCAAACATCTCTCTTGCTTTGCGTTAAGTCGTGTGGCGACTAATATGTTTTAGGGTTGTCCCCACGTGCGGAATTTAAATAGTTAACTGCCGAAGAAAGTGAATTCGTTGGAAGAATTCAGGACAGCTTCTTCGCTGTTCAAAGCTATTCCGTACTTTGGTAAGCTCCATCCACGAGTTTCGTGGTTAAAGCGTATTTAATACGACTGTAGATTTTTCTCAGAAATGTTTCTCACGAGAAAGAGTAAAATAGCGAAATACTCAGCAAAATGGAGAATCTTTGTAATTGGATACGATGGCGTCCTATTACGCTTAGAATTGTTTTTATAGTGCTCTGTGGGAAACTAAAAAAGGCAGCTGGAGGAAAAAATTTCGTGTTGTTCAGAATGTTTTTAATTTCCTGCTGATTTGCGTCTACTTGATCTTTTCCAAGTATTTATGAATTTTAATGAATACTGTCAAGGTTTCTTTAATGAGTTTTGGAATTCCAAGGAAAGACTGAGGGTCAACCTGATAAAAGGGTAATGATAAAATTATTTTTATTTGACTGGATTGAAAAATGCAAGTTCATTAAGTAAACTGTAACCTCCCCATTTTATTAAAGGTTTCTTAACTTACACGATAGCGAAAAGATCCTAAAACGTTAAATTTAAAGAAAATTTCATTTGATGAATTATTTTTTTATTACTATCATTTATTTTATTAATTGGCGAATCATAATTTCTTACTTACGCCGCTTATCAGATGATATTTTTTTAGTATACGAAATACAGTTCATGTGAAAAAAAATCTAATGATTATGCAAAAAAATACGAATTCAAACCCGAGCCCGTGCTACTGGTACATTTTTGCAAAATATGCTTAAATGATTTTTTGTTTTTTGAAAAATTAAGTAACTTGATAAAAAAATTCGAATATTCTCTTTCCTCACAAATTTCTACCGATGAATTTCCAAATTTCTAACTAGAATAGCCTTAGCAGAGGAAATTATAATGGATGGTAAAAAGCCTTGAGAAAATTTTCCCGAATTTCACATATACTGTGAGATAATCGAGAATTTTCGCACCCATTTTTATTCGCATGAGGAATTAGCTCTATTATAGATGTGCCTATGGAATCCCAATGATCGGCATTCTTAATGTATCGCTTTCTCTCCCGGATACAATGGCCGTGCTTATTTCTCCCCACCCCTCCGAATAGGGCGCAACGCCCTCTGCTTTTGGTGCGTACTCCTCAATAGTTATTCCAGATGCACGTCTCGCATTCAGTACGTGAATCACGCACGCTTCAAGGGACGAAGCTACGTCATTGTAGAATATGCTGCCAACCTGACGCTTTCGATCGCATATTAGTGATGCTGAAACTGAAGATACAGCTCTCGATAAATCTTATAGCACCACTATGTGCAATCGACCGCGGGTTGACTTAGAAATAATGGGGCGAAGTCATGTAATATCCTCCAAAGTCTCTGACGGGAACATTTTCCGGAAATTGGACTCGTTCTAACTAGAATTCGTCCATTGTTCTAGTACCAATAGGTTTCCCTCAACCCATGAAGATTCAAATGCGTCCTTTGGTGTCATGGAGGGAGGTAATGGGAAATCCTAAAAACTGTCATGTTTTGACTGCTTGAACTGTGATTAAAACGTCTATTTTAAGAACATCTTCGAAATTAAAATAAACTAATTGAGAAAGGTAATCGATGGAAACAGATTCAATTCAAATTTCCACGTAAATAAGTCAGTGAAAAATACTAATATGTATAGGAATCTCTCATATATCAGTAAATTTATACGTGTAGTATAAATAATAAAAGTTAAGAAAACTCTTTGTTTAGAGAAGTGGAGGAATAGAAAAAACTGCGAGTGAATTCATGTAAAATTCTGAATGCGACCTTGAAACAATGCATTAGTCGTTATAAATTTAGTAGATAGTTAATGGACCTCAAAAATTTGAGAAATGGAAACCTAGGAATGTCCGTTCAAAAATATATATGACGCCTTTTGCTTATGAAACCCGCGGTGCAAGAGGTCTGACCATCTGCCCTAAAGACAGGTGAACAGGAAGGCTCTCAGCGAAAACTTATTCTATGATTATGAGCTTCGTTTTTTCGATATTTAGTAGCCTTTACTCTAGGAAATATATCATTAACATTTTAAGATTACTTTTGAACGATTAAGGATCTTATATGAATTTAAATATGATTTAATTCTTTAAAATTCTTGCTTATAGGATGAATATTCTTAAAATTCAACAAGATTTAAAATCAAATATAAAAGTAATAAATATAACCAAAGGTTACGTTGAACACACAAATGGTTGCTAGCAGGGATTTAAATGATAGGCATGTAATGAATACCCACCTTTCTACGATATTCTCCTCACCATTTTTGCGCATTGAACAGATATTCTCTTCTTTAGCATACTATTCATTGATTAAAGTTATTTTTTCCTTTTATAAGAATACATTTTTATGACTTGGGTTAGCTCTCAATTACATTTTCTTTTTCATCGATACTTTCTTGTAAAATATATTTTGCTTTGACTATTTATGGACGGATTTATGGATGTGACCAAGAAGCTGTTTATAGAAACTATGTAATTGAAATGACAAATCCATGAGGTTTATGAAATATAATGGAAACTCATTTCTCCCAGAGTAGTCTTTAATTTAGTAAGAAAAAATGGGCAGATAACGAAAGTGCATTCGTTATTGTCCTCAATTAGGTATCCGTATCGCATTTCATTAAAAATCGACTTAATTTATTCTCCTCAGAGGTCCTCAGGAATGCATTCTTTACCCTCGCGCGTGCTCTTTGCCTTTCTCGTGTGCACGGTTTACTTCTCCCCCTCGCCTCAGAGGACTTCCGGCATAGACTCTTACCTACCCCATCCAATGTGTGAGTGCATTCAACAGGTGCTCCTCTTACGGAGAAGTTGGGAATATGTGTTTATTGAGCCTTGAGGTTGTTTCCGTGGGATTTTGTGAAGTTTTTGAGTAGTTGTGTGGCAACGTTCTCTTTCTCCTATTCATTTGAATTCAATAAATCGATTTTTATAGAGTGTATTGTTTCTTTGTTTCTGTAACAGTGTCTTGTTGAAGTATTAATTTTAATTATCATTTGGTATAGAATAGAGAAAAAATGAATCATTAATTTGATGATATGAAAGCCTTCGAATGAATAATGTTGATAAATTGAAATTACTAATGCATTCATCTAGGTAATTCTCTATCCATCTTTATGTTAAACCTTATTTTTTCCCATTTACACGCAGCTGTAAGGCCAAGTATTTGCGCTTACATCAGAACTAATGTTTATTCATTATTAAACATCGATTTATGATTGAACTTTTTCTTCGTTCCTCTTCTGGAGAAGGATCAATGTATTCTACTGTGGTAACTGCAGTTTGCCGTAGGTTTTTTTAGATAGCTATGGTTTGAACATTTTCTTCTCCAATTTAAATATCTGCAGTGCAACCCATTAACTCCATCGAGAATATTCGCTCTCCTATGATGAATTCTCTAGCTTCTCATAGAAGACTTTGAAATTAAAACTGGCCTTCTATATTGTATTACTTCATGAATCCGTTTCTATAATTTTCTTATACATTCTATCTATTTTATTAGCATATTCGTAACACTTCCTCATTTTTCTTTTGCAGATTTGTCATCAATCTTTTAGCAACGAACCTTCTAGCGTGCTGCATTCTGCTACCACTCGTCTTTGCGGACAATATCCGTGACCATGGAGAAGGTTCTCCAGCTCTGTGTGCCATCAGCGAGGGCGTCGCAGCGGCCATCTGCGCCGCATCCGTCCTCGCTGTGCTTCTGGTGGCCGTCGACCAATTTCTTGCCGTCGTCGACCCTCTGCATTACCACATGAGGATCAACGCGCCTCGATCCGCAGCCATGATCGCCACCGCGTGGATCTCCTCCGCCTTCCTCGGCCTACTTGGTTCTGGAGCCCCGATGCTCTTTCCCGGAGCTGAACCAGGAAGTTCCCTGTGGCACTCCTGTGGCGCCGGAGTACCAGCACCCTCAACCGACAGCTCAGGGGAACTTTCGGACCCTCCGGAGTCCGGCTCCGCCGCCATCTCGGCGTACCGTGCAGCTTTTGCCGGATCCTACGCCATCCTGGTATTTGCCATCCCCGTCATCGCCCTCTGCTGCATTTACCTTCGCATTTATGCCGCCGCACACAGAAACAGCCAGCGCACCAGAAGAACCGGATCGGGCCCGCTCTGCCCCATCCCTCAGTCAAACTACGACGCCGAATCTTCAGCGCCAAGCGCTCCGGCTGCACAACCCCTCCTGCCCCCCATGCACGCTACCACAATCTCCATAACGCCTCCAACACCCACGGGAGTAGCGAATACTCCTCCTACGCTCTCCCCCTCACCAGGATCCCCACCTTCCAGCATACCTTCCTTACCATCTCCGGTAAGCGATGCCATTAAGGTGACACCACCGACTCCATCGCCGCCCCTCCCATCACGAACACCTTCGAGGGCGGCGAGCGTCCGGAGCACGTCGTCGCACTTCGTCAACTCCCTCAAGTACAAAATCTCCAACGCGAGCCTCTTCAGGTATCGGGAAGAAGCGAGGGCAGCGAGGGTGTCGGCCCTGGTAGTGGTGATGGCGTTAGTCTGTTGGTTTCCTTACACAGCAGCGCTGGTGCTTCACGCGGGGATTTTCCCCACCTCGAAGCCGGACCCAGAT
Source organism: Sympetrum striolatum (assembly GCA_947579665.1). NCBI lineage: Eukaryota > Metazoa > Arthropoda > Insecta > Odonata > Libellulidae > Sympetrum > Sympetrum striolatum. The sequence continues at coordinate 90,221,799 of OX388344.1, read as the reverse complement.
GTTGTTTCGCCCCATTACATGGACGCGGTGAGCCTCGCCTTACTTTCGGCCGGTTCCTTAGTATCGCCCTGTCTCTTCGCCTACCGCAACCGAAGGCTTCAGAGGGAGGTGCGGAGGCTGCTTGGATTCCGGAAGGGAGGGAAGCGCCGAGGCGGTACCCTCCAAAGATCGAACACCACCCACCACAATGGAACCTTCCTCAACGGTTCTCCCAACGACGCCAACCGTTTCAACAACAACATCGGTAACACCGCCCTGGAGCTCCTCTCTGGTCTAACGGAAGGAAAGGTGACGTCTCCGGTGACTGCGATGGAGTCCCAGATTGGCGTCGATCCCTCCGAGATAAAAAGGAGGAAGGATGGATGTCTGCCGCTTCCAACAGTCCCTCCACAGTCAGGTGGCGGGCATAGCACGGGGAAGAAGTTCCTGGTGACAGTCTACGGAAAGTCCAGGTGGAGCAGAGGGGCGTCGGAGAAGGCGACTTGTGAATTCGTTCCGGAGAGTGCTCTGAACGTGGACACTTGCCGCTCGTCTTTCTCCAGCGGGACGACCCAAGGGACTTCCTCCACCGATAACGTGGATGAGTGAGACAGAGCTTCGAGGAGGCGTTCGAGCGAATTTTGAGTCGACTGTTGAAATCTCTTTCTTTCTCTCCCTCATTTTTATATGCCATATCTTGCCCTGTATGCCATGGGAGGGATACTGTGAAAAGACAATACAGTGCGACACAATAACCTGTTGAACGATGGAGGAAAGCTCTTAGTCGCGTGGGTTTCTTCACCTTGCTTATTATATGACTCTGACGAATACGATTTGTAAGGATGTTTAACGGATAAAGGTTTCATTACAACTGACTCACATCCTCTTTGGGATGCAATTGTGATATCTGTGAATCAAAACCATGACAGACGCTAATCCACCGATCAATTTTACAAAGTAACCCACAAAGGGCCGCTGTTTGATAGAAAGTTACCAGAAACGAAATCCAACACATAAACAGTCTGGAAACTCCACAGTCAAAGTTGCTTTCCTTTCCTTCCGTCAGCATTCTTCCAGTTTACCAACAGTGTGCTCTCGATGCTTCCTCGAACTATGCTTGTCTCTATATAGTTGGCAGAAACGTCAAAAACTATATGCTTCCTCCGAGGTGTCTTCGAATTCACCCTAGATGGTACCAAAGGTCCGTTGGGCGGAACTTAGATGGCGAGCCCTCGAACCCCGAAGTCATTTGGCCCCTATTTGGACCTCGTACCTGAGATTCGACCTCTTGGGCGGTTTCTAACGATCCTCGGGGCGCAAGTCTCATACAAAATAAACGGGTGATGAAGACAGAAGCTCATCCCTATTGCTGGAGGTGGCTCCACCTCTAGGGACGATTCAGGGATTCTGAGAGTTCTGTCTGTCGGCGACAGTGCGTGGGTGAAACCGGGTGGTTTTATGTGATACGTGGTGCTCCAAGTAAATATATTTTTCGGAATGAGTGGCACTCGCTGAAGAAACGTATGGTCGCAGTCGCCAAAACACATGAGTGGTTCCTAGTTGTTCAACAACCGTAATAGTATTTTTTGTGTATTTTTTATATGTATACCCGACTCATTTTCGCCGTTGGAAGAGTAGTAGTTTTTACGAAGGGTGAAAGAGAGAGACTGAGTAGATGAGGTCGAGGCAGTCTTAATGCACTTCCATTTAGGCTGCTTCGGATACCCCGCAGGTAGATGCAAGTCGTCCAAATCCGCACTCCTTAAGTCTTCCTTTCAGACAATTGTGGGCTTGAGGGACCCCGTAAAAAAAACCCTGTACCGAATCCTCAAAGGAACCATTAGAGTTTAACTTAACGATCCCAAAGTTTTCGAAGGATAAGTGCCTTTTTTAGTGTCCAAGCTGAATTTATTGCCCCGTTGAAAACCTTATGAGATTGAATCTTATTAGCGAACGGTCAGAATATATTTCTTTCAAATTAATTATGTTATCTTGGATATAGTCCTTTTCTCGCTACGTTTCTAAAACTACTTCTATGAAGAATGCGACGGTATGTCTTTGTTTTAGTTACCTTCCTTGTTTCCTTTACGATGCTTCTCTAGGAATGCTAATCTCTACTGGTACTTCTATCATATATGAACTCTTTCTATTCTCAAGTCATGGATATATCTCCTATTGGGGAAAATCACTGTAAACGGCATAAAATGTTAGCATCTCTCTTGTAAATAATTTATTACTTTCCAAAATTTTTAGTCCAAAATCAAAATTCCTCCCATGTATGATCTAACAGCGGTGTCAAAGGGGCTGCTGTTTGTTTCCCTTGCTTAGGATTTATTTCGATATGAAAGGAATCTCCCTGAACACCCATTCTATTATTTGGAATGACGCGGAAATAAATAATGAGAGATGCATTTGCGATCGGATATGTATTCTCTACTCCTAATGCCATGCTATATTTTAATCACACGAAATTTTCTTCAGTCTTTTCAACTGGTGGATGAAATGAAAATTGGACCATTTCATCCATTTCAAAACATCATTTCTCTTCGAGATGCTGAAATGATATTCTTTCTGCTAAACTTTAAAAAATTGACTTATACGCCAAAGATCGCCGATAGCATTCGAACACTTTCGAAAATTCAATATTTCTTTCCCTTTAAACTGTCATCCTGTAGCTCCCATCCAGAGCTTGTACATTTTTAAGAAGCCAAAGTACTTGGGCTTCCAGTCTTCTCGTTTGTGTGGATCAGCTAGAGTCGGTTTTTCATCTGGTCTAACATTCCTATCCATTTCCTTCGCCCACTTAAGTTATTACACGTTGTTTTTTCATCGCGCGAAAAAATGTTTAGATAATCTCTGGCTTCACGAAGCGCGAGCTTCCATTCCCTTCACCAGATCGATCACCTTGCTAGTCTTTCTCCCTTTTCTTAGCAAAAAGTTTGAAAAGAGAGTCTTCGTGAACGTGAACAGAATCCGAGGGCGCGATTCGTGAAGTCATACGCCGTAAAGATTAATTTGACCGTCGAGTCAAGTCTTGGTTCTCTCTGTAATTGCGTGTGCTTTCACGCGAGAGTGTTTGTTTCACTCGTGTCAGCATTTGCCTGTATGTTTAAATTGTATGTGTATTTTTGGTTGGCTCTGAATGTAACGGATTTTGTTGTTCACCTAACTAACGCCGCGCCTAAGATGCGGAAGGCCGGTCTACTGAGCCAATACTTCGGCTGATGCTGTGATTATTTTTCTCGTCGATAGTTTAAGAAAATGATTTCTATTAAAGATATATACCATGCTTTGTAAATTGATACATCATGCTTCGTGTGTTTTTTACGTCTAACGTGTTCCTGTGAGAAGAAATTATTTTTTAAGGAGATTGATGTTTTGTTCAGTCATTCATAACTGCATTTCGTCATTTGTTTTTAATAAAGTAATAATTCGTCTATAATCCTTTGTTATTTTTTGAAACCACCTTCTTCCAATTATTACGATTAGAAAGGAGCTGAATGTAATCTACTGATTCGATGTCTACAGAAAATTCCAAGTTTACAAATTTTATCGTATAATTATTTATTTTTGGTATTCACAAATATTGACCAAAGATAACTAAGATAAAATGAAACAAACGTTAGACAAATTAAAAACATTATTCGTCAAAAAATGAACCAATAAAAATAAGTTAAAATTAATTCGTAGAAATAGCTGTGCATGGTAAGTTGCCCTTTTATCGTAAAAATACAACGCTGTAGTATAAGAATATGCTGTACCTACCTAAACTTCGAAATAGGAGAATTTTGCAATGGATGGAGTTATAAATCAGTTTTTTCTGTAAGCAATTCATCATATTCTGATTTCAATTTAATTTTTAAGAATATTACTCATCTATTAACTGTATTGTTGGTACACTAATTATACGTAACGCATACTATAAAAAATTATAGTATTTCAGTTTTATCTTTCCCGAAATCTAAGGGAAATAAATATAATATTTTTCTACGTATCTCTGTATCGTAAATGTGAAATTGATAATGTAGTCCTTAGGCTTGTGTTAAACCAAATAATCATAGTTCTGTCCATAAGAGGACATTTTTAGTCTCAATCCCATTCAAGCTAATTTAAGTCTTCACTGAATGGACAATTGCAGCCGTAATAACTTCCTCATTGCAAAATATCGATTAAAATTCTACACCTTGGAGGTGTATGTTCAAACTAGTTCTAAATAAAATAATTAAACTCTGGAATTATCTACTACATAGTAAAATAATTAGTTTAACATTCCTCTAAGTAAAAAGTATAAATCTCCGTTAATTGAGATACCATTAAGGCTGCGTTATTGGTTAATGTTAATTGGAAAAAGAACGTAATCGTGGAAGAGAATATGGCAGCAAGTTAAGAGGAAATTAATTCGTTTTAAATGAGCTTTATAAAAATATTTATGATAATTTAAGTTTTCCTTGATTTTATTTTTGCATTGCTTTAAATTTTTATTTTATGGCATCTCAATATAATTCGAAGTAAATGGCTGTCTCTCTTCTTTGAACCCTCACTTAATATAATCGGTGGTACATTAGGTGATCCCTAGTTTGAGCCCCGTGGCATATATGTTTTTCTAATTGATATCAGGAAGAGCAAATGACCGCGAAATTGGAACCGAAACAAAATTCGTTGCCAAAATCATCTGATAGCCCGTAAGTGATGGGGAAATAAGGCTTACAAAACAAATTAATCGAAAGAGCTCTTCCAAATATGCCCATCTATATTACTGCAGACCCTCTTCGCATTTGCCATTTATGATCTCCCGGGGAATACCCTGACTCAAGGGAAAGCCTAGAGTCAGCTGTTTTGGGCTATGCAAAGACAGCGACCGCCGCTAGAGAGTGCTCAAGAGCCCAACAGCTCGATGAGTAGTTGACAGGTGGCCTTCCGAAGGTCTAGGTGGACGCAAGACTAGGAGGCCACTTCGGTGAGTAATACAGATTTCAGTTCTAGTCTTAGGGTGAGTGTTCATTGCGGGAAAAGCATACCTAATCATTTCCCGATTATACCTTCATTTCACCCCATTGGAATCTTGTATTAAAACTGTAAATTACATTATAATAGAAAGTTTTTAGAGGCTGCGCTTCGAAAAATTTAACCGTTCATTGTCAACGAAACAATGAGAGCAGGGTTTTTACGTGGAATTTAATGTGTCATATTCCATATTAGGATTTCTTGCGATGGACTTGAATTTTTAGTTTTATTATATTTATTAAACCGGCCTTGGTGGCCGAGTGGATAGCATGCCATCTAAGCTATCGCTCCTGCCCCAAGGTCCCGGGTTCGAATCCCGGCTGAGTCGGATTTTTCCGATTCAGGGAATGGTCGTGTGTGTTCGTTGTCGCTGTTGCCTAGGTGAAGCATCTCCTAAAAGGTTCAGTAGAGCTTAGGGGGACTTCACCGGTGAAGGGCAACAGCAGGTAAGCAATTAAAAAAAATTTAATATTACAATAGAAGAAATATCTCGAAACAAACTCTCCCTCCCTTACCATTAGAGGTTACCATTCATAGACTCTCTGAGACTGAGCCCTTACCTAGTTCACTCGAGATCATTTTGACTTTCTGACAGCTGACGCATGACCACCTGGGAGTAACTCTCAGCCGTACCTTCATTTGCGAGATTGACTCCTGGAGCACCATCGATAGTCTTAGATTGATGTTTTTAATCCTTTTATATCATTATTCTAATGTCTTTATGTAGCACACTGAAATGCATCATCCTGTCATATTATGATTATTTTTAGATAAATAGGATTGCTACAATTAAAGAATTTGATAGAAGCAAAATTATGCATTTACCCACTGAAATTGTGATTATATAGTAAAAACATAAAATTCAATATTATTAATAAAGATGTAAGGTACACTTTATTTGCAATGGGTCGAAATAAATTTGTTAAATGATGAATTTTTATTGCAAATCCTGGAAAGACTTGGACAATGTCGGCTATATATAAACTCCATAGAATACGGCTTTGTGAGAGCTCTCTTTTGGCTTCCATAAACTTTCTCTATCGTATTATGCGAGAGCAGCTCAACTTCAACAAGGAGCCGAGGTCCCAACAGGATTCCCCGTTTGCGAGCCTTTTCTTTAATTAGCTTCCCTCCAGCCGGGCTCTTGGCAAAGAATATGGGCACTTATGTTTAACAAGCTATATCAGATCTCAAGGGAGCATGTTCTTTCTAACAACGCGTTATGTAACGTTTTAAGCCACTCACATAATCTAGAATGTTGCAGCGCAATTGCAATTTGGTGATGGTAGACGACGATAGTTTGTTTCTAAATCGTAGCCATTAGACGAAACCTTCCCTCGCTGAAATTCTATTTCCTTTAGATTAACAAATTCTGATATCAAAGTCCACGAAAGTCGCTATACAACCATCCTCTATCATTGGTTGGCAAGAATAGTCAGTGACCATTTAATTGGGTTATATTTATTTGGAATTCTTGCGCGATTTAATGCGTGAATATGCTTGGCACATTCGTTAGCCGTGTCCTCAAAGTAAGAAAATAATCTTTGTTGGACAAAAACTTCGCTCTCAGAGACACTATTTGTCCGATGTCATTGTGCTTTGTAAAATTTGCTGAAACAGTGATGACTAAAATATCCCGGAATAGAAAGTAATTTTTAAATGAATATTAAAGTTTAATATTTAACACATAAATAAGGTTACACAAATTTTTCTGATACTGAAATATATTTTACTAGGAAATAAATCTTTTAACAAACATAAAATACGCATATATTTTATTGAATAATTAATCATTGCTAGAGAAATGAGATTAGCCATAATAAACCGTGATAAGATTAATGGTTGCTTGGTCATCGATTAAAAACAATATCAAATAATTGGTTTGTATTTCTATTACATATATTTTCTATTACTTACAGTAAAGCTTCATAGTTGTCGAAACAAGAAGATCAATAAAAATCAAGAAATGAAGTTTTAAGTTAATTAGTTTATAGTTGATAGATGAATCCTCAGAAATGTAGTAACATAAAGCTATTAGAGATTTCATTCCGATATCAACCAATATCTCGCCATCAGATGATGACTACGAATTTTTTATAACTGGTCTTGTTAAATAATGTGAGTGGATTTTTACTAATTTATCTGAACTAGGAAATAAGGTAAATTGCCCACATAGTCTCCCGAATAGCTTGAGAGAATGTTCCGACGGGATAGCTCAACGGACAGAGCACCTGACCGGCAACCTGTAGACCCGGGTTTGATTCCCGGTCCCGTCGGAATTTTATCAAGTCTATTCTTCCTTGGGCAATTTATCTGATATAACCATTTGGTTACTCTGATATTAATTTAATCAGTATTGTAGCAAACATGGGAATTATCTAAGACAACGCTTATATGGCTCATAAAATCAATTATTTTTAATTTAATTCCATACCAATGAAATATCATATTTATTTACACTGTGATGTATTATAACTTGAAGTTTCAAGGTGGCAAGTAATCGACGAATTTAAGAGCAAAAGTGTCTATATGTCATTTAAATTATAATTACTTTTTCAATTTTTATTTATTTTAATTTTTAGTTTGTATTGCTATGGAGTTCAACTGCCGATTCAGCGAAAGACGTTAAGAGGGTTGAACTCAGTTCCTGTTCGCTTTTTTTTCTTTTGCGCGTCTTTCCCAAAGGATTCGAGCGGAAACGCAAAATGACTGCGACTTTATAAGTTTCAGAAATCCCTGAGTTGTTGAAAGGTGACGCTAGGAAAAAATGCTCATTCATTTCATTTTAACCAGGAAACAAGTAAGTTTGCGGAAAGGGATGAGAATCCACTTTTTCTCACCAACTTTGCTAAATTAAAAAGCGTGAATTCTGCCTCTTTGCTAACATCAGCTATAAGTATCCCGTTACATTTTGATCAAGTTACAACCTTTGTAAAATTCCTACGAAAAGAATTCGTCGTACATCCATAGCCGTTTGACGGTAAAATTCTAAATTATTTTGTTTGAAATAATATATTTTGTTTGTAAAATCCTTCGCAAAAATTGTTATATTTTTATAACGCTCATTAGCATAATGCAATTGAAATTTTTTGGATAGAGATAAACGAGAAGAGTTCAGCTATAAAGTAAAATTTAAACTTGACGTAAATAATTAAACATTTTCGCAGTTAATTTTATTATCATAAGTTTGCTACGCTTTCACGCAAACTCTATAATGAGGTTACAATAAAAAACTTTAGCTTAAAAAAATACGATGTAACCTGTAAAATTCATCAATTCGCTCTACTTTATAGTTCATTAGCGCTCAGCAGCCAGGGTTCTTTACCTTCGTTTTGAGGTTTAATTTCCGTTTGCAAAATGGACAATAATTCTTTAAATATTACCTGCCCAAAATAATTAATGAAATCCCTCGGGAAAAATAGTTCTATCCTGTTTCACTGATGGGAAGTTTACTGTTTTTGACTGAACAGGATATGGTCTGCCTATGTATTTGGACAAACGATGACTGGTTAACCCAGCACAATATTATTTACAATTCCCAGAAAAAACAGTAACATTTTTGTTTTTCATATTCTGGATGGTTCGGAAAACAATAGAATGGTAAGTTCTCGCTGACTACTTAGTAGGGTGGTTCGAAAAAAACTTTTTTTTTAATTTCAGATCGCTATAGTGCGGAAAAGTTGCGATTGGTATAGACATGAAAAAAGCACTAATTATTATTTTTTATAAATTTGTCTTCCGGTCGCGCAATGCCATCGAAGTTAGCAAAAAATTGTGAAAAACCTTAATTTTTCATTATTTTTTTAAACATGCCAGATGGTTTTAATTGCGCTCCTATACCATGAATTAACTACTAAAAGTATGTGAAGTCAATTTATATGCACTTATTTTACATTTGTTTCATATCTTCCGGTCGCGCAACATAGTACAAAGTGAGTAAAATTAGTAGTTTTTTGCAAAATTTCAAAGTTTGACAGTTTAGTACATTTTAATCATATGACCTTTAGAGATGCTATGGTTTAATTCTATTACAATGATAATTGGATAATAAATAATAACAATAATATATTTCAATTCAAGCATATAATATAAACTTTGATATTCAAATGGAATTCGGTCGCGCAGCTTCGTCAAAAACAGCAGAGTAGCCTACCTGGACACAGAGGCGAGGCGGTTTCCTTTCAGATAATTTATAAATTTCCTAATGGTAAATATTTGGTAATTTTTTGTTTCGATATTCAATTTTTGGTGCAGATCTTCTCTCATTTTGTTTACAAAACGACCCAGAACTCACCACAGGGACGTGGCTGCACTTCGAGTTCCACCCACACCCTACCCAATCAACCATCCAATGTAGGGTGTGTTATTTACAAAATGTACATATTTATTTCGTTTTCTCTCTCTTTACGTTTCCTTTCTAGTCTTTATCTATCGATGAACTACGAAATTCGGATTTGTGTGAAAACGTTGGCATATCTGAGTGTGACGGTAATGTGGTTGTAATATAGCCGTTTCTGGAACTGTGTCCACATACTTTACTTGAAGCTTCGCTCACTAGCTTAACGCATCTTTCAACTGCCGGTGTATGGCATGGGAAAGTATCTATTCTCATAACTGGCTTGAAGTCGTTGCTCACATATTGTTTTATCTCTTCATTAGTCAATGTTCTTAAGTGAGGAGGAGGAGTCAGTGTACTGTAAAAAAGTTTTTTTCGAACCACCCTACTACTTAGTCTTAATAAAATTAATATTTTCCATAATTAATTCCTGGGACATGATAAAGGTAGTATTTTCAGTACTTTTTATGAGCGTTTAAAGATTTCGAAAGACAATTTGAAATCAGGATCCGGCAATGGAAAATAAGAGTAAATTTTCCTCATATGCTGAGATGTATTCAATTCGTAAATTACCTTTTGTTTGTTTTGTAAAATAAATTATTTTTTTTGGCGTTAACAGTGAACTTTCCATCCCTTTTTATGATAGTAATAAAGCGTCTTCTATTAGGGCGAGATTGAGACTACCAAGTCGCTTCTTACAGCTAACCCTGTTTAAAGAAGGGCTTGTAGATGATCTTGCTTTGAACCCTAAACATTGGATATTAAAGATTGGGATGATCTACCAAAGGTTATCCCAGCCTAAGAAGTAATTTCTCTAGTTTACCATGGGCATCCTAGGTCAGCTGACTGACCTGACAGTGCCGACAGAAAAAAACCAGGATATTTTCCTAAATTTCTTTTTTAATTCTGTTATAGCTAAATATACCTATTATGCCCATTATCTCCTGGATTAGTGACCTTTGGGATCACGGTTCCTCAAGGTTTAAGAACCGTGGGTCTATTATCGAAATCGAACTCTCAACTCAAACTTTGTTTGCAAAGCTGCGCAACTCCTTTTGATATCGAGTTTTCGGCAAAAACAAAAGCCGTACATACAGCTCGAGGAAAAACTCAAAGTCATTATCTTAGTGAGGTAATTACTTGAGAAATTCCAGGAAGTACTTTAGGTAATTGAAAATTATATAAAGATCTGCAGATCGCGCAATGTTTTCCTCTTTGAGAGGTTTCTCGCTCTCTAAATATTAGTTTCGACGATAAATCAACAGCGCGCCTATTTACCACTTACTCGCGATTACTTCATTTGTGAAACTATTGCCAAAATAGGCCTTCGAAGAGAGAGAGGAAGATAACAGCCAGCCTAATAGAGGAACAAGCTACTGACAGGACTGAAACAGCCTTAAAAATTTTGAAGAAACATTTTGTGTGGTATTCCCTTTTATTTTAAGTCACATAATATTAGCTGAAAATGAAATACCCATGATCCATTGTCAATTTATTTTTATAATTTTGCTAAATTAAACCTGAAAATTAGCTTAAAGTCACTAAACTCATAAAATGCAATTATAAAGTAGTGAAATTAATAAATCAATTAAATTAACTTTGGTAAATACCATATCTAATTGATTCAACGGATGGTATTGAACTTTGCCTTTCTATGTAAACATAAAGTTGTTTTGATTTATATTAATAATTGAAACATGTCATACTTCGATGACAAAGAGGAGTGCAGATGAAGTAGCATATATATATATATGCATATTACACATATTACATTATTATACAGCATATTACACACCGTCCAGCATATGCTGGTGTAATATGTTGCTGATATCGAAAAAAGTCGCTAGATCTTGGGAGAAACTCGCTGAATTGGCATGTCCACTACTCGGTTGTGCATACCATGGATGTGATGTATACTCTAAGAGATTGAAACCCAACTTCCTAAGATTTCAACTTTGAAAGATTTCGGAAATATTATGTAGTATAGTGTACACAGTAAGTATCCGAACTTAAACAGAAAATTTAGGTTTTACCATTTGACTATCCATCAAAAGTTCCGAACTGGCGTTGGCAAAAGACAAATAAAAAATGATAGTTTGAATTATTCTAGCACCACGAAACGATGAAACACGCTGATTCTGTTTGCGTGCCATCCGAAAGTCAACAAAATAACGCGACTTATTAACAGTACCTGGTTCTCCTCCAGTTTGTTTACTATCCCGTCTTTCGTTTCAATATGCGATAATCCTCTAGCAACCATAGGATAAATACAGGCCTTTTTTCCTTGGCTTTTGAAAATAAAGAATTTGCACCCATTCAGAATTATTTATCAGCCTAAACAAACCAAGCTCATTAGAAACTCATACCGGGAAAGGTATCACATGTTGGAAGAATAGCCATTACGTCTACATCTACATACACACCGTGCAAGCTATCGGAATATGGCAGGAGTTGCATGCACCATGATTCTATTATTCAATAGATTACTTCTTCCTATTGTTCACGAAAAATGATGATTTCTTTAAGCGACTACTTCTAGCATTAATTTCCCTCATTCTGAAGTATCTGAGAGACACTCACTCTTTTGTCGCAGTAATTCCTTTCAAACCATTTGCCTTTCGCTGTACCTTCTATAATTCCTGTATGCAACACTTTTCAGCAGAGTTCCATAAACTACATGTATTCTCAAGGTTGGTCCAACTAGCGCAGGTCAGCATAGCCCGCGGACTTTCTCATCGATCCTACAGACTATTCTCTTGACGCAATAACTGATTCTAGGAAACAATCACTGTTGTCGAAAATTCTAAAAAAAGAGAGTTAAAAAAGAGCACAGATAGGATGATACCAACAGCTTTCCGAGGGTGGTTTCAAATATAAAGCCGCAGATTCTTTAGATTTCAATTACGGCCCATCAGGAATCGCTCACCAAAGGGTCCCTTTGTTGGAAGGAAAATAAAAAAAGATAAACGATTGGCGAAATGGACAATAGTCAATCTGTTCGATGATCATCATTTTGGTCAAGGGCACGAAGAGTCATAGGAAAACAATTTTGCTCCCCTTATATTTTACTATCCCGACGTCATAATCAAACGTACGTAAGCATGCTGAGGACGTTTTTCATACATTAAATATTTTACGACGCCTTCTTTTATTGGCCTCCGATTTTATTTTGCAGATAAGTCGCTGGATTTACGCAAGCTTTACAACCATTCAATAGAATTAAACCAAACTACCAGTCATTAATTTAAGAGAATAAAAGTCTGCTGGTACTCCGAGTTAGTATAATATAGCTCATATGACAAAATATTTGCTGATACATTTTTCAATGGAAATATTTCGTTCTTAGATGTTACAGCAGCGGTCACCATGACTTTTATATCAATTCGTCCAATATAGTTAAATTATAATTTATTTTAACTGATTATTTATTTTGTTTATTAGTTTTTTAATAAAACATATTCCGTTAGAAACACGTTACGGCGCTGGTTAAAAAATTCGAGTTGAAATCGTAGAAAACTTCAACGAACTTCTCGATAACACATATATGAGTCTTAGCGCGTCAGGAGACCACCCAACTATTTAAACTATTAAGCATCATTATTACCTTCACGGAAACAAATTTAAATTCCTTATCACAGAGCTTGAAATTATTATAGTACATTTCATGTTTTCATTACAGGTCATTTTTGTCCAAAGCAATATTTTTTTCTTTGCGAATCTTTGCAATCTGAAAAATCTACCAATTGCTGAATTACTTAATACATATCTTTTCAGTGACTATTAGATGAGTGAGATACTGGATCAGTGATAAACTTCTTTAACCTAAGAAAATTGCTGATTCCTTGAACTCTCACTCATTCAGGGTTGACAATCAATGAAAATGTGGTGAGCAATATCTAAACAGACTATCTGCACTGCTTAAGGTGTTTTAAATTATCAAAATATTGCATCATATTTTATACATTATCAATAGCTTCATTTCATATTTTTTTATATTTCCAATATTTTCATTATTCTAAAAATTCTAAGAAATTCATATAATATTACATCTAAGAAATGGTTTGGGGCTTGAAGAATCTTGGCAACATTAATTGTATATGAGATTGTGTCATAATTTTTAATGGCACGATTATGATTACGACGCTTCCAGGAAGTCGGAAAGAATACATCTTTATGAGAGCGATACATATCTTTATGAGAGTAATAGCTTTATTATAGCGCTTTTACGCTAATTTTGATGCACAACTAAATTTTCTACACCCTAAACTTTAGAATAACTTTTACAATACGGATTCTTAAACTTCTGAGTATATCTTTAAGGAACTTCATCATATTTCAATGAATTTACACCCGAAACTTAAACCCTCCTCCTTAATAATTTATACTTGGAATTTATGAACTATAGGACATATGGGAGTTACTGACAAACCAAGCTATTTGTGTCAGGTTAAGATTGATGGTTGTGGGTAATTTGTTCAGCGTCCTCGGTAGTATAGTGGTCAGTATCCCTGCCTGTCTCGCGGGAGACCAGGGTTCGATTCCCCGCAGGAGATGATTTTTCTTCTTTTTCTTTCACAATCGTGACGAGCCTCTCTCTCAACAACAGTTGCTGAATCACTAGGATTTCCCTAATTTAAACTATATAACAAATAATTGACCTTTTATCTTGCTCTTAAATCGTAGGTTCAACTTGAAAACAATCGACTGTAGAAGGCATATTTTATGCATAATCCACATTCACTCGTTAAGTTTCAGATCCAAGTTCGACTCCCGGTTACGCTGAACCTTTTACGATAACCCCCGACAAGAAAAAAATCAAGAAATAATCAGCAATATACCGTTTATGATAATGCATAAACCGAGTTTTTAAACCCATTTTCTATGCTGAAAAAGCCCCCTTCGGCTCATACTCGAGCCAGGGTCCCGCTTACCTGTTCTCCGATTGAAAAAAGTCTATCTGCCAAAGCTGGAAATCAAGTAGTAATATCTAAATTGTTCACCCTCTTTTCCATTTAAAGAGCTATGCAGTTTACTGCTTTTTTGACAGAAATGTTCAGATACATTTATGTATTTCTTCAACCCTTTTGGTGGGGTTAGGCCGGTAAGGCCTCTCTACCAGCCAACCTTTATATGCATTGTATAATATTTAAACGTTTAATTCAAAATTATTCTCTAAAATTAACTTATGACTAACAAGATAGGCAAAATGAGAAGTATAGACTTCTAAGCACAACAACATACACAGTTCCATACTAATGCTAAGTACATATAAATAATATATAAAATATTTGGGTTGTGGGAAAACTCCTCAACTGAAAGTCTACGAAGAAAAACCCACGATTGGAGAAAACACCTACACAAGAAGGGGAGCGAAAACAACCGCGAAAATATCGGATTAATAAAAGAAAGAAAAAGTTCATCATAAAAAAATTCACTTCGTTTATTTCGGCGTCTGTAACATGTGTCCCCCATCGGATGATCACAATTATCTAGAAAGGAAAGGAAAAAAAGCAAGTATTCTATTTTATACTAAATTTAAATATTTGACCGTTAAAATATGGAACTTTTAACCTACTGATGCCTCAATTATTTTAATATCATTGGCATCCATTTTTATTTTGAAATTTAACAGTAGCTGCTGCATTTCCCACTCTAAGTTTATACTCGAGACAATTAGTTTTCCCTGTTTTTCTGTGATAAAATTCCTCGGCCTCGACTTATATTTGGGTTGGCTTAAACTCGATCACATACGGTAACCACCGTTTTTAGCACAACAGGTAGCCTCTTTTATCCCAAATTTGGCATCTTTTAGCTCAGACAGAGGATTCACGTAACACTTATTCAAACACGCAAATGGTAACCCAGTTCATGAATGTCCAGGGTACTAAATGGTACTGCGTTATGGGATAACCGGAGAAAGGTAAAAGTTGTGGTATTTCAGAGCCTCTTGGTAAGTGATGTCCAAGTAAGGATATGACTGAGCGACACCGACGTAAGGTGGTCAAACGCGCTCCAGCAACGTTGAAAAAGTATGTTGCAAATGACTCGCCATGTCCTTTTGCGGGGTAAAAGTCTCCACGCTGTCTGCAGGATGTCGTGGAAATTGGGTCAAATTGTTCGAGAAAGGGTATATTCGGAACGGTTTGAAGAGGCCTGAGTCAAAGGGAGCAACGCCTTTAACGAGGAAACCTACTTAAGTCTTCAAAGCCAATTGAGAGAATAATACTAACAAGAAGGATAACGACAAAAATAATATCAGGCCTTGATTGACCTCATTTCAGTCCGATCTTCCTTGCCTTATAATTTTAAACTTCAAACATAAATTACCACACCCTAACCTGGATTGGAATCCGACAACATTCGTAAACTTGGTGGCTCAAATTCACCCAGTATTTGATAAGATAAGACAAAATGTTGTATTCGATCTTTCAAATCATCCTCATGTTGAACGGTTCCATTGTTTAAATTGTGTTTATATTTACTGTATCCCTATTTACATGGAGTTACATGAGCTAGAAGGACGAAAGAAATTGACGTAGATAAACGGGTTACTTTTGGTCACTAAATTTAGTTCCTGAGTAATATTACAGTACTCTTTTATCACATAAACACTAAAAGGCAACCTACAAGCTTCGCTGAAGGTAAATATTCTCAATTCAAAGAAGATGTGAAACTTGGAAAACAAAAAATGAACTTTTTCATAAATTATGATTTAGTCTATTCAGTATTTTTAAAACAAAACACACAGACACAGATACTTCCCAAAAACACAATGCACAAATATTTTAGAAGCATAGTTTTGAGTCTGCACAAGACATCTCTCCAGATTACTCTTCATGAGGCGATTGCACTTTGATTCTCGTGCACTTGAATCGAATACAGTTGATCAAAATTAACAAGAAAGGCCGTTTTTGAATCTTCCTCCGGATTCTTCAGGCTCAAGCCGAGCCCGACAGCATAAATTCACTGTGAATATTTTACATTTTATAGAGGAGAACTTTGCTTTGAGCAAACTTTTACCGAAAATAGCTAGACAGTTGAGAAAGATACTGATACTTGTAGAGTACTTTTACCACAAGAATCTTCTCAAGCTGAGAAATAATCTGAGGAGTGGCGACAATTACGATAATCTACATTATTGCCAGTTCATTACCGTTGTATCAGATAATTCTTCCGACACTGCTCTAAAGCGATATGACTGGTGGTGAGTTCAAATGAATAAAACTACCCTTCTCCTTATCTCAGTACAGGACGCTACTTCTCAGTTATTTGCTAAGAACAACTCAGACTCAGAATTTATGACAAGATGAAAACAGCTGATCAGAGGTTTAGAGAAAGCTATAAATTTCAACAAGTATTGGAAAATTTCCCCCAAGAATCAAATAATTTAATTCCTTATTAACGGATTTTGAAAAGGCTGTAATTTCTTGATTTAGGGAAAGGTATAAGAAATAAAATTAAAACTATATGAAATGGAAGGAAGGCCGACTTTAGTCAAACAAGTTAATTTTTGCGTACTCCTTCAAAGTTACGCTACATTTAAGTACTGAGGTATTCGATAGTTTGAGGGTTACTTGAATAGCCGTGCGTGATTATATAGTTATAAATATGGCTTCATAAGAATCTAAAATTAAAGAGAAGCCTGTAACCGTAAATATTCCTTTATGGGTCAACCTTTAATGTAACATTTTAGTAAAAATGATGTCAATATATACGCAGGAGATCTATGTTTCAAGTCAAAAACGTAGATAATGTTGTAGAAAATCTTTTATGAAATCTTAAAACAGTTAATTTCTATCACTTTATTGAAAAAATAGAAATAAAAACGTATCGTGCAAACTGTCATTATCCCTAAAGAAAAACTTGAAGAATTAGCAAATGTAAAAACGAATTTCCGGTATACCCTTTACGATAAAGATCCCAAAATAATGTTTCATTATTACTTTCACACATTTGGGCACGAATTTCACAAAATGATTTAATACTTATATTCATTGAGTTTTATAGGAGCACCACAAGTCGTGGAAATGTTATCATAAGATATTTGCTTATTTACTCAACCTCTACAGCCTTGCCTCTAGTTTGTATGCTTCCGAGGCCAGAAAGCACAAAGAAAAGTTGAAATTTCAGCCTGAGACATTACTTTTCCGTAATGAGAATTCGAGAAATACAAGAAAACTGAAAATTTCCGGATTATAACTTGACGCATTTCCTTCTTAGAAATGAGGAAGTGCCAATTCACCATCGCTCAAGGAACCTCTATCTCTGTCAGTTCTTTGATGGGCAAAACTCGGACTGCCCGCATTTTAAAAACCGCGGAGAAGGCAACTGCCCGTATGCTTCACTATCGCCGGTCGCAGCAATCTGTCTTGCAAATGTCATCCACATTTCCATTGAAAAGGAGTCTGTTCCAGCAGTTAACCCTTAATTCATCGCGATCTACAACATACAAGATTGTCAGGCAATGCATTTCTTCGAACATTATGGAACATGCTGGCGGTGTCTGTGCCCTGCTGATCGCAGATCCTTCTCTTAGCCTCGAAGTGGAGATTAGGCAGCCTTGCTCATTTTTTGAAAAAAAAAAATAGTTGCTAACGAACGCTATCGTAACAATGTTGCCAATTGTTCCAATGTTTGTTGTTGAGAACGTCGCAACACTCACAATCAACTCTTGATCCGAGTAGCTTATTTAATCACAATCATTAATAACACGCTATGGATGGAGAAATATTTATTTAACCAATTATTATATTTTGAATGCAGAAATGTCCCTATAGACTGGTTATACAACTACACCTTGCAGAGCCCCTAAAAAGGACGTATTAACTTTAAAATCACCATGAGACGGCACTGTTATCCAAGAGACTATGATTAGACTTGGATACGTGTTGACAACGTCATTTAATAGGTTTTATTGTAATGTAATTGTTAACTGTAAAATCAATTTAGCCCAATTTACCGTGAAATGATTTAAGCAATTTGCGAAGAGTTAAGAAATTCGTTTTAAAAGATAAGGGTAATAGATATTGCTTTGCCATCATCATCATTATTCTTTTAAACAGTACCGTGATTACAAATAGAGCAGAGCTCTCCATTGTTCTCAACTCTCTGAAGCTTTCCTACGATTTTGATAACTGCCTTCGCTCTATTTCCGCTTATCTATTTCAAGAACATGATAACACTTTTTACCGAGGGATGACAAAGAGGACCAATGAAAATCGTGTAGCTCTTGGCTTATGAGCCAAAACTAGATACTTCTCGACAAATATTTCAAGTCGAAGCCATATAAGGAGGGAAAGAAGGAAATAATAAACTAATTAATTATATCCCAAAATGAAAACTTAAGACGAATTTTCCATTCCAGTTAAAATTAAGGAGGTGGAGTGAATGGGGCCAAGGCCCTCTGGTGGCAAACAGACTATGCCCATTCAAGAGAGTTAGGGTATGGAGATTTTGTTTTTCGTAACACCTTTTGCTCAAACAATGCGGTAGGTACAACAAAATTCAAAATACATAAGTGCCGATTCTTCTCAATGAAGATGTTCATTACCTATGTCATCACCACACTAAACTGATACTTGTGAAATTATCCTAAATTCACAGATGGAAAGCTTTTGTGTGGGAGTCAGCACAGAGGGAGAAAAGGAACTATTTTTGGAAGCTTTCGATAATTTAGCCAAAACGAGGCGTACAAAGTAAATGTATTGCGTAGTGTTCAATAAAATTCAATTTGACAATGTGTATGTATTTCTCACTTTGAATTATAATATGATTTATATTTATTAAAATTGATAGTATGGATGTAAAGACTACAGAGTAACCTTACTTAAATTTTAGTCAATTTGAGTGTTTCTTTGTGTACATTTTTTTATAGCTAAGTTAAATAACATTTTATTTTTTTCCATATTGCAGATATACCATATATGCCGGCGTATAAGTCGACCTTTGAAGCCTAAAAAAATCTCTAAAAACCAGGGGTCGACTAATAAGCCAAAACATAAAATTTAACCCTTTACCACCAAGGGGTAAATAAGAGAAACTACCTTCTTAACACTTCACATTGTTGTACACAAACTCTCGCAACTCATCACAATTATTTCTAACTGAAAGTAATTTTTGGCAAGTAAAGCATATATCAGATAAAATAAACGTGATTACGAAATACAATTTTGGCTGAAAGTGTCTTATGTTATGAATTTTTTATAATAAAATAGATAAATTAATAAACCATTTTCACATCATTAAAATACATTTGACGCATATTTATTCTTCGTAAATTGTATTCATTTCTTCACATGTATTTTTATTTTACAAACTTTTAATATGTTTTCTTTTATAAATGAAGATCGATAAGCACATCAAGGTTTGTTTTTGTTTATTTGATCGTTATGATTCGACTTAACGTTAGCAGTTAATGGAAGTTGTTTTAGCAGTGTCGTGATTTGAAATTACCACGTTATATTACCATTATTTCTATAATAAATTTTCAATATCATTTTTTTTCTGTTTCGTAATGCATTTTTATTCGTGTAGCCTGAGTAATACTAATGAAATAAACTTGTGTAATAGTTAAGCAGAGGGGTTATGGTTCGACGGATTCGACTTAGCGTTAGGAGTTAATGGAAGATGATTATTATTTGGGAAGATTTTGATGTGAAATTCATTTTTCTTAATCGTATAAGTTTCGATTTATCTTAACGAAATTCGAATTCAGCTCGGTTTTTAAATCTATCATATAAAATAGTGTGGGTGTGTGTGTGTGTGTATGTATGTTCTCTAAAAACTCGAGAACCGAGAGTCGCAAAACTTTGAAATTTTCGAGATTATTAAAAGTCGACCCAGCGCAGAGTAAAGTCTACTCTTTATTTAACCTTAAGTCCACGGTTTGAACCCAGAAGGGTCAAAACTTTTCCATAAGAAATACACGTAGAAGTAATTTTTTTCGTAGCAGGGTTAATTTCTTTTGCAAAATTAAATTATAAATAATGGTCCTAGAAAGTCAAATCAAGCACCAAAAGAATAAAAAGAGAATAAAAATTCTTATTTTGGTCATGGAATATCGTTTGCGACTCGAAATTGTGAACAGTTTTATAAAATACGTGAATATTTTATCCAAAGTCTGAGTCTGTAAACAACCCATTCCCTTGACGATTGTTGATTCTAGCTCATGAGTCTATAAGAAGACATTGAGAATTAATGAAATATTTAAGAAAGTTTTTCAAAATTTGTTTAAGCATCTGTAGCAACCATGTTTTATTTAAATCAACGTAATTGTTCACCGTAAATTTTTAACGTTGGTTAGAAGTGTGTTGCTTCAAATGCTCTCCCTCAATCAATTCAACTGAATGCGTATAAGTAGCCTGTTAATTGCCTTTAATATATTCATTGAATTAAGTATTGAATCCAATCCATTTGCCTCGATGTATACTTAGCAAATTAGGAAAATAGAGATACCAAAATGCGTAAAGATTTCCCTTGGTTTGGTGTTTGAAGTATTGTTGACTTGGATTAAGGAGAATAAAAACGATCTTGAAACTCGTAAGTTGATTGAATTTACAAATTCGCTCCTGACCACTCGTCGTTCAAAACACGTTATTATCTAAATAAGTGATGTGGATAGCGAGAATGTAAATTCAATCAACTTAAGAGTTTCAAGATCGTTTTTATTCTCCTATATCCAAGTCAACAATACTTTTTATTCGTAACCAAAATAAAAACAACAATACAAAGATAACGCGGCGGGCTCGGTGGCGATACGCGGAGTACCGCCACAAAATCATTGAGGAGTTGAGCTGCGAGTTTTAAGTTGTAGCATGACCTTACCGAAAAGGTAAAGCAACTTTATCTTTTGTATTTTGTATAATAAAAAGCATTCATTTGTAGTTTACTTATGTGATTTCCAATTTACATACATTTACTATCTAACTGTCTTTGATGTTTAATCGTAGTTTCCGTTTTGACTTTCATTTCCGTGATAGTGTTTGTGTTAATGATTGTGTTCAGTGCTTATGTAGTATTTTAGTTACTTTCCGTAAAAAATATTCATCGGTTGTTTTCACAGTAATATTTATTTCTATTATTTGCTTATGCGTTACCGTATTACCTTTGTGCATTTCTGAAAATTAATCCTTAAATGTGGTAATATTTATCCTAATTTTATCTTTGAATATATATTTATAATCTTTGAACGAATGCTGTCTATATCGAAGAAATTTTTCATTTGAAAGATATGAGATTGAATATTTTTAGTCAAGGTGGCCTTGTAAACTTAATTATAATTTCTATTTCTTGGTTTATTTGTTTGGAAAGGAAAATCGAAATATAGTTCGCAGGCTTTATTTCAAGTTCAAAATAAAATTAAGAAGAATCACTATTGTCAACCTGAGATAAGTTTGGTAGAAATATTATATGAAAATTAATATTCAGAATACCAAATTAATGGATTTCAGCAACAAATTATGAGAGCGTAAGATTTTGGCATATTTACGGAAAAGTCTCGTTTACGGTAATCCAACGGTAATCTGTCCCATCGAACGAAGCTAAAATGATACATTTTAGATTATCTTCTTTATAAAAGGATTACTGTATTTAATTCTACTTCTATTCTCCCCGTTGAGAATCAACGGGCGCTACAGCTAGTATATAATAAACGAGAGGTTCGTGGGTTGCTTAACATACGTCGTAACCTTTACGTTTTCCCGTAATAGCTGCTAATTTTTTTGTACTTCCATAACAGTTTCGCTATGAATTAAAAATTGCATTCGAAGAGATTGAAAGTCGCTTAAAGAAAAAAGTGACGACGAGACTATTGCCTGTGATAGATTTCTATAATCCTAATTCTCATTGAAGAGATCGTTTTCAGTACGTCACTCTTGAGAATCTTGAATTATTTTCCAAACGATGGAATAATGGAGTAAACAAATGGTATCGATGTTTATTGCATGTCCATTCGATGAAAAGCGTAAACTTGATTTTTGTGACTTTAAGTAAAAGGTAAAATTTTATCGGAAACTTTTTCTTTGTAATTCATCATACATTATTTGAACACAAGGTAAGTATTTAAATGGATTTATGGTAAAACTGCCGAAATTAATTTTACCGTATTTATTTTATAAGAAAGTATGATTTCGAAGATTAAGCCATTAATCTTTAGAAATTCATGAATGTCGTTGAGTTAGTTTATTTAGGATATGATCTTCGGCTAATAAACTACATTTAATCTCTTACGTGAGTTGAAATACAATGGTTCAATCCGTAAATAAACAAATGCAATAAGTTTTATAAACTACTGAATCAATTCTGCTGGCTGGGGAAGATTTCAAAACCATTTCATACTCTCCACAGTTTTTACTTGTTCGGCGGATAGTTGGCGTAATAGGCGCACAATTGCCCTTCATTTGTTGGAATTTGCTCAGACTGGTCGTGACTTCCAAGGGGAGTGGACGTATGAAGAGTGTTATTCTGTGGTATGAAGTTTCCGCAGTGATGCGCTTCTGGTATCGTCAGTGAGGCATGCTTCTCATCGGTAAAACTAAAGTTTAGATACCTGTTTTTGTTTTCGAAATATCGCCGCTAGGTGGCAGCACCTATATCACTTATATTTTACTAAAGGAATCCTACCTACCCTACTTAACCCATCGGCACCGCGCATATTTCGCGATTAGTAGCGGAGATTCGATAGGAACGAAAAGAACCCTACTTGCCCTACCACAACCCATCGGCGACGCGCATATTTCGCGATTAGTAGCGGAGATTGAGTGCGCGAGTTCTGCAGAAATACATTGTTGATTGTTGACAAAACTGCTGCCACCTAGCGGCGAATTTCGAAAACAAAAAACAGGTATCTAAACTTTAGTTTAAACCTTCTCATCTAATTCGTCTCACAAGGTAAGTGATACTGAGTAAATTCAAAGTAGGAACTTCTGAGTTGCTCGTTCGTGAAGATTGATTTCATTAAATTTTAAACAAGTCAGTCAAGTAAGCGATGTCACTTTTGGATTGAATTAAATTGGATTGTAAAGCATCATGTTTATCTTTCAAGAACTCCAGCACCGAGTTTAACAGCTTATAAAACCAATCTAAACAGCACCCCATAAATTTAACTAGAAATTTTCCAGGCACCCTTTTGACAACCAACGAACAGTGGTTGAAACGTTTGAACGGTTGAAAAGAGTTTGCCAATGTCGGTTATTTGCTAATTTCTCTTTTATTGTTCGAAAATAAGATAAATCATGTTTTTTATCACAATGAATTTTAGTCGAACGTTGTTGTCTGGAAGGCCTTCCTGGAGGGATACCTTCGTTTGATAAAACCTTCTGGCAAATCAGGCACATTGGTAATGTAATGTTTACAGGCTATTCAATAAAGCCATATTTCAAATATTCGATATTATACTGTCTAAATTTTTCTTTTGATGATCCATTCTTATCTGAAGAAAAAATAAAATTTTTATGGAGGTATTTTTAATTAATAATTTTTTTAAAACTTTTGAAATATTAAAAAAAAGAAACTAAAATAGATACTAATGATTTAAATAAACATGATATTATTAATCTTTTCGCACCGGTAGAGTTTTCAGAAATGCTACTTTCAGATGCGGAACGCTTTTTCGGATTTTCACCCCATTGAATTTTTGATGCTCAAATCCTGGCCCACGAACCGTGGAATTAACAATTTTATATCACGTTGTATCTCAAGTTCTATCACTCAGAATCTAATACATTTTTTTCTGACTTACTCTATTATTCTACTCAACTATAATGGCTAAAGATAATTTATTTATACATTTAACAGCTATAATTAAATATATGTTTTGCATAGTTGTAAATTTTTCGGGATTGAACACGAAAAAGTTGACATGCTGTAATTTTTTTAGATAACAGTTTTACATAAGTATATGCTGCGAATGAAAATGAAATAAAGAATAATGTCTGAAATTTTAATTTCTTAAAGTTTCATAACAATAGCTATCGTTTTTTTTCCGAAATGGGATGGTAAGTGAATGGAAAATGTCAGGCGCTTGCTGTATAAGTCAGCGCTGAGTAGGTGATTTTGCTGAATTTCCATGTCTGATTAAGGACTGAGGTTTTCAAAAGTAAAGTCCGGCTCACACTAGGCTGTTTACAAGCTGCTACTTAGTATCAACTGGCTGTAGCATCAGCAAGCAGCTGCTGGTTTTGTGGTCATGCTAGGTTAACACTAGCTGCCAGAACCATTGGGTCGTCTTTGGGTAGAAAGATAAAAATCCTGAAGTGGCTATTAAGAATTGGAGTGAGTGAACTTTGTTCGGATATGCTAATACGGAACATAAAAATTCGGTGTGAGGTTGGATATTATAAATATATTTCATAACCAAATTTAACATATTCGCTGATGGTCCTTGGTTCGATCCCAGAGGGCTATTTAAATTCCTCAATGCATTTCTTACGGAGATAACGGAAACAAATTTTTGGTACTTCCCGGCACGGTATCGGCTTCAAGCTTTGCTTGATACAAGAGCAAGTCTTTTTAAATCAAACTGTGCATTCACAGCCTACAATATGTCCTGGGTTCGACACCAGGTGTCTCTGCAATCAGAAGTTGATCCGATTTTTATGAATTATTTTAAACCTTTGCCAATAATATAGGAACTTGAAATTCGGCATATAGATAGAGATCACAAGTAACTTTCAGAAACATATTTTAGATTTCCAAAATCGTCCTTGGTTCGAAAAGGAGAGAGTTGAAACTCTAGGGATCGATAAATGCCAAAGATATCTAAAGAAAACCGAAAGGACATCTACGAATATTATCCTTGGTTCGATGCTAGGTCGGGGCAAAAATCGGCCGTTTAAAATGCATTGTGTCGATTATTAACATTTTTTTTGGACCATTTCCCGATGCCATGGAAACTTGAAATTCGGCATTGGGTTAGAGACCATAAATATATTTCATAATCAAATTTTATTTGTTAGCTAATGGTCCTTGGTTCGATCCCGGAGGGCCATTTGCACTTCTCAATGCATTTCTTACGGAGATAACGGAAACAAAATTTAGGTACTTCCCGGTATGCTATCGAATTCAAACTTTGCATGATACAAGAGCAAGTCCTTACAAATCAAACTGCGCATTCACAGCTTACAATATGTCCTGGGTTCGACACCAGGTGTCTCTGCAATCAGAAGTTGATCCATAAGCTCTATGAGTTGATCCGACTTTTAGGAATTAGTTTGAAACCTTTCACAATAACATAGAAACTTGCAATTTGGCATATAGATAGAGATGATAAATATCTTTCAGAAACATTTTTTAGATTTCCAAGATCGTCCTTGATTCGACTCCAGAGTGTTATTTACATGCGTGAAAAGTAGAACGTCATTTTAGGTAGTTGCAACTAATATTTCTGCTTGAATTTTCACACATAGTTAGAGATGGTGATCTTCTATTGCGGTGCATAGTAAGTTCACCAGGAAGATCCAGGTTCGATGCCAGACGGTTAAATTGAAGGAAATTTTAAGAGTATTTTCAATCCTTTTTTTTTCTTTTGAGGACCGTCCCGATATAATGCCGATTTTTAATTATTGTTGTCGATCCGCTTGCAGTATGCAAGCTACATTTTACTCGTATAATAGATATATAATATACACATACACACAGAACAGAAACAAAAAAACAATATTAAATTCATAGGGTTTTTCTTCTGTCTTTATTTATTTTTGTTTCTAATTATATATACTTATAATATAAATACATATAATTAGGAAACAAAAATAAATAAATTTATACAATTAGAAAATAAATATACATGAAAAATTAGTGACTATTTTGGAGCTGAAGTTTGTCTGCTAAATCTTCTATTTCTGGTTTATACTTGGTATATTTCAAGGCCAAGCAAGCACCACTGACTTCATCTGTTAACCGATTCCATTTTTTTGTCTTACTATTATTTAATGCTGAGAACAATGTTTCACAAAATTATGTACATGAAAAAATTGTTATCAAAGCCATTGCTAAAGCTTTCAAGTTGGTGTAAGGGTCAGGTAATCTGTTCCAAACCTTCACAATTTCTTCTTCGTAGTTGTACTAATTTTCATTCTTCAAACATTTTTGTTCCATATTTTCAACTGCTGATCTTAACTTGAAAAATCCTTGAGTCCAAATGCTATTCTGAAAATCTACCAATTGAATCTCTAAATCGTCAATCTGCATCCATTGAAAATCCTTTAATTCCAAAGTATTGTAATCAACTACATCAGGATACTTAATTATTTTAATTGTCAGGTCTAGGCTTCTAAACTGGTTGAATCTTTTCTGAACTGTTGAATTAATGAGTTAAACATATTCTGGTTCAGAAGTATGGACTCCATTTCACATAGTGTTGTCACCTTTTCGAAATATTTTTTATGCGAGGAAAATTCTTATATGTTTTAGTTTCAATATCTCGCTTGAAAATTTGAAGTTTACTTTCAAAAGATTTGATGTATCAAAACATAACCTCAATACTTTTGCCCAAACCTTGTAATTTTAAGTTAAGTATGTGAACAGAAAGGTCAGTAAAGGACATTAAATTGCTGATCAAGATATGATTCTTAACCTGAGTAATGTTTATTAGGTATTTATTTTCAATAAATAATAAAATTTTGTCAAAACACTCCACAAATCTCTCCAATACTTTTCCTTGACTCAGCCATCTCACGTTATTGAACATTAATAGTCCATTGTAGGATGATTCAACTTCCAGTAGAAGCACAGAAAATTCTCGCTTGTGAAGTGGCCAGGCTATATATAAGATTCACTATTTTTGTTACAACTAACATTATATCATTTAGTTCCGAAAATCCAGATTTGGCACACAACACTTCCTGATGGATAATGCAATGAAAAAGAACAACTGGATGTCCAATAATCTCCATTAACAAATTTATAAACCACATTTTATCCAACCATATCTGTCGTGACTGACACAATTTTAGAGATATCAATCTTTAAGTAACTAAATGTTTTTGTAACAACCTTACATATTTCACTTCCTGATGTACATATTGGCACTGATTCTAACTTTTTTAACTCTTTTCTCATTGAGAGGCCATCAGAATATTTAGCAATAATGGCCAATCGAGCATTTGATGTGACATCAGTAGTTTCATCAAGAGAAATCGAAAAATATTTACAACTAGTTAAATCTTTTTTTAATTGTTCTTGTACATTTTTATTTAGATCTATTATTCTGTATTTGATAGTATTTCTACTGAGTGGTATCTCAGATTCTTTTAATAATTTCATTTTTATTTTTCATGTCATGAAATAGGGTTTGTGCACATTCAAGAAATGTTCGTTTAATAAATTCTCTGTCACTGAGTGGTTTTCCATGCTGAGCTATGGAGTGAGCTATACAGTAACTTGCTAATGTGAAATTTGTACAGCTTTTTACAAATTTAAAGATTGAATTTGTTTGATTTTTATAGAGTTGTGACTGCCTAGAAATGTATTCCTTCCTTTCATCGATACTTTTATTCAAATGTTGACTATGATTAGTTTCAAAATGTCTCTTTATATTACAAGTTCTGCTTACTACTGTTCCATTGCACAGTATGCACAATGATCTGTTGTTTCCGTCAACAATCCTGTACATTTCCATCCATATGTCTTGAAATGAACGGCTACTGCTACTTTTCCTTTATCAATCAATTTTAATTTTTTATTTTTTGATTCTCCATCACAGGGCTACAAAAACAAGTCAATATAAACCACGGCGTTTTTTATAAAAAGTTGATAGGTTTCTTACTAACTAACTTTCTGCAATGTTGTTGCACTGATTACTGGTATCATAAGATTCAAACACACCGAAGATATTTCTCTGACACAGGGAATGTCTCGTGCAGTACTGTTGCACTGAGCATCTTTTTCTTCCAACCACGTGACATGGCGATCAAGTGTGTCCGTTTGCCTAATGTAGCTGAGCGCACTCAAAGCATACCCAACGTACATGTTTACAGAATTTGGCATTTTTATATTAATATAAATATTGAAGCAATGTTTTTAATATGTATATTTGTTACACAATATTATTGTACTTGTACGTGCACGTCTGGTTTCAGAATTAAATTATTAATTATTATTAACGTAAGTAATAATATTATTATTAATGACCAACTCTGGCTGTTATGAGAGACAAATTCAATTATGAATTTTTTTTATCTTTGAAGATGCATGTCACCAAAAATGAGCTTGCGTGTCAGCACTGACATGCGTGTCATAGGTTCGCCATCACTGCCCTAGTGCATCTCCTTATGTGCAAAGAACCATAACCCTTTCCTTGTGTTCTTTCTGGAAATCACACGATGACCTCCAATTCACAATGTGGAATATTCTGTATCCTTTTTTAAAGAGTTATCACCACAAAATCACTTGTCCTCAGTAATATTTTGATCACCATCTGCTGGTGCTTAATTCATATTCAATCCTGTCAATTTGGTGAGTGATATGATGTATTAAAGGTTCTGAATAGAATTAGATTGATTTCTTTACATCATTTGCATGAATTTTTAATCATATCGTCAAATTGCTTTCATCAAAGCCTGAGTTATCTTTTCAGATATAAAATTCTATACTTCAGAAATGAGAAAAGTTTGCAATGTCAGTGAACATCCTCCACCAAGACTGGGTTTTCATCTTTGGAAAAGGGATGGAGAAATGTTGGCCCAATACATAATGAGATTGCTGTTACGGGAGTGGACTTAGGAATAACATCTACAGACAAACAGTGTATGGCATGTTTTTCTTCTCAGTATAAGGTTTTAAATAATTGACTTAATACCTAGTTCAGTTATTTCATCTATGGTTCCATTTTAATAAGAATGGAGTTGTATGATATTTATAAGAAATAGATTTATATTAATAAATATTTTTATAAATAAGATTTACATAAGAAAGCTGCTGGAGAACCACCGGCACTTTGAGCTTAATTATTATATTTTCCTCTTCATATTCTTTTCATTTATGGTAAAGTAAGATTTATGATCTAATATAATATTTGTTAAATTTGGAATGAATTTCTAATAGTTTCTTGAAGTCAATGGAGATTAATCTAATGACAATTTTCACATCTTATTTTTATGCATGCAATGGATGTAGAAGTTATATACAAGGTCCAATTAGAAACTCATTAGACAGCTTTCCTGTGAAAACAGTCATGTGGGTACTGTTGCAGAATTGGATTCAGGAGTTATTTAGGAGAAAGGAATTATTCTGACCAGAGGAGCATATGAAGAGTAGGTATATTGTACCTGCAACTGCCTTTATAATCCCATTTTTCATGGACTATTTGCATGTCAAAATTCTTCTTCTCTTTTCTGATATCTCATATTTGTATAATTTGGTATTAATGTGTTATTTCAGGAGCTTTTTCTTAAAACAACTGTGAATTATCATATCATTTTTCCAAGTCCATATTATGTGCATCATGTGGCTATAAATAATAATAATTTTGTTCAGCTTAGAATATACTGGGTATATAGGTATAGCCTTGTCAAAGGATGAAAAAGCATAAAATATTGTTTAATACATTCTAAAAATAGTCATTCAAATACTCATCAATAGAATAATCCTTTTCCTGATGAAAATGTTTTTTTACATTAGTTTTAAATTGTAGGAAAGAAGCATTAATTTTACATTCCTTAGGCAGCTTATTATATAAATTTATGCCGCAAGAACAAGTCAAGAAGCAGCAAGTTTAGTTCTATTGTGGTTAAGGTGGAGATCTGAGTTTGCCAGGTGTTCTAAGTGTGAATCAGAATTGGTAGAATACATTGGCAAGGAACTTCTCATATGTAATACCATAGAGAAAATATCAAAAAATAGGTAAAGGTAAAATATTATATCTATTAAAGATAGGGCAAAGTTTTGCCAAGAAATTAGGCCATAATATATAGAGGAGATCAGCTTTTACTTTCAATTAGGAAATTAATTTATGGTATTCTTCCCTTTCTCTAGCATAATGGAAGCATTATTGAAAATTTCTAACACAACTCATAAATATTACTATAGATAGATTTATAATATAGATTTTTAATTGCATATCTGGGGAGATAAATATTGCATGTAGCTAAGAAATTTATCTCCGTGTATTCTTATTCATTTCTAAATAAAAATTGATTTTATGATAATTATCCAACAGAGAGATCATTACAAATTGAGTCTCCAGTCAGACAATCAACTGCCTTATGGTCCACAACCCCAAAAGATGCTGTGAGCTCACTACTCTACAAGTCAACAAGACACCTCCTTCTACCTCCAGCACCTCCATCTCATTATCACCCTCATGCCACACCATACCATGAATTCTCAGGTCCTCCAGAGGAGGGTGATAGGCCACCTTCATACCAGACCAGATGCCATTGGTGATAGGTCCATTCCATTTTCTAAATCTTTTTCTATTCTATATATTAGCATTTTCTTTGCTGTAAGATGAAGGAACTATGGAAACTTAACTCACATTAGTGGCATTACACGTTTAGTATTTTCGAGGGAAGTGCCATTGAGCTCCCTCGCCAACTCACATTAGTGGCAATACACGGTTAGTATTTTCGTGGGAAGTGCAATTAAGCACCCTCACCAACTCACGTTAGTAGGCATATACACCACTAGTGGAGTGCCTGTTGATTCTCAACGGAGAAATGAATGGAATGTAAATCAAAATAAGTCATAAAATTTAGATATGGAAAGTCTTAAATTTATGAAAAAAAATACTTCTCTTAACCTTATTCTACCTCCAGCACCTCCATTTCATTATCACCATCATGCCACACCATACCATGAATTCTCAGGTCCTCCAGAGGAGGGTGATAGGCCACCTTCATACCAGACCAGATTCCATTGGTGATAGATGGAGCAACAGACAGACAGCATTGCCAGCATTTCATCCCACTCCAGCTAATAACTTTGCTGACAGCAATGGATTGATTCAGAACCACTACTGCTGGAGCATATCCATCTTATTACCAAGGACTTTTTCTAGGGGATTCCTGCATGAGATGTTCAGACTGCTCAGCAGTGAAGCATGCAATATGCAAAGTAGTTTCATAGTCTGTACCACTTTGGAGAGAAGGGGAGTGTGCAAGCAGAGGAGGAAATGCAGAAAAGCCAGATAGGAGAGAGTGTTTAGGTGAGATGTGACTATTTTGTCCCTCTTTTTTAATTCCTGTTCACTAAAAATATTGAGAAAAACTAATTGAATGTTTTGTCTTGTGGCTTGTTGAAATAAGATGCTAGAAAGTCTAATAAAGAATTTCCAAAAATTCCATTCCATTTTCTAAAGCTTTTTCTATTTTCTATATTAGCATTTTCTTTG
The DNA here is from genome assembly GCA_947579665.1 of Sympetrum striolatum. NCBI lineage: Eukaryota > Metazoa > Arthropoda > Insecta > Odonata > Libellulidae > Sympetrum > Sympetrum striolatum. Next base: position 90,190,153 of record OX388344.1, on the reverse strand, counting down.
CTGTGAGATGAAGGAACTATGGAAACTTAACTTAAGGAATTTGAGGCCTATAAGGCCTATAAGGCCATTTGTTCTTGCTATAATCTTGCGATATTCTTTTTGCCTTCTGGCTGTGAAAATCGTGATTTCTGAGAGTTGGGATCATGTCATTGCTTATTTCGTTTTATATATTATATACTAGCGGAGTGCCGGTTTTTTCTCAACAGAAAAATGAATAGAATGTAAATAAAAAAAGTATTAGTTACAGCAATGAAAAGAAAGCATGTATATTTTATATCTTTTGATATTTGTCCAGAGTCCATAAAATGAATACTACTTTGATTTTTGGAATAATTATACCCTGCAACATACAAAATACATATTGAAGCGTATTTCTAATGATAATTTTTGAGCAGCCTGGATAGAACCAAAGCATAAAAATAAAGGACTGTCACCTATTTTCTGAGAGAGGTGTTCCATATTTTATAGTCAAACAAACTTAATAACGTATCAACAATCGTTTAACATGAACATTTAAACATAATATAAGATATAAAAATACCAATGAATATGACTATCACCATCAAGAAAAGATATAAATGGATAGCACCTATACTTAAACACACCAATAGATGATCCACTAAAACATTTCTTGGTTTAATTTAAAATTCTATATCTAAAAGCACAAAATTCATTTACCTTTCAAGTCAGCTATAAAAGGCTTGTCATTCCTTGCTGCTTATTAAGCCCAATTATTAACACTTCAATGGAAGCAATCACTGAATTCAGGGATATTTCAAATATCTTGATTGATTCATTCTTTGGCGCTAACGATTAAATGCACAGCAGGAGGCTAAATGAAACCATTAGTATTTACATTGGAAAATAAGAATGAAAAAGTTATCAACTTACCAAGCTAAGAAGATATAATTACTATATATGAGAAAATTAAATTCATTTAATACGATGATAAACATTAATTTCACATAAAGCATCAATAAACATTGGTGTTGCTATTAACAAAGCTTGGTTGCTGCAGATGTGCTTATGCTAACGAACTGAAATTTAAAAATATAGCTTGGTTTTGACGACGGGTTGTTTACAATGTCAGATTTTCATAAAATTTTCGTATTTTACTTCCAAATTCTCACAAAATCAAAGGGAAGCAATTTTTTATGACTAAAATATGAATCTTCATGCCATTTCCTTTCTTCAGGTGTTAGTTTTAGTATAAAGCGACCATTATTTCTAATTTAATTTTATTAAAGAAGAGTACCCTGCAAATGATAAAATTTTCTTTTTATGTATTTCTTATGGAAACTCTTCGACTATCTGGAGTCAAACCGAGTACAGTTGGGTCAACAAAAAGTAGCCTATCATTTATGCAGGGGAGACTTTTAATATTGTACGAATTTTGAAATTTTGAAAATATTTAGCTTAAGGGTTATAGAGTGAAATAGATTTTTGACCCTGACTGGAGACAAACTGGAGACAGGTGGATAAGAGATAGCTTATGTTGGAAGTCGGATGACAAATGACCATGATGCTAAAGGAGAGGGTGAAGGGTAAATTGCACAAGGGCGTGCACCCAGGAAAATCCCAAGGAAAAACAAACTTGAACAAAGTCTTACTGGGCCGGGAATCGATCCCGGGATCTTCCTCTATCCGGGAGGCTGCCTTAACCACTAGGCTACCAAGACAGAACATTTCAACAAGCCGTTTTTGGGAACTTTGTGTGCAAGGGCAAGTGTGGTTCCGTCCGAATAAGTTGCCCTTGCACCGGTTGGATAGTTTTGGAGTGATTCTGTAACAGACAGACTGACAGACATGAAAATTTCTAAAAGGTGTTTCGGAATTGAGAACAACCCTAGTATCCAGCAACACAACTTTTTTTTTAAATTGGATGAATGTACAGACACGACCCCCTCTACAGATTTATAGATAGATGGATAGATAGATAGTGGTAATACTATATTACTGCTAAGATATTTCTCAAATAACTTTTGTCAATAGACAGTTAAATTCATAAAACATTGCCAGGATAGGGCTTTGATCATTTTGGACTCACTGCTATTGAACCTTAATGAAGCAAGCCACTTTATAATTTTCAATTTGAGGTCGGATGTAGGCCACCCCTAGCAATTTCCAATTTTCTCTGTTCTGAGCTTCTCATTGCCAGGAGTACTTGATGATATCTCTATTCCACATGTCCTTAGGTCTTTTTTGGTCTCTTCACATCTCTTGTTATCCAGTTAAGAACTGCAGATGTCCAGTTGTTGTCGTTTCTTCTCACCACATGGCCAATCCACCTCCATTTAACTGATCTTACCTTGGTAATGACGTCCATCACACTAGTCATTGTCCTCACCCAGGTGTTATGTTTCCTGTCTTGTCTTGTTATTCCAAGCTTATAGCGTTCCATGTTCCTTTGCGTTATCTGTAGTCAAGGGGTTATTGCTGCATTTACCACCCAGGTTTCATTAACATAGGTCTGGGCAGGTAGAAGTGATTGGTTAAAGACAGTCCTTTTCAAAACCATAGGCATTCTGGACTTTGGAATGAGAGAGTTCATTCTGAAGGTGCTCCAGCCAAGTTTCATTCTTCTGTTTACTACATTAATCCTGTTTTTCTCTCCTGTTGTTCAAGTTGTCCCATCTGCATGTATTCCTAGCAAACATCCTGAGAATTTTCTTTAAGTTTGATTAGTACTTGCACTGCAAAAGAATTATACATTAACTTTGTTTTTGTTAGGTCTACCTGGAGCCCTATCTTCTGTCCCACTGTGTTTAGTTCTTAAAATTTTGAAATTAGATCTTCTGCTTTGGCTGCAAAGAGAACTATATCATCTGCAAAACATAGGTGACTTATCTATTTGCCATTCACTTTTAATCCCTTCTCTTCCCAATCAATGCTTTTAAAATCTTCTTCCAAAACTGCTGTGCATAAGATGGACCGTGACCTTGTTGAACTCCCTTCTCAATCTTGAATTTATCAGTCTCTTCATGCAGCATTACAGAAGCTGTGGCATTCTCATAGATACTGCATAAGAGTCCGATGTGCTCAGCACCCTCAATCCCTTGATTCTTCAGATCTTTCAGAGTGGAGGAGTTACTCACTGAGTCAAAACCTTGTTCATACTCTAAGCAGAGGACAAGTGACATTTAATACTCATTTGTTCTGTTGATAATTTCCTGTAGCATGTGGATGTGGTACATAGTGCTGAAGCCCTTTGGAAATTCTACTTGTTCTCTAAGCTGGGCTGCAGACAGAGACATCTGCAGACATGCAGCTATAATCCTCATGAATTTCTTTTAAATCAACTGGAAGGAGGCTGATAAGGTGGTAATTCATCAAATCTTCATTGCTTCCTTTCTTGTGTTGAAGGGCAATCTTTGCATGATTCCAATCCCTGGGGATTCTCCCTTGTTTTAGACAATAGTGAATGATTGTGCTAGAACATTAGCAATCTCTGTTCCACTGGCTTTCTTATACTCCACCAACACCCCATCTGCTCCTCCTGCTTTCCCATTCTTCATCTCCTTAATTGCCACCATTACCTCTTTGGGGAGAATTGAGAGGGAATCTTGTATGTTGTTGTGCCATCTCCTGTATGTTTGGCTAAAATCTGTTTCTTCCCTATTGCTAGGCTACACTTGGCCCTCTTTATTATGCTCTTTATTTTCTATGGCCTCTTGCACAACTTTTCCATTAAATTCCTCATGTCTTCCTTGATTTCCACTCTGATGGCCTTGCAGAGCTCAGCATATTCGATGTTATTTCTTAGAGTGTCTGAATTCTTCAGTTCCTTCCATAATTTTATTGTTTGCCAGGTTCTATCACTGAACTTTTTATCCTTAGGTTTTCTTGGCATGCTTGCTACTAACTCTGCTACTTTCTTTACAACTTCCATGACTTTGGTTTAAAGTTTATCCTCTGGAAAAGCTGATAATCTATGCTTATTTTATTCTTTCTGCAAGAAATCAACTTCTTTCTTTTCATTTGGGGGTTGAATGTTATTCTTCATCTTACTATTCTGTGGTCTTTCCCAGTGTTGAAATTATTCAGAACTTCACAGTTAGTTACTGTGTAAAGTTTTTTTACAAATATATAATATATTTAGGCTTTGTATCATTGGGATCCTACAATGACCTCTTTATTGTAGGTTTCTGTTTAAAGTATTAATTTTTTAAGAACATATTTGTGCATTCTACAACTCTACCAAGCAGCGGCCTCGCTCATTTCTCTAGCCCAGATCGTACTTTTCTGCTACATCTTCATCCGCTTCTTGCTGACCTACAAGAGCATTAGAATCATCCAAAATAATTTTATAGTGGTTGACCTCCTTGTCATGTTCAGTGCAAAGAGTTTGGTAAAAGTTTTTGATTTCCTAAAGCTTATTTAGCTTCTAGTGCTAGGTTTGAGAATCTCTATGCAGAATCAATTCTTTTCTACATGCATATTCTTGTTGGTATAATACCTTTATTAAACATAAATATATTTCACCAGGAGACTTCTGCAATATAATATGGTATTCATAATATATTATTTATCCCCACTTTTTCTAACTATATTTATAATTATATTGTTAGTTCTTACATTTTGTGGCTTTCAGTTTATTTTAATATATGAGGTTTTCAATGGAAGGAAAGGTGACAGGACAAAAGGTGTTCTTTCTGTTCCATTTTGCAGTTACAAAAAAATCATGGGAAAAACAGGCATGAAAAGAGTCTGACAGGACCATGACTCAAATCTCAATCTCTTGATTGTCAAGTCAGTTGCTCTTCTAATTGCACTATTGTATCTTAACATTCAAACATGCTATTTAAGAGGTTTGTTTAGTCACCTCTGCAATTTTGGTAGGCAGGCTCATCTGAAGAAACCTTGGAGTGTGATCACAGTTTCTTTGTCATCAGCTGATTTGGAACTCATTTCTTTTTCTGGTTGCTTGGTTTGTTTTTGATTCCTCTCCTCTATGCTTGATGTTTATTTCTTACTTTGTTATAAATTTATTTAAATTTTAAGGTGATCTTTTTTGAGATAATAAATTTCTGATGTTGAAACTGTTTATGATTTATTGTTTAATAGGTATTAGATTACATCTAGCTTATGTTCATTTTCATGGGTTATTGCTTATAAACTATTTTAACTGGCAATAGTTTGTATCTAGCTTTTATTGTGGTGTCTGACAATCTCAAAGTGGAAAAGATGAATTCTGGCATGTTTTTGCTACTACACGTTTAATATTTGATAATATTCTTTCAATCTGTTTTGCGTTTAGAAAAATCAGAGCCTATTCAGTTATAATTTTCCATAGATTATTTTTGAGGTATTTAAGATGTGAATGAATTACTAGTTATAAGATTTTCAATATTTAACAATCTACATTCCATTGATTTTTTCTACCTAAGACTTATGGTTTTTAAGGGTTATTTTCTGCAATTTTTGTTTTCCTATGTATTTATGGCTTTTTCACTCTATTTCACTCAATTTGATTTCAATATATGGTGTGTTACTACATCATTCTTCATGGCCTTTGCTTTACTGCTGATGGTATACAACATTGCAATGTAACAAAACAAATAGTTTTTGTTTATAATGTCCTTTGGAATTCCTTTTCAACTTTTAATGTTATTATCATTGTTTGTCTCATATTAATGCTTCCTGGTAGGTTTTACTCTTTGGCTGACTATATCATTATTAGAAATTAATGCCTTTTACAGTTTATTTTCATTTAGAAGTATCTATGGCATTATTTTTTATGCTCTATAGATATTTTTAGCAAGTTTAACAAAGGGCACTAAATTTTGTTGTGGATTATTTCTGAATACTTTCATTTTTCTGAAAAAAATTAATTTTCCATTGATATTCTTTCAGGTTTTCTAAATCTTTTATTCTGAATTTTGATATTGTTGTATATTGATGGTGCTTATTCCACTACAGGTATAATTAGGCTATATTTAAGATCATGATTTTCTATTGATACATATGGGAATTCTAAAATATATTTACTATTTCGATAAATAGCTATTTTTATGGTAACAGTAAGAACTAATAATCTTGAACCTAGGTACTTAGATATGAGTGTAGGCTCGGAATAGTTTTCTAAGAGGTGTCTATTCTTATTAATGTGCATCGACACATTTGAGTAACTATATATTTCTGGCAGAATGAGCTTTCAATTGAAAAATAATATTTTCTTTATCATTTTAGATTTTTATCTTTATACAACCTTAGGTGTTAGGCAGAAGAAGTCAATTCCATATATATTGAAGATAAACTTCATTATCTTGACAAGTATGTTATGGTTCCTCTGAAGTTCTACAGTCTGGATATTCTTAGGATAAATACTGAAGAAACACCAAGTGAGTAATGACCCACATAACATAACATGTCTCAGAGACGTCTCTTGAGTCGTTCACATCGCAACATCTCTCTGAGACGTCTCATAGCCGTTCTTATGAGACGTTTCAAGATCGTGTTTTTCGTACTGCTATGAGACGTCTCAGAGACGTCTCATATGAGACTTTTCAAGATATTTTTTTCATGCGGCCAGAAACAATTGTTTGTGGCTGCTTAGGCATAAGGCATTAATATTACTTCAATGTTTGGTATTGCCTTTAGTGTCGTATAATTATTAAGTAATTTGAGCATTTCAAAAATTATGTATGTTTTACGATTCATTAGTTTAAAGATTGTGGTATGGTGGACATCTATTGAAATTGATTATAATCATAGCGTAGACGTTAAAACAACGTTTTTATTGTTTAAAACGTTCTTATGACATGATTATTTTAAATATGAAATTGTAATTACTTATTTAATATTATATACTTGTTGTAGCATGTTATCTGTTCTCTAAAACGATAATTATAAATTTATAGATATGTGCAAATGTTTTATACGTATTTTGAGTGTATATCATAAATCTAATAATAATAAATAAATTTCCAATATCGTAATATTTTTAGGATTTCAGTGAAACATTTCAAAAGATGAAAAAAGAAATCGATCGCAAAAGTTATTCAAAAGTTGATTTCCTTGTATGTTTCTCATGCTTTATTTTCTTTGGAAATGGATCTTGCGAGGACCATCTTCCTTTTGTCCGTATTTCCTGAGGTCGCGAGGGCCAACCGTTGACCGTGGTGCTCCGGGAAAAGTCGAGGGCACCGGTATGTCAAACGAAGGAACAGGACGTGTAAACCTTTGTACGGAAGAAGAAGATTTCTCCCCGCACTCCCTCAACGATCCTCAGTTATTTGGAAGACCTCGACCGTTTCTTTTTCTCGGGCTCTTTCCTTAGCCCCACATATGCGTAATGACTGTTGCAGAGCTGGTGGTCTATGGGAGGGACCTATGACCAGGGACGGCTTAAAATTTAAGAGTTCTTTTTCGGTTTTTTCGGGGAGTCAGGCAGCGGACGTGAAGGAGGAAGGACGATCATCCTCATGTTCAGTACCTAGGACAATAAACCTCTTAAGATCTACACCTTTCTCTCGCCCTTTCTTTCCCCTCTCGTTTTTTCTAAGACCTTGCGCTCTTTTTTATGATGAAGTTTCCGAAGTTCGCGTATTTGCAACTTTTGAATGGCTAACTGTTGAAAGTTTTCTGTTCTCATTCGTGTTTTCCATCATCTTAAGTAATCAAAGAAGAGTAATAAATTGGTGGATGTCGTTGGTAAGTGCATATCCATAAAATAATCCCACTTGTGCTGTTTGTAATTCGTATAACTAATTGGTTCTTCTATGTATGCGAAGAATCTAGTTTATTTCCCTTCTTTTTGTAAGTGAAACTATTCTCTATACCCAGAATTGCGTATATTTTATGAAGGCTATTAGGTCACGTAATAATGATTTATCTCTATAATGCAACATTATGTACCCTGTGAAGTAATATCGCGGCATATCAACTTCGATTCTGCTAGGTATGTGTTCGTACTATTTCAAACAAAATGTGAATGTAAAATTACGCTAATTACATTGACAACTAAGAGATATCTATTTGTTACCTTTTTAGCTTTAGATGAGTGATTTGCGTTCTGAGAATGACACAGAAACGTTTGCTCTGCTTTCTGGAGGACTCTCAGATGAAGATCAGTTCTATGATTCCGATAGTGAAATTTCAGAAGCTTCTGCAGAAAAAATCGGAGCACGACACGTCCAGCGTTATCGTTCCAGCGTATATCAATTATTGAGACACTAAATATGTGAAAGCCATGATATATTCTCTATTAGGTAAAGACAATGAAACCAAGTGGAGTAAATCTGAGCCCCGCCGTAGAGTATAGACAACCGCTTGCAACATCCTATCTAAGCCAGCGGGATTCAAATGGGATAGGAATAATATCAAAAGCCCACTCAGTTTTTTCCTTAGCCTCCAAATCCTCGAAGTTGCTTCTTATTTCCAGGCACACTTCTCTCCAAGCATTCCTTGTTGCATCCCGATCCTTGTATATCTCTAACGTCTTGTCCCATAGAACTGGTCTTGCTTCGACCAAAGATATCAGTAGCTCATTATCTACCGCTTCACTCATGTCGAAATTTCAATTGCAAGTTCAAGAAGAGACCCACACGCTGTAGACTGGTGGTTCTATGAGGCAGAAAATCCGCCAAGTGTGTAAGCGCTCATTTGGTTACGTGCGCCACTGTCTGTGAATGGACGGCAAACTTATCGCACATAATAGTGGCAGTGTGCGGCGGTACAACTGCCGTCGACGGAAAATTTTCCGCACGATTTTTTTCCGCCTAATGTGCAAGCTCCCATTCACTTATTCGCGCCACTGTCTAATATGCGGAAGCGGTAAAAATTTCGCTCCGGGAAAAATCGCTAAGTGTGCAACTGCTGTATTGTTCTAAATTGTCTTTTTCTTACAATGTAATTATTTTCTACCCAGCTACGGCTCCAATTTATATAAATATATTTGAATTTTATGTCTGAATTAAGGTAATTTAATATGACAATATAATATAGAATTTATTAAAGTATAAATGAAATTATTGTGAACAATGTACCTCATAATTGTCCTAGTTGACGCTCGTTAGCATTCCACTTTTTAATATTTATTTTTTAATTTTAAGTCTGAATTAAGGTAATTTAATATAATAACATAATAAAAATATCATGTAGCATTTATTGATATATAAATGAAATGATTGTGAACAATGTACTTCATAATTGTCCTTAGTTAACGATCGTTAGCATTCCACTTTCTAATATTTAACTGATAGGTGATTTATTTAGATTTCAATCGTGAATCGTAAAAAATCAATGAAACAGGCAATCTTAGTTTATGATCCTTACAGTTTATTGAAATAGATCTTTTAGTGTGTGCTGTTAATGGTGGTATGTTGGTTCTATTTCATTCTTGATTGACCCTGAAATCTTGAACGAGTTTAATGAATGAGATGATTAAAAAATATCAAACATTTAAAAAAGCTGAATAAATATTCCTTGCTTTTTGACCGTCGTTTCGGTCAAAAAGCTGCATACCGTAAGCCGTAGACATTTGAGGAGACTATCAAGGAAAGGAGTTTTATCTTTAGGGAATACCTTGTTGGAGCAATCCCCTTCAACTAGTTCTTCATCAGAAGAAGAATTTGTGGAAAATGTTGCATCTGTTTGTGAATACGAGTAAAATGTTGCTTGCATACTGCAAGCAGATCGACAACACTAATTTCATATCGGGACGGACATCAAAAGAAAAAAAAATTCAAAATATTCGTAGAATTCGCTGCAATTTAATCGCCTGGCAGCGAACCCCGGTCTTCCTGGTGTACTTACTATGCAGCAAAATAGAAGATTAACATATCAAACTATGTGTGAAAATTCAAGCAAAACTATTAGGTGCAACTACCTCAAACGACGTCCTACTATTCACATACACTCCTTATTTGAGAAATTATAATGTGCTCTGGCATCGAACCCAGGAACAGCATGGTCTTATCTATTTTTTTTCTTAAACAAAGTGTTAATATAAATCTTCCATCTAAGCAAGAGCTCCCTTACATATCGATAAATGCATAAAAAAATTATGAAAAGATACCCCATAGTATTATATATGGGGGATATTTTTACCGCCCGGCATCGAACCCGGGTCTTTCAGGCAATACTTTCTATGCAGCACAACAGAAAAACACCATCTCTAACCGCGTATGCAAATTCAAGCAGAAATATTGGTTACAACTGCCTCAAATGACGTCCTACTTTTCCTTTATATTCCTTATGAGAGAAACGTTATTGTGCTCTGGCTTCGAACCCAGGAATAGTACGGTCTTATGAAAATTTTTTTCTTAAACCAGTTTTAACCATACATCTTCCAGCCAAGCACGAACATCCTATCATTTCGATAAGTGCATCTAAAAAAATAATGAAAAACGGCTCCCATGTATTTTAAAGGGCAGATCTTTGCATCGTCCTAGCATCGAACCCAGGATAACTTTTGTAAAAGTGATTGATGTTTTCGAAAGTCCAAGACCATAAATATAGGCACCTTGAGTTTTACTTCTCTACCTATCCGGAAAGTATTTTTTTTTAATTCCCGAAAATCACGGCAATGCATTCAAACGGGAAAAATCGGGACTTTGGGGCCCTCTGGAATCGAACCTATGACACAGAGGATCAAAGTCTCTTTTTTCCTGGGGGTTTCACGTTATGGCCAATATGTCATAAAAATTTCAGATCAATGACGCTTGTAGTTTAGGCTGTGAATTTGTATCCTATCTATCTATCTATCTATATAGGTATATATATGAATGAATCCGGAGAAGCATCTATATATAATAGATGTTTTACAAAATAATTTCGGTTATCCTATGAATTCCAGTGATAGTGAAAGTGAGGGATCATTTAGAAATACAGTTATTTCAGGAACAATTTCTGAAGATCCTATGGAGGATGTTAACCCTAGCAACCTCAAGCAGCATCTGGGTCAATGGTCTTTGCAGTATAACATTCCTCTGAATGCCACCACTGCTTTACTTAAAATTTTGAACGGAGTCAAAGATATAAATGAGCTATCCTCTCTCCCTTTAGATGCCAGAACTTTGCTTCGCACACCGACGGTCACTTCCCTAAAAACCATTGAGCCAGGTGAATATCTGCATGTAGGTATTGCAAATTAATTGCAACGACTTTCACTTAGTAAAATCGATGATGTAAAGTTGTCAGTTAACATCGACGGCTTGCCATTGTCTCGCTCTTCCAGTCAATGTCTATGGACCATTAAAGGATCTATAGCTGGAAGGAAGGAATGTTTCCTAATTGGAGCTTATCATGGAAATAAGAAGCCACAAGATGTGAATCTCTTTAGAAGACTTTATCCAGGAGGCAAAATGTTTAACGGAAAGTGGCATTCATTAAATTAAGTAATAAGGTCTTGAGATTCTCAATTAAGTCTTTCGTTTGCGATGCTCCTGCAAAGTCTTTATGTTTTATGCGTCAAAGGGCATAGTGGGTATTCGAGCTGCACAAAGTGCATGATTGAGGGAAGTTACAAGAAAGGGAGAGTGTGTTTTCCTGGTTTCTCTGCCTTAAAAAGAACGGAAGAAGTTTTTTAAATCAGACAGATTCCGATTATCATCTGAAAAAGGCGGCACTTCTTGATATACCATATTTGAAGTTCATTAGTGGTTTTCCTAACGACTATATGCATTTTGTGTGCTTAGGTGTGATGAAAAAGTTAATACTTTTATGGATTTCTGGGGATTTTTCATGTAGGTTAAGGTTTTCTAGTGTGGAAAAGATATCTCAAAGACTTGAAGAAATTATTGACTATGTGCCACGAGAGTTTTGCCGAAAACCGCGGTCACTATCTTATGTAAAGCAATTTAAGGCAACTGAATTCCGTCAAATTTTGTTATATACTGGGCCTATTATTTTTAGGGATATTCTTACCCAAGACTTGTATAATAATTTTGTTAGTCTGCATGTGTCTATTCGTCTCCTTTGCTGTTCAAATAGTTCCGAGTCCTTTCGCCAGTACGCCGAGGATTTATTAAAACATTTCAATCATTCCTTCGGAATGTTGTATGGCGAGCATAATGTATCTCATAATGTGCATGGACTGCTTCATCTTGCTGAAGATGTGAAAAATCTAGGGCCTTTAGATTCGTTCAGTGCTTTTCCGTACGAAAATTTCTTACAGAAAATAAAGAGAAAAGTTAGGAAAGCAGACAAACCGTTGCAGCAAATTGCCAGGAGATTTGCGGAATTAGTGAATTCAAACATGACTGATAAATCACAATGTAATGGGGAAATGATACCCAAGGAGGAACATGTAAATGACCCTCTTTCAGATGGATATACTTCCCCTCAGTATAGCAAATTACATCTGAACGATTATTTAATAGATATAAAGCATGTGAAGGATGGCTCCCTACTGCTCAAAAGTGGTGAATATTTAATGGTGAAAAATATAGCGTACTCTTCACTTGACAAATCTTTGTATGTACTTGGGGTGATATTTGAAGAGAGGGAACCACTATATGATCAACCTTGTTCTTCAACATTATTAGATATTTGTGTTGTATCAAGAATGCAGAGGAATAATTTGTGGGCATTCAAAATTACTTCTATAAAAAGCAAATGCTTTATGATACCTGTAGATCAAAGCAGGTTTGTTGCCGTGCCTCTGCTCCACGTAGAAGTGTAAAATTGTGGCAATTTTGACGATAATTCCGTGCTGTCCTGACTGTCGAGGCTGGAGTGGCCTGACTTTTGTGGCTTGGGTGGCGTCTTCGACTCCTGTTTGCTATTTATACCAAATGGTTTATGAACACTTAAAAATACTCCAGAACTGTTTGAATCCGCGCATCTCTTTCCGCTTTTTCGACTGAGGGGTGCCGGCCAGCCTTCAACGTCTGCTTTTCGATCAACGGTGTGACTACTAGCTAAAGTGCGAGTGTAGACGAAGACAAGAGAGTGTGATTTTGTTTTGACGGGACATTCTTTGAATGCTATTTGAAAGAGATGGTCGTGTTGAGAGAGGTTACGACCTCTTGTAAATTCGGAGCCTTCCCGAATTGTTTCCCTTTTTCTTTTTATAATTTTGTATAATTGTTTTTTGTATAATTTTTTGTGTAACATGAATACTATTAGTTGTTATGCTTAGTTTTGAAAGTTCTTTTTTGATTGACATTTCGCTGTCGATATCCTGAGCTAGTTGCTGTTCAGAGTCGTTATTGAGTCACCGTACGGTTTTTCAGTTTCCTTTCAAGTTCTGAATGCGAGGTTGGCGCAAAATCCATGGTTGGTTTTTGAGAAAGTTGTGGTATTTATGTTTTGTCTTATCTCACCTATTCCTATCTCCTTAAATCTTCCTGATGAGAAGATATGGAAATATTTAAAGAAATTTTTCTTCACTACAGGAAATGTCTACAAACATATACTGCATCATTGAGTTTGCAGATGGAGTGCAGCTGCTTCCAATGAAATGAGTGAAGCCTCTGGAAAAGAAGGCATACTGGCCAAATTTCACCAATAACTTAAGATATGACAGGGCTGTGGAGGAAGAAATTGATGCAGATGAGGAAAACTGGAATCTGTTTGCATATAAAAGAATTATGTTCCAGACAGGTAAATCAATATAATATAATTAAGCTGTATACTTATATGATACGTCTAATTTTATTTATTTCCGAATTACTAATGTAGCTTTTTGAAGATAGTAATTCAGTACTTAATACCATAATGACCATGCTGTAGACAAAATTTTATATAAATGTATTACTTCTGGAGTATTTAATTTTAAATCTCTTCTTGACTCCTTTCCTGAATTTTGTTTCCTTTATTGTATTTACAGATAGTTTTCAGAAGGGGAAAAGAAAGCTCACGGAAGCGGAGGAGCTTTCCGATTTATATACTGACACAGAGGAAGCCCCAAATAGAAGAAAAAGAAAGCCGATGCGTCTACTTGAAAGCGACATCTCCTCAGATGAGGAATTAAGTTCCAGGCGGATTTTACCTCCACTGCCTAAGCCTCCACAGATGGCAACAGGGACGAAGAAGGCGAAGGAAACCTTTCCAGAGCCTCTGCCAAATCAGTCCACACCAGCTCAGAAAGGTGATTGATGATGCAAATAAATAGGTTTATTGTCTCTCTTCCTTAATCTCATCCTTTTAAATAAAGGTCCTAGAGTATGAGTGTTTCTGTCAGCGAAAGAACCTTTCGTACACTCCTATGTCATTAAATTGAGATCTATTGAGATTTGAGAACTTGATTTGAGATTCCTTTTTAAATTCATTTTTTTTAGTTAACATTTGTAATACTGCAACTGATAGCTCATGAACTATATTATTTTTGCAGTTACTGAAGACTCACAGTTTACCACTGTAATGAGAGGAATTTCAGACATCAAAGTCATACTGAATTGTATTCAGAGTATGGTGATGGATCTTTCTGAAAGGATAACTGCCCTTGAAAATAAACAGATTCAAGGGCAGTGTAGTTCTGTGGAGGACCCATATGAGGCTCTAAGGGATTTTCCTTTCAAAACAATGGAAGATATGGGTAGAAACGAGGAAAGGTTGAGAAATAAGCAATCCTTTAAAGACTGCTTGGTGGGTTTACAGAATGATGTTATTGTAATACTCAGCTGTTACTGTCATAGATGAATAATGCCATTACTTTGGATTTACGTTCAAATTTCACCTTTATCAGATTCCAGCCCTACAATTTGTAGCAGGATCAGATGTAAAGTTTAGTACACTAAACATGTTGAAGAGGATGCTAACCAATGAGGTAGCTAGTGATTATAGCTGGATGGGGCTAAAGGGGAAAAAAGTGTTTTCCTCTACAAGGTTGAACCTTGTAATAAACTGTAAGTTATAAATCTCTGTGGCCACATTTTATTGTAATGTTATCTGTATTCTCAAATTTTTGAATGTGCCTAATCCATGAGCATCATTTAAAGATAAACTTGTAGTGCATTTTTATATTACAGCTGTTGTTAGGAAACGCCATCCTCTGATGACAAACCAAGAAGTTGCCAGTATTGTGAAGAACTGGTTGAGGCTTGCCAAGCTTAGGCTTGACAGAGATATTATGTAAGTAATGCTGCAATTTATGTAGCACTCCTGAAATAATGATTTTCTCCTCATTTCAATATTTTAACTCTTTTCTAAATGTGTATTATAAATGAAAACCCCAATGAAGTTGCTTAATATTACTGTATGTACTTTCTGATAGGACCAGGACTATTGACCAGTGATGACCACCAGACCAGTGAAGAGGCCAAGGGTTGTCAAGGTGTGTCATATTTCATAATACATATAATTAAAAATTTACAAAAATGTTTCAAAAATTCCAATAGTCATACAAGATTTCAAAATTCATCAAAAAGTTACTGTATTAATCATAATCATTTTGTGTTCTTGCAGCTATGTATTTGAACGACTTTTCATACACTATCATTAAAGATGTATCACTCCCTTCTTTCAAATGCACATATATATTTATATTATTTTGGATACGAAAAATAATATTTAATATGGCATTCATCTCAGTTATCAAACTTTGAATTTATCTTTGACTTAAATTTAATTATTGATTTTCTTTCCATGAATAAAACATGCCATATTTAAACTATCAAATATTTACATTGTGCATAGAACAGAATACTAGCTTTTTTTCACTTTCTTTTCCAAATAATTTTGATAATCCAGAGGAACTAAATATACTGACGCTGGACTAAGAAATGGATTTTTTATGATGAATTTTCTTTCTTTTTTATACTCCTGTGTTTTCGCAGGTTTTATTCGCTCCCCTTCTTGTGTGGGCGTTTTCCCGCATAGTGGGTTTTTCTCGATAGACCTTCAGTTGATGAGTTTTTCCCCACAACCCAGACCTTTCACATTTAGTTTATATGTTCTTATATGTACTTAGAATTAGCATGAAACTATGTAGGCTATTGTTTTTAGAATTGTATACGTCTTTTTCCCTATCTTGTTAGTTGTCAGTAAATTTTAGATTTTGAATTTATTGCTTAGATAACAATTACAATAAACAACAATAGTACAACAAAATCAAGTAACCCTCTTAATTTTATTCATCCTGTATGCGGTGCAGTAAAGGTTTTTTATTGTTTGATAAATACAGTCCTCGGCAAACAAACGAATGTTCGATTTCAGGATTTTTGGTAAATCATTGATATAAATTAAAAATAGTAAAGGTCCTAGCACACTTCCCTGATAAATGTCTGAGGTTACATTTGTAGTTTTTGATAATTGTTCACCAACCCTTGCATTTATTGTTCAATCACTCAGAAATGAATTTATCTTTTTACTATTCTTGGATCAGTATTTGTAATTGAAAATAATGTGAAAATTATGTTAGAGATATTACCATGTGACCATAAATATGTATAAAATGTATATTCTTAGCAATTTAAATAAATGATAAGTTGCTTTCATCTACCATATGTTATTCAATGTCTTGTGTCCTTTCCAGTAGAAATTATACATCTGAGATATAACGAAACAACAATATTCCTAATCCAAATATTTGAATTTGTCTAAAGTTTTTATATGTTTTATCTTTTGATGTATCTTTCAGGGACTCTTGTATAATTTACCCCTTCAATAACTTTTAAGGAAGCTCAATTATTATTTATTTATTGTTCTCAAACTTTTTCAGTTGGCTTCAAATATTTGGGTTTAGAATGTTTCCTGCTATTAGTATTCAAAGAAGTTTCAAATATCTAGGAGAATTCTCAAAGAGATCTCTGTTACATCTCGGAGACGTCTCTGAGACGTCTCAAAGGACGTCTCCAGAGACGTATACAAGGCGGACATACACTGCGTTTACCAAGCGATCTCAGATCGGTGCTGCCAAGTCAGTTCATGTTGGTAAACAGAAACGCGCTGAGCAGCGCGGGCTAGAATGGCTAAAAGTGAGCTGAACTCAACCCGGCAAAAAAAGTGGACCAGGTTCAGCACGACATTGGTCGCCTTGGTGTTCTTGCGGACTCCGCTTCTCTTTTGTCAGCGGACGGAAACAAATACAATCGCAATAACTCCTGGCGCTACCATCAAAAGAAGGGAAATTGAATAAAGATTCTTATTTTGGTCGGTGAATATTGCTTGCGATTCGAAATTGCAAGAATATTGATACAATATACTAAAATTTTGTCTAAATTACCATGTGTAAACAAACTCATTCCCTTGCAAAAATTGATTTATTCTTTGTTTTAAGTGCTTCCACTTCATATTCATTTACTATCCTTCTATTATTGGTGTTGAGTCTTTGTTTCTATTTTGATTGCTTTTGTGGTACATGTTTATGTTACATATTTTAAGATTGAGATACAAGTCAGCTCCAAAATATATTTACTCTCCGTATAGAATATTCATCTTTGTTTATTTGAGTGAAATGTAATTTATTTCTGCCATTTACGTTTAATGCTTGATTTATTTGTCCTCTTGTACCTGTATGAAGATGTAACTTTAAACGTGGTCCTGCTTATCCTAATGTGAACTTAGAACATATATTTATATCGTCTCAGTTGAAGATATTTTTCATTCAGAGTATATTGAATATTGAGTTGATACGGCTTTGTAGACTTCATTGTAACTTATATTTCTTAGTAGATTGGGTAAATTAAACTAGAAATTTACCGTATATTGAATTAGAATGTCTGGTATTTCCTATCTATCAACAATTATGAAGTATTTCTTACGATCAAGGTTGTTACACTGCTATTTATGAAATTTAACATCCCTGTTGAGAATCAACGGACACTTCTGCTTATTAAATAAATAACACAACGAAGAAGCACAATGGCGGCCGTCAAATCTCGATGCGCCTAATTCTCGATGATTTGCAGTCGATACGTGAATATCGCAAATATCTATATGTTAAGCTCGTTTTGATAAACTCGTCGGTCCTACATTGCCGGTACGAGCTGCCACCAGATCGAGCAGAGGTCGCTTGGTAAACGCAGTGGTGAGACATCGCAGAGCGCATATGCGACGTCTCTGAGACGTGTTTCAGCTATGTGGGGAGTTATGTCCTCATTGCCTTAGAGTTTATCTGGATTTCATTTCTTTTTTTTAGGATTCATTGATCTAGTAAGATACTGATAGCGTATTGATTCACCACTATTTATTGGAGTAAGATTATAAATCTTTATATATAATTTCCGAAGTGTCCGTCCGTCCGTCCGTCCGTCCGTCTGTCCGTCCGTCCCCCCCTTTATTTCAGAATCGGTTTGACTTAGAGATTCGAAACAAACTGCATTGTGTTTCTACGAGTTAGAAACCCCTAGGAAAACTATTCCCATTACTAAGAAAGCCCGGGTTCGAACCCAGGAGTCCATAATACGGTTCCATAAGGAATACACGTAAACTTCACTTTTATCGCTTGCAGGCTTTGTTTCTTTCGCAAAATTAAATTAGTAACACAAGTCGTACAAAGTCGAGACAAGTACCAAAAGAAAGGAAATTGAATGGAGATTCTTATTTCAGTCGTAGAATATCGTTTACGATTCGAAATTGTAAACATTTTGATAAAATGCACCAATATTTTATCAATATTTTGATGTTGTAAACAACTCATCTCCATGACGACCTAAGCAATTTTTACTTTCTCCCTATACGTAGTATAGAGAAGACCTCCAGATTTCGACGGAAATAGATGCTTTGGGGCCCATAGAGCATGTTTAGCTATTTTCCCGAACATGTCTGTCTGTGTGTCTGTCTGTCTGTCTGTGGTTAAAAAGTTTGTGGGCGTTCTATCTTAAAAAGTAATTATCCGATCATTTTCAAAATTCATATTTAGAATTTTCCTAACAATTTCAAGAGTTGATTAGTTTTTGGAGATTATCGCTAAACCGGAAGTTACGGTTTATCCGGAACAAAATTTTGTTTCTTAAATATCTCTGTAAGAATGCAATATAGGTATATAGGTATACATTTACACACAAAAGTTGTAGATAATATACTTTACTACAACTTTTGTAGCAAATATATTTTCGTAACACTAATTGTTTAGGAGTTATTCCCAAATAATGGTTAACCGGAAGTTGTTGTTTACCCAGAATTGAAGTTTTTCATACTTATCTCTGTCAGAATGCAATATAGGTATATACATTTACACACAAAAGTTGTATATAATGTATTTTACTACAACTTTTGTATGAAACATTTTTTCGTAACACTGATTGTTTAGGAGTTATTCTTGAATAATGGTTAACCGGAAGTTGTTGTTTACCCAGAAATTGAAGTTTTTCATACTTATGTCTGTCAAAATGCAATGTAGGTATATACAATTATGTACCAAAGTTGTAGATAATGTTTTTTACTACAAAGCTTGTATGAAACATTTTCCTGTAACACTCATTGTTTTGGAGTTATTTATATATTACCGGCATAGGCTTATGTTTTCAATAAATACGGAGAAAGTCATGAGTTGGCCACATCAGATTTTTCATTTTGAGCTCATGAGTTTATCCATAGGAAGACATATAGAATAAATGATCAGTTAAAACTAATGCTGAAAATAAGAGATACACTATATTAGATATACAATAGAAGAAATTATATTTATACATTTATATATATAATTATATTATAAACATTTGCAGATAAAAACAATATCCTCCGAAAAATCTTGCGAAAAATATACCAAAATTTTAAAAAATTCAAATTTTGTTTATTTCTCTGTGGCAACCGAACACTGTTTATATCAACGTAATTTTTAAGAGTGTTTCCGTGAAATAAAACAGTTTTATTAGTATTGTGCTTCTTATAATTGCTTTCTCTCGATCAATTCAACTGAATACATATAAATAAACAGGTACGTTGCGGATGTTTTTGATATAATCTTCTGAATTAAGTATTAAATCTAATATATTATCAACGATGAATATTTAGAGATAGACAAAAATGTAGTCAGTGAAGATCGTAAAGATTTCTCTTGATTCGATGCTCGGGTTCTCACAGGAGTAGAACATCCAGTGATCAATATGTAGCAAATCGCTAACATCGATTACCTGTCCAAAAAGGTAAAGCAATTTTATGTTTTGTTATATGCAGAATACAAAAAGTGATTCATTTGTGGCAATTTTGATTGCTTTCACTCCATATAAATGGACATATAACATCTTATCGTGAGCTGTTTAATTTTCGTTTCTGTTTTGGCATTGTGATTGATTTTGTGTTATTTGATGGTTTTCCGTGTTTATGTTACACATTTTAGTATTGGGGTAAAAGTTAGCTACACAACTCACTTACTTTCCGCGAAAAAAATTGTTGTTGGTTTTTAGGGGCATATAGAATTTATTTCTATATAATCATCGTTTCCGTTATCTCTTTGTGCCTTTCTTAAAATGTCTTCTTATCCTAATGTGATCTTAATAGTTTCATTTCCGGAGTCTCCGGGATCGAAATCCGGAACCCATAATTCGTTTCCATTTAAATTACAAGCACAAAAAACCTACTTTAAATCGTCCTATTTTTATTCTTTTTAGTGATGCATAAATTAATATCCTACTGTTATTGGTTTAAATGCCATGGTTTTTACACTAGTGTTCCTCTCCGAGACAATTACCTGCTGACGATGTCACAGCATTATTTTTTTTATTTTCAGCAACTGACCTGCTTTTAACTATTTAATTTACGAGAAACTTTTACTAGGCAGTAGTGAACCATTCAGACGTCATTTTCACAGTGATTGCGTTTCGCGAAGACGAGTGAATATTTTAAATTGGTACTTAATTGAAGTGTAACCACATGGAAAGCAATTGAATTAGGTGGCCCGATGACAATTTTCATAGATTGACTGAAAGTGATTACTTTTTGTGAAATGGAATCGGTCATCAATAATTACATTAATGTGTCTGTTTATATATTATTATTAATTAATGCATTCAGAAGAAAAGAACTAGGTATACTTTGACTGATTTAAACTAAACCCTCCTGAGGAAACGTTTTCGTCTGAAGTACCGAAAAGCTTAATAAATAATATACATTTATTTTAGTTTCCACAATTATAAATTCAGTTTTGGAATTCTTTGCATTGTTACACCCAAAATTATTACTTTATGATTATTTTAGTAATAAGTTGATCAATGAAGTATCTTAATGTTTGTAGTAATATAAACTACTACGAAAAATAACTTTTTTTGTATGATAACGATCAACTATGTTACTACAAGTAAGGTATACTTACTTATTGCGAGCTAAAGGTAAAATTTCAAGTAAAAATGCAAGAAATTGATCATCATCATGGTGCATAGTCGTGCATCTCATCGATTAGAAGTAAAGAATTACTTTTAATATTTCTCCCATGTATTCCACAAGGGAGAATCGGGTCCATCCTGGCATCGAACCCTGGGCATTTAAGAAATATCTCTAGATATCTAGGTCAGTACAAAATGACCATCTGTAATTATGCGTACGATTTCAAGCTGAAATCTCACCTGTAACTCCCTCAATTCACGTCCTCCCTTACCTATATATTCCTTATGGAAGGAAATTTACTGTAGCATGGCTTCTTACCCCTGGAACAGTATAAATTTAAAATATTGTCAATGGACGTCTAATAAGATGTATGTTAGTTTCCGGTACCTAAAATAACACTAGTGGAAAGTTGATTAAGAACTATGTACTTTTTATGAAGTATTGTCAAATCTTTAATTTCTATGTGCGCAAATATTTGCGCGGGCCCAGCTAATTATTTGGAGAATGTAAATAATTAAACATATATCAATGCGATAGTAATTATGACTTATTGTCACTATCAATTATATAGTATTGATTTATATTTAAGTTAAAACTGATTTTCCAAACTTAGGTCCGGTATTATAACATATATTTAGAGTCGACCTTGACTGTAATCTTCACGTAAACTCTAAAAAGACATATTTTTGACGATACTTAAGCCTTAATTGGTATTTAACTCTTAAAAGTAACTTTAACCGCAATGCATCATGGATGTAAACAAACTATATGGCGGAAATTTAAAGAGCTAGCCTCTCGCCTCAGTTGGTTTATCGCTGAAAAATAAGTTTGTTAGTGGTTTTTTCGGTTGAAAATCCTCAAAATATTTTGAATAAATTTGTCTATTTCCTTTAAACAGATATTTCTCGCGACATTGCCTTTTTCTTTATTGTAAATCATATCACAGACGTTAGGTGCTGCGAAGTATTTTTTATGATTCAGATACTTCAAAAGTGTTATAATTAGTTATACATTGGAAGTGAAATGAATTTATATAGTTTAGAACTGCCGATTAAAGTTAATAAAGATTAAATTATTACATTTATTACTGATGAAGTATAAGCAGAACTCAGTTTTACGTCAACATAGACGAATTGGACATAGTTAATAACATACATACGAGTATTGTCATTAACTTATTTATTAGTACAAATAATCATGAATGCATAATGTAATTTACCTATGTTTTTAATTGAAGTGTTTCACTAAGATATAACCGTGATTTTGAAAACTGGCCATCAAAATTTCAATATTTTAGTATGTTAGACTTTCTACCAGTACGTTCGTTAGGTTACGTACCTTAGTTAGTATTATTGCAACCTTTTATGACGATAGTGTGTGTGTGCTTTACGCACATATAAGGGTTGGAGATTTTCCAAAATGACACTAAGTACGCGTACAGAAGATTTAAACTTTAGTGAATTTAAATATTGTCTCATAAGTAATGTACGGTATCTGTAAAATGGGAGAAATGAGAGGCATGTAGTGTTGGAATCTATCATTAAAGGTCTGTAAAACTCTTTGGCTATCCACAATCGTATAAGAGCCATTGTAACTGTATACTCATTAATATTGAATGCATACAAATGAAATACCTACAAGTATATGTATACTTATATACTATCTAAACATCATAAATTTCATTCTCAATCCATTTTCCTAGATAAAATCTTTAATGCGAACCAATATACAAACCATAAAGTCATCCACCTAAAGGCTGAGAGGGTCTTCTACCGGTCAACCATTAGCTGCTAAAATCGTGAGAGAGTATAACTTCATATATGTTTACTTATTATCCCCTTTGAATTTCAACGGGCACTTCCGCTAGTCTGGTAATAATTTCACTGTGTAATGATTGAGGAAGAAAAAATATGATTAGAGATTACATTTAGGAATGCTGTGTTACAGATGGCCATTACCAAATGCTCATTTTTATAATATTTTAAAGTATTCTTATGGAGCTCTATTATATTCCTTTCCATGATCGTAAATTTTTATGGAGATTCATGATTTTTTTCAGTTATATCTCAATTTGATATCTTGTATTTTGCAGTGGTCAAGAGAATACCAATTTCATGTATGTACCAAGATATTGCTAATGTAAGTTACTAAAATGTTCTTACCTTCCAGCAATTCAAATATGTGGTACATCTATCTTGCTTTGGTTCTTCTGAATAATATTTCTTGTTTAGATTTTTTTCCCCTCATACTTCAATTTTATTGTGATGTTTGGGTATTAATTTGGAAATCCTAAATGTTTTCATCGATATTTATAGGCAGGCTTTAGACAAGCCTACCTATAAATTTATCAGCCATGGAGATAAGCCATTGAATTGATCCCACTTTTCTGAAAAGAACTTTTTTTAACATAGTATTATAATTTTTGTTAATTGAATCTGTACTGCTCTTGCAAATTTAATTTCTTCTTTGATATTTCTAATCCATGCTGAATATTTACATATATTCTCACATAAAAGTGTATGTGCTATTAATTTGGATAAAAACAAATTAATGCTTATAAAGTAAATAGCTCAATTGCTACCCATTTCAAAATAATTTCCAAAGGCTAATGCTTTGTTAGCTTTATTGCTTTTTTGTAATATAAAACTGTAACAAGGTATCCTTCCCAACTTTGGGCAAATACCAGGTGATATAAATACATTGAATTGAAAATATTTTAATGGAAAGAATTGAGATAACAGTAAATGTTAATAATGTTATATTGTTAATGAGATGTTATATTATTTTCATTGTCATTTTTCTATTGCTATGATGTCTTTAGAAAATATTATATCCTTATTTTTAATGATCTTACATGAATAAATATTTTTTGTAGTGTTGCTCATTTCTAATCCCTTCATTAAAAATCCATTTTTACAGGTTTTATAAAAGTTTATTCAGAGAAGGTTTATTTAAATAACATCCAAATTTCTTCTAACACTGTATTTAAATTAATTATTATACATTCTATGGTAAGATAGATAGAAGAGGAAACTTCATATACTTATATGAATTAAATATGAAATGAAAAACTAACAGAAATATTAAGATATATCTTAAGAGAAAAATTTCAAGATGAGTAAAGATTAATTTTAATTAAATTAAAACAACTTGAAGATAACATTTTAGATTAAATAAATCCTAGATTTAAGACATAATCTCTAATAAAATACAATTGAGATAAAATTTAAAGAAAAGGTTAAATCTTAGATTATATTAAAATTTAGAAAACATCAGATAATATAATATTTCAAAATTAGATCTTAGATAAAGTCTAAAGATATTTTAGATAAAATTTAAAGTTAAAATATTGAGTTAAAACCATGTATAACAAATAGAGGTTTGACAAGATAAGATCTTTGATTAGATAAGATAATATCTTTGTTAAAATTTAGAGTTCAGATCTTAGATAATATAAGATCTTTGATTAGATAAGATAAGATCTTTGTTAAAATTCAGAGATGAGATCTTAGATAAGATAAGATATTTTATTAGATAAGATTAGATCTTTGTTAAATTTAGAGATAATATCCCCACGTAAGACACTGCCTCCAAAAGGCGCCTTTTAGGCACTTTTACCAGGCACTAGTGCCTTCTGCCTTTTCAAGGTGCCTAAAAGTTGCCTTTAACAGGCACATTAGTCAACTCATAGTTTTAAGCCTTTTAAGTCATCATTTTATGAGATTATTTCGAGAAAGGTAATGTAATTTTCTATACAATGTATTTCTTTATATGAATGTTTATTAATATTTCTATGATAAAATATACTGCAAGTGTAACATGTATCTCTTTTGACTTCCCCAAAATTCACGTTGGTAGTCACATATGGTTTTAGTTGTTGGTTGTTTCTGTGTTTAAAACGATTGAGAAGTTTGTAAGTCGCTGAATTAAACATCAAATTGCCTGGCAAGTTTGTCCAGAGTTTTTGGTCCTGCAGTTCTGCTATTCCCTATTGTTGGACTGGGCATTGATTTGGTCAACGTTCTCGAAATGAAGTCTCCTCAAAAAGTAAGTTGAAGTTGTGTTTATCACTTACAGGCATTGTGAAATATTGCACGAAGTTTGAGTTACATTACATTAGTTTTATGCCACTGCAGGTTGGAATTATTTCTCACCGACACACCGTCGGCTATTACATTTCTTCTTTGTGAAAAATTATTGATAACAAGCATTTCAAAATAGTATCGTATAGTATCTATATATAAGTGACTTTTTATTGAATAGACATAATTTATCTTTAAGTAATGTTTTTGAAGTCGTAAGAACTATCCATGACAACTAACCATTATAATGAAAATACAATCTGGGCCGGTATTCACATTTGAAACGCAACCTCGGTTATCTCCACATCAACAAAACTGATGTAGCGTTTAATTCCTGTTTATTAATGTATAATGTTGGGATATATTTACAATGCAGATACATTATTTCAGCTGAGTTGGACGTGACAGCTATGTGTTGGCGCATAATGCGGAAGATCTTCATTGTTGGGTTGTCTGTGAAATTTAACACGCAAGGCAGTGAAAAAAAAAGAATATTTAAATCTACAGACACTTTAAAGGTCATTCAAGGTGAGTCTTTCTATTTACTATTTGGTCTAGTTATTTAATTTTCATATTTACTATTTAATTTTCATGTTTGATATGAAATAAACATTCCACATTCTTATTTGGCAATTTCATTTTTTTCCCCTAGGTGCATGCAGCAGATATTTTAAAGATTTGACCTCTACATCAATCAAGAAAGAAACTATCAATTACCATTGCCATTGGGAAATTGCTGAGAAATCATTGTCCGAAGAAATCTGCTTGAATAAATTTAATTTGTTAATTGGATAAAAATCTCTCTTTATTTCCTAGGTGCCTAAAAAGTGCCTAAAAGGCGCATTTTCAAGGTGCCTAAAAATTGCCTAAATGGTGCCTTTAAGCTAGAAGATCAAGGTGCCTTTTAGATGCATAAAAAAGGCGTATTTTAGGCGAATTTTAGGTACCTTTTGGAGGCAGTGTCTTATGTGGGTCTTATTGTTAGATAAGATAAGATCTCTGATTAGATAAGATCTTTGTTAAAATTTAGAGATGAGATCTTAGGTAAGATAAGATCTTCGATTAGATAAGATAAGATCTTTGTTAAAATTTAGAGATGAGAGCTTAGATAAGATAATATCTTTGTTAAAATTTAGAGATGAGATCTTAGATAAGATAAGATCTTCGATTAGATAAGATAAGATCTTTGTTAAAAATTTGGAGATGAGATCTTAGATAAGATAAGATCTTTGATTAGACAAGATAATATCTTTGATTAGATAAGATATTTGTTAAAATTCAGAGATGAGATCTTAGATAAGATAAGATCTTTGTTGAAATTTAGAGATGGGATCTTAGATAAGGCATTTGATAAGATTTCATTGAAACTTGTGAGACGTCTTCGATTACAAGATATGCTACCTGCAAGGCGAATATAGAACCGTGACACTTGTTATAACGATACCTCAGATTTTGATCACTCGTTATAATGGAAGTAACTCCCTACCCCTTTTGCTGTGAGACAGACAACGTCAAATGAATCACTTGCTATAGTGCAACTCTCGTTATATGCCCTCGTTATAATGGACTTCTACTGTAGTTACCAAGTACTCATATCCACCTGCTTCTTCCAGTTAATTTATTTGTTTGATTGACATGGTCTTGTTTCATTCTTCTTTTGCTATACATTACTTTTCTACACATTATTTCCATATTCTTCCTTGTAGGTTCTTCTCCCCATTCTGTCAAATCTTTATTTTTTCATTATTTGCAACAAGTGGTATGTTGTTAGCATAACAATGCCTGGAGGTAGAGCTGTTTCACATTCCAGTATCCTAAATGCGTTTTTGGTGTACTTTGCTTAACTGTTTAGTTATTTCATCCATGGAATGTGTAAGGAGCAGACTTAGACTTAAGCTATCATCTTTATTTATTCCTTTTATATGCAGTATTCTTTAAACATTCCATCTATTCTAATTAATTCCTTTCATATACACTTTTTATGGGTACTTCCCATAAATGATTTTGAGTTACAGATTTAAATGCTGTCCTCAAGTCAAAAAATACTTAATAAAGCTTATTTTTTCAATGCTTACCCTATCAGCGTATTTATCATTAAAAATTTGATCTTACCTTTGTCCCCTAGGTCTGAAACCTGCTTGCACTTCTTTGAGACAATTTTCAATAATCTTTCTTACCTTCTCAAAATCTCAGTTTACAATTTATAAATAGCTGATGAAAAGCATGATCTGTAATTTTCACCTTCCTTTTAAAAACTGGAACTATATTTTTTATCTTCCACTCTTCTGGACCCTCTCCATTACTATGGTAATAGAAGTATATTTTTCTCTTCCAAATTTTTAGTTCTCTGGTGCTATTTCATCAAATCCAGCTGATTTACCAATTTCGTTCTCACTTATCCCTTCCTGTACTACTTCTCAAGTAATCATGAGCTCATCTTCTTCATATTCATGTATCATGCTCATGTTCATAAAATCTTTCTCACCACTTTATTTCACCAAATTTTTTCTCATAATATTTTCTCCATTCTTCCAAGAGTCCCTTTGCGACCAGTATATTTTCCTCATTATTTACACTTTTATCTGGCTGCCCATATTTCCCTTTTAATGTTGTGTGTCCAAAAATTGTTTGCTGTAAAATTTGTCTCTATTTCATTTTCAAAATTTACCCATGACATTTGTTTTGCCTATTTTACTATTATCTGACAATTATTCTGTTTTTGTATGAACTTTCATCTATCTTTTTCTGTTTTAGTTCTCAAATACAGCTTCCAAGCTTTTTTTACTCCTTTCTCCTCCTTCCTTCACTTCTTTTATCCAAAAGTTCGTTCTTCGTCTATTGTTGATAGTAACTTTCCCATACACTTCAACTAGCGCTTTTTACACCATTTTCCTAATTTTCCTACATGTCATTTATTCCAGCATCCTCAGTAATTTCAAGCTCTGTTATTTTTTATTCAGTTAGTTCCTTTACTCTTATTATCAGGATCTGATAAATTTTCACTTATTTTTTCTCAATCTTTGTATATGTTTCTCTATTTTCTTTGTTAAATCTTATTTTATCAATCAGTGGTCTACGGTATGTTCCTATTACTCCACACTACCATTTTCTTTACATCACTTTTACATCCATAATGGCATTTCGGAGTGTTAGTGATTATCTAATATCAATTATGCTCTTAGCTTCTCTTCGTTCAGCTTTATAGGTTATCTTGTGAATTATTTTATGCTGGAAAAGGGTGATTCATTGAAGCAGTTGGTTCTCTAAACAAAATTCTATTAATCTTTGGTCTTTTTCATTAATTACTTCCCAGCAAACACGCTATGTGTTCGCCACTATACGCCACGTGGCATTTTGGTGGCGAATGTGGTGAATTTGGTAAAAAGGTGGTAAGAACGTGGTCATCACCACATTGGATATTGCCACAACGTTGTTATTTCCGTGAGATTATTATTTATAAAATGCTATATAAGAAAGAATTTCTTCCATATCAAATTCATTTACTCATAAAAAAAAGCAGAAGGATAAAACACAGAATTTGTGATTCTATTACGGAAGATGAATAACCTACAGCATTATCAAATTATGTAAAAAATAATATAAGTATGCATTTATGACATATTAAAGGAAGAAGCAGCATAAAATTATTTATTTTTCCATTGTTATCACTGTGAGTGAATTTATAAGAATGAAAAAAATATTCAGCCGACGTTTTACTCGATTATTTAATTAAAATTAATTACAGACGAAGGGTACGTTTTTAAATTTATCAATGGATCCATCGATAGAATTGGAAATCCATCAATCCGTTTCTAAATTCATATGAAAGAATCGTAAAACATATATGTTTTACGATTCTACATATCATGTATGTATATCATTTTACATTACATATATGTTTTACGATTCGTTAGGAAATCGATCGCGAACGTTATTAAAAAGTTGATTTCCGTGTATATTTTTCATGCTTTATTTTCCTTTACGTTACGAAAATGATAAGGAAAATAATCATTTTTCCTTCTTATACGAAAACAGACAAATCTTGCTGGTTTGAGCTTGAGCGGCTCATAGTCTCGTTGCGTGGTAGCAGTGTTTCGAATTATTTTTTGTTGGCAAGAGCTCTTTTGAGTAACCGTCGTTAAGTCTCGGCCGGTCTCGGCATCGATTTGAAGTTGTGAAACAAATTCGAATATTGCGATGAATTATGTCGCCCTAAAGGAAATTTCAGCACAGTAGCAGTAAATGTGGTAAAATTTCACTTTCACACTTTTTGGAAATATTTTTTTTTGTAAAAATACCCCGATTCAATCAGAAGTGTGAAAGTGAAATTTTACCAATCAGTCTTATGAAAGATGTTGGTTGTTTATCCTGAGCATTAAGTTTTACTATATGACCGATGTAGGGTATTTGTTAGGGGAAATCGTGTACGTAAAGTTATCTGGACTGTGAAGATGGTGACAATCTGGAGATTTTCTGCAGTTTTAAGCTCAGCAAAGAAACGTAAGTGAAGCTTTTTGCCTTATTTAGTAGATATTAGATATTTAATGAGCTAATATTACTGCTTGCTTAGAAGTGTTGGTAAAATTCTCGATGAGTTACCGTGTTATCGAGAATTTTACCAAAGTGTTTACTTACGTTACTCAAACATTTTCATTTCCTTAATTTGAATTAATTTAAGCCTTCTTAAAACTTTATACAACTGTCATTGAAAGTTGTATTTCACACTCGTTTGTACGTATTGCAGTACCATGGGAAGTTTTATAGTAAGAATCAAATTTTAATATAGTTATTCCTGTTTTCTTTAGTGCAAGAAAAAGAAATTCCGGAACTTTAGTGTATTCGTTGAAAACTGATAGATTCTCAGACAGAATTATAGAATAATGAAGGGTTAAAGGACAAGATATGGGTTATAAGAAGAATTATCCTGGATTGAAGATAATATTACTCGATCTTAGAATCCACGTAAGGCAGTTGTTCCACCAGAGGAAGACTTAGTACACAGCTGCAAAAGTGAATTACAAAAGTGAATGAAGAATTGATTTCATTTTCAATATCACAGATCGTTTTGCTTCTCTTTGCTGTATTAAGATTTCATTCCTATTCAGCTATGTAAAACTTAATTCATTGTAATATGCATTTATTCACAAATGTATTTATGTATTAAAATAATGCATAACAATAAAATTTTCATTTACAGCATATTTTCTGGTGTATTCTTCATCCTTTACCCTTCTTTCAGTTTACTACTGAATCAATGACTACTCGAAGGAACTATTAATTTTCTTTACGATGTGTGCGGAATTTTCATGTGGAAAATATACGTCTGAGATGTAACGAAACGGCAGTAGTCCTAATCCAAATATTTGAATTTGTCTAAAGCTTTGATATGTTTTATCTTTTGAAATATCTTTCAGATACTCGTAATTTACCCCTTCAATGACTTCTAAGGAAGGTCAATTTATTACAGAAAAATTTATATTTATTGTTCTGAAAGCCTTTCAATTGATTAATTTGGAAAATATGCAATGTGTTTTAAGTTAAGTACTTGAGTACTCATTGACTGCTTTCAGAGATGTCTTATATAAAGACCTTGAGATGCGATTTAAACTGAGACATTGTCTGAATAAATGCTGCAATGAATCTACTGTACATAGCACCCAGTAATTTGTTTTTTTTATGGTTTTGAATGTCCCATGTCTTGCCTTTCCTTGTCTTAATACTGAATTCAAGTAAAAGACCATTTCATCCAAATTTTAGAAAAAGGTATGAATCTTGGGTAGCATCCTGATATTTTTTCTGAAAGAAAGTATTTGATGCCTATTTATAAAAGTTTATTTTTGTATGGAAAGGAGTGATCAGAAAGTCATTTTTCATTATAAGGGGTAAAAAATAAGTTGGAATATTTTATAAATTTTAGGATACAATATTATAGAAATGTGGCAAAAAGTGGTGATTCTGTGGTAGTAAAGTTGCAGCACCACGTGGTGACCATGTTCCTGCAACTCCATCTCGCCACGTAGTGGCCACGTGGTATTACGACGTAACTGTCACCAAACGCCACGTGGTGATCACGTGGAATTGTTTGCTTGGTTTCTCCCCACCTTATGGGCCCATACTTTGTGCTCTCATATTTTTTCCTATTGGTCCATTAATAAATCACATCAAAATCACTTGCCTACCTTCTTCATTCTCCCCCCTAACTGTTCTCTGTAGCTGAGCATAAAATTCTTTTTCCAAGATCTCACTACTTTTGTTGGAGAATATATTTGTATTATTGTGATTGTACTTTCAAGGTCTAATCTAGCTTATTTTCCTTGAGTTTACTGGTTCCTGTAAATTACTCTTCTCCATTTCATCATTAACAATCACATCAACTCCTTCCTTAGCTCTTTCTCATCGTTACTCGTATTTAAAGTCTTATATAACCCTGTTTCAGGTGCAGTATCCCACTTCCTTCTATTTTTGTATATGCTCAATTGTAATATTTCTTATCCATACTTTTCCATCTCTTCAACAATTTCCTCTTTTCCATTACCAGTTTTATATTCTAAGTTCCAATTCTCATAGACTGTTTTCTTGCCAGTCGTTTTAAAAAAACCCGTCCTGTCTGAGGCCTCTTATTTTTTTTAATTGGTTGTCTTCCATCATGTGGGTGTCACTTCACCAGTGCCCCCTTTGGCCTAGGGATTCACATTTCTTGTCAGGCCTCAGCTGTCTCAGCTGCCTTAGCAATCAAAGGGCACAAGTTTCCTCCGTACTGAATGAATGAATGCTTTATTTGCCCCAAAGATCATACATGATATAAGGCACGTCATGACATAAGTTTGAAAACATAAACATATACCTTTCAAAACACAAGTTGAGCATATTATATTAAAATTCATTGATGGAGTACAAACATCTATCAACTAAAAAGTTATGTAGTTTTCTCTTAAAACTATTTACATTAAAAATATTTCTGATGTTGTATGGTAACTTGTTATAAAATTTTATACCCATTACATCAGGACTATTTTTCACAGCCTTGTAATTTGTTGTAAACATATGAAGATTCTGGGATCTATGAGTATTATGATCGTGAACAAAGGAAATATTAGTGAAACTGGGTAAATTACTTTTAACATAAAGAATGAGAGTACAAAGGTAAATACCAGGAACTGTTAATAGCCTCAACTCCTTAAACAGAGGGCGGCAAGTAGCATTAAATTTGCTATTTTTAAAAGTTCTAACAAGTTTCTTTTGCATTATGAATACATCATGAAGTCGGGAACTAGATCCCCAGAGCAAAATGACATATTTTACTCGAGCATAAAAATGGTCATAATTGTTGGGTTTGTAATCTAAATTCGTACTTTGGTTCATAGTTTGTCTGCTTAGTAGTGACTCATTTGTTTTGGCAGCCATTTTGGTTTCTGTGTTCTCTACTGTGTTGTACTTCCGTTTTACTGTTATGATTTGTTCCTAATAAAGAGTATGGTTTGTGTAGACGTGCGCTCTCTAACTTCCTGAAAGATCCACCTCAATCCTAACAGGTTATGGGCCCAGGATACGTAAAATTCAACGGAATCATTGCTCAGTGCATCGGTAATTACAGTAGAACCCCGGTAATCCGGACACTCGCTAATCCGGAACCCTCGGTAATGCGGACGGTCCATTGGGAGTTATGCAAACCCGCAACTTCTTCTAGTGAACATATAAACACGCATATTAGTAACAAGAAACGAGAGGTGGACAGACTACGCACTTGATTTAAAAATAAGAACGGTCTCGCAAAAGAAAATAACTGACTTTTTCGCTCGCTGATAATATTCATTCACTTTCTATGTTGTGATACCTTATGCAATATATACATGCATTATCTATAAAATATAATTTTTGATAAAAAATGTTTTTTACGTTCTTTTTTGAAAACCTCGCTAATCCGGAAACCCCGCTAATCCGGACGCCTATGTGCCTGAATTCGTCCGGATTACCGGGGTTCTACTGTATCTGTGATAGAACATATTATTCTATAAGGGCTGAGAAGATAGTAATTTTAGGTGAAAATCTGTGAAACTCCAGTCACGTGTTGGCGAAATTTTTGAAGATGGCTGAAGATGCAAGCAGAGGTTCTATGGGTAACTCAATTGCAGGAGCTATCGGAAAATTGAACAGAATGCAGAATTACCAAGATTGGAAGTTCCAGGTATGCAACTATTTGGAACACCAGGATTTGTGGGAATGCATCGAGCCCGTGCGTGCTGAGGATGGAACACCTAAAGCTGTTGATGCAAGGAAGGACCGGAAAGCAAAGGCATTCATTTGTTTACTGGTTGATACAAGTTGCTACGCTCATGTGCAGAACGTGGCTACGGCGAGAGAAGCATGGGAAAATCTGCGAAAGGCCTACGAGGACAAAGGATGGAGACGAATTAGTTTACAGAGGTCTCTGTGGCAATGTAGACTGGAAAACTTCCAAAACATGGAAGAATACATAGCCAAGGTGATGACGCTTTCACAACAACTCGCGGATATAGACGCGAAAGTCACTGATGATTGGCTTGCCTCTATTATGTTAAGTGGATTAACTCCAGATTATAGTCCACTTATAATGGCTCTTGATAATTCAGTGTTGGAGATAACTTCCGAGTTAGTGAAGGGGAAAATTACTTCAAGAGTGGGGCCGAAAGAAGTCAGATGCTCAACCTGAAGAGGCGACATTCTATTCCCGGTCGAAACCCAACTCCAAGGCTCAAGTGAAGTATGGGAAGAGTGAATTCCTGTTCAAGTGCTTCAGATGCCATCAGCCTGGGCACAAATCCTCGGAATGTCCGAAGAAGGGAAGTAACGATTCCACCCAGCGCGACGATATGAGTTTATTGACGGCATTGTCAGTGAGTGTTAGTCGGGGGAATGGTATGTTGATAGTGGAGCAACAGCTCGCATAACTTCCCAAAAGGACTGGTTGGGAGAATTTTCGGAGGACCCAAGGGGATTAGAAGTTACGATGGCGAATAATGTAACTATTCGCAGTGGTGTTCGCGGGAGTGTTGACGTTAAACTAAGCAGCGGAAATGAAATATACAGGATTTCCGATGTTGTGTTTGTTCCTGGATTGGCGACGAATTTACTCTCGGTGAGTCAGATTGCGAAAAAGGGCCTCACTGTTGTTTTTTCTAAAGAAAAATGTGTTATCCTCAAGGATGTCAGTCGGCACATGGTACGTCGGACAGTTGCAACTGCAGCGAATGTGGGAGGACTTTACAAATTAGATGTGGAGCACATTGGTTCGATAAAAGGGGAAAATTGCAAGACGACAGTGAATGTAAGGCAATCGGAGACTGCAAATGTTGCAACCAAGGAAGAAAAGTCAAGAGTTATGTGGCACAAGAGATTAGGCCATCTGAATGCCCAAAGCATGCAGTTGTTACCGCGAGGCTTGGTTGATGGAGTTGTCTTCTCAGAGGAAGAGCCAGATGACCCTTGTATTCCTTGCATTAAAGGGAAATTCAGCAAAACTCCATTTAAAAGGAAGGGGCCAAGAGGATTGAAAAAATTGGAGATTGTGCATTCGGATGTCTGTGGTCCAATGCAGGAAGAGTCTTTTGGAGGAGCCAAATATTTTTTGACCTTCATAGATGATTTTTCAAGAAAAACTTCTGTGTATTTCTTGAAAGGAAGAAATGAAGTCTTCAGCAAATTCATTTAAAGCCGCAGTGGAAAATGAAAGTAAAGAACACATTGTATATCTTCGTACAGACAATGGGGCAGAGTATTGCAGTGGTGAATTTAGGCAATCTCTCCTCAAGTGTGGGAATAAGCACCAGAAAACTATGCCTTACACCCCACAGCAGAATGGCGTTGCGGAGTGAACGAACCAGATGAAAATGGAGAAAGCCCGAATCTTGCTTGAAGATGCTGGACTGTGCAGGAGACTGTGGGCAGAGGCAGTACTGCAGTTTACCTTAAGAACAGGTCCCCCAGCAGAGCAATTCCTGATAAGACACCAGAGGAAGTTTGGTGTGGAAGGAAAGTGGATCTAAACCACCTACGTGTGTTTGGATGTGCTGCCTACATGTATGTTCAGCAGGAAAAAAAGAAGAAATTGGACCCAAAGGCCAAGGAAATGATATTTATAATAATAATAATAATAATAATAATAATAATAAAAGGCCTTTATTCGGGCGAGATTGAGACTAGAAAGTCTCTTCTTACACCTAACCCATCGTCATATGCAAAACAGAAAGAAAGAGATAGTTTGCAAAAGTACACGAAGAAAACTAGTATGTGGATTTAAAAAAACCTAAGCTGAGGGCTCAGGAAAAATTTCCACTGCAGGAAAACACTCCCTAGAAGGGGAGTGTGAAAAACCTGCGAAACCTACAGGTAGAAAACAGTATTTTGTGAAGAAGGAGAATAAAAGAATTATGAAAGACAAGTAGAGAATAGATACAAATTATGCAAAAGAGACAATACACATTCACTACTAGCAATCAAATCAAATAAAATATCTTCACAATTTACACTAAACCTAGATACAAGAATTGTAGCAATTAAAAAAATAAAACACATACAAATATTTCAAGAATAACAAAACGATTAAATACATTAAGGTTGAGAATGAATAAAAATCAAAACATAGAGTTTATATAACAATGGACAAAGAAAATAAGCAAAACAAAATTTAAAATTAAAAAAAAATAAGATTTTAAAATAACTAAAATTACCTTATCGTTAATTATGTACTTATATTACGTGAGGCAGCGGATCAAAACCGATATAATAGTGTAAAGAACAAACATTAACTAACAGAAGAGGGTGTGATTCAAGACTTAAATACATTGTGGGTAAAAAGAAATGGGACGCGGTCAAAAGGTTTGAGTGCTAATTTGTATGATTAATAAATGATTGTGGCATTTACGCTTAAAGGTATGCATTGATGGCAGATTTTCCATAGTGGATGGAAGAGAGTTCCAAAGGTTACTGGCTGTGATTGTGAAAGATTTGTGAAATAATTCAGTTTAATTTATGGGCTACAGCATAGATGAGAATGGGTACAGGTTGGTGTATCCATATGATCCAAGTAAATTGTCTCGTGCTCGTGATGTTTTCTTCTTAGAAAACAGATTTCCAGCCGTCTCGGGAGGAGAGAGATGCAGATTGGAAGTTCCACAAGAGCTGAATATTCCATTCCTCGGTGGTGAAGGGGAAGAATCCACCAGGGAAATGCATGGAGATCAGCATGCTGTAGAGGAGCCAGATCAAACGCTGGAGAATGTGCTAAATGATGGAGACATCGGAGGAAATGTGGTTGAGGAGGAGAGAAGATACCCTTTACGTGAGAGAGTGGCAAGAGATTTCTCAGATTTTCATTTGTACAGTGTAATTGTAGATGATATTCCACAGACTGTGTTAGAGGCTTTAGCATCCCCAGAGAGGGGGAAATGGAAGGAGGCCATGCAGAGTGAGTTTGATTCTTTAATGTTAAATGATGCATGGACCTTGGTTGATCTTCCAAGTGGCAAGTCTGTTGTGAAATGTAAATGGATGTTTGGGAAAAAGAGGGATAGTGATGGTAACATAACAAAGTATAAGGCCAGATTAGTAGCAAAAGGTTATACTCAAAAGTATGGAGTTGATTATGAGGAAACTTTTTCTCCTGTGGTAAGAAACTCCAGCATTAGATTTTTGTTGGCTATGGCAGTAAAATGTAAGTTAAATATAGATCACTGGGATGTTATTACTGCTTTCCTAAATGGTAATTTGTATGAGGAAATTTACATGGCTCAGCCTGAGGAGTTCATATCTAAAGGCAATGAGGAAAAGGTGTGCAAGCTGCAAAGAGCAATTTATGGACTGAAGCAAGCTGCTAGAGCATGGTATTATGAAATTCATGGTATTTTGATTGAGATGAATTTTAAACAGTCCAAAATTGAACCTTGTGTTTATTACAAAGTAAGGGGAAAGGGGATGATGATTTTAGCTTTGTATGCAGATGATATGTTTTTGTTTTATAATGACTGTGAGGAAAAGCAAAGGCTTAAGGAAAATTTGATGGAAAAATTCAAAATGAAGGATTTGGGAAAGGCTTTTCATGTTCTTGGGATGAGAGTTACATATGTGGGAAGTGATATATATGTTGATAATGAAAAATATATTAAAAAGGTACTAGGTAAGTTCAGTATGTCTGACTGTAAACCTGTTTTTACCCCCATGGATCTAGGTAAGGTCTTGACCAAGAGTGACAAGTCTGAAAGTGTTCCTTATCAGAATTTAATTGGCTGTTTGATGCATCTCTCTATTACCAGCAGGCCAGATATTGCTTATGTCACCAGTTTTTTGAGTCAGTTTAATAATTGTCATGGCACTGAACACTGGATAAGTGCAAAAAGGGTATTGCGTTATCTTCAAGCAACCAAGGAACTGTGTTTGATGTTTAGTGACAATGGTGAAGGTTTGGTTGGCTTTGCAGATGCAGATTGGGGAAATGACACTATGGACAGAAGGTCATATACTGGTTTTGTGTACAATGTGAATGGTTGTGTTGTGTCATGGGAGAGTCGTAAACAACAGACTGTTGCCTTATCCAGCGCTGAGGGGGAGTATATGGCTTTGACTCAAGCTGCCCGAGAAGGACTGTATCTGCGTAATTTCATGTGTGAACTGACTGGTGAAAACTTGGGTATTGTTTTGTTTAATGATAACCAGTCAGCTCAGAGGATTGCTAGTGAGCCAATGAATCATGCCAGAACAAGGCATATTGACATTTAGCATCATTTCATAAGGGATCTTGTTCTGTCTTCTGAAGTTGTAATTAAATATAAAGAAACAGAAGACATGGTTGCAGACATTTTGACTAAACCTAGATCTAAGGTTGAAAAATTTGTAAAAGATCTGTGTTTAGTAGCGATGCCTTAGTTCCTTTTTTTTTCTTAGGTATCGTAAACTGTGTGGATGTATTTAGATTAAGGAGGAGTGTTGGGTTTGTAATCTAAATTCGTACTTTGGTTCATAGTTTGTCTGCTTAGTAGTGATTCATTTGTTTCGGCAGCCATCTTAGTTTCTGTGTTCTCTACTGTGTTGTACTTCCGTTTTACGGTTATGATTTGTTCCTAATAAAGAGTATGGTTTGTGTAGACGTGCGCTCTCTAACTTCCTGAAAGATCCACCTCAATCCTAACAACAATAAAAGTTTAAGAGAACTTTTAAACTAGCACTATTTTTCAAAACAAAATTTAAATACAAAACAGAGTAAGGTTTGTTACATAAATGGTTTATGTGAATATTCCAATTTAGGAAAGGATCTACGTACAAACCAAGGAATATAAGTTCATTTGATAATTTATTAGCAAATTCTCCTGTAAGCGACTCATTTAAAATATTTTTCTTTGGAAACAATATCATTATTTGTGTTTTACTACTATTTTGTTTAAGATGGTTTATTTTTCACCAATCTCCCATACTCTGGATAGAGGACGTAAAATCACTTTTAGTAGGGTCTCCCTTCAAGCTAGCTAGTAGGCTGACATCATCAGCAAACATGATGGCTCTGCTAGTCTGGAAGGGTTTAAGAAAGTCAGCTAAATCATTGATAAAAATCAAAAATAGTACTGGTCCAAGAATAGAACCTTGTGGCATGCCAAGAGAAATATCTATGGAGTCTGAGAGACAGTTTAACCCATTTGTCCTTAATAGGACTCTTTGTGATTTTGTAGGAAGGGAGGATAGCCAGGAATGTGCTACACCTCTTACACCTAAGGCACAGCATTTGCTAAGAAGCAATCTATGATCAACTAAGTCAAAGGCCTTAGTAAGATCAAAGAAGAAGCCCATAAGATTGTTCATCGTTTCCATTTCATCACACAAGAATCTAATGGTCAACAATACAGCTGATTTAGTTGATTTATTCTTCCTAAAACCAAACTGAAACTCTGACAACAGTTTATTCTGCTCTAAAAAGCCTATAAGTCTGTTAAAAAATATTGTCTCAAATATTCTTTAGAACTGAGAAAGTAAAGAGATAGGCCTATAATTATCAATTTGGTTCTTATCACCTTTGTTCTTATAGACAGGTATAACTTTGGCAATTTTTAGTGCAGCAGGGAAAATACCCTGAAGAAGGGATTTATTGATGAGAAACAGAAGAATATTTGAAATATAAGGGTAACATATTTTTAGTATGTGTCCAGGTAAATCATCAAGGCCAGGCCTGACCTTTTCTTTCCAATTTTGGAAATATAGTTAGATAGTTCATTGGGATTGCAAGGGTATAGAAATAAGGTTTCGTGAAGATTAATTTTAGAAGGAAAGTAGGCTATATTAGGATCAGTTACCCATGAATAGGATATTGATTGTAAGAAAGAGCAATTTATAGTATTGGCTGTATTATAAAGGTTCAGAGTTCCATCATTATTAATGACATTAAAAAATGGGAAAGTAGGTTGTTTCTGTTTATATAAAGTTTCATTTCGGATATTCCAAGCCTCCCTATATTTATTTTAGGCATTTAAAATTCTGATATCATTGAAAGATTTCTTAGCATTTGTTATTAGATTTCTGTATTTCCTTTTTATGTTTGCATACTGAATTTGCAACCATTTATAATCAGAAATTTTCCTAAGAGAAGCTAGCATCTTCACTTCCGAGGACATAAATCTAATTTCATCAGTGATCCAGTGGTTACCTCGTTTGAGTCTAGTTTTGGTGCTAGTTAATGGAAAGGAACAGAATTGCAAAACGTTATGGGATGTAAAATACCTCTTCTGGATGAGGGGTTTACTAACATCATGTTTTAAATTGAAAATGGTAGACAATGCAAAATGATCAGAAAGGCCTGTATCAAAAACCTTAGTAATCGTTTTAGTGGAATCAAAATTGGTAAGGATGACATATAGAAGTGATGATGACTGAGTAGTTAGGTACTCTTGTTGCTTTAGTGACAGGACATTCAAAAGAATAGCTATTGATTAGCTTCACGAGTCTCCTCTGTTTAGGATTCTTTGTAGAGAGATCACAGTTCAAATTGCCAGTAATTATGTGAAAAGTAGGCTTCTGATGATTTACAGCTGAAAAGAGTGTGTTGTCAAGTTTCTCAATGAAGGTCTCAAAGCAGCTTGTAGGGGAGCGATAGATAGCAAAAATATTGAACATGTGCTCAAAGATAGTTAAACCAGCAGCAGCACATTCAAAGATTTTATCCACTTTTAGTTCTCTAATATTAAGAAAGCTAAGGTTGACATTGGTACTTTGCCTATTTATACCCTCTCTTACCATTATAGGCACACCACCATGTTTATGGGATTGTCTACAGTATGAGGCTACATAATAATCGGGAATAGAAACTGAAATGTTATTTAACCAATGTTCAATGTCACAAATGACATGAGGACGTTCTTCTTGTGCTAAAAATTCCAGCTCATTGAGTTTGTTACTTAAACATTGCACATTTATCACTAGTATGTTTAAGTTACTGTTTGTATTGTAGTCAGAAAAACCACTGTCATCTTGATGTCTCAACTCTTCTGTAGGTCTCACATTTAAATTAGTATCCTTCTTGAAGAAGAAGCGGTTTACTATCGTACCCAAAGGCCAAATAGAGGGAGATTTTTATTTTTCAAGGAGTGGGTAATCCACACCTATTTTGAAGGGCGCATGAGAAATTTTCCCCACTATTTTATCACATGAGACACATTCCACTTCGAGTTTATCCTTTACATGATTTCTTATATCTTCGATAGAAGTTTCATTGTGAAGACAGCCAACGTAAACAAATGCTGTAAGTTTGTCAGAGCGAAGGTTAGTTTTCCCCAACTCAGACCCTGTACCTATAATCCTAGCAGTATTACGCCGGTTTCATTTACTTTCAACCAAAGTGAAACCATCTGTACTATTTTGAGAGATGTTTACCTTGGGATTAAGGACACTTTTCTCCATTGGTGAATCAGCTTTAGGAATTGGTTTCGAAGCAGTTTCCAGCTTCTTCGTCTTTCGTTTTCTGGTTGAGATTTGTCAACCATCCTCACAGGATTATCCAAGTATGTTGTGTTTCCCAATTTAACTGGACTATCTGAAAATTTAATAGAATTCTTGATGGCACTAATCTCGGCTTTCAAGATTTCAATGTCTGCCGCCATATTGGAAACATTAAGAGTTTGTTCACTACAGCAAGGTAAGCACTTCCAGAATATACAAGGGGACTCTAAAACTGCTTTTATTGTGAGCTCATTCAAACCCGAGCATTTTGAGTGGTAGATGCAGGGACAAAATCCACATGGGAGAATTTTATTGTGCCTTAATATGTTTTTTCGACAAGCACCACACGAAAGGTTAGCAGCTAGAGCCGCCATATTCCATGCATGACTGGTACTTCACCAGCTTTCCACTACTTTTCTATTTACCACCTCCCATGATGCGGGTCTAGAGGTTAGAGTTTACTAGTAATCCTGTGTTAAAATTATTTCCTGTTTGGCATTACCTAGGGTGTTTTATATGAGGTAGTTGCATCAATGATATTTGCTTAGGTAGACAGGAAAAAAAAGCTGAGACTTAATGGCATTAAGTTTTCTAACAAAAATAAGCACTAAGAAATGAGCTAGTTACCCTTCATTTTGTGAAATTGTATTGAATCGATGTTTTAGAGAGGCCAGTTCTTGAGAAAAAGCATATTTTGAAACTTAATGAATGCAGGCCAATATCATGTTGATACATTTTTAATGTGATTATATCTTGTTTTTGACAGTTCCTCAATGCATTTTGTTTGTTATAAGAGGCCATTTTGTTTATGCTTATATGGTTTCTGTAAGTGTCTATTAGGTGAACTATACCGAACTGATATCCCAGTATTGAACTTCTTGAAATTGTATCAGGATTGATTTCTTTGAAACTTTACAATAGCTAGGTTGTCTTATCAATATCAAATATTAAATTTCAACCATAAGGTCCACTCCCTTTGGAAACAATTTTGTGTGCTTTTTCATTCCTTACCTAGGAGTATTTATTTTTTAATTGAAATATTTGACTAAAACAATATCCAAACTTTTACCATGCTTAAGAAAATGACAGGATTTTCAATCAAGGCAAATTATTAAGAAATCTTTGAATGTTATTGCTTTTAATTTTCTCGGACACTGTCGATGCATGCAATAATAAATTTCCCAATGAAAATAGTAAAGAATAAAATAAAACCAGGTGAGAAAGGTACTGTTTATAAAACCACCATTTCATTTAAGTGCGAGATTTTTCCTTTATTATTTCAGTCAAATATAACTTGTAATTAGGACATAGCAAGCCATGAAGATCTATATGTATGATATACTTAGAGATTTGTTTCAGTATAAAATCTAATGCCACTGAATATTAAATTCAATATTAACAGAGTCAAGTTCTCATATTTTGTCAATAAAAGAGGAAGGTTGCCAAGTATAGTGCAGGCATCCAGAATGTGATATATAGAAGCAGGAGGTAGTTTAAAATGTTAATTTGGGTAAAACTATGTAAAAATATCTATCTAATATACAAATCTCTGTAAACTCAAACTTAAGTCAATTTGTCTGGGCTTGTTTTATTGCCAAAATGGGAGTGTTGGAAGAATCTTGTTAACTTGCTCCATTAGTTAAAATTTAGATGGACATAGTGCACCTGTGCACACACACCTTTAGCTGAAAACATCTTGATTATTATAAAAAAACCAGCAAACTCCTCTGTCATGTATGACGGGTCTTAATTTCAGTTTTTTAAATAAATAATGCAACATTTAAATATAGATGACTTAATATATAACTTATCAATACCCTAATTCTCTTGATAAATTCTAATCAAGATGGAATTTTAAATTTAAATTTTATATTAGCAAAATTACGAATTCGATTCCATTGAACACTACGCACTTAGTGAGAATCACACAAACGCACTGCTTTAAAACCTCTGCTATAAAATCGAGTTTGTGTTAAAATTCTGTCTTTCAAAAATCTTCTCCTTCCTCGACGTAATATTTCATCTTCTTGATCTCCACAAACGAATGTATAAATGTACTCTTGTAAATCGGTTTGATAAATAAAAACTCCAATATGGGGGTAATTTTGTTTCTGCTATTTAAATATCATAGTTTACATTCTCTGAAATCTCAGTAAATTGCCTCCTCTTCATAAATTCTGACATTAGTTCCTACCATTAATTCGGTATGGACTTAAAATCCCCATGTATTCTTGTGGGAAAATGAATATATTCTAAATTCACCTTGGTCATCAGGGCAACTGGTTGTTTACTACGGCAAAATTTTAGTTTATTTTGTCATAGTTCTTGTAATTCTGATTCCAAAAAAGGGATTTTACCACAATAATAATATTCTTTATTTAATATTCCTTCATTTGGTACTTTTCTTGACTTCGTAGGACCATTATTTCCAATTTAATTCTGTGAAAGTAATAAACCCTGTAAGGTACAAAAACGAACTTTACATGAATTCCTTATGGAAACGTATAATGGAGTCCTGGGTTCGAACCCGAGCCTTCATAGAAATGAGAAAAGTTTTCGTGGGGCTTTCAGCTTATTGGAAATACAAATGATAGCTTTTTATTATGAAAGATAATGTAAGGTTATATTTTCCTGTGTATATATGTTTTTAAAATTATGGATAAAAAAAACTAGGTTGCAAATGATATCCTTTGATGTCAGCTCAACCATTGTATTGTTGATGCTGGAGGCAAATAATTTTATTAATGACCAAATAGTTTTGGCTGCTTTTTCATAGCCATTTACTGATGCCTCCATCAACAGCATTAGATGAGCAGTGTTGTGATTATTTTTGTCTGGCAAAACTTGTATCTTTTCAGTACGCAGGATTTTTTAGATAACCATGCACATTAGTTGCGGCTAAACATGGTGTGGGCAACAGTCAGCGGATGTTCCAAGGAAGGCAAAGAATGCGACTTGCAGCCAACCAGCCATAAGAATATCCTGCAGCAGAAGAGTTGCTGAGTGTTTCTGGAGTGGGACAGAAGAGGAAAGAGCAAATCTGGCAACTGATTGTTTAAACAGAATCTGGATTTATCAAAGGTGAGCACCTAGGTTTATTTGGAGATAAAAAGATTAGATATAAGATAGCTAAGTAAGGTTGGGAAAATAACCCTTGGCTCAATTAGGGGGATTAGTTTATTATGTAAGGTAATATAAAATGTATCTATTTGGGATTATAACATAATTGGGAAAAAGAAAGAAAGAAGCATTTTAAGGAGTGAAAGTAAAACAGAGTTTAATAAAAAATTATCTTCATTCTAAAAAGGGTGGTAGTTTTAAATATGGAAAGGGTATATTTAGAATGGAAGAGGAGGAGGGATGACCACTGGGGACTGGGGAAGGAGGCATTGTGGGGAGTGGGGTAAGTAGGAGGGGGAGA
Source organism: Sympetrum striolatum (assembly GCA_947579665.1). Classification (NCBI taxonomy): domain Eukaryota; kingdom Metazoa; phylum Arthropoda; class Insecta; order Odonata; family Libellulidae; genus Sympetrum; species Sympetrum striolatum. The sequence goes on along the minus strand of OX388344.1, from coordinate 90,145,549 downwards.
ACAGATATTGGGAGGGAGGCTCTGGAGGGAGGAGTGCTGAGAGGGGGGGGCAATAACTGGGAGAGGGAGGGGTATGTAGTGTGCTAGGAGGGGTAAGAGGGAGGGGAAATGGTAGGAGTGGGAGAGGTGACCTTGGAGGAGCTAGCAATGCTGAAAGGTGAAGGAGGGGTGGGTAAGAGAAGAGAGGTGGTAGGGGATAGAGCATGATGGTATTGTAGGGGAGGTAATGATATAGAGATGGAAGGGGAATTTTTGAGGGTGGAGAGGGAATTTTGTGACCTTGACAGAAGTATGGAAGGGGTGGGGAGGATAATAGTAGTATGATATTTAGGTTCCACCTTATCCCTACCAGGTACCTTTATATTAGGTAATGATGGCTGCATTTGTTGTTTTCATTAATTATAATTTCTTAATTTTATTTTATTTCCTTTTTGTCCATTTTCAATATTTCACTCAATTCTAATTACTTTCATTGCATTGTTTTTAATATCTTGAATAGCTTGCTGCACTTATTTTCCTTTTCTGATTTAATTAACTTTTACCATTAACATTTAACATTTTAATTTTTGTTTCAAATTAGTTTCTTTAATAATCATCTATTTAAGACTTTTCCTTTAATAATATGCTATGTATTTTCTTTATTTTCAATTCTATTTTACTCTCAATTTTTTCAATCTCTAATTCAGCCATATTTCTGCACTTGGTTTTCTCAAAAAGATTATTTAAATTATCATTTCTTTGATTTTATATTTTTACCATTATTTCATGTATTTATTTGTTTAATATCCGCTTGTTTAAATCTCATTAATAGTTTTTTCTTTCTATTTAAATCTCTAATTTCTCAATTTTTTCCTGAATTAATCTGCTTTAAGCCAAATCTCTGAAATTCTTTGTAAAGATTCAGATTTTTGGTTTTTCCTTTTGTTTAGAATTCCTTTCTTTTCAAAGCCCTTATGACTGCCTTAATTTTATTTTATTCTTCCTCCTTTAATCTTTCCTCCTTCAAATCCCCAACGCTCCCCAACTTACACTTCTCCAAAAAAGTTTGGTCATAACTACATACGGTTGTAATTTCAAACTACGATAAATTGAAACAATTTTCACTTGGAATGGCTCTTATTATTACGTAAAAAGTTTTGAGCATCTATGTAATACTTTGTGATGGTACATGGTAATTTTATAGGTTTACGTCTCATGTTTCGTTTCTTATCCTCAAGTCTGAGCTATTTTGTTCAGTTTTCATTTGGTCGTTGTTTCACTAGTTTGTTTTAGGTCAGCATAGCTCCATCACTGCGGAAACCTACGAACCCATTATCTTTAACGTTTGACAAATTCTGATTTTTAGAAAAGAGTAAATAGACATATATATTCACAACTGTTTCGTAACCAAGGGGTTGACAAACTTTTTCAGTTCAAGATGCACAGGTTTTCATGGCACCCTATCACAATAATTGTACTTTAACCTGGTGCCTCACTGTACTTCAGGGTATCATTGAGTATTTCCAAGGGTGCTGCGGCGCAGTTTGGGAAACCCTGTTATAACCTTTTTGATAATAAATGTATTTGTATACCATCTTTGTTGAAATAAGTTGGATGATTACATATTCTAAAAATTTATATTTTTTACTAATTGCAATGCTGCTTTTTCTAATGGCCATTTCTTCCCTGCATCAAACTATGTATTGGGTACCCTCGGCAGATTCTTTAAACACCGTTGATCTTTGAGTATATAACTAGTCTGCAGATTAGATATGCCTTAGGTAGGCATCCAAAACATTTGGTCCGCTCATTGTAGAAGTTAGTTTTAGGAAGCCTATATTGCATGCTGTTCACATTATAAATATACCATATAAATGTTTGAAGTACATTCATATTTTTCAGTCTCTTATTTGTTCCAATTTTCATTCACTATGACACGTTTTAGTTCTTTTTCAATGGTCAATTTTTGTAGTATAAATAATGATCACATATTCATATACAAACTTAGAATTCAACAGTATTCAACGATTTCATTCAGAGTGGGATTTAGGGGCTAGTTTTCCTTGATAGAAAGTACAGTAGAAGTCCGTTATAACGAGAGCTGACAAAAATCGGAAAAGTACTCGTTATAACGCGATACTCGTTATAGCCGATTTCTAACAGTAAGTCTAATTAAGTCCGTCTTCTTGAATCCAAGGTCAGTAAATGTGTCCGAATGGAACTGTATGGTTTTTAATACCTACGCAAATGCTTCAGAATGCGTAAAAGAGTACGTTCGCGTCAAAAATATTATATCATTGACTCATAAACCATAACCAAAGTGCGTCCTCTAACATAAAATGTGGATCATCATTGCTAAATTATCGTCGAAAGTAATAATATATCATTAGATAATCGTATTAGTTAGGATTTAGTGATTTAGCTTAATAATTAAACATGGCTTTCCAGTAGTGTAAGTAGTTGGAGTCATGCTCGTTAGACGCGAGTTTTTCTCCGGTGCCGGCAATTCGCAGCTGGTGAGAGCAGAATTCCTTCTCCTATACTCTAATGGACACATTTCTCCAGCATCTGGGCACTAACTCCGAATTCAGCTCAGCAGATCCATCGACAGAATCATTTTCTGTATTTTTTTTAAACCCGAATGTTTGAAACACTTATTCACACTTTCAGGTGATATTTTCCCCAGGCCAATGCAAACCCATGGATTGCCTCCAGGACATTCCATTTGATGCGGGTTTCTTTTGACATTAACTTCTTCATTAACGTATTAACGAGGTGTGATCTAAAATGGCGCTATGTAGCTCGAATAATGCCCTGATCTAATGGCTGCAACACACTTGTGCAGTTAGGGGGAAAGAACACAAGCTCTATGTTCGTCAATTTAATGACGGGGTGGGCCGGACAGCGATCCATGAACAGCACAATTTTTCTATTTCTCCCTCCAATTTTGGCATCAAAAGCCTTTAGCCACAGCGTAAAAATTTGTCCTGTCATCCATGCTTTGGCGTTGGACTCGGAAGTACAGGGAATATTTCGCTTGCCACAAAAAGCTCGGGGACGCACGGATTTTCCAATAATTATTTATCACATCCAGTCATGTTCGTGTAGAGGAGAACTGTAAGCCTCTCCTTACTCCTTTTTCCACCTTAGCAGCGGTCGCCCTTAACAGCCAAGGTTTTTTCCGGCAGTAAATTGTAAAACAGTGCTGTCTCATCCGCTTTGTATATGCCCTAATTACGTGGATATTAATAACAGTTTGTCACACTAAATACAAGGCCTATCTTACAATTTATAGTATTTAAACGATAATTTGCTTTTTGCATTACTTACCTTTTCTTCGTATTTTTCGAGGATCGACTTGAGAATTGGAAGCCAATTATGTGCCGCTTGCTCATTTACTTAACTGGATTCACCGCTAATTATGTGGAGTGATCTCTTCTTCCTTTAAATCGGTTCAGCCAATCATCCGATTACGAGATATGCCACCTGCAAGGCGAATATAGGACCGTGACACTCGTTATAACGATACCTCAGATTTTGATCACTCGTTATAATGGAAGTAACTCCCTATCCTTTTTGCTGTGAGATGGACAACGTCCAATGAATCACTCGCTATAACTCAGCTCTCGCTATATGCCGTACTCGTTATAACGGACTTCTACTGTAACTTTAAGAATAATTCAGTGTTAGTTTGCATTGCATAGTCTGCATTTGTAATCAACCCTTTCATTTTCTAACTTTTCAAGAAAAATATTTCAGGCAATAAATCACTCTTATTCATATTATTTTGTAGGTTTTGTGCTGAGCTGTAAAGGTTTAAGAAAAGACATTAAGATATATTGATAAAATCCTTAAAAAATACCAATATGAAGTTTCACAATACAAACTTAAAATTTAATATCAAAGGTCATTCTTCTTTAGGGTAATGCCAGAAGTCTACCTCCACAGTTTAAATTTCATTTGTACCATGCGACTGATTAATATGATAATTGTTATTTTTCACTTCTTAAACTTTTTAATTGATATTCTTACTTTTATATTTGAAATATATTTGACTTGTATTTTATTTGCCAGTCTTATCTTAAAAGGGATTGTTTTTTCTATCTTCACTGGAAATATTATGAGTTGAAGTTTCATTGATTTCTTGCATTGTTTGGCTACTTTGACTATAGAATTGGTGATCAACAGGTGTGATAAAACATAGATAGCCTTGAATAAATCTTGGTAAAGTGCTCAACAGATCATGTGGTAACTGTATAATAATATTAATGTTGGGTTAGTTTGATATAAAAAGATTTTAAAGTTTGGTATCCAGTTAAAGTTCAAAAGTCTAATAATTAGGACAGGTTCTTTGTTATTAAAGCTCTCTTCAGCAGCATTAACCCCTGTAAATTTGAATTTTGGGAGTGGAAATTATCATATTATTTAATAATATTATTATTATTGCCTGATCTATTTGTTCAATTCTTTTAATGTATTGAACTGTTACTGTTTAGTACAAACACAACAAGATCTTTAACTACCTTAAATTCATAAGCATTTCCCACCGCAGTGTAGCATTTTCTTGCTATTGATTTTTTTTCTAAAATAGGATGGGTAGGAAGTGTTTAATTACTCTACTAAAGAATTTACTCTGTTCATCTAACAAAATCATCACTAGTATGTTTGTGTGACTTAGTTTAAGTGCCTGTTACATGTATGGTGTATGTATGTATTTTCATATTGTTGAACAATTACTTCAGTAAACTAGTTGAAGATATATACTACTATATTTTTTTGTCTCTTTTACTCCATGTTTGGAATCTCCTTTTGATTAATCATTAATATTTTGAACTAATGAAAACTTAACTTTCATAGTCGATTGTACAAAAATTTTAATTTCATAATTAGCAAGGATTGTGAAAATAATACTATGTCCTTTTCAAGAACATTTGATGAAATTCAATAAATATTATCTTTAATGTTCGGAAATCTGAACTTGTTTTTCTTTATTTGGAATCTTAATATTGTCCCATATGAATTATGACTGCAGTAAATGAGATTTAAAGGAATGGGGAAGTATTGATTAGAATGGTAGTTTATGATATAGAAAGGTTCTGTTGTTTTGAATTTTGTCACCCATAGTTAACCCTTTAAGTGTGTCAAGGGAAAATGTATTATTCCACTTGAGGTGCCAAATATCCATGAAAAAAATCAAAATCTGAAATTTGGTAATTTTTTAATTTCCAATTCTTCATTTCAGCATTTTTGGCTCATGACATATGGTCAATAAAAATTGATATGCATGTTTTTCTTTTGGATATGTAACCATGTGCTTTAAATATTAAATAAGGAATATTTCATTTCAGACTCGACTTATCCTTACCCTTACAAATGGGTTTGTAGATTGTCATGGATTATCTATAAATTCCCTGGAACCACCATACTTTAGACTATCCTGGATAGATTATTCGTAATTGAATTTTTACTTTCTCCCTATACGTAGTATAGAAAAAGTATTGTTTTCGCCATATGTATGACCTCCAGATTTCAACGGAAATAGATGTTTTGGGGCCCATCGAGTTCGTTTTTGCTATTTTTCTGTGCGTGTCTCTGTCTGACTGTGGTAAAAAAGTTTGTGGGTGCTATATCTTAAAAAGTAATTATCCGATCATTTCCAAAATTCATATTTAGTATTTTCCTAAAAATACCAAGAGTTGATTAGTTTTTGATGAATATTGCTTAACCAGAAAATGCGGTTTATCCGTAACAAAATTTTGTTTCTTAATTATCTCTGTCAGAATGCAATGTAATGTATACAATTATATACAAAAGTTTAAGATAATGTATTTTACTACAACTTTTGTATGAAACATTTCTTCGTAAAACTGATTGTTTGGGAGTTATTCTTGAATAATGGTTAACTGGAAGTTATTTAACCAGAAATGGAAGTTTTTCATATATATATCTGTCAGAATGCAATGTAGGTGTATAGAATTAAATACAATAGTTATAGATAATGTATTTTAATACAACTTTTGTTTGAAACATTTTTCTGTAACACATATTGTTTTGGAGTTATTTATATATTACCAGTATAAGCTTCTGTTTTCAATAAATATGAAGAAAGTCATGTGTTGGCCACTTCAGATTTTTATTGACATTTTGTTATGGCCAATTAAGTATATGCAAACCACTTCCCCAATTCAAGCACCACATCTAACAGCGTGGGCTACTGATGAATCATCACACAGTCAATTTAGTATGAAAAACTTCTCAAAGAAACTGAACTCCTCCTTTTATCTGAAAATTGGGCATTTATTTATATCACCATAATAGTGCTATAACATTTATCTCTAAAATTGTTACTATTAAGTATTTTCAGAAAGATCCTTAATAAAATTTTCTTTATATTTATGACATACTTAAGGTTCAATTAATTTTGTAGTCTTAGAGGATACCAGTAAAAATCCCAAGCAAAAACAGACTTGAAAAAAAAACTCTGACGGGGCTGGGAATAGAATATGGGATCTTTCCAGGAGGCAGCCTCAACCAACTAGGATACTCTGCCAGAGCATTTTCATAAGCCTTTTGGGAACTTTAAGTGCAAGCATAGGTGTACTTTCGTCAGACTGTGCTGCATCGTCCAAGAGCCATGGCTTCATAGAGGCACCAGGAACACACAGTGGTGTAAAGGGGAAACCCACCTTAAGGAATCCCAAGGTAAAGGTTAAAGGTACTCATATGTGCAAAGAACCTTTAACCCTTTCATAAGGATTATAGTAATGCAATTTCTTTAATTAAGTAACTTATGCATCTCTTTTGCTTTTCATAAATTTTTCTCTTCAATATATTTTGTTAGAGGAAAAAAACTAAAATTTACAGTTTTCGTTGCTTATTTCGAACATATCTCGATAAAAAGACCAAAATTAAGGCAAAATAGAGAAAAAAAATTGAAATTTCGTAAAAACCATCCGTTTTAGATGCTTTATTCGATAAGATCTCGATAAAGTGACGAAAATAAAGGCAAAATATAGGAAAAAAATTGAAATTTCTCTAAAATAATACACTTTCGTAACTTTTTTCTATCATATCCCAATAAAATGACGAAAATAAGGGCAAAATAGATGAAAAGATTTTAAATTTCGCTAAAATTTAGCTTTTTCATTTCTTTTTTCGATCATATCTTTTTAAAATTACGAAAATTAAGGCAAAATAGTAAATATAATTAAAATTTCGCTAAAATTATCCGATTTGGATGAATTTTTTTGATCATATTTCGATAAAATGACGATTATTTATTCAAAAGTTTGAAAAAAAAATTGAAATTTTGGTGAAATTATCAGTTTTAGTTGCTTTTTTCGACTAAAATGACAAAAATTAAGGCAAAATATAGGAAAAAATTTGAATTTTCGCTATATTTATAATTTTCCATTGCTTTTTTCGATCTTATCTGGATAAAATGGAGAAAATTAAGGCAAAACAGAGGAACAAATTTGAAATTTAACTATAATTATGAGTTTTCGTTGCTTTTTTCGATCATATCTAGATAAAGTGACGTAATTAATTCAGAAATAGAATATAAAAATTGAAATTTCGCAAAAATTATAAATTTTCGTTGCTTTTTTCGATCATATCTCGATAAAACGACAAAAATTTAGGCGAAATAGAGGAAAAAAATTGAAATTTCGCTAAAATTTACCGTTTTCATTTCTTTTTTCGATCATATCTTTTTAAAATTACGAAAATTAAGGCAAAATTGTAAAAATAATTAAAATTTCGCTAAAATCATCCGATTTGGTTGAATTTTTTTGATCATATATCGATAAAATGACGATTATTTATTCAAAAGTTTGAAAAAAAAAATTGAAATTTTGGTGAAATTATCAGTTATAGTTGCTTTTTTCGACTAAAATGACAAAAATTAAGGCAAAATATAGGAAAAAATTTGAATTTTCGCTATAATTATAAGTTTTCATTGCTTTTATCGATCTTATCTGGATAAAATGGCGAAAATTAAGGCAAAATAAAGGAATAAATTTGAAATTTCACTATAATTATAAGTTTCCGTTGCTTTTTTGATCATATACTGATAAAATGACGAAAATAAGGGCAAAATAGATGAAAATCTTTGAAACTTCGCTTTTATTTACAGTTTTCATTTCTTTTTTTCGATCATATCTAGATAAAATTACGTAAATTAAGGAAAAATAGCGAAAAAATTTGAAATTTCGCTTAAATTATAAATTTTCGTTGCTTTATTCGATCATATCTCGATAAAGTGACGAAGATTAAGGCAAAGTAAGGAGAAATTTGAAATTTCGTTGAAATTATCCGTTTTCGTTGCTTTTTTCATATCATATCTATATAAAATGACGAAGATTAAAGCAATATTGGGGCAAAATTGAAATTTTGGTGAAATTATTCGCTTTCGTTTCTTTTTCATATCATATCTGGATAAAATGACGATAATTAAAGGAAAATTGAGGAAAAAAATTGAAATATCGGTAAAAATAACCGTTTTTCAGTTGCACTTTTCGATCATATCTCGATTAAATTGACGAAATTTTAATCAAAAACAGAGGAAAAATGACGAAAATAAGGGCCAAATGAATTAAAAGTTTGGATATTTCGCTAAAATTTACCGTTTTCTTTTCTTTTTCCGATCATATCCTGATAAAATTACGAAAATTAAGGCAAAATAGAAAAAATATTAAAATTTCGCTTAAATTATCCGATTTGGTTGAATTTTTTGGCAAATCTCAAATAAATGTCGACATTTTGGACAAAATTATGAAAAAATAAATGAAATTTCGGTGAAATTATTAGTTTTTCATTGCTTTTTTAGATCATAATTCAATAAAATGACGAAAATTAAGACAGAATAGAGGAAAAAAAATTAAATTTAATCTAAAATAATACACTTTCGTAACTTTTTTCTATCCTATCTCAATAAAATGACGAATATAAGGGCAAAACAGATGAAAAGATATGAAATTTCGCTAAAATTTAGCGTTTTCATTTCTTTTTCGATCATATCTTTTTAAAATTACGAAAATTAAGGCAAAATAGTGAAAAATAATTAAAATTTCGCTAAAATTATCCGATTTGGTTGAATTTTTTTGATCATATTTCGATAAAATGACGATTTTTTAGACAAAAGCTTGAAAAAAAATTGAAATTTTGGTGAAATTATCAGTTTTAGTTGCTTTTTTCGACTAAAATGACAAAAATTAAGGCAAAATATAGGAAAAAATTTGAAATTGCGCTTAAATTATAAATTTTCGTTGCTTTATTCGATCATATCTCGATAAAGTGACGAAGCTTAAGGCAAAGTAAGGAGAAATTTGAAATTTCGTTGAAATTATCCGTTTTCGTTGCTTTTTTTCATATCATATCTGGATAAAATGACGAAGATTAAAGCAATATTGGGGCAAAATTGAAATTTTGGTGAAATTATTCGCTTTCGTTTCTTTTTTCATATCATATCTGGATAAAATGACGATAATTAAAGGAAAATTGAGGAAAAAAATTGAAATATCGGTAAAAATAACCGTTTTTCAGTTGCACTTTTCGATTATATCTCGATTAAATTGACGAAATTTTAATCAAAAACAGAGGAAAAATTACGAAAATAAGGGCCAAATGAATTAAAAGTTTGGATATTTCGCTAAAATTTACCGTTTTCTTTTCTTTTTCCGATCATATCCTGATAAAATTACGAAAATTAAGGCAAAATAGAAAAAATATTAAAATTTCGCTTAAATTATCCGATTTGGTTGAATTTTTTGGCAAATCTCAAATAAATGTTGACATTTTGGACAAAATTATGAAAAAATAAATGAAATTTCGGTGAAATTATTAGTTTTTCATTGCTTTTTTAGATCATAATTCAATAAAATGACGAAAATTAAGACAGAATAGAGGAAAAAAAATTAAATTTAATCTAAAATAATACACTTTCGTAACTTTTTTCTATCCTATCTCAATAAAATGACGAATATAAGGGCAAAACAGATGAAAAGATTTGAAATTTCGCTAAAATTTAGCGTTTTCATTTCTTTTTCGATCATATCTTTTTAAAATTACGAAAATTAAGGCCAAATAGTGAAAAATAATTAAAATTTCGCTAAAATTATCCGATTTGGTTGAATTTTTTTGATCATATTTCGATAAAATGACGATTTTTTAGACAAAAGCTTGAAAAAAAATTGAAATTTTGGTGAAATTATCAGTTTTAGTTGCTTTTTTCGACTAAAATGACAAAAATTAAGGCAAAATATAGGAATAAATTTGAATTTTCGCTATAATTATAAGTTTTCATTGCTTTTATCGATCTTATCTGGATAAAATGGCGAAAATTAAGGCAAAATAAAGGAATAAATTTGAAATTTTACTATAATTATAAGTTTTCGTTGGTTTTTTTCGATCATATCTAGATAAAGTGACGTAATTGATTCAAAAATCGAATATAAAAATTGAAATTTCGCAAAAATTATAAATTTTCTTTTTTTTTTGATCATGTCTCGATAAAACGATTAAAATTAAATCAGATATAGAGGAAAAAATTGGAAATTTCGCTAAAATTCTAAGTTTGGGTTGTTTTTGTCAATCATATCTCGATATAATGAAGATAATTAAGGCAAAATTTTGATATAAAATTGATATTTCGGTGAAATTATTCTTTTTTCGTTTCTTTTTTTCGATAATACCACGTTAAAATAACGAAAATTATGACATGATAGGAAAAAATTGAAATTGCGGTAAAATTATCCGCTTTCGTAGCTTTTATCGATCATATACTGATAAAATGACGAAAATAAGGGCAAATAGATGAAAAGCTTTGAAACTTCGCTATGATTTACCGGTTTCATTTCTTTTTTCGATCATATCTTAATAAAATTACGAATATTTATGCAAAAAAGAGAAAAATATGAAATTTCGCTAAAATTATAAGTTTTCGTAGATTTTTTCGATTTTATCAGGATAAAAAGGAGAAAATTAAGGAAAAATAGAGGAAACAAATTGAATTTATGCTAAAAGTATAGCTTTCCGTTGCTTTTTTCGATCATATATCGATAAAATGACGAAAATTAAATCAAAAATGGTGGAAAAAATGAAATTTCGCTAAAATTATAAATTTTCGTTGCTTTTTTCGATCACATCTCGATAAAGTGACGAAGATTAAGGCAAAGTAAGGAAAAAATTAAAATTTCCTTAAATTTATCCGTTTCCGTAAATTTTCGTTGCTTTTTTCGATCATATGTGGAAGAAATGCCCTAAATTATAGCAAAATAGAGGAAAACAATTGAAATTTAGCTAAAATCATCCGTTTTCGTTTCTTTTTTTATTTCATATCTAGATAAAATGATGATAGTTAATGCAAAATTGAGGGAAAAAATTGATATATCAGTAAAATTATGCACTTTTGTTGCTTTTTTCGATCGTATCTGGAAAGAATGCTAAAACTTAAGGCCAAATTAAGTAAAAAAGTTGAAATATTGGTGAAATTAACAATTTTCCCTTCCTTTTTCCGATCATAACTCGAGAAAACGACTAAAATTAAGGCAAAATAGAGGAAAAAAATTTAAATTTCTCTAAAATTATCCGTATTCGTTGCTTTTTTCCTATTATATCTGGATATTATGACGAAAATTAATGCAATATTGGGGAAAAAATTGAAATTTCGGTGAAATTATTTGCTTTCGTTTCTTTTTTCATATCATATCTGGATAAAATGACGATAATTAAAGGAAAATTGATGAAAAAAATTGAAATATCGGTAAAAATAACCGTTTTTCAGTTGCACTTTTCGATCATATCTCGATTAAATTGACGAAATTTTAATCAAAAACAGAGGAAAAATGACGAAAATAAGGGCCAAATGAATTAAAAGTTTGGATATTTCGCTAAAATTTACCGTTTTCTTTTCTTTTTCCGATCATATCCTGATAAAATTACGAAAATTAAGGCAAAATAGAAAGAAAAATATTAAAATTTTGCTAAAATTATCCTATTTGGTTGAATTTTTTTGTCAGATCGCAGACAAATGTTGACATTTTGGACAAAATTTTGAAAAAAATTTAAATTTCGGTGAATTTATAAGTTTTTCGTTGCTTTTTTAGATCATAATTCAATAAAATGACGAAAATTAAGACAGAATAGAGGAACAAAATTGAAATTTCGCTAAAATTTTCTATTTTCGTTGCTTTTTTCGATCATAACTCGTTGTAGGGACGAAAAATAAAGGGTAGAATTTGAAAATTTTGCTATAATTATAAGTTTCCGTTGCTTTTTTCGATCATATCACGTTTAAACGATCAAAATTAAGTTCAATATAGGAAAGAATTGGAAATTTCGCTAAAATTACAAGTTTTCGTTACTTTTTTCGATCATATTTCAATAAAATGACGAAAATTAAGACAGAATAGAGGACAAAAAATAGAAATTTAGGTAAAATTATAAGTTTCCATTGGTTTTTTCGATCTAATCTGGATAAAATGGCATAAATTAAGGCAAAATAGAGGAACAAATTTGAAATTTCACTATAATTATAAGTTTTCGTTGGCTTTTTCGATCTTATCTCGATAAAGTGACGATATAAAATCAGAAATAGAATATAAAAATTGAAATTATGCAAAAAAATTACAAATTTTCGTTGATTTTTTCGATCATATCTACATTAAATAACGAAAATAAAAACAAAAAAGGAGGAAAAAAATTGAAATTTCACTAAAATTATCCGATTTCGTTCCTTTTGTCCATCATATCTCGATAAAATGTAGATAATGAAGGCAAGATTTTGATATCAAATTGAAATTTCGGTGAAATTATTCGTTTTCATTTCTTTTTTTGATCATATTTCAATAAACTGAAGAAAATTAAGGCAAAGTAAAGAAAAAATTAAAATTTCGGTAAAAATATACGTTTCGTTGCTTTTTTCGATCATTTCTGGAAAAAATGCTGAAAATTAAGGCAATGTAGAAGAAAACAATTGAAATTTCGCTAAAATTATCCGACTTGGTTGAATTTCTTAGATCATTTCGTGATAAAATGACGATACTTAAGAAAAAAGTTTGAAAAAAAATGGAAATTTTGGTTAAATTTTCATTTTTACTTGCTTTTTTCGATCATAATTAAATATAATGACGAAAATTAAGACAGAAAAGAGGTAAGTAATTGAAATTTCGCCAAAATCATCTGTTTTCGTTGCTTTTTTCAGATCATATCTGGATATAATGACGAAAATTAAGACAGAATAGAGGTAAGTGGTTGAAATTTCGCCAAAATCATCTGTTTTCGTTCCTTTTTTTATCATATCCCGAAAAAATGGAGAAAGGTAAGGAAATTAGAGGAACAACTTTGAAATTTCACTATAATTTTCAGTTTTCGTTGCATTTTTTGATTATTTCTCGAAAAAACTACTAATATTAAGGCAAAATAGAAGAAAAAAATTTAAATTTCGCTAAAATTATCCGCTTTCGTAGCTTTTTTCGATCATATACTGATAAAATGACGAAAATAAGGGCAAAATAGATGAAAATCTTTGAAACTTCGCTTTAATTTACCGTTTTTATTTCTTTTTTTCGATCATATCTAGATAAAATTACGTAAATTAAGGAAAAATAGTGAAAAAATTTGAAATTTCGCTTAAATTATATATTTTCGTTGCTTTTTTCGATCATATCTCGATAAAGTGACGAAGATTAAGGCAAAGTAAGGAGAAATTCGAAATTTCGTTAAAATTATCCGTTTTCGTTGCTTTTTTCATATTATATTTGGATAAAATGACGAAAATTAAAGCAATATAGGGCAAAATTGAAATTATGGTGAAATTATTCGCTTTCGTTTATTTTTTCATACCATATCAGGATAAAATGACGATAATTAAAGCAAAATTGAGGAAAAAAATTGAAATATCGGTAAAAATAACCGTTTTTCGTTGCGTTTTTCGATTATATCTCGATTGAATGACTAAATTTTAATCTAAAACAGAGAAAAAATGACGAAAATAAGGGCAAAATGAATCAAAAGATTGGATATTTCGCTAAATTTTACAGTTTTCGATTCTTTTTACGATCATATCTTGATAAAATTACGAAAATTAAGGCAAAAAATAAAAAACATTAAAATTTCGCTTAAATTATCCGATTTGGTTGAATTTTTTGGCAAATCTCAAATAAATGTCGACATTTTGGACAAAATTATGAAAAAATAAATGAAATTTCGGTGAAATTATTAGTTTTTCATTGCTTTTTTAGATCATAATTCAATAAAATGACGAAAATTAAGACAGAATAGAGGAAAAAAAATTAAATTTAATCTAAAATAATACACTTTCGTAACTTTTTTCTATCATATCCCAATAAAATGACGAAAATAAGGGCAAAACAGATGAAAAGATTTGAAATTTCGCTAAAATTTAGCGTTTTCATTTCTTTTTCGATCATATCTTTTTAAAATTACGAAAATTAAGGTAAAATAGTGAAAAATAATTAAAATTTCGATAAAATTATCCGATTTGGTTGAGTTTTTTTGATCATATTTCGATAAAATGACGATTTTTTAGACAAAAGCTTGAAAAAAAATTGAAATTTTGGTGAAATTATCAGTTTTAGTTGCTTTTTTCGAAAAAAAATGACAAAAATTAAGGCAAAATATAGGAAAAAATTTGAATTTCCGCTATAATTATAAGTTTTCATTGCTTTTATCGATCTTATCTGAATATAATGGCGAAAATTAAGGCAAAATAAAGGAATAAATTTGAAATTTTACTATAATTATAAGTTTTCGTTGGTTTTTTTCGATCATATCTAGATAAAGTGACGTAATTAATTCAGAAATAGAATATAAAAATTGAAATTTCGCAAAAATTATAAATTTTCGTTCCTTTATCGATCTTGTCTCGATAAAACGATAAGAATTAAATCAGAATCTCGAATAAGTGACGAAGATTAAGACAAAGTAAGGAAAAATTAAAATTTCCTTAAATTTATCCGTTTCCGTAAATTTTCGTTGCTTTTTTCGATCATATGTGGAAGAAATGCCAAAAATAATGGCAAAATAGAGGAAAAGAATTGAAATTTAGCTAAAATCATCCGTTTTCGTTTCTTTTTTTATTTCATATCTAGATAAAATGACGATAGTTAATGCAAAATTGAGGGAAAAAATTGATATATCAGTAAAATTATCCGCTTTTGTTGCTTTTTTCGATCGTATCTGGAAAGAATGCTAAAACGTAAGGCCAAATTGAGTAAAAAAGTTGAAATATTGGTGAAATTAACAATTTTCCCTTCCTTTTTCCGATCATAACTCGAGAAAACGACTAAAATTAAGGCAAAATAGAGGAAAAAATTTAAATTTGTCTAAAATTATCCGTATTCGTTGCTTTTTTCCTATTATATCTGGATATTATGACGAAAATTAAAGCAATATTGGGGAAAAAATTGAAATTTCGGTGAAATTATTTGCTTTCGTTTCTTTTTTCATATCATATCTGGATAAAATGACGATAATTAAAGGAAAATTGAGGAAAAAAATTGAAATATCGGTAAAAATAACCGTTTTTCAGTTGCACTTTTCGATCATATCTCGATTAAATTGACGAAATTTTAATCAAAAACAGAAGAAAAATGACGAAAATAAGGGCCAAATGAATTAAAAGTTTGGATATTTCGCTAAAATTTACAGTTTTCTTTTCTTTTTCCGATCATATCCTGATAAAATTACGAAAACTAAGGCAAAATAGAAAAAAATATTAATATTTTGCTAAAATTATCCGATTTGGTTGAATTTTTTATTCAGATCGCAGATAAATGTTGACATTTTGGACAAAATTTTGAAAAAAATTTAAATTTCGGTGAATTTATAAGTTTTTTAGATCATAATTCAATAAAATGACGAAAATTAAGACAGAATAGAGGAACAAAATTGAAATTTCGCTAAAATTTTCTATTTTCGTTGCTTTTTTCGATCATAACTCGTTGAAAGGACGAAAAATAAAGGGTAGAATTTGAAAATTTTGCTATAATTATAAGTTTCCGTTGCTTTTATCGATCTTATCTGGATATAATGGCGAAAATTAAGGCAAAATAAAGCAATAAATTTGAAATTTTACTATAATTATAAGTTTTCGTTGGTTTTTTTCGATCGAATCTAGATAAAGTGAAGTAAATAATTCAGAAAAAGAATATAAATATTGAAATTTCGCAAAAATTATCCGCTTTCGTAGCTTTTTTCGATCATATACTGATAAAATGACGAAAATAAGGGCAAAATAGATGAATCTTTGAAACTACGCTTTTATTTACTGTTTTCATTTCTTTTTTTCGATCATATCTAGATAAAATTACGTAAATTAAGGAAAAATAGTGAAAAAATTTGAAATTTCGCTTAAATTATATATTTTCGTTGGTTTTTTTCGATCATATCTAGATAAAGTGACGTAATTCATTCAGAAATAGAATATAAAAATTGAAATTTCGCAAAAATTATAAATTTTCGTTCCTTTATCGATCTTGTCTCGATAAAACGATAAGAATTAAATCAGAATCTCGAATAAGTGACGAAGATTAAGGCAAAGTAAGGAAAAAATTAAAATTTCCTTAAATTTATCCGTTTCCGTAAATTTTCGTTGCTTTTTTCGATCATATGTGGAAGAAATGCCAAAAATAATGGCAAAATAGAGGAAAAGAATTGAAATTTAGCTAAAATCATCCGTTTTCGTTTCCTTTTTTATTTCATATCTAGATAAAATGACGATAGTTAATGCAAAATTGAGGGAAAAAATTGATATATCAGTAAAATTATCCGCTTTTGTTGCTTTTTTCGATCGTATCTGGAAAGAATGCTAAAACGTAAGGCCAAATTGAGTAAAAAAGTTGAAATATTGGTAAAATTAACAATTTTCCCTTCCTTTTTCCGATCATAACTCGAGAAAACGACTAAAATTAAGGCAAAATAGAGGAAAAAAATTTAAATTTGTCTAAAATTATCCGTATTCGTTGCTTTTTTCCTATTATATCTGGATATTATGACGAAAATTAAAGCAATATTGGGGAAAAAATTGAAATTTCGGTGAAATTATTTGCTTTCGTTTCTTTTTTCATATCATATCTGGATAAAATGACGATAATTAAAGGAAAATTGAGGAAAAAAATGGAAATATCGGTAAAAATAACCGTTTTTCAGTTGCACTTTTCGATCATATCTCGATTAAATTGACGAAATTTTAATCAAAAACAGAAGAAAAATGACGAAAATAAGGGCCAAATGAATTAAAAGTTTGGATATTTCGCTAAAATTTACAGTTTTCTTTTCTTTTTCCGATCATATCCTGATAAAATTACGAAAATTAAGGCAAAATAGAAAAAAAATATTAATATTTTGCTAAAATATCCGATTTGGTTGAATTTTTTTTGTCAGATCGCAGACAAATGTTGACATTTTGGACAAAATTTTGAAAAAAATTTAAATTTCGGTGAATTTTATAAGTTTTTTTAGATCATAATTCAATAAAATGACGAAAATTAAGACAGAATAGAGGAACAAAATTGAAATTTCGATAAAATTTTCTATTTTCGTTGCTTTTTTCTATCATAACTCGTTGAAAGGACGAAAAATAAAGGGTAGAATTTGAAAATTTTGCTATAATTATAAGTTTCCGTTGCTTTTTTCGATCATATTTCAATCAAATGACGAAAATTAAGACAGAATAGAGGACAAAAAATAGAAATTTAGGTAAAATTATAAGTTTCCATTGGTTTTTTTCGATCTAATCTGGATAAAATGGCATACATTAAGGCAAAATAGAGGAACAAATTTGAAATTTCACTATAATTATAAGTTATCGTTGGCTTTTTCGATCTTATCTCGATAAAGTGACGATATAAAATCAGAAATAGAATATAAAAATTGAAATTATGCAAAAAAAATTACAAATTTTCGTTGATTTTTTCGATCATATCTACATTAAATAACGAAAATAAAAACAAAAAAGGAGGAAAAAAATTGAAATTTCACTAAAATTATCCGATTTCGTTCCTTTTGTCCATCATATCTCGATAAAATGTAGATAATGAAGGCAAGATTTTGATATCAAATTGAAATTTCGGTGAAATTATTCGTTTTCATTTCTTTTTTTGATCATATTTCAATAAACTGAAGAAAATTAAGGCAAAGTAAGGAAAAAATTGAAATTTCGGTAAAAATATACGTTTATTTGCTTTTTTCGATCATATCTGGAAAAAATGCTGAAAATTAAGGCAATATAGAAGAAAACAATTGCAATTTCGCTAAAATTATCCGACTTGGTTGAATTTCTTAGATCATTTCGTGATAAAATGACGATACTTAAGAAAAAAGTTTGAAAAAAAAATGGAAATTTTGGTTAAATTTTCATTTTTAGTTGCTTTTTTCGATCATAATTAAATATAATGACGAAAATTAAGACAGAAAAGAGGTAAGTAATTGAAATTTCGCCAAAATCATCTGTTTTCGTTGCTTTTTTCAGATCATATCTGAATATAATGACGAAAATTAAGACAGAATAGAGGTAAGTAGTTGAAATTTCGCCAAAATCATCTGTTTTCGTTCCTTTTTTTATCATATCCCGAAAAAATCGAGAAAGGTAAGGAAATTAGAGGAACAACTTTGAAATTTCACTATAATTTTCAGTTTCGTTGCATTTTTTGATTATATCTCGAATAAACTACTAATATTAAGGCAAAATAGAGGAAAAAAATTTAAATTTCGCTAAAAATTATCCGCTTTCGTAGCTTTTTTCGATCATATACTGATAAAATGACGAAAATAAGGCAAAATAGATGAAAATCTTTGAAACTTCGCTTTTATTTACCATTTTCATTTCTTTTTTTCGATCATATCTAGATAAAATTACGTAAATTAAGGAAAAATAGTAAAAAAATTTGAAATTTCGCTTAAATTATATATTTTCGTTGCTTTTTTGATCATATCTCGATAAAGTGACGAAGATTAAGGCAAAGTAAGGAGAAATTTGAAATTTCGTTAAAATTATCCGTTTTCGTTGCTTTTTTCATATTATATTTGGATAAAATGACGAAAATTAAAGCAATATTGGGGCAAAATTGAATTTTGGTGAAATTATTCGCTTTCCTTTATTTTTTCATACCATATCAGGATAAAATGACGATAATTAAAGCAAAATTGAGGAAAAAAATTGAAATATCGGTAAAAATAACAGTTTTTCGTTGCGTTTTTCGATTATATCTCGATTGAATGACTAAATTTCATTCAAAAACAGAGAAAAAATGACGAAAATAAGGGCAAAATGAATCAAAAGATTGGATATTTCGCTAAATTTTACCGTTTTCGATTCTTTTCACGATCATATCTTGATAAAATTACGAAAATTAAGGCAAAATAGAAAAAATATTAAAATTTCGCTTAAATTATCCGATTTGGTTGAATTTTTTGGCAAATCTC
Organism: Sympetrum striolatum; assembly: GCA_947579665.1. Taxonomy (NCBI): domain Eukaryota; kingdom Metazoa; phylum Arthropoda; class Insecta; order Odonata; family Libellulidae; genus Sympetrum; species Sympetrum striolatum. Next base: position 90,126,127 of record OX388344.1, on the reverse strand, counting down.
AAATAAATGTCGACATTTTGGACAAAATTATGAAAAAATAAATGAAATTTCGGTGAAATTATTAGTTTTTCATTGCTTTTTTAGATCATAATTCAATAAAATGACGAAAATTAAGACAGAATAGAGGAAAAAAAATTAAATTTAATCTAAAATAATACACTTTCGTAACTTTTTTCTATCATATCCCAATAAAATGACGAAAATAAGGGCAAAACAGATGAAAAGATTTGAAATTTCGCTAAAATTTAGCGTTTTCATTTCTTTTACGATCATATCTTTTTAAAATTACGAAAATTAAGGTAAAATAGTGAAAAATAATTAAAATTTCGCTAAAATTATCCGATTTGGTTGAATTTTTTTTGATCATATTTCGATAAAATGACTATTTTTTAGACAAAAGCTTGAAAAAAAATTGAAATTGTGGTGAAATTATCAGTTTTAGTTGCTTTTTTCGAGTAAATATAACAAAAATTAAGACAAAATATAGGAAAAAATTTGAATTTTCGCTATAATTATAAGTTTTCATTGCTTTTCTCGATCTTATCTGGATAAAATGGCGAAAACTAAGACAAAATAAAGGAATAAATTTGAAATTTCACTATAATTATAAGTTTCCGTTGCTTTTTTCGAGTAAATATAACAAAAATTAAGGCAAAATATAGGAAAAAATTTGAATTTTCGCTATAATTATAAGTTTAAATTGCTTTTATCGATCTTATCTGGATAAAATGGCGAAAATTAAGGCAAAATAAAGGAATAAATTTGAAATTTTCCTATAATTATAAGTTTTCGTTGGTTTTTTTCGATCATATCTAGATAAAGTGAAGTAAATAATTCAGAAATAGAATATAAATATTAAAATAACGCAAAAATTATAAATTTTCGTTGCTTTTTTCGATCATATCTCGATAAAACGACAAAAATTTAGCCGAAATAGAGGAAAAATATTGAAATTTCGCTAAAATTTACCGTTTTCATTTCTTTTTTCGATCATATCTTTTTAAAATTACGAAAATTAAGGCAAAATAGTAAAAATAATTAAAATTTCGCTAAAATTATCCGATTTGGTTGAATTTTTTTGATCATATTTCGATAAAATGACAATTTTTTAGACAAAAGCTTGAAAAAAAATTGAAATTTTGGATTAATGATCAGTTTTAGTTGCTTTTTCGAGTAAATATAACAAAAATTAAGGCAAAATATAGGAAAAAATTTGAATTTTCGCTATAATTATAAGTTTTCATTGCTTTTATCGATCTTATCTGGATAAAATGGCGAAAATTAAGGCAAAATAAAGGAATAAATTTGAAATTTTCCTATAATTATAAGTTTTCGTTGGTTTTTTTCGATCATATCTAGATAAAGTGAAGTAAATAATTCAGAAATAGAATATAAATATTGAAATTTCGCAAAAATTATAAATTTTCGTTGCTTTTTTCGATCATATCTCGATAAAACGACAAAAATTTAGCCAAAATAGAGGAAAAATATTGAAATTTCGCTAAAATTTACCGTTTTCATTTCTTTTTTCGATCATATCATTTTAAAATTACGAAAATTAAGGCAAAATAGTAAAAATAATTAAAATTTCGCTAAAATTATCCGATTTGGTTGAATTTTTTTGATCATATTTCGATAAAATGACGATTTTTTAGACAAAAGCTTGAAAAAAAATTGAAATTTTGGTGAAATGATCAGTTTTAGTTGCTTTTTTCGAGTAAATATAACAAAAATTAAGGCAAAATATAGGAAAACATTTGAATTTTCGCTATAATTTTAAGTTTTCATTGCTTTTATCGATCTTATCTGGATAAAATGGCGAAAATTAAGGCAAAATAAAGGAATAAATTTGAAATTTTACTATAATTATAAGTTTTCGTTGGTTTTTTTCGATCATATCTAGATAAAGTGAAAAAAATAATTCAGAAATAGAATATAAATATTGAAATTTCGCAAAAATTATAAATTTTCGTTGCTTTTTTCGATCATATCTCGATAAAACGACAAAAATTTAGCCGAAATAGAGGAAAAATATTGAAATTTCGCTAAAATTTACCGTTTTCATTTCTTTTTTCGATCATATCTTTTTAAAATTACGAAAATTAAGGCAAAATATTAAAAATAATTAAAATTTCGCTAAAATTATCCGATTTGGTTGAATTTTTTTGATCATATTTCGATAAAATGACGATTTTTTAGACAAAAGCTTGAAAAAAAATTGAAATTTTGGTGAAATGATCAGTTTTAGTACTTTTTTCGAGTAAATATAACAAAAATTAAGGCAAAATATAGGAAAAAATTTGAATTTTCGCTATAATTATAAGTTTTCATTGCTTTTATCGATCTTATCTGGATAAAATGGCATAAATTAAGGCAAAATAGAGGAACAAATTTGAAATTTCACTATAATTATAAGTTTTCGTTGGCTTTTTCGATCATATCTCGATAAAGTGACGATATAAAATCAGAAATAGAATATAAAAATTGAAATCATGCAAAAAAATTACAAATTTTCGTTGATTTTTTCGATCATATCTACATTAAATCACGAAAATAAAAACAAAAAAGGAGGAAAAAAATTGAAATTTCACTAAAATTATCCGATTTCGTTCCTTTTGTCCATCATATCTCGATAAAATGTAGATAATGAAGGCAAGATTTTGATATAAAATTGAAATATCGATGAAATTATTCGTTTTCATTTCTTTTTTTGATCATATTTCAATAAATTGAAGAAAATTAAGGCAAAGTAAGGAAAAAATTGAAATTTCGGTAAAAATATACGTTTTCGTTGCTTTTTTCGATCATATCTGGAAAAAATGCTGAAAATTAACGCAATATAGAGGAAAACAATTGAAATTTCGCTAAAATTATCCGACTTGGTTGAATTTCTTAGATCATTTCGTGATAAAATGACGATACTTAAGAAAAAAGTTTGAAAAAAAATTGGAAATTTTGGTTAAATTTTCATTTTTAGTTGCTTATTTCGATCATAATTAAATATAATGACGAAAATTAAGACAGAAAAGAGGTAAGTAATTGAAATTTCGCCAAAATCATCTGTTTTCGTTGCTTTTTTCAGATCATATCCCGAAAAAATGGAGAAAGGTAAGGAAATTAGAGGAACAACTTTGAAATTTCACTATAATTTTCAGTTTTCGTTGCATTTTTTGATCATATCTATATAAAATGACGAAATTAAATGAAAAAGAGAGGAAAAAAATTGAAATTTTGCAAATATAATAAATATTCGCTGCTTTATTCGATCATATAATTATTCGTTTTCGTTTTTTTTCTTCGATAATATAAGGATAATATAACGAAAATTAAGACATTAAAAGGAAACAATTGAAATTTCAGCAAAAGTATCCGCTTTTGTTGCTTTTTTCGATCGTATCTGGAAAGAATGCTAAAAATTAAGGCCAAATTGAGTAAAAAAGTTGAAATATTGGTGAAATTAACCGTTTTCCGCTCCTTTTGTCGATCATATCTCGAAAAAAGAACTAAAATTAATGCAAAATAGAGGAAAAAATTGAAATTTCGCTAAAATTATCCGCTTTCGTAGCTTTTTTCGATCATATACTGATAAAATGACAAGAATAAGGGCAAAATAGATGAAAATCTTTGAAACTTCGCTATAATTTACCGTTTACATTTCTTTTTTCGATCATATCTAGATAAAATTACGTAAATTAAGGAAAAATAGAGAAAAAATTTGAAATTTAGCTAAAATTATAAATTTTCGTTGCTTTTTTCGATTATATCTATATAAAATGACGAAATTTAATGAAAAAGAGAGGAAAAAAATTGAAATTTCGCTAATATTATAAATTTTCGCTGCTTTATTCGATCATATCTCGATAAAATGACAAATATTTAGGCAAAATAGAATAAAAAAATTGAAATTTCGCTAAAATTATTCGCTTTTGTTGCTTTTTTCGATCGTATCTGAAAAGAATGCTAAAAGTTAAGGCAAAATTGAGTAAAAAAGTTGAAATATTGGTGAAATTAACCTTTTTCCGTTCCTTTTTTCGATCATATCTCGAAAGAAAAAAACTAAAATTAAGACAAAATAGAGGAAAAATATTGAAATTTCGCTAAAATTATCCACTTTCGTAGCTTTTTTACTTTCTCCATATACGAAGTAAAGAGAAAGTATTGTTTTCATGAAAAAATTCGACTTCGAGATTTCAACGGAAATACATGTTTTGGGGTCCCTAGAACACGTTTTGACCATTTTCGGAATGATGTCTGTGTGTATGTGTGTGTGTGTGTGTGTGTGTGTGTGTGTGTATGTGTGTGTGTGATAGTGGGCGCTCTAACGTGAAAACTATTGATCGTATCAATACCAAACTTCATGTATAGTAGTGGTGTGTGTGCTGTCAGAGTTGATTAGTTTTTGGAGTAAATCGGTCAACCGGAAGTCGAGCTTTATTGATTAAAGCTCATTTCCGGTTTTCAAAATATCTCCATAAATATGATATATACGTATATTGTATTACTTATAAAAGTTTTAGATAATGTAATTTACTATAACTTTTGTATTTAATATATTTTTGTATCTGCGGTTGATTAGGAGTTATTCGTGAAATACTGATTAACCGGAAGAAGATGATTATGTACTTTGTGGGCGCTCTAACATGAAAACTAATTGTCGGATCAACACCAAATTTCATAAATTGTACTTTTATTACAGTCGTTAGAGTTGATTAGTTTTTAGAGTAGATCGGTCACCCGGAAGTTGAGCTTCATTCTTCAAAGCTTATTTCCGGTTTTCAAAATATCTCCATAAATATGATATTTAGGTATATACTATTATTTATAAATGTTTTAGAAAATGTAATTTACTATAACTTTTGTATGAAACATATTTTTTTATCACTGATTGTTTAGGAGTTATTCATGAAATACTGATAAACCGGAAGTTGCTGATTATGTACTTTGTGGGCGATCTGGGCTCTATGGGCGAAAGGCCAAATTCATCTTTTTTCATCGAGCATGTCCCGAAAAACATTATTTATAATTTTTGTGACGTAAAAGATAATAATATATAAATTAATCACTCATCTTCCAAGTTTATATTGAATATAGAGTTCGAAATTACTGTCGTAGATAAATATTTACATCTTATATATGGAGAAAGTCATGTGCTGGCCACATCAGATTTTTCGATCATATACTGATAAAATGACGAGAATAAGGGCAAAATAGATGAAAATCTTTGAAACTTCGCTATAATTTACCGTTTTCATTTCTTTTTTACTTTCTCCATATACGAAGTATAGAGAAAGTATTGTTTTCATGAAAAAATTCGAGTTCGAGATTTCAACGGAAATACATGTTTTGGGGTCCCTAGAACACGTTTTCACCATTTTCGGAATGATGTCTGTGTGTATGTGTGTGTGTGTGTGTGTGTGTGTGATAGTGGGCGCTCTAACGTAAAAACTATTAGTCGTATCAATACAAAAATTCATATATAGTACTATGGTGTGTGCTGTCAGAGTTGATTAGTATTTGGAGTAAATCGGTCAACCGGAAGTCGAGCTTTATTCATTAAAGCTCATTTCCGGTTTTCAAAATATCTCCATAAATATGATATATACGTATATTGTATTACTTATAAAAGTTTTAGATAATATAATTTACTATAACTTTTGTATTTAACATATTTTTGTAAAACCGGTTGATTAGGAGTTATTCGTGAAATACTGATAAACCGGAAGAAGATGATTATGTACTTTGTGGGCGCTCTAACATGAAAACTATTTGTCGGATCAACACCAAATTTCATATATAGTACTTTTATTACAGTCGTTAGAGTTGATTAGTTTTTGCAGTAAATTGGTCAACCGGAAGTAGAGCTTCATTCTTCAAAGCTCATTTCCGGTTTTCAAAATATCTCCATAAATATGATATTTAGGTATATACTATTTTTTATAAATGTTTTAGAAAATAAAATTTACTATAACGTTTGTATGAAACATATTTTTGTATCACTGATTGTTTAGGAGTTATTCAAGAAATACTGATAAACCGGAAGTTGCTGATTATGTACTTTGTGGGCGCTCTGGGTTCTATGGGCGAAAGGCCAAATTCATCGTTTTTCATCGATCATGTCCCGAAAACATTATTTATAATGTTTGTGATGTCAAAGATAATAATATATAAATTAATCACTCATCTTCCAAGTTTAGATGGAATATAGAGTTCGAAATTACTGTCGTAGATAAATATTTATATCTTATGTATATGGAGAAAGTCATGTGCTGGCCACATCAGATTTTTCGATGATATATTGATAAAATTACGAAACTTGTGGCAAAGTATGGAAAAAATTGAACTTTTTGGAAAAATTATCCGTTTTCGTTGTTTTTTTCGATTATATGTGGAAAAAATGCTGAAAATTAAGGCAAAATAGAGGAAAAAAATTGAAATTTCACTAAAATTATCCGATTTCGTTCCTTTTGTCGTAAATAAGATATCGATAATGTAGGCAAGATTTTGATATAAAATTGAAATTTCGGTGAAATTATTCGTTTTCGTTTTTTTTCTTCGATAATATAGGGATAAAATAACGAAAATTAAGACATTAAAAGGAAACAATTGAAATTTCAGTAAAATTATCCGCTTTTGTTGCTTTTTTCGATCGTATCTGGAAAGAATGCTAAAAATTAAGTCAAAATTGAGTAAAAAAGTTGAAATATTGCTGAAATTAACCGTTTTCCGTTCCTTTAGTCGATCATATCTCGAAAAAAAAACTAAAATTAATGAAAAATAGAGGAAAAAATTGAAATTTCGCTAAAATTATCCGCTTTCGTTGTTTTTTTCGATTATATGTGGAAGAAATGCTGAAAATTAAGGCAAAATAGAGGAAAAAAATTGCAATTTCACTAAAATTATCCGATTTTGTTCCTTTTGTCGTAAATAAGATATCGATAACGTAGGCAAAATTTTGATATAAAATTGAAATTTCGGTGAAATTATTCGTTTTCGTTTTTTTTCTTCGATAATATAAGGATAAAATAACGAAAATTAAGACATTAAAAGGAAACAATTGAAATTTCAGTAAAATTATCCGCTTTCGTAGCTTTTTTCGATCATATACAGATAAAATGACGAGAATAAGGGCAAAATAGATGAAAATCTTTGAAACTTCGCTATAATTTACCGTTTTCATTTCTTTTTTCGATCATATCTTGATAAAATTACGTAAATTAAGGAAAAATAGAGGAAAAAAATTGAAATTCCGCTTAAATTATCCGTTTTCGTTGCTTTTTTCATATCATATCTGGATAAAATGACGAGAATTAAAGCAAAATTGAGGAAAATAATCGAAATATCGTAAAAATAACCGTTTTTCGTTGCGTTTTTCGATCATATCTCGATTGAATGACGAAATTTTACTCAAAAACAGAGGAAAAATGACGAAAATAATGGCAAAATGAATTAAAAGATTGGATATTTCGCTAAAATTTACCGTTTCTTTTCTTTTTCCGATCATATCTTGATAAAATTACGAAAATTAAGGCAAAATAGAAAAAAATATTAAAATTTCGCTAAAATTTTCTTTTTTCGTTGCTTTTTTCGATCATAGCTCGTTGAAACGACGAAAAATATAGGATAGAAATTTAAATTTTTGCTATAATTATAACTTTTTGTTGCCTCTTTCGATTTTATCCGGAAAAAATGTAAAAAATTAGGTAAAATATAGGAAAAAAATTGAATTATTGATAAAAGTGTTACTTTTCGTTGCTTTTTTCGATCATAGATCGATAAAATGACAAAATTTTAATCAAAAATAGTGGAAAAAATTAGAATTTCCTTAAAATTACATATTATCGGTGCTTTTTTCAATCTTAATTTGATAAAATGAGGACAATTAAGGAAATATAAGGAAAAGATTTAAATTTCGGTAAAATTATCCGTTTTCGTTGCTATTTTCTGTTATATGTTGTAGAAATGCTGTAAATTATGGCAAAATAGAGGAAAACAATTTAAATTTTGCGAAAGTTTACTGTTTTATTTTTTTCCAATCATATCGTGATAAAATTACGAAAATTCAGGCAAAAAAAAAATCAAAATTTCGCTCCAATTTCCGATCCGATATGGTTGAATTTTTTTGATCATATCGCGATAAAATGACGATAATTAAGACAAAATTTTGAAAAAAAATTGAAATTTAGGTTAAATTATCAGTTTTAGTTGCTTTTTTCGATCATAATTTAATAAAATCACGAAAATTAAGACAGACTAGAGGAAAAAAAAATAAATTTCGCCAAAATCATCTGTTTTCGTTGCTTTTTTCAGATCATATCTGGATAAAATGAAGCAAATTAAATCAAAAAAGGGGGAAAAAAATTGATATTTCACTAAAATTATCCGATTTCGTTCCTTTTTTATCATATCCCGAAAAAAAGGAGAAAGGTAACGAAATTAGAGGAACAACTTTGAAATTTCACTATAATATATAAAATAAGGGCAAAATAAATGAAAATCTTTGAAACTTAACTATAATTTACCAATTTCATTTCTTTTTTCGAACATATCTTGATAAAATTACGAAAAGTAAGGCAAAATAGAAAAAATATTAAAATTTCGCTAAAATTATCCGATTTGGTTGAATTTTTTGTCATATCGCAAATAAATGTCGACATTTTGGACAAAGTTTTGAAAAAAATGAAATCTCGGTGAAATTATTAGTTTTTCGTTGCTTTTTTGGATCATAATTCATATTAATGACGAAAATTAAGACATAATAGAGGAAAAAATTGAAATTTCGCTAAAATTTTCTTTTTCGTTGTTTTTTTCGATCATAACTCGTTGAAACGACAAAAAAATATAGGATAGAATTTTAAATTTTTGCTATAATTATATAATCCGTTGCTTTTTTCGATCAAATCACGTTTAAACGATCAAAATTAAGTCAAAATATAGGAAAAAATTGGAAATTTCGCTAAAATTATAAGTTTTCGTTGCCTTTTTCGATTTTATCCGGATAAAATGTAAAAAATTAAGGTAAAACAGCGGAAAAAAATTGTATTTTTGATAAAAGTATTACTTTTCGTTGCTTTTTTCGATCATAGATCGATAAAATGACAAAATTTCAATCAAAAATAGTGGAAAAAATTAGAAATTTCAATAAAATTATATATTTTCGCTGCTTTTTTCGATTATAATTCGATAAAATGAGGAAAATTAAGGAAAATTAGGGAAAAATTTGAAATTTCGGTAAATTTATCCGTTTTCGTTGCTATTTTCTATTATACGTGGTAGAAATGCTGCAAATTAAGGCAAAATAGAGGAAAACAATTGAAATTTCGAGAAAATTAACCGTTTTATTTGCTTTTTCCGATCATATCTTGATAAAATGACGATAATTTAGACAAAAGTTTGAAAAAAATTGAAATATCGGTAAAATATTAGTTTTAGTTTTTTTTTCGATCAAAATTCAATTAAATCACGAAAAGTAAGACAGACTAGAGGAAAAAAATTAAATTTCGTCAAAATCATCTGTTTTCGTTGTTTTTTACAGATCATATCTGGATATAATGAAGCAAATTAAATCAAAAAAGGGGGAAAAAATTGAAATTTCGCTAATATAATAAATTCGATCTTATCCCGATAAAATGACAAATATTTAGGCGAAATAGAATAAAAATATTGAAATTTCGCTAAGAGCATCTGTTTTCGTTGCTTTTTTCAGATCATATCTGGATAAAATGAAGCAAATTAAATCAAAAAAGTGGGAAAAAATTGATATTTCACTAAAATTATCCGATTTCGTTCCTTTTTTTATCATATCCCGAAAAAATGGAGAAATGTAAGGAAATTAGAGGAACAACTTTGAAATTTCACTATAATATAATATAAGGGCAAAATAGATGAAAATCTTTGAAACTTCGCTATAATTTACCGTTTTCATTCCTTTTTTCGATCATATCTTGATAAAATTATGTAAATCAAGGAAAAATATAGAAAAAAGTTGAAATTTCGCTAAAATTATTAATTTTCGTTGCTTTTTTCGATCATATGTCGATAAAGTGACGAAGATTAACTCATAATAAGGAGAAAATTGAAATTTCCTTAAATTTATCCGTTTTCGTTGCTTTTTTCATATCATATCTGGATAAAATGACGATAGTTAAAGCAAAATTGAGGAAAAAAATTGAAATATCGGTAAAAATAACCATTTTTCGTAGCCTTCGATTAAGCCTTTGTTGCAAACGATCAAAATTAAGTCAAAATATAGGAAAAAATTGGAAATTTTGCTAAAATTATAAGATTTCGTTGCCATTTTCGATTTTACCCGGATAAAATGTAAAAAATTAAGGTAAAATAGTGGAAAAAATTAGAAATTTCAATAAAATTATATATTTTCGTTGCTTTCTTCGATCATAATTCGAAAAAATGTGGAAAATTAAGGAAAATTATGGAAAAAATTGAAATTTCGGTAAAAATATCCGTTTTCGTTGCTATTTTCTATTATATGTGGTAGAAATGCTGCAAATTAAGGCAAAATAGAGGAAAAAAATTGAAATTTCGCGAAAATTTACCGTTTTATTTGCTTTTTCCGATCATATCTTGATAAAATTACGAAAATTAAGGAAAAATAGAAAAAATATTAAAATTTCGCTTAAATTATCCGATTTGGTTGAATTTTTTGGCATATCTAAAATAAATGTCGACATTTTGGACAAAATTTTGAAAAAAGATGAAATCTCGGTGAAATTATTAGTTTTTCGTTGCTTTTTTAGATCATAATTCAATAAAATGACGAAAATTAAGACAGAATAGAGGAAAAAAATTGAAATTTCGCTAAAATTTTCTTTTTTCGTTGCTTTTTTCGATCATAACTCGTTGAAACGACAAAAAAATATAGGATATAATTTTAAATTTTTGCTATAATTATAAGTTTCCGTTGCTTTTTTCGATCAAATCACGTTTAAACGATCAAAATTAAGTCAAAATATAGGAAAAAATGGAAAATTTCGCTAAAATTATAAGTTTTCGTTGCCTTTTTCGATTTTATCCGGAAAAAATGTAAAAAATTAGGTAAAATATAGGAAAAAAATTGAATTATTGATAAATGTGTTACTTTTCGTTGCTTTTTTCGATCATAGATCGATAAAATGACAAAATTTTAATCAAAAATAGTGGAAAAAATTAGAATTTCCATAAAATTACATATTATCGTTGCTTTTTTCAATCTTAATTTGATAAAATGAGGACAATTAAGGAAATATAAGGAAAAGATTTAAATTTCGGTAAAATTATCCGTTTTCGTTGCTATTTTCTGTTATATGTTGTAGAAATGCTGTAAATTATGGCAAAATAGAGGAAAACAATTTAAATTTTGCGAAAGTTTACTGTTTTATTCTTTCCAATCATATCTTGATAAAATTACGAAAATTTAGGCAAAAAAAAATTAAAATTTCGCTTCAATTATCCGATTTGGTTGATTTTTTTTGAACATATCGCGATAAAATGACGATAATTTAGAAAAATTTTGAAAAAAATTGAAATTTCGGTAAAATTTTCAGTTTTGGTTGCTTTTTTCGATCATAATTCAATAAAATCACGAAAATTAAAACAGACTAGAGGAAAAAATTAAATTTCGTCAAAATCATCTGTTTTCGTTGTTTTTAACAGCACATATCTGGATAAAATGAAGGAAATTAAATCAAAAAAGGGGGAAAAAAATTGTAATTTCGCTAAAATTATCCGTTTTCTTAGCTTTTCTCGGAATTATACTGATAAAATGACGAAGATAAGGGCAAAATAGATGAAAATCTTTGAAACTTGAGCTAAATCTTTGAAATTTCGGCAAAATTATCCTCTTTTGTTGCTTTTTTCGATCGTATCTGGAAAGAATGCTAAAAATTATGGCCAAATTGAGTAAAAAAGTTGTAATATTGGTGAAATTATTCGCTTTCGTTTCTTGTTTCATATCATATCTGGCTAAATTGACGATAATTAAAGCAAAATTGAGGAAAAAAATTGAAATATCGGTAAAAATAACCGTTTTTCGTTGCGTTTTTCGATCATATCTTGATAAAATGACGAAATAAAGGGAAAAATAGATGAAAATCTATGAAACTTCGCTATAATTTACCTTTTTCATTTCTTTTTTCGATCATATTATGATAAATTTAGGAAAATTAAGGAAAAATAGAGAAAAAATTTGAAATTTCGCTAAAATTACAAATTTAATGTGCTTTTTTCGATCATATCTATATAAAGTGACGAAGATTAAGGCAAAGTAAGGAGAAAATTGAATTTTCGTTAAAGTAATCCGTTTTCGATGCTATTTTCATATCATATCTGGATAAAATGACGAAAATTAAAGCAAAATTGAGGAAAAAAATTGAAACATCGGAAAAAAATAACCTTTTTTTGTTGCGTTTTTCGATCATATCTTGATAAAATGACGAAATAAAGGGAAAATAGATGAAAATCTATGAAACTTCGCTATAATTATCCATATTCATTTCTTTTTTCGATCATATCTTGATAAATCTAGGTAAATTAAGGAAAAATGGAGGAACAAATTTGAAATTTTTCTATAATTATAAGTTTTCGTTGGCTTTTTCGATCATATCTCGATAAAGTGACGATATAAAATCAGAAATAGAATATAAAAATGGAAATCATGCAAAAAAATTACATATTTTCGTTGATTTTTTCGATCATATCTACATTAAATCACGAAAATAAAAACAAAAAAGGAGGAAAAAAATTGAAATTTCACTAAAATTATCCGATTTCGTTCCTTTTGTCCATCATATCTCGATAAATTGTAGATAATGAAGGCAAGATTTTGATAACAAATTGAAATTTCGGTGAAATTATTCGTTTTCATTTCTTTTTTTGATCATATTTCAATAAACTGAAGAAAATTAAGGCAAAGTAAGGAAAAAATTGAAATTTCGGTAAAAATATACGTTTTCGTTGCTTTTTTCGATCATATCTGGAAAAAATGCTGAAAATTAAGGCAATATAGAGGAAAACAATTGAAATTTCGCTAAAATTATCCGACTTGGTTGAATTTCTTAGATCATTTCGTGATAAAATGACGAAACTTAAGAAAAAAGTTTGAAAAAAAATGGAATTTAAATTTTCATTTTTAGTTGCTTTTTTCGATCATAATTAAATATGACGAAAATTAAGACAGAAAAGAGGTAAGTAATTGAAATTTCGCCAAAATCATCTGTTTTCGTTGCTTTTTTCAGATCATATCTGGATATAATGACAAAAATTAATACAGAATAGAAGAAAGTAGTTGAAATTTCGCCAAAATCATCTGTTTTCGTTCCTTTTTTTATCATATCCCGAAAAAATCGAGAAAAGTAAGGAAATTAGAGGAACAACTTTGAAATTTCACTATAATTTTCAGTTTCCGTTTCATTTTTTGATCATATCTATATAAAATGACGAAATTAAATGAAAAAGAGAGGAAAAAAATTTAAATTTCGCTAAAATTATCCGCTTTCGTAGCTTTTTTCGATCATATACTGATAAAATGACGAAAATAAGGGCAAAATAGATGAAAATCTTTGAAACTTCGCTTTTATTTACCGTTTTCATTTCTTTTTTTCGATCATATACTGATAAAATGACAAGAATAAGGGCAAAATAGATGAAAATCTTTGAAACTTCGCTATAATTTACCGTTTTCATTTCTTTTTTCGATGATATATTGATAAAATTACGAAACTTGTGGCAAAGTATGGAAAAAATTGAACTTTTTGGAAAAATTATCCGTTTTCGTTGTTTTTTTCGATTATATGTGGAAGAAATGCTGAAAATTAAGGCAAAATAGAGGAAAAAAATTAAAATTTCACTAAAATTATCAGATTTCGTTCCTTTTGTCGTAAATAAGATATCGATAATGTAGGCAAGATTTTGATATAAAATTGAAATTTCGGTGAAATTTTTCGTTTTCGTTATTTTTCTTCGATAATATAAGGATAAAATAACGAAAATTAAGACATTAAAAGGAAACAATTGAAATTTCAGTAAAATTATCCGCTTTTGTTGCTTTTTTCGATCGTATCTGGAAAGAATGCTATAAATTAAGGCAAAATTGAGTAAAAAAGTTGAAATATTGGTGAAATTAACCGTTTTCCGTTCCTTTAGTCGATCATATCTCGAAAAAAAAAACTAAAATTAATGCAAAATAGAGGAAAAAATTGAAATTTCGCTAAAATTATCCGCTTTCGTTGTTTCTTTCGATTATATGTGGAAGAAATGCTGAAAATTAAGGCAAAATAGAGGAAAAAAATTGAAATTTCACTAAAATTATCCGATTTCGTTCCTTTTGTCGTAAATAAGATATCGATAATGTAGGCAAGATTTTGATATAAAATTGAAATTTCGGTGAAATTATTCGTTTTCGTTTTTTTTCTTCGATAATATAAGGATAAAATAACGAAAATTAAGACATTAAAAGGAAACAATTGAAATATCAGTAAAATTATCCGCTTTCGTAGCTTTTTTCGATCATATACTGATAAAATGACGAGAATAAGGGCAAAATAGAAGAAAATCTTTGAAACTTCGCTATAATTTACCGTTTTCATTTCTTTTTTCAATCATATCTTGATAAAAGTACGTAAATTAAGGAAAAATAGAGAAAAAATTTGAAGTTTCGCTAAAAATTTTCGTTGTTTTTTTGGATCATATCTCGATAAAGTGACGAAGATTAACGCAAAATAGAGGAAAAAAATTGAAATTTCGCAAAAATTATCCGTTTTCGTTGCTTTTTTCATATCATATCTGGATAAAATGACGAGAATTAAAGCAAAATTGAGGAAAATAATCGAAATATCGGTAAAAATAACCGTTTTTCGTTGCGTTTTTCGATCATATCTCGATTGAATGACGAAATTTTACTCAAAAACAGAGGAAAAATGACGAAAATAAGGGCAAAATGAATTAAAAGACTGGATATTTCGCTAAAATCTACTGTTTCTTTTCTTTTTCCGATCATATCTTGAGAAAATTACGAAAATTAAGGCAAAATAGAAAAAATATTAAAATTTCGCTTAAATTATCCGATTTGGTTGAATTTTTTGGCATATCTCAAATAAATGTCGACATTTTGGACAAAATTTTGAAAAAAGATGAAATCTCGGTGAAATTATTAGTTTTTCGTTGCTTTTTTAGATCATAATTCAATAAAATGACGAAAATTAAGACAGAATAGAGGAAAAAAATTGAAATTTCGCTAAAATTTTCTTTTTTCGTTGCTTTTTTCGATCATAGCTCGTCTAAACGACGAAAAATATAGGATAGAAATTTAAATTTTTGCTATAATTATAAGTTTTCGTTGCCTCTTTCGATTTTATCCGGAAAAAATGTAAAAAATTAGGCAAAATATAGGAAAAAAATTGAATTATTGATAAAAGTGTTACTTTTCGTTGCTTTTTTCGATCATAGATCGATAAAATGACAAAATTTTAATCAAAAATAGTGGAAAAAATTAGAATTTCCTTAAAATTACATATTATCGTTGCTTTTTTCAATCTTAATTTGATAAAATGAGGACAATTAAGGAAATATAAGGAAAAGATTTAAATTTCGGTAAAATTATCCGTTTTCGTTGCTATTTTCTGTTATATGTTGTAGAAATGCTGTAAATTATGGCAAAATAGAGGAAAACAATTTAAATTTTGCGAAAGTTTACTGTTTTATTTTTTTCCAATCATATCTTGATAAAATTACGAAAATTTAGGCAAAAAAAAAATCAAAATTTCGCTCCAATTTCCGATCCGATTTGGTTGAATTTTTTTGATCATATCGCGATAAAATGACGATAATTAAGACAAAATTTTGAAAAAAAATTGAAATTTAGGTTAAATTATCAGTTTTAGTTCTTTTTTCGATCATAATTCAATAAAATCACGAAAATTAAGACAGACTAGAGGAAAAAAAATAAATTTCGCCAAAATCATCTGTTTTCGTTGCTTTTTTCAGATCATATCTGGATAAAATGAAGCAAATTAAATCAAAAAAGGGGGGAAAAAATTGATATTTCACTAAAATTATCCGATTTCGTTCCTTTTTTATCATATCCCGAAATAAAGGAGAAAGGTAACGAAATTAGAGGAACAACTTTGAAATATCACTATAATATATAAAATAAGGGCAAAATAAATGAAAATCTTTGAAACTTAACTATAATTTACCATTTCCATTTCTTTTTTCGATCATATCTTGATAAAATTACGAAAAGTAAGGCAAAATAGAAAAAAATATTAAAATTTCGCTAAAATTATCCGATTTGGTTGAATTTTTCTTCATATCGCAAATAAATGTCGACATTTTGGACAAAGTTTTGAAAAAAATGAAATCTCGGTGAAATTATTAGTTTTTCGTTGCTTTTTTGGATCATAATTCAAATTAATGACGAAAATTAAGACATAATAGAGGAAAAAATTGAAATTTCGTTAAAATTTTCTTTTTTCGTTGTTTTTTTCGATCATAACTCGTTGAAACGACAAAAAAATATAGGATAGAATTTTAAATTTTTGCTATAATTATATAATCCGTTGCTTTTTTCGATCAAATCACGTTTAAACGATCAAAATTAAGTCAAAATATAGGAAAAAATTGGAAATTTCGCTAAAATTATAAGTTTTCGTTGCCTTTTTCGATTTTATCCGGATAAAATGTAAAAAATTAAGGTAAAACAGCGGAAAAAAATTGTATTTTTGATAAAAGTATTACTTTTCGTTGCTTTTTTCGATCATAGATCGATAAAATGACAAAATTTCAATCAAAAATAGTGGATAAAATTAGAAATTTCAATAAAATTATATATTTTCGCTGCTTTTTTCGATTATAATTCGATAAAATGAGGAAAATTAAGGAAAATTAGGGAAAAATTTGAAATTTCGGTAAAATTATCCGTTTTCGTTGCTATTTTCTATTATATGTGGTAGAAATGCTGCAAATTAAGGCAAAATAGAGGAAAACAATTGAAATTTCGTGAAAATTAACCGTTTTATTTGCTTTTTCCGATCATATCTTGATAAAATGACGATAATTTAGACAAAATTTTGAAAAAAATTGAAATATCGGTAAAATATTAGTTTTAGTTTTTTTTTCGATCAAAATTCAATTAAATCACGAAAAGTAAGACAGACTAGAGGAAAAAAATTAAATTTCGTCAAAATCATCTGTTTTCGTTGTTTTTTACAGATCATATCTGGATATAATGAAGCAAATTAAATCAAAAAAGGGGGAAAAAATTGAAATTTCGCTAATATAATAAATTCGATCATATCTCGATAAAATGACAAATATTTAGGCGAAATAGAATAAAAACGAGTAAAATGTTGCTTGCATACTGCAAGCTCATCGATAACTAAAGTTTTTTGTCGGCATCACATAGAGTGAGTCCTCAAAAGAAAAAAAAATGGATGGAAAATATTCTTAATTTCCGCTGCAATTTATTCGCCTGGCATCGAACCCATGTCTTCCCAGTCATACTTACTATGCTGCACCATTGAAGATCACCATCTGTAACTATGTGTGAAAATTCAAGTAGAAAAATTAACTGCAACTGCCTCAAACGACGTCCTACGTTTCCCTTATATTCCTTATGAGAGAAATGCTAATGTGCTCTGGCATCGAACCCAGGAATAGTACGGTGTTATATAAATTTTTTTCTAAAACCAATTCTTTTCATACATCTTCAAGCCGAGTACGAACTTCCTATCATTTCGATAAGTGCATCAAAAAAATAATGAAATACTAAACCAATGTATTTTAAACGGGAGTCATATTTGCCGCCCGGCATCGAACCCTGATCTTTCTGGTAATTCTTCCTATGCAACATAATAGAAGATCACTATCTCTAACTATGTGTGAAAATTCGAACAGAAATATTGGCAGCAACTGCCTCAAACGACGTCCTACTTTTCCCTTATATTCCTTATGAGAGAAATGTTAATGTGCTCTGGCATCGAACCCAGGAATAGTACGGGCTTAAGAAATTTTTTTTCTTAAACCAATTCTTAATATATATCTTCTAGCTGAGCGAAAAGTTCCTTACATTATGGTAAGTGCATCAAAAAAATTAATGAAAAACTATCCCCATGCATTTTAAATGCGAGATTTTTGTATCGTCCTAGCATCGAACCTAGGACGTTCTCAATAGTAGTCATTAATGTTCATAATAGTTCTTGACCATATCTGTAAGCTCCTTGAATTTCAATTCTCTACCCGTCCGGGAAGTATTATTTAAAACATTTTGAAAATCGCCACCATGTATCCTTATGGAGAAAATCGCGACTTTGGGGCCTTCTGGAATCGAACCCATGACACCTAGGTTCAATGTCGGCTTTTTACTGGAGGTTACACGTCATGGCCATAATGTCGTAAAAATTTCAAGTCGGTGGCACTTGTGGAACATGCTTAGACTTTTGATCCCCAGTGTATATATATATATATAAGTATATCCGGAGAAGCGTCTATATATAATAGATATTGAAATTTCGCTAAGATCATCTGTTTTCGTTGCTTTTTTCAGATCATATCTGGATAAAATGAAGCAAATTAAATCAAAAAAGTGGGGAAAAAATTGATATTTCACTAAAATTATCCGATTTCGTTCCTTTTTTTATCATATCCCGAAAAAATGGAGAAATGTAAGGAAATTAGAGGAACAACCTTGAAATTTCACTATAATATAATATAAGGGCAAATAGATGAAAATCTTTGAAACTTCGCTATAATTTACCGTTTTCATTCCTTTTTTCGATCATATCTTGATAAAATTACGTAAATTAAGGAAAAATAGAGAAAAAAGTTGAAATTTCGCTAAAATTATTAATTTTCGTTGCTTTTTTCGATCAAATGTCGATAAAGTGACGAAGATTAACTCATAGTAAGGAGAAAATTGAAATTTCCTTAAATTTATCCGTTTTCGTTGCTTTTGTCATATCATATCTGGATAAAATGACGATAATTAAAGCAAAATTGAGGAAAAAAATTGAAATATCGGTAAAAATAACCGTTTTTCGTAGCCTTCGATAAAGGGTTTTTTGCAAACGATCAAAATTAAGTCAAAATATAGGAAAACTTTGGAAATTTTGCTAAAATTATAAGATTTCGTTACCATTTTCGATTTTATCCGGATAAAATGTAAAAAATTAAGGTAAAATAGTGGAAAAAATTAGAAATTTCAATAAAATTATATATTTTCGTTGCTTTCTTCGATCATAATTCGAAAAAATGTGGAAAATTAAGGAAAATTATGGAAAAAATTGAAATTTCGGTAAAAATATCCGTTTTCGTTGCTATTTTCTATTATATGTGGTAGAAATGCTGCAAATTAAGGCAAAATAGAGGAAAACAATTGAAATTTCGCGAAAATTTACCGTTTTATTTGCTTTTTCCGATCATATCTTGATAAAATTACGAAAATTTTGGCAAAATAGAAAAGAAATTAAAATTTCGCTTCAATTATCCGATTTGGTTGAATTTTTTTGAACATATCGCGATAAAATGACGATAATTTAGACAAAATTTTGAAAAAAATTGAAATTTCGGTAAAATTTTCAGTTTTGGTTGCTTTTTTCGATCATAATTCAATAAAATCACGAAAATTAAGACAGACTAGAGGAAAAAAATTAAATTTCGTCAAAATCATCTGTTTTCGTTGTTTTTAACAGCACATATCTGGATAAAATGAAGGAAATTAAATCAAAAAAGGGGGAAAAAAATTATAATTTCGCTAAAATTATCCGTTTTCTTAGCTTTTCTCGGCATTATACTGATAAAGTGACGAAAATAAGGGCAAAATAGATGAAAATCTTTGAAACTTGAGCTAAATCTTTGAAATTTCAGCAAAATTATCCTCTTTTGTTGCTTTTTTCGATCGTATCTGGAAAGAATGCTAAAAATTATGGCCAAATTGAGTAAAAAAGTTGTAATATTGGTGAAATTATTCGCTTTCGTTTCTTGTTTCATATCATATCTGGCTAAATTGACGATAATTAAAGCAAAATTGAGGAAAAACATTGAAATATCGGTAAAAATAACCGTTTTTCGTTGCGTTTTTCGATCATATCTTGATAAAATGACGAAATAAAGGGAAAAATAGATGAAAATCTATGAAACTTCGCTATAATTTACCGTTTACATTTCTTTTTTCGATCATATCTTGATAAAATTAGGTAAATTAAGGAAAAATAGAGGAAAAAATTATATTTTCGCTAAAATTATAAATTTTCGTTCCTTTTTCCATATCACATCTGGATAAAATGACGACAATTAAAGAAAAATTGAGGAAAAAAATTGAAACATCGGTAAAAATAATCGTTTTTCGTTGCGTTTTCGATCATATCTTGATAAAATGACGAAATAAAGGGATAATAGATGAAAATCTATGAAACTTCGCTATAATTTACCGTTTTCATTTCTTTTTTCGATCATATCTTGATAAATTTAGGAAAATTAAGGAAAAATAGAGAAAAAATTTGAAATTTCGCTAAAATAACAAATTTAATGTGCTTTTTTCGATCATATCTATATAAAGTGACGAAGATTAAGGCAAAGTAAGGAGAAAATTGAAATTTCGTTAAAGTAATCCGTTTTCGTTGCTATTTTTATATCATATCTGGATAAAATGACGAAAATAAAAGCAAAATTGAGGAAAAAAATTGAAACATCGGTAAAAATAACCGTTTTTCGTTGCGTTTTTCGATCATATCTTGATAAAATGACGAAATAAAGGGAAAAATAGATGAAAATCTATGAAACTTCGCTATAATTTACCGTTTACATTTCTTTTTTCGATCATATCTTGACAAAATTAGGTAAATTAAGGAAAAATAGAGGAAAAAATTATATTTTCGCTAAAATTATAAATTTTCGTTCCTTTTTTCATATCACATCTGGATAAAATGACGACAATTAAAGAAAAATTGAGGATAAAAATTGAAACATCGGTAAAAATAACCGTTTTTCGTTGCGTTTTTCGATCATATCTTGATTAAATGACGAAATAAAGGGAAAAATAGATGAAAATCTATGAAACTTCGCTATTATTTACCGTTTTCATTTCTTTTTTCGTTCATATCTTGATAAATCTAGGTAAATTAAGGAAAACTAGAGATAAAATTTGAAATTTCGCTAAAATTACAAATTGTATTTGCTTTTTTCGATCATATCTATATAAAGTGACGAAGATTAAGGCAAAGTAAGGAGAAAATTGAAATTTCGTTAAATTTATCCGTTTTCGTTGCTATTTTCATATCATATCTGGATAAAATGACGAAAATAAAGCAAAATTGAGGAAAATAATTGAAATATCGGTAAAAATAACCGTTTTTCGTTGCCTTTTTCGATCATATCTCGATTAGGGCAAATAAGGGCAAAATGAATTAAAAGATTGGATTTTTTGCTAAAATTTACCGTTTTCTTTTCTTTTTCTGATCTAATCTTGATAAAATTACGAAAATGATGGCAAAATAGAAAAAAATATTAAAATTTTGCTAAAATTACCCGATTTGGTTGAATTTTTTGTTGAACCTTTTGGACAAAATTTTGAAAAAAGATGAAATCTCGGTGAAATTATTAGTTTTTCGTTGCTTTTTTAGATCATAATTCAATAAAATGAAGAAATTTAAGACAGAATAGAGGAAAAAAATTAAATTTTGCTAAAATTTTCTTTTTTCGTTGCTTTTTTTCGATCATATTTCGTTGAAACGACGAAAAATATAGGATAGAAACTTAAGTTTTTGCTATAATTATAAGTTTCCGTTGCTTTTTTCGATCAAATCACGTTTAAAAGATCAAAATTAAGTCAAAATATAGGAAAAAATTGGAAATTTCGCTAAAATTATAAGTTTTCGTTGCCTTTTTCGATTTTATCCGGATTAAATGTAAAAAATTAAAGTAAAATAGGGAAAAAAATGTATTTTTGATAAAATTATTACTTTTCGTTGCTTTTTTCGATCATAGATCGATAAAATGAGAAAATTTTAATCAAAAATAGTGGAAATAATTAGAAATTTCAATAAAATTATAAGTTTTCGTTGCCTTTTTCGATTTTATCCGGATAAAATGTAAAAAATTAAGGTAAAATAGAGGAAAAAAATTGAATTTTTGATAAAATTATTCACTTTCGTATCTTTTTTCCTTCATATACGGATAAAATGACGAAAATAATTACAAAATAAATGAAAATCTTTCAAACTTTGCTATGATTTACCGTTTTCATTTCTTTTTTCGATCATATCTTGATAAAATTACGTAAATTAAGGAATAATAGAGAAAAAATTTGAAATTTCGCTAATATTATAAATTTTCGTTGCTTTTTTCGATCATATCTCCATAAAGTGACAAAGATTAATGCAAAGTAAGGAGAAAATTGAAATTTCGCTTCAATTATCCGATTTGGTTGAATTTTTTTGATCATATCGCGATAAAATGACGATTATTTAGACAAAATTTTGAAAAAGAAATGAAATTTCGGTAAAATTATCAGTTTTAGTTGCTTTTTTCGATCATAATTCAATAAAATCATGAAAATTAAGACAGACTAGAGGAAATAAATTAAATATCGCAAAAATCATCTGTTTTCGTTGCTTTTTCAGATCATATCTGGATAAAATGAAGCAAATTAAATCAAAAAAGGGGGAAAAAAATTGAAATTTCACTAAAATTATCCGATTTCATTCCTTTATTTATCATATACCAAAAAAATGGAGAAAGGTAAGGAAATTAGAGGAACAACTTTGAAATTTCACTATAATTATAAGTTTTCGTTGTATTTTTTTATCATATCTATATAAAATGACGAAATTAAATTAAAAATAGAGGAAAAAAATTGATATTTCGCAAATATTATAAATTTTCGTTGCTTTTTTTGATCATAAATCGATAAAATGACAAAATTTTAATCAAAAATAGTGGAAAATATTAGGAATTTCAATAAAATTATATATTTTCGTTGCTTTTCTCGATCATAATTCGATAAAATGAGGATAACTAAAACTATCCGATTTCGTTCCTTTATTTATCATATACCAAAACAATGGAGAAAGGTAAGGAAATTAGAGGAACAACTTTGAAATTTCACTATAATTATAAGTTTTCGTTGCATTTTTTGATCATATCTTTATAAAATGACGAAATTAAATCAAAAAGAGAGGAAAAAAATTGTTATTTCGCAAATATTATAAATTTTCACTGCTTTATTCGATCACATCTCGATAAAATGACAAATATTTACGCGAAATAGAATAAAAAAATTGAAATTTCGCTAAAATTATCCGTTTCCGTGGCTTTTTTCGATCATATCTCTTTTAAACGATCAAAATTAAGGCAAAATATACGAAAAAAAATGAAATTTCGCTTATATTATAAGTTTTAGTTGTCTTTTTCAAATTAATCTGGATAAAATAAAGAAAATTAAGGAAAATAGAGGAAAAGAAGATAATTTTTGATAGAAGTAGAACTTTTCGTTGCTTTTTCGATCATATATCGATAAAATTACGAAACTTGAGGCAAAGTAAGGAAAAAATTGAAATTTCGGTGAAATTAAACGTTTTCGTTTTTTTCTTCGATAATATCACGATAAAATAACGAAAATTAAGACATAAAAAGGAAAAAATTGAAATTTTAGTAAAATTATCCGCTTTTGTTGCTTTTTTCGATCGTATCTGGAAAGAATACTTAAATTAAGGCAAAATTGAGTAAAAAAGTTGAAATATTGGTGAAATTAACCGTTTTCCGTTAGTTTTTTCGATCATATCTCGAAAAAGCTACTAAAATTAAGGCAAAATAGAGGAAAAAAATTGAAATTTTGCTAAAATTATACGCTTTCGCAGCTTTTTTCGATCATATATTGATAAAATTACATAAATTAAGGAAAAATAGAGAAAAGAATTCGAATTTTCGCTAAAATTATAAATTTTCGTTGCTTTTTTCGATCATATCTCGATAAGGTGACGAAGATTAAGGCAAAGAAAGGAGAAAATTTAAATTTCGTTAAAATCATCCGTTTTCGTTGCTTTTTTCATATCACATCTGGATAAAATGACGATAATTAAAGCAAAATTGAGGAAAAAAAATGAAATATCGGTAAAAATAACCGTTTTTCGTTGCGTATTTCGATCATATATCGATCGAATGACGAAATTTTAATCCAAAACAGAGGAAAAATGACGAAAATAAGGGAAAAATGAATTAAAAGATTGGATATTTGGCTAAAATTTACCGTTTTATTTTCTTTTTCCGACCATCTCTTGATAAAATTACGAAAATGAAGGCAAAATAGTAAAAAATATTAAAATTTCGCTAAAACTATCCTATTTGGTAGAATATTTTGTCATATCGCAAATAAATGTTGACATTTTGGACGAAATTTAAAAAAAAAATGAAATTTCGTTGAAATTATTAGTTTTTCGTTACTTAATTAGGTCATAATTCAATAAAATGACGAAAATTAAGAGAGAATAGATGAAAAAATTGAAATTTCGCAAAAATTTTCTTTTTTCGTTGCTTTTTTCGATCATAACTCGTTGAAACGACGAAAAATATAGAATAGAGTTTTACATTTTTGCTATAATTATAAGAATCCGTTGCTTTTTTCGATCATATCACGTTGAAACAATCAAAATTAAGTCAAAATATAGGAAAAAATAGAAAATTCGCTAAAATTAAAAGTTTTCGTAGCCTTTTTCGATTTTATCCGGATAAAATGTAAAAAATTAAGGTAAAATAGAGAAAAAATAGAATTTATGATAAAAGTATTACTTTTCGTTGCTTTTTTCGATCACAAATCGATAAAATGACTAAATTTTAATCAAAAATAGTGGAAAAAATTAGAAATTTCGATAAAATTATATATTTTCTTTGCTTTTTTCGATCATAATTCGATATAATGAGGAAAATTAAGGAATATTAGGGAAAAAATATAAATTTCGGTAAAATTATCCGTTTTCGTTTCTATTTTCTATTATATGTCGTAGAAATGCTGCATATTAAGGCAAAATAGAGGAAAACAATTGAAATTCCGCGAAAATTATCCGATTTGGTTGTATTTTTTTGATCAAATCGCGATAAAATGACGATAATTTAGAAAAATTTTGAAAAAAAAATTGAAATTTCGGTAAAATTATCAGTTTTAGTTGCTTTTTTCGATCATAATTCAATAAAATCACGAAAATTAAGACAGACTAGAGGATAAAAATTAAATTTCGCCAAAATCATCTGTTTTCCTTGCTTTTCTCAGATCATATCTGGATAAAATGAAGCAAATTAAATCAAAACAGGGGGGAAAAAATTTAAATTTCACTAAAATTATCCGTTTTTGTTCCTTTTTTTATCATATCCCGAAAAAATGGAGAATGGTAGGGAAATTTGAGGAACAACTTTGATATTTCACTATGATTATAAGTTTTCGCTGTATTTTTTTATCATATCTATATAAAATGACGAAATTAAATTAAAAATAGAGGAAAAAAAATTAAAATTTTGCAAATATTATAAATTTTCGTGGCTTTCTTCGATCATAAATCGATAAAAAGACAAAATTTTAATCAAAAATAGTGGAAAAAAATAGAAATTTCAATAAAATTATATATTTTCGTTGCTTTCTTCGATCATAAGTCGATAAAATGAGGAAAATTAAGGAATATTAGGAAAAAAATTGAAATTTCGGTAAAATTTACCGTTTTATTTTCTTTTTTCGATCATATCTTGATATAATTACGAAAATTAAGGCAATATAGAAAAAAAATTAAAATTTCGCTTCAAGTATCCGATTTGGTTGAATTTTTTTGGTCATATCGCGATAAAATGACGATAATTTAGACAAAATTTTGAAAAAAAATTGAAATTTCGGTGAAATTATCAGTTTTAGTTGCTTTTTTCGATCATAATTCAATAAAATCACGATATTTAAGACAGACTAGAGGAAAAAAATTAAATTTCGCCATAATCATTAGTTTTCGTTTCTTTTTTCAGATCATATCTGGATAAAATGAAGCAAATTAAATCAAAAATGGGGGAAAAAATTGAAATTGTAAAAAAAATATCCAATTTCGTTCCTTTCCTTATCATATTCCGAAAAATTGGAGAAAAGTAAAAAAATTATAGGAACAACTTTGAAATTTCACTATAATTATAAGTTTTCGTTGCATTTTTTTTATCATATCTATATAAAATGACGAAATTAAATCAAAAAGAGAGGAAAAATATTAATTTCGCAAATATTATAAATTTTCGCTGCTTTATTCGATCATATCTCGAAAAAATGAAAAATATTTAGGCGAAATAGAATGAAGAAATTGAAATTTCGCTAAAATTATCCGTTTTCGTGGCTTTTTTCGATCATATCTTTTTTAAACGATCAAAATTAAGGCAAAATATAGGAAAAAAATTGAAATTTCGCTTAAATTATAAGTTTTAGTTGTCTTTTTCAAATTTATCTGGATAAAATAAAGAAAATTAAGGAAAAATAGAGTAAAAAAATTTAATTTTTTATAGAAGTATAACTTTTCGCTGCTTTTTCGATCATATCTCGATAAAGTGACGAAGATTATATATCGATAAAATATAGATAATGTAGGCAAGATTTTGATATAAAATTGAAATTTCGGTGAAATTATTCGTTTTCGTTTCCTTTTTTCGATAATATCACGATAAAATAACGAAAATTAAGACATAAAAAGGAAAAAATTGAAATTTCAGTAAAATTATCCGCTTTTGTTGCTTTTTTCGATTGTATCTGGAAAGAATGCTAAATATTAAGGCCAAATTGATAAAAAAAGTTGAAATATTGGTGAAATTAACCGTTTTCCGTTACTTTTTTCGATCATATCTCGAAAAAACTACTAAAATTAAGGCAAAATATAGGAAAAAAATGGAAATTTTGCTAAAATTATCCGCTTTCGTAGCTTCTTTCGATCATATACTGATAAAATGACGAAAATAAGGGCAAAATAGATGAAAATCTTTGAAACTTCGCCATAATTTACCGTTTTCATTTCTTTTTTCGATCATATCTTGATAAAATTACGTACATTAAGGAAAAATAGAGAAAAAATTTGAAATATCACTAAAATTATAAATTTTCGTTGCTTTTTTCGATCATATCTCGATGAAGTGACGAAGATTAAAGCAAGGTAAGGAGAAAATTGAAATTTCGTTAAAATTATCCGTTTTCGTTCCTTTTTTCATATCATATCTGGATAAAATGACGAAAATTAAAGCAAAATTGGGGAAAAATTGAAATATCGGGAAAATTAACCGTTTTTTGTTGCTTTTTTATCACATCTCGATAAAATTACGAAAATTAATTCAAAATTTGATAAAAAAATTTTAAATTTCACTTAAATTATCCGATTTCGTCCTTTTGTCGTTCATATCCCGATAAAATATCGATAATGAAGGCAAGATTTTGATATAAATATGAAATTTCAGTGAAATTATTCGTTTTCGTTTCTTTTTTCGATTATATCTCGATAAAATGACGACAATTAAGGCTAAAAGAAAGAAAAAAAGGTAAAGTTATCCGTTTTTGATGCTTTTACCGATCGTTTCTGGAAAGAATGCTGAAAATTAAGACAAAATTTTGGAAAAAAATTGGAATATCGGTAAAATTAAGCGTTTTTTGTTGATTTTTCGATCATATTTCGAAAAAACGACTAAAATTAAGGCAAAAGAGAGGAAAAATATTGAAATTTCGCTAAAATTATCCGCTTTCGTAGCTTTTTACGATCATTTCCCAAAAAAATTAAGAAATTAAGGGCAAAATAGATGAAAAGATTTGAAATTTTTCTAAAATTTGCAGTTTTCTTTTCTTTTTCCGATCATAACTTGATAAAATTACGAAAATTAAGGCAAAATAGAAAAAAAATTAAAATTTCGCTAAAACTATACGATTTGGTTGAATTTTTTTGATCACATCATGATAAAATGACGATAATTTAGACAAAATTCAAAAAAAATTTAAATTTCGGTGAAATTATTCGCTTTCGTAGCTTTTTTCGATCATATCCCGTTAAAATGACGAAAATGAGGACAAAATTGATAAAAAAATTGAAATATCCGTGAAATTAACCGTTTTTCATTACTTTTTTCGATAATCTCGAGAAAATTACGAAAATTAAATCAAAAAAGAGAAATAATATGAATTAAGTCAAAATAGAAAAAATAATTAAAATTTCGCTAAAATTATCCGATTTGGTTGAATTTTTTTGTATCATATTTCGATAAAATGACGATTATTAAGACAAAATTTTGAAAAAAATTGAAATTTGAAAATGAATAGGTATAATAGAGGAACAAATTTCGAAAGATCACTATAATTATAAGTTTTCGATGCTTTTTTCAATCATATCTCGATAAAGTGACGTAATTAATTTAGAAATAGAATATAAAAATTGAAATTTCGCAATAATTATAAATTTTCGTTGCTTATTTCTTTCATATCTCGATAAACGACTAAAATTAAGGCAAAATAGAGGAAATTATTGAAATTTCGCTTAAATTATAGGTTTTAGTTGTCTTTTTCAAATTTATCTGGATAAGGAAAGAAAAAGTATAACTTTTCGTTGCTCTTTCGATCATATATCGATTAAATTACGAAAATTGAGGCAAAGTAAGGAAAACAATTGAAATTTCGCTAAAATTATCTGTTTTCGTTGCTTTTTTCGATCATTTCTAGTTTAATAGATCAAACGTAAAGCAAAATATAGGAAAATATTGGAACTTTCGCCAAAACTATAAGTTTTCGTGGCCTTTTTCGATTTTATCTGGATAGAAATGGAGAAAATTGAGGAAAAATAGTGAAAAAACATTGATTTTTGCTGAATGTATAATTTTCGTTGCTTTTTTTTATCAAATCTCGATAAAATTATGAAAATTAAGGCAAAGTAAGAAAAATATTAATATATCGGTAAAATTATCCGTTTTCGTTGCTTTCTTCGATCATATGTAAAAAAATTGCTGAAAATTAAAGCAATATATAGGAAAACAATTGAAATTTTGCTATAATTTTCTGATTTGGTTGAATTTTCTTGATCATTTTGCGATAAAATGACAATAATTTAGACAAAATTTTGAAAAAAAATTGAAATTTCGGTGAAAATATCAGTTTAAGTTGCTTTTTTCGATCATATTTCAATAAAATGACGAAAATTAAGGCAGAATAGAGGTATTTAAATTAAATTTCACTACAATTATCTGTTCTCGTTGATTTTTTCATATCATATCTGGATAAAATGACGAAAATTAAAGCAAACTTGAGGAAAAAAATTGAAATATCGGTAAAATTAACCGTTTTTCATTGCTTTTTTCGATCATATCTCGATAAAATTACATAGATTAAAACTAAAAAGTAGGAAAAAAATTGAAATTTTACTAAATTATCCAATTTCGTTCCTTTTATCGATCATATCTAGATAAAATGTCGATAATGAAGGCAAGATTTTGATATAAAATTGAAATTTCGGTGATATTATTCGTTTTCATTTCTTTTTTTGATCATATCTCAATAAACTTAAGAAAACAAAGGCAAAGTAAGGAAAAAATTGAAATTTCGGTTAAAATATACGTTTTCAATGCTTATTTCGAACATATCTGGAAAAATTACTGAAAATTAAGGAAAAATAGAGGAAAAAATTGAAATATCGGTAAAATCAACCGTTTTTCATTGCTTTTTTCGATCATATCTCGATAAAATGACGAAGATTAAAACTATAAAGTAGGAAAAAAATTGAAATTTTACTCAAATTATCCAGTTTCGTTCCTTTTGTCGGTCATATCTCGAGAAAATGTCGATAATGAAGGCAAGATTTTGATATAAAATTGAAATTTCGGTGATATTATTCGTTTTCATTTCTTTTTTTGATCATATCTCAATAAACTTAAGAAAACTAAGGCAAAGTAAGGAAAAAATTGAAATTTCGGTTAAAATATACCTTTTCAATGCTTATTTAGAACATATCTGGAAAAATTGCTGAAAATTAAAGGAAAATAGAGGAAAGAATTGAAATTTCGCTAAAATTATCCGTTTTCGTTGCCTTTTTCGATCATATCTGGAAAAAATGACGAAAATGAAAGCAAATTTGAGGAAAAAAATTGAAATTTCGCAAAAATTATAAAGTTTTGTTGATTTTATGTATCATGTCTCAATAAAATGATGAATATTTAGGTGAAATAGAATGCAAAAATTAAAATTTTGCCAAAATTATCTGTTTTCGTTGCATTTTTCGATCATATCTCGATAAAATGATGAAAATTAAGGCAAAGTAAGGAATATATTAATATTTCGGTAAAATTATCCATTTCGTTGATTTTTCGATCATATGTGGAAAAAATGCTGAAAATTAAGGCAATATAAAGAAAAACAATTGAAATTTTGCTAAAATTATCCGATTTGGTTGAATTTCTTAGATCATTTTGCGATAAAATGACGATAATTTAGACAAAATTTTGAAAAAAAAAATTGAAATTTCGGTGAAATTTTCAGATTTAGTTTTTTTTTTTTCGATCATAATTCAATAATATGTCGAAAATTAAGACAGAATAGAGGTAAATAATTGTAATTTCACTAAAATTATCTGTTTTCATTGCTTTTTTCATATCATATCCGGATAAAATGACGAAAATTAAAGCAAAATTGAGGGAAAAAAATTATATATCAGTAAAATTAACCGTATTTTGTTGCTTTTTTCGATCAAATCTCGACGGTATGTTTTATGAAAATTATTAGTCTTAGTTACTTTTGTCGATCATATCTGAATATAATGACGATAATTAAGGCAAAATTTGGATATAAAATTGAAATTTCGTTGAAATTTAATCGTTTTCGTTTCTTTTTTGATAATATCTCGATAAAATGACGAAAATTAAGGCAAAAAAGGAAAAATTGAATATTCGGTAAATTAATCCGTTTTTGTTGCTTTTTTCTATCATATCTCGAAAAACGACTATAATTAAGGTTAAATAGAGGGAGAAATTTCAAAATTATAATATATAATAAATATCGTTATAAGTTTTCGTTGCTTTTTTCGATCATATCTCGATAAAATGACGAGTATTTAGGCGAAATAGAATAAAAAAATTGAAATGTCGCTAAAATAATCCGTTCTCGTTGCTTTTTTCGATCATGTCTCGTTTAAACGATCAAAATTAAGGCAAAATATAGGAAAAATTGAAATTTCACTAAAAATTAAAGTTTTTGTTGCCATTTTCGAATTTATCTCGATAAGATAAAGAAATTTAACGGAAAAATGGAGGAAAAAAATTGAATTTTTGATAGAAGTATAAATTTTCGTTCCTTTTTTCGATCATATCTCGATAAAATGACGAAAATTAAGGCAAAGTAAGGAAAAAATTTAACTTTTCGGTAAAATTATCCGTTTTCGTTGCTCTTATATGTGGAAGAAATGCTGAAAATTAAGGCAAAATAGAGGAAAACAATTGAAATTTCGCTAAAATTATCCGATTTGGTTGAATTTTTTTGATCATTTTGCGATAAAATGACGATAATTTAGACAAAATTTTGAAAAAAAAAATTGAAATTTTGGTGAAATTATCAGTTTTAGTTGCATTTTTTTATCATTATTCAATAAAACGACAAAAATGAAGACAGAATAGAGGTAAATAATTGAAATTTCGCTAATATTATCTGTTTTCGTTTCTTTTTTCATATAATATCTGGATAAATGACGAAAATTAAAGCAAAATTGAGGAAAAAAATTGAAATATCAGTAAAATTAACCGTTTTTCCTTGCTTTTTATGATCAACTCTCGATAAAATGACGCAAATTAAATCAAAAATAGAGGAAAGAAATTGAAATTTCACTAAAATTATATGATATCGTTCCTTTTGTCGATCATATCTCGATAAAATGTCGATAATGAAGGCAAGATTTTGATATAAAATTGATATTTCGGTGATATTATTCGTTTTCATTTCTTTTTTTGATCACATCTCGATAAACTTAAGAAAACTAAGGCAAAGTTAGGAAAAAATTGAAATTTCGGTTAAAATATACGTTTTCAATGCTTATTTCGAACATATCTGGAAAAATTGCTGAAAATTAAAGAAAAATAGAGGAAAGAGTTGAAATTTCGCTAAAATTATCCGTTTTCGTTGCCTTTTTCGATCATATCTGGAAAAAATGACGAAAATTAAGGTAAAATTGAGGAAAAAAATGGAAATTTCGCGAAAATTATAAATTTTTGTTGATTTTATGTATCATGTCTCAATAAAATGATGAATATTTAGGTGAAATAGAATACAAAAATTAAAATTTCGCCGAAATTATCGGTTTTCGTTGATTTTTTCGATCATATCTCGATAAAATGATGAAAGTTAACGCAAAGTAAGGAAAATATTAATATTTCGGTAAAATTATCCATTTCGTTGATTTTTCGATCATATGTGGAAAAAATGCTGAAAATTAAGGCAATATAGAGAAAAAGAATTGAAATTTTGCTAAAATTATCCGATTTGGTTGAATTTCTTAGATCATTTTGCGATAAAATGACGATAATGTAGACAAAATTTTGAAAAAAAAATTGAAATTTCGGTGAAATTATCTGTTTTAGTTACATTTTTTTATCATTATTCAATAAAAACGACAAAAATGAAGACAGAATAGAGGTAAATAATTGAAATTACGCTAATATTATCTGTTTTCGTTTCTTTTTTGATAATATCTCGATAAAATGACGAAAATTAAGGCAAAATAGGAAAAATTGAAAATTCGGTAAATTAATCCGTTTTTGTTGCTTTTTTCTATCATATCTCGAAAAAACGACTATAATTAAGGCTAAATAGAGGGAGAAATTTCAAAATTTTAATATATAATAAATATTGTTATAAGTTTTTTGTTGCTTTTTTCGATCATATCTCGATAAAATGTCGAGTATTTAGGTGAAATAGAATAAAAAAATTGAAATGTCGCTAAAATAATCCGTTGTCGTTGCTTTTTTCGATCATGTCTCGTTTAAACGATCAAAATTAAGGCAAAATATAGGAATAATTTGAAATTTCACTAAAAATTATAGTTTTTGTTGCCTTTTTCGAATTTATCTCGATAAAATAAAGAAATTTAACGGAAAAATGGAGGAAAAAATTGAATTTTTGATAAAGTATAAATTTTCGTTCCTTTTTTCGATCATATCTCGATAAAATGACGAAAATTAAGGCAAAGTAAGGAAAAAATTTAACCTTTCGGTAAAACTATCCGTTTTCGTTGCTCTTATGATTATATGTGGAAGATATGCTGAAAATTAAGGCAAAATAGAGGAAAACAATTGAAATTTCGCTAAAATTATCCGATTTGGTTGAACTTTTTTGATCAATTTGCGATAGTATGACGATAATTTAGACAAAATTTTGAAAAAAAAAATTGAAATTTCGGTGAAATTATCAGTTTTAGTTACATTTTTTTATCATTATTCAATAAAACGACAAAAATGAAGACAGAATAGAGGTAAATAATTGAAATTACGCTAATATTATCTGTTTTCGTTTCTTTTTTCATATAATATCTGGATAAATGACGAAAATTAAAGCAAAATTGAGGAAAAAAATTGAAATATCGGTAAAATTAACCGTTTTTCGTTGCTTTTTTTGATCAAATCTCGATAAAATAACGCAAATTAAATCAAAAATAGAGGAAAGAAATTGAAATTTCACTAAAATTATAAGATATCGTTCCTTTTGTCGATCATATCTCGATAAAATGTCGATAATGAAGGCAAGATTTTGATATAAAATTGAAATTCCGGTGATATTATTCGTTTTCATTTCTTTTTTTGATCATATCTCGATAAACTTAAGAAAACTAAGGCAAAGTAAGGAAAAAATTGAAATTTCGGTTAAAATATACGTTTTCAATAATTATTTCGAACATATCTGGAAAAATTGCTGAAAATTAAAGAAAAATAGAGGAAAGAATTGAAATTTCGCTAAAATTATCCGTTTTCGTTGCCTTTTTCGATCATATCTGGAAAAAATGACGAAAATTAAAGTAAAATTGAGGAAAAAAATTGAAATTTCGCAAAAATTATAAATTTTTGTTGATTTTATGTATCATGTCTCAATAAAATGATAAATATTAAGGCAAAGTAAGGAAGATATTAATATTTCGGTAAAATTATCCATTTCGTTGATTTTTCGATCATATGTTGAAAAAATGCTGAAAATTAAGGCAATATAGAGAAAAAGAATTGAAATTTTGCTAAAATTATTCGATTTGGTTGAATTTCTTAGATCATTTTGTGATAAAATGACGATAATTTAGACAAAATTTTGAAAAAAAAATCGAAATTTCGTTGAAATTTTCAGATTTAGTTTTTTTTTCGATCATAATTCATTAATATGTCGAAAGTTAAGACAGAATAGAGGTAAATAATTGTAATTTCACTAAAATTATCTGTTTTCATTGCTTTTTTCATATCATATCTGGATAAAATGACGAAAATTAAAGCAAAATTGGGGGAAAAAAATTATATATCAGTAAAATTAACCGTATTTCGTTGCTTTTTTCGATCAAATCTCGACGATATGTATTATGAAAATTATTAGTCTTTGTTACTTTTGTCGATCATATCTTAATATTATGACGATCATTAAGGCAAATTTTGGATATAAAATTGAAATTTCGTTGAAATTATTCGTTTTCGTTTCTTTTTTGATAATATCTCGATAAAATGACGAAAATTAAGGAAAAAAAGGAAAAATTGAAAATTCGGTAAATTAATCCGTTTTTGTTGCTTTTTTCTATCATATCTCGAAAAAACGACTATAATTAAGGTTAAATAGAGGGAGAAATTTCAAAATTTTAATATATAATAAATATTGTTATAAGTTTTCGTTGCTTTTTTCGATCATATCTCGATAAAATGACGAGTATTTAGGCGAAATAGAATAAAAAAATTGAAATGTCGCGAAAATAATCCGTTCTCGTTGCTTTTTTCGATCATGTCTCGTTTAAACGATCAAAATTAAGGCAAAATATAGGAAAAATTTGAAATTTCACTAAAAATTATAGTTTTTATTGCCTTTTTCGAATTTATCTCGATAAAATAAAGAAATTTAACGGAAAAATGGAGGAAAAAAATTGAATTTTTGATAGAAGTATAAATTTTCGTTCCTTTTTTCGATCATATCTCGATAAAATGACGAAAATTAAGGCAAAGTAAGGAAAAAATTTAACTTTTCGGTAAAATTATCCGTTTTCGTTGCTCTTATGATTATATGTGAAAGATATGCTGAAAATTAAGGCAAAATAGAGGAAAACAATTGAAATTTCGCTAAAATTATCCGATTTGGTTGAATTTTTTTGATCATTTTGCGATAGTATGACGATAATTTAGACAAAATTTTGAAAAAAAAAATTGAAATTTCGGTGAAATTATCAGTTTAAGTTACATTTTTTTTATCATTATTCAATAAAACGACAAAAAAGAAGACAGAATAGAGGTAAATAATTGAAATTTCGCTAATATTATCTGTTTTCGTTTCTTTTTTCATATAATATCTGGATAAATGACGAAAATTAAAGCAAAATTGAGGAAAAAAATTGAAATATCGGTATAATTAACCGTTTTTCGTTGCTTTTTTTGGATCAAATCTCGATAAAATAACGCAAAGTAAATCAAAAATAGAGGAAAGAAATTGAAATTTCACTAAAATTATATGATATCGTTCCTTTTGTCGATCATATCTCGATAAAATGTCGATAATGAAGGCAAGATTTTGATATAAAATTGAAATTTCGGTGATATTATTCGTTTTCATTTCTTTTTTTGATCATATCTCGATAAACTTAAGAAAAACTAAGGCAAAGTAAGGAAAAAATTGAAATTTCGGTTAAAATATACGTTTTCAATGCTTATTTCGAACATATCTGGAAAAATTGCTGAAAATTAAAGAAAAATAGAGGAAAGAATTGAAATTTCGCTAAAATTATCCGTTTTCGTTGCCTTTTTCGATCATATCTGGAAAAAATGTCGATAATGAAGGCAAGATTTTGATATAAAATTGAAATTTCGGTGATATTATTCGTTTTCATTTCTTTTTTTGATCATATCTCGATAAACTTAAGAAAACTAACGCAAAGTAAGGAAAAAATTGAAATTTCGGTTAAAATATACGTTTTCAATGCTTATTTCGAACATATCTGGAAAAATTGCTGAAAATTAAAGAAAAAAAGAGGAAAGAATTGAAATTTCGCTAAAATTATCCGTTTTCGTTGCCTTTTTCGATCATATCTGGAAAAAATGACGAAAATTAAAGTAAAATTGAGGAAAAAAATTGAAATTTCGCAAAAATTATAAATTTTTGTTGATTTGAATTATCATGTCTCAATAAAATGATGAATATTTAGGTGAAATAGAATACAAAAATTAAAATTTCGCCAAAATTATCTGTTTTCGTTGCTTTTTTCGATCATATCTCGATAAAATGATGAAAATTAAGGCAATATAGAGAAAAAAAATTGAAATTTTGCTAAAATTATCCGATTTGGTTGAATTTCTTAGATCATTTTGCGATAAAATGACGATAATTTAGACAACATTTTGGGAAAAAAAATTGAAATTTTGGTGAAATTTTCAGATTTACTTTTTTTTTTCGATCATAATTTAATAATATGTCGAAAATTAAGACAGAATAGAGGTAAATAATTGTAATTTCACTAAAATTATCTGTTTTCATTGCTTTTTTCATATCATATCTGGATAAAATGACGAAAATTAAAGCAAAATTGAGGGAAAAAAATTATATATCAGTAAAATTAACCGTATTTCGTTGTTTTTCTGAATCAAATCTCGACGATATGTATTATGAAAATTATTAGTCTTTGTTACTTTTGTCGATCATATCTGAATATAATGACGATAATTAAGGCAAAATTTGGATATAAAATGAAATTTCGTTGAAATTATTCGTTTTCGTTTCTTTTTTGATAATATCTCGATAAAATGACGAAAATTAAGGCAAAAAGGGAAAAATTGAATATTCGGTAAATTAATCCGTTTTGTTGCTTTTTTCTATCATATCTCGAAAAAACGACTATAATTAAGGTTAAATAGAGGGAGAAATTTCAAAATTATAATATATAATAAATATTGTTATAAGTTTTCATTGCTTTTTTCGATCATATCTCGATAAAATGACGAGTATTTAGGCGAAATAGAATAAAAAAATTGAAATGTCGCTAAAATAATCCGTTCTCGTTGCTTTTTTCGATCATGTCTCGTTTAAACGATCAAAATTAAGGCAAAATATAGGAAAAATTTTAAATTTCACTAAAAATTATAGTTTTTGTTTCCTTTTTTGAATTTATCTCGATAAAATAAAGAAATTTAACGGAAAAATGGAGGAAAAAAATTGAATTTTTGATAGAAGTATAAATTTTCGTTCCTTTTTTCGATCATATCTCGATAAAATGACGAAAATTAAGGCAAAGTAAGGAAAAAATTTAACCTTTCGGTAAAACTATCCGTTTTCGTTGCTCTTATGATTATATGTGGAAGATATGCTGAAAATTAAGGCAAAATAGAGGAAAACAATTGAAATTTCGCTAAAATTATCCGATTTGGTTGAACTTTTTTGATCAATTTGCGATAGTATGACGATAATTTAGACAAAATTTTGAAAAAAAAAATTGAAATTTCGGTGAAATTATCAGTTTTAGTTACATTTTTTTATCATTATTCAATAAAACGACAAAAATGAAGACAGAATAGAGGTAAATAATTGAAATTACGCTAATATTATCTGTTTTCGTTTCTTTTTTCATATAATATCTGGATAAATGACGAAAATTAAAGCAAAATTGAGGAAAAAAATTGAAATATCGGTAAAATTAACCGTTTTTCGTTGCTTTTTTTGATCAAATCTCGATAAAATAACGCAAATTAAATCAAAAATAGAGGAAAGAAATTGAAATTTCACTAAAATTATAAGATATCGTTCCTTTTGTCGATCATATCTCGATAAAATGTCGATAATGAAGGCAAGATTTTGATATAAAATTGAAATTCCGGTGATATTATTCGTTTTCATTTCTTTTTTTGATCATATCTCGATAAACTTAAGAAAACTAAGGCAAAGTAAGGAAAAAATTGAAATTTCGGTTAAAATATACGTTTTCAATAATTATTTCGAACATATCTGGAAAAATTGCTGAAAATTAAAGAAAAATAGAGGAAAGAATTGAAATTTCGCTAAAATTATCCGTTTTCGTTGCCTTTTTCGATCATATCTGGAAAAAATGACGAAAATTAAAGTAAAATTGAGGAAAAAATTGAAATTTCGCAAAAATTATAAATTTTTGTTGATTTTATGTATCATGTCTCAATAAAATGATAAATATTAAGGCAAAGTAAGGAAGATATTAATATTTCGGTAAAATTATCCATTTCGTTGATTTTTCGATCATATGTTGAAAAAATGCTGAAAATTAAGGCAATATAGAGAAAAAGAATTGAAATTTTGCTAAAATTATTCGATTTGGTTGAATTTCTTAGATCATTTTGTGATAAAATGAC
This sequence comes from Sympetrum striolatum, assembly GCA_947579665.1. NCBI lineage: Eukaryota > Metazoa > Arthropoda > Insecta > Odonata > Libellulidae > Sympetrum > Sympetrum striolatum. The sequence continues at coordinate 90,087,589 of OX388344.1, read as the reverse complement.
GATAATTTAGACAAAATTTGAAAAAAAAATCGAAATTTCGTTGAAATTTTCAGATTTAGTTTTTTTTTCGATCATAATTCATTAATATGTCGAAAGTTAAGACAGAATAGAGGTAAATAATTGTAATTTCACTAAAATTATCTGTTTTCATTGCTTTTTTCATATCATATCTGGATAAAATGACGAAAATTAAAGCAAAATTGGGGGAAAAAAATTATATATCAGTAAAATTAACCGTATTTCGTTGCTTTTTTCGATCAATCTCGACGATATGTATTATGAAAATTATTAGTCTTTGTTACTTTTGTCGATCATATCTTAATATAATGACGATCATTAAGGCAAATTTTGGATATAAAATTGAAATTTCGTTGAAATTATTCGTTTTCGTTTCTTTTTTGATAATATCTCGATAAAATGACGAAAATTAAGGAAAAAAAGGAAAATTGAAAATTCGGTAAATTAATCCGTTTTTGTTGCTTTTTTCTATCATATCTCGAAAAAACGACTATAATTAAGGTTAAATAGAGGGAGAAATTTCAAAATTTTAATATATAATAAATATTGTTATAAGTTTTCGTTGCTTTTTTCGATCATATCTCGATAAAATGACGAGTATTTAGGCGAAATAGAATAAAAAAATTGAAATGTCGCGAAAATAATCCGTTCTCGTTGCTTTTTTCGATCATGTCTCGTTTAAACGATCAAAATTAAGGCAAAATATAGGAAAAATTTGAAATTTCACTAAAAATTATAGTTTTTATTGCCTTTTTCGAATTTATCTCGATAAAATAAAGAAATTTAACGGAAAAATGGAGGAAAAAAATTGAATTTTTGATAGAAGTATAAATTTTCGTTCCTTTTTTCGATCATATCTCGATAAAATGACGAAAATTAAGGCAAAGTAAGGAAAAAATTTAACTTTTCGGTAAAATTATCCGTTTTCGTTGCTCTTATGATTATATGTGAAAGATATGCTGAAAATTAAGGCAAAATAGAGGAAAACAATTGAAATTTCGCTAAAATTATCCGATTTGGTTGAATTTTTTTGATCATTTTGCGATAGTATGACGATAATTTAGACAAAATTTTGAAAAAAAAATTGAAATTTCGGTGAAATTATCAGTTTAAGTTACATTTTTTTTATCATTATTCAATAAAACGACAAAAAAGAAGACAGAATAGAGGTAAATAATTGAAATTTCGCTAATATTATCTGTTTTCGTTTCTTTTTTCATATAATATCTGGATAAATGACGAAAATTAAAGCAAAATTGAGGAAAAAAATTGAAATATCGGTATAATTAACCGTTTTTCGTTGCTTTTTTTGATCAAATCTCGATAAAATAACGCAAAGTAAATCAAAAATAGAGGAAAGAAATTGAAATTTCACTAAAATTATATGATATCGTTCCTTTTGTCGATCATATCTCGATAAAATGTCGATAATGAAGGCAAGATTTTGATATAAAATTGAAATTTCGGTGATATTATTCGTTTTCATTTCTTTTTTTGATCATATCTCGATAAACTTAAGAAAAACTAAGGCAAAGTAAGGAAAAAATTGAAATTTCGGTTAAAATATACGTTTTCAATGCTTATTTCGAACATATCTGGAAAAATTGCTGAAAATTAAAGAAAAATAGAGGAAAGAATTGAAATTTCGCTAAAATTATCCGTTTTCGTTGCCTTTTTCGATCATATCTGGAAAAAATGTCGATAATGAAGGCAAGATTTTGATATAAAATTGAAATTTCGGTGATATTATTCGTTTTCATTTCTTTTTTTGATCATATCTCGATAAACTTAAGAAAACTAACGCAAAGTAAGGAAAAAATTGAAATTTCGGTTAAAATATACGTTTTCAATGCTTATTTCGAACATATCTGGAAAAATTGCTGAAAATTAAAGAAAAAAAGAGGAAAGAATTGAAATTTCGCTAAAATTATCCGTTTTCGTTGCCTTTTTCGATCATATCTGGAAAAAATGACGAAAATTAAAGTAAAATTGAGGAAAAAAATTGAAATTTCGCAAAAATTATAAATTTTTGTTGATTTGAATTATCATGTCTCAATAAAATGATGAATATTTAGGTGAAATAGAATACAAAAATTAAAATTTCGCCAAAATTATCTGTTTTCGTTGCTTTTTTCGATCATATCTCGATAAAATGATGAAAATTAAGGCAATATAGAGAAAAAAAATTGAAATTTTGCTAAAATTATCCGATTTGGTTGAATTTCTTAGATCATTTTGCGATAAAATGACGATAATTTAGACAAAATTTTGGGAAAAAAAATTGAAATTTTGGTGAAATTTTCAGATTTACTTTTTTTTTTCGATCATAATTTAATAATATGTCGAAAATTAAGACAGAATAGAGGTAAATAATTGTAATTTCACTAAAATTATCTGTTTTCATTGCTTTTTTCATATCATATCTGGATAAAATGACGAAAATTAAAGCAAAATTGAGGGAAAAAAATTATATATCAGTAAAATTAACCGTATTTCGTTGGTTTTCTGAATCAAATCTCGACGATATGTATTATGAAAATTATTAGTCTTTGTTACTTTTGTCGATCATATCTGAATATAATGACGATAATTAAGGCAAAATTTGGATATAAAATGAAATTTCGTTGAAATTATTCGTTTTCGTTTCTTTTTTGATAATATCTCGATAAAATGACGAAAATTAAGGCAAAAAGGGAAAAATTGAATATTCGGTAAATTAATCCGTTTTTGTTGCTTTTTTCTATCATATCTCGAAAAAACGACTATAATTAAGGTTAAATAGAGGGAGAAATTTCAAAATTATAATATATAATAAATATTGTTATAAGTTTTCATTGCTTTTTTCGATCATATCTCGATAAAATGACGAGTATTTAGGCGAAATAGAATAAAAAAATTGAAATGTCGCTAAAATAATCCGTTCTCGTTGCTTTTTTCGATCATGTCTCGTTTAAACGATCAAAATTAAGGCAAAATATAGGAAAAATTTTAAATTTCACTAAAAATTATAGTTTTTGTTT